>CM002528.2:24671507-26014913 GCA_000338895.3 Oryza meridionalis
TGGCCGGAGGCTGCCATTTTACAGCCTTATTAGCTTATACTTCCACGGTCAAAAAAACGAATCAGGACTGGATGCGACATTATGACACGTCTTAAAATATGTTACATCCCATATTAGGTTAGTCATGGTTTTTTATGGTGAACTGATGGAGACGACCGGGTATCTGACAGTGAAATGGTGTCCTTGATCACTTGATGACAAACCAATCGCATTTCCCGCTGGCTGGGATTTGGGGATTATTTCACTGTTATTCTGTAACATCATTGGCACTAATCTCCATATTTTAACCAACTTATCTTAATATTAACAGTCGACCACTCTCCTTGTTGTCTTTCATTTAAAAACAAATAGACTCCATAGTCCAAAACAATGGAAAACATCAATGGACACTAGGGAAAAGGCAAGCTTCTCACACTGATGAACAAATGTAGCTGTCCAAGCAGCACAGCTGATGTTCCAGGCTCTCAGCATATGAAGGCCACACTGGTGTGCTTGTCACTGCAGTAAAGGCCAGGCTGCTGGGTGTACCCTTGCTTGGACAGCAACTCGCGCGCTCTCAGCACGAGCTCCTTGTTCGTCACCCTGCCGCTCTTCTCCGACAGGATGGTCTGGATCGCGTTGCTGAGCGCGCCGTAGGACACGCCCTTGGGCGTCGTGGCGTCCGCCGATGTCTGGTCGGTCTGGCACCCGCTGATCAGCACGCCGTTGCTCACCCTCGCCGTCGTGCCGGCGTACGCCTCGTGGACGCTGTGCACCTCCTGTTTCATGGCCGGCTCGAGGGCGTCCGCCTCCTGGTTGCCCTCCAGCTTAGCCTTCATGAACTCCTGCGCCAGGGCGCCCACCAAGCCCATCACGCCGCCGTGCTGGCCCTCCTGGAGCTTGGTCAGCATGACCTTCATGAACTTCTTGATCTTGGGGCTCGCGTCATCGCCGAAGAGGCTGAACAGCGTCATCCGGATCGAGCCAACGTCAATGTCGTCCTTGCCGGTCTTCTCCTTGAGCATCTCGATCAACGTCGAGAGGGGCAATGACCGGTTCTTGACGCGATCGCCACCATGGGAGGATGAGCCCATGTGTGGCTCCTCATCCTCGTCGTCGTTGCGGCGGCTGCTCTGGTGAGGGATGTGAACTCCTCGAGACTCGAACGTCTCCCGGACTGTTTCTTTGAGGGTTTCTTTGAGGAAGGATCGGAAGCCGCCGGAGCCAGAGTCAGAACGTTCTTCTCGCTTGATCTGCTGGGTCTGGTTCTGCTTGGTGCTGTGCCCAATCTGCTCCTTGGTCTTGTCAAGTAGACCACCGCTGTGGCAGGAGTCAGATACTATGGTGAATAAGCAGTCATCTGGGACCTTTTGAACGAGTTCTGTGAAATCTTGGTCTGCAGGGTACAGAAGAAAATCAGGAAGCTCTTGACAACAGAATCAGACATGTAAGCTACTAACCTACTTCAGTGAATCAGTGAACAAGATTGATGAATGCTCTTGACTACATAATCAGATAGATGAGCTACTACTCTACCAAAGATTGATGTATGCTCTTGACAACATAATCGGATAGGTAAGCTACTACTCTACCTCAGTGAATAAGATTGATATTTTTTTCTTCTTGCTACCTAAAATTTTGAAACCAGAAGTAGAACAATCAAATTATAACTTAACGATAAGAAGGAATCACAGAAAGAGCATCCTATTCCAAGTTATCTAAATTTACCACGCACAGGCAGGACACCAAGTGGAAAATTCTAATCTGGCCTGGCTAATTGTTTATGGATTTCATGCTAAAAGGGCATTTTTTTTTTTCAATTGGTCTGAATCAGAACCTTGTTCGGCTTCAGGCTTTTCCCTCCACTCACCTACAAGGCTACAACTAACTTGGGATAGCAGGTATTACGCTCACAGATAGAATTCTTATATCAGAAATGTGTAACATACGCTAACTTTGGTTTAGAGATAGTAACATGGAGGTTCTATGCACTCCAAATATTAACATTCCCACATCTTAAAAACAAAATCAACTCTTTCAGAAAAGAAACCAAAAACTATCATACGAAATCTTTGGTGTTGTTGAATTCAGCTTTTGTCCAGTTCAGTAGCAAAATTACTAGTGGTTGGCCCATTAGATCCCAAAACTTAAGTCGCCTCATAACCTATCAAATTCAACTTTTTTTTTTCATAAAGCACACTGAGCACGATTCGAACACAAGTCATGTCACGTAACAATCGGACAACATCCCTCTCAAATCTCGCGTATTCGATCCCCAATTCCGAAGCAGGACAACAAAAAAGGTAGACAGCGCGCGGAGCAATCACCTGTGATAAGGTTCATGTCGGAGGGCACGATGCACTCGTCGTAACCGGTGTCGTCGTCCTGGCCGGTCTCCGCCGGCAGCCGCGTACCGTGGCCGCTGTAGTGGAAGAAGAGGAAGTCCCCGGGGCCGGCGTCGCCGACGAGGCGCGCGAGCTCCCGGCGGATGTTGGCCCCCGTGGGCTGCGGCGCCGACCGGTCGGCGTCGGCGAGGACGCGGATGTCGGCCTCGTCGAAGCCGAAGCGGTCGACGAGGGCGCGGCGCATGCGGGCCACGTCGTTGTGGCACCCCTTGAGCTCCGCCTTGGTGCCCGGGTAGTTGATGCCCACCAGCAGCGCGCGCTTCCGGCCCCCCATCGCGCTCGAGAGCAGCGCCCTCGTTCGTCGCCGGAGCCCGTGCGGCGGTGGCCGGCGTGGGGAGGTTGGCGAGGCGGCGGCGTAGTAGTTTCTTTGCGGACGCGGAGTTGGCTGCGTGACTGCGTCCAATGGAAATGGGCGAATTGGCTGGGTTTTTTTTGGACTTTTGGGGTGGGTGCTGAGCTGTGTTGTGGCGTCCGATCTGGCAGTGGTTGGGAGGGTTGGTGGTGGTGGCCCAATGTCGTGCCAGGTAGTCGTCATCCACGGTCTCCTTTTTGGACTTTTGTAATTTGTATTGTTGCCTATGTGAACTTAGCGAAATATTGTTAACTTAAAATTCGGTCAAAAATTAAGCCTTGTCAAAATTTTGGTAATACATGATCATTTAATTGATGACAAAATTTTGACGAAGTTAGCTTTTTTTTAAGGACCATCGTGTAGGGTGTTCAAAAAACTGTGCTTACACAGAGCAAGCTTGGTATGTATTAGCGTGGATTGCGAAGTGAGCGTAGCTCAACTTTAGGTTTCTTGTGGTCGAACTGGCCCAGGTTCAAATTCTAGATTTAACACGGGTGCTCGAATTTACAGCTAATTATTTTTGTAGTGATAAGGCAACACACCCGTCAACAACAAGACGTCTATGGTGACTTCGTCAATCTCAATATATCCCGAGCAAGTCTTTCGAAGGTATTGCAATACGATGTTGAAATATATTTTTTTTTAAAAAAATCTTATATGTCTGTTTGGATTAGTACTCTACCTACCCGATCCCTTATATTCTGAGACACGCTTTTAACCCCTAATCGCATATAATGTGGGACGGAGAGAGTATGTAAATAGGATAAAAAATGGTACTATTTCTACGTAAATGATACTCGATTGGTTGGGAATCTCCGTCACCGTTTTCATCCCGAACTACTAAGTTCAATCTTGACAGGATTATTACAAGCTCTTGTTTGTGTTTACCGAAAACGCTGGTAAGGTGAAAATTGTTCATCAAAACTATAACTGATATTACTAGGGCTCGTTTGTTACAATTCCTAGCCTCCTACTTTGAGATTCTTATCCTGTGAAGCCAAAGTTAATTATACCAAACACTTTCAAGATCATGAATAATATATCCTAAAAATTACACTACTAGGATGGAGCTATGTTCCGCCGCTCCTCACCCTGATTTAAGAAAGTCCTTTTTTGGGAATACGCTATATGCGTATTTTTGCATTAAGAGGAATAAAAACAGTTCTTTACAGCCAAAAAGTAAAAACAGCAGGGGACAGGAGGGCTGGCAAGGGAGCTAAAGCCTATTATCGTAACAGATATAGCGACCTAACGCGATCTAGCACTACAGACGCAGTGCCGGCATAGCGGCGTTGGCTAGCCGCCAAAGCCTCGCCTCCTTAGCCATCCCTCTAGCTATCTCCGTCCATGTCCCGGAAGACTGATTGAAAACTCTGTTGTTGCGTTATTTCCAAATCGATCATGCTGCCAAAGCCACGATGGTGTCAAAACCTCACCGAAGTGGCTGCGCAATCCGTTCCCTACTCTCACATAGCCACAAGTGGAAGGAGACCTCATTCATCGGATGGCAGAGAGAAGCATCCACCACAGCTGTTTGGATTCTGGGCAAGCTACCAGGATATGGTCGATGCTCTCTTCGCTTTGCTCGCAGAGAACACAGAGATCCGGATGTGGAAGGCCTTTGGTGTGCAGTTTGTCTGTCGTCCAGCAGCGCCTCAGGGCGACCAACCAGAGGAAATAACGACATCGAGGGGTGGGGGGCGGCGGAGACCTTCAGATAGGTTCCGACTGAAAGGGGATCCGACCGAAGAAGAGAGCATTATAAGCTGAACTGGAGTAGTGACCTGAGTTCTCCCACTTCCAAATAAAACGATCAGGGCAATCCTCGAGCTGTAACGATTGCAAACGCGACCAAAGTTGAAGATATTCCAGGATAGCCTGTGTCCCTAGCGCGCCCCGAATGTCCTAGATCCATCTTTTGCTGGCAAGGCCTTCGGCCAGGGTTCGCCGCCGTCGGATTCGAGCAGGGACGCGATCGAAGAAACGGAAAGTATTTTCTGCACCTAGGTGCCAGTATGCATGTAATTTAAACGGTTATATAAAAATTTTGTAAAATTTGATAAGATAAACCATAATAATATAAGACACTATATAAACATGCAAGTCTAAATTCGATCGATATATGAAGAAACAAAAATAACAAATTTTATCTGTATTGTATGGCACTATTCACCGTCTTATTTTATTATTTTTGTTTCTCTAATTATAGATCAAATTTAGTCCTACATATTTGTGTATAGACTTGTATCATCACAAACGATGTTACTAATTTTTTTCATTTTTTTTCTATAACTATTCGAGTCGCATGTAAATAATAGGTGTCATGTATCTAGGTGTAGAAAATCCTTGTCGAGAAAAGAAAGTCCTAATTTATCACTAGAGCTGGGCTGGACGCTGGACTCTCCATTCGATTGAGTGGTTCATCCTATATTATTGTAACTGTGTAGCCGTGCAGGCCGTAGTGCTAGATCACGTCGATGGATTCATCCGACCTTCGTACGTGCATCCAGGTCAGATTTTCTTTATAAAAAAACAAAGTGCACGAATTGTTTAATTAGTAGTTTACCACATCTCAGCA
Source organism: Oryza meridionalis (assembly GCA_000338895.3). Classification (NCBI taxonomy): domain Eukaryota; kingdom Viridiplantae; phylum Streptophyta; class Magnoliopsida; order Poales; family Poaceae; genus Oryza; species Oryza meridionalis. The sequence continues at coordinate 24,676,822 of CM002528.2, forward strand.
AAAGAGTAACCCACACGATCGATCCTGATGTGATGTCAACTACTATGATCAGTTGATCACTGACAATGATCAGTACCGTTTTTCGATCGTAATACAAAGAAATTAAGAAAGCAAGAACAATATTGGAACTGGAACTACGTATACATGATACATGGAACACGAGATGTAGAGATCGAACAGTGGCTAGCTAGTCGACATGACACCCGTGGACCAGCTTCGGCGTGCTCGTGCAGGAGGTCGACGCGGACGCCGGCGACGAAGGGAAGGAGAACGACGTGGGCGCGGACGCCGCCGCCGCGGCGGCGCCGTGCGGCGTGACCCGGCGCCGGGACGACGACAGCGACCGGCGCCAGTGCGAGAAAGACGACGACGACGCCCCCCTCCCGCCGGCCCCGGCGGCAGCGGGAGGCGACGCCGGCCACCACGTGGAGAGCGACGCCGACGCCAGGAAGGTGACGCGCTGGGGTGGCGGCGACGGCGCCGACGACGCGTCGTCGTCGTCGGTCGTCGTGGTCTCCAGCTGCACGCTCTTGATGCCGGACGCGCCGCCCGCGAGCTGCATGACGGGCGGTGGCGGCTTCTTCTTCTTCTTCTTGGAGCGTCTCGGAATGTGAAAGCACAGCACCCCGCACCTGACACCGCCGTTCTCGTCCGCCGCCGTCTCAAGCCGCGGCGGCGGCGGCGACCGGCGTGGTAGCTGGTTACCTACCTCCTGAGGCGCCGATGGCTGTGAATGAATAGCTGGCGCGCCCTCCGGGGGAGAAGCCATGGCGGGTGTTGCTGAGCTGCTCTCGAACGGTGAGCTTGACAGAAGAAGGAAGCGTGGGCTTTGCTTGGGATTACAGAAGTGGACTTGGTTTAGCGACCGGTTTTATAGTGGACCAGAACTCTACGTGCCTTTGCTTTCTATTTGTAAGGCAAACTGTCCACGGTTTATTTTACTTTGCGTTATATAATGTTCGTCTAGAAAGTGGCCAACATAACCCAGCGAAACATAAGCTCTATATGGTGATATATATGAGCCATCTAGAAGAAGAATTTTGAGATTACTGTGGCAAATTCCGTTGAAATTTGAGTGACATTCTGTTTGTCCGATGTTAGTACGTCACATAGGTCTAAACCCAGTTCAAAATCCAGCGACGTTACATGTATCTTTTGTGTAGGGTTAATCAATGCGCAAGAGAACGCAGTGAGATTTCTGAAAGTGATGTGATTTTCTCAGTGCATTACTATCCACGGTATTTGAAGGAAACTCATTGACAAACCCGCAAATTTTGCACTACACCGGATTTTTCAAACAGTGTCTTGCCAACTATTGCTTGCTGCAGTCTAAAATGGTATACATGGTCCTAAGCTGATTAGTTTAGGATAAGTACACTGGTGGAGAAACCGTTTGTACTACCGTTCGTAACCCCCTTTAGTCCCGGTTATCCAACCGGGATTACGAATCCGGGACTAAAGATAGCTAAGGTGAAATAACCGGGACTAAAATCTTTAGTCCCGGTTCGTGTTACCAACCGAAACTAAAGATCGGTGTACCATTTTTTTTTATTTTGCATGGCCCTGTTTGCTGCAAGGTTTATATATATATATATATATATATATATATATATATATATATATATATATATATATGCATACATATATATATATGCATATGTGTATATGTATATATACATATAATACACACATATGTATAATTTAAAGCACTTAACATTTTATATGCATATATATTACCAAAATATATATTAACACTAAAGTAAATGTGTACATATATAGATATATATATACATGCATATATAGTACAATTCATTTGCTCGCTAGCTATAGCTACAACTTCGACGCCGGCGTTAGGAAGGACCGATGTTATGAATTGTCGATCCATTGTAGTAGAATTCACCATCAGGATTAAGGACTTCTTCGTTGATGAATCACATCAGTTGTTCTTGAACAGTCGTGATAAAATCCTTGTGTGGGAGATTATCCCTCATGTGAATACGCTATCATTCGAAAAATAATGACATATCAATATATGAAATTAATAAACAACTTAACAAATCGATACGCAATGAAATTTTGAATGGTTTATATATACATACATCGAGCTCTCGTGTGGTGTATATTTGGTTTGATAGGCAGTGGGCATACTCGCATACGTAGTAGCCGCATAAGTTAGTTCCCTGGTCCTGCTTTGCACACTACATGAGAAACGATGAGAGATTTAATATAATCTTTATATTTAACTGTAATTAGAGATTTAATTAAATACACTTTTGGATCATGCATATACTCACCGGAAAATCAAACCTCCGTCCAAGTTTTTCTTTCCAAGTCCCGCGGACCAATTGACGAAACCGATCCCAAGCCCTACATGTGCAGTTGCAAGCTATCATTAATTAATTATTACCCGAGATCAATATAATAGCAATAGAATCCCCGTGACTTTGAAATAGATGGCATTATATTACCTGTCTATCAGTTGGAAGACCTTGTCAAAAATCTTCTCCTCTTTATTCATCGAGTCGTACACAGTGACTCTGCATGCGTCCAAGTCGAAGAATAACAGGACCCAGTGGAATCTGGAATATGCGTGTGATGAGATATATATGAAAATGTACATGCTATATGTATGGGAACGAAATTTGTTCGAACGACAATAAAAACTCACTCCGTGTTGTACGGCAGTAGTATGAACGTCTTGAAATGCTGCTGCGTTAGGAGATGGACGAGATTGTCCTCTGTGTCTTTCTCGTACTTGTCGATCATTTCGGTGTTGATTTTCCGAGGGTCGATGAACCCAGTATCGTAACCCCCCCTCCTGTCGGGCCCTTTGAATCTCCATTCTACAACGATAAAATGAAATTATTATTGATTACATATATGATAGGAGCTAGTTATTGAACGAAACAAATCGAACTCAAAAATACTTACAAAATCCATGCGCTCAAAAGAGAGACGTCGAGGGCGTCCAGATGGTACGGATCGAAGACATTCTTGAAATGGAGCCAGAGAACATCTTCTCCTTGAAAGAAGTCGGGGTTTCTGATCCTCGCTCCGAACATCTCTATACCCTTGGTGCTCATTTCCGTGTACCGTTCATGGAATTTGTACATCTGTGTCGGTAGGGACTTCAGCTGCTCAGGCGTGACAAGCGGTTTACCGAGTTCAAACTTGTATGCCACTTCCACCTTCGGGATTGGTGTGGCTCTAATCAACTGATCCACAGTTAGACCGGTATCTGAAATGAAATCCGTTATTCCAAAATTTTCGCCGGTCACCAACGGCTCGACCTCTTGTTTTGGTTGTTCTCCAAGCTGAGGGACTGGTTTGGACTTCTTGTGATAGGCTTTCTGAAGTGTTCGGTCATAGTCCGATATCTTTAAGGCCTCCTTGTTTGCTGTGGACATTCCCTTGAAGAAGTTCTTCACGCTCGGGTCAATAGGTATCTTCTTTTCAAGACTTCGAGGCTTGAGTTGCCTCTTCACTTCTCCTACCACATAAGCATCAAGCTCCTCTTGACTGCAATCGTACGGCGGCTCCTTGTTTGTGGTGGCGTCAACTTTCGCCTTCTTCGTTGCCCTTGTGCGGGCAGGCGGTGGAGCTTGGCGAGACCTTATCTTGGGAGGTGCAGGCAGACACGGTGGAGGTGGAGGAGCCGGAGGAGCCAGAGGAGATGGTGCAGGAGGAGGTGGCAGAGGAGCCGGAGGAGATGGTGCAAGGGGACATGGTGGAGGAACCGGAGGATATGGTGCAGGAGGAGATGGCGGAGCCGGAGGAGATGGTGCACGAGACGCCGCTTGTCGCCCAGGGAGGATGATGTACCGCTTGCGCCATAGTATAATGGTGTAGCTTGTGTCTCGTAGACGCGTCTCACCGTCTCCTCCATGGTAGTCCAACTCGAGGTCCTCGTACGCGGCTTCTACCAGCTCAACTTCGACCCTCGAGTATCCTGCTAAAATCAGCCTGCAGTGGTAAGTCCCTGAAATGTCCGTTGGGATGGCCATTCCCGACGCCACCTTCACGTGATGAGAGATTATCTATTAGTAATCAACCTAAGCAGCAACTTGCGGAATGTACAAGTCAAAAAATCATAAAACTACGAGCATACCTTGATTGATAAGTTCTTAAAGGAAATATGCAGCTCACATGGTGTCCGTTGCGTGATCTCATCAACGGGGCAGGTGGTTTCGTCCTGGGTTTGCATGGAGTCCATGCTCTGTGATCCTACCAGCCCCGTTGAGGCGCAGCTGCTACGATTGCCTGATGGGCTGACCATTGCAGGAGGAATGTACGGCTGGGGATCCTGGGACCGATGTGCGGCCATGCGTTCATCCACCTTCCTTGCCACCTCCTCTTGCATGCTGAGCTCATAGCTCGATACCCTGTACTCAAGATCTGCAATCTTCGCCTCGGTATCTCTCTTGCTCCTCATCCGACTCCTGTACGTGTGGATGTCCTCCTTGAATCCAATCTTCCAGGGAATTACGCCTTTCCCTCGTGTTCGTCCTGGATGCTCGAGAGTCTGTAGGGCGAGTGACAGCTCGTCCTTCTCTCTGTCGGGTCGGAATGTGCCCTAAGAAGAGGCTTCCACTGCGTCCGTTAGTCGACTGGCAGCCTCGCGTATCTGATCGCTAAAGACAAGGGAGCCATCAACTGGGTTAAGCGTTCCACCGTGAGCATAGTACCAGAACTTCGATCGATCCGGCCATTTAGTGGTGGCCGGTTCGATACCCATCTCAATCAATCTCTTTGTTTCTGGCCATCATCGCTTGCCCTTGTTGCCTTGTCTTGTAAGCAACGAACTCGTCCCAATGATCTCTTAGCTTTGGGAATACGTCGAAGTTCGGTGTTAGTCCCTTCAGGATGTATTTCTTGTAGAGATCTCTCTTGAAGCTCTGGAACTGTTCTGCCATTTTCTTCAGAGTCCACTGTTTCACTATGTTCTCCGTACCCGCGGGTAGCATGAACGTCTCGAGCATTGTGGTCCACAACATCTCTTTCTCTGATTCCGGGACAAAGCTGTCATTATCCCCGCGTGCCCTTGTTCTGCGCAAGTACATCGTGCTGACAGGCACGTTGTCCCTCACAAACCAACCGCTGTGGCGTACAAAATTCTTGGCTGCTTCTGCCGGGGCACTAGGTCGGCCATCTTCGTCCACCTCAGTTATGATGTGCCGACCCTCTATCTTCTTCGTGGAACCTCGCTGTCCACGTGCCCTCTTCTGTCCAGCGGAGGGATGACTTCCACTAGCCTCCTCCTCCTCGTTCCCCTCCTCGTTCCCCTCCGCATCCCTCTCCACGTTCCCCTCCTCGTTCAAGTACTGGTTTGGATCCTCGTTCCCCTCTTCTTCGTTCCAGTACTGGCTGCTTCCCTCTACGATTGTATCGTACAGTATCTATTCCTCATCGCGATCAGCCATCTGTGCATACAAAAAATATTTGTTAGGTCTATAGGTCATATTTGCTAAACTTAATATTAAAACTCTACTAATCTTATATTAAATCTCTAATAATCTTATATTAAAATTGTAGTAATCATATATGCTAAGTCTAACAAGCTTATATTAAAACTCTAATAATCTTATATTAAAATTGTAATAATCATATATGCTAAGTCTAACAATCTTATATTCAAACTCTAGTAATCTTATATTAAAATTGTAATAATCATATATGCTAAGTCTAACAATCTTATATTCATACTCTAATAATCTTATATTAAAATTGTAATAATCATATATGCTAAGTCTAACAATCTTATATTAAATCGCTATTAATCTTATATTAAAATTGTAATAATCATATATATATATATATGCTAAGTCTAACAATCTTATATTAAATCTCTACTAATCTTATATTAAAATTGTAATAATCATATATGCTAAGTCTAACAATCTTATATTAAATCTCTAATAATATAATAATCTTATATTAAAACTCTAATAATCTAATAATCTTGTATTAAAACTCTAATAATCTTATATTAAATCTCTAACAATCACTTCTTTACATCACTTGCCTGCGCGAATTCCTTTGATGGCTAGCTACCACTTCGGCTTGAGGGATGACGATGACGTCTTCTCTGCATCATTACCAGGGAAATGTATTAGTCTAAACGGGCCAAGTTACGTATATTGTATTTCACGTTTTAACCTATATATATAATCATATATGTATGCTAAGTTTAATAATCGTTTAATTATCTCGTTCGTACACATTTCGCTCGCGTTCGTTCTCACACTTTTAGTACAAGTGCATTCACGTTCGTTCGCGTTTCGTTCACGTTCGTTCGCGTTCGTTAACGTTTCGTTCACGTTCGTTCGCATTTCGTTCACGTTCGTTCGTGTTCGTTCACGTTCGTTAAGCGTTCGTTCACGTACGTTCGCGTTCGGTCACATTTCAATCACGTTCGTTCACGTTCGGCGATGTCGGGGCGCGCGGCAGTGGCGTCAGCGGAGCGGTGGCGTGGCGGCGCGGCGGCGGCGTCTCGCGGCGGCGTCGGGGCGCAGTCCGGCGCCGTGGGCTGGCCCAGCGGCGTGGGGGTGCGGCGGCAGCGTGGCATCGCGGCGGCGTGGGGGCCCGGCGGCGGCATGGCGTAGCGGCCCGGTGGCATGGCGAGCTCGAGGCGGGGGCGGCGGTGTGGCAGTGGCGTCGGCGCGTCGGCAGTAGCCGCCGCGTCGAAGTCGGTCGTCGGTGGTGGCGGTTGACCGCGGCGTGGTAGTGGCGTCGGCAACGAGTTAGGCGGCGGCGGTTTGGAGAGAGAGAGAGTGAGATCGAGAGAGAGAGAGGCAGCGGCGACTCTCACCCAAGAGATGCCACGGCAGCGTCTGCGGCGGAGGCGGCGAGGACCGCCAAGCGACGGTGAGAGACGACGGCGGCGTCGGCGCGGGGTTGCCCTAGGTAGTGGCGGCGAAGGAAAAGCCAAGATTGATCTCGATGGAAAAACATCTAAGTGTTGGTGGAGAAGACGAGGGTGCACCGGGAATATATATACCCCTAGATCTTTAGTCCCGGTTGGTGAGAACATCCGGGAGTAAAGATATCTTTACTCCCGGTTCGTAACAACAACCGGGACTAAAGATATTTTCCCCGCTATTTCCAAATTCTTTTTAAACCCAGTTAGAGTTAAGAACCGGGACTAAAGATAATAGCACTCAATTTCGAATTTCATTACATATGTGTTTCTAAAATAGTAAATAATGCATTACAATTATTTGAAGTCGAAAAATTAATGACAAAACCTTCAAAAAGTTATTGTTGTCTGTAGTAAACTAAGTGGATAATATATAATTAGCACATGAATGATTTAAAATTGTTAAAAATTCTAATAATCATATATAATTAGCATATGCATGATATTAAATTGTTAAAAATTCTAATTAACATATGTAAATACCACATGCATGATTTAAAATTAATAAAAATTCTAATAATCATATATAATTAGCATATGATGATATTAAATTGTTGAAAATTCTAATTAACATATATAAATACCACATGCATGATTTAAAATTAATAAAAATTCTAATAATCATATATAATTAGCATATCATGATAATAAATTGTTGAAAATTCTAATTAACATATGTAAATACCACGTGCATGATTTAAAACTTTTAAAAATTATAATAATCATATATAACTAGCATATGGATGATTTCAATTTGATAAAAATTCTAATAATCATACATAATTAACATATGCCATACAACAATTGATTTGTATGGATATTCAATACATCAAAAATAGTTTACATCGTGTACACAACAATTACGGCAATACATCGGCGGTAACGGTTGACCGCACGTACTTTCTCCTCACTATTGTTCCTTCCTTGTGATCGCTACATGAGTAAGGGGTGTCTTCATTTGATAGGAGGATGCTAGGGTCAATCGTCACCGTGAAAGGGGGTTGCCCATCTAACTGATCGTAATCCTCGTCAGTCTTGTCCTCTACTCCGACGATTTTTCTTTTTCCTGGGAGAACCACGTGGCACTTCGGCTCGTCAGGCCCTTTGCCCTTTTTACCTTTGCTAGACATGTCCTTGACGTAAAACACTTGCGTTACATCATTGGCAAGGACAAAAGGTTCGTCCGAGTATCCAACCTTGTTAAGGTCAACCGTTGTCATCCCACTGCATCAATCGTTACGCCTCCACCAGTCAACCTAATCCATTAGCACCGAAACAGAGGGACCTTGAGAGGTCCATAGTCAAGTTCCCATATGTCCTCGATGGCACCGTAATACGTGCCAGTTGTACCATCATGTCCCATGGCATCGATACAAACAACACTGTTCTGGTTCGTGCTCTTCATGTCTTGGGCTCTCGTATAGAATGTGTACCCATTGATTTCATATCCCTGGAATGTCGCGATCGAGCCAGATGGTCCCCTCGCCAGGAAGGCCAGTTGTTGATTAATCGTCTTGTTACCCATGAGATGTTGTCGCAGCCACGCGGAGAATGTATCAATGTGATGCCGTGTAATCCATGCATCGGACTTACTGATGTTTCTGGCACGAACTAGAGCCAAGTGCTCCTCCATGTAAGGAGCCACCAATGAAGATTGTTGTAGAACCGTGAAATGGGCTTTACGAAATAAATTGTTGTCTACCGTCATTATTGCTTTCCATCTGAGAGTCCCCTTTCCCCGTAGTCTCCCTTCATGGCGTGATTCAGGTACCCCGATTGGGCGAAGGTCTTCAATAAATTCTACGCAAAATTCAATGACCTCCTCAGTTCCATACCCCTTAGCGATGCTTGCCTCTGGACGAGCACGGTTACGAACATATTTCTTCAGAACGCCCATGTACCTCTCGAAAGGAAACATGTTGTGTAAGTACACAGGGCCGAGAATACCGATCTCTTTGACAAGGTGACAAAGCAGATGCGTCATTATATTGAAAAATGAAGGTGGAAATATCAACTTAAAGCTGACAAGACATTGCACCACATCATTCTGAAGGGCTTCTAATCTATCCGGATTGATGACCTTCTGCGAAATTGCGTTCATGAAACCACATAGCTTTGTTATTGTTGCCCGGACATTGTCTGGGAGGATACCCCTTATTACAACTGGTAACAGCTATGTCATCAACACATGACAGCCATGAGACTTTAGGTTTATGAACTTCTTCTCCTTCGTACTTATTATTCGCTTTATATTCGTGGAGTATCCTGACGGTACCTTGATGCTCTCCAAGCATTCAAACATACTGTCCTTCTCTGCCTTGCTAAGAGTGTAGCTGGCTGGACTCAAGTAATGACTTCCTTTCTCCTTTGGTTCCGGGTGAAGGTTGCCGCGTTGTTCCATATGCTTCAGATCATTACGTGCTTCCAGTGTATCTTTCGACTTTCCATATACACCTAGGAAGTCAAGAAGGTTTATGCAAAGGTTCTTAGTGAGGTGCATCACGTCGATTGCGTGGCGGACGTCCAAGAATTCCCAATAGGGTAATTCCCAAAATATGGAGTTTTTTTCCACATCGCCGCGTGACCATCTTCGCTCTCTATAGGCTGGCTGCCAGGCCCCTTTCCAAACACTACTTTAAGATCTTTCACCATAGCAAACACTGTTTTACCGCTGCGATGTTTTGGCTTCGTACGGTGGTCCGCCGTATGTTCAAAGTGCTTGCCTTTCTTCCGTACTGGGTGGTTTGCTGCAAGGAATCGACGATGACCCATGTACACAACCTTCCAACAGTGCTTAAGATACGTACTTTCTGTTTCATCCATACAGTGAGTGCAAGCCTTGTACCCCTTGTTGGACTGTCCGGATAGGTTGCTAAGTGCAGGCCAATCGTTGATGGTTACGAACAGCAGCGCTTGTACGTTAAACTCCTTCTGTTTGTTCTCGTCCCACACGGGGACACCTTCCTTCTTCCACAACAGTTTAAGATCTTCGACCAGTGGTCTTAGGTACACATCGATATCATTACCAGGTTGCTTGGGGCCTTGAATAATAATCGGCATCATTATGTACTTCCTCTTCATGCATAGCCAAGGGGGGAGGTTGTAGATACACATCGTAACGGGCCAAGTGCTATGGCCGCTGCTCATCTCTCCAAAAGGATTCATGCCATCCGTACTTAAACCAAACTGTATGTTTCGTGCGTCCTTTCCAAAGTCTTTAAATTTTCTGTCGATGTTTCGCCACTGCGAACCATCGGCGGGGTGTCTCAGCATCCCGTCCCGTTGACGCTCTTCAGTGTACCAACGCATCATTCTAGCATTCCCCTTGTTCCTGAACAAACGCCTTAGCCGTGGTATTATAGGGAAATACCACATCACCTTAGCAGGAATTCTCTTCTTCGTTAGCTGCCCGTCAACTTCTCATGGATCATCTCGTCTAATCTTGTATCGTAGTGCTTTACAAACAGGGCATGCTTTTAGGTTTTCATACTCCTCACCGCGATATAGGATACAATCATTCGGACATGCGTGAATCTTCTGAACTTCCAGTCCTAGAGGGCAGACTATCTTCTTAGCCTCGTATGTTGTCTCGGGCAATTGGTTTCCCTCCGGAAGAATGTTCCTGACAAGTTTCAATAAATCGCCAAATACCTTGTCACTAACACCATTTTTTGCCTTCCATTGCAAGAACTCTAGAGTGGTATCCAACTTTTTTTGCCCCTGCTCGCAACCTGGGTACAACGACGTTCTGTGGTCCTCTAACATCTTGTCCAATTTATGGACCCCCTTTTCACTTTCGCAGTCCTCCTTGGCGTCCTGCAACATCTAACCAAGATCATCCGCAACATCGTTACCATCAGCATCCCTTTCCTCCTCGCCCGTTTGATTTCCTTCAATTCCAGCGTACTGAGCAAAGTCCGGAATATTGTCGTCTTCCACTTCATCTTCTTCCATTTCAACCCCTTACTCTCCGTGGGATGTCCAACAGTTATAGCTTGGCATGAACCCTGACTCAAACAAGTGAAAATGAATAGTCCTAGATGCATAATATTCCTTCTGATTCTTATACTTATTGCATGGACAACAAATAAAACCCTTATACCTGTTAGCTTCGGCCACTCTCAACAAAAAATAATGCACGCCGTCAATAAACTCTTTGAACCGCCGGTCAGCGTACATCCATTGCCGATCCATCTACATGAAGTGAAAAAAAATCGTACACAAATAATTATTCGTACAATAATGACAGTCATACAATAATGATAAAATAATTACAAACTCTTTCAACACTCGTACAGTAATGACATATCATTATTCATACAAAAATTATAAAATATTACACCAAATAATTCTTATTTACTATTTCTAAAGTTTTAAACTAATATTAATGTGTTGTACTTCTTTTAGTTCTCATTTTAGTTTGTTTTTTATTATTTAAGATTAACTTTCACTATATTTTCCTTCTCAACTATTTTATAAAACCTTCTTTAGCAAATAAACTAAATTTCTATATATATTCTTTCTTCCCCACACAAATTTTCTCTCTCATCAACTTATAACAAAATTTTGGAGACAAAAAAGTGTGCAAAACATAGCTCCAAATGTAATATAACAAAAAAAACATTGGAGGATGAAGTTGCTAATCTTTTAGGCACCTCCGATTTGTATATAATCACCAAAATAAATTCACTAGAAATTTTAGCATGGCCTCTCCTCTTTTTTGAAGAAATTTTGAAGCTTGCTCGGGTTGGAGGAGGAAGAAGACATATATACAGGGGTGGGACTTTAGTCCCGGTTGGTGTTATGAATCGGGGCTAAAGATCACCGGGATCTTTAGTCCCGGCTGGTAACACCAACCGGGATTAAAGATCCCGGGGGGCCTGACAAGCCCTGACAGTATTTGAACCGGGACTAAAGATGATCTTTAGTCCCTTTTTAACCGGTTGGTGTTACCAACCGGGATTAAAGATCAAATATGCACGTTACCTTTTTTAACCGGGACTAAACCGGTTTTTATTGTAACCGGGACTATTGTGGAATTCGGCCGACCGACGAAAGATGGTTTCTCCACCAGTGGTATGTATTTGTGTGTATCATGCGCAGGCTTAAAGATAGGATGAGGGCTTTAATCAAGTAGAAGTGGGTGTCATTATGGTACACACACTACTCCTTGCTGCGAGCTGGAATGCCGGATGCATTGACTTGCTGCCTCATTTTGTTTTTGGTCTCCTTGTGTCAATATTCTGTTTGGGAGTGCCGTAGCTTCTCGAAAAAGATTTTCTGAAGTTTGTTCAAGAAACTGCATGCTTTTTTAATATTTTTTTGGTTGAAAATTTGCAAGATCATGGATGTTTCCGTGGTTGTGGGGGCGAATTTAGGAAGAAGCAGTAGGTGAAATTGAACAAATTAGGCCCCGTTAGTTTATCTAACAAAAGTTGGATGAATTTTTTTATATTTATGGCATGCTTTTCAAACTGCTAAATGATGCGTTGCGTGCGAAAACTAAATATTAGATAGATACTCCCTTTGTTCTATAATATAAGGGATTTTGGTGGGATATAACATATCCTAGTACTACAAATCTGGACCTCTCTACACGTGCCTGCTTGGGACGAACAGCCCATGCACATCTTAACCAAAAGGAGAAGGAAAAAGTTCACTTGGTCACTCGTCTTATCGTTAGGTTTCAAAATCGCCCTTAAACTGGAACACCAAATATAATGTATCCCTAATATTTTAAAACCGGGTCACAATGGGTCTCATTGTCTCAAGACAATATTGAGAGCGGTTCGCTGACGTGGTGACTGAGTTAGTATAGGACCCCACATGTCATAAAAAAAATCATCACCGTCCCTCTCTTTCCTTCCTGATGTGATTCCACCACCACAACGCCCACGTCCGGGCCAGCCTCCTCCGTGCCACTGCCACGACACTCGTCTCTGCCTCCGCGCCCACCATCTCTCATCTCGCTGTCGCCCTAGTTCTGCGATGATGATGACCTGGGCGACGTTGACCTTGAGCCACTTTCCTGCTACAACGTCACACCCCAAGCTGGAAGAGCCATTGGAGGCAGTGCAGCTGTCTCCAGGTATAATGGCGCTTTCCTGGCAGTGAGGTGAGATAGCTTCTCTGAAGTCTTGCATACCTGGGCTCGGGTGAGGCCGCATGTGTCGACGAGGTGCTCCTTAACAGGGGTGGGCAGAAAAAGACCGAACTGAAAAACCGAACCGAAATAACCGAGACCGAAATCGAACTAACCGAGACCGAGAAATTCGGTCACAAATTCGGTCTGCACTTTCAACTAACCGAATTTAGTTTGGTTAATTCGGTCTTGGGTCTCGGGTAACCAAATTACCCGAAAAAACCGAAATATATAAATGGCCCAATAACACATGTGATACAGCCCACTAGGCCCAATACTTCCTCATCTTCTCCTGTGAATCTGTCATCCTGTCCACACTCCCCACGATAAAATTTAGCGACAAAAAAAAAATCAATCCTTCCGCCTCTCGTGGCGCAACACCGAAACCTTATCCTCTCCCGTCCCCACGCTAGCGGCGACCTGCACGACGCCGCGCCGCGCCGTGCTTCCGCCTTTCCACGCCGCCCCGCCCTTCCGCCTTTCCACGCTGCCATTCCTCCTTTCGTGGTAGAAGAGGCCGTCTCTAGCGCCGCACCACCCTTCCGCCGTCTGGGGAGTAGCGAGCCCTACCAGCCAGTCACACCCCGGTGGCGGAAGATGCCATTCTCTGGGGATTTCGATGCCGGAGGAGGCCGACCGTGAGCCCACGGTGGGAGACAAGATGGATGGGATCTGTAGCTTCTAGTGGAGATCGACGGGGATACAAGTCGTGGTAGGATGGATTTGCTCGATTTGCTTTCATTTTTCTTTCCTGAATCATGCTCTATTTACTAGAGGCATCATATTGTGTCTTTCATTTGAGTTGAATTCCTTTGATTCGTCTATCTTGTACAGTTCCTTTGATTCGTCGATCTTGTACAGTTTTATTTTGTTGTTCAAAACTTCAAATGGCTGTTAAGGTTAGTTCGGTCTAACCGAGACCGAACTGAACTAACCGAAGACCGAAGCTGTCGGTCTTGAGTTTTATTGAAGACCGATCGGTCTTGTGATTTTGAAGATCGAATTTTCTAAAAGACTGAAGAACCGAACCGAATTTTCTTGGTTAGACCAAATGCCCACCCCTACTCCTTAAGAGCAGGTACAATAGCAGGCTATTAGCCAGCTGTAAACATATTTTAATGAGATAAAAGATGAGAGAGAAGAGCAGCAAGCTACAGATCTGTAGCTAGCTGCAGCACGGACTCCAAGACGCAATGTATGTATGATATGTGGGACCATATATTAGTAGTATAGTAAGCAACTATTGTATGAATTGGCTATTAAATGACTATGGATGAATTGGAGCTAGTAGTGGGTTATTGTTGATGAAAAACACGAGGCCTGGGAGATCTGCTTAACTCCAGTGCAGGTCAAAAATTTGCCTTTGGGTATGCTAGCATGCCAGTTGATTTGATCCTGCAATCAACAAGAAATAAAGACAAAGAAATCGCGGTTAAATCCATAAACGATAGCCGATCGGCTAGTTGCCGATGGCATATCATTTATCTTTGAGCCGATGTCATATTTGAATCGATCGGTGGTTGCAAATAGATGATAAAGAGCTAAATCTACTCGATCGGCTGTAGATATTAACAATATATAATCCTGGTGTCGATATATATTTAAATCAAGTGATTGGGATAGATCGGTCGCCATGCCGAGACAGTATAAATCACTTAGATCGAAATATATATTAACAACAAGATTATATATGTTCATAGCGTAGCCGATCAGATAGATCTAGCATGTATCGGCTAATACTTCGATACCACTCTATGTTAAGATAGTAAAACAAGCAGAATATACCAAACAGAAGCTTAATATACTTAGATGCAATAAGATCTTGACATAAAGGGCAGATTTAATATGTCAATAAGGCACATAAAGCAAATGTAGTTAAATCAGGTAAGATCGGCTGAAACCCCGATGCTACCCTAATCGGCAACCAGGAGGCAGGCTAGAGATTGATATTCTAAGCACGACTTAATAGATCAAACTCAACTGATGCAGCATTAAGTATGAAAAGAAGAACAATATCTAGACAATCAAGTCGCTGGATGTTTAATAGAGTGGTAGATATCTTATACAATCCAAGCTAATGTCGCTATTTAACCTAATCGGCCGCCTTCTATTAACAGATGTTAGCCGATTGTAGGTTAGATAGCGATACTGCTAGAGATTACGTAAGATATATGATAACTCGACGAATTACATAAGCAAGATTAGAGTATCATAAAGATGGAAGCACTAATCCCAAGAACACAAGTCGTCATAACAAGTTTTACCTCTTGTTGAAGATCGAAATCGATGCAGCTCAACCCGAAAGCAAGAACTCATCGAAATAAAACAAAAGCAAAAAGGGTGGCGATGCGCCGAGATTGTATGGAACGTGTGTGTTAATAATTACATGGGGTTCGGGGTCTATTTATACCCGAGAATTACAAACTATGTCCATATCAGACACGACTCTTATCTCTAACAAACTCTAAGATACCATAAGTCTTTACGGCAGACTTTTGCCCAAACATATCTCTAAGGAAATTACACAAAATATCCTAATTAATAGATACAATTGCCTTCCCAGGATTCTATCCATGCGTGGCAATCATCTTGAAGCATATCAACTCAACCCGATGTCATACACCAAGTCGCATTGTCGGAATCGGCTGCATCACCAAACCAAGTCTGACTCGAATTTCACCGATCCAATCATAGCCGATCCGGACTCCAGCCGATTCTTACTCTGTTTCCGCGATAATCCTTATCTCTGATTCCGCTTCGATCTAATCTTCCTTTCCGATGCTGATATTACCAAATTTGGTTGTTAATACATGCCCCCCAAGTCCGGAATATTTGGTAATGTTTCGGATTTGCCATACATCGACTCCGAGCAAGATTCGCACTCTGTCGTTTCCCGACCGTTATTCTAGTGCTTTAAATACTAACCGTTGCACCCGAGAAACTCACACCGTTTTCCTCCATTTTCACCGTCGAAGTTAACTTTGCCCTCTCTCTCTCCGGCGATTTCTCCGACGCACAAGGCGATCCCCAGGCGATTTCGTCCCCGGTTAGATCTCCGCCCGCGGCAATGTCATCCTCCGCCAATCCATCCGCCGCTCCATCGGCCGAATACGCAGAGGTAAGTATCCATTGGCTAGATCTCTTTCTTTCGCAGCATATTGATCTTCTCTTGCCCCATCTTGTTTTCATCTTCTCTATCCCCATTTGCCTCTGTAGCATCTGTCCAATCTGGTCGCAATTCCAAGTCTATCGCATGAAAACCACTACTTTCTCGGCCCACTTGGTAACCATATCGGCCATTGTTCATCGGCAAACCATAACCGATGTCAATCAAAAACAACTAAGGGCGATATAACCATATCGGCCATCTCAAGACGATGAAAACACATCGGCTATCATGTATCGGCAACATCAGCTGATCATGCATTAACCCAAACACTTGGGTAATATTTCTTCAAGTATTTGCCATTTAGCGCTCTGCCATAAACTTCTCCATCAAGTCCTTGCAACATGTAAGCTCCCTTAGATACCGCCTTATAAATTTGGAACGGTCCTTCCCAATTCAGCGACCACTTGCCGAATTTGCTATCCCGAGTCCCAATCGGTAAAATCAACTTCCATACAAGTTCATCTTCCGAAAAATCTTTGGGCACTACTTTTTTGTTATAATGTCGAGCAACTCGCTCCTTATCCTTGGTAACCTTTGCAAGCGCTCGTAACCGTGACTGAACCAGATCTTCCCTCTCACCAGCCATAAGGTTATAATATTCATCGGCTGTTAAACTATTTTGCAGCTCCGTTCTTCTGGAGCCGATTCTAACTTCCCATGGCAAAACGGCCTCATGATCATAAACAAGCTTATAAGGAGGGACTTGAATCGATCCATGACAAGCCATCCGATAAGACCACGATGCTTCAGCTAACCGAGTATGCCACTGCCGAGGATAATCAGAAATCTTTCTCTTAACTAATTTGATCAAGCTCTTGTTGGATGCCTCGGCCTGCCTATTAGCTTGTGCATAATACGATGAAGAATTCAACAATTTAATTCCCATGCTATCGGCAAACTGAACGAACTCATCGGACACGAAAATTAAACCTTGATCGGTCGTAATGGTTTGAGGGATACCAAATCGATAGATTATATGCTCTTGAACAAACTGTATAGCATCCCTAGAATCAACTTTCGTCAAAGGAATCGCCTCAACCCACTTGGTGAAATAATCGGTTGCCACCAAGATAAACTTATGTCCCTTACTCGATGGTGGATTAAACATACCGATCATATCGATCCCCCAACCTCTAAACGACCATGGTTTAATAATAGGATTCATAGCCGACGCCGATGCTCGCTGAATTGCCCCAAATTTCTGACAATCTTGACATCCTTTGTAATACCTGAAGCAATCTTCCAGCATTGTTGGCCAAAAATACCCTGCACGCCGAAGCAACCACTTCATCTTATGCGCCGATTGATGAGTACCACAAATCCCTTCATGAACTTCGCCGATTGCAACCTTAGCCTGATCAGCACTCAAACACCTAAGCAAGACCCCATCAATCGTCCGATAATAGAGTTCATCATCTAATAAAGTATACTTCAACGCTTTATATCTCAATTTCCGAGAAGCCGATTGAGATGGATTCTGCAGATACTGATACACATCATACCGCCAATCATCGGCTGTTATCGAGGCAACCTCAACCTTGACGTCTTTGATCATCGGCTTATACCCCGATGCCCCTTGGGCCAAATCATTAGCTTCAGTGTCTTGTTCTCAAGATACATGCTTCAAAGTGTTAACGACCAAATTTGGTAATATCAGCATTGGGAAAGAAGATTAGATCTAAGCAGAATCGAAGACGAAGATCGTTGCAGAAACAGAGCAAGAATCGGCTGCAATCCGAATCGGCTACGGTCAGGATCGGCGGAGTTCGAGTCGGACAGGGCTAGCCGATATAGCCGATTCCAAGAATACGACTCGGTGTACATCATCGGGTTGAGTTGATATGCTTCAAGATGATTGCCACGCATGGATAGAGTCCTGAGAAGGCAATTGTATCTATTAGTTGGGATATTTTATGTAAGTTATCATATATCTTATATAATCTTCGGTAATATCGTCATCTAACCTACAATCGGCTAACATCTGTTAATAGAAGGCGGCCGATTAGGTTAAATAGCGACGTTAGCTTGGATTGTATAAGATACCTACCACTTTATTAAACATCCAGCGGCTTGATTGTCTAGATATTGTTTTTCTTTTCATACTTAATGCTGCATCAGTTGAGTTTGATCTATTAAGTCATGCTTAGAATATCAATCTCTAGCCTGCCTCCTGGTTGCCGATTAGGGTAGCATCGGGGTTTCAGCCGATCTTACCAGATTTAACTATAGTTATCTCATATGCTTAATTGACATGTTAAATCTGCCCTTTATATTAAGATCTTGTCGCATTTAAGTATATTATGCTTCTATTTGATATATTTTACTTGCTTTAATATCTTAATATAGAGTGGTATCGGAGTATTAGCCGATACATGCTAGATCTATCTGATCGGCTATGATATGAACGTATATAGTTCTATTGTTAATTTATATTTCGATCTAAGTGATTTATACTGTCTTGGCATGGCGACCGATCTATCCCAATCACTTGATTTAAGTATACGTCGACATAAGGGCTATATATTGTTAATATCTGCAACCGATTGAGTAGATTTAGTTCTTCCTTAATTATTCATGATTGCCGATCGATGTACACATGACATCGGCACAAAATAAATGATATGTCATCGGCACCTAGCCGAACGGCTATCATTTATAGGATTAATTGCGGTTTCTTTGTCTTTATTTCTTGTTGATTGTAGGATCAAATCAACTGGCACGCTCATACATCCGAAGGCGAGTTTTGGACCTGCATTAGAGTTAAGCAGATCTCCCAGGCCTCGTGTTTTCTGTCAACACAAAGTAACCAGCCGAAATTCCTTTATTAGTTCGCGGCATCTCTCATTATAAGTCATTAATGTATCATTCTTGCACTCATACTCCCCTGCCAATTGACTGATTACTAGCAAAGAATCCCCCATAATTTCAATAGCATCGGCTTCAACTTCCTTGAGTAACTGCAATCCTTTGAGAACTACCTCATACTCAGCTTGATTATTAGTCACATAAGGTTTACTAGTATAAGCAAACTCAAAACATGCCCCCCAAGGGGAAATTATAACCAAACCGATGCCACAACCATGAGTACACACTGACCCATCGAAGAACAAAGTCCATGGTACTATCTCAACCGAGCCGATTGAATCATCACGATGTTCTACAATAAAATCGGCTACAGCTTGCCCTTTGATCGCCTTCGGTGACTCATACCGAAGATCAAACTCAGTTAAGGAAAATATCCACTTTCCAACCCTTCCTTTCAAAATTGGAGCCGATAACATGTACTTGACTACATCGGCCTTGCATATGACAGTGCACTCATTGGACAATAGATAATGCCTCAACCTTGTACATGAAAAATATAAGCACAAGCACAACTTCTCCACAGGGGAATATCTAGTCTCTGCATCCAAGAGCCGACGACTTAAATAGAATACAACTCTTTCTTTCCCTTCAATCTCCTGAATCAAGACTGAGCCGATTGGTCAACTATTTCTTCAGACTTAACAACCACATCATCAATATAGACTTCAACCAACCAGCCGATCAAATCATGATATATATAATTCATAGCTCTTTGGTACGTAGCTCCAGCACTCTTTAAGCCGAAAGTCATTACAACCCACTCAAACAAGCCGATTGCACAAGGACACCTGAAAGCCGTCTTATGGATATCTGCTTCGGCCATAAAGATTTGATTGTATCCTACATTACCATCCATAAAACTCAAAATCTTATGTCCCGAGGCAGCATCAACCAGCTGATCGGCTACTGGCATTGGATATTCGTCTCTCGGGGCAGCCTTATTCAAGTTTCGGAAATCAATGCACACCCTGACCTTACCGTTCTTTTTGATCACAGGAACTATACTAGAAACCCACTCAGCATACCGGCAAGGACGAATAAAACCAGCATCATACAATCGTTTAATCTCAGCCTTGACAGGTTCAAGCATATCGGCTTTGCATCTCCTTGGAGGCTGTTGGTGTGGCCTAACCCCCGGTTTGATAGGCAGCCGATGTTCAACAATCGATCGGCTAAGTCCTGGCATCTCATAATACTCCCAAGCGAAGCAATCTCTGAATTCTTTCAATAACACTATCAACTTGGTTCTAAACTCTGCAGATAAATTCTTACTAATAAACGTCGGCCTTGGTCGATCACCTGGACCTATATCAATTTCTTCCAAATCATCAGCCGACATAAAACCCTGTCCTTGCTTGTCATCGAGATCATCTACTGTGTCTTTGGTGTAGACGTTTGAACCCTCCACGACGCCCTCAAAATAATAGCTTGGGTTCTCCATCTTCAACTGGTTGTATATCAGAATCGGACACTTTTAGAAAATCTCCATCCCAAACTTTCCCGGACAAACAATCAAGACCATCCATCTCCCAAAGAGCCAAATCGGCACTGGCAACATTTACTAACCTGTCAGCTGGCACGATTTCAATCTTGTCACCTTGCCATTGAATTAAGCATTGATGCATGGTTGAAGGAATCCAACAAATTGGCATGAATCCAATCCCTTCCAGGCAACAAGCTGTAAGAACCCTTCCCATCGATGACAAAGAACGATGTAGGGATGGTTTTGTTGCCGACTGTCAGCTCCACATTCAAAACTCCTTTAGTCTCTGATGGATTGCCACTGAAGTCCTTGAGCATCATATTCGTCTTGATGAGATCTTCAGCGTTTCTGCCCAATTTCCTAAATGTAGCATTAGGCATCAAATTCACTGCAGCCCCACCATCGACCATCATCTTGGACATCGGCTTCCCATTGACGTAACCATTTATATATAGTGGTTTAAGAAGCCGATTCTCTGTCCCTTCCGGTTTCTCGAAGACTGCTTGTTCTGGCGACAAAAACAACTTAGCCGATTCCTCCTCAACCTCATCGACATCGGCTTGCTTGACCCAAACTCAGCAGGCAACGTGAAAACCATGTTAACCGACGTAGTCACAACGCTTTTCCCTTTGGCCAATCTCTTTGCTTCATCGGCCGCAGCTTCATCGGCTACAGGAGCTTGTTTCTTAATGCGCCATTCCTGCTTCGGCTTTGTTTTCTTTAGCCGATGATTGATTTCCTGCTCGACTTCCTGAAAGCGTTCCCGGTTTCTCAATCTTTGAACCCTTCTCTTCTAATTCTTTATAAATATACCAGGAGGACACCATTGAGTCTTCCTGTTTTCATTAACCTCCTGACCATGATCATGATTTACTGGACCAATCTGTGATGAACCGGAACCCTTGTCTGCCCTAGCCGATTGCCTCTATTATACGATCGGCTTGAACTCTCTGCAACATTGCCGCATCCAGGACAGTCTTCAATAGATGGCAGTCTCATACCCTCATTCCAACAAAATCTAAAGAACTCACAACTCCAATGAGAATCGAAGCCATCATCATCTTCCTCATAATGCTTCTCATGCTGTTTATCATACTTCCTTTGGTACTTATTGATGATCTTAGCCGAATTCACTTGAAAACCCCTTGGACGACCTCCATCGGCTGTTCGGCCAGTTGTATGCACCATATTGACAGGAAAAGGATTGCCATCAACCTTCATTGGCCTCTTGGAATCATCAAATTTGATTTTGCCTCCTTTGATAGCCGCTTGGATTTGCTGCCTGAAGATCTTGCAATCATTGGTAGTATGAGACCCAGAATTGTGCCACTTACGATACCTTTTCTTGCCTAATTCTTCAGCCGACGGAATTGTGTGACCAGCAGGAAGCTGAATCTGCTTCTCTCGTAGTAACAAATCAAAAATTTTGTCAGCCTTGGTAATGTCAAAGTCATACCTCTCCTCTTTTCCAAAATTCTTCACCCATTGGCATGGTACAATCTTTTTGCTCCTTACCCATTCGGCTGCAGCTATATCAGAATCATCATCCCCATCATCCAATCCACACATATAAGAACAGACATGATTAACCTTCCTAGAATTCCTCCTAGCTTCAACAAACCTCTACTCGTGCAAAGTTACCTTTTGTGTAAGATGCGACAAGCTTTCAAAGTCCTCAGATGAGAATTTCTCCCTGATCGGAGCAATCATACCCTGAAAAGCCAAATCGGCTAACTGAGCATCAGTCAAACTTAGGCTGTAGCACTTATTCCTCATCTCTCTGAACCTCTGAATATATTCATGCACGGGCTCGTCATGTCTTTGCTTGATTGCTGTCAAATAGGACAACTTCATCTCATGTACCCCACTATAGAAATAGCTGTGAAACTACTTCTCCAGATCGGCCCAACTGTTAATCGACCCATACGGTAAAGCAGAAAACCAAGTAAAAGCCGATCCAGCCAAAGACAACCAGAATAACCTAACCCTCAAGGCATCCACAGCCGATGCTTCACCACACTGAGTTAAAAATCGGCTAATATGCTCATAAGTTGATGTACTATCTTGCCCTGAGAACTTTGAAAAATCTGGAACTTTGAACTGGTTAGGGAGAGGGACTCTCTCAAACCATTCAGGATACGGTTGTCAGTATAAATTTCCAGCATCTTTCGGCCTAAGCCCGAATTGCTCCTTCATGACATCCGCAATCAAATCGGCCCATGGTCGTTGCTGAGGCGTTCCTTGAGGCTGTTGTGACATGGGCTCAAACTGGTTGTATTGAGGAACGAACTAGGGTTGAGCCGATCCTTCCTGCTGGTATTGAACTTGCGGTGATGGCGGCTGATACTGATAATTCAAATTGCCCCCCTGATAATTTTGAAAATCCGGCTGAATATTGCGCACCAAATGCTCAGGGATAACTTGAGGAATCACTGTGCCATTTGGTTGTACGTGATGAACCAAGTGCTCCGGGACAACCTGATTTGCAGTATGCTGTACAAACTGACTACCAGGTGTTGCAAACCCAGCCGATGCATTCACTGAGCCTTGCTACTGAATCGGTTGAACAACTTGTTGCCTTAATGGCGTCTGTTGAATTGGCTGCAAAACCTGCCGTCTCTGTGGCGTCTGCTGAATTGGTTGCACAACCTGTTGGACTGGGGGTGTTTGTTGAATCGGCTGTACGACCTGCTGCCTTGGCGGTGTTTGCTGAATTGGTTGCACAACCTGTTGGACTGGAGGTGTTTGTTGAATCGGCTGTACGACCTGCTGCCTTGGCGGTGTTTGCTGAATCGGCTGCTAATGGGTTGGATCAACGGCATGTTGAGGAGGTAAGAACATAGATGCAACCTGGTCTTGAGTTAGCCGATTCACATTCTGTCCACTGTGCTGTGGTTGTTCTCTCACCAACAATCGAGGATTAACCAATTGGCCTGGAGCCGAAGGTGGTACAGCAGGTGCAGGAGCTGGTGACTATGTCCATATCGGACACGACTCTTATCTCTAACAAACTCTAAGATACCATAAGTCTTTACGGCAGACTTTTGCCCAAACATATCTCTAAGTAAATTACACAAAATATCCTAATTAATAGATACAATTGCCTTCCCGGGACTCTATCCATGCGTGGCAATCATCTTGAAGCATATCAACTCAACCCGATGTCGTACACCAAGTTGCATTGTCGGAATCGGCTACATCACCAAACCAATTCTAACTCGAATTTAGCCGATCCAATCGTAGCCGATCCGGACTCCAGCCGATTCTTACTCTGTTTCCGCGATAATCCTATCTTTGATTCCGCTTCGATCTAATCTTCCTTTCCGATGCTGTTATTACCAAATTTGGTTGTTAACAGCTATACTATTAAACTTGCTCTAATGGCGAAGGGTTTGAGTGAGACGGGCACGGTGGTGAAGGGGAAGCGATGGAGGGAGAAGGGCCAAAAAAATTCAACGAGAGGAGAGGGGATATTGTTTACACCAAATTTGATAATTGCAGTATCGGGGATAAAGATGGAGTTGAAGTGGAATCCACAAGATAAATCGTATCGAAAACAGAGTGGGAATCGACTGGAGTCCGAATCGGCCACGGACAGGATCAGCAGAGTTCGGGTCGGACAAGATTAGCCGATTGAGCCGATTTTTACAACACAACTCGGTACACGTTATCGGGTTAAGTCAAAGTGCTTTACGGGGATTGCCACGATGGAGATAAAGCTCTCGGACTAGGCAATTGTATCTATTAATTAGGATATTTCATGTAATTTCTTTAGAGATATATTTGGGCAAAAGTCTGCCGCAAAGACTTATGGTATCTTAGAGTTTGTTAGAGATAAGTGTCGTGTCCGGTAAGGACATATTTTGTATCTCGGGTATAAATATGACCCGAACTCATGTAATCAAAAAACAATCATTCAATACAATCTCGGCGCATCGCCACCCTTTTTACTTTCGTTTATTTCGACGAGTTCTTGCTTTCGGGTTGAGCTGCATCGGTTTCGATCTTCAACTAGAGGTAAAGCTTGTTATGACAGCTTGCGTTATCGGGATTAATGCTTCCATCTTTATGACACTTTAACCCTGTTTATGTAATCCGTCGAGTTATCATATACATGCTTCAATCTACACTAGTTGCGCTATATAACTTGTTATCGGCTGGTTCTTGTTGTTAGGGAACAATCGGTAGATTTATATTTTGTTATTAATCTAGATTGTATCGTGTATCTACCATCTCTCGTAGGTTTTCATTATCCTGTTTAGTCTTTATGCTTAATGCTGCATCGGTTGAGTTCGATCTATTAAGTAGTATTTATAATTGTGATATCTGGCTTATTTTATGATCATCGAGAGAGATAGTATCGGGGTTTCAGCCGATCTTACCTGATTTAGCTTTATGTCTTATATGCTTAATTGATATGCTAAATCTGCCCTTTATATTAAGATCTTATCACAATAAAGTATATTAAGCTTCTGTTTGATATGTTCTATCTGTTTTAATATCTTAACATAGAGTGGTATCGGAGTACTAGCCGATACATGCTAGATCTATCTGATCGGCTATGCTATAAGCGCTTATAATCCTTATGTTAACATATATTTCGATCTAAGTGATTTATACTGTCTCGGCATGACGACCGCTCTATCCCAATCACTTGGTTTAAATATACGTCGACAAAATGATTATAAAACGTTAATATCTACAGCCGATCGAGTAGATTTAGTCTTATCTTGCTTATTTACAATTGCCGATCGATTCACATATGACATCGGCTCAAGAATAAATGATATGTCATCGGCGGCTGGCCGATCGGCTATTGTTTATGGATTTAACCACGGTTTCTTTTGTCTTTGTTTATTGTTGATTGCAGGATCAAATCAACTGGCATGCTCACAAACCTAAAGGCAAGATTTTGGACCTACACTGAAGTTAAGCAGATCTTCTAGACCAGTGTGTGTTTTTCACATCAACAGACACCCACCGTAGTGGTAGAGAAAGGATGCGCCTCCGAAGGTGAATCGTGGTGGCGGCGGTGCAAGGATCATAGCCACGTGAAATCACAGGGCGTTGCGGTTGTCAGTGGTAGGGAGCTCGCTGATGCATCGAGCCACCTCCGCACTGAGCTCCTTGCAGCCCCGTCGACTCAACGCACCTCTCCTATTCGGCCGTCGCTCACCACCAACTGCATGGAGGCTAGGAGAGAGATGGGAAAAGAGGCGGAGAGAGGTAGAAGAAGATTGGGCCATTGGCATTTGGGTCCCGCGCTGACTCAGCCGTCACATCAGCTAAAATCATTCTCAATACTGCCTTGGGACCCAATATGTCTCAGTTTTACAATATTAGAAATGTGTTATTGTTGACGAAAAAATCGAACACACCGGCCTGGGAGATCTGCTTAGCTCCTGTGCAGGTCCAAAGATGTTGAGATGCGGGCGTGCCAGTCAGTTTGATCTTGCAATTGACAAGATATGCAAATAGGAGATCAAAACAGCCGATCGGCTGACAAGCTGATGGAGTAGTTCCAGCCGATAGCCGATAATAGCCGATGCCGATACCAGCCGATAGCGATAGGGTTTAAGCAATCGGCTATACGTCCAATGTAGATTGTAACACTTTAGTAAATAATGATATATATGCAATCGGCTACTGATAATAAAATATAACAATAATATAGTCCAGTATAAACCAATCGGCTAGCAATGATATGATAAATAAGCATCGATCCTTATGAGCCGATGCAACGTCCAGATAACTCACCGGCTGAAACCCTTATTGGCAATCAAGAAGCAGGCTAGAGATTATGGTTCTAAGCACGACTTAGTAGATCAAACTCAATTGATGTAGCACTAAGGATGAAAAGAAACATAATATCTAGACAATCAAGCCGTTGACTGAGTTTTTAGGGTGGTAAATGTCTAAGCTAATCTAATCTAGCAATGCGATTTAGCCGATACCGGCAGAAACCCTAAAACGAGAAGCAGCCGATAGAGCTAAATTGATATGCTAAGACTAGATTAACAGAGACATATGATAAATAGGTAGGCAAATATATCATCCAAACCAGAGCAATTCAAGAGGTCGAATGTACTGATGCAGCCTTGAACGACGCCGATGTAGATGAGACAATTGCCTGGGCCGATGGAACATTGGACTTACCCCTTCGCCGGAGATCGAACATCGATGCAGCCCCGCGTCAGGTGCCAAGTCTCGCCGGACGATAAAATAAAGTAGAAAAGGTAAAAGGTGGCGATGCGCCGAATTGTATTGATCGTGAGGATAGATTATATAGACCTCGGGTGTACATATTTATACCTATGGGTTGATACAAGTCCTTGTCGGATAAGAAAGAAACTTTCCTAAAGATAAAAGAAAAAGATAAAGTTCTTATAGGACACTAAACACATTTTCCTAAAGATAAAAGGAAACTAACAAACTATTCCTAGTTAATAGATAACTTGCCATGCCGCATTCTCTTTGAACTCGGTGGATAAGCTTCCTTTAGTAGATCAATTTTCTTAACCGAATATAGAAAGAATCCGACAACTGACGATTTGGCAACTCTCATCGGCTAATCTCAGGACTTCAAAGCCGATGCTGACTCTAAGCCGATGACTACTCCGGGCTTACCAAATTTCACTGTTAACAGTTACATCTGGTATTCCGATTCATGGACAATTTAAAACTCGATGACAAGATGAGGGATCTCAAGTGAACTTTCTCCGAAGGAGAAGGCCGACCAGAAATCAGCCCAACATGAGCCCCATATAAGTTCGGAATAAGTCCATCTGAGGTCCCTTAACTTGTCAACGAATCCGATTTTCATCCTTCAACCAGAAAACCAGATACAACGGGTCCCTCAACTGTCAAAACCAGTGCAGATGAGGTCCCTCTGCGGTTTTAATGGCGGTTTTGGCTGACATGGTGACTTCGTGGCCAGTTTGACTTGGTCTTCACCTGATGTGGCAATGACGTGGCATTGACGTGACGCTTACGTGGTAATTCGATCCAGAAAAATAATAAATTCCGTGGGACCCACATGTCAGTTTCACACATGAATTAATATAAAATGGTGGGGCCCACGTTGGCCCACATGTCAGCTAAAAAATAAAGATGGTGGGGCCCACATGTCCCTCCCGGCTCTCCCTCGTCCCCGCGGCGGAGCGGCAGCGGCGGCAAGCCGCAGGCGGCGGAGGTGGCCGGAGGAGGAGGTCGCCGGCCACATGTGAGCAGACACAGAACGAGGAGAGAATGAGAGAACAGGGGGACTGTGGGAGTCGGGTAGACGAGAGATGCCGATGGAGGGCACCGGCGCCGGCGCAGCAAGACGGACGGCGAGAGGCGGCGTAGGGAGCTCGTCCCCCGCATCCTGGTGAGGGCGCCGGGTCGGCGGAGGTGGAGACGGGCTTGGTACCCATCGGCGGCGTGGTGTGGGGAGGTCGGCGGCGTCGTGGCGGGCGGCGGAGTCGAGGAGGTGGCGGGCGGTGAGCGCAGGTCGACGGGCGGCCGGTGGAGGGTGCCGAGGCCAGCGCCCCGTCAGCCAGGCGGCAGCGCTGTGGCGGAGGAGTCGAGGGCGCCGTGGCCGGCGGCAGAGCCGCGAGGTGGTGTCGGAGGTGGGCCGGCGGCTTGCTCGAGGTGCCGTCGGAGGCGGCGCGGCGGTCGGGGCTCGGCGAGCAGGACCGTCGGCGCGAAGACGATGAACAGGAGCTCGTCCCCCGGCCGCCGCGCACCGCCCCTCCTCGCCCGACGGAGAGGACAGAGGAGAGGGGAGAGAGATGAACACAGGGAGCTAGCGGATCATATCTATCTCAACGTCGTCGCGAGCCATCGATAATTCGGTATGTGCAGGCCGTGGGCGGCGCTGACGACGACGAGCAGCAGCAGCAGCACGGTGCTGGCCATGATGATCACTGTGCAGTGCATGCTATTGTCAGCTGGTGATGATCAGCCCCGGGCAGCTGCCATGCAGCGTTGCGTCGTCGTCTCCCCTCTATTTTAAGATCACCGGCTACTGGTCTAGAACCGAAGCTACTTTAGCAGTTAAAATTTGGAGTTAGCGTACTTCTTGGGAGTATATATAACCTTGCGGTGATCGATCGATCGTGTTTCGCTGCTTTCCTGCTTCCATGGCCGACGAGAGGTTGTCGCGAGTCGAGCTGATCGAGCCGTTGCCGTTGCCCTTGCCCGCGCCGGACCTTCCGTCGCCACTGCGGAAGCAGCGGGGCCGGCCTCTGGGGTCCAAGAACAAGCCCAAACCGCCGGTGATCGCAAGTTCGCAACGCGGGAGAGCGATGCGGCGATGCGGCCCGTCATGCGCGCTGGAGCTCGCCGGCTGCGAGGTGGTCGCATTCGCGCGGCGCCGGCGCGTCGGCGTGTCTGTGCTGTGTGGCCGCGGCACGGTTGCCGCCGTCACGCTCCAGCTCCTGACCTCGCCGGCGACCGCGGTGAAGCTGCACTGCCGACACAGGAAGAAGAGGAGGGTGAGATGACATGTGGCTTCTACGTGGGTCCCACTATTTTTAAATTAATTTTTAGGTGTAAGCTAACATATGGACCAATAATTTTTAATATTTTTTAAATTAAATTGTCACGTAAGCGTCATGTCATTACCATATCATGTGAAGACCGAGTCAAATTAGCCACATAGGCGCCACATCAGCGAAACCGCCGTCTAAAGCGCCATGGGACCTATATTACATCGGTTAATAGTTGAGTAACCCGTTGTATCTGATTTTTCAGTTGAAAGACGGAAATCGGATTCGTCTACAATTTAAGGGACTTCAGATGAACTTATTCCTATAAGTTCGCACACGAAAGCAGCGCATCGCTCGTAATCCAGCCCAACTCCAGAGTCCAGAGTCTTCCTTTTGGTCTGACACATTTGTTCGAAGCGGGAGGAAGAAAATCCTCTCGCCGTTTCAGTTTTCCCTCCCAAATTTTCGCCCAAAATCCCCAAATCCCACATTCCCCTCCCGGCCGCTTCGACTTTTCCCCAAAATCCCCCCACCGCCACCGCCTCCACCGCCGACGCCCCGAGATCTGCGCGCCTCCACCGCCGCGGCCTTCATCAGGCCCGGAGCACCGCGCCGCCCGGTCGCCGTCGCTCGGAGTTGCGCGCGCGCGGTTGACGTCGTCCCGAGTTGCGCGCCGCTTGGTCGCCTTTGTCCTCGAGCCGCCCCCTTCAGCCGGTGCCGCCCTTTCTGGGCGAGTGGTCTCCCGGCGGGCGGGCGGCGGCTCTCGCGGTCCGGTCCTCCCTTGCTGCTGCGTTCAGGCATGGAGAGTTCCCCGCCGAGGTCACCCGCGCCCTCGCCGGTGAGGGTGGGGAGGCCGCGGCTGTTCATAAAGGAGATGGTCCTCCGCAACTTCAAGTCGTACGCCGGGGAGCAGCGCATCGGCCCTTTCCACAAGGTCTCGCTCTCGCTCTCTCTCTCTCTCTCTCTCTCACAAGCACACGACACGAGCGCGCAAGCTAGCTACAGTATATCTTAATTCGTCGCGCTCATAGTCATAGATGACGCATTCCCCCACCACCAATCCCCGGTTTTCGCTTGTTTTTGGCGCTATTCAGGATCCTCCAGCTGCATTGTCGTGTGGTGGGCTTGCTTTTTTACTTGACCTGTACGATCGTTGAACCCTAGGCACGACAGTTGGATATAGCAATTTAACTTCAATTGTGATAGCGTAGGAGGTAACCACGTATACTTTCGTTTGAGTTTTCCATTTCCCAGTGCCTACAGAATCCTAAATAAGTTAAAAACCGCGTTATAGCATTTTTAGGAATTCGTGTTATCTTCAGTGCGGCCGTCCTGCCTGTCCTCTAGTTTATGAAGTGAAATACCGCGCATTGTTGCTAGGTTCTGAACCCATGTAGTTTTGGTCTCACGAATGTTAGATTAGAGTGGAGGTTTTTGACTTGTGCACTGGTTTTACATTTGTTCTGAAACTTTAGAGTGGCATGGTCATACTCCATCAGTAGTATGTTTTGGGTTCACTTTGTTTTGTTTGGAGATATTTTATTATGAAGAGCAAGTCACATGGTTTAATCGCGATACATGTACTACACATGGCATTTGTTCTACCCAGAAATGGAGGTTCCTTATTCAGTTCTATGGCTTCTATCTGAATTTGCCCTTTCATACGTTGAAATTTCAGACCTAACTCTTTTATCCTCAGAATGTCGTTTCTGCAGTTTAACTTTCACTTGTTCTGTAGTACCTAAGATATAAGGAAAGCAACGTTTATCATAATTTTAAATTTTACTGATTTTCAAGTGCATCAATTTAAGTGGCCAAATGACTATGATTTGTGAGTAGTAACACATCTTACATTCCAGAAATGCCGTCTAACTTTATAATCGTGTTTTTATGGTGACCTGTGCAGAATTCACAATTCTTGTGTGTGTAACCATCGTGTTCTGTGCAGAATATCATTATAAACTGTTTATAGGTACTATCGATGAGTGCACTATGCTTCAAGCTCTTATGAACATAGGTCTACCACTCTGTCGCTAGGATCCATGCATCGTATAAAAGAATAACCGCTTTTTCTTGCTTTCAGAGTTTCTCAGCTGTT
This sequence comes from Oryza meridionalis, assembly GCA_000338895.3. Lineage (NCBI taxonomy): Eukaryota > Viridiplantae > Streptophyta > Magnoliopsida > Poales > Poaceae > Oryza > Oryza meridionalis. The sequence continues at coordinate 24,707,966 of CM002528.2, forward strand.
GTTGGGCCAAATGGCAGCGGGAAAAGCAATGTCATTGATGCGATGCTGTTTGTGTTTGGGAAGCGTGCAAAACAGGTGGGCAATATTGCTTCCTAACTGTAAATGTTTATTGATGTTCAACATTTTTCTGGTCAGCTCAGTGGCAGATTTAAGCTAATCATTGATTTATTCTATCTCAAAAAGTCATTGTATTTTTTTATCCATTCAGCGAGTGCTAGATGCCAAAGTTGGCATGTAAGTGTAAGTTATTCCCAATGTTTTTAAAGCTGGGCAACAAACTGCTACTTTATGTTTGTTAGTTTGTTACTGATTTTGTATGCAAGGCGAAAAGTAAGCTTCAAAGTCTCTGCCCAAAGGTTTTTGAGAATTTAGTGTAATGGTACTTTCATGATAGTAAACTAGTTATTGAAGAGAAATGTATTTAATACTTGAATACAATGGGGCCCTTGTATTTCCTGTTTACTATTGCCCATTTCCTCCAAAGGTTTTTCCTTAAAAGTTTTGGATTAAACGCTATAAATTTCACGAATAACTTAAGCTCTTGAGAGATGATCTTGCTATCTGTTAGCTACTCCATATTTTCTTAATTCAGAACAACCTATTTAGGTTGTTTCAAATCATAGACTGTTTCTGACCAGTTTTCCATCATTGTAGATGCGCCTGAACAAGGTCTCAGAACTCATACACAATTCTTCTAACCACCAGAATCTAGACAGTGCTGGGGTCTCCGTCCATTTTCAAGAAATCATTGATTTGGTATTTCTTGAGCCAAGTATTTAGCATTCATATTGCTAAGCTAGTGCCACATAATTTATTTCCCTCCCTCTATGTCCATCATAGGATGATGGGAACTACAGGGCTGTTGAGGGCAGTGATTTTATCATCACAAGAGTTGCTTTCCGTGACAACACTTCTAAATACTACATAAACGACCGTGGAAGCAATTTCACTGAAGTAACTAAACTGTTGAAGGGCAAAGGAGTTGACCTTGATAATAATCGCTTTTTGATCCTTCAGGTTTGTGTTTCTTTTTCCATTTACACATGAAAAATGCGCGTGTTTTGTAAGTTTAATTTTGGACATATGTTGCATATTATTTAGTATGTTTACATGACTATGAGGGATATAACAGACATCCATATGGTGTTATATTTTATGGTTTTGCACTGCATAACTTCCAAGTTGGGCACTTTCAGGGTGAGGTTGAACAAATCTCCCTGATGAAACCAAAATCTCAAGGTCCACATGATGAGGGGTTTCTAGAATATCTGGAAGACATCATTGGGACAAATCAGTATGTTGAGAAAATTGAAGAAGCTTCCAAGCAGTGAGTTCTTTAACTGATTTAAGGCCTGTTGTCACAATGAGTGCTTTCTGTCCATTCTGTAATGAAATCTGACATGTTCTGATACATACTAGATTGGAAATGCTCAATGAAAAACGGACAGCATCTGTGCAGATGCTGAAGTTGGCTGAGAAGGAAAGAGATAACTTAGAGGTGACGGTCTGAGGGTGATGAATTGATTCTTCTGGTTGAATGACACTACTGATGGATATATTTTCCTGTAGAGTGCGAAAAATGAGGCTGAAACATTTATGCTGAAGGAACTCTTACTTTTGAAATGGCAAGAGAAGGCGACCACATTGGCTTCTGATGATGCTACCTCACACGTTGCTCAGCTGCAAGAGAACGTTGCAGACTTGGAAAAGAACCTTGCCTCTGAAAGGTCATTTATTGTTGTGGATGAACATGATATTTTGGTACTGAGTTTTATCACTAATTAATTTGGTTATAATCCAGGGAAAAAATTCAGCATAGTTCTCAAACTCTGAAGGAAATGGAGTCTGTTTACAACAAACATGCTAAAAGGCAAGAGGTATTGTGTTGTTGGAACATTACTTGTGACTCGAAAGCTGTTTATTCCTAGATGTTCAGGATAGAGCTTTTTTCCCCACAAGATGGTTAGCGACAGATTTTCTACTCCCTTTCTAACATTGCCAGATTATAATGCTCGTTTGTATATTTATTCTCTGGATGTGTTTAGGACCTTGAAAATAATATGAAGTCTTGCAAGGATCAATTTAAAGAGTTTGAGAGAAAAGATGTAAAATATAGGGAGGATTTGAAGCATCTTAAACAGAAGATTAAGAAGCTGGAGGACAAAACTGAAAAGGTATATTTAAAATGATTCCATATGTAGTTCAAGCAAAGCAACAAAGTTCACCTTCATTTTTATGCAGGATACATCGAAAATTGATGAATCAACAAAAGAGGTTGAAGAATCATCCAGTTTAATTCCACGACTAGAGGAAGAGATACCCAAATTGCAAGAAAAATTTAATGAAGAAGAGAAGGTGCTGGAGCAAATTAAAGAAAACTCTCGAGGTGATTTTTAGAGCAAGACATGTGCCTATAAATTTCTTCAGTGCAGTCTGTTCCTTTTTATGACCAAACCTCTCTCTCTTCTCTCTTTTTTGGTAATTACAGAAGAGACAGAGAGACTTCGTTCTAAACTTACTCAAGTAAGGTCTGAACTTGAACCATGGGAAAATCAAATAATTGAGCATAAAGGAAGCTTAGATGTTGCATCTGCTGAGAAAAAATTAATGAAAGAGAAGGTTTGTCCTGCTTTGTATTTCTTTTCTAATTAAAAAGTTGTGGTAGGCCATTGTCAATTTTCTCCAGTACTATTCAGCTACACGAACCACTTGACTGCCCATGAGGTCACTACTCACTAGAAAACTTCTATTCCTAGTACGCTACAGTTTTGCCATCGCCAACCTGGATCTGCCATATGGAGAATTGAGTATGGCATGATATTTCTTGATTGCTGGAGTATAGTCGAAAACAAGAGTGCTCATCTTTCTTCCTCTTTTTGAAAACAACTAATTGTATCTATAAATTTCAAGTTGTGTGGACTCTCACTAGGAACTGTGCATTAGCACAGATGGCTAGAGTGCGGTCATGCGTGTGCGCCCACCCATGTTTGACTCTCCTTGGAGTCGAAGCGCGTGTCCATTTCCTCTCAATTCCATTGATACGAAAGCCCCTCTTTTGGTATCCAACTTTTTTTGTGGACTCTCACTTGAATGTTATTAACTGTTTTCAGCATGATGGAGCCCGAGCAGAATTAACTGCTGCTCAAAACCAGATGGAAAGCATTAAAGAACAAATCAAAGCGAAGGATACATATATTATGGAGCTTCAAGAAAAAATAGAGAAACACCATAGTGAAGCAAATGAGGCTCGTAAAGTTGAACAGGTAAAGCATTTGCAGACTTCTCTGGGCCATTTCTTTCCCTCGAGCAGTATCACTGTATTCCCATTTGCTGTGGATGATCCTGAGTTTCCAATATCTCGGTATGCATAACAGGAATGCCTAAAACAGGAAGAGTCACTTATTCCTCTTGAACAAGCAGCTAGGCAGAAAGTTGCTGAGATTAAAACCACAAGGGATTCTGAAAAGAATCAAGGCACTGTCTTGAAAGCAATTTTGCAAGCTAAGGAATCAAAGGAAATAGAAGGCATTTATGGCAGGCTAGGTGATCTTGGCGCAATCGATGGTAAGATGTAATTGTTGTAGTCTCAATTTGTGCTAGAATGTGTGCAGTTAAACAACCATGCCTTCTTTTTTCCTTTGGACCTGAAGACTTTTCCAGCTTCTGTACATTTGCACGTTTTTATTATGTCATGAATATATACTTCCAAATTCATCGTATTAACAGATACTAGTCATTAGTCAGTGTGTGATATTGTTAGACTTTGGAAAGAACTGGAGGTTAAACTTGCTTTGCAAATATTCTTGTATTTTACTGATTCTCTGAGTAAATATACTAGAGAACTAGGAGAAGTTCATAATTGTTTTATTTATGTACTCTAGGTCTGGATTGTGCTGCATATCACTTAATTGTGTTAGCTGTTGTGCTCTGCAGCAAAGTATGATGTTGCCATATCTACAGCATGCCCTGGGCTTGATTATATTGTTGTTGAAACAACCAATTCAGCTCAAGCTTGTGTTGAGTTATTACGCAGAAGAAATCTTGGCATTGCAACTTTTATGATACTGGTAAAATTCTGGATCCTTTTCATAGCATTTTCATGTTTATTTGTATAGAAGCTATCTTTTCGTTGCTTTCATTGCTTTTGGCATGATTTGGTACTCTTACCATTACAGGAAAAACAAACACATCATCTTCGTAAGCTACAGGAGAAAGTAAAAACACCTGAAGGGGTTCCACGCCTCTTTGATCTAGTAAAGGTTAAAGATGAGAAGCTCAAGTTAGCTTTCTTTGCCACCTTGGGGAACACTATTGTTGCAAGTGATCTTGATCAGGTATATACCTGAATTGTATTGTTTGTTTTCGTTCTATTATTTGCTTCTTTTGCTGCTTGTTCTATCATATGCCTTGTATATTTGTTTCTCCAAGTACTCTACTGCCCCACTAGCATTTTTTATGGAAAACTTCTAAGAAGGCTAGAATTACTTAACTGAGGACATATCGTTCTATTTTCATACAAAAACCGTTGCAGTGCTGCTTATATTTTTATTTTTTATAACAGTGACATCAATAATCGTTTTTGTCAGGCTACTCGAATTGCATATAGTGCAGCCAGTGAATTCCGTCGAGTAGTTACCCTTGATGGTGCACTTTTTGAGAAGTCTGGTACCATGAGTGGTGGTGGTAGCAAACCAAGAGGTGGCAAGATGGGGACATCCATCCGGGAAAGTATTTCAGAAGAGGCTGTTGCAAATGCTGAAAATGATCTTAATAAGCTAGTCGATCAACTCAACAGGTTACGTGAAAAAATTAATGATGCTAAAAAAGGTTACCGGGCCCTGGAAGATGCCAAATCCCGTTTTGAGATGGAACTGGCAAAAGCTAAAAAGGAGGTATGTAAACTACTTTTTCTGCTGTGAGATTCTATTTTCTCCTTGAGGTCAGCTTCCATTCATCTCTTGAAATAGGTTGAGAGTATGAATGCACAATTTAGTTACAACGAAAAGCGACTCGACTCTCTGAAAGCTGCATCACATCCCAAAGCGGACGAGGTTCGCAGAATGGAAGAGCTGGATGATATCATATCTGCTGAGCAAGCTGAACTAAATAGACTTGCTAAATGTTCCAGCAAGCTCAAAGATCAGGTATGTGGCTATACAGGCTTTTTGATCGCATGCCAATTCATAAGCTAATCTGCCTTAGTGAGCGTCTGCTTCAACTCACAAAATACTTCAAATGCTCCATCATTCAGAACTCACTCTCCCAGTCTCCTGTTTGAATCTGTGCCTGCGTATATTGATTTTTCTATGCTTTGAGTTGTTAACTGAAATTATTTGTTACATAGCTTTGACTTAAGTTTGCCTTCTATACTAGGCATCAGAACTACAGCAGAAAATTGAAAACGCAGGGGGACAAGTGCTCAAGGATCAGAAGCTAAAAGTTGCAAACATCCAATCTGTGAGTAAGCTTCAATGCTTGTGTGATTCTGTTCTTCGTTTTGGTTATCTGATGTCTAAGATTTTGTGCGTCAACCGCCAGCAACTTGACAAAACAAGCTCAGATATCAACCGCCACAAAGTTAGAATTACTACATGTGAGAAGTTGGTGAAAAAATTAACCAAGGGCATCGAGGAGTCTAGGAAAGAAAAGGAAAAGCTTCTTGCTGAAAAGGAGAAGATGATGTCTATTTTCAAAGAGATTGAGAAGGCAGCTTTTACTGTTCAAGAAGATTATAAGAAAACACAAGAGGTAGTTTAGTTGTATTGCCTTACAAGCTGTAAAGTGATTGGATTGTTTTTTCATTTGTTCAATGGGAAATGTTAATATGTTTTTTTGCAGATGATGGACAACCATAAAGATGAGCTTGACAAAACAAAGGTAGAATACAACAAATTAAAGAAAGCAATGGATGAACTGAGATCCAGTGAGGTATATTATATTTATATTTAGTTATTATGTTAAGTCACTATGATATTGTTCCTTTTGACAATCTTTACATTTTGTATGTATGTACAGGTCGATGTGCAATACAAACTGCAAGATACGAAAAAGCTTGCCAAGGAGTGGGAAATGAAGGTGAAGACATTCAGGAAAAAGCTTGATGACATTCAGACAAATCTTGTTAAACACATGGATCAGTATGTGTAAATGCTATTTTCAATACTGCTACGTGTTTTCTGTATTGTTTCTCAGACTAATGTGCATCTTGTTATTTTCAGAATTCAAAAGGATGCTATTGATCATGAGAAACTGAAAGAAACATTGAGTGACGAGCAACTCAATGAGGCGTGTGACATGAGAAAAGCAGTTGAGATGGTGGCACTGTTGGAAGCCCAGCTTAAAGACTTGAGTCCTAACCTGGATTCAATAGCAGAGTATGAATTAATGATCTATACATGTCAGTAGCATTTTGGCACCACCAATTTCCTTACTGGCTTACATTGGCTGGATCAGGTACCGCACAAAGGCTCGTGTATATGGTGAACGCGTTGATGAGTTAAATGCCACCACTCAGGAGCGTGATGATCTTAAAAAGCAATACGATGCATTGAGGAAGAGAAGGTATTCCTTTCTTTGAATTTCTATCCATGTTGCTCTATTTGCCTCACATGCAAATATGCATTATTTCAGGTTAGATGAGTTCATGGCAGGATTCAACATAATATCTTTGAAACTGAAGGAGATGTACCAGGTACTTTGAAATAATGAATACATATATCAAAGCATGTAATACGGTGCTTCCATTGTTTTACAATTTGAAGTCTGACCACACTTTGTAAGAAATGAAGTCTAGGAAGCCAAAAAAAAGTTAAAGAGTTAGTTGAGATAAGAGCATGCTTACCCAATTAACTGAAAATCTGAAGTACTTTTACCACTCAACCTCTATTACTAAACAACATTATTTCAACAGCAATTCCTTTTTGTTTTTAGATGATTACGCTTGGAGGTGATGCTGAGCTGGAACTTGTTGATTCCTTGGACCCGTTTTCAGAAGGTGTTGTTTTCAGTGTTAGACCTCCCAAGAAAAGCTGGAAAAACATTGCCAATTTATCTGGTGGCGAAAAGGTATTTTTGCAATTAGTTTTTTTTTTTGCAAGGATGTTAGTTAATATGGCCTTATTTTACTGACAAAGATGGTTTTCAATATCATTACCAGAACTTGTTTTCTACTCCATACCTTGTTTCCTTATTCAACAGTAATATAAGTTTTACATTTCTTGTTGGCATTATGTTCTGTGCATGTGTTATCTCATCTAATATCACTTTTTTTAGTAGATTGTTACTGAACTAAGCTTTTTATCTTGCAGACGCTTAGCTCACTAGCTCTGGTGTTTGCTCTTCACCATTATAAACCAACTCCTTTATATGTTATGGATGAGATAGATGCTGCGTTGGGTAAGTTTAGTGGCCGTTCTCTTGGCGTTTAACATATATTAACACTTCAATACATTAATGACATTGCTGCTCGCAGACTTTAAGAATGTCTCCATCGTTGGACATTACGTGAAAGACCGGACCAAAGATGCTCAGTTCATTATTATCAGGTATGCTTATGGCAGCTTAGTTTTCCTAATTTTTCTACCCGCATGTGCCACGCCCCACTTATACTCCAGCTGAAAATAATTTTATGAGAAATACTGAGCAAAGATCTGTCGAAGATATATGTTTGCCAAACATTCATCCATACAAGAGACTAGTTGTTCATCTACAAAAGTAATGCTACTCAAGTTAAAACCGAAATATTTATACGTGCTAATAGGCAGGGTGAAATTTCCCCAATCTCACGTTTGTCGCCCTGTCTGCAGTCTCAGAAACAACATGTTTGAACTAGCTGATAGGCTGGTTGGCATCTACAAGACGGATAATTGCACCAAGAGTATAACCATCAATCCCGGAAGCTTTGCGGAGAGCATGAAGGTAGTTTAGTGTTTGTGCTACGGAAGTTTGAGTTAGATGTAATCTCTTGTCTGTGTGGAGCCAGCATGGAACCGAGGTTCCTTCGGTATCAAGCTTTTGTAGAACAAATTGATTTAGAATTGTGCGTGTATAGTCATGAACGAGACCAAAGGACATTTGTTAACGTAAGGTATGTGATCACATGCCCCAGCTGAACACAACCTAATTCAGTAAGGCCTGTCGTTTATTTGTAATACTACGTACTCCTGCGTTAAAAATCTGGTACCCCGCGTTCATGTGGATCAAATGATAAGAAAGATTGTGTAGACAAACTAGGTTGAGAACTAAAGCATAATACTCCGAGTAAAGTTCATTTATACGAGATGTTCCAAAGGGTGGATGTAGAAAAGCACGTGAACTGGATATTTTACAGATTACCCTTGGAATTGGCTGCTTATGATATCTGCATCGCAGGTTTATATAAAACGCAGAATTGAGAAAACGGAAAAAATAAAACAAATATAATTTTCATAGTATTGAGATCCATTAAATTTCTTATGTTTTTCATATAGATGAAAGGGCCTATGAATTTTCCCCTGTAAGCAAGTTGGACGGGCAACTTGTCACTTTATTATCAGTAAGATTCGACCTTGGTTTCCTGGCAAGGAGACATTAGCCACATCTGTCGATAGGTGATTCAAACCATAGTTATCTAAATGGATCAAATGTTGGGCGCAGTCTGTAACAGACGCATTGTTTAGTTTATGTTTTTGTTTATAAATAAAATTATAAAATTTAAAACTTTATTTTTGGAGTTGATTTTATAATTTTTTTATCATAAGTTATTTTACAATATCTAATTTAAAATCTAAGGACACATGGAGTAGTTAATAAGCTGTGTGCATAACTACAGAAGCATAATCGAACGTGTGTACTAGTAATACTACAGGAAACGACAATCGAGACAGGGTGGAGTAGATCACGCTTCTCTCGTGCACTCGCGAGCCTAATTTTGTGATGGGACTTTTAAGCAGATGGTCAAGTCAGTGAGGCCGGGAGCCCGGGACGCCGGGTGTGCCATTCATCTCGAGTTGAATGTCTTTTTACAAACCCTAGTTTAGGGTTTAAACAGTTAAATAAATTAAGGCTGCATTGATATCAATTGATACTGTTAATTTTTTGAAACCCCATTGATACTGTTAATTTTCACTAACGGGGCTTGCATTGATAGCACTAGTAGTTTAGAGCGTTAAGTATATTTGATTTACTGATCAATATGTATAACTGAAATCTTTCTTATAATACCAGTACTAGTATTTTACATGAATTAAAATTTTGTAGTACTAGCTTTTGACCAACCAAATGTTCCGAACCAACCGCTCACTCGCCCCACAACCACCATCACCATGCAAGTTCTCAGGTCAGTAATAGTACTAACCTCGAGTAAGAAAACCGTCTTATACTACAGAAGAGGTGAAAAGCTGTAGGCTAAATAGTTCTTAAAATGGAAACAAGAACAGGGGCAATGTGAGAACGCTAAACTTTCCTTAAATAGTACGTATGTACACAGCCGGACCAGTGCTCTCCACTCCCACATTAATCGGTTACCCCTATCTACTAGTGATCTCTAAGCTTGATCCTTGGTCCTAGTACTACCCAGTGATGCTCTACTCCACGTACGAGTAGAGATCACGAGCCGAACAGCAGCGACGGCGGTGGCTCGTTGAGGTCGAACGGGAGCTCGCCGGCGCTCGGCCCCGTCCGGAGCTCCAGCGTCGTCGACGGCAGCGACGCGGCGACGTGCGCCGCGACATGGCCAGACGCCGCCGGCGCCATCGCCTGCACCCTCGCCGGGAAGTAGACATAGTGCCACGGCGAAGGGTGGCTGATGTCGAGCCCGCCGAAGTGGCTAGGGCCCTGCGGCGGCCGCGGCGGGTGCATGCGGTGGTGAAGCTGCGGCAGCTGGGCGTGGCTGTGGCTGTGGCCATGGCCGTGCCCGCCGACGCCACCACCGCTGCTGCCGCTGCCGAAGTTGGTCCGCGCCTTGACGCCGCGGAGCGCGACGGCGGCGCGGTCGTAGGCGAGCGCGGCCTCGACGGGCGTGTCGTAGGTGCCGAGCCACACCCGCGTCTTCTTCCACGGGTCTCGGATCTCCGCCGCGTACCGGCCCCACGGCCGCTTCCTCACCCCGCGGTAGTGCGCCTCCGCTCGCCCACCACCCACTACTCCACCGCCTCCTCCCGCTCCCATGTCCAGCTCCATTCGCCTCCACGAGCGAGAGCCTGTTCTTGCGCTGTGCCTGGACGGACGGATCGGCAGCTGCCACTGCCAGCGACAAGCAAGTCTCAGCGACCCTTTATACGGGAGCCAAAGCTATAGTGGCTCGCTACTACTACTAGCGCGCGGTGGCCGCTCGCTCTCGCGTCGGCTTCGCGTTTGCGCGCGCGCCTCGTGAAATGGGGAGATGGTGGTAGTACTACTACTACTAGTACTAGTAGGAGTAGGTGTCTGCCGCTCTGGGGCCTGCTGCGTTTTGGGGGGTTTGAGGCTGTCGCTGACCAGCGCGGCGCGGTGTCCCCGTCTCGGCCTCGGCCCTCAGCCCAGCCGCCGCGCGATTTGACGCCCCGAATGGTCTAATCACCGTGACGCCAGCCCTACCACCACCCCCAACGCCCTATCCGTCCTGCACGCCCTACCCCCCCCTGCACACTGACCGCACGGGCCCTCCACCTCCTCCATACCTCTCCCCTGTCCGTTACGTCGTGTTGACGCGGCGGACTAGCCTACCAAGGGTGAAAGCGAGATACAGTACGGCCCAGGGGACGTGACCCCGTGCGTGGGCCCGTGACGAGTGCGTACGTACGTTTACTGGTACTCCTACGTCCCGACGTGCCAGCGGCAGCAGGCGGATGGAAGGAAGGGAAGAAGGAAAGCAACCGCGGCGGAGGTAACGTGTGGGTTTGGCGTTTCGGCGTGGGGGGGCGACGTGCCGTGGCACGATTCGGCCCCCGGGGTCGGGTTCACGTGGGCGATGAGGTCCAGGAGCCGTGTCGTGGCGCGGGGGGCAGGCAGGCAGGCAGCACCGCGGTTTGCCGACGCGTGCGGCGCGGCGCCGCTCAACAGTAGCAGTCGCCGCGGCGCGCCCCGGTGGGTGGGTGGCCTATCCGGCACGGCGTTGTCCGCGCACGCCGTTTCTCGGTGGGTGGGTAGCCAGCCGCTTGTCACGCTCCGAATTACTCCTCGTCCGGAGTAGATTCGCAGCGCCGCGGGCAGCAGTAGCTATCTCGCGCCTACCCGACGATGGATCGGCTCGACCCGTCCAAATCTCGTGGGGAATTGAATGTGGGAAAAATACTTTGGGGAAGAGACGGGCATGGCATGGCCGCAGCTAGCTAGGCTGCCGCGGCAGGAGCAGCAGCAGCAGCGGGAGAAAGGGAAGGGAGAGAAGAGGGGGTGGGGGGGGGGGGGGGGCCTTGGGAACGCGCGAGGCTTGACTGCCTTCTGCTGGGTGGGACAGCAGGAGGACCTGTCGAGCGCTGATGGTGCAGCGCAGCGAGCGGCGACGACCCCTGCCTTGGGAAGAGGCGTACCATTGATGAAAGGCCAAAGGCGTTGGCACAGTGCGTGCGTGTGTACTGTGTAGGGTCGCCATGCCCATACTGTTTTGGATGGACCGGTTAGCCCGGTAGTCCTGCTCCAGCCCGGCCGGCCGGCCAGCCTCTTTATTATTCCATGCATTTCGCTGTGATGCTCCCTGTCAGTGCAACATTTTACCCTCGCCTTTTCAAATGAAAGATAATGTTGCGGTGCTAGTAGACAGTTATAAATTGCACAGACAACTGAAAGATTTAATCATGCCAAAAAAAAAGCAAAAGATTTAACGAATGGAACGTGCAGAGTAAACATTACGGCTTCACCGAACTAATAACCCAGATTCACAGTACGCCTGGCCTAATCAATGTAGCACCGCTTTTTTCAAGCCTTGTACCCGTACTGTCGCCGCACAGGATTCAAATAAACCGCCTCGCACGCCCGCCACGGCACGCCACGCCACGTTTACTCCGTATAGTGCCTACCGCGCGCCTACCATGTACGGTACGGCATCGCCTCCGTCTTGTCTTTTCCGGTGACGCCCCACGCACGCACGCACGTCGTACCATTAGTACTAGTACCCCTGCCCGCTTGCCGCTGCCCGCGCCGTGCACTGCCACGCGCCGCGACCCCCCGGGACCCGCCCGGCAGGCAGCGGCCGGCCGTGCGCCATAATTTCCCCATGCCGTATACGGCTCGCTGCCTTTGCCTGCCTGCCGCGGTGCCGCCCGTCCTGACACCCGCAGGGGAAAAAAACGAGCGCCATGCGGCCGGCCCAAACGTCGTCGTTGGCTCCTCACGTGACCCCGGCCCGCGGCCGTGATGTCATGTTACCGCATGCATATGCCTCTGCGCGCCTGCATGCGCGAGTGCGCACTGTACCAGCACAGCCCGCAGAGACGGCTGCGTGGTTCGTACGCTGGCCGTGGCCGTCCTCGCCCTCCTTCAGCAAGGCATCCGAGAGAGAGAGAGAGAGCCGCTCCCGCCGTATTCCGCGCTGAGCTTTTTTTTGCTTGTCACAGGCGTCGACGGACGAAAGCGAACGCCCATGCAGCAGCTGCAGCGGAAGCGGAGGGAAATTAAAGGGAACAGTAATCGGACTTCATGACAGGTGAAAAATCAGAGGAGGAATCGGATCGAGATGCAGGGGGATCGATAGCATCTACAGCTCCCAGCTGCGTGCATCTATGACTGCACAATATACTCGTATGTATGGCCTGTGAATTGTGACCTACTACTAGTACTACTCTATTAGTACTACTCACATAGCAGGAGATCGATGAAAGCAGAATGCTACAGTGCTGATAGCTAGCCACTGTACTGTTGCGTCATTTAGGCGCCGCACACGTGTGACGTGTCGAATAGGCACAGGATAAGGATGCGGGGTGAAGGAGGGCACACCGCGGGGTGGGCCCGGCGTGTCAGTGAGACGAGGGACGTCATGGTGGGGGCCTCACGTGGGGAGGGGGGGGGGCAGCGAGGCGGGTGTCGCTGTGATGGGGGCAGGACGGGCCGTGGCACACGTGGTCGCGGAGATGTTGGCGCGGAAAAGGTGGCGCCGCGTCGACCGGCCGCCCCCGTCCTTTTTGACCGCGCGGCGCATGCCTGCATCTGCATCTGCATGGATGATGGATGGCCGGTGTTGCGTCCTCGTCGCTGCCCACATCGACCATAAATTGACACATCCGTACTAGTGTATCGTAATTAAATTGATTACAACCTTTGTCCCATAATATTTGTCAATATAGGTTATTTAACATGTGCTAAGGTTAGAAGAAAAAAACTATAATACTCTTAATAAAATATTATTATATAGTTAGATGTGTAATGATGGTTGGGGGTATGATTGAGAGAAATTAGAATTGGAAATGGTTAATATGACAAGTAGTATTTCCAAGGGCCAGTTTACTTTGATGTAAAAAAAAACCTTATTTTGGCAGGATTTTTTATATAGTTATCAAAATTTGGCAGCAAACTAAATGTAGCCAATTTTTTGGTAACTTTACCAAAATTTGGTAAGGTTGAAAATGGCATCAAAGTGAACATGCTCTAAGTGACAATTGTTTTAGTATAATTTTTAAATGCCAGAGAGACAAATATTATAATACTACCTCCGTTCCAAAATAAGTACAGCCATGAGAATCCGTGTCCAATATTTGACTGTCCATCTTATTTGAAAAATTTATGAGAAAATTAAAATAAGTTAGGCCCAGTTTAGTTCCAAACTTTTTCTTCAAACTTCTAACTTTTCCATCACATCAAAACTTTCCTACACACACAAACTTCTAACTTTTCCGTCATATCATTTTGGCGTGAACTAAACATACCCTTAGTCACATATAAAGTATTATTCATGTTTTATCATCTAATGATAATAAAAATATTAATCGTGAAAAAATTACAAATAAGACAAATATATAACTACACTTATTTTGGAACGGAGGGAGTAGGACTAAGTATTTTTTTTCGACGGAAATTGCTGATATTGAAGTAGGACTCGGTTGCTTTTAGTACTACAGTACTATATGGCGTTGACAGAGTCGTCATTGATCAATCAAGTGATTGGCCGTTGATCAATCAAGTTAACACGATCAACGGCACGGGGTTGGAGTACGCCCGTTCTCCGTTTCACCCACATCTCGCGTCACCTCAAATCAAATCTACCGCGCACCGTTCGACCACACGTATGTTCAGATGTTCCGGCCGGCTGCCTGCGCACGGCGCCTCAAGGCCGGCACCGTCCACGGTGCACCTTTCGCTGCTCAACGCCGCTGAGCCACTACACGACCATGTGAGTGTGACGGAAGCACAGACCAAATCAACGGTAGGAGTGGAGTGGTAGTGACTGCTGGGTACACTACGGCGCTAGCATAGCTGCGTACTGGAGCAATAGATGAGCAGTAGCCAGTGGTAGGAGTACTAGAGTTTATTATCTGTACACGCTACATCAGATCATCAGTCGTAAAAAGGGGGGCGGACGGGCGGACGGTCATGGCGCCTTGCAATACTGCGAGGTCTCAAAATAAATTCATTTCTTATTATTTGTACTCGTACGGAAAGTTGTTTTGGACAGCGACACAATCTACAAAACACAATTTTAACTTCTTGTTTCTATAAAAATATTTATTGAAAAGTGATATATGTATACTTTTAAGAAAGTACTCCCTTCGTTCCAAACTGATCTACATATAATTTTTTTTAGGTTATTCCTAAATGATCTACATATTTGTGTTCATTTATTAGAGTCTATTCGTTATTTGTGTATTGGAGTAAATGAACATTGATACATGCATCCATGTACACAAGTATTTACCACCGGACCGTAGCTCCTCACCGAATGCCCCTGCTTTGGGGCAATACAGCAACATGACTAGTTCGCTGAAGGACCACACCCTCTCAAGAGAAGGATGCCATAACCCACATGTAATATTTTGATTTGCTATTGGTGAGGAAATATTAGGGATGGTGCATGTATTGAGTTTATTGCTAGAGTAAATATAGTATGAGAGAGTTATTAACTTTTCTTGGTTTTTAGTGTAACTATGAATATGTAGATCAATTTGGAATGGAGGAATTATTTTTTAAGATAAATCTATTTATATAATTTTTGTATTTTTAAACTCAACAACTTGAGAGTTATTCATGATTTATATTCCCAAAGTTTGACTTAAATATTGTCCTAAACAACTTCCTTTACGAGTACGGAAGGAGTATTACGGACTAAAAATATTTAAAAAAACAAAAAAGGATTAAAATATTCTTACTATGTCAAATCTCAAATATATTTATTTTCACTTTATCAACTCTTAATATATTTATTATGTACTTTCACGAACTCCAGTTTAACAATTATTTAAAAATATTTTTAAATTATTTTTAAAATGGAATAAATAAAAACTTATTGTGAAAAGGACGTAGCTTAGCCAAGACGAGCAAGACATATTGGAGGACACGAGCTACTGATCCTAGCAATGCTAGCACGTCGAGGTGCAGTAGGAGTAGAGCCATGCAGTAGCGTTTAGCCCTTGCGTGCATCGGAGGACGGGACGGACCCCACCACGAACACTGGAGCTAGCAGCAGCGTGCGCACGGGGCGCTTGGTGGCGTTGGTGGTATCTGACGAGGGAACGACCGCTCGTGCAGCGTGGGGAGACAGCGGCGTCGTGTCGCGTAGATGGGAGAGTAGCTAGGTTATCTTCGTTGCGAGCGATGGCAGTACGCTAATCTTAGGTTTGATTTGATTAAACGCACGGCCTGACGGCTCTATACTCCGCGGCTCCGCTAAAATACATCCTCCGTCACACAATGCTTATATGTTTATATTGTTTAGCACAAATTAAGCTTTAAGAAATAAAGACTATATTAGCCCCTATTTAAATGGAAGCAAAAGAGTTGTGAGAATAAAATGTATAGAAACTCAAATTTGATAAATACTAGTACTTTTAAAAGACAGGTAATATAGAATAAAATTTGAACTTCAAAGAAACAACCGTTCGGGACTGAGGGAGTACTCCATTTTGTGAAATGGTACGTTGCTAAAGGTTCAGAGCTCCAATTCCACTTGTTACCACAACTCCTAGGAAAATGCTTTGGAGACAATTGACGGGTGTCGAAAAAACAGGTCCTTCCCTTACCTCATATTTCACCCGTCTCATATGCAGCGGCTGCTGCTGCGCAATTCAAGAGAAACTCCATCCTCACCACCTTGCGCATCACTGATGGCGATGATGAGCGTCGTTCAATGTTGTCATCAAGCAAAATCGAGAGTAAAATACTACAGCGCTCTCAAGATTGAAGGGAGGTGTTGGTTCCAGTGGTGCTATGAGTTGACGGTGTCGTCTAAATCAACCCATAGCGTGTGGTGGATGTATGACGGTGTGATAATAAGAGGTGATATGGTGTCAGCTTCGATCCATCCTATGTGCTCACTGTTGCCGATGTTGCACCAGGAATCCTAATTGGCGCGTACGTGCCGGCCCACACGGCCCAATAGGCGGATTTTTCCATATATGTGTAAACTTTCAACCTAGATTTGAATACTTTCAACTCCGACTTGAAAACTTTCAACTCCGATTTGAAAATTTCAACTTCAACTTAAAAATTTTCAACTCGAGATTCAAAAACTTTCAAATCGGATTCGAAAACTTTCAACTCGAGATTTGAAAACTTTCAAGTACAGATTTGAAAATTTTTAAGTTAAGATTTGAAAAAATATGAAAACTTTCGACTCAGATTTAAAAACTTTCAACACAAGATTTGAAAACTTTCAACTTCGATTCGAATACTTTCAAATCAGATTTAAAAATTTTCAAGTTAAGATTTAAAAACTTTCAACTCAAAACATTTTTTAAAGGGACAAGTCCATTTTACACCCTCGAACTCTTTGCTTTGTCTAAAGTGCACCCCCAAACTCTAAAACCGGGTATATGACACCCCCTAACTTTCAATACCATTTAATTTACCCCTTCCATTCAAACCAGGTTGGTTTTTCTTAAATTATGTTGATGTGGCGTTCCAATAAGCCAAAAATAATTAAAAACAAATAATTGGTCCCACATGTCAGCTTCCACCTATCTCCTACCTAATATATCTTTCTTTTCCCTTTCTTCTCTCCTTCCCAAGTGAGATCGGTGCCAGCGATGAGATCGAGTTCGCCCTCCCCGTCGCCCCTCTCAATGCCGGCGAGCTCCCCCTCCCCCGTCCTCCCCCCGCCCCTCGAGCGACGGTGAGCTCGAGCTCCCCTTCCCTGTTGCCCTCTCTAGGTCTCCCTCCCCCCCTCTCTCTCTACCCACGTGAGACAGTGCCGATGAGCTCAATGAGCAAGGCGACGGTGGTGGTCGCGAACACCGGTCACGTCGACCCCATGCTCCAGGTCACAGATCCGGAGGTGGCTGGAGATGGCATGGATGCCGACGAGCTTGAGCAGCGGCGCTGGCAGCAACACAGGAGAGAGGCTGTGGCGAGCGGCGGCGTAGGATGTAGAGATGGGGGAGCTCGCCGGCATCGCCACCGCCTCCTTCACGAGCTTTGCCGCCGCAACCTTCGCCGGAGCACGTTGCCCACACCGCCGCCTCCGCCGGTGATGGGGAGCCCGTCCCTTTGCTCGAGCTCGGAAGAAGAGCTAGGAGCTCGAGCCCATGAGATCGGCGCCGGTGAGCTTGACCTCCGCCTCCTATATGCCTCCCCGAGTGTCTCCTCCTCGAGCTCCAGCTTCTCCCCCCTCCTCCCCGAGCGCCAGCAAGCTCGAGCTTCGGCTCCTTGTCGTTTCCGCAAGCGCCGCCGCCTCCACCACAGGCCGCTGCTCAGATCCACTTCTTCCCCGTGCTGCCGACTTTGCACAAGCACGCAGCGAGCGCCGCAGCCTCCGCCAGAGCCAGTCGTACCCACTCCGAGCCCTTTTTACCCCAGTGCCGTTGTCTTCTCCCAAGCACGCCGCGAGCGCCGCCTCCTCCGCCGGTGCTCGGCGAGTGCTGAGAGAGGGGAGGAGAGATCGAGAGAGGAAGAGACAAAAGGAGATGGTCCCAACAGTTTTTATGTATTTTTGTACTGACTGGGTTGTTACGTCAGTTGCCACCTAGATCAATACTGCTTGGATTAGAAGAAAGGGGGTAAATTGCATGGTTTTGATAGTTAGGGGGTGTTGGATGCCCGGTTTTAGAGTTTGGGAGTGAATATTAGACAACAACAAGACTTGAGGGGTGTAAAATGGACTTATCCCTTTTTAAAAATATAAGTGTGCTAAAGATTAAAAAAAGTAATCAGAAAAAACGAAAAAAAAGGAAAAAAAATCGCAAAAAAAACGAAAGAAAAAAATCGCGAATAAAAGAGAAAAAAAGGCCGATGGGCTTTGTGGGCCGGGGGGCAGCTGTGCGCGCGCGCCAGTTAGCAACGCCCATGTTGCACTACCGTCGAGGAGGGAAGTGGGAGATGGACGACCTCTGCGCATAGCTTCCTTGCTAGCGTTAAGCATGCCACAATTTACCCATCTTTTCTCAAGAGCACACCATACCCTGTTCCGTAAGAACGTACTCCCTCCGTTCCAAGCCATAATAACCTTTAGCACTCAGTAGTAACAACTTCTTCACCAAAATTTTTTTCCCAACCCTTCATCATTCACTTTTCCCACCTATCTCCACTTCTCAACTAATTAGAACCTCTTTCTATTTAATATTACCTAGTTTCTTAATAATTGTGTCCAACATTAAAACTTCTTATGTTTTTGGTCGGAGATAAGTACGTTTCATTAGTTAGATCAAAATGTTACATATAATGTTATTTACATGTTTCGGGTACTGAGTGGAGAACAAAACACTAAGTACTCGGTCTCTCCCTACAACAAAATAATAATAAAAAAAACCGTGTGGGAACATAACATTTTTTTTCTCTACTGTTATGATAATTTATAGCGCTTCTACTTAGACTATGGTGTAGGGGTGGGTATTCGGTCAGACCAAATTCCAGTCTCGATATTCGGTCTTCGGACTGTTAGTCAATTCGATCATTGAAAAATGAAGACCGAATAACAATGCAAAATTGTTAGGATCGGCAAATTCAGTCTCGGTCTTGACCGAATTATGCTCATTTTAGAAGATAAATTTTGCAATGATAAATTTTGGCAGAACTTTACCTCTTTTAAGACAACTTTTGATAATTATATATCACAGATATACAAGGCAACATCACACACCAAACAATACATTACATGATAGGATCAAGTAACAAGAATAAATCAAATCACAAGCATCATGCATTTAGTCGTCAACTTCACACGACATACAATACATCACAAATCACAAATTGGTTATATCGGTCAATTTGGTTAACTGAGACCACAGACTAAATTAGTCGAATAAATTTTGGATTTTTTGTTTCAGTCTTATTTTGCCCACCCCTACCTTGGTATCTCGTCCCACATCGTGACGGATTGAATGTCGTCAGTACACAACTTCCATATCGCTAGCAATTCAATTCCTTTTTCCACTACCACAAACCCGATTATGTTTCAAACTTTGTAGTCTCCGCAACGACGACTTTCCTATCGGCCTTCCATCTCATTTAGTTCCCCAATCCCACTCTCATGCAGAGGAGAAGCCGTTGCCGTGCTGAGCCAAGAGAGGGGGTGGAGAGACGGATAGTGTAGGGGCAGAGGAATTGACAACAAGAGTGAAGGCGGGGGAGAGAACATATCAATCGATCTAGAGCCCCGTGCTATCGGGTGGTTCGGTTCGGTTGGCGCGTTTCTTCTTTATGCTGATTTACGATAGGACCGGCATTGATATAACATCCATATCGACGATTCAAAATATATAGAGTTAGAGCAGTGCCGATTTCGAATTGACAAATGTCTTATATGCGCCAGTTTTAATTGTAGCAACACATACAAGATGTCGTTATCTGTCCGAATTCTATCCTTTGTTGCAAGGTTTTTTTCCCCGTATAGCTGTATTTAGGTCATATTGTTGGTACACCTATTTGTGTTACAATACATTTTTAGTTCCCAACACATTGGGAACTTATGGATTATTTTAGAAATATCATTTTGTAGCAGTTGATTTTTGCTGCCGAAACTATTTCATCAATCTTATGCAGGATGGTTATTGCTGCGGAAACTGTTTTAGCCAATAGTCTCTTTCTGTTTAGTTATACACGATCATTAAAGAAGCATATAAAAATAATTTTATTTTAGTACGGAGAAAAAGTACCATTTATAAACTCGCTATTCAGCAGATGTTGACTGAAAGCAGTTACGTGTAGCGAAGAAAATGAGACAACTGTGTCCTTTATCATTGGTACTCCCAGAATTAACACTTCATTAGCGACCAAATGTATTTTCTCATATACTTCTACACACTACATTTTCACTGGAGCTATCGCAAAGAGGGCATCAAGCAGAGGCTGGACCGATCGATACTTCGATAGAGTAGACGAAAAGCATAAAGTGAATCGCATGCCGCAGCCGAAAATACCTTTTGACCGGCTGCTTCGCTTTTCTTGGTCTTCCTTGGGATTGGCGGCCCAGCTCAAAGTATTTTGGGCTACATGGCCTAGTACACGCTACGTGACCAGTGACATGTAGGGCGTTGCACCTTTTGCAGTGCGAATGATGCGCGGCTTCACGTGCTGCAGCGCCGCACCGACGACGAGCACCACGCCGGCACGCCGCAGCAATAGTACTGTGGCGCATAAGATAAGAATTCGCCTTCACAGGTCATAGCTTCGCCACCTTTGTCCACCAGTATAGGATAGGACAAATCACACGGAAGTACAGTTGGATTCACCAATGAAGAGCCCTGAATTTCCAAGTATAATTAATTTCGACGAATCACCGTTCGTCACTTCTGACCTCACATCGACCGGATCGCCCGAAAATCGCCTCCCCGACGGCAACGACAGACCGGCTTCGCAGAAAAGGCCATACGCCGAATTCTGGACAGTCGTCCAGCACGACGCACACCCAGCAGCCGGCCGCCGCGCAATTCCAGCCGCTCCAGAGGAAAAAAGAGAAAAAAAAAAAACAAGAAAGGGAGAGAAGCCGTAAAGAAACAGCCGAGCAAATGGTGGGGGCGCCGCGACGAAAGCGGCGACCTCCCGATGCGGGCGTGGGGCCCACGCCCCCGCGCGCGCGATGGCGAAACGGCCGCCGCGCGAATCACTGCGCCCCGCCCCGACGCCCCCGCGCGGGCGACGGGTGGTCCCCACGCCCCCTGTCTGCCGCGACCACGCCAGGTCCTCGCGCGCGGGGGCCAAACACGCACCACGGAATCCAGCCAACGGAAACTCGCCTCCGCCTACGCGCCGCGCGCCCGCAGATCGGGCCACACCGCCCGCGCGGCCGCAGCGACGATCCCGGGGGCCCGGCTGCTGCTGCGAGTGGCCGGCAGCGGCGCACACGTGGCCCGTGGACGTGGGCGTCGTCGCCCACACGCTCACGTTACTCCCGAGGTCACGAGCGGAAAGGAAAGGCAGGCGCAGGCGGGGGCGGGGCGCAACCAACCAACCAACCGAACCAACCCGGCAGCACGCGGGCGCGGCGCCGGTAGCCATCCACACGCCGTACGACAGCTGCGGGCGCACACCGACGCGGAGCCGAAAGATCCACCCACCCCACCGCACGCCGCTCAGGGCGGCCGCCCGCCCCCGCGCCGGTGTTTTTTTCTATTCGGCTCGATTCGATTTACGCGTTCGTTATCCACATGCGTCGTCACCTCCTTGTGCCGCTGCCCCAGCCTGGACAGCAACACGTACTATAGCGGCAATAGTTTTTTCCCTTCTTTTTTTCTCCCTCCGGTTTCCCTGACACCATTGGTCAGAAAACGACCGCGCGCGGGCAAGGCGAGCGTTGAACGGGTAAAAAAAAATTCTCTGCGTCGGCAACGGCAACTGTAGCGTCGGTAGGGGTCATCCCGCTACACGCGTAAGAATTGACAATGATTCCTCCTCACTCATGCTGCCAACTACCGGTTAAAATGACATCGCCGCTGATACGGGTGATCGATCCGGTGCCTGCTAAAGTCGACACGTGAGTGGTGTAGACTGTATGGGTGGGATGCCCATGCACGACGAGACGACTGAGTGTTCATTAATCGACAAAGATAACGGCGATTGTTGCATGGATCGCAAGCAAGAGACCAGAAGAGACGGGTTCGAAGTGCAAACGCTCAGACGACATGCCACCAATAAATGAACCGCCTTGCCGGTAACGCTCCTGATTTATCACGAGCTAGAGCTTGTAGGCAAAACAGAGTGAAAAGATGATTTCTTAGAAGGGTTTCTACTTAGTTTCTCATGACTATCAAAATAATACTGTAATACATATATAATCTCACTCCATAACAACGCCGGCAGGATATGTCTTAGGTGACACATGGTGTGATCTTCTCTTAAGCTACATCGCCGGCGAAAAAACTATTTACAAAAATGTCCTCCCTCAGTTAAGCAAGAGGGTCTAGGCATAAGAGGTACACGGAATTTTTCTACTGCTAAAAATTAAAAGAAAGAAATGAACTAGCGGTCATCAGGTAAAAACTCCGGCTGCTAGACCTCCATCGGCGGCGGACAGTTTAGATCAAGATCAAAAGCGATGGCTTTCTTCGCCAACGCGGCGGGCGGTGATGGTGCCAGATCCACGATCGACGAGGAGTCGGAGTCGCTCTGTGCCAAGGCGGCCACGGTGACCGGCGCCGGAGCAATCTTGAGCATGCGGCAACCAGAGGCGGCGGCGGCGGCGGCCGCTTGTCCAAAGAAGTAGTAAGGGTGCGATACGGGGTAGCCCTCGAAAGGGAAACGCATGCCGCCTGCGCCGGCGGCCGCGGCCGCAGCGGCGCGGTGGAACAGGTCGAGCTCCAGCGACGGCGGGATCGGCATGGCCTTCATGGGCGCCTGCACGTCGCTGCCGAACGACTCGACGGTGCTGCTGTTGCTGCTGCCGCTGTTCACACCGGCGGCGGGCGCGCCGTTGGGGTAGGGGAAGTTGGTCTTGGCCTTGGCGCCGCGGTACTCGCGCGCCGCGGCGTCGTAGGCGCGCGCGGCCTCCTCGGCCGTGTCGAACGTGCCGAGCCACACGCGGCTCTTCTTGGCGGGGTCGCGGATCTCCGCCGCGTAACGGCCCCACGGCCGCTTCCTCACGCCACGGAAGTGCTGGCCGGTGCCCACGGCGGCGGCTCCGGCGACACCGCCCACGCCAAGCGCGAGGCCGGTGGCCGCGGCCGCCGGTGACATAGTCTTGTCCGACGTTCTCGGCGCCATGGCGATCTTTCCTTTCTCTGTGTTTCTTTCTTGGTGCGCGCTGATGGTGCGGTGCGGATGCGGGTGCAGCTGCGGTGTTGCGGATGAGGGGGTGGTGGGGAGGAGGGACTTATAGGAGGGAGGAGGTGGGGGGTTAAAAAGGGAGAGGAAATGGGCGAGCGGGCGGGTGGTGGAGCGGCAGGGAATAAAACTCGGCGCAGTCAGGGAGCGGTTTGACTGTCCGCGCCGCCGCCCCTCGTCTTTAGCGTGGCGGCATTACAATTCGGCAGGCGCCTTTTTCCTCCTGACCCATCAAAACCAGCTAATTGCGCGTGAGTGAACCTGTAGAGTGCAGTTGCATTTCAGCCCCGGCAAACGGGAAACCAGGAGAAATGTGTTGTATTAGTCCGGAGAGGTTTTTACTTAAAGAAAATGTACATTTATTATTTTTCATGAATTGTAGTCTTGTTTCTTACGGATGGATTGTACCGAAATTATATCCTCAGGCATTTTAAATTGACAGCAATAAAACGGTGAAATATATAATACTATACGATGGTAAAATCGTGTGTGCATAGTTATACCATTAGGTGCGTACATGTTAGTGTAATTCCGAATCGGAATTTTGTACAGTCAAGAAGTTGTTATAGGTTCATGCCTCTTTTAAAATGCATTAGGTAATGTTTTTGTGGTTTTGGATTGTCGTTAAATGCTTAGTAATGTATGTGTGTTTGTATTTTCTATGTAATCGAATAAATATTCATTGAGAAACAAGGGTAACCCAACACTAAGTTCACAGGTAACCCAACTTTTAGATAAAGGCTAGAGCTAGAGTTCAACTTATTATAGGTAAATTAGTACTCCCTCCATCTACTTTTGAAATTCATATTTCATCTTGGCACACAGATCAGGGATAAGTAATTCTACTTATCATCCATTTAAACATGCTACTAGTCATTCCTCATAAACAAGCGATTCATTAATATTTATATTTCTCGATGCCCATGTAGCCAATCTTGTGTAGAAGAATAGAGAGTCACGCATTAAATTCGAGAAAATCATTAAGATGATATGTTGTTGGATTGAAATATGCCTATCAAAAATAAATTTTTCAGATCAAATAAAAAGTTGTTGGATTGGACAACAGTGTCTCTACACATTTCTACTACTGCTAACCAGGGTGTTAGTATAAATAGACTTGAACCATTCGATCAAATAAAATTAAGGATTTAGACTACTTTTTACTATTAGTATAGCGTATCGTAGTGGGGCTCAAAGAGAACATAAGTTGTTAGCGGTAAGACAAGTGATATGTGGTGACGAATGGCAACAACAAATTCCAAGGTTTGTGTTTTGCCTTAACAACACCGTGCTCCTAATAGCTTGTGCATCATTGGCAACAAAGAGGCCGGAGATAGCGCAATGGGAATGAAATTAGGGGAATGATGAATTAGAGACAGTGTTGGTGAAAAAAAAACATCTTTAATGTTTGAACTAATGAAACCAAATAAACACAATGGTAAGTGGTTAGGTGATGGCAAACGATAACCGCCAGTAGTTTATTTGAGATTGAGAAGATAATAGCATGATTGTGTTGTGTTGCATTTGATGAAAATAATGATAAGTCATTAGAGGTGGAATATTAGTTAAGCCTCTTTTTCTCATGGGAAAAAAAGTAATGTCTCAATTTATTTTAAATGGTGTTTATGATGCAGATTTATTTTTCTGCCTTTTGTTTCCAAAAAACACGTTAATTTTGTGTAAACGTTATTGGATCGTCGTGTCATATTGCTATGGTTCAGGTACTGGAATGCGAAGTCCCCTCGTTCCCATCCCATAAACAAAAGGCATCAAAGCCGCCGCTCGCGGGGCCCGCCGCGGGTGCGTAGAGCGGCACGTTGTGGGAGCACGTCACGGGCGGCGTGGGACCCACGTAAGGACAGGGGCGACGCATCATGATCCGTGCGTCCCGAGCCGCGGTCTGGGCGGCATTCGCATCCGTGGGGGCAACCAAAGTCGCCGCCCGCGTGCGCGCACAGGCACGTGGCCCCCGCCGCCCCCTCCTCTCTCTAGTCTCTACTCGGCGCTGCACGGCACGGCACGCGACGCGGACCTGCCCGCGTCGCCCGTCGTCTCGTCCACCCACACCACACCACCTCACGTCGTCAGGAGAGAGATCATACAATATCTCTCCAACCGCCTCGTCGGCGCGGCGTGAGCGAGATGCGATGCGTGACGTCCAGTGGACACGCACAGCCGCGCAAGCCGATAAAGCCGGCCGCCGCTTGGCCCGTACCCACCACGTAAAGTGGCCGCCGCGACGGATTAAATAATTGCACACAGACTTGAGAGAGAGAGAGAGAGAGAGAGAGAGAGGAAAAAAAAACGCCGAGAGGGACGGGTGACGACGGCACGTTAGGCGGCAGGCGCGCGAGGGAACGGGGCGGGCGGGCGACGACGTTCGAGGCTGTAGCGTGGGCCCTCGACAAGTGTCGGCATCGGCCGCGCTGCCTGGATCGCGAGGCTGCTGTAGTGGTACGCGCCCTGTACCGCTGGCTGTAGCCACCAACCGTTCCCGCCCGTCCCCTCCTCTCGCTCTCTCGCGGCGCCCCTTTCGCATTAAAAAGCAAGCGGTGGAACCGCGCGGCGCGGCGCGGCGTGGCGTGGACCGACAGGTCGCGGGGGCCGCGGACGGGCACGCGCCGGTGGTAGTAGCGTACTGCTAGTACTAGTACGTTGCGTGCCGTGGGGCCGCGTGCGGGCGTGTGTACGGGGCGACGCGTCGGTCCGTGGCCCGGGTGGCCCCACCCACGCACCGCGCGCACGCACGCTCGCATGCACGCTCGCGGCGCTGCCACCTTTCCTCGCGCAGGACCACGGGATCGCGCGGCGGGTGGCGCGGCGCGGCGCGCGTAGTGGTGGCGGTACCGCGTACTACCGGCGCGCTGAGGCACCGACCGCTTGTCCAGGGTGTGGGACCGGCGCGGCCCGCGGATCTGGAGCCCGGGCGGGCGGCGTGAAAAGCGTGCAGTACCACCTCCGCCGGTGTAAAACTCGGTCCATTGGACGGTAGGGACTGCCAGCTCGAGCGTTTCCTATTTCAAAAAGACCACTGTCTCTTTTGTATCCACTAATCTCACTAAATATCTATGCATATATACGTAGGAGCATTACGTAGCTGTGGTTGGCAAAATAAAAACTCTTATGGATAAATTGTGTACAGAAATGAATTGAGCAATTTGGCAACATTTGTATACTATACTGAAAGTTTTTTTTCAGCTTTGATATCTATGCCAATCACTTGATTTTTCTTCGTAATTGTTAGTCTCCTACACTGACCGATGTAGTAAACTAGGAAAGGATCATGTCTGCACAATCTTCGGATGCACTAACTGTAACATATTTAACTAATAAGTGTCACAGAAAATTATAGAAATTTATGTACATGTAATTTACTTGTGTGGAAATTCTTATCTTCAAATTCAACATATATAAAGAGAGAAAAAGACAAAACATATTTCCTAAAAAAGACAACATATTTACACTCTTAAAACTGTCATATTTTTCCTTTTTACCTAAAATAATGATTTGATGTTGAGACTTTAGATATATTTATTATACTCTTAGAAATACATTTATATTTTTAAAATAAATTTCGATCATACTAATTACTACATCCGTCCCATAATATAAGTAATTTTGACTTTTTACGTTTGAACACTTGTCTTATTCAATTTTTTTTTACAAATATAAAAAACAAAAATTTATCCTTAAAGTACTGTGGATAATAAAGTAAGTCACAAATAAAATAAATAATAATTCTAATTTTTTTAATAAGACGAATAGTCAAACAATACAAGCAAAATGTCAAAATCCCTTATATTATCTTATATTATGGGACAGAGGGAGTAGCTAATGTGCAAAGCGTGCGCAAGATATGCGTGTTCCCATATCAAAATATGTATTACATACACATATTATAGAAAGAGCAACTTTTGAGTTTGTTTGGTTTGGAGCTAAATTTTGGTACTAACATAACCTTAATAAGTATTAGCACAACCAAATTTGATAATATAGAATTTGAACAACCGTGGACAAATATCAGTGCTATATATTTCATATGATTAAAGTTGCCAGCGTTTTGGTAATGCAGAAAATGGTTCCAATCCAAACAAAGATGAACTTTAACTTCTATTTTTCTTTATCTTTTTAATTCAATGAATCCAGATATATTTTATGTTTATATAGGTCATAGAAAATGTTTGAACAGAGTATTGTTTGGCTAAAAATGAAAAACATAGGTATAGGTAATTTGATATTGATTTTGTGTTGAAAAAAGAACTACACATCACTTGATGACAATAGAAGTAATTGGACCCAGGCAGCAATCGTTTGGAGTTTGGACTGCACAATGATGGTTTTGCACGCAGTGATAGTTTTTCTTTTCTTCTTTTTATATGGTTATAAGTAATCGTTTGGAAAGAAAGTAATAAAGGATAGTTTTTCTATATCTTTAGTAGTAAGAAAAGGATGTCCCATCGATTCGTCTAGTCTTATTATAAGCCATATCGGTTTATTAGTGATTAAAAAAAAGATATGTGAGTAAAACTTTTGTACACATGTTCTTAGTGATTGAAAAGCCAAATTTTAAAAAAACTATGTTGAAAAAGAATCAAAATTAATTTTAAATTTAAATTTTGGCTTTGGCTTATAAGCCATAGGCAAACGATGAGGCCCATACTGTAGCCACCTAAGCTATTCACGGTTCTAAAATACTCCTCTATGAGTTTGAATGACAGAAGTTATTCGTACGGCGACAATACCCCAAACTTGAAAGAGCAATTGGTTAACCAGAAATCACTGTATTTATTTCGGACGATGACAGCGGACCAAGGTCTGCTGCCGTGCTGCACGATCAATCTGCCACGACGGTGACAGGCAGCCGCCGTATGCTCCGCGTGGGCTGTAGGAAATTACTGGAAGTCTGGAACGACTACTGTCATCAACTATTCCGGACAGCGATCTTCGTGATAATTTCCCCTGTTGAACGCAGCGCACGAACGTGCCTCTCTGAGCTTCCATGCGCCATCACCGGCTGCTAGCGAGGCACGATTGATTTTTTTCCCCCTATTTTCCCCCGGCTGATACGCTGGGTGGGGCTGGCAGCTGCCGGCCGCTCATCAACGACGCGCCACGCGAAACAAAGCAGCCCGCACGCCGCCGGATCTCGATTAGTATCGGCATTTTAGCCGCTAATCCACCTCGGCCGACACATTATCCGCTTTAAAAAAAAGCACGGACGGCTACCGCTAGAGTATTACTACTCCTTGTACTAGTGGAGTACTAGTACTACTCGTACCGACGCCGCCGGATCGCGCGGTCTCGTGGCGTGGGAGATGGGCCCCTCCACCGGGCTGGCGGGTTACGCTACGCTAAAAACGCCGTGGCGTCTTGGATGGGATCCGATCCATCGCGGAATAATCCGCGGGACCGCGGCGCGGAGACGGGGACAGCGAGGAGGGTGACGGGTGGCTGCGAGCGTACGTGCCGCCGGTTTCGGGGTCCTTGTCGCTCGGGTCACGTCTTGGTTGCCGCGAATCTCTGGGCGCGTGGAACATGCGCATCGCGGCGGCGGCGGCGTCTCTCGTTCGATCGTTTCGTGCGGGTTTTGGCGGCCCGGGAGCGCGCGAGATGACGTAGGCCCTGTTTGCAACGGATGAAGATGACACGTAAAACCAGAAAATCAATTATAAATTATTAAATTTAATTATTATAAATTCTAAAAATAATTTTATTTGATTTTTAAAAATAGATTTTGTATAAAACTTTTACATGAAACACACTATTTAACAGTTTAAAAACAAAACCGAGTTAAAATATACTCAATCCGTTCTAAAACATAAGCATTTTTAAATTTTGACACAGTCTTAGAAGTGCTACTTAAACCAATAATATATATAAAAATAAGATCTTAAAAGAGTTGCATATTATGATACTACCCCGTCCCAAAATATAGCCATTTTTAGCTATGAGTCTGAATATATGTCTAGATTTATAGCTAAAAATAGCTATATTTTGGGACGGATGTAGTAGTTTTTTTAACAATAAATCTAGTAACATTAATTTTACATTATTAATTTTTTTTGCTATTAATAATTAAAGTTAAAAGTAATTAATTTGATACTTCTAAAAATACTTATATTTTGGAACGGGGAGAACTTCTTTATTAAAGAACGGAGCCGGGTGATGGGGATTGGTTTGGTGGTGTACACGTAGTGGGTTGTGCCGCTCGGGCGAATCGGTCGCCGTTGCGTCTGCCGCCAGCAAGTCTCCGCTCTCCGGATCGCTAACAACTGTGAGCTCTCTCTCTCCTCTGTACTACGCGGTACGCGGTTCGGTGTACTGGCCAGATCCACCCGATTTCTCTTCTTTTTCAGCTCGAAACCGTACTGTTCCCAGTCCTGCTTGGGTTTTTGGTCTTTTGGAGGGGGCGTCGCCGTGTGTCGCTTTTAGCAGCCGTGACGTGCTGCTGGATTTGGTCCCTATTTTTGTTAGTTAATCCATGCATTTACAACTCTCGTTTAGCAGGCGAGGGAGGGGATTAGTCTCCTCTAGACTTCTAGTAGTATCTTTTCGTGGCTTTCAGTGACAGTGTGTGGGGATCATGACGACGACTCCGCGTAGTAGGTGGAGTCGTGTGGATGAACGAGCTGAGGTGGTAGCACACTGCGGTAATTGCCGATTGGAGGTTGACGATTGCTGGGTCAGGGGCTGTTGGGCTGTAGGGACACAGGATCCACAGGAGGAGGCGAGCGGATCGGTGCCTTCGTCGACGCGTCAGGGTGTGATACGTGCGATCGAATTGCTTCACGTTTTCTGGTTCGGCGTGATAGGACGATTTGATGGATCTGCGGACCAGTGCGTTACATGGCTCACAAGGAGCCATGTGGTTCTTTCCTGTTCTGAGGGGAGGCCTCGTCCGTCGTTGCCTCGTTGGCGGTTGCTCCATCAGCGTGCGTGTGAGATCTGTGCAGTGCACGTCCTCCTCTCATGATGGTACGAGCGTGATGCAACAGTAGGCTGGTCGTCGACTCGTCTGGTCGTGATGCCTTCTCTCTTCACAAATGGTCCATTGTGAGCTGCTATGAATAATTCCATCTATACTTATGTCTGGTAACACCGTGCTTTGGACCAAAGAAAAAGTTTTTTTTCTTCATTTTTGTGATTACATTGAAATCGCTGGCCAGCAGGTCCAGGACAACATCAGGGGGCTCCATTAAAGCAACCTGGAGATTCCTCATGAGCTAGGGTTAGCACCCAACATGGCTATGGCAATGGCATGAGCCACTTGGTTACAGTTACACACTTACACCGACAATAGAAAACACGAGAACTACTGAAAACTGAAGAACATATTCAGCACCTTTTGAATACGAAGGAACAGGGCGTCGTTAAGCTGAGATATCAAAAGAATGCCCTTCAGTCGCACTCTTCAGGATCACAGAATTGGGTTCAACTAACAATATTCTAACGCCCAGATTCGTCGCTGTTTCCGAACCCTTGATACAGGATATCGCCCAGATTACAACTCCAACGTGATCACGGATCATAAAACAAACTCAAGTTGCTGAAAGGAAGACACGCCATCAAGATTTATTGTGAGAATACCCTGACCCGGCAACTGCCATCTTGTCCCCATCTCGTTAACTTTCTAATTCTCCACCCTGAACGCTTTAACATACTATCTGCTCGACTTCTGGTAGCATTCGCCAACAAACCAATTCATTTGCGGTTTTGTTCACTTCCCCTTCTCTGATGCTCAATGGATGTACAATAAAAGCAATAGTATAGTTTGTGCTTCTATTGACTTCCCTTTCTCTGATGCTCAACAAATACAATAAAAGCAAGGATATAGTTTTTGTCATCCAAGCACACTGATCCAGGACCAAATCACCACGTGACCGTGGATTGAAATTACTCAACCAACATACATGTATGGTCCAATATGAGTGAGCATGCAGAGGGCAGGTAGGGTTTGCATTCTGCCAAGGTCTATTTGCTCTGCCACCGACCCAACAGCAGAAGACTGCAAACACTGCATGGTCTACATCCTTCAGAATGGCCCAAACGGCCATGTTTATGGTTCACGTCAAACACTTTGTAAGCTAGAACTGCAGTTATATTATTCTGAATCACAAGAGGAACAAACTCTGGTCACTTCCATTATTAAGTGAAGTTAGTGAATCACCAACACCCTCGTTGCAGTATCTTTCTGAATGTGTAACTTGCCCATCAATATTTGCAGCATGTTTCTGGATATATTACTAGCCCATGAATATACACATGTGAACAACTAGAAACACATCATGCAGCCCTGTTTGAACTCGAATCACATCTCCTCTAAGTGAAGGTAAGATCCAAAGAACTGAAAGATCTCCAAGATATCTCTCCAACCCCTCTAACCAACCAAGCTAATATCATGAAGGAATAATAAACAACGGATCATCAAGTTATGGCTTCAATGCACACCCAAGAACCTACACAAACTGACCCCCATTCTGCCCTGTCATCAACAAGATGAAACATAACCTCGTCGTACTCTTTTCCCTTCCTCGTCACTTATTTTTCACACCTGCGCTTGGGCTTTGTATCAGTACTGCTATCTTTGAGAAGTAATATATTCAGGTGGACCATCTCGGTCTTCAATTTACTAAATAAAGACTGGGGATCAGCATCAACTCCACTGGAGTCTCGAGAGCAACATCTCTCAGAGCACAGAATTCTAAAACGCAGCCAGCTTTAGTAGCCAAAGGGAACTGATTTACTGAACACTTGATAATCATCTTGGTGCAAACAAGTACCATGTTCCGTGCCTTCATGAAGAATTATTGGAAGCAGATGCAGGCAGCAAGATGCCACCTTACTCTAGTAATTATCGAGCAATTCAGCAGTGCTCATTAGGGCAAATGTTCCACTCATAGCATAACCAGATCAAACATAGAATCCATGGTGCCTGAAACAAATCACATTACAGTTACAAATCAACATAACAAGAGTAGTTGTTGGCCTAATCACTACCTCATAATAATTGGACTTGTGTGAGTTGTAATTGCTGATAGGCTACAAGCATTGGAAAAAAACATTTTACAAACTGAAGAAGGGAATTATCATAACTATTTGTTAATAATTTGATGTTCTTTTAGAGGGATATAATTTGAAGCTCTGGAACAGTAACTATGATGGATGAAATATGTAGAGTCAGGATCTCATTGGAAGTTTTGCTAAGCATAATTAGTATTTTATCTATATTATTAGTTACCTACAAACATGCTTTTTAGCATCTTGCACAAACATCAACTGACTGCAAAAGCCATAGTGCCTACACTGAATAACTTAATTAGCACCATGTGATTTCAGCTTGTCATGGGTAAAAGTAAACCATAATGACAACATTGAATATCTTAATCAGATTCAAAATCATAGAGACATGTATTTGGCAACAAATTTTGAAAGCAGCAGTGACATGCACTTGAAAATGGAGGGAATATATTTTATACATGATATTAGCACCATGTGATTTCAGCTTGTCATGGGTAAAAGTAAACCATAATAACAACATTGAATATCTTAATCAGATTCAAAATCATAGAGACATGTATTTGGCAACAAATTTTGAAAGCAGCAGTGACATGCATTTGAAAATGGAGGGAATATATTTTATACATGATATGTCAAGTACAAACACCTTCAGGGCACAATCGTGCAATTTCTTTGTGTTACCAAATCATCATGGACAACTCAGGTAAAGAAATAATCTAGATGTACACTTTTCCAGTTCAGTATGCCACTACAGTAAATAGTTAGGATCTTTACTCAAAACTAAACTTCAACCGTCTTATAAGAATGCTATTACGGTAAGACAACTCTAGAACCTCACTCTATATCCAGAAAGCAGTGCTGGAATATAAGCTAATGTTGCGTGCATTTGTAGTTTGGATTGAATTGTGCTTGAAAGACATTTAATTAAAATATTTCCATACATATTAATCTTAACAAAATCTCACAAAATTATTTCTCAGTATATAATTTCAGCACTAAGTATTCAACTTATACGGGTGATGATGTTTTCTTTGATATGTCTGCTCGACTTGTATATAGAGGAACCTGAACTTCAAGGACAAAAACTTCTACATGATTTCAGTAATTCCAAGCCAATTAACTAATAAGCCAACAGCAAATAAGTTCCCCTCATACCATATTGAACTTACTCCCGTCGTACCAAGGGCCCTGGCCCTCCCTATTACCACATCATACTACTAGCCCCCATCATGTAATCATCGGCCGAAGCAAAGATATTTGTCCTACCTCCCAAAGCGTGTGACCTAGGTTTGAATCCTAGGTTGAGCAGGGTAAACAACCTCTTTTGGAATAACGAATCTAACCATTATTCTACCTCAAAAGGGACAATAAAATATCTTGTGAATTTCCCTGTATAGCATCACTTACGACCATAGAAAGTACATAAAAAATGCTTCTTGGATGCATAGGGCTACAGAAATTCATAAAAAATCTAGTTTGCCATATGAGAAATTACCTTTTAGGGAGATCAAGAAAACAATATTATCATTGATGACAGCTTGTTAGTGCTGATGAGCTCCATGTAGACTGTGCTGTGTACTGAAAGCAAGAAAGTGGAATATGTCAGGTGCAGCACAAAAGAAAAAAAAAATGTGCAAGGAATAACACTCAATCCACTAAGAAGAACAATAGCACCACATGATCCTTAAAAGCAAAACTCAACTGTATTTGAGTATCTATTCAGTTAGCTGCAAGACTGCAAGGTACGACCATTTGAATCTAACCAAACTGTTATATATCAGGGAATATCCTCTTCGAAGAAGGGACAAAAGATATACTTGTCATTGTCATACATTACAGAATTGTCTCATCAGCAAATCAAACAAGCTCCAAATACCCCTACCAAAATTTGGTAAAGTTTAGCATGTTGTAAGATAGAAAGTTGTTAAATGGTATTATTTGGTCTTTGCCCAAAAAAGGAGGGGTCATAAATTGCCTCAAGAACAAGGATTGCTCAAATCTTCCAAGGCCAAATGGAAATTATCTAAAACTTATCCATAATACTTTAGATATGATCTGATCCTCACATCAAATTCTTTGCAATTATAATAAGAAACATATTAAGTGATAGAAATAATATGGAAGGTCAACGGCTATTCAAATTGATGGGAGCTAATATAGGGAAGTTATTATTAGGGCAGTCCCAATGCTCCACCTAGCATGGTTTCCACAGTATTAAATGAGATGCCACGTAGGATTTGTGATGTGGCAAGAGATTTAATGAAGAAAAGGAAACTAGGTCTAACATGAGACATGGTTTCTGCACAAACATTCAAGATATTATGAGAGAGGAATGAAATCAAATCAGCGCATTGAATGAGTAGTGTGCACATTGGAGGGGTCCTATTACTACTGATAGTGTCTAGCACTCGGACTTAAAGGTGGAATACAGAGGATCAAAGGGCTATTCACCAATCTTGGCATTATTTGCTTAAACCTTCTGAGCTAATGGAAGTTATTTCTATAACTTTCTGATAGCGCTTTAGATATGATATCATCCTCACATCAACTTCAAATTATGCCAAGAAATATATTTTTTGAGCAGAATACTAAGAAATATATTAGGTGAAATGCAATATGAAGGTCCAAGTGTCATTTCAATCAATACAATTGAAGGGAAGTTCTTAGGTGAAATGAGAATGTGTAATGGAAGACAATGAAGTGGTTCACTAAATTTATTGGTACTATTTGCTTTTGCAACAGTAAATTTCATAAAACCTCACCTACCAATCTTACTAACTTCTAAAACTCAGCATGCAACCGTGCCACATCATCACCCACTAGCAATTATTATCTAAAGTATTCTAAATCACATGCAAGTGTGCTACATCATCACCCACTAGCAATTATTATCTAGAATATTTTAAATATCATGCAAACATGACATATCATTTACAATTTTATTGTATTTTTAGAACTCAATATGCAAGTAATGACAAATCATTATCTCCACATCATTTAAACATAACATCTATCATTTCTATAATATATAACATGCATTCATGCACAAATCCCGCAGAAAAGCACAGGGTATCAACTAGTTATGATCTAAGTTGCACAAAACCACAAGGATTTTGACACGTGGCACATAACCCAGGTTTATGGTACTAAGGTTTTACGAAACCACGTTGTTAACCAATTTGACATACTCCCATGTCAAAATTTAAAAATATCATACTTACATGGATGTAACATTCATATGATGGATATAGAACTCATAAATTTGAGATGTAACTTAATCCTATTTTTGACTGGATTTATGTCGTGCCAATCCAACATCTGCCTTCATTTTTTTTTTAGTTTTTTATCTAAATTTTTTTCTTACCATTGTAACAAAGGTCTATGCCCAAAAGTGATGAATCACTTGTCCCCTTGTCGTCCCCTTGTCTATAGGGACATTGCGGTATACTTGTAGAACTAAAAAGTGTGGTGCATTAAGGTCAAAATGACCAATAGTGTAGTTTTGTAAAACTTTATAGCCAAAATATCTAGGGTTATGTGCCACGTGTCAAAATCCCTGTGGTTTGTGCAACTCATACCATAATACCTGTGATTAGGTGAAATTTACTCTCTTTTTTTTTAAAAAAAAAGATATTTCACCACTTGAACATCAAGTCAATCAAATCTTCCGAAGCTAGATGGAAATTGTTAAGTCAATTTTAAAGCGTAACTGAGACTCCACATATTATTCTCTAACTAGAAATGATGGTATATATTAGCTTTAGTCAAATGAAAGGAGGGAACATAATTTCATCCTCTTTCTAAAAAAGTTAAATCTCGTTGTTGCTCTATAAATTACTCTTTGGCTCAAAGTAAGGTACTTTATATAGTCATCACAAATACTCCCACCATTTTGCAATATATGCATGTTTAAAGGTATGTTCATTTGGGAAAAAAAAGGATATTACCCTTGGCATGGTATTATCACCATGCATTGGCCATGTTAAGAATTTTGAGTGCAAAGTGTTTACATTTAGGAACAAGTCTACTTAAATTCCTAGACCTTAGAACTAGACATCATACATTTCACCAACTTGATTCCAGTTCACTCCTATCACCAATTGATGCCATGACGTCAAATGTAAGGCTGGTTTGCCATGTTAGTTTAGATTGAGATGCTAGCCCAATCATCAAATGAAGAGCTTATCTGCTAACCTCCATTGGTTCCATCTATATCTCTTTAGTCCCAAATTGTTGCCTTCATGTCCTCTATGCACAATAAAAGTTGCAAGGGATGCCACACTCTCCTAGGGCCTAGGCTGCCCTACCCCAAACAAAGGTTAAAACATAATTCCTGGTATGGTCATCAAGTATTTGCACATAATAAGCATGAGAAGTACAAAACTTTGCCAAAGCCGGACCCGGTTTATGTTAGATTTATACTCTATTTGTTTGAGAAAATGATACTGAGCTATGATCGTGTCAACTTTAAATAATAAGAGAGGCTCTCATGATCAAGGATGCGACGAATGCTTGGATAATCTATAAAGGCAATAGAGGATCTTGTCAATACCTTCAACTAATTTTCAAGTTCAACACATCATCTTGGTCTCCTAAGATGAGATGATACTAACTTCTAATGGGCACAACTTCATGAAAACTCCAAATTGGATGATCTTTGACTTCATGTAAATCTTATCTCATCATCTTTCCTACACAACCGGTATGATCTCAAAATTCATTTTTAGCACTTCAAAGTCATTAAAAAAACAATATTATTGATGGAACAAGTCAAACTTAGGGCTTATGCCTTGTAATAGACTACCCACCTTATGCATGCAATGCCACGCCTCCATGACCTAGAACACATCTGTAACACCCCAGCTTGTCTTGTTTGAAGCCTATAGGAGTGGTGTGGCCTAGAAGTGGTGGTTGTTGTGGCGGTTTAGTACCACCTTGGATGTTTACGTGGGTGTCGGCCAGTTTATAAGCCTTGGTGCTCTAACTTTGGTAAACCTAGGTTAATCCTTTTACACGAATCGATGACAAAAGTAGAAGTGAGGTACTATGTGAACATGGGCTCGCTCTATGTTGAGAGTGGACTAATGCGGATTTTGGAGACTAGGTGTCATAGGTGACATTGAAGTATAAATCTTCGTTATATGTTTCATGTTCATTGGGCTACAGTCTGCATCAGAAGGGTTTCTGGGCCTTTTCCGTGCATACAGTGCGCTTCTGAGGCCTTAGCGCTTAAGGGGGATAATTGTAACAAAGTAGTGGTATTGGCTGAAGTGGCCTAGAAGTGGTTGTAGTGGCTTGGAAGTTTAGGGTCTCTTTTTCCATTATATCTATTCCCTACATCCCAAAAAGACTTAGATTTCTAGCTATTGACTTGTCTAGAACTCAAGTCTTTTTTGGAAGGATGTTGCAGCCACTTCATCAACTATGCATTCAACAATCAAGCTAGAGTTATCCCCTCACCAAAAGAACGGTGTTAACACCAAAATTTGGTAAGATTCCTTAGTGGATTCGGTTAGGGAAAGAATACAATCAGCCGATGCAAAGTTTATCCAGAAGAGACCGAGTTTAAGAAGAAATCGTGAAGACCATGACATGGCAACTTGATTTATCTAATAATTAGGCAGGGTTTAGTAATTTTCCTTTTTATGATTAGCAAAGTGTGTTTAGTGTTCGATCGGGACTTGTATCTTTTACTGTATCTTTAGAAAAGTCTGAGTTGTATCCAATAAGGACCAGTATCTACCCATGGGTATAAATATGTACACCCAAGGTCAATGTAAATTATCTCTCGATCAATACAACTTTCGGCGCATTGCCACCCTCTTTTCCGAGGTATTATCGCTGGTGGAACTTGGCACCAAACACAGGGCTGCATTGCTTCGATCTCCGGCGAAGGGGTAAGCCCTTAAGTTCCGTTGGCCCTGGCAATTGTATCGGCTATATTGGCATTGTTCAAGGCTATGCTTCGATCTCTTCAATTGCTTTGGTTCAGTTGGTATATTTGTTTACGCGATATTTCAATTCTATTTTTAATTGCATTGTGTTTTGAGACGCATCGGTTTAGTTGGGATGGTCTCCGTTAGGTCCGGTTTTCTGTCTTAGTCGATATATCTCTACAACCACAATGTTGTTTTAAATAGATTTGTTATATCCATCATGTTAGCATAGATCAATTGACTTATCTAGCTTATTTGATCAGACTAATCTAGAACTGTCTCGGTTGGGTCCGATCTTCTATATGACTGCTAATAATGTAAGTCTTGCTAAATTCATATATTTGTACTACGTTTTTATCGGAGTGCTAGCCGATAAGTTATCTTTGCATCGGACTTCCAGCCGATGTATGTTTTAACAATCAAGCCTACATTTAATATTCTGTATCAATATTGGTCGATTGGCTCATTAGACATCTACTTCATCATATTATCATCGGTTGATTGGTTTGTTTGTTAAAGTTCTTCCATTGTCTTTATCTAAGTGTTAGAATCTACATCGAATACATAGCCGATTGTTCAAAACCCTATCAACCTCGGTTAGTATCGCTACATCAGCTTATTGGTCGATCAGCTCTTTGATCATCAATTTATCCATCTTGTCAGTTGCAGGATCAAACTGACTAGCACGCCCGCACCTCATCAAAATCTAGGACCTACACTGGAGTCAAGCAAATCTCTCGGGCCTTAGTGTGTGAGTGACGAAATTTCACGTCAACAACCAGGCCACAACAAAAAACATCATTAGTTGGATCAAAGACTTTGTTGCATGGTGAAAGTTTTAGTTATGTATATTTCATCTGCCATCGTCTACCATATAGTTGTATCGCTTTTTCTCATCGCCAAACCCTAGTTCCGAACCTCATAATTTTCATACAGTTTTGCGTTGGTTGAGTTTAGCCCACTCATCATGTCCAAGTTTAGTTACATTAGGGTTAGGTATGTCCATCATTGTCATCATCAACATCATATTTGATCAAAGTGAGAATTATCCCCTCAATAGAAGATTAGGCAGTGTGAGCGTCGTCAATTCCACCCTTGTCCACGTTGCAATGAATGGCATCACACATAACATGAGCCAACCTCTTTCTTTGTGGAATGTGGTAGGCATGGAGTTGCTCATTGTACACTTGTGTGCAGATGCAATAGTCACTAATAACATTTGGATTCCATTTTGACCTTACCAATAAGTTGTTTAACTAGAGTCAACTATGTTATACAATCTTGGTGGTATCACCCAATGACATCTAGACCGCCTAGATTTGCACAATTGATCTAGCAACACTTGAAGCAAACAATTCGGAAGCGCATACCTTTGTTGACAAGGTTCAATAAGATGGCTACACCCCCCAAGAGCTGGGATAGGCGACTTCATCCCCTCGATTTATTCGATGCTTGGGTTCAACTAGTTTTAGGTTACATTTATACCACAAATACAATAATCCAACTCAACTCAAATTGTTGCACCATAATTTTATACGAACACAAGTTTGTACAGCGCTGAAACACCCCCCCCCCCCCCTGATGAGGACATCAACACCAACGATACATCCACGCCTCCATAAGTACAACTTCATGGTCCTATTACCCGCGCTCGTGCACGTCAACTCAACTATCAGGTGCGTTCATTCTTAAATTCATGATTCTTATTTATATTCCGGAGACACGTGCACTCTTGTTTTACTCAGGAACAATGGAGAGGATCAAACGGGGAGAGGATTCGCGTGGGATGGATTCGGACTGCAGCACAACACCAACTTCTGACGGCCGCCATGACTTCATGCGAACTCCGATTTCGGCGTGCAAGTACTTCATGGAAAGCTTGTCAAATCTACTTTCAAATGGATCCAGCCTCATGTCCATATCAGTTCTGGAGCGGCCGCAATCTTCATTTTACTACCGAGTCCTTATCTGTCCATGGTGTCGCGTCACCTCTTTGGGCCCAATGGGCCGTGTATCAAGTTGGGTCCATTAGGGACGCGTCCTAGGGTTAGAGAACGACCCTAGCAACCCTATGGTCGTCCTCTTCCTCTTCTTATAGCTTTTTCCGCCGCCAAGAATAATCGGGTTTTGTTTAGATCAAAGTATAGCGTCGCTACTTTACCGAGTTGATCCCATGATCGATTAGATCGCCGGATTGCTTGTTACTGAACCCCACTTGTTACTTCTGTTGATTCAATCCAACATCTATTGCTTGTAGGAACAAATACCCTCGTGGTTGGGCTGATCGTGCATCCGTCGAGATTCACGACCGCCTCTGGAGTTGGTGTAACGATAGGCGCAACATCCCTGGATAGTTGTAGTCGGATTGCCAACATCACTCCTTCCAATCAACTTATCCCTCTCATCAAAAGATCGGGACACCCTCGAGCACATCAGGTGGTATCAAACTGTTGCACCATAATTTTATACGAACACAAGTTTGTACAGGGCTCAAACTCCCCCCCCCCCTCTCCTTTTCATCCACCACAAATATTTTAACCTTTCCTTCTACAACTCCATGATCCAACTATGGTCATATCTTGATCTGCCTAGGATCCATCATCTTCTCCACCAAATTACTTGCCTCAGACCACCTAACTAATCTGACTTGAACCACCTATCCACTTAGGGTCACGCGGTCCTCCTACGGATCACCCCATCTTTCTTGCACATCATTTCATCTAGGAGCAAATCGCCTATCACTTGGTCCATCAACCCCTTGGTCATGACAAGGGTCGCTATGGTCCTATCTTGTTTGAGTTGTACTTAAGAGCAAGTTTAATAGTAAAGCCAACTACTAGCTCCAAATCATCTATAGTCAATTTAATAGCCAATTCATATCATAGTTACTTACTACACTATTAATACCTAATCCCACCTGCCATTCACACATTTCATCTTGTAGTCAGTGCTGCAGCTGGCTACAAATTTGTAGTCTACTGCTCTTATCTCTCCTTTTTTATCTCCTTAAAATATGTTTATAGCTGACTTATAGTCTGCTATTGTACCCGCTCTAACAAAGTACCGCATAAAAACTTTAGGAGATCCCTACTACTTGAGGTAATTATCATATGAATGCCCAAGTGGAAATTACAAAGTGCCCCAACCTAAATCCACGCATATACGATCAATAGATATATTCGTATTCTTGAGGCAATCTTTTCATGTTAAATCCATTAAATTACCATGTTAGCCATTAAGGTACACAACTTAACATTTCCTTGATATGGATTCATCTACACATACTACACAAAGAAAAGCACAAACGAAGCAAAATCCTACATTCAAGGACTATTACTTCATATCATAAAAGGGTCTATTCATACTTCAGTACTTCACACATTAAACAGTATCCATGTAGGCATGGTCATTTTACACAAGAAGGTTAAACCATCTTGGTGTTTGCTCGGATTCATCACGACGTTGTACCATGCAAAATATCCATGAGTGACGAAGACATATATATCTTTCCCCTTAGGGAAATCTCTACCTTCCTTACAACACCCATATGGCCATATCTGTGTTTACCTTTGCCCGGATTAAAAAGCATTAAATGCCCCCCAAACCCTTTTTTTTCAAATAAGTTAGCTCAATAGAATTCTTTACCTATTTTTTAGGCAATCATCCTTGAGGATCTTATTATTGACTGAGTTCCACATCATGCTTCACATATCTCACAATACCCTACCAACCACACTAAGGTCTACATGTAAGAGGGCTCTTGTTAAGGGTCTACACAAGTATTTTAGAGAAGAAAGACATAAGGGAGCAAGATTCTTGATTTCAATGGACCAACCATCAAGTAATCGCCATCGGACGAACAAGGGCTCTAAGCACGAAAGGAAATAGAAGGTATTCTCCCATGCTGTACTTTGGCACCAAATACCAATTGAAAATTGGAACTTGGAAGTGGTGTACTGAGTCACAACACGTGGAATGTATTGTACACATGACAAGAATCTCGCCAATTAACTTTCAATCCCTTGCACCATGGGGTTAAATTTGTATATATACTATATGCTCACCCTATAAAATGAGGCTAGGGCATCATATGGCCAATTTCTACACTTCTCTTTCCACACCCTCTTGTCCACTTTACTAACACGAATTATGTGGACATTACATTTAAACAGGGTATTACATTTTAAGCAAGACATTTTTTCACCAAACAGAACAAACAACATTAGAAGCATCATTCCTTAACCCATAGATTAACCACACATGCAATAAAGATTCTGTCTTGGTTGCATTAGATCTCCTCTCAGCTCACATGCAAAAATATATTAAATTAAACATCCACCATGTTAAGATGCTGCTAGGGAGCCCAGACTGAAGTCTACAAAACCAAACAGGTTCATGTAACAGAGTACCTTACTCAAAACATCTAGCACAGCAACAAAGCGCATTGGTAGGCCAGCAGGCTCAAACCCCGTCTCTTCAGTG
Source organism: Oryza meridionalis (assembly GCA_000338895.3). Classification (NCBI taxonomy): domain Eukaryota; kingdom Viridiplantae; phylum Streptophyta; class Magnoliopsida; order Poales; family Poaceae; genus Oryza; species Oryza meridionalis. Next base: position 24,750,694 of record CM002528.2, read on the forward strand.
TTGTAGCTCATAATTAGAAGCCTGGATCTCATGATGTACGATGACGATCAACATATGCCTGTGGCGAAAAGCATACAGAAGTCAAACATATAATCAATAATCGCAAGATGTGCCATTCACCAACAAATTCAAGATATTTTACCTTCACAAGTTTTTCTATCTTTGGTGCAGAGGCTGTTATATAAGTAGTTATCGCCTTCTCAGTCTCTGGCATCTGATTTGGCTCAAGTGAAGCAAAAATCTTATCAACAGATTTTTTCACAATCAGTTTATGAGCCTCTTTACTCAAATTGCCTTCCTTCCAGATTGGTTTCACCAGCTCCTTTACATGTTCCACCAAATGAAAACGAAAGTCTGATTTCTCATTGTTAAGTGATGCATCATTTTTCCTTTCACAGGTTTTCACCCTATTATCACCATCCAGGCTAGAGCTGTGTCCCCTATCAAATGAAATCAAACCAAAATCATTTGATCCTTTAGCAGATACATTCCTTGCCAACTTGTCAGCAAAAGTCAATGGTTTTTCAAGACTTCCCCCTCTTATAACATTCGTATCTACATGTTGGCTTGAAATGCTGCAGGATATGTTTGAGGTCTTCAGATTATTTAAACTTTCAACTTTGGGAGGGTCAATACTGTCGACAAGTGGGTCATACTGACTTTTTGAAGGTGATGTACTGCCAGGAAAATCAGGAAAATTAAAAGAAGGTACAAAAGGCACTGAAGTTATCCAAACCTCATCCTTGATTGGGGAAAGTTTCCCAGCCAATGCTACCACAGGTTGAGGTAATGTAGACCTAGAGGTACCACCCTTGTCAAAATCAGCACCTTTATGGTGACTGGCATCCTTATCAGGTGTTAATTGACAAAGAGGCAGGGTTCCATGGTGAGAAGTTGCTCGGAGAGACTGATTAACCAAGAAAAAATCAGAGCTGTCATGACCTGGCTTTCTGAATCCTGTATAACTATTCAAACTGTATGAGGCATGGCTTGAACTTTTTTCTTCCTGATGTTTGTGAGGAAGATTCTCTGTTACTCCACCATAAGCTGATGACTTCTTGCTATATTGGTGAGGATCTAATGAAATAGTCGAGTCAAACGGTTGATACCGATAATCAGGCTTTAAGGGGTTCTTTTCAAGGTAAGATCTTGATAGTGAATCCCTTGGACCATCTCCCTTGGCCACTTCAAACCGCAGCTTTCCTCCATCTAGGCACAATCTAGAATAGGCACCCATGTCATTCAAACAGCTGTTAGTGCCCAAACTAATTTGATGTCCCATGAAATAAGGTTCATGATTCTTCTCTTGAACTACTGGAAGCTGAACCACCTCATTAGTAGGATTTGCAGTCAATGAACCACCAATTTTGAAACCATGCGAAGCCTTTAGCATGTTACAACTATGTTTAACAACGGGATGTGTCAACCCCCTATTATCTTCACCATATGCATGAACAAGGGTCCTATATATCTCATGTTGGGATGACCCTGCTGAATTTTTGAACTGGCGCTCTTTTGAGCTGGATGAATGTTGTATTTCAGATCCTTCTCCAGTGCCTGAACACAGCAGATAAGGAGCAACCAAAAGTGTTTAGATTGACAGAGTGATCATAAGTTCACAGCTACATGATATTCTTCAGCTTATTCTATTGAAAAAGTTCATACCTCTATGATTTCCATAACCCTGGTTATCAGAACCAGATACCTCCCCTTCATGAAGAAAAGTGCAACTCTTCCCATTCTTGCATCGCCCTTGAGCATAAAAGGTACAGGTACGCTTTCTGGTTTTGTTCTTCATATCTCCACCAGGAGATGAACTCCCAAATCGTTGCGAACTAGTGACAAAATATATAATTTTTAAGATGTGATACAGAAAGTATGTTTTAGTCAAACATCACAGAAAATAAGAAATTTTCTTCTAAATTTCAAAATTCCTAGTGCAGTAGCACATACCTCAAAGCATTAGAATCAGGTGGGCTTTGTGATACATGACCACCATGCATATGAAGACCTCCAGTTTTGGATGTATCATCAATGGTAGGAGGTACAGGATCATTCCCAGCTTTCTTCTGATATTTGTCATCGCCATGAAGCTGCAATGACGGTTTCTTCTCAGCAGCAATCACTCCAGCAAAACCTAGATGATGAGTGGTAAGTATGAGATGTGTGTGCGTGTGTGTTACACAAATAAAAATGGACATGTGAGTGTGTGTGTGTGCGCGCATGTGTGTTACACAAATAAAAAAATGGATGTGTGTGTGTGTGTTACACAAATAAAAAAATGGGCGTGTGTGTGTGTTACACAAATAAAAAAAATGGGCGTGTGTGTGTGTTACACAAATAAAAATGGAGTGGGTGTTACACAAATAAAAATGGAGTGGACGATACACAAATAATAATGGACATATGAGGGGGGGGGGGGGGGGGGGTAGATCGCATGAAGGAAGAAATCCGATCAACTATAAAATATAAATAATTGGAATACAGGTTAAATTTGGTATAGCACTATTCACGTGGGACTATACATCTACAACTCCCATAATCCCAAAGAGACACTGTAATATAGGTCAAGTTATTAGATTTGTCCACATCATCTTTTGTGAACCACAAGCTATTCAAAACATAAACCAGCAAACTTCTTGTGATGAAACTATTATACAGAAACTTGCCATGCAATTCTACTAAACCTCAGTACACTAGTCTAGGGGAACTTCCAAGTTTTCTGTTGAGCACAAGGTTGCACAACAGTTAACCGTTCCATTACACCACTTGAACAGTAATTACTTGATTAACAGAAGGGCATGTATTGCAGCGATGAGGGTACACATTTGTTCTATTTGCAGTGTTAGTCAACTCTAAATCAACCATAATAAATTATTATGCACCTTCAATAAACAAACAATGTTGGATTCTTCACTAAGCTAGCAAGGAGTTGTTACCTTGGGATGTTGGAATATTTGGCTACAAAGAAAACAGATGCATCTTTGATAAAGTTCCTCCAAACAAACACAGATTGAGGATGCTTATGTCAGGACACTTTTGGAAAAGAGATATACAAAGAAATCTGTGCACTGTCTCCTGGATTGACTGCAGCTTGCGACATGGTGAAATAAACTGGTGTAATCTTGAGCAGTGTTGTTAAGGTGGCACGGCCGTTTAAGGCGACCCACCACTGCCTTAGCACCATAGCGTTGAGGCGTAAGGCGTTGGGACACCATATGAGATGGTTGAGGCGTGATTAGTGGAGAATATGGTAGAGAAATTTGGAAGAGAAAAGGGGAAATTGGTAAAAGGCCCACTAAGCCAGGCAGCCAGCCAAATAAAGCCCATCATAGGTCTTCATACCCACGTGTTCTATGCCCTAAAGGCATCCTACTCCACCAGGCACCAGCCGCCATGATGAGCACATGAGACGCTAGCCACCGGCCACCTCCACATGACCTCAACATCTCTGCCTGCTACCACCGCCATTAGAGCTTGATGCCTTTGCTCGCCTCGTTGTCCACCGCTGATGGTGTCACCAGAGATTCAAAGGCTGCAGCAAGCTGCAACAAAATCTGAAGGCAGTGGCATGGAATTTGCAACAGCAAGCCAGCTGCAGCGAGGAAGAAGGTGACTGCAAGCCAACTAGGGTTCTAGCCTTCTAGGATGACCTTACCCCCTTTTTTCTTCTTTCCCTTTCTCTACTAGTTTTGCCTGCAAGGCCTTCTTCTTTCCCTTTCTCCACTTGCTTCGCCTCTAAGGCGGAGGCAACATAAGGCGGAGTGGATGCCTTGACCTCTGCTACCACCTTACCACTATAGCGACGCCATAGCAACACCTTAACAACCATGATCTTGAGCATAATTACAGCAGCAACTAAATGCCTCAGAGATCATGCCATTCTGCTTCATTGCACAATGCATGCTTCCAGGCTACTATTACACCCAGCTACCATCTAATCGCTATTTGCGAATATCCGTAAATAGTACCGAGGATATCATATGCAAAGCATCTGTAACAAGCCAAGCTACTTGTACTCAGCAGCAGGACTTCATCCATCTATCTAGAGCAGCATAGCAAACCCAGAAGCATGGATACACACCAAACGGCTCAATTCTATTGTCCTAAATAACAGGACGCCGAAGTACTAGCCCCCCTCTTATAACCCACAGCTATCAACCAACACATATCCCCAAATCATCTCCCCTTCACCCCTTCCACAAAAACAAAACAAGCATTAGCATCATCTCCCCTTCACCCCCTTCCACAAAACAAAACAAGCATTAGCATTATCTCCCCTTCACCCCCTTCCACAAAAACAAAACAACCATTAGCAGAACACAGCATCCGGACGAGATACTAAGCGAAGAGCACGCATCCCCAATCCGCATCTCCTACCCCGCACCATGCATGCACAAATCTAGCATTCTGGATAATCACACAGCAATCCAACCAAAAAAAATCAACAGCAGATGAACCGATTAAAGCGTGCGTGCGGAGGGCGATCACGGCGGTATACCGTTGGGATCCTTGGAGTTGGGCGACGGGTCCCTGGCCCTCTTCGTCGTCCCCACGCCCACCCGCCCGGCCTTCGCGGCCTCGCCCGCCGCCGGCAGCCCGGCGCCCCGCCCGCCGCCCGCCATCCGGATGCTTCCCAGCCGCGGCCGCCGCCGCCGACGCCGCGGCGGCGAGAAAGGGCTCGGGTGGATGGAGGGGCGGCGACCCGATGCGGCGGCGGCGGCGAGGTGTTTGGGGGGGGGGGGGGGGGGGGATTGGGGCAAAAACCTCGCCGTCCGCTTCAGTTCTCCCTCGCTCTTCTTGCTCTCGCTCTCGGAGACGCTCCCCTTTCCACACGTTACTTTCGCTGCTTCCCTTGGGCTTTTTTTGCCACGGCGGCGATGATGTCGCCTCTCTCCCTCGGATCCATAGGCTGTTATATAGAGGGCCCATTTATTGCCAATGTAACAATATTGTGGTAAAAATAGATAGGAGTAAATTGTGGAGTACTCCCGACAAGTACCATCTTCATAACTTTTGAATAATTTTTCGTTATGCAACATGTTTTAAAATAAAATATTTCCAAATACAAGTTAAGATAAATATTGAGATATATAAGGATGTTATAATACATCTAGTATCAAATATGAATATATGGGAGAAAATAGTATATAGAAGTATAGGTATGTTTTAAGATATCCGGTGCTACCGGAGTAGAGGGTGTAAGCATAAAATAGTCTGTGTAGCATACGATATTATCGCCTGTGGTGATTGTATTCAAGGGTTGAAAAAACTGTTACTCACTAGCGCAAAGTAGAATAGCTAGTAAAAGGGTAGCTATTGATTGACCCGTTAAGAGTGATAAAACTTGTGCTATGATGTTACCTGTGTAGCTAGCGACTAAGAAAGAAGTTCCTAGGTTCCAAACTTAGTGGGAGTTGAAGCAACACTATTGATTTTAATATTAGAGATAATGCAACTACAGTACTACGTACAATTACTGGTACCTTACTAATGACTTGGTGATCATTTAATGTGAAGGTAACTTTATATATTGTTCCATGATTTTTATTTTTATTGTTAACTTTTCACATTAGCTGCATTATTGGATTGAAAACATAGATTCTTTTAGTGTTTCCTTTTCGGCATCAACACTAGCTAACTCTAGGGAACATATAATAGCTTTCAACTAGGCTCAACCATAGAGCATTGTTTTGTTGCATGATAGTTAGGGCTTTTTTTAACTATAGGACTAGGGCGATGGGTTTTAAACCATAATGGTGGATAATGAGCTATATTTAAAAGCAAAAAAATACTAAGTAATGTGAGAAGTTATCGATTACGAATTTTGCAAGTAATAGATAAATCCAAGCCAATAATCAAGCTAATGCAGGATAGACGATGGTACAAGACTCAAATGAAAAAGAGTAAGAGCTCTTGTTTTTCATAAGCCACATCATTTTTAGGCCAGACCGCTCTTGTTGAAGAAGAGGATCGACCAAATTTATGGGGAAAACTAAACCCGAAAACTTTATAACTCGGTTAACTCAAGAAACACACATGAAAACCAATGTGGAGAACAAAAAGAAAATAACTATAGACGACATATCACCGTGTGAAGTAAAAGACTAGTATCTAGTACCTGATGCGTGTTCTCATAAGCTCGGCGCAAGAAAAGCAGCTCCGACTTTCTATATCGAATCACAGCCATAAAGCCCCTAAAATTCACTATAGGTCCTATTTGAATCAAAGGAAACAAAAATTAAGGGAGTAGAGTTTCCGGTGAAAATGCTAATTCCAACGAAAGTCTAAGAAATTCCCATTAGGGTTTTTGGAACGGGGAATTGGCTCATTGGTTGTCCATTGTAAATCCAAATCATCCTCTTATAGTTTCGGGATATAGAGAGAAAGATGAGACAATAGTTCGACCAAAATTTTGTGTCTCGTACTTTTGCTTATGTTATCGCTTATTAGCCAAATTTGAATTTTCAACTTTAAATTTGAAGTTGATTTTGAGATTTTTTTTCATCGAAGTTTGTTTTTCAACATTTTCTTTTAGATTGCTAAGAACACGTATATAAAAATTTTATTCACAAATTACTTCCCGTTTGTAAATATGCCGTTTGGCTTATTCAGCGAATAAACGAAACGATGGGTCTGTTAGAGCAGGTACAATAGTAGACTATAAGCCAGCTATAAACACGTATCGAGAAGATAAAAGAGGAGAGGGAAGAGCAGCAGGCTACAGATTTGTAGCCATCTACAGCACAGACTCTAAGATATAATGTGTGTATAATATGTGAGATCATGTAAGTATATGTTTATAGGTAATTATTATATGAATTGGCTATTAAGTTGACTATAGGTGATTTGAAGCTAGCTCCTATCGGATGGCCTAATAAGCCAAATTTTAAATTTTCAATCTTAATTTTAAGATATTTTAAATGTAGTTTCTTTTTCAGTATTGAGTTTTAAGTTTTTCAGCATTGACTTTTTCAACTGACTGTCTGATTCTTCCATCTTTCACCATGGATTTGCATCTTTCTGAAGCGAGAGCTACGAGCCTCAGTTTTCATAAGCACATCTACATTTGTCCGTCATCTTGAAGCTGTTGGTTACGCCCTTGCAATTTACAACAATGGTGTTTCCTGTTTGATCTATGCAAGTAGCAGAATCGCTGTTTCACTATTCGGCGGAATTCATTTTCTTGTGGTCCTTTTGCTGATCTTCACTCTTCAGACTCTGAAGCCTGAACTCTGCCAATCGAAGTTTCTGCTGCCATCATTGTCGACTACTAACAAAATTTGAATAAGGCAGAAGAAAATTTGAATAATCTTCATCATTTAAACTTTCCTTATGGAAAACAGCTGAATCGACAATATTCAGAGAAGCAATGATACGGGGCGCTGATCCGCGACCAGTCGCGCGTGGCCGTGCGCGCGATCAGCTGCCTCTCTTTAGTCTGATCTCTTATCCCGTATATACTACTATACGTACTATATGCATATACGTATGTATATACGTATGCATATACGTATGTATATACGTATGCATATACGTATGTATAAACTTTATATACGTCTATACAAAGTTTATATGTATGTATATAGTATATACATACGTGTGTATATATATATATATTTATATGTATGCACTTTAATGTATAAAAAGATATACACATGCATATAAAGTTTATGTGTATACGTATAAAAAATCTAAAAAATACGTGTATACAAACTTTGTATACGTGTTTACAAAGTTGGTATACATACGTATAAAAACCTAAAAACTACACATATACAAACTTTGTATACATATATAAAAGTTTGCATACGTGTATATAAAGTTTGTATATGTGTATATAAAGTTTATATTTGTACGTATATAAAATTTACATACATACGTATTATATAACGGACAAACAGAAAAATATACGGGAAGAAAAAAAAGGAAAAAAAGAAAACTGGAAAAGATACAGAAGAAAAAAAACAGAAAAAAAAAAGGAAACCGTACGCCCATACGCACCGTCCGCCGCCTTCTCTTCGCGCGCGACACGTGTCCAGTCGCGCGCAGGAGGGCGAGCGCGACTAGTAGCTTATTAGCCATCACGGCAATGATACTCCTGTTTTTCTTGGTATAAAATAAAGTTTGGAGCTGGAAAAAAACTATTGGGCCTAGCCCGTTTAACCATCAGGCCTGAAAGCCCAATTATCTTACTCGGCCAGGTACAGCCCAGCCAAATGTAAATACATCCCATAAATGCTTCTCTACTTTTGCCAAGCTGGACAGTGGACATCACACAACCAACCGCTCCTGCCTCATGTGAAGAGTTTCAACTTCCAAATTACAAGGAAACCCTGCAAAATTCGCTCGCTCGGAGGATTCAAACATTCATCCGTTGAACGCAATTTCGGGCCCATCTCGATGTGGATTCCCAGCTCCACGTCGGATTAGATCTGGGTTGAAAATCTCGTGGGGAGTGTGAACCAAACCAAACCAAACACACCCGCGTGAGGAGACCGCGGCGGCGGCGGTGGACGGACGGATGCACGCGCGTACATAGGCCGCGTCGCAAGCCGTCCCGAGAGTTGCACGACACAGAGGCAGGCAGGCAAAGGGCAGAGGGGCGCCCCACCACCACGACCACCATCGCGGCGTTGCGTTTGCGTTGCCTTTGCTTTTCTTTTCCTCTCGCTCTCCGCCTCCTCCTCTTGCCCCCGACCCCGAGTCGAGTCGCTTCCACCCACCTCACCTCCCTTCCCCCTCCTCGTGCTTGCTCCACGACGTCGCGGAGAAGGGGGCGCGGGCGCGGCGAGCGGGGAGGGGGGAGGAGGCCGGAATGCCCGCGCAGAAGCGGCCGGCACCGGAGGCGGCGTCGGCTCCAGCGGGGGGAGACGGGCACGTGGAAGGAGGAGGTGCTGGTGGTGGTGGTGGTGGTGGCGCGGGCGAGGACGCCCACCGCGGCGGGGAGCGCTCCCCGAAGGTGATGAACGGTGGTGGGCCGGAGAAGGAGAAGGAGCGGCGGGACGCTGGTGAGTTCCCGACGACGACGTCGTCCCGGGCGGCCCCCGGTTGCGGCGGGAGCGGGGCGCCGACGACTCGCGATGCGCGCGCGCATCGCGTTCTCTGTTTCGGTTCTGGTGTCGCTGAGTGGGTTCTGTGTGTTTGGTGGGTTTGGCAGATTCTGATGCGGAGGAAGAGGAGGAGGAAGGCGGCGGCGACGGCGGTGGAGGGGCCGACGAAGACCGCGACAGCCCGTCCTCGGAGAGCGACGGCGACATGGACGAGTAAGTAAACCGTGGAACTTCCCTCTGCTCTCTCTGACTCTCTCCTTCCCCCCCACCCTCTCCCATCTTCCTGGCCCTGGGCTTCCTCTGGCCTCCGTCACGATTTGGCGTCGTCATCGCGCCGCCTCCCTGCGTGGTGCCACTGGTTTGGCGGGGTGGCGGAGGGGGCCGCCGTCGGGAGGTGCCTGGCGTAGCGAGCGGACGTCGTGGGGAGGTGCCTGGCCCAGCCGGCGGCTGCTTTGTTCGTACGCGTCGGCGTGAGCGCTCCTGCTGCTGCCTACGAGCGGTGGGATCTTTCGTGGTTTCGTGTCGGCTCATGTGCCGGCGGCGGTCGTTCGGTCCCTGTGAGTTGTTCTCGTTCGGCGAGCTGGCAGCACTGGCGGTTGCCGCGCCGCCTCGTCCCGCTTCCATCGCCGCCGAGGCATGGGATCTTGCCGTAGCATGCATGCTTTCGTCGTGTCGCGCGGCTCCGACGAGGCGCCGTGCTCGTGACGGCAAGTGCGGGGAGCGGCATCCAGGGTGGACCGCCGCGTGCCAAAGCTTATTATCATGCCGGAGCCGCCTGCGGCATCTGAACCGGCAGCCCTGCTCATCTCGGTTTCAGCTCTGTACTCAGTTCGCCGTGCTTCTCTCCTGAACCGTGCGCGACGACGGTCAACTCTTTTGTGTGCTTGGGGCTTGTTAGTGCTGGCCTGACATCCAGGATCGCAATGATCTTACCATGCTTAGGCGCCCGTGCGAGCTCCACAGCCAGTCTGCTGCCCGTTCACCTGCGTAAGTTCCATGGAATTATGGAAATGCTAAGCTCTCGATGACAATAGGCAAATGGCATCGTCTAGCCATGATCTCCCTATGGCGTTATCAGTTGTGTCACGTTTGCTGCCTTCGTCTGTACTGGGTATCTGTTCGTCATGTTTCCTTCAGTGCACTGGAAGAGTCCGTGTTTTTCTTGGTTATGAACTGTGATGTCAGAAATTCAGAATTATGAGTTTCTGATGTCTTTATTGCTATATCCTGACCTCTATGGCTGCCATCAGTCTTACACTGTTCCATTGCCTTAACTAAGCTTGTGGCACCAAATTGTTGCAGATATCTCTCTTAGGCTCTATGACATATCATATAATTTACTATTCCATCTTCTGTTCTTAAGAGTCTTTCCTCTGCTCCTCCTCCAAAACCGTAAGGATCACTGCATAGTAGAGTAGATCAGAGTCCTTTTATTTTCTTTCCCCCGTTTTGAACTATGAATGCCTGTGCTCTGTTGTTAACTGTAGTTATTAGGTGCAAAACTTGCCCCTCAATTACACTATGAACAGTGCAGTTTCCACTTAGAAAAGCATATTGCTATTAGAGATGCTTGATAGATCCTGATACGCACATTGTCAGATTCACTCCCAATAAGTTTGCAGGCATAGTTACTTCAGTGTTTTTCGAGGGAGCCAATGCAGGGGTAGTCTTTTTACACCTTCTATAATAGTTGGTCCTGCATCTGCCTGCTTTGAATGTAGAAGTGTGCTTATTCAGTCTGTCAAATATGAGTCGACAAGTTTTCACTTAAGATTCCTTTTAAGCCCACTGCTGTTAATTGTAGTTGTTAATTGCAAAATGGCCCCTCAATTACACTATGAACAGTGCACATGAAAATCATATTTCTATTAGAGATGCTTGATAGATCCTGATACACACATTGTCAGATTCACTCCCGATAATTATGCAGACATAGTTACTTTAGTGTTTTTTGAGGAGCCATTGCAGTGGTTTTTTTAGACCTTCTATTGGCATGTTTTTTTTATATATAAAAAAGTTGGTCCTGCATAGGTGTCTGCTCTGAAAGTGTGCATTTTCTTTTTAGTCTGTCAAATATGAGTCAACAAGTTCTCACTTAATAATCCTTTTTAGCCTTCTGGTATAATCCTGTTATGAACATTGCCTTCTAGGCTTCCACGAACGGTAACTATTTTCTTCACAGAAAATAATCTTGCTGTACACTTCTCTTTGAAACCGATGCGATGATGGATAATGAATGACTTGAATTTGCTGCTAATCAAAGCTTGAAACTGATGTATGAATATTGTTTTTCTCATACAGGTTTATACTAGTGAAATTAATGGATATACGGAAAGAAGTGCAGTGCCCTATATGCTTAGGTAAGGATGTGCTTTTGTCTAGTTACTTTCAGATCTAGAGAGAATATATTTACATTGCTCTGTGCATTTTCCTCTTTACAGCTTTACTTGTAATTTGATTCAATGTTATTATTTAGATGCTAAGTTTTTCTCCTACAATCTACTATAGAAGGTGAAACCATCAAAGTCAATGGTCTACATGTTTTTGTAATGCAAGTATGCATATAGTTATTGTCCTCTGATAAATAAGGAGATATATAGAGAATATTTTACCTGATTTTACTTTGAAAAAGCTACATTAAGAAGCTTATATTCTTCACATGTTGCAAAATTTTATATAAGTGCAACCAGCTAGTTCTAATTATGAATCTAGACAAAGCAAGATTCTCATATGTACAACTCTAAGTAACACCTCTGTGCAAACTGTGCATACCTGATCATCTGCTTGTCTTATGGTCCTATTGCAGGCATTATCCGGAAGACAAGGACAGTTATGGAGTGTTTGCACCGGTTTTGTAGGGATTGCATAGATAAATCCATGCGACTAGGGTATGGTCTCTGATATTGTTATTGTCTAAATGCTCAGTGTCATTTTCAGAAAGTTGAGATGTAGCATGACTGGAGTTTCAAAATCCAAAGAGATACTTCATTCCTATGATAATCTAAGCAATGCTGTGTTTTTGCAGAAATAATGAATGCCCAGCATGCCGCACCCATTGTGCAAGTAGACGTTCTTTGAGGGATGATCCTAATTATGATGCTTTAATTTTGGCTTTGTATCCTGATATTGACAAGTATGAGGAAGAGGTGATGCATAAATTCTCCAATTAGACACATAGTAGTTTAGTTTATTTAGCTTTCGTTTTAGTTCCGGTTCCAAGGATTATAATTTGCTTGATACTACAGGAACTTGCTTTCAGCGAAGAGGAGAGGACTCGCAACAAAAAGGTGGGCTTATCTAGAATTCTAGATGGAACCATAGATGCATTTGATGTTTAAAGGAAATAATTTCCCCTGCCCATTTATAAGTTGTCTCTTTATATTGTTATTGACATTGGTTTCATTTCTCATGGAAGATCCAAGCATCCATCGCTGAAACATTTCGAAGACAATCAGAAGCACTCGTGAAGAAGCGTTCCGTTGCAAAAGCAACAAGTTCAACTATTACGAGAAGGACCAGGGGTAATATGCGGGCAAAAAGGAGGGGACGAACTAGTTCCCCTGATATTGTTGCAACTGACAATGAGGATGAGGATAGAGATGAAAATGGCAATGAGGGCAGCAAAGAGTCGTCTTCTGTTGAAGACCGTTCCCCAGATGTAAGGCAGAAAAGAGTTCGGAGGTGGCCCGTGCCACGATCATCCCCTGCTAAGAGCATTGGGGGTATTGATAGTAGCTTTGAGGATATTGATGACTTAGGAAGTGGCAGAGATATCATGAGTACTTCTCCACTACGCGGAGAGATGCTTGCCTGGGGAAAAAATGGCACCCGCAGTCAAACCCGGCATGGCAATTCTGGTGGTTCCAGTGGAAGGATGGCAAAGGGTGGTCGTGTTACCAAGTTGGTGGAGTACCTACGTAATACCGATGAATTCGATAATAAGGTAAAAACAGTACATAACATGCAGTAATATTCGAACTTCAAAGTTCCATCTACTTCTTTCTTTTTCCATATGGGATATACCTGGGTTCCTTTAGTCAAATATAATTGAACAGATTACCACCTTCTGTCTTCTATTTATTCTTCAGGAGATACAGAGGTGCGAAGGGGACTATAATATATATACATTTTAGAAAATAGGTCATTTGGACCCAGCTTTTATAAAAAGCTAGGACTATGATATACCGCATGGCATTTCTTGTTTCTTTGCATGCCAGATGTGTCCCTGTGTTGTGTCTCACAGTGTGCTTTTGTAGTGCCATGAATGCAATACACGTTACCGCATGCATGGACTTGTGCAAGTTATTAGGGACCTGATAAATTGTACATGGAGTCCATGCCTCTTATCCATTAGGTTTGCTGAACTTTTTGTTTGTGTTTTGCAGTTCAACTTATATCTTGTTCTACTTCCACTTAATGGACAAAGCATGCCTAAATTGGAGAAGCCCTATCTCAGTTGCCAACCGACATTCTCTGTTCGCCATCTTTGCCAGGTGATCACTTGTTTAATGTATACTATTGGTTGGTTCTTAGGCAATTTTAGCTTACCTGGCTCAATATGAATAAGCAAAGACTCTACTTCTACAACTTTTCAGTTTGTTGCTCTCCAATTGTCTCGCCATGCGAAAGAAGTGGAGATATTCATCAGGAAGAACCCCAGAAATGGATGCTTTGCATCCATAGATACTAGTGCAGACGAGATAAAACTGAATCATGACGCCTTAGAAAGATTGGAGGAAGAGAAATCTCTTTCAGAGCTGTACCCTTCACTTGCCTCTGGCCATGGGGATCTGGTATTCCCCAGTTTCTAATTATGTCTAGCTGTTTACTTTTTCGCTATTGCTTCTTTTTAATAATATATTGTATTGCTTTGTTACCTCCTCCAGGAATTATTATATTCCCTGAAAGCAGAAGTGTAGATCAAATTAATGGCACAAGTTCTCCTTCAGTATCAGTCTGATCAAATAGCGGGGAATATGATGGCATGCAGGGATCATCCGATGAAAGCCTGTACAAAGTTATCCAGTATAGAAAAAGAAAAAAGAGAATCAGCAAACTTAGCTCTTCCTTAGTTGTGACTCGTTAAATTTGCTCTTGGTCTTCTGATATAGTACATGGTTCATTCGTTTAAATTGGAGGAATTGAAATGCATGGGTGGATGGAATTAAGTAGCAGTCGTAAAAGAAGGCCAAACATACAGTCTGGTGACTGCTCGTTGTAATATTGGTGTTGCCTGTCCAACTTGAACTGATTTTTAAATGGAGATATCAACTGATTTAACTCGGTAGCTCGACCACCAGATGGTGGAATCTCAATTTCTCTCATTTCAGTTTGTTTTCATGCTACTCCTTTAGTTTGTTTTCATGTTACTCCTTTAATACCAGATAAAACATATCTTAGCACTATGAATTTGGACATGCCTCGATGTTCGGATGGTGGAATTGCAATTGCTCTTATTTTAGTTTGTTTTTATACTATAAATCTGAACAGAGGCAATAATATCTTTAACTTTAATCCAATTTAGGTTTTAGATTTTGGGAAGGTAGTACCGTAGTAGTATCTTGCAGTGAAGACGTGCATGCCTTCACTTGTGATATGTCTGCATGCATTGGTGTTTCTTTTCTTCCCATTGCAGAATGACAATACGCCGTACACGCATCAGCGGATCAGATTTCGGAAGTGTTTTCTGGGTCTTTGTCAGACTTGAGTCTTTGACAATGCAGGCTCCATGAACTCGGTACGGTGCCTTGAACAGATGGTGGGTTGCAGGAAGAATCGTGAAGTGATCGAGTCGCTGTTGACCGGTGCAGGTCTGACCGTCTGCCATGCCATGTTACCGCTGAAACGAAACCGACTGGCCTTCGATGCTCACGCAGTCCCGCTGCCAGTCAAACTGGCCGATGAGTTTGGTACTCCCTCAGTTCTATAATATGGCATTTTGAATTTTTGCTTATAGTGTCTGACCACTCGTCTCATTTAAAAAAATTATGCAAATATAAAAACGAAAAGTTGTGTTTAAAATACTTTAGATAATAAAGTAAGTCATAAAAAAATAATAATTCTAAAATTTTTTAAATAAGACGAGTGGTCAAACAATGTAAGAAAAACTCAAAAACCCTTATATTATAGGACGGAAGGAGTACTTGACTTGGGCTGTGTTTAGATACAAAGTTTGGATCCAAACTTCAGTCCTTTTTCATCACATCAACCTGTCATACACACAACTTTTCAGTCACATCATCTCTAATTTTAACCAAAATCTAAACTTTGCGCTGAACTAAACACACAGCCTTGAGCGAGGGAAGCCGGTGGGGTGACTTGCGTTAGTCAGGACAGGAGTACCGAATAGAGGACTAGTTGGACCAGCCTGGCCCTGATGAAGAAGATGCATCTCCAAGCCCAGGGGAAGAAGAAGGTCCTTCCTCTGACATAAAATATGAATATTTTTTTAAGTTTTTTTACGAGTATTAAGAAAGTAGGTAAAATAATTTAAAAAAGTGTATGGTTGGTTGAAAGGAAAAAATATGTGAAGAAGAATGGTTATGATTGGTTAAAAGGAGGAGGTAGGTGAAGAAATAACTTTATTTTAGGGCAAGATACTGTGCTAGATATAGCTGCACTTTGGGACAGAAATAGTATCAAAAGATTGTAAAGAGAGAAACCCAAGAAAGAAGAGAAGCATCCAAATTAGGTGGTGCTTGAGGTGAAGATTAAGTTTGCGCACGTAAAACAAGAAAACTATTAGCACGTGCTTAATTAAGCTTTAATCATTATAAATTTGATAGATGGGTATATTTGATATTTTAAAGCAACTGAAACATACCGCTTAGTAGTTTGAAAAACATACTAACAGAAACTAGATGGATTGTTAGACTTTTAGGGCCAGTTCGTTTGCGAGTTTGACAATGACAACTTCCTTATTTTACAATACCAATGTGTGTTTTTTGGAAAAAAATATATAGAAAACTAAACCAAAAATTTCTAATTTATAATAATTAATACTTAATTAATACACGCTAATGGTTTATCGTTTTACGTATCATGAAGTTACCACTTCCAAATTCTAAAACCAAATCAGCCTTCTGCTTCTTTTTTTTTTGGGGTGGGGGGTGGGGGGATTGCTTCTCTTCTTCCCTGGGTCTCTCTTTACCATCTTTTGATGCTTGATTGCTTTACTCATGGTCAGTATGATGCTCATACCTCGTAACGTGATTGAAAACTTGTCAAGTACTAATAGTGCCATTGCCTACATTTAACAAGATTCGCTAAATAGTCCAAGAAATACTACTACCACCTGACTTGGGCTGTCTCTCCCCTCCACATACAAAATACAAAATACAAAATAGAGTGATGGATTAACGTACGATTAGTCAAGTATTAGTTATAAAAATATAAAAATAAATTAATATGATTTTTAAAGTATTTTTTCTATATATTTTTTAAAAAACATCTCATTTAGCAGTTTGGAAACATATACATTAGCATAGACGAAAACTTTCTTTTCAGCCGTTCGGACCACTACACCACAGTACCACTCACTCGGCAGCTAAAAACTTCCTTATCAACGGCGGCAGATCAAATTCTCGACCGCCGCGCGCCGCGCTGAGCCGTCCATTCCGCTGGTGCTGTTCGGCGATGCTGCCGCTGGTGCGCCCCGGCCGCGCCGCCCCTCTCCTCCGCCGCCTCCTCCTCCTCTCGTCGCCCCAAACCCCGTCGCCTTCCTCCTCTCCGTACAGCGTCAGCAGCAGCAAAGTCTCGCCTCTCCTCCTCCTCCTCTCGGCTCGCCCCTCGCCGTCCCGCGCCGGCGATCGCGGCCCGGCCTCAAGCGGAGCCTGGCGAGGCGTGAGCTCGTGCGGCGCCGCCCGCGCGGTCGACATCGGGGACGAGGCGGCGTCGTCGGGCTCCGACCTCTCCTCGCCCTACCTCTCCGTCCGCATCCGCTGCCGCAAGGAGGACGCTGTCGGTACCCACTCCCCTCTCCGCGCGCGGCCGGCCATTTTCTCGGCCGGTGCGCTCGCTTTCACCTCTCTCTCTCTCTCTCTCTCTCTCTCCAAGTCGAGTAGTTTTACGAGTTGTGTTTTCCATGTGGCATCGCGGATTCAGGAAGTGCTCTCCGAGTCCCTCTTGTGCTTTGGTGCTACCTCCGTCACCGTGGATGACATTGCCGCTGCCGGAAATCTCGATGAGGTGAGCCTTTTCTCAGTTTCTCTTGCTTCCATTTGTAGAACTGGTATTTACTCAGATGCTTGACACTGCAATTGAACATTTGGTTAATTCTAGCTGAATATAAATTTCAGGTCTCTTGTTGGCCTAGTTGCTGCAGATGACACAGGAGATTTCCACAAATTTTGACAATTTGACCCTTTGCAAAAACTATTTTTACAAATGAACCGCTGCTAAAACTTATTTCAAATTTGACCCTTTTGCTCAACGTCAAATCATGTGGCGCTGAACTGAGACACCTCAGCGCCACGTCAGCTAGCGCTGAATGCCGTGCCACGGCGGATGGGAGACTAGGTCAGCGTGCCAACGTACATTCAACGCCATGCTATTTGGCGCTGAGGTGTCTAAGTTCAGCGCCACACGATTTGACGTTGAGCAAAAGGGTTAGATTTGAAATAAGTTTTGGCAGCGGTTCATTTGTAAAAATAGTTTTTGCAAAGGGTCAAATTGTCAAAATTTGTGGGAGATTTCTCTAGTATAATAGTGGTGTTAATTTTCTGCAGATCACCATTACCTCCATTTTTGCTCATGGGGAAGATGTGGGCTCGTGCGTATCGAGTGCTGCAAGCTCAGCTGGATTGGAGTACAATCCGGTGTATGAAAGCTCTGTAGGAAAGCAATGTGATTGGGTGACGGTTGTGCAGGTTAGGAGTTAGGACGTACTCCCTCCGTCCCAAAAAAACCCAACCTCGTACTAGGATGTGACAAATCTGGATATACTCTATGTTATCAACTCCATGTTGTCATGGTAGTGGCAGATTCTTGAAATGACTTGACATGATTTCTGATTGTGTTTGCAGGAAACCTACGAGTCCACAAAAGTCATTGATGGTCTTTGGGTAATTCCTAAATGGAGAACTCCCCCAGTATGTGTACATACATCATGCTGTTTTCTTTTGATTTATTACAAATGAATGTTATGGAAATTTATGTATAACTGATAATTTAGTTGATCTGAAATTACCATTTTGATTGTGTCCATCCTTTTCCATTCACAGGATGCACAGGCTATCAATATAATCATCAATCCAGGTCTGGCTTTTGGGACTGGGGAGCATCCCACAACTAAACTATGCCTTCTGCTTCTACGGGAAACAGTTAAAGGGGGTGAACGTTTCTTGGACTATGGAACAGGCACCGGAGTTTTGGGAATTGCAGCTCTGAAGGTGCCATCTATTACTGTTCTTGTTTACTACTGGTAGGTATCATGAAATGCAGTTACCTTAATTCGTGTGCTCGTTTCTATGCAGATGGGTGCTGCACTGTCCACTGGGATAGACATAGACCCTCAAGCTGTAACCTCTGCTTGTGAAAACATGATGTTGAATGGTATAGATTCCAACAAAATGCTTGTTTACTTGGTACCAACTAATGCTCAGTCCGCATGCTTTCCAAGTAATATTGACAAATCAGAAGAGAACAAGCCCACTGGTAACCTTGAGTTGAAGTCGTCAAAAGGATCATATGACATTGTTGCCGCAAATATACTCCTGAATCCCTTGCTGGAGCTGGTTGAGGACATTGTTGGTTATGCAAAATCTGGTGGAATAGTTGCTGTCTCAGGGATATTAAGTGAGCAGGTAAAGGAAAGGAACTACAAATGTAATATGCCAGAGTTAAGTGTTTTTTTAAAACTTAAATGTTCCTCTCAGTATCACATCACCTGTCTATTATCTCATTCAGGTGCCGAAAGTTGAAGAAGCTTACTCCAGATACTTGGAGAACATCTCGGTGTCAGAAATTGATGGATGGGCCTGCCTTCGGGGAAACAGGAGAGCATAGCGGTGCAATTATTTTTCCCATTTCAGAAGCAGATTGACCATACTTCTGACATTCAAGAGAAATTTTCCGCTTAATAGACAGTTTCGCTTAACTTCTTGACACAATTTGGTGACAGTACTTGAATATTTATATTTATGTGCTATTTTGGACTATAGATCTCTTCATTGGACCCTGGCCCAATGCATGACTCTAAATAACAGTTGCAATTTTAATCTTGACACATGCCTTTTATTTTGAAGCAATACTACTGTTCACTGCTCTGTAGTAATTGAAAATGATATTCTTGATCATATGTAGTCTTTTATGAGGTTACCGTGCATAACTTTCTGGGTAGCACGTGTTGGAACTGTTCAAACATCCATATATACTCGACCTGGCTAAGGGCGACCAATAATGTTCTTTTCTACAAGAAGCAAAACAGATTCACAGGAATACATGATGAAATTAATGTATGATTTTCTCCATGTTCTTCACAAAATATACACAGAAATCTTGAAGCAACATTCTTAACAGAGTAGGGAGTGGTATGAATTTGACAATTTGTGAGGTAATCTAAACCTTGTGCCTTTCACCTTTGGGAGAGCATTGAAATAAGTTTGATTTTAGATATGTTTTATGCTGCCAATAACATCTTGGATAGCAAAAAGGAATTCAAGGAAGAGCAAAAGCTCCAAACTGCAGTAGGATATCAACATACAAGCTTGTTATTCATTGTGATTAAACGATTTTTGGCAACAGAAGTCAGAAAATACTGGTTGCTTGTTCTAGATTAATGATGAATACCGCCCCCGCCCCCCCCCCCCCCCCCCCCCCCCCCCACCTTTTTACAACTTAAATGGATAACTAAACGAAATGCACAAAGATTTCCTTTCAATTAGTACAAACTGTACATGCCTGTAAATTTAACTACATTCCTGGAGATGGCTTCAACGTTACAATTTGTCAATTTACATGTTTCAAAATGGTGTATGCAGCTAACAGTTTGGAAGGGGTAATCTGAATCAGGTTTTCAGCATATACCCAATGAAGTAACCACCGGACCTCTATACCTGTGCTTTGCGAAACATTCCCATCTAAATTTTGCTGGGAATCCTGTCTCTAAGGAATGCCTCTATATCTTTTATAGATTTCAAACCTTCTTGTTTATCGGCAAGAAACTTTGAGAACTCCAGAACTTTTCCCCCTCTACCATTTTCTGGGGAGGTACTGAAAAAAGGGGATGATGTTGGTGCCAGTGCCCATATGGATGAGAGCACTTCATTGGGTTTGTCCAACTGCTCCAAAATTTTGAAATCTCCTTTTGCTGTTAAAGAAAAACAAGAAGGTTGAGAAGTCCTATATACTTAAGGAGTTTGATTGATTCAATGTTGACTAAGAAGACAATTTGAACAAAATAAGGTACCTGAGTACTTGAAGACCATTTCCAAAGATTTGCAGGGGATGCTGAAATTCAGATGAGGTATTGTGCTCCCACCACCATGTTTAGCATTGCTGGACACGTGGGAATAAAAGAAGATGAGCTTATATTCCATTCGTACTCTACTCACTATGATCTAGAACCATTACATAATGAAAGTGGTCTCTGCATATATGGAGCATTTAAATTATGATTAATGTATCGTAAATAGCACATGTTTACCACAAAAATTGGTATAGCTGGCACAATTAATTAAGCAGCACATCTTTTTCTCAGTTGTCTATCAATTCTGTCATGTAACAGCACAAAAAAAAATGCAATTATACTATGATGTGAGGCTCCAAAATAATTTGGTTTATACCTTGTTATTAGCCCCACCATTCGGCCAAGCGAATCAAGAAGAACACCGCCACTTGCCCCTGGGTGAACTGCTGCTGTTGTCTGCAGCATTACTGGTATGTCCATATTGTTAACCTCCACAACGCTAGACAGTTGGGAATGTTGAGTTGATGGGATTTTGACAATCTTTGATACCACTCCAGAGGAAAGGGAGGAGGATAGTCCTACAGTCAAATACTTGGATATCAATTTCATAATAAAAAAACGATATGAACTGAAATGTACTCATGCACATCAGCACGTGGTAAAATGAGCATCAAACTGTTTCCAATGCTATCTTGAAAAACTATGATTGGTTATGTTTGTTACCTGATCGAGGTCCAAGAAGGCCATGTCCAACCACATATACAGATGAGCCTGCTGTTGGACAAACAAATTCTGGTCTAATGGCACATAATTCAATTGGAGTTTTTTCCATTTGAAGCAAGGCAACATCAAGTGGACCTTTTGAGATAAAAACTACACTAGCATTGCACCATGTCTTCCTCTCTCCATGATCCAAACGAACCGATATTGCCCTGTCCTTTTTTAATCCAAAATTAAACAATGAAAGTTCATGTTTTACAGCATCTTCATTTGAAACTTTGCATTGTTGTGGCTGCAGCAGATTGTTTTCTCCTCCACAGATGTGTTCACTAAATGAGGCAATTTTGTTTTGCAAGCCTAACGACGAAGTTCTTCCAAACCTCCAAGGTTCCAAAAGATGTGCATTTGTCATAATTAAGCCATTTTTATTGAGGATAATCCCTGAAGCCCAAGATGTCTCACCAACCGTGACAAGAACAACTGAGGATATAGCTTCTGTGAGTGAAGGTGAAACGTCATACTGATTAAGATTGTTGGCTGAATTAGGGACAAACCTCCTATGCTTATCTGCAACGCATGATTCCTTATATTTACAATCTGAACTTTTGTCATCAACTAATTCACTTGGGGGATGGTCAATTCTTTCCAGCTTGTCACTGTTCCATGCATTGCAGATTGCATCCCAGGTAATTACAAGCTGTATTGCAGTTGCAGATATCAGTTTTTATATCCGTTCTATTTGCAAAAATTATCTCACTGACACTAGTAAACTCACCTGAACTTCTGTGCTGCTGCCTCTCTGTCTTAATGGCTTCATCAGCATCCCCACAAGGCAAGAGTTTTTGCCAAACACTGGAGCACCTTCCATACCTTAGTTGAGAATTTGTTAACAGCCAATGCTTTAATGTTTTTTTTAACATAATCCAATTCTGTAATGTACCACATAAATAGTAGGCACAGGGATTTATACCAGGAAGACAGTGGACATCAGCCATCAGCAATGAGCTCCTGGCAGTGCCTGGAGGGAGGCAATTTGCAACAACACCAACTGATATACTGCTTAAAGAACACAGGTGCATATTATGGATTAATCTGACAGTACCTCCTTATCTGCTAACAAATGTGGTATTATAAATTAAATAGTAATGTATCATGTTTTCCCAACACCATAAGGTACAACAGCCAATTGTTAACTAACAAGACAACTAGCTTTTGTAGGTCACTTGACAAAAAATGCTTTTTTTTTAACGACTCGCACTAGACAGTGCGAAGTTCTATTGATAGAGCAGGTAAAAATTACAAGATTACAACCCTGGGAGGTCGTGACAAAAAATGCTAGGTCATGTCTGTTTTCACTTTTCATTTATCCCCATAACAGACAGGTAATTGCTTCAAAATTTTGAAATGTTTAAAGTCTATAAATTTATACCGAGTCACCGGTCAACATAAAGAAATCTCGAACACTTCCACTTTAATTAAACACCCGTTGATGTTACAAACATGCTAGTTACATATGCTTGCTCTATAGTTAAGGTGACATACTGAGTTTCAACAAACAGTCTAATGAGCCCCTATAAATAGGTAACAAGATACCCAAATGAACTAAAGGAGTAGAATTAAAATTACCTATTGAAGAAATGGACAGGTGATAATATGCCAAATGGAGATCCCATTATCAGCAAGGAGTCCCCTCGTTGTTGCATCAGTGAAACATTGATACATCTTGTATTCTGATCATTGACCAAGATTACTAAGTACAACTCAAACAGCAGTATAAGTTGCACCTCCGAGGGTGCTAAGGATCATGAATTGAAATGACAAGCTTAGCCTCACACTTGAATTTAAGTTTGAAACTCCTAGAATAGCAATTCTTGTGGCAGACTTGGCCAACATTGGTGGCTCTGTTGACTCAGCATAAGCATTTTTCCTGTTAGACTCAAGGGAATATCTGGCATCATTATCAACCTGATAAAACCTCGTAACAGTTAAGTTTTGTCCAACATAAAATCAGGGCAACAATTTGACTTGATGAACAAACAGACCTGCTTCTGGTTGACATCAGCCAATGACCAGCAGACATCCCACGATGAACTTCGAATCAATGAACCTTCATGTTGCAGTAAGGATAATACAGAATCAGCAGATGCCTGGACATCAACCTAAAAAACAAAAGGGCCTGATGATCAATCATTAACATTTATAGCTTTTACAGAATTCTATTATAGGTCGATGAAGACATGAAACACATTTCTTCTGATAAAACACAATTGTATATCACTTGTAACACTTATTATTATCCAATAAACAAAATCCTGTTTACTGCTCTTACAACATTCCTAACGAACAGTCCAAACTTGCCAAAGTTCTTATCATTTTTCATAGGGCAGCGCTAGGAATGTTCAGTCACAACTCATAACACATAAATCACTGGTATATACAAGACAACTCTGCTGTCAATGGCGGAGCCCAGACCCGGCCACCTTGGGCCGGTGCCTGGGCTCAGCCAAATGAACCAATACGATCCTGCTTTGCTGCTTCTACTGGAGGCCAGATTAACAATGCAAAATAGCAAAGTAATTAAGGCCAAAATGGTGAGTCAATACTAGCCTAGTCCATTGACAATACAAATAAACATAATCCTATCAATCTAATCTCGTACTTGTTATTTATCGTCACGCTTGCCCAAGGTCAAGAAAATTTTTGGATCCGCCACTGTCTGTTGTAATATCCATTCCTTTCAAATGGGACTAAATGCACGAGAGAGCATTTAGAATTTTAAACTGTGAACTATACTCATTTAACATCATTCTTTCTGAAACCAAAAAACATCCTTCAAATCCATGAGCTCTAGAACAAATAATCTACCCTATTGTGGTGTGAGGGCCCGGTAGATGTTTACACACTTACTACTAACAGTCCAACAGTAGAATCTTGCTGAGAGAAGTAAAGCTAAAATCCATGGTAAAGAGCATATACTTTCAAGTTATAACCAGGAGAACTACTTACTATGGCAAGTAATCGAGCTGAAAGCCACCGTGGAGCTCCAGTCTTCCCGTCTCCAATGTTCCTTGATTCCTCATGCTGCATATGACACAGTAAATTCAGTAAGTCTTCCTGAATCTAGAATTTCGATGTGCAAGTCTTCAGTTCAGAAGAGTCAACAATGCATATTCAATCCTATGTATCCTTAATTTAACAAACATTGATATTGAGTCTTAATACTCCCGAAGATATGCATCAGTTTACTATCCTCACCTCAACGAGCACATCAAGATGAGCCTCTGGTACCAACCTCGGTTGCAATTCCTGCAAGCAACCCAAAAAAAAAAACTTATCATTAGAAAGTAGAAACCCCTCAAATCGCACTGATGCGGAAGCTAAATCCAACCTGGCTGGGGCTATTGCGCTGCTCCTCGACCAAGAACGGCTCGACGAGCGACGCGGAGGTAAGCGCGACGCCCCCTGCGTGGCCGTGAGCCGCGCAGATGCGATCGAGAAGCGGCGGCGGCTCAGCCAGTGATCCCGGCGGCAGGAGGAGCGCCGACGCGGAGAGCGTGGTTGACCCCGATCTGGAGGAGAAACCAACCAACCAACCAAGCACACGATTCGTCAATCCGATTCAAATTCTCGCGAGCAAAGCCGAGGAATTCGGGGGGAGGGGAGGGGAGGCGGCGACGCACTGGTGGAGGTGGAAGGCGTGCCGCCGCATCTTGACGGCCTTGGGGTCCTGGAGGAAGAGCGGAGAGCAGCGTGGCGTTCAGCGAGAGAACTCGGGGGAACAGCTTACGCGGATAGATGAGGTGGTGGTGGTGATGATGGGGAGGCGGGGGACTGACCGGACCGACGATACGCGCCATGGCCGAGAAGCCGCGCGCGGCTGCGGCAACCTCGCGCGGCGCCATGGCTGGTCGGAGTAGGGGACGATGATCCGCGAGACGGCGAGAGGCAGCAGGAAGACCAAGAACTCACGCTTCGTTTCAGGGAAGGAGGATGTTGCTGTTGGCTGCTGTTGCTGAGTTGTTGGGCAGCTTCCCGTTTGGGCTCGCTTCCCCGGTTTGGATCCCATGGACTCTATAATGGTTTTCAATAATTTCGTATCATTATCTTAAAAAATAATAATTTCACGTGAATAATTCCTAGGGTGAAAAATATTTATATCCAATAAAAGAGGGTCTAGAGGACTTTGAACCCTCACAACTTTAAAGTTTGGTACAATCCAGATCTAAATCCACGATAGATTTAAAGTTTCTACGTTAAATTATAGTGATATAAAATTTTAAATTTCATAAAAAATCATAATAAGATGATATATCTAAATTGTATCAACATGATTATCTGGCTAAAAAAATTATGGATTTGAATTTGTACCAAAAGGGCATAAATCGGGATCTCCATTGTGTCCACCTAAAAAGGCGGATTTAAGTGATCCCGAGTATTCCTATGAAATTAAATTCATATACATAGAATATATATTTAATTATATCCAATACTTCATTCTCGATCTTTTATCTCAACAAATCCATTTATTTTACTCTAATCACACATCAATTCTAACCCATTAGCTCAAATCCCCTGAATATATCCTATTAAACACTAGAAAAATGGAACTTGCAATGGTTGAGTGAATACTCAATCTTAAAATCATGTATCCGCCACTGTAGCCAAACCATTCGTCTTGGTATGTTGATTACAAGACTCCATGGTAAAAAAACCTCTTATGATATCCTATCCATTTGCTCTTATTGTGTCCCTAATCTCTATCTACGTCATAGGGATCTCAATTTCTATATTACCCAACGTCTTTCGGTGTCCTATTCAGTGCTCCCTTTCCTCCACTGCTTTGCCATATTCATGCCTTCTAATGTTTATTTATTGGCTTGATGACTTCTAATGGCTTTGGCCACAATAGAGCAGAGTTGGCTATGAGGCTGAGGCATTAACGCTCTTCTCTTTCATCACCAAAATCCATCGACAACAACAATGGGCTAAAATATGGCGGCGACAACTAGAAGGAGCCATAAGATATCACCGTCAAGAAGACGACAATGAAATGAGCATGTCTCTAGTGTAACGGTATCCCTAGTCCTCCACCCCATTTTTCCTTTCTTGTGTATGTTGCATTGCGTCCTATGGTTGTATCATATCTATTGCTAAACAATGGTGCTAAATTAAAATCACTTTTCTATAGGGCATTGCTATTACACGACTTATTTAATGCCTCCATATCTCTACTACTTGAAAAAACGGAATCGTCTGTCCGCCCCTACCCAGTTTGGTTTACAAACCAATGCCTCCGATCCCTAACAAACCAGAAAAACCAAACTTTCAGTTAAAAAACCACTTAGATCCACACCCCAAACATATCCCAATCTCATGGACTTATTGCAAATACATGAACACAGGAGTATTGTATTACTAGTATTTAACGATCTAATCATCTGTCTCCGTTAATCAATTTGCAACACAACAGAAATTTAGAAATTCATGCCATAATCATGTGGTCCTATATGCTCCGTACAATCATCGTACCGCTGGCCCCATCATTTAGCATACTCCATCCGTCTTAAAAAAAGGTAACATAATATTGGAGGTGATATTTTCTAGTACAACAAATCTAAATAGAGAGTTTAAAAAAAAGACAATCTAATATCTGTCCAGATTCGTTGTATTAGAAAATGTCACCTTCGATTGTTTTTTTAGACGAAGAGATTATTTTAGATGGAGATGTCCCATTAATAGAAGTACTCGATAGAAAACGAAAAACATAAGTTACACAAGGGACCCAGGGCAAGGGAGCACCTCACGTAACACTCCGTTCTTAATTACACTGTTACACATGCAAGCACTGTACTGGACTAGCACTATGAGTTCAATCGCCTTCCTAAAAAAAATTACTCTGCCGCACGAAACGTGGCCACGTAGGTCGATCACCAGTAGTTCAGCACCACCAAACGAGGGCCAAGGCCGCGACGGCGGCGGCGCCGGCGGAAGTCCTCAACGCGCCACGGCCATGGGGGCCGGCCGCGGCGGCGCTGTGCCTGCGCGACCCCGAGCCGGCCCTGGAGCCGATGCCGGCGACCGCCGCGCCGGCGATCGGACGGCCCGCGCCACCTCTCCCGCCCCCTCCCTTCCCGCCTCCTCCTCCTCCTCTTCCTCCTCCCCTCCCGCCGCCGCGGCACAGGGCGCCCTCGAACTGCGCCGCCACGCAGAGCGCCGCCAGCAGCAGCGCGCAGATGGCCCACCTCCCGCTTCCCCTCATCGCCGCCGCCTCTCTCCTCGACCGCCGCCGTTGGCCTGACTGCTTCTCGTACCGGAGGAATGGGAAGGCCAAGAGAGAGGAAAGTTGGAGTTTGCAGAGCAGCGTGCGGCGTAGGCGGCGGTGGCGCTTTGCAGGTTTGGGCGGAGCAGGGGTGGGGCCCGGCTAATCTGGGGGTGGTTGTTGCGTTGCGGCTAGCTAGCCTATTCGTGCGAGGCGAGGCCACGGCCCACGCGTGCCAGACGTTCGGCCGTACGAGTGGGTGGGTAGGAGTAGTGGGTTGATCGACACGACGACATGGACGGCTTTTGGCTGCTGCGTCTCGATTTGCAATGTTTGTGGGCGCGTGGGGCCGTGGGCGACTACGCAAAACGTATGCGTGCACCAGAACCAGAAATGAGTCGCGTCTGGGTCAGGCTGATTTTTTTTTGGGCGAGCTCAAGGCACGGCCTGAAATGTGAATCCGGTGCGTAGCCGAAAGCAATTTCCTATTATTCTGCAAGGGGATCCAATGACCTGGTAGGGATCAATGGATGGCGCTCGCGAGATCCAGGCCATTTTCCTTTTCTTTTTCTTTTGTGGCTTGGTTGTTTTTCTTTTGGAGCTTCTATCCTTTTTGGCCTATTTGTTATAGCTCCAGCTTCAGCTCCACCTCTCCTGAAGGTGAAGCTCAGCCAAATAGTTTTAACTCCACTTAAAATGAGAGCGGAGTTGAGTGGAGTTTTCTATAAAATGAACTAGAGATGTGGAACTGGGTTTAGACAGCTCCACAACTCCACTCCAGAGCTAACTCCTGTAGCAAAATTTAGGAGTTGAAACTCTATTAAACAGGACGCTGAATCCTACTAGGGAATATCTAGCACCATATAACATAAGTATTATTTTGTTCTTTTTACAAATTGTTTCAATTTTATAGATACAAAAGCTTATATGTAGTTACGTACAGAATTTTATTTTTTTATAAGTTTACTTATTTACCTAAAGTTTGTATATTTAAAGTTTTCATATCAAAAGTTGTATATAATGATTCAGATTTGGATTTAAATATTTCGGAAATTCCCTCTGTCAGCCGCCCGATGCGGGCGTGCATCGGGCGCCTCGCGCCACCGCCGCCCACGCCCCACCATGTGTCCCCACCACGCACGCCCGTGGCAACAGTCGCCAGTCGCCCAGATATAACGGAAAGGCGCTATTAGGGGATCCTTTTTATTTTTTTTCCACCAACAATGTTTCACCTAGTGTACTCGTGATGTTTCAGTAGGTATGAATCAAATGTTGTAGCGGATTTTTATACTGTTTAATAATTTCATCTTAATGGATATGTGGTTTGTTGATGTTCATGGGGTTTAAGTGTTGCAATGGTTTTAAATCGTTTGAGAACCATTGTTTTATAGTTGTAGCAAAATGTTTCAAAAGGTGATTTGGTTGTGTTTCAGTTTCTTAAAAGAATGAAACATTTTTGATATATTTAGTGAAACATTTTTTATTTACTTGGTGAAACAACGCCCAATTTGTAGGCGCCTTGTAAATATTTTTATATAATAAGTTGTTATATATATTAAAAGTCTCTATAATAAAGTTTATGTACATAAAGTTGCAATGTATATATTTTTATATATAAAGTCTATATAACAAAAATTTATGCACATAAATATTTTTAAGTACAATAATTTTTTTCCTTTAGTTAGTACTACCTCTGTTTCAGGTTATAAGACTTTCTAGCATTGTCCACATTTATATAGATGGTAATGAATCTAGGCAAACATATATGTCTAGATTCATTAATATATATATGAATGTGGACAATGCTAGAAAGTCTTATAATATGAAACGGAGGAAGTAGTGTTTTCTTTTAAAGAAAAACTCATTTTTTGAATTGGTTTATAATTTGTTAATGTGGGCTCACATAGGCAAGAGAGCAAGACGGGAGGCGTGTCAGGACAAGTTTGTAGAGCGGATAATTTGTTTACTATAAATTTAATTTTAAACAGGGTAACTATAAAAACTAGATATTGATATACGATAATACTTTTGTAGTTTTAAGAAGTCAACAGGCAAACGATAGAAATTACCGCTATAGACAAAACAAAATACACTACAAGAAAAATGCTTTATAGAGACATTTTTCTAGTACTGTGGAGGCACTATTCAAATGCCTTTACAATACTGTAGAGGCATTTTAAAAAAATATCTAACAAGTGTCTTATGGTGAATTGTCTCTATAAATAAAGAGACATATGTCTATAAGATGGTAGAGGCATTTTCTAGAGACATTAAATTGTACCACAAACATATGAAACCAATCAAAAAAGAGAATAAAATAATTTCCTTGCTTTTGTCAAGCCTTGGACTCAAGATCTCTTGGACATATCATTTTTATCTTCAATGTAATAAACAACTCAACTACATGTTATTATTTGTATGCTTATGCCTTTAATTATTTATATTTAGTCTTTTAGTACATGTTATCATTCTAAAAAGTATCTCTACATAGTTTAAAATGTCTCAAAAATGTCTTTACATATCAGACGCTTTTACCGTGCCGAAAGAATATCTCTACAAGATAAAATCTAATAAACTGAGCTAAAAATATCTCTGGAATAAAAGTTTTCTAGGCAGTTTTTGAAGTGCCTCAGTAAACTGTCTCTTACACTATAAAACTTCTGAACTAAGAAGCAATTTACAAAACGCCTCTATAAAAGTGACTTTATATGAGGTTTTTGTTGTAGTGATAACATCATTTGTAAAAAAGAAAAGGGGAATGAGATCATCACCGTGGATATGCTAAGATTTTAGCCCATTTGAAGTTTCTTTCCCATGAAGGAATTTTTTTTTAAAAAAATAGAGGAAACGAGCCGTTTCTTTGAAGATATGTAAAGCTCTCTACGTAACAATGGAGCTGCTTAATTATAAGCTATCGTGCGCCTATGTTTCGAGGCAGAGCAGGCAACTTTTGTTCCGAATCTAAAGAACAAAAATGACTTAAAAACGTCTAGACAACCATGGCGATTCCTCCTAGCAACGATACGACGGCGGGTATGATGGCTGGCTTCGTCGAACCACTGCCGGAGCGGCGGTGCGGAACGCCGGCGCCGGCGCCGCCGACGTAGCCTCCACTCGCAGCACGACCGTCGCCGCCACCACCGCTGCTGTGCCCGCCACTGCTGTGCCCACCGCCGCCGTGGCCGCCACCACCGCGTAAACTGGCACGTTCGGCGCCGGCGCCGAGGATGGCATGACCGCAGTCGCCAGGCAACGGCGAAGGCGAAGGCGCGGCGTCGCCCACGTTGAAGATTTCGGTTGATGGCACACCGTGTCCGTTGCCCGCGGCGTGCTCGACGCCGAGGGGCGCCGCTGCTGTCGTCGTCGTCTCGTCTTCTTGGAGAACGGCGGGGACTCGGGCCGCGTGGGCGCCGGACTGACCGGAGTGCAGGGCCAACGCGACGACGGCGAGAACCAGCTGGAGGACGTGGAGACGATGGCGAGTAGAGAAAGCCATTGACCAATGCAGGTGTACGTAGCTAGCTAGCTATAGATTGTTTGTGGGACTCCGGCGGCGAGAGGCTCCGGTAGATCACTTGTATTTATAGCGGATGCATATATATACTTACGTATATTCGTTTCCATATATATATATATATATATATGAAAATGGTTCTATACTCCTAGGGAGTACGTACTCCCCCTCCCATCCATACGTTGCGAATTTGCGAGGGTCCGATCGAGTCGGTATAGGCGTGTACAGTACTACCTTGTGCATTCCATAGTGTACGACTCCTGTATGGTTCGTCGAAAGCACCGTACAGCAGCAGTGGATCATAGGTTTCTATGTAAAGACCCTGCATGCCTTAGAAACTGTCATCGAGATTTGTATACCGTGCGTAGCCGGAAGCAAATTTACTGTTCTTTTGCAAGGAGGGATCCAACGACGGACGCTTTCCTTTCCTCTCTGAACTAGCATAGCAAGAGAAATTTTAAGAAAGTATATAAAGCTAAAATTACCCGGTATAGCAAAATTTGGTATCCACGAAACTATATATCCACGTAGTGACTCTGATCTCCAACTTGCCAAACACACGTGATATGTACCGTCGGGATCGCCATATCCAACAGCTCATATCATATTTTTCTTCCTACGCATCGAGCACCTCTTCCTCTCACATCCTCCATCGCGCCTCTCTCTCTAGACTATATCTCCATGTCCAATTGATTGTACAAATCTGAATAGCATGATTTAAAATTTGCTCATGGAAACAATATATATCTTTGTTGCAGAGGATTGATAAGTGATCAAGCTCGATCATATTAAGTGATCGACTCACTTGTAAGGATTCAGATGCTCCGTTCTTATGCATTACTGTCTGTAGTTCAGGAGACTAATAATCACGAGCCTTGATACTTGAGTAAACAACTCCATGTAGTTCAGTTGGTTACTTTTTTTGTGATGGTTGATCTTTTAATTTTTTAGTGCTTAATTAGGAACAAAACAACTTATTTAGATGAAAGATTGTGGTTCAAAAATCATTAGTTTACAAATGCATACCTCCCCCCCTTTTTTAAACAAAAATACTGATGTGAACAATGTAGACTTTCCTTTTGTTTCTAAAAAAATAAATCCGATGACACATTTTTATGTTGTTACTTTAATTGACTCAACCATTCTAACGGGATAGAAACACTACAATATTATGTAATTATGTGGAGAACATGACCTAAAATTGATAAATGGTGTAAATATAGTATAAATATTTGTTATACTACTGTTAATACATCATGTTTACACCATATTAGCTGCAATAGAACAAATGTTTATACCATATGGTCTATAGCCAAATTTTGTGACAAAAGGAAGGTGTAAACAACATAAAATTTTTGGCATTGCCAATTTTTTTTTTTAAAAAAAGTTGATTTTGGCAGTAATCTGAACAGCACCTAAGATGTCCCTATAGCCTATAGGACCATATCCTCTTATCACTTTCAGGATTAATAATACCTATATACACACCCTGCACTCCTCTCAAAACACAAGCATCAGCTATTTGACACTGGCCATTTCTAGAGGGTAGGGAAGGAAGAAAGGAGTAATGATCACAAGCAACAACTATCGACAATTCGACACTCCACTGGCAACATTTCTTTTGATGGGAAAATCATGAAAAGATGGCCTAGAACAGAACAGAAACAAAATATTCCGGTTATTTTTATCCATCTTTTCATCTATCCTTGCTGTTTAAAAAAAACATAGTGATGGTCTCAAGTCTTAACCCATGCAAAACGAGCAAAATATGGACCATCGGATCACCAAACCCAATAGTTCAGATCATGTCTCTCTTCCTCTACATCGAGCACCTCTTTCCCCCTCACTTCACGCACCTGTCTACCCCTCTCTCGCTATCCCCCTCACTTCGCCGCACCCCGCACCAATCTCTTTCCTCCTCCCTAGCATTGCATTGTCCCTACTCTCCATCAACGCTCCATGTCGCCGCGGCCCCATCGTACCATCCACTGCACCCTAGATTTGCTCCACTCTCTCTTCTTACCGTCGCACCCTTCCACTAGACGTCACACTTCGCCGCATGCCGCATCGCCTCTCCGCTCTTGAGATAACTTTTATTTTTTAATATATAGTCTATTCTAGGCACATATATATGATTTTAGTCGAATGGGATGGGTCAGTGCATATGTAGATATAATATATAGTACTAGTTGATAAATTTTCAATGCAGCCATATTAATTTTGTACAAGATATGTTGTGTAAACATGGGGCGCCCAACTATTAACAAAGAAAAAATGTGTCATTCAACATGGAAACAATTTAACTAGCGTTATAAAATGTATACCGCTATATAGAAAAAAAAACATTGCTAAAAAAAACAGGTGTTTCACATCTGGATATGCCTAGAATTTTGGGCCATCTAAAAACGAACCCCGATCTAATTTATTAGGGTATGTACAAAGATAGAGTCTAATATGAGCTCTCTATATTAATTAATGTCACCAGAGACTATTCTCCTACAATAGTAGAGACAATAAAATTTCTAAATCATTAATACACTAAATATTTTTTTATTATACTTCTTTCCTTTTCTATACCCTCAACAAACTTTCCGTTAATAAATGATAAGAGTCTACTCTGAGCCGTTGTCATGCGTAGCAACGATGTTTCTCATTCCTTCCCTCTCTTTCTTCCACGTCTGTCATGCGTAGCAATGATGTTTCTCATTCCTTCCCTCTCTTTCTTCCACTTCACTAAATTTACTTGCATGACAAATATTAGACACTATTGTATATGCCCTTACGCGTTGGGGAAGGACGAAGCTCCTCATTGTTTAGGCAGGGGAGGGTTGGGATCTTGATCCGTACTACCACTGTCCGCCTGTTGATCAGTACAGACGAAGCAAAAACTCCACACGATCGTGATGATTCCTCCTACCAAAGTGAGGACAAGTAGGACATCGATTATGATGTAAGCCTTCGCCGAGCCAGTGCCGCCGCCTGTGTACATACCGGCGGCGTAGCCGGCACCACCACCCGCACGACCATAGCCACCGCCGCCGCGGCCGCCGCCGCCACCGCCACCACCCCCGAAACCGCACGCCCGGCGGCGGCGGCGGCGAAGATGGCATGACCGTCGTCGCCGCCGCCGGTCGTCGAAGGTGCGGGGCCCTCGTTGAAGCTTTTGGTTGATGGCACACCGTGTCCGGCGGCGGCGTGCACGGGGACGAGGGGCGGCGCGGCTGCTGCAGTGACGACGACGGCGCTGGCACGACGACGATGCCTGCAGGCGAGGCCATCCGTGGCCGTCGTCGTCGTCTCGTCTTCCCGGAGAACGGCGGGGACTCTGGCCGCGTGGGCGCCGGCGCTGGAGTACTGGACGGCCGACGCGACGACGACGGCGAGGACCAGCAGGAAAACGCGGGGACGACGAGTAGAGAAATCCATTTGGGTTCACGTACCGGTGTACGTAGAGATTGCTGGGCGTACGTGATGGCTAAAACGATCTTGCGAGCGTGTTGAAAAATATTTGTGCGTCGGCACCCGCTACATCTGTTATTTGACTGTTCCGTTGCTAACGGATACCCTCATCTCAATCGGGCGGTATGTCCCATCTCAATCGGACATGGATACCCTCATCTCAATCGGGCGGTATGTCCCATCTCAATCGGACATGGCGTCCGTCACAGGCTAGAAGTCACTGATGTGAAGAGCTATCTCAATCGGGCAAACGGCCGTCACGGATGATTCTATCTCAATCGGGCCCTAAGTAAAACCTGTTACCGATAGTTTTGACCTAAACGACCAGTCAAACTATAGCCCGTCACAGATGACCTATCTCAATCGGGCCACAACATGATTCTATCTCAATCGGGCCCTAAGTAAAGCCCGTTACCGATAGCTTTGACCCAAACGACCAGTCAAACTATAGCCCGTCACAGATGACCTATCTCAATCGGGCCACAACTAGTGCCTGTCACAGATGACCCTTATCTGTGACCGGGAAGTTCAAACTTCCCGGTCGGTCACCCATCCCGAAATTGCTCCAGACCAAGCACACTTAGCGTCAAAGTTCTTTCGAGATTGGTTTCCGAAAAAGTAGTTGTAACATGTTGGTATGAGTATTGTATTAATCCTATTATGTCCTATGCCAGGATGTTAAATTAGGGTTACTAAATGATTTCAAATGGAAAAGTCACCAAAACCAAAGTTGTAGAACTCATCGAGATACAAAATTTTTATTTTGGTCATTTCTCCATCTGACTCTATTTAAACAATTTGAAATTTGAAATGCAAAGTTTGAAAAGTTCAAATAGAATTTTAGATAAGTGAACGACTTCAACTAAAAAAGTCATCAACAACAAAGTTGTATAACTCATCAAAATCTGTAACTTTTATTTTGGTCATTTTTCTATATAACATTTTTTGAACCGTTTGAATTTGAATTTGAAAATATGACAACTTCAAACAACATTTTCAAATACTAAATGATATCAACTGAAAAAGTCATCAACAACAAAGTTGAATAACTCATCAAGATCTAAAACTTTTATTTTGGTCATTTCTTCATACGACAAAGTGATAGTAACATTGTTCACAAAATTGACATATCTTATATCTGGTTTTATAAACTATAACACATATATGTAAAATTTGTGAATAATATTACTAACATTTCGTCGGATGAAGAAATAATGACCAAATAAAATTTTAAAAAAATATTATATTGAAAAATGACCAAACTAAAAGTTGTAAATCTTGATAAGTTATACAACTTTGTTGTTGACATTTTTTCCATTTGAAATCATTTACTACCCGTAAAATTATTTTGACTCATAAAATGAATTATTATACTGCACTTAATTATTTTGCTATAATCAACTTACAAATATAAACATTTCATATGAAAAATGGAAAAATAGTCATCGGTGACGGGTTTTAGTTAATGCCCGATAGAGATTAAGTATATAGCCCGTCACTGATGAGTCATCTGTGACGGGCCACAACTTGAGGCCCGTTTGAGATATGGAATGTTACCTCAAACGGGCCTAAAGTTGATCATCTGTGACGGGCCACAACTTTAGTCACATTTGAGATATGGAATGTTATCTCAATCGGGTCTAAAGTTGTGGCCCGTCACTGATAGGTGTCATCCGTGACGGGCTTAAGTTTTATACACATCTAACATGTATGTGCGACCATATCTCAATCGGGTACTTTTCGGCCGATTGAGATGACTTCTTTGTGATGGCCCGCTATTTCTAAGTATATTAGAGCCCGTCACAAATAGAAGGATCTGTGCTAGTGTGTTCCCATCCGTGTTCCGTACCACGTGGAGGCCATCGGTTTGTTGATTGTTTTTGTGTGGCCCCACCGTAAACGGAGATTATTTTCTCCGTCCGTCACCAGATGACGCAGTTAGCGATTACTCCTAATAATTAACGTGGCTCTCCAAGAAAACAAAGGCGCCGAATAAAAATTAAGACGCCAAATATCAGTCAGTTTTTTAGAAATAGATTAAGGCTTACATATGGCACAGTATTATCGGATCACAATTATTTTCTTCGCAACAGCAATGGCCTCTCCATCTAATCTTCCAGGGTCAGCCAAGGTCACAGATTCACCGCATGAACAAGTGACAACCATGTCGACGGAACCAGCTGCCTCTGCTGCAACGTCTATACTGCATCACTCAGGGACAAGCTTTCCTGGTAACCTGGAAGGGGAATTAGAGACTGTAAGACTTCGTGATGTTTTCACCCTTTTTTTAAATTAGTAATCATTCAGACTTGATCACTACAAGCACATCACATCTTTATTCAGTAAATCTCATGAAAGTTTTGCTTCTTTTCTAATAGCCCATTGTTTCTCTGTTCTGTAAGTTTCATAAAAGTTACGCTAATTAGGAGTAATTGCTAACTGCGTCATCTGGTGACGGACGGAGAGAATAATCTCCGTTCATGGTGGGGCCACACAAAAACAATCAACAAACCGATGGCCTCCACGTGGTACGGAACATGGATGGGAACACAGCAACGGAACAGTGAAGCCGCGGCCGTACAGGACTACCCTGGCTTAATTAACTTGACTTCCCAATTTAATGGCCATTGGCTTGCCGCCTCGCACTGGGTTCGTGGAAAATTAACACACCGTATACCGGACCGGAGGTTTCCATGTAAAGATCGCAATGGTTTCCTCAAAACAGCCATTGGATCTGTATACATTGCGAACGGTCCTACGCAAAACCAGCCCTAAATTTGATTTATCATTTCGTTGTTACCAAATTGTACACACATGGTTCATTTCACGTGTGTCGCTTCATTTTTTTTGGTACGTGTTGCACGGTGCATCTTCATTTTTGTTCGGTACGTGTTGCACGGTGCAGATGCGCATACACATATAGCCCTTGAGTTGATCAGCAACGGCGCCAGATAAAGAAAACAAGTGGATCGACGTGTGGAAACTCAGAGACAGCCAGGAGATTACGACTTACAAGGGTTGCAACCGTACGCTAAGAGCAGGTACGATAGCAGGCTATAAGCCAGTTATAAACATATTTTAAAAAGAGAGAATAATAGCGGGCTACAGATCTGTAGCCAGCTACAGCACGGACTTCAAGACATAATGTGTGTATGATAGATATGACCAAATATTAATAGTATAGTAAACAACTATTGTATGAATTAGCTATCATATTGGCTATAGATAATTTGGAACTAGTAGTTGTCTATACTTACTCTAACAATGAGAAGATAATGCACATGAGATCCTCTAAAGATAGAAATTATCCTATCACAACTGGCTCCACTTACCTTTATATTATTTTGTAGCTAATACTAAAGACAACTAGTACAGTAGATTAGCTCTTATGCATGTCCACACATAAATGTGTACGATCAAAACTAAACTATACCTGTGTAGCCATCTGTATGTTGTGAGCTTGTGATATCAACAAGAACTAGTAAAAGAATTGATTAGGCTTTACATAATTAATGCTAGTGAAATGTTGATGGGAAGATACAAATCTTATCACTGTTGCATCGCTCCTAAAAAAAATCCATCTACTTTGTATAAATAAACAACATGCATATATCGAGAGCAGAAGGGAAAATGATAGAGAAAAAAGATCCCCAAATCCACTGACACAACAAAACTCAGAACCACTTCTCATGGTTCTCGTAGCTGCTTGTTTGCTTCAATCAACGGAACAGCCACAAGGCGGCAGGAGATCTTGCATGGCAACAACGCGTTCTTCATAAGGAGAGCATCGATCTGGCGTCGATCTGATGGCTGAGCATGAGAGGAACAGGATCCATAAGGTGCGTGGGATTTAATCCGGCAACGGTGGCGGAGCTTCCGCGGCATACGCGATTTCCGATGGCGGTGGAAATTGACTCCGATGAACGGTGGTGGGGCTCAGGTGGAGGAGTAGGCGATTTGTGCGGAAAGAAGCGATCTAGAGCAAGAAAGGTGAGAGCCGATACAGGGAAAAAATTCACACATGATCGATAGGGTTCGGTGTGGCCCCACAAAGCTAGTTTTTTTTTTATCACGGAATCGGCTGTGGCGCTGTGCAACTGCGCTACCGCCGGGCGATAGATTAGTCATCCGTTTCATTGTCTCTCTTCAATTCAATTCTTTCTCTTTCATGCATGAATGAATTCAATGATATAAAATTTTTTGGAGCCTGCTGAGTAGGACTTGCTCTTAGAGCATCCTCAATGTATATATGGATGTCATACCAATCTTAAGGTGTATCCCATTCCCACCTTAATTGTTATTTAATAGATAAAACAAGCAACAGTGTTTGATGCCAATTTTCACCGTAGGATGGGTCCTACGAGAAAAAATTATCACACAACAGTGAAGCTTGTAGATATAAATGATAACATGGTGAAAAGAAGTGAGAGAAATAACATTTTTTTTATTTCTTGTGAATGGGCTGTAAAAGCTAAAGGTTAATTTTAAACTTAAGGGCTAGGCTATTTCTTATAAGGTTAGGCTATAAAGGCTTATGACCTCTTTTATGGTCATATTATGGTACGTACACGATGTATGCGTTTAGCATACTTAAAAATATTTTGGGAGGTATCGTATTTTCTATTATAAAACATGATACTTCTAAATACTCGATAACTCGAGATACTAAAATTCTTAGAGTGAAATTTATATATCACGCACACATGCACTAATCTAACACAACGACGCACTAACAATATATATGACCTACCGAAACACATTGACGCACTAATGATATGACCTACCGAGCCACATCTAGATCAGCTAGGCGAAAATTAAAACCACATGCACCGATGCACGTCGGTACACTGCCCGTGTGCATGGGAGACCTAAATACGGCGATCACACCGCAATTACTGATGATTTTGCATCGGCGTGACGGCGTCGTAGCTACCGCCCGAGTCACGCAGCAGCATCCTACACGAGCCAGGCGACGGCGAGGACCGAGGCTGCGGCGACTCCCACGTTCCAAACGCCGCGGCGGCCAGAGCTACTGCCGCTGCCGCTGCCGCCGCCGCCACCGCCCCCCGGGACGGCGGGGATAATGGGCGGGATGAAGCGTCGGCCGGATTCAGTGCCGCCGGCGCCGCGTGAACCTGAGCCGGAGCCGCCACCGCTGCCACGTGAACCGCCACCGGAGCCGATCGAGCTGCCGCCTCCACGGGAAGAGCCACCGGAAGAGACGCCGCCGCCGCGAGAGCCGCCACCGCCGCTGAACGACGGCAGCATCTCCTCGTTGAGGTGCTCGTGCTCCTGGAGTCTCCGTCTAGCGACATGCTCGACGGGCACGGTGACGCCACCGCCACCGACGCCGCCGCCGCGGCCGATGCGAGGAATCCCGCGGCGTCCGCGGTGGACGGCCGCAGGCGCCTCGCCTTCGCGACGAAGAGCCGCGGCGCCTGCGGCGGGGACTACTCGCGCCGCGCGCGCACGGTTGGAGGTCGCCGCGAGGCCGAGGAGGACCAGCAGCAGGAGCACGCAGACGCGCCGCGTCGACAGAGCCATGCCGGGAGCGCGGGAGATTAGCGCGCGCGTGATAGGTAGCTAAACGTACTAAGCTGGCTGTGCCGTGTGCGCGGACGCGATGGCCACGCTGACGCTGTGTTGCGTGGGTATTTGTAGTCGCACGACGCGACGGCGAGAGAGGGGCGCTGGCTACCGCCGGCCGGGCCGGCGCGGAGCGCGTCCGGCGTGCGCGCCGAACGGTTGCATACTTGCAAATTGCAATGCATGCACATCGAGTTTCGGAACGAGTGGAAAACAACTCTGCGGCATGCGCACTCCATACATTTTTCCATGGCAATATTTTTACAGATCGAAATGCTACTACCTTCGTTTCAGGTTATAAGACTTTCTAGCATTGCTCATATTCATATAGATATTAATGAATCTAGGCACACATATATGTCTAAATTCATTAACATATATATGAACGTGAGTAATGCTAGAAAGTTTTATAATATGAAACGGAGGAAGTATGATGATATGTAACATTGTTAGAGGTTGCACATCCCCTTTTTGGGTTTTGAATTGAGGGCGTAAACAAAGTTTTGTAAAGCTAAAAAATATTATCAAGTTTTGACATGATTTCTTATATATTTACCAAATTTTGGTTAAAAAAAACTAAATGGATAGCAACTTTACCAAAAAATTAATATGGTTTGAAATTGCATCAATCTGAACAACCCCTTATACTCAGTTACAGTACACTTATACTTAGTTACAGTGCATCAAAATTAGATTTCACAATTGTTTTTTCTCTAGATTTATGATTTTTGACAAGTTTATCTTTTTTTATTTATGCAAAATTGGTTGTATCTATTGGTTCAAAATTATACTTCCTCCGTTTCACAATGTAAAACTTTCTAACATTGTTCATATTCATTTAGATGTTGATGAATCCAAACACATACATATGTCTAGATTTATTAACATCTATATGTATATGAGTAATGCTAAAAAGTCTTACATCGTGAAACGGAGGGAGTACAAGATTTGAAGCTCCAAATCTATCAAAATATTAATAGGTAGTCCCAAGGTTGTTTGTAGAAACAATATTTGTAGATGTGTGCCAGCGTGCCACGAGCATGGTTTAAAATTCCATAACAAAATTTCGGTTCTATCAATCGCCCCCAACCACCCCCATATTATTTTGGCCAGAATTTTTGAATTTTCTAAAGAAGTTTGGTAATATTTTTTCAAATTTAACTAATATTTCTTATAAAAATTAAATAATCTGTTATATTGGTACCCGTTACAAAATGCCAAATACGAAAGATTGTACCCTAATGAGAACGTCTCCCGATCGGGAAATTCTGAATCGCTTTGAAGAGAATGGGCCGAAAGTTCACACATGTGCCCTAGAGGAATAAGTTAACCGGAGGTCCCTCAACTTAACAGCGAGATTTTTTTTAGATCCATCAACCACAAAACCAGAAATGTTCGCCCCTAAACTCATTCAAACCGTTCGCCAGAGGTCCCTTGGCAGTATTTTTGCCCGGTTTTGCTAACGTGGCATCCTAGTCAGCAAAAAAATTTAAAAAATTCCGTGGGGCCCACATGTCAGCTTCACATATCTTTGTTTACTCCTCTTCACTTTTCTTCTCCTCCTCTTCACTTTTCTCTTCACTGGCGGAGCGGCGGTGGGCGAGCACGGCAGTGGAGCGGCGGCCAGCCGCGAGCGGAGCGGGCGGCGGGCGAGCGCGACGGCGGGCAGAGCATCGGTGGGCGGGCTGCGGGCGGAGCGGACGGCGAACGAGCACGGAGCCATGGCCCACGGGTCACGAGAGGTTCAGCTACTGGCAGTGCCGGCCAGCGACGCAAGAGAAGGGGAGGGCGTTGTCAGCCGCAGGAGGATTGTCATTTATAGGGAAGATCACCTTTGAGGGAAAATGCACCTATGAGGGAGAACTCACCTTCTAGGGATACCTCACCCATAAACACTGTCCTGCCTTCTGACAGTGAGGATGATAGTGATTATGTAGGAGGAGATGATTGCCATTCTGAGGATGATGAAGAGGCTAGGGAGATAGACACTACAAAAGTTGAAGAGGAAGATGAGAGCTGGAAAGGTTCATGAGCTAGATGAGGTTGTGTTTGAGGGGTTTAAAAGTCAGTCAACTAGAACTGCTGGAGGTCCAGAAGATGGCAATGACACCCCATATGCAGATAGTGATGATGAAGACTCATATGATGAGGTTGGCAGTGATGGTGAGCTTGTCAGAAGAAAGGGCAAGTTCCCAAGGTTTCAGAAGCAGCCAGGGGTTCCTGTTTTTGAGCTAGGAATGAAGTTCAGCTCTAAGCATCAGTTCAAGAAGACCATTATAAAATATGCCCTGGCTGAAAGGAAAGTGATTAATTTTATTAAAGATGATCACAAGAGGGTGAGGGCAAAGTGTGATTGGGCTAGCTGTCCTTGGGTATGTTTGCTGTCCAAGACTACAAGAAGTGATAGTTGGCAGATTGCCACTTATGACAGTATGCATGCATGCCCACCAAGGAGGGACAGTAGACATGTTTCATCTGTTAGGATAGCAGAAAAATATGGCAAGCTCAAACAAAAAACAAGCAAGCAAACGAAATCTTCATCACTCACCCGATTGCGGCATCGGTAGTACCGTCGACCAGGGTTGTCCACGCTCCAAGAAATCCACCGCGCCGCCTTCGCACCACACCGGCACATCACCGCCGGCTGATAATCATAGGGCCCAACTCGCGCCGGGATGGGAGCACGACTGCTGGGATGCGACGACCCCGACGACCGGTCACTGCAATAACTTGCCATTGCCTAGCCTCACCTCCTCTTGTCGCCCCCACTGCCGCCGCCGCCGCCGCCCTAAGCTAGGGTTTCAGCTCGAGAAGAGGAAAATGTCGCGCCAACGCCTGGAAACGGCGAGGACAGAGCCTTTAACCTCATCTATTAACTCCCCAACGGTAGACTGACCAGTGGGTCCCACAGCGCGACACGTCAGCAAAACCGGGCAAAAACTGAGTCAATACTGCCGAGGGACCTTCTACGGACGGATTTAGTAATTTTAGGGGTACACATTTCTGGTATTATAGTTTAGGGACCTTAAAAAATCTCGGTGTCAATTTGAGGGGACCTCTGGTGAACTTATTCCTGCCCTAGATGATCCAACAGAGGTGGGCCGTAGAGCTGGTTCAATGCAGCCTGGCCTGCTAATCCTCGACCGCTCCTGCCCTGGAACTGGAAGAGGCTGGAAGCCTGGAACCAACATCTTCCTTCCCGTACAAGCCAGTGCCCGAGCCACGCTCCCGCCGCACTTCGCCCCTCGCCGCCTAGCTTGCTCCATCCTCCGCGCCCGCGCAGTTGCGCTCGCCGTCGCCGTCGCTGCCTAGCTTCCTCCAGCCTCCGCATCTGCGCTCTATTTGTACCGCATTCTCGGAGGAGGGGCAGGAGGCGAGGAGCCGCCGAGTAGAGGAGAGGGGGAGGCGAAGTCGGTGCTCTCGCCGGGGGTTGACGGTGGAACTCCGGGCGAGCGATCGAGCCGGCGAAATGGACGA
This sequence comes from Oryza meridionalis, assembly GCA_000338895.3. NCBI lineage: Eukaryota > Viridiplantae > Streptophyta > Magnoliopsida > Poales > Poaceae > Oryza > Oryza meridionalis. The sequence goes on from CM002528.2 coordinate 24,794,169, forward strand.
GGAAGAGGAGGAGGAGATGTCCGAGAGGGAGGTCGACTCCCAGGTGCGTATTGGCCCGATCCTTCCGAGTTCCTCGCCTCTTATTGCGCCACACGGAGTAGATTTCTCTGCCCCCCCCCCCCTACCCCGCTGCAATCCGATCGAATCGTGTTGCCGAAACCCCAGTTCCGCGCGATGCCGGGTTCTATTTTATTTTAAACGAAAATGTCGTGTTCTAGTCTGCAATGTAGCTTAGTAGTTGTAGACATCAGCTGTACTGCTTTTACGGTACCTTCCCGAGCGTCACACATTTTCCTTTTATCTGATGCGGATGCGGCGCCATGCTCAGATTTGGTTCAGGTGATGCTTAGGAAAGGCGAATAAAAAATTGCTAGTTTAGTTGATGATTTCTGTAATGTTGTTCATTGTACAAGCCTCAAACCACCCCTTCCGACCAGATGCACATTTTGATATGCAAATGCATTCCTCTGTATTTCTCATGATGAGACGAATCGATGTATTGAGTTTAAGAGGAACAGCCGAACAGGTCCTATAGCTGTAGAAAATTTTGCACGTCTTTGTTCTAATGCACTGTACGTACTGAGTGTCAAAGGATTACATTTCAGGTTCATATGGCTTGTGTAATGCAAGGACGCAGGTAAAATTTTGATGCATACTTGATTTGTTGAGTCTGAGATACCACTGTTTCTCTATCTAACATTAATCCATGCTACTTTAATGATTCTCAGAGTTGGAATAGCATACTATGATTCAAGTATGCACCAGCTTTTTGTATTGGAAATCTGGGAAGACATAACTGAAGATTTTCCTTTGATTGATCTTGGTATGGTGCTCATATGACCACACTTATACCAACTAATTTCTCTATCTATATGAAATGAAAATTTACTTGTAATATAATGCATTTTTGGTAACAAACAATTTACATCATTTCCACTGTCAACTATTTTGAACACTTCGAATAGAGGAAACATAGTTATATAGCTGACAATCTGTGGTGTTTTTTGCTGTCACAGTGAAATATCAATCCAAACCGAGCACAATATACACAAGTACTAAAACAGATGAAGCACTTTTGTTGGCGTTACAACGAAATGGTTCGAACTGCAACAATTTCTTTAACCAATATCTTCAGTTCTCCTTTAATGATTTTGGTTAAAATCATTCAGATTGTAATGATGAGGCCCCTGCTGTGAAGCTCATGAAAAGCTCAACCTTCAGCTATGAGCAAGCCTGGCACAGGTTAGCAGCTCTGTTAAAGTGATACATGCGATTTCCACACCACGTAATATGCTTTACCTGATTCGCAAGAATTGGTAAGACTTAATACACAAATGCTAAATTGTGTCGCATGTTGCGTCTGCATATGAAATCAACCACACTGATCAAGTGAGCAATCAAAGCTAAATGTGCATGGTTTGAAAACTTCTAAAGTACTACTTCCTCCGTTCCACAATGTAAAACTTTCTAGCATTGCCTAGATTCATATATATGTTAATAAATCTAGATATATATAGAAAACATATACATTGATCAATGGATAAATCTAGGTAAGACCAAAAAGTCTTACAACAGGGGCGGAGCCAGCATTTTGAGTCACTGGGGTCATGGCTTTTACTTATATTTATGTCGTGTTTGAAACTATAATTATTCTCGAAGATAGATATTTTTAGCTCAAAATTCTTTTGAAGCTAGAGCTATGAGTAAGTTGGTATTGTTCCATTTTGCTAAAAATAAATGTTTAAAGTCTATTCTATAAGAATTTCTGAGGTTTTTAAGGTCCAAAAATTTAAAAGTTATGACTATATACAACCGGGCATAACAACCATGTGCTTTTTCAGAGATACAAGTATGTTCTGAAAGTTGTTTATTATTCCATCTGTCTCAAAATACAACTACCTACGTGTCTTTAAGAGATTAATGTTAGGGTGTGAAATAATTATGATTGATTGGAAAAAAGTAGGTGAAAAAATTAAATCGGGGAATATTGTGATTGGAGATGGGATGGTTCATAGAAAATAGCTATATTTTAAAGCAAATTTGAATATTAGAAGTAACATATTTTGAGACAGAGTGAGTAGCGTAAAAAACAAATCTAGTAGTTGATTAGCAATACTACAGGCCTAATGCATTGATATACATAGCACATAGCTAAAATAAGTAGTTGGTTAATAGATCAAATGTCTAATTGCAGCATTAGTAGCGGATTGACAGTAGCATAACACAGCTAACAAATTATGCTTCCAAAGAAGAAGCTGTACAATTGTTTCAGCTTTCCTGAGGTCCAGCAGTATAGCCGGCTGGCCGGGGTAATTAAGCTTTTGCTGCTGGGGTCATTAGCTATAAAATAATGAACAATTCACTTGATTGATCGAATGCCATCGGGGTCAAATGACCCCAATGATAGTACTGCAGCTCCGCCCCTGAATACGAAACAGAGGGAGTACTCATTAACAGAGGTGTTTGGTAACTTATGTTACATACTGTGATCTTGTGATGCATATATGTTAGCCGATCCCTTTTCAATGAGGAAACCAAGAATTATCAATTCCGGGAAAAATTCATTACAAGCAACAACCTTGTAGGCTAATAGTACCTTCACCTGTCAATCATTCTATTTCTGATGATGTGATGATGAAATATCATTGTGTTTGTAAATTTCAGATTAATGTACTTGAAAGTCGCAGCTATGGACGAAGGGTTAAGTGTAAAAGAAAGGATCTGTTTTGTAAGTGATTTAAGTGAGATTGCCTCTACTCGTTTGTACTTATATGTTTTAGATCATCTACATTGGCACGAGCTTAAGCATTTATGAATTATTGTTCAAACTACTGCTAAAGCCATATATTCCTTTTCTGACATTTCTTCCTTGTCACATATGGCATGCACAATTTATGAATATTAGCATATTGCCCATGCGTTGCAACAGAATTTTTAAAAATAACGTCATCAACCCATTTTTCTATCACTTACATATCTCATCTCTTAATTTCTGATATACCTTCGGACCCACACTCTCATTTACGATGAAGAAAGTACATGTCCATTATGCTCAATTGCATAGGTAGAAACAGATCTTTTATCTTCATTGTAATGAGCTGTTGAGTAGCATTTTCTGTGTGAAGATCTGTTTGCATCTTCCACTGGATATCCTTTATTTGTCTCACACAAGTTGCTGTTACACTCTTTCTATTTCCTTTTCTATCACTCGCCCTTCTGGCTCAATTTTTTGTTTGTCACTCAGATTTGTCTTTCAAGTTTTGTTATTATGCAGTGGTAATAATTTTTAGGATTTGTTTACAGCTTAATTCCATGATGGATCTTGGAAGTGACGTTCAAGTTCGTGCTGCTGGAGGTCTTCTTGCTATATTAGACAACGAGAGGCTTCTTGATACCCTTGATCAGATGGAAGGTGGAGCATCCATTGCTATTGATTCTGTGGCACAGATATCATTTTATCCTTTTATCTGTAATGATATTATACGGACTAAATGTGCTAATGTACTGATCAGCATGTTTTTGTGGTTTTACTTTGGAAACAAGTTAGAAAGCTATTTATGTAGGATTGTAGGTACTCTTCAGGGTAAAGTTATATCTTGACAATTTGTTGCATAGTGTTCGATGCGTTCTTAACAGGCTGGTATTCTCATGTTTTTGTGTATTTAGTATTGTATTCCTTGACACGCTCTCAGGGACAAGTTCCTGAAACTTGATGCAACAGCTCACGAGGCGCTACAGATTTTTCAAGTAGATAAACACCCCAGTTACATGGGAATTGGAAGGGCTAAAGAAGGGTAAGGATTTTGTCTAAACCTTGTACTTTCTCATAGCCATGGTTCTGATTTGTAATAGTAACAAAAAATTACAGGTTCTCAGTTTTTGGTATGCTCAATAAGGTAAATGAGATATTTCTCTTCTATTCTTCGTTTCTACCAGTTTACTGATTATGTTGTGGTCTTGTGGATTGTAGTGCGTCACTCCTATGGGAAAACGTCTCTTGAGGTCACTTTGTTACTTTCTATAATCATCATTGCAGATTTGCAGTAAGAATGGCATTCGTCTTAACTAATTTTATGCTTCATTCCAGGACATGGTTTTTACGTCCTATAATCGATATTGATGTCATAAATAATCGCCTCAATACAGTATCCTTAATTTGTTGAATACACATTTCGCAATTTCCCCAATGCTCAATACCAAAAAGGTACCAGTAGATTTCTGAACTGTTTCTCCTAGACATGCTAGATATCATTCTTTCTTTGCTGTGAAGAAGTAATGTCTGCACTGCGTGAGACTTTGAAGTCTGTCAGAGATATTCCCCACATGCTCAAGGTGCTATTATCTTTACTCTGTATGTTACTTGTACCTCCTTTTCTTATCATTCATCATGTTATAAAAAGAGAGGTGTTCTGAAATAAAGTAAACAAATGATAGTATCTCACAGTCCTCTGTTGAAAAAAAGAGGTTAAACCTGCCTTTTGTGTTGAGTATGTTGGTCTTGCTTGTGTTTTACCCTTCACATAAATGTATAAATTCTATAGTTCTCTTTTTGTTTTGTCATTGCTCATGGCTTTGTTTTCTTGGACTCGCACACATTGTGAGTTTTGTTCTCAATGATATATATGTTGTTGTTGTACATATAAGAAGGAACAAGACTTGCTTTTTTTAAGTTAGCAATTATTCTATTTGAAGTAGAAGAGACTCGAGTAATGTTAACTGTGAAATAATTGAATCAATGGATCATGATAATTATATGCTTATCATAACATGTCATGGTTATTCTTATTCTCTTTGAGCACACATTATTCTTCTTTACAGTTTTTCTAATGTGCATAACTGACATTTTATATTTTTCTGAAGAAATTCAACTCTCCAAGTTCATTCTGTACAAGCAGTGACTGGCATGCATTTCTGAAGGTACCTACCTGTAATGATGCATATAGATCTGGCTATTACTTTATAAATGCACAATCACTTTGAATATGCTCCTGCGTTTTCCTTCTCCCACTTAGCTATTCCATATTTGAAGCTCTGCCCTAAGTGCAAGATACGAAGCACCCATACGTGCATGATTTTCTTTTTCTTTCATTTCTCTTGCTGATAATATCCCTTTTCTTTCACTTCTCTTATTTCAGTGCATTTGCTCTCTTCTGCATATAAACAAGATTTTTGAAGTAGGAATATCAGAGCATTTGGCAATCAAATTACAACATATGAACATCGACTTGGTTGGAAAGGTATGCCTCCAAGTAGGGGCTATTAATTTTCATCATCACTTAAATAATATAAATTTGGTACAATAGTGTTATTGCACATCCATGAAACCTTATTTTATAATAATGCTTTCTCCACATTCATGTAACTTTTATGTTTTCAGGCCAATTCTTCCATTACAGAAGAGCTGGATTATGTATCAGATCTGGTCAGTTGCAATACAATTGCATCTTACTTGAAATGAACAAGGAAATTCGGATACATTGTTTTGCCTTTAACTTAGGGCTTGTTCACTTTGCTACCATTTTCAACCTTACCAAGTTTTGGCATTGCCAAATTTTGGTAAGGTAGCAGTCTAAACGTGTCTCGTATAACATACCACATTATACCATACCAAAATTTGGTAATTTTCTAGAATTTTCTTCACATAGCTCCACACAAAAGAATTGGTAAGGCGCCAAACCTCTACCTTACCATTTTTTTGCATTTGCCAAACTTTACCAAAATTCGGTAGGATTTATTTTGGCATCAAAGTGAACAGGCCTTTAGAATGTAGTGTGATAGATCATTAGATCATTGGATACAACAATACCAACAATGGAACTTTTGATTTATGTAGCCTGTGTTAGACCATATAGTTTTACTTGACTGCTTGAGCTTATTCTCCTGATAGCTTGATGAGACAATTGTTAGTAGTGAATTATACAGATGCATGTGCTCATCTCCTGGGTTTTTATCTCTAACGATGCAGCATACTGCAGTATGGAGATTATCACCATAAAGTGTGGGCGTGACTGTGTAGTGGACTGATGCTTGATAATATTAAGAGAGCATGATTATTTGCAGGTTTATTCTTTTGAAGTATTAAGATTAAAAATTTGGCAGTGTTATGGAGGTCCTAGATGTATTCATACTGGTATTGGTAGTGAGCTACACGTTTCCATGCAAATATGCACAGTCCCGCTAGAGACCTGTTCCCATATTATTAGTTTGTCAGATGCCATGTGTGCAGTTTGCCACTTTGGTATTGTCATCAATATCTTTCTGACTTAAATGGCTATTTCTGCAACTGGCAACTTTTTCCAAGGAATATTGAGCCTATGGGACTTAATGCTGATAATTCCAGATCTTTTTCACCGTAAAGGCGCATATTTATCTGGGCTTCTATGGAGCTTTACTTAGCCCTTTTTCTTTCTCATATATGAGGTCAATGGTTGTATACATCTGTTATCCATAGGTAGTTGGTGTGATTGATGTGCAACGGGGTAAAGAAAAAGGCTACGACACACTGGTGAAAGACGGATTATGTGAGGAGGTTGGACCTTGCGCTTCTTTCTTTATGCCGGAGTCATGTTCTGTTCTTGAATTACATTTTTAGGTTCTCGTTCCATGTAATTAAGCATCGCTTTAAAGGTATTGTGAGGATTAGGGAGGGAGAGGGGGGGGGGGGACATCATCAGTACCAACAACTCCTGTTTTAAGTAATATAGATTTTGCCATTATCATCCTCAGATGTTCCAGTTGTAGTTCCCACCATGGTGCTACTTTCTGCTGAGTGTATTCCCGTGTTCTCAAATGCTGTTTATCTACCAATGGTTCTACATATGAAATTTTCAAACCTGGTTATGGACTTATAGTTCAGTTGTTCACAGGGATCTAGTCATATTGGGGAGACCAGGTGCAGGTCATGGTTTGGAATTTGTACAATGCACATGTTGGGTGGGAGGGTGGTTGCATGCTTTCATCATTATGGTTTTCCTAGCTGTTCGTCTATAACTAATATTTAGTGCTTCGTATTAACTAGTAAATTTGAACTGTTTAGAAAAATATTCGCCAGATTATGTTTATTTTACTGATATTAAATTATTGAACTTGTTTGGTTCTTCGAAATGTCTACATTTTCCTGTTGCTATGATCATAATTATAAACAGGTTTGTCTAAATTTATTTCTCTTAATGAAAAATAGTTAGACGAACTGAGGATGGTCTATGAAGAATTGCCTGATTTTTTGCAGCAGGTAATGAATCTTCAGACCCAAAAATTAATTTGAATCCTTTATTTCATAATTTCTAATAACTTAGTTGTTTCTAGGTGTCAGCCAATGAAATTGCCTCCTTCCCTTTCTCATTTGAATGCAGAAAAGCTCCTCTAATCGTCTATGTACACCAAATAGGTATCTTTTTCCCTCATCTGTTGCATTTTCATACCGCCTTTTTCTTATTGTGCTATTTAATTTGATATTACCTACCTTGATATATTTGATTTTAGCATGGATGTAGAACCAACTATCATCACTACCACCTGAAATATACTCCCTCTGTTTTTTTATGACATTGATAGTTGTCAAGTAAAAGAAAATAGAGGCAAAAGCTAGTTAGAAATATGTAGCTGCTAAATAATGATGGTAATGTTCAACATGCTCTTTTTGAGAAAAAAATCTTGCATCTGAACATTTGTATTCACCACTATTTATGTATTTCATGCTTGCTGTTCCCAGGATATTTAATGTGTTTTTTCGATGAGAAGATAAGTGATGCCTTGTTGATAGGACTTCCAGATTTTGAATTTGCGGTATGTGCTGTCTTATTTTTATTTTGGGTTTATGTTTTCAGTATGTAATAATTTCCCTTTTTATCAGTTTTCTGAGGAAGGAGAGGAGAGAAGGTTCTACTATCATACTCAAAAGACGAGAGAACTTGACAATCTTCTGGGCGATATTTACCATAAAATTCTTGGTAGTTTCATTCATCGATTTGTTTACTTCTTTTTTTTTCTGTCTTTGCTGATGATGAAGACAAAACATCCTAATTTCTTCGGATGAATGTTGTGTGAACTTTTTTTTTTTGGGTAGTTTTAGGGTACTTTACCAGTTTACCTTCAATGTTACAGTCCGTGAATAAAAAGGCAGCTAGTACTTTACCTACAAACAGATCCTGTCATACTCCAGTTACACCCAAAATGTTAATTGCAAAAGGATTTTTAGAATTACTTCTATACTCCAGTAATCACCATATTTTCCATAACTTGGTGTACTTTAAGAGGTAGATTATACAGTTTTTATCAAAGTTTAGTTGGCTTTTCTCTTCTGTGCTCTATGGACTGCTTCAGTTTGGTTGCATAAGCCCATTTGTATGTCATCAATCTCAATTGACCTTTCGATGATATTAATGCTTCATGAAATATTAGTTACTTATCCAAAATCATAATGTAGAATTTCTTAGAAAACACTCCCAAGTATTTATCATCACTATAGATGCAATGGATTGTTTTACTCTAATGGGGCCATATTGATACAGACATGGAGAGAGCAATTATAAGGGATTTAGTGTGTCGTGTTTGCCAGTTTATACCTCAACTGACGAAAGCAGTAAACTTTGCAGCAGAACTTGATTGGTATGCGTGCAATTATTGTGCATATAGTGGTATTGTTCAACTTAGTTACTTCATGCTTATCTAATGTGTTCTTATTATTACCGTTACACCAGCATATTATCGTTGGCAATTGTTGCTCGCCAAAACAATTATGTGAGGCCCATCTTAACTGAGGATTCCATACTTGAGATACAGAATGGCAGGTTAGTATTTATCCACAGTATACTCTCATGTTACATCTTTGATGGATATGACTAACAGTGTATGGTTTAGATATTTTTATCCAAAAGTTCGTAAACTTACTCCAGAATCAATTTTAGACATGCTTTGCAGGAAATGACTGTTGATACCTTCGTTCCAAATGACACTAAAATCCGCAGTTCAGGTAATTAGTTCTCATGAAATGTATACCTACAAGTTTACACTGTAATAGTTTTGAACTTTCTGACTTAATACTATTTTTATACTAGGACGAATCAACATAATAACTGGACCTAACTACTCAGGGAAAAGCATTTACATCAAGCAGGTAATTTTGATACTGTGTACATTTCCTGCTGAAACATAAACCAGTGAATTGCACGACGACGATCTAACTATGTTGGACATTTGCTTTCAAGGTGGCTTTGGTGGTTTTTCTTGCTCATATTGGAAGCTTTGTTCCTGCTGATTCTGCCATTGTTGGATTGACAGATAGGTCTGTCTATCACTTAAAAGCACACCGTCTATATGTCGCATATGGCCTATGCTACAAACTAGAAACTAGGAAACAATTGATGTGTTAATATTCTTTGACCAGATGCCAATAATGTATCGACTTGTTGAGTATGCTGAACAATGAATTAGAATCAAACATTATCTGTTATTAATACATAATAGATAATAGACTAACACATGGCATCCTTGACATTGCAAATAATGCTTTGCAGGATTTTCTGTGCAATGGGCAGCAAATCCATGACAAGTGAACAGTCAACTTTTATGATTGATTTACATCAAGTTGGAACAATGCTTAGGTAAGAGTTAACACGGTAATCTCAACCTAAGGTTTTGTTACCTCATGATATTGAACATGCAGCTGAGTAAGTATTGCAGGCACGCAACATCGAGATCCCTATGCTTATTGGATGAATTCGGAAAAGGCACTCTAACAGAAGGCAAGACTACATAAAATTTTAAATTCGCTGCCTCCCCCCTTCTAATTCCATCACCACTGTAACAGTTGGGGCTTTTCTTTTCTGATCCTTTCTAGATGGTATTGGTCTGCTTGGAGGAACTATCAGCCATTTTACAGACTACGATTGTCCTCCAAAGGTGCTAGCTTGGAAAAATGTTGCTACTGAGTATGAATGTGCTATTTTTCTCCATACTTTAATAAAAAATAATACGCAGTTCTCCTGCATATTCTCGAAAAAGAAGTGTAACTGTGCTAGGGTTGCCTGCCTGATTCATACATTATTAAACCTTTTCGTGGAGACTACTATTATTTAAACTCAAGCGGATATGTATACATCCAAGTAGTGTTTGACTAGTATATTATAATTAGTTAAGACTATAGGTTTGTTCAAATCATACTACTCAATCACTTAGGCTGTGTTACTTACCTCCCGCGCACGCAAAATGGAGCGGCACATTTTCTTATGATTAATTAATTTTCTTATGATTAATTAAGTATTTATTAATTTTTCTTGAAAAATGGATTAATATGATTTTCTAAAGCAACTTTCATATAGAAACTTTTTGCAAAAAAACGCACCCGTGCGCGCGGAACACGAGGGAGGTGAGTTGGGAAAGGTGGGGGAATAACACAGCCTTAATACCCTTAAATGGTTATTTTGCTCCATACTTCTACAAATAACAATCAACTTGACATTACCTTCTCCAAACATGAGGGAATGTGGTTTTACTTCCAACCTGCATCCTATATGAAAAAATCCTTGTGATGATATTATGTTTTTATATTGAGTAAAAGCAACAGTTATTGGCTCATTGCTCTTCTACATCTCATAAATAGCTTACTCAAACTTGGATATGCAATAAGCCACTTCTATTCAATAATGCTACAAGAACCGACAATTTGCAGTTTTAACATTTACCAGTGTATTATGTTGGGATATGGTACTCTTGCAGGTCCTTTTGTCAACACATCTGACAGAGATTTTCACAGAAAACTACCTGCCGCAGGTACCAAATATCTAGTTATTACTGTGTAAAAGCAATTTATTTTATTTTTTGTTGGATCCTTTTTTACCCTGTTCATAAAAATTTTTTGACATGGAAATTTGCAGTCTGAACATATCAAATGTTATACCATGAGTGTTCTGAATCCTGATGAACAAACAGACAACGAAGATGTCATATTCCTTTATCGGTAAGTGGATATGGAAGCTGCTATGTATTTCTCATACCCATTATGTCATGTTTTGTACTAATTTCTATCTTAAATTCTAACGCAAACGTTGAAGACTTGTACCTGGGCAAGCGCTCTTGAGCTTTGGTAAGCTTATGCACTACATTTATACACATGTACTCCATCTTTTCAAGTCAAATGCCACTAAAACTGATCTTCTCGCAGGACTACACTGTGCACAGCTTGCTGGTATGTTCAGAACAAACTGCGGTCAGCTGGCATTATGATAGCAGCAATAAGTTACTCCGATTCTTTCCAAGGCAGACATAAACTGCTGAAATATCATGTTGATATAGTTACTGTCATTATAATTCAGTAATTGACATGTTATGCAGTAAGGGTAGCATCATTTACTAAAAGTTCCTTCTGTAACATGGAACGTGGATGGTTCTAGGAGATATATATAGTGAAACTAGATGGCATATTACTCCAGATTGTCCACACGAATATGATCATCATGTTTCCAACTCTTTTACAGGTGTTCCGAGTGAAGTTGTTCAGAGAGCTGTTACTGTTTTGGGGGACATCCACTCAAAGAGACCTATAAGGCGCATGGTCTGGGAGAAGTTAGCAGCAAAGGACCAACAATACCAGGTTATTATCTGCTGGTTTTAAATGCAATATAGGCACGCGAATCTGAAAGTGATCTATTCTTTGTGTGAATAATTTCAGGATGCAGTGACTAAACTGTTGGCCTTCGACCCACACAAAGGTGATCTGGTCAACTTCTTCCAGGAAGTTTTTCCGTCCTAGCTGTAGACCAGGCTGCATGGAACCTACAAAACAAATGATGTAAAAGAGTTGCTTAAAACATGGAACTGGCAGATCATACGCGGCCTGCTCCAGGAACCTACAAAACAAATGCTGAACCTCACTTGATCAGTGACATTGTGTACATAGTATTTGCTTGGCAATGAGAAATCAATTTTTGCGTCTTTTCTGTTTGGATGAGACTTGTCATCGCCATTAAACGAATCAAATTCCACTAATATTCTGTAGTTTCGTAACTCCTGTGTTTCATCCGACATTGCACATGACATCGTGACATGATGTGAGAAGGCAAAGGTTCTTACGACGTGCCGCCTGCAAGGCTGCAACCAGTTCTTCAACTTGGATATTGCGGTTGAGAGATTCGTGCTTACTCCAGTTGATACTAACCTTGTCTTCCTTCGCAACCTCGGATGAGATCGACTGATACTAGGAGAGTGTACATATGGGTGGGCTGGGCCGGACTTTTGAGTTTTGATGGACTGGTGCTACAGGCTACTTACCCATTCCCTGCCGTTGGATGTACATCTTAAGGCTGAGGAAAAAATGACAGACAAAAATAAACTGTCGGTCATGTATCACGTGATGAATATACTATACACTGTTTTGTGGGTCCTAGTACTATACTACTACTATATATTATGTAGTAAGTATATTAGTAGTTGTATATACAAGTACTATGGACGTAACTACATAGCTAGTGGTAGCTGATTTGTCTAAACCAGCTACCACTCCATCTATAAGATGCACCATCCACCTATATTTTAAATACAATTTTTTCTTAAACTACTCATCCGATCTACGATCCGATTACACTGTTGTGTTCGTAACAATTAAATCTTTACAACAAGATCTCAAATGATTATATTTTGATGAAAAATCACAAATTACTTTTATAATATGTCTAAATTATTTTTAGATTTCACTAACTTACTTCTTAGACATATAAAAGTAAATTCAGTAAAACCTAAAAGTAATTTACATATATTATAAGTAGCTTTACTGAATTTACTTTTATATGTCTAAGAAGTAACTTAGTGTTATAATAAAAGTAAATTCAGTAAAGCTACTTATAATATATGTAAATTACTTTTAGGTTTTACTGAATTTACTTTTATATGTCTAAGAAGTAACTTAGTGAAATCTAAAAGTAATTTAGACATATTATAAAAGTAATTTCTGATTTTTCATCAAAATATAATCATGTGAGATCTTATTGTAAAGATTTAATTGTTACGAACACAATGGTGTAATCGGATTATAAATCGGATGAGTAATTTAAGAGAAAATTTTATTTGAATTATAGGGAATATTTCTCCTACTTGCTCAATGGATTAATAGCAACCAAAACTCCTAAAGTACTAGCACGTGGATGTCTCTGGTTAAAACTAATTGGAGAGGCCTCCTCAATTAAATTTACCGAATTACTATATTAGAAGGAAAATAAACAGGAAATACTCCATCTCGATAGGTCGGCAGGAATCCAGAGGCCCAAGAGCCGTGTACAAAATGGGCATGCATAATTAGCGTCTCTCGCGTTGGCGGTTTGCCTAATTACACGTTTTCCCCTCTATATAAGCAACCCGGCCGGAGGCGTCGGTACAACGCGGATCCTGGTCAAGTCTTATCTGCCTTCCTCCCTCCTCTCGCCTTCCACCTCGCGTGCGCTCCACCACCGAAAAAAAAGGACAGGTATTCCCCTTTCCTCTCTTCCTAATCAGGTGCATGCATGTCTCAGATTTGGGGATCTCTGGGTGTTCGGTCGCATATGGTCATGGATTTTCGATCGGTTCGATGGGTCGTTGGTCCCCGTGAAGAAACGGATCTCGTAGTTTCGGAGTTGTTGCGTGGGTGTGGAGGTTTTGGGCGAACGGATTTGGTGCGATTTTGCTTTGATTCGGGGTGTTCGGGGCGTCGGAGGAGGCGTAGATGGGTTGGGGGTGATGGGTGGTTTGATTTGGGGGGATTTGGGGAGTCTCATTGTTAATTTCGCGATTTTGGGGTGGGGTGGAAACCCTAATACGATCTGATTCGTTCTTCCTTGCTTTGGGGAATTCATGAACAACCTTGAGATGGTTAGATATAGTGATCCGTTTACTGGAGTTTCATATTACGATTTGTGCAGCGTATGAGTAAGATTTGGGGGAATCGTGACCTTGAAAATCTGTCGCCTCTTCCTGCCCAGAAATAGAGGGAATTCATGTTTGGTGGTTGATTTATTAGCAGGAAGGTACGGGCATCGAAGGGAATAAGCCCCGTACGATAACGATTTGGGAACCATGACCTTGAATTCATCGCCCCTTCCCGCCCAGAAATTGGGGGAACTCCATGTGTAGGGGTTGATCTATTAGCACAGGGGAATACGAAGAACATGATTAGGCTGTGAGCTTCTGCTACATAAAATTTTATGTTGGGGGGCTTGCAGGATATTGTTCTGTGCTAGCTGCAATTTAATTTCTTCATTGTGCCTTGGGATAGCATGTGATTGATGTGAGTGGTTTGTGCAGGTTCCACACAAAGACCAACGAGTAAAAGCTTGATCTGTCCGGTGCCAACCAATCAACAAACAAGTTTCATGTCTGATCTCGACGTTCAGCTTCCATCTGCCTTCGGTACGCTTCAGTTCATCTATGCTACCTCCTGAATGAACCAAATTTTGTGTAGTTTGATCACTTCTTGTTTCATTGTAATACAAACTAATGGGCTTCTAACTTGTCAACGTTGGAGAATCATGAATTAAATTACCAAAATGTGTGCATGGCGTACAGGTTCATGTTTATTGTAAAATGATCAACCGCGTACATAGCATATCTGATGAGCTGTATTGAAATTCCTATCTGTTCTCTGGTGATATCCTATCTGTGTTCTGATGATGTTGCATTGTTTGATAGATCCGTTTGCTGAGGCAAATGCTGAGGACTCTGGCGCTGGCCCTGGAGCAAAGGATTATGTGCATGTGCGCATCCAGCAGCGCAACGGCAGAAAGAGTCTAACTACTGTTCAGGGCTTAAAGAAGGAGTACAGTTACAACAAGATCCTCAAGGATCTGAAAAAGGAGTTCTGCTGCAATGGTACTGTAGTCCAAGATCCAGAGCTTGGCCAGGTATGATGCACTTAGTAATGCTTAACTGGTTCTCTGTTTTGTGCTATGAGGATGTGCTGGTAACGTAAATTTGTGGTTGCAGGTCATTCAGCTTCAAGGTGATCAGCGTAAGAATGTTGCCACGTTCCTAGTTCAGGTATTGAGAATTATCAGAGCAGAGCTATGACTTTTCAAAAGATTAATGCTGCTTAGTTGACCTATTTATATTCTGAATCTGATTTTTATCTCTTTTTGCTAGGCTGGGATTGCTAAGAAGGACAACATCAAGATTCACGGTTTCTAAGCTGCCTATAGATGCTCGTATGCTTTAATATCGTGTGCTACCAGATATTGGAAGCCTCTAAAGCTACCAGTTATTGTTCTCTATATTTGAAGTCATAGACTATTTGTTGCTATTAAAGCGATTCTTGCTTGATGCAAGTTGTGTTGTCACCTCATTATGCACTACCAGCATATTATGAGTATGGTTTGTCTGGGATATTGTCAATCTAATAAAAGTACTTGCTATTGTCACATCTGGTTTTGGTTCCTGTGTCTGCTATCATCGTGGTTACGTGGTTCTCTTCCAACATGCTGGCTACCTGTTGATCTGTCATGTAATATTGCAACATCTGGCGCCATTTTGAATTTCCTTGTATCGGTATTAATTTTCCGTGACGTCCTTGCCTTTTTTTTTTTTCCTATGGTTCAATTGTATCGGAGTGTAAGCTGTGCCGTTGTGCGTCTTGTCCCGCCGGTAGTGCCAGGAGAAGGCAATTTCTACTACCTCGCCGTCCCAGAATATTGAGAATTTTTTCCTAAGTACAGCCATCAAATTTTTCCTCCGTCCCACGGATCCAATATCTTGGAAGCAATGTCCATGTGATGTAAAGATTGTTTTTTCCCCTTCCAATTTACATCGCAGGTGAAGAGTGCTTTTGCCTGCGATTTGTTGTTCTTTTAATTATACTGTACGCAGTGGCAGACACTTGGTGGAAAAGAAAGCTTATCTTTGCTGGCTAAGCAAGTACCAGAACAAGCAGCTGTTGCAGAGTGATGGTGACGAGGATTGTGCAATGCTATGCAAGTAAGTACGAGAGCCAAAGCAGCCAGTGACGAGGATTGCAAGCAGCAACGACGACGTAGATTTTGAGCGTCAAACCGGCAACTCGGCTCAGCTCGTCCGCCACGCCTGGCCATGCAAACGCGCTCTCGGCAACGGAGAACGTCATGAGCAGCACGCCTGTGAGAGTTGTCACGCATTCTTCCTGCCGTTCACGGAGGCGACATCGCTCGCAAGCGTGGCGAACCAGACCATCCTACGCATCATTGTGGTTGAGCAAGTGTAAACCTCCTGGACCCCCCCTGCCCAAGTTGCCACCCGAAGGCTATCATTCCTTCCGGTGGGAGCTTACGGAGAGTGATGATGAGCACCCTGCAATAGATGGCCACATCCATCATGCAAATTGATCGGTTTGGTTCACCTGACATATATCATCAAGGAGTATAAATAACATAGCCATGCTACATATCTGAATCACATGAGAGGTGTATGTAGCCCAAGAAGTTAGTAGTAGTAATAGACATGGTTGAATAATGCATTGATTGAAATTACTAGTATTACATTTGATTACATGGAGCACCTGGTTCTTCTAAACAAGCTAATGTGCTATCGGATCATCAATTAGTTACAGCCACTGATAGCACCCCCTTTGAGGATCAGGGCTGCAACACTTCCTCCTCTACCATATACCCGGTAGGGTGCCTGCCTGCTCCAGAAGAGGATACACCCTCCATCTGGCATGGAAATGTTCTCCTTCTGAACCACTAAACACATAAGATTGCTTGATTCGGCATTGCTCGGCATTGCTTATATCTTCTGCTTCAGTGCCTGACGCAGCTGGACCTTATGCCCGTCGAGCTTCGCCTCCAGAAGTTTGGACTTGAGGTTATGCGTGTTCTGTTTCTGCGCGCTCCGGGGCCACTCTATGCATCCTTTCATGGCACGAACCACATGAGGGTTTAGCAGGTCTGGACTCCATTCTCCGACGCTTGGTGAAACTGTGCACACTTCTCCGTTCTTCAAGCTAGGAGAAAGTGCAGCATTTGACATTCGACCGCTTGAGAGCCTGCCGTTCAGTAACTCTGATCCCGTCTTCTTATGGCTATCGCCATTCGACGATCTCCAGAGTCTGCCAAATGAAGACCCCTTCTTCCGGTACTTCTCAGCTGTTGTTGAACAGACTTCACTGATCTCGCTATTTGACCTGTTGTCATCCCAATCTGTTCCACTCACCGATGCATCATTTCCACCACAAAACCCATTTACCGATGGTTCGCTTCCATCTGGTGAATTGCTAGAGCCCTGCTCATCAACATGGCTGACAGTCTCCCATCCACTATCATCTTCCTCCTCATTTCTATCACACGGTTGATTGGAATATTTGTTCAATGGTTTTTCCAACAAGATGTCTGTTTCCGGACTAACTGTATGGATCTTTGTTGCATGCCTCTTGGGGGTACCTCCATTACACTGCCCAATCTCCTTCTCATTAGCATCATCCCTCTCTCTGAGTTCCTCGAACACAGCAAAAATGTCCTCTGAAGGAGGTGGTGGTTTGTAAGAGAACTCTTTGATGTCATGAAACTTCATGGAGCAAATTGCTTCCCTGAGCCTTTCTCCATCTCTTAATGCTTCTTTGTTCACACCGTTGCCTTGGTGGAAACTGAGGAAAGCCTCAAGGTCAGACTGAAGCTTGCTTAGCTGTGAATACTTGCTGTCCAGTGTCAGCTTTGCATCAACAAGCTTCATCTGTACCCTCTCTTCACGCCAAACCTCTGCCATCTGCAACATCTTCTTTTCTTCCTCCACCTCATCTCTCATCTTCATTGATTCACTCTTTAGGGCCTCAACCTCAGCTTTGTCTTCCGCAATCTCCTTCGCTAATTCGTCACAAACCTCCTCCATTAACTCCCTAGCCTTCCGTTCCTTTTCATAATCTTGCAAGTATCGCTTCGCTGCTGATTTCAACTCAGATAGCTCACTGACCAACTTGGAATTCATGATTTCTGCCCTTTGACGATTTTTTCTCTCCCGATTCAGTTCCTCTTTAACAGCATCTAAGATGTTTCTAACCTTATCATTCTCCTTGCTCCTCCAGGATGCCTTTTCCTCAGCAAGGTTCCTCACCAGGTGATCAAGCTTATTCTTTGCAGATCGACTCTCAGCTTCAAGCTCATGGATCCGGTTGTGGGCCTGCAAAAGCTCTGCCTTTAACGCAGAGATTTCCGCATCGGCAGACACCGTATAACGGTCACACAAATCACCATCAGCACCCCTCAAATTGTTGAGGCCCCGACGGTCCCACTTTGTTGCCACCTCCATTTCAATTCGAGGGGATGGAGAGTAAGCTCCCACCTAATAATGGTTCAAAGCATTTCATTAATCAAAGCAAACAGCATGGAAGATGGCAAATTGTACTGATTCACGAACAAATAATACCTCATGAATGATGTCATTGCCAAGAGGCTTACTTCCTGTCCTACCTTCAAGAAGCGCTTTATAATAATTGCAACGATCAGGCGTATGCGGTTGCTTTGGGCTAGGCTGCGAAATTTGTTATATCTTTTAGTTCACCAACAACAATTGAAAACTAGAGAACAATTAAAATCGTATGCAAAATGATGTTGCTTGTCCAAAACTCTCCATTTGAAGGATTGCATTGCACAAATAGCATTAGATGCAGCTAATATCTGGGGACCACATGGATTGTGTCCTATGTCCTAACAACAGCTATGTAGATAACATATCGAATATGCGGATATCACATATTCTGCCCCAAATTGATGGAGAAGCAGCCAAATAGAAGTAATCTGGAAACGATTAGGATCACTAATTGGAACGATGCAGAAAATGAACTCACAAAAATCCAGCATGATACCGTGCAAGCCAACTGTTTCAGACAGATCTGTAGAGATGAACACTGTCATTCCCCCTAAAACCATAATGTCCCAGCCAAAATAATGCGTGATTTACTAAAGACTCCAACCTAATAAGCAAAAAATGCTGAAAAATGCAATCCTAAAGTCCCGAATCAAGGCAAGATGTGAGTTCTAGCTTCAAAATGGATGCAAGATGCTAGACTTCCAGCTCCGGTTTTCATCATTAACATGAGGTCCCTTGAATTGGTGGCGCAACACGGTTGAAGTTTCCACTCTTTAGGGGAGATAGCGACATATTGCGCAAAAAAGTTCGCATCCAAAACACACTCGATCCGCTCCGTGGATGCGCGAGTGTTTGCATAGCTTTCAGAAGAATCAGCTCAAAAACTCTTTGAAAAGCTCCAAATTTGCAACATTCCAAAGAACAACAAAAGAACAAGTATGACAAAGCACCAGACCACTCGATTCCCCAACTACTCAACAGCGACTCTGCAAAATTACAAGTTTGAGCTGCGGAAAATGCACAAGGAAAGGGGAGCAAGGCGGCGACGTTATCGCAGATTCCAACAGCGCGCGGCCGAATCACAGAACCCTAGAACGCATCAAGGGCTACGCAACTTCACAACAAAAGATCCACACGGATCTGAAAGACAAAGCCGCCTACCTCGAACCGTCGGCGCGGCGCCTCCCGGGACTCCGTCGGCGGCGGCGCCTGCGGCGGATGCACGCGCCAGAGAGCCGCCGCGATCTTCCTCACCGACGCGCCCGCTCCCGCTCCGGCACCGCACGGCGCGACGGCGTCCCCGCCGCGGGCCGCGGGCCACCGCAGCGGCGGGGTGTCCGGGGGCGGAGCCGCCGGCAACGGCGCCGCCGCCGCCGCAGCGCGGCGCGCGGAGGCGAGGGAGGGGCTCTGGACGCGCAGCCGGCCACGGCCACCGCGGCGCGGCGTCCGGTGGCGGGAGCCGGGCGCCGCCTGGCGCGGCGTTGTGGCGGCAGCGTCGGGGGACCTCGCCGGCGCCGGGCGGCGCGGGCGGGGGCGCGCCATCGCTGGGGCGCGCGCGGGTCACTGGGCGGCGGCGGGACGGTGAGACGGCGGCGAGGGCAGTGGCATTCCCGTGAATAGCGCGCGGAGCGAGATCTAAGCAGCAGGCAGTGGTGGTTTTGATACGGGCAGTGTAGGCTAAAGAACATGCATGGGAAAGGGAAAGTGAAAAGGAGGCTGGAATTATTTGGGTTTCGTCAAGTTGCAAGTATTTTGATTGTACTCCTTATTTGTTAGTACTATTGTTATTATGATTTTTAGGATATGTGAGAGAAATGGTTTGAGTTGAATTAGCCTTGTTTGAGCATAGATGTCGATTTAAGTATAAAAATCAAGCGCTTAAAATGTTTCAGTTACCAGAACATTGGAAAGAAAATGTATGATAAAAATAGTATGCAGCGAAATAACACTGTAGATAAATAGATGTGGAAAAAATGAGATGGATATTTTGCCCACCAGACTTGAGGTTCACGTGAAGGATATTGGAGAGAAAAAAAGATACACGATACTATCCAAAATCCAACGATACTATCCAAAAATCCAACTCTGTATCTACCAAAAATATATGGGCTTAGGGTACACGAATAGCGACTGTGTCCCCTATTATTAAATATATACTAAAATATATTATGAGTACACTTATAAACATGGTAAAGAGCTAACGAGTAATATAACATATATTTTTTCTTGATGCAGTTTTTCATGTTTTAATTGTCTCCCTAGATTTAATTTCTATGGTATGGATTAGATATGCAAATAGATTTTTGTTCTTCTGTCTGATTAAAAAAATTTATGAATAGGATAAGAGATAAATGATGAGATATCCGACAATATCCATTTCTCATTCTGGCTTCGAAGGAGAATACAAGATAGAATATGGGAATGGCGTAAATCCGTCAGCAGCTGATCTAGTATCTGAGTGGAACACTAATTGAAACATTGCGCCCCATGTAGGGAACATTAAGTTCCGAATACTTCAAAAAGTTATACGTTCAAAAATTTAAAAAGGTGAAATAGTTAGTACTATAACATTTTGCTCTCTCACACACAAAAAAAATATCGGTTCAAACATAGATATATATCTTTCATCAAAATAACTATAAAATGTATTAGTATGAAATCTTGTTTTAAAGGTATATATTGTTCTTGGTAGATTATATTTTAAAATATAATCAAGATTATTTTAGCAAGCTTCGAGTGGTTTTCTATATTTAAAGGTCTGGAGTACTACGAAACAACGTTAGTTTTAGTTGAGGTAAAACCGACGCTAAGTATACTAAAAAATTACTAGTATCCATTTAAAAAGTACCGATATATTTTTTTCTAGGATGAAAGCGGAGTTTAAGAGGGAATGATGACATATCTGCTGGTTGTAATGGATGAGCTTTTATTGCAACCTTCAATTTTTGTCCTAAGATATGCTAGTAACCCTATGACTTTTTGGCTGGGCATTGCACCTGTTCAATTTCCCTTTCTTTGATAGAGTAAAGTGCGAAACCAACCTAAAATCATTTCTAAAATGGTAGTACCCCTTACATGTCACTACAATCAACTAATATGCTGTAGACCTTAACTGCCCCTTGACCAAAGAAATGTATCGGCAAAATATCACTTCGAAACCTGTCTTCCTCCGCCTTATTTTAGGTTTCTAATTTTTCCCTTCCATTGACATTCATGGATTCACTTCACTGGGCAAAAACGCTGGTAAGGCAGTATTGATGGATCTGCGGTGCATGAGGCGATCGATCATCTCATCTCGTCATAATTCTCATCCTGCGTCGATAAACCACACATGAATTTCTTTTTTTCATCCTTAATTACATCGCATGATTAAGCTTGTCACGGCACGTCACAGCTGGGGACGCTTGAGCGTGCCAGCTCGGCGAACAAACCGGGTGTTGGGCGGGCGCAGGAGGACGTGCTGCCCACGTTCGCGTCGCAGCACATGCGCCCGTGTCCTGTCAAAACTGCCAAGTTCCATATGACACACTTCAACCGGTTAGTACTAGTAGTACCCAAATGGCAGCCAATACTATATGTCACGGTGAAATCGCACGTGCCACGGGACAGAAAAACTGTGCCTGTACTGCAGCATATATATGCATTGCCGTTCGTTCGCTTCGTTCATTCCTTTCGTTCTCCTGTAGCAAAATCATGCAGCAAACGTGTTGATTGAGATCATCACGAGTAATTAATTAATCAAGACCAAAGATCAAGATGGGTTAAGCTCCAACTAACGACACCGTTGGTGGTGGATCACGGAGTTCGTGGCGTGTCCCTTTAGTACGGGGGGAAGAGTAGAGAGCTGGCCCGTCACATGAAAGTGGTCATCAGGACGCCGTCGGCTGCCGACGTGTGGTAGGCTAAGCGCCTCTGCATAAATGCCGACGCGTGCATCGTGGTGGTAGCTCGTACACCACTGGTCCAAAAGACCGACCAATATCGTGGCTCGATTCTACCCCTTTGGTGGGAGGAGGGTGAAGACGACGCCGAGTCGAAGGCGCAACGCGGCGTGCGGACGTGCAGTGGACTGCAGGAGGCGACGCCGAGCGGGCGGCGGGGCCACGCGGACAGGGCGGGGAACATGGCGCCGCGGCGTCCGGTTCCGCGGGGCGGGGGCGGGCGGACGAATTGCTTGCGTTGCGCCGTGGTGTGGGGTGGGGGGTTGGGGTTGGGGATGCCCGATGCCGCGCTTGGCTGCTTGTGCGTGTGCCTTATCAGTTATCACTATGCCGGCCTCCCGGTGGAGCCAGCCCACTGTCCACCTATAATTTCCCAGGAAAATATGTATTGAAAATCACCTACTATAGGTGAAAACGGTATGAAAAGTTCCCGATCGTACCGATACCGTTTCCACAAAACTAATATAATAATAATATTTTTACCGATGTTACCGTTTTCAAAATTTAGTTTTTTTTAATTTCTGTCAACGTGGCATTGAAGTTGGCACTAAGGCCATTCCCAACCCAATGACTAGGATGGTGTCCATAGCATTAAATAAGCTGCCACATAGAATGAAAAATGATGTGGCAAGTGAATAAATGAGGAAAGAGAAGGAAACCATGTCTTGCATGAGACATGGTTTCTACACAACATCCAAGACATCATGTGAGATAAGTAGCATTAAATTTAAGTGTGGAATAGTGATGTTTGCATTGGAAGAGTAGTGTCTAGTACTAGTTTCTCGATGATGTGGAATTTATGGAAACTATGTCTAGTGTATTGGGTTAGGAATGGCCTAAATAGATGAATTTATAAATATAGAAATTTCTCTACCATTTCCGTTCGTTTTCGAAAAAAATAATAAAATAATGTACCGTTTCTGACCATTTCCGACCGTTTTCATCCCAGCGTACTAACTCTCTCCTAAAATATAGCTATTTTTAGCACAGTAACTTATTCCAAATAAAACTATTTCTTAACCTATCTCCTCTCAATCAATCACAGTCATTCTCTTTTATCTACTTTCTCTTATTAACCAATCACACTTCCTACAATCATTCTCATCTACTTCTAATCTAAAAAATGCTTACATATTTTGGATTTTCTTTTTCACGCACACACTCGTTTCTATGAACACATACTTATACGGTGCACCCCCTAAGAGACCGGACCTGTATATCGTAAGATTAACAAAGTCACCATAAGCAAAAGTTCTTCATATAGTTGAGCTTAGACAGTAGTGCATGTTATGTATACTTCTGTTTGGAACGTAGCAATTTCATTGATAGGAGTTTTCAAGAAGCCGAAGAAGTGACTAATTGATTTGCGCAAGTCTTGTTTATCTACTGACTTTCATGTGATGCTAACTTTGTAGTCGTTGATGATATACGCCCTACAATTTAGGATAGAGTGAGTATTTTTTTTTATGATTATATGCTTGGTAAAACCTCGATGTTTAAATCGGTCTTAGTGTTATAATGCATTATCATAATTTTAGTGTAAAATACGACTTATAGCGAAAGAGAGAAATACCAGGAGTGAGGTGAATAGTTTAAGGTATAAAACTGAGCCGGAAAATTGTTTAGAATGTTAAGTGCTCCGATAGTATAAGTTTGAGGGAGTAAAATGGATTCAATTTTCTTCTTGACTCATATGCTCATCTCTAAAATGTCTTACATCTGATGTTAGGAGGATTATTTTTATACTTGGCTGGGGACACCAATATCTCCTATCTCATAAAAAGTTACTAGCAGGTAGCAACCTATCAGTACATCTTTAGAGAACCCTACAAAACTAATCTAATCAGCCATGTTTCTCCTTTGGTGCAAACTGGGGTTAATAATGTGAGTGCACGAGGGGGCTATCAACTTGCCTCAAATGAAAAACCAGAGAAGGCAAGCAGATGCAAAGCTTTTGCATGCAGGATGCTGCTGCTTTCTTCTAGACATCTACTAGTATCAGCAGCATATTGGTTGAGTGGAGCCGCAAGCTCCAAGTTGGGGAGATGAATAATCGTAAAGAGAAGCCATTGCAATCATGTCAGCACACTCCCTTAATTAGCCAGACCACCCTAATTAAATGGCACCCAATGTGCAGCTCCCATTGGCATGGTCAAGGAGAGCATCACGCCACCATGTGTGCAGCACAGTGGCTGGCTGGCCCCCACAGAGACCATTCAGGATGATTGATATAGTTCTCTAATATACAAAATTCGAGCATGATCCTTGCTGCCAAATAAATTATAGTGTGTAGGATTAACTAGAGCTTCAGAATGAGTGGTGAAGTTTCAGAAAGTTCAGTCTTGCCAGCTGAGCAGAGCTTGTTCTTGGTTTGCATGGAAGCTGCAAGCTCGAAGCATAGTGATCTGAGCTCGAGCATCTGAACACTGCATGTTTCTGGAGTAGTGGAGTTGTATCACTATTTCTCTTGTTTCTCTTTCTTGGATCTTGTGATTGATGCTGCGTAGGGATCTGAAAATGTGGGGGTTTTTTGGGCCAAGTTCAGACTTCAGAGCATCGATGCTTGGACCATTGGGATGAGGGAAAAACCGCGGATGTTTTGGATCGATCTAGTAGTGCTTTAGTACTATTCCAATAGCTTGATTAATCAATGGATGAATTAGTTAAGTTGGGGATAATGTTTAATCACGCTGGCTATATATGTCATTGGGAGGAGGGAAAGGAAGCTTGGATGTCTGAATGCTCATGTGTAGTTTTGACCTTGATTTTCGTGAGATGATCATTTCCTAGTAGAGTACTAGGTTAACTGTAAATTCAGAAAACACTAAGCAGAGCAGTTCAGGAAATTAATGCAGGATTCAAGTCACTTGCTGTACGAGTGTTTATTCTGAAAATTTCCATGCAGGCTGTATTCTACTTACTGGTCGTCGTTAATGTCGAGCCGTAAACTCCAGACTTATTTGGTTCACAAGTTAATGTTCAGAGATCCTCTACAAACAGTTAATGTTCAGAGATCTTCAACTACTGTTCCATCAGTAGTCCATAAGATAGATAATATCTGCGTTGGCAATACTAGCATCTGATCACCAAGCCTAGTACGGTGGTACTCTCCTATCTATCAATTATGTGGATCAAAAGGTGCAATTAAATTCATTGATCAGAGTCAGTTGGGTCGAAGCATAAATTATGATTCTGCAACTGTATCTCATTTTCAGCTCCATTGATTGGAGCTTATCTTGTAGTTTGGCACAAACAAAATGGTGGGCATATGAACATGGCTAGCTCTTAACTTCGCTGTATAGGCAGTTCTAGACTCTACACACACACTGGCTGTATCTAGTAAGTGTGGTTAATTGATCAGTAATCAGTTGCATTGTTGGATTCTTACATAGATGCTTCTGCTGATATTTAAGATTCTCTTGGTTCTTAAGAATGTCAAAGATCTATAGTTTGTTGTGCACATGAGTTTATTCGATCTTGTGGCTGCTGTAATAGTTGTTTATTTCAGGGTGCTCATCAAATTTGTAAAGAACCTGCATTTTCGGATTGTTAATCTTATCAGGTGTCTGATGTATCCAGCATTGGATACTATTCACTTTTGGTACTGCAGTGTACGCTCATTCTAATATGTACTACTATTTCAAGTTTGGACTTTCAATTGAGTTGATACTGGTAGAGGTCATCAGATCAAGGATCACTGCAAACAATAATCTTAGACCATTGTTTTTACTAGCTCTATTGCTAGATCAATTTGTTACTAGAAATTAAAGTCCCAGTTATAAGACTTCCAAGTTTAAGTATCTGACGAAGCAAGGTCCTTCTATACGATCCTAGCACCATTTTTTTCAGACAATAAATTTGAACCATTTTGACTTCCTTCAACCACTGTGCAGTTGCAAAAGATTCAAGATAAGTGGCTATCGAATTGATGGGCTTTTCCTGAACCGAATAAAATTTGGATCTGACAAAGATTGCTGTTAGGTGGTACAGTCACATCACCTGCAGTTATGGGCTTAGCCAACTATATAATTGCTTTCCTGGAAGCTTTGAGATTACTTGAACTGCATACAAATATTTCTGATGATGAACAGTTCCTTTCACACAGACAAACAAATCCTATTGTTTAAGGTGGGTACCAACGAATACAATATAGTATTCATTCTGTTCCAAAATAAATCAACTTTTGTACACGAACGGAGTGCAACTCAGTAAAAGTTGAACCTGAGCAGTCATTTATCCTTGTAAACAATTTAGCCTCCTTGTCCAAGAGTTTCATCCTGTAACCATGATCTAAGAGGACAATTTGTCAGCATGGTCAAATTTGCCTCCTTGTCCAAGATTTTCATCTTGTGACAACTTAGAGGAAAGTACGCTGTATTTCAAAGATGCACGTGTGGTGTCTTTTGTTTAAGGTGAAATGCTTCAGAAAGAAACTACGAGTGCTTCCTTGTTTGATTTGTTAAATGCTTGTGTTTCTACCTCATAGTAAAACATTGTTTATATGCTGTGAAATGTCTGTATGCTTCCAAGAAAACATCAATCAAATTCAACATCAAACTGTAAACAGTAAGAAAATCAGACTGCCTGATCGCATCTGCCATAGTTTTCCCCCCATAAAGTTCACACGATGATAGCTGCGGTTTTCAACTCCCCGTTTTTGCTATCTACTCCGTGCAAGAACTGCAACCTTTTATTCAGACTGAAACAGGTATTTTTGAACAAAAAATGTACACTTTTGAAACAACAAACAAGTATTAAAAGCACAAATTTGGAATTGAGTGTGCATTTCTCATTTGTGCATGAACAGTTGCATTAAACCCAGTTTCTGTGGGTCAGGAAAAAGAGAGAGAGAAAATAGCAGGTCTAACCTGGGATTGGAATTCAGAGT
Source organism: Oryza meridionalis (assembly GCA_000338895.3). Taxonomy (NCBI): domain Eukaryota; kingdom Viridiplantae; phylum Streptophyta; class Magnoliopsida; order Poales; family Poaceae; genus Oryza; species Oryza meridionalis. The sequence goes on from CM002528.2 coordinate 24,821,289, forward strand.
TTGCACTGTATTGCAGCGGATAAATTCTGCAGCTTGCACGTTGCAGCAGCCACCCTTTCTGACCCGCTTCTCTGCCTTCTTCAGAAGCTACAAATACGTCGTCTCTCGCACGAACGGCCTCTTCGATATTCAGAAGACTGCAAGAAGAAGATGGGCAATTGCGCCGCCGCGCCGTCAGACGACGGCGAGCTTGGGTCGCCAGAGAGGGAGGAGATGACGGGCGTCGAGGTGAGGATCAGGATCAGCAAGAGGCAGCTGCAGGAGTTGCTGGAGATGGCGTCCATGACCGCCGCCGGCGACGAGAAGGTGCTCACGGGTATCATCAACGCCGGCGAGGTGGTTGATCACCACCAACAACGGCACTGGCAGCCCACGCTGCAAAGCATCCCGGAGGCCGGCGAGCCATGATGGATCACGCTGGTGTACAATTCATGTACTCATTTTTTGGTTGATAGATGAACAAGCACTGGTCTAACATTTTTGGTTGGTAAATGAACAAACATTGTGCATTGAATCATTTATCATTTGCTCTAGCTAAGATATGAACAGAATATATTGATCCTGGGTTTTGACATACCAAGCTTGTTTAATGGTTTTACAACTGAACTTTGACAATTGGTGAGATTATACCTATCGATTGTCGCATTCTTCACACGAGGTTCCAACTGAGACAGGTTGAGACAGTCCACCAATAAATCAGGTGATACTCCTTGTCAGTTTGGGAGCAGTTGAACTGATGCAATCGACAGCTGTGTTACAAATTGGTGCAGCGCAACCACAATTCAATCGTCATTCAATGTTATATAAAACCAGTGCAACCAAACATTTTCAGTTGAGTGCAGCAGCAGGTCGTTTCTTGTGTCTGCACTCTACAGCATCCAGCCAAAGTAACAGTAATGCAAGACCAATAAAATATCAAAGCCAAACAATCGTCAGTAGGCATGCCAAATTGCCAAGTGATGGAGTAAATAAAAGGCATGCTACATTGCTACTAAGCAAAACTTGAGCAAAACACAACTTTGAAGTGCAAAGCAGCATTAAGGCAAATGCAAGGTTTTTAAGATACAACACGAATACACTCTGAACATCAACTGCCCTTATTTAGGGCATTATGATGCATTACAGTATCCCCCCATTTTGGGGTTCCCTTCTGGGTGTACTCTACCAAAATACATAAATAGCAAAACATACACATCTTCAAGATTACGGACGGCACAATACAGACAGGCACACGTATTAGAGGCCTTCAAGTACCAGGTCCTTGCAGGGGGCAACCAACAGCTTGCGCTTGACGAACATGAGAACATAGTGAACCACCTTCCACAACATACAAGAGCGATATGTACTAAAGCCTCAAAGCAACCACTTCTTCAACAGTTCAGACGCCTTCTTTCTCACAAAGGTCTAGCAGTGATAAGGTCTGTAAATTTAAGATGATATTGCTCAGTTTGCATGGCCACATTTTTGTTGTGCAATTCAATACTGCATATAGTAACATTATAGTCAAACCATGTGCACAGTAATAGTAATAACCTACATACCTCAGCTATGGAGAGCTCAAGACGAAACTTTGGACCATCGTAATGGTGCAGCACTGGCCTGAAAGCATCCTCTTCCAAAGGCTTGCAGAGCTTTCTAATGCGGATCCTCACCTAGTAGAATGAATATAGCAGAATATCAGTGCATGAAACCAAAAGTAAATGAGAAATAAACACATGCCAGCTGTAACCATTACCTGCGCTGGGAATCTAGATTCACCTTTACACTTCTTATCTTCCCATGCAGTGGGATCAATATTAGATCCTCCAAAACTAGAAGCCTGATAAGAGCAAAAACAGTTATAACATCAAAGGCTAATAAGCAACAATAACCTGCTAGTTTCTATTGGGGTACATTGTTGATTACAAATAGAAGTTTATGAGCAAAATAAAGTCCCAAAAGTATTATCATGTCACAGAAAAGTTCCACAAATTTCATTTAAAGACAAAAGTATTTCATAATAATTAGGCAAAAACAATTTCAGGCAGAAACAGTGCAGGATAAAAATGAGAACCCGGATAGCGTTAAAAAGTAGCTCACTACAGAACAATGATGAATACCCCAGAAATATTGTGTAACAGTATAACAATTAATATGCGTGCAGTGAAATACTATGTGCATAATGAAAACTGGAGTAGGCCAGTCAAATAATGCATAGAAATAGTAATCTTGCTCATTTATAAGAGTATGATACATAGTAACATAGATTTGGAGTGCCTCATAAAGTGTGAGGGGCGAGGTGTTCAAACTTCGAAAGCTATATTCATACTTGTTGGTTAAATACGCTGAAGCATCGGATGTTTTCCAAAACAATGTAAATACTTAAAAAGATGCTAGAATAATCAATCTATAAGTGAACATCTGTATTAATTTCATGGCCGCTTATGGATCTTTCGTTGTCAAGTAAAGAGCTCCTTATGAAATTCATAAGATGATTTATGAGTATCTGAAAAAGGAAATTAACACACCTCAAATACCCCATGAAGCTGATGGGTCGTGTAGTTATACAGGAAAAGTGGTAGACCAGGAATAATTGCTCGGACTGAATCACGATATCTTGCGGGCAACCCTGCAGAACAGCAATATATGATTATATATCAGAAAGTCATTTGAAATTGATCATCGTAAATAGCAGCATGAATTTATTCTCAGAACAATATGCCAAGTGATGATTCAGAAGATAAGGTAAGTTGGATCACATACCAAAAAGCTGCCTCTTGAGATCCTCCTGCATGGTGTCATTGTTGCAAACAAAGATATATCCACCGAGCACTTCATTCCTTGGTAGCATCTCACTTGTTGGCAATGTTTTGAATCGTTTGTCAACAGCAGAGTTGCTGCTGTTGTTCCCACTGCTGTTACTTCCATTGCTGTTGCCACCACTGTTTTTGCCATTGACATCTTTGCCATTTGGACTATGCAAATATTTGTTGACCCCGACATTCATCTTGAACGAGTTAACATTGCCATTGCCTCCCTTGGGGTACAGCTGATTCATGTTGTAGGCCATGCCGCGGAAAGGATTCTTCATAGCCGCGTCATTCATCCTGATGTCGTTCATCTTAAGATCTAGATTCATAAGGCCAAGATTGAGGTGGTCCATCTTGCTCTCATCTTGGTGGTAGGATACCTTATCCCATTGCTTGACATCAGGGATGGTGTTCATCCGCGCATAGTCAAGCTCATTCGTCCTCTCCGCCTTCGACTTGTTGATCTCAGCCAGCTTCGATGTCATGAGAGACCACTGACGGTCCTCCACAACCTTCGACTGCCCACGGAACTCATCCCCGAGATGCCACAAGTTGTCCATAGCTCAGCTCAGTCTCTCCAACTTCAGCAAGAAAGAAATTACCCAGGGCCGGATCCAAGTTGGGACCCCAAAACTTTTGGGGGAACAAACAAACTCAAACTGGTACTTGTATTAAGGTTAAGGCGCTGAAATTAAGAGGAGAGCTTCTTCCAGATCTAGAAGAGAAGCTAGGGTTAACGAACAAACGCAAGCAAATTCCAGACAAAAGTACTCCCGTTGGGAGAGAGAGATGAATCAGAAAGAAAGAGGATGCGGATGCTCACCAGGATCCCCTCCCCTGCTCTGCTCGCGAGTCGCCAGATGGAGATCGCCGCCCACTCCCCCTCTTCTGTTCAGCCGCGACTCGTCTTGAGGAGGCGCAAGGAGCGGAGGAGACGACAAGACGGGGGGAGATTTCGCTTTTATTTTACGCCAAGGGAAGGAATGGGGAGATACTCGAGTTACAGGGAATATTTATAACTACAGTATTTGCCAAGTCTAGTCTGGATCCGAGAAACCGAATGAATTCGATTTTTTTTTCTCAAAAATGTAAACGAATATGATAATGCTACTATCCGTTCAAAACAAATTTGGAAAATTTCAGGAAACGAATTTAGAATTTTTTTTAACTGGAAATGAAGTATTTCTCGTATACAGTTGATTAGCTCCATACTTTTATGCTCCAAATATTTAGATTTATACTATAGTACTCGTAATTGCAGTTGTAGATGAATATAGTTCTTTTTTCAAAAAAAATAAAGTGTACACCTAGTTGTATTATTATTAATTAATAAAAATTAGAAGTATCGATTTAGGGCTTGTTTGGCACGGCTCTAGCTCCAGGACATAAATTAGAAATATCGATTTACTGTCTAAAAAATATATTAAGCTACATCTCTTCATTGATTTTTTAAGAAGTTCAGCATAAGGGGTTTTTATATTCCGATATCGTATTCGCTTCCTTTTTTATTCGATAATATTCGATTCCGTTTTCGTATCCATAGTTTTCGATTCCGATTCCGATTTCAAAAGAAATATGGAAACGGAAACGATAAAAGTGGTTTTCGTCCGTTTCCAAAACGTTTCCATCCTTACTCGAGTACTCCACCTTTTATCTCAATTTTTTTACTACTTTAAAACTAGCTATTTATTTATAATGACTGATGGCCAACATATCAACGGTACTCAGAGAAAAAATACAACAAACTAGGTTGGGGATTGTATCAACAGCAAACTCCTTAGACCACCAATAACCACTAGTTGTCGCTCCACGCACTGCCACCATCGCTCTTTCTCCATGAGCCACCAACATTCCTCCTCTCTGCCTTTACATGCGCAGCCACACCCTCTAGTCACTAAGATGTCTTTTCTCCTCCCCATCGTCATGCACGCTATTGTCATGGTCGTCATTGAGGTCAGGGGTGTCGGGCTTTTCGGGACTTGGGGAGGCAGGAGGCGACCCGATGAAGAGCAGAGACGCTAGATCGGGCTCCTCCTTGCTGGATTTGACAATTCCCTAACTGTAGAAGGGAAGAAGAAAAGGCAAAGAGAGTTAGTGTGCGGAATGGTTGTAGTGTCACCGGATTTGAAGATAGATAGAATAGGGTGGTCCAAATTAAAATGTAAAGTTAGATGTTGTGTAAATAAAAAGAATGGTTAAATGGTGATATAATATGAAAACTTTTAAGAATATATAGTACAAACTGTAATTTACCTTTTTTAGCACAATTAATGATGAGTTATCCATTATCCGATAGTTTCGTGATATGCTAAGCCCACTGCAATTTTATCGTCTCTACACAGTATGGTTGGATCGGTGTACTTAGCTATTACTAATAATCTCATGATATATTGATACATGACGATATAAACTTCTACTAATACGGGCTGGTTAATTCTACTAATACGGGCTCATTAATTATGATTAGATAGATCTGGCTAAAAATAGGATAAAAATAATACCATCAATAGTCTCATTTTCTCATTGCACGATATATGATGACTATCTCTTATCAATATGTATATAATTATATTGGTATTTTCCTAATTCTTTCATATTGTTTTTTTAGTTTTTGACATATATGTTATTTTGGACTAATATTTTTTCTCATAATTAAATAGTAAACAAATCATTTTTCCATATTTCTCCATTAAAATGTGAAATATTGCATTGTATAATTTGGAAGTTATATTATGAGTGTATGTAATTAATGTATAAGATATGGACTTATACTATAATATTTGGTTTTTTTCTCTAAAAATGTTGCACCATACTCCCTCCATCCCATAAAAAATAACCTAGTACTGCATGTAACATATCTTAGTACTATGAATCTGGATATACCTTTATCCAGATTCATTGTATTAAAATATGTCACATATAATCCTAGATTTTGGGACGGAGGGAGTAGTAAATAGGTAGTTAAGTGAACAACCATAATTTTGTCCATATTTTACAATATGTCACTGAGTTTGTCAAGTTCTAATATATCATTTCATTTTTCTTAACTTCTATAATATATCATTGTCGTCCAGTTAGCCTCCGTTAGTATTGTATAATTTTGTCATAATCACCGAAATACCCTTGAACGAAATGTTTACACCCAAATTTGGCACCTAGGGATAAAATAGGAAAAATTGCCAAAGTTTGGAAGTCTGCCAGTTTTCTCTGATTGGGCCGGTCAGACCGCCGGGTGAGGGCCGGTCAGACCGACAGTGTGTGGCCGGTTTGACCGGCAGAGTCCGAGTCCGGGTCTCGAAGTTTCCTTCCTCGAGAAGGCATGTTCAGAGTTTCCTTTGGATTCTATTCCGAGTTGGACGTGGAGGAGGGTCTGTAGAGGGCAAGACCAACCCCTATATAAGGGACATGGCCGGTTCAATTGTAACAAACCAATCTACAATCAATCAATCAAATTATTTTTCATATTACTTTTAGTTTTCTTTTAGTTTGTCTATCTTTGTCGATTTGCACCGTAAATCGTCCGCCGCCGCTGCGAGAGTGCGACACCTCTTTGTAGGTTTGTCCTAAAAACCTTCCGTTTTGCCCACGAGAAGGGTAGTTATTTAGAATCGGCTCCACTAGCCGGTTTAGTTATCAAAACCTATCTTAATTTAGTTTTTACTAGATTGAGGTGGTTGGCGATTCTAGAATCACCGCAAGGCGTTTAGGTGCTGCGATCGTGCTTATCAACTTATCACAGCATGTTGCCAACACGAAAAATCAAAAATTCTGAAATGTCAATCGATCGACGGGTCTGCGCCATCGATTATCCCCCGCCCCTGATGGGAGGATAATCGACGAGCGATGAGGAGGAGGAGGAGACCCTGGCAGCTTGGCTGGCTCCCACCTTGCTCCTGTCAGCGAGCCAAGGAGAGGAGAGGGGTGAGGTGTCCTCTCCTCTTTTAGTTATAGAGAGCGGCGGCGAGATGGGGCCTCGATTTGGAGGTTATTTACGTGGACTGCAACTGGTGGTGTACTACCATTTGTTTGTTTGCTCTGGTTGGTGGTCGGCTTGGATGGACGGATGGGTGATGGTTGTTGCTTGAGGTTGAGCTGATGCCCTTCAATGATGCCGACCAAGTACAAAAATTATAATATAATAATTTATGATGCATAAATTTCAAATTTTGAATTGATATGCCATGCATGTGGATTAGATCTTGTGTAGTAGGAGTATTCATTTTGGTCATAAATATCTATCTCTGCATCCATGGGCTAGCTTAGCTATACATGGATGGTTGGTGTTGATTTGTTCTTCTATTTCAGTCAAATGAGTTAGTTGCAGAATTGCTTTGCTCCATTTTAATTGTTCGGTAAGCTGTATATGCAATGCAAGGTAGGGTGTATAATACGCCGGAAGCGAATAATTTGCTGTGATTAAGAGAGTTTCAGCGTGTGCAAATTATAAAGGGCGTAATTAGCCTCCTTGGTTTTGCCAACAGATAGTACTCAGGGCATGCGGACATTGATTTTGCTAATGACTTTTAAGGCATCAGGCATCAATCAAAGCTTGTGGTACTCTGCCGGCACACGAAAATTCTTAGCTGGAATGCCAAGCAAAAGCAAGATGCAGTCTTGATGGACCAATAGGACATTTCTTAAACATCAATTGTCATCCCTAATTTCTCTTCAAGTAGTACTACAAACTAACCCAGTACAGTTCTGCTCAATCGAATTTCTTAATAAGGCCTGCATGCAGGCACATTTTTGTTCTTGACAAGACTAATTAATTAATTAATTAAAGAATTGATTAATTAGCTGGAGTATATAAGAAGAACACAACGAACTGTGTTAGCCAAGAAACGTCAACTGCTGGGAACTGAACTTCCGATCAAGTTGGTGAGACATCCACGGCTTAGAAACCTCAAGTCAGGAGTTCAGAAATCAGAAACAGTTAGTTAGCTAGGAAAAAGAGAGAAAGGAACACATAAAAGCAAGGGCTAATCATCTATGTTATCCATCGATCCAACTCCATCAACCACATCGATCATCGCCCCCTGCTTTTCCGATAGATGAAGCATGCGTGTTGTTTAATTGGTTTCTATTTTCGTTGCATTTCACTGCATCCACACACACTGCAGCCTGCTGATCTCTGCATGCTGCGTGATATCACATTACACAATCGCATTCAACCTGCACAACTAGAAGATGCATCCACTACCACTCCTCCAAACAAAATAATGGCGGATTTTTTTTCTGTTTTGTTTTTTAAACTCCGTCCTCGTTTGAATGAATGAATATAATATAAATCCACCGGCCAAGCTACACACGCATATACACTGTATATCAGCTAAAAAATTAAGCTCATTTTTTAGATGCAAATTGAGCTCATTGGGATCGAAGAGGCCGGCGGTTTTCTCTCACCTTGATTAATTAAGCTGTTTTTAATCCAGAGCGGGATGCATGTGTGCGTCGTGTTTGGGAGGCAGAGAAGCTGCAAGTTGGACGATCGAGTTGCTTGGAACAGCGGGAGAACGAGCGCGCGGCAAACGGCCGCGGACATATTCGATCTGTCAGGAAATAGCGACAGATATATCGGCACATGAAATTGTTCCGCCGATCGAGATCGAGCTAGTACTAACTGTTCGTGTACGTTTTGAATTTCAAATCGATTAACCTCTTGCTGCTCTTGGAATATTCTTGGTCACTTGATTTTGAATTTCAAATCAAATGAATTAATGAAAGAATGAAGTATCTAGACACAGATTGCAGTTTTTGCAATAATATTCAGAACCATCAACCATGCATGTATATCGACCATGATGCTGATCAGTGATCACAGGCTAGCTAATTATTCCTCTTCTTGTTGTTGGTGGCTTCTTAGGATGGTATACATAGATTAGATGGGAACAGTGCAAGTTGTAGTAGCTGAAGCCATTAATCAATTAGGGTTCATCACATGGGAACACCATGTGCATGCATGGAATGGATCATGGATGCGCCCAGCTTCAGTGGATGCGTCACATGATCGAGCGAAGGCCGGGGGCCCCGTGGAGAAGCCCCAGCAATTGACTAAAGGAAATTTTATGGCTGGTCGAATGAACATGTGAAGAGCATAATTAAACTGCATTTAGTTAATTACAGTGCCTTTAAGCCGGCGACGACGATGAGTGTGAAGACTGCAGCTGGCTGTTGCATTTGCAGGTACACGAGGAAACAAGGAGAATCCGATGTAGGATGTGAGTCCCATCAGGCCATCACTATCGCTACTGCAGTAGTACATGTTCGACGAATCGATCGTAGTACGATTGAGGATTTGTTATTTTAATCATCACCTTTTTGGTTGATGCCTTGTTTTCCTAATAATTGATCAGATCTGGTTGATCGATCTCCGTTCGAATTGAAACCGAAACAATGGAGATGCACAACAAGGAGATCGATGCATTCTGCTAGTACCAAAATGTTCGAGCCTACAATTATCGACGAATTTAACCATCTCTCACATCACAGAAACCAAAATGTTCAGTGTTGCTCACGTCGTGAATTAAAAAGGCCAGGCGACGTGCGACGCCACCTGAATCGTTGGGAGAGCCGGCCACAGCTATCTCCGGTGACAGCTACAGTGAGCGCGTCGTCGTTTGCACAGCTATAGCTGCTGCCTGCACTGCACGCGGGTAAGGCAGGTTTCAGCTTTCAGGCCGGCCGTCCATCTCGGTGAAAGCGCGGGGGCATATGGAATAAAGTTTTCAAAAGAAGAGAAGAGAGCGAATGGAATAGCAAGGCAGGAACACAACGGCAAGTCGGCAACAAAAGAAAAATAAAATAAAGAAATAAAAAGGTACATTTCGAGCCTCAGGCTGTGTTTGCAAGGGCAAGTTCGCAACCTAACTTCTCGGTTTCTGTGCGTACGCTTTTTAAACTACTAAACAGTGTGTTTTTTTAAAAAGTTTTTATATAAAAGTTGCTTAAAAAAAATCATATTTATCATTTTTGAAAAAAATAGCTAATATTTAATTAATCACACGTTAATGGACCGCTCCGTTTTCCGTGCGCACTGTGCTGGTTGGCATCCAGCTCCAGCGAACACACCCTCACAACAGTTGGCTGAATCTATTTTGCATCCCTCAATCGTAAATTAGGTACTCCCTCCATACTCGTAAAGGAAGTCGTTTAGGACAGTGACACGGTCTCCAAAACACAACTTTGACTTCTTATTTCTATAAAAATATTTATTGAAAAGTGATATATGTATACTTTTATGAAAGTATTTTTCAAGACAAATCTATACATATAATTTTTACATTTTCAAACTCAACAACTTAAGAGTTATTAATGATTTATATTCCCAAGGTTTGACTTAAACATTGTCTTAAACGACTTCCTTTATGAGTATGGAGTAGTATATCATCTTCCCCAAATATTAAAACAAGTGAAAAATGGTTTATTAGTGTATTTCGAGGGTGATTTTGACTAATGTGACATCCAAATGATAACACAACTATCAAATTAAACATGGCCCACATGTAAATGGCTACCTCTCATTTTCTTCCTCTACCTCTCCCCCCCCCCCCCCTTTTTTCTCTCTCTCTCTCTCTCTATGGCGCTCCAGCTAGGCCGCCAATAGCATAATTGTTGGCCTACGAGCGACGACAGTATTTGAGGGACCAAATAGCAGCATCCGCTCACCTATAATGACATGTTCTAGCCTTCTAGGCGGTGCACCCTGGTGGTCTAGTGATATTGACTAAGTTGGAGGACCGGCTAGGGATGGACAACGAAAAGCTCCATGTCAGCAGGGACACATTTCAGGACTTCGGTAACACGAGAAACAATACTCATGTATGTGTTGGAGAACATGGCGGAGGAGACCCGGCAGAGGATGGTAGACGTAAATATATATTAATTGATATTTGTTTTCAAACTTACTGCCTATACTCTCTCTCTCTTTTTTTTTCAAATTTCAAGCTCTACAATTGATTCGGTGCTATTAGTTTCAAATCAATGAAAAAGGGCACCAAACTAGGGGATTTTTGCCATTGCAGAAAGGGATTCATTCCATAATGCTTACTGCACGCGTGGAGAAGGTTGGGAAGTTGGTGCTGTGAAGAGGGACGACAGTCATCGACGACGAGGTGAGGGGCGTGATGCCAACCTGCGATTCACATCCACCCCCCGCATGGGGCCGTGAGAGGCAACAAAATGCTAGGCGTTGGCTGACAGCTATTTGCTGGGGTGTACTACGAGCCAGAGGCCAATGATGAGAGGGCAAAGCTGTAGACAACAGACCGTAGGAACACGCTCACCGGGTTGCATCGGTTGCAGCAACCGTGAGGCCAAGCCAACCGTTAGTAGCTCTTATGTGCATCATATGCCCAGTGCGCAAAGGCTGGTAGTATGGTGGCGTCGTGGTTTTGGGGCTAGCTTAGTGACTTAACCGGTTTAACTATGATCAACGCGCCATATCGACCGAAACCACCACAGGGGGAATCGTTTTGCACTTGTTTTAATACTTATGGAGGCGATAAACCCGGTTTTATATTTGAGGGATGCAAATTGGATTCGACTGATAGTTGAGATAGTTGAGAGAGTCAAATAGACTTTTTCCTAAAATAAAATAAAAGATGCTGCTGCTCTGGGCCGGGCCAGCCGTCGTCCTGGAGATGGCCGCGCGATTTAAATTTTTGTATGGGCTTATTTGGGCTGAAACATTGCCAACTGGACTTAACTTAAGTAGGCCGACGTCGGTATGTTTTGGGTTCTATTAGGCCGCGCTTTCTTTTGGGCTGTGAACAGTGGGCCTATGGCAAGTTGCCTTCTCCTACCATTTTTTTATTCAATCTTAAATTCTTAATCATGGTAGAAAGAATCAATTGTTTCACATTTTTATTTATCCTATACAAATTTAATCTATTCATTGTTCATCCAAGGAAAAAAATGACTGACAAATATAAAACCTGAAAATTTTAATGGATATGCCTAATCAAACACACAAGTCAGCCACATTAAAGAACAAAAACATGTTGTTACATTCTTTCCTATATGTGCTATACATCAAAAACAGGGCGAGTGATATTAGTTCTGCAGCTCTAACCACATCTAATCATGGTTGATTAATCATCTCCATGCTCCTCCTCCCTCCCCAGACGCCATTTTCAGCTACCTTCTCCTTCTTGTTCCCCCTTATGCTCTTCACCTTCCTCGTCGTTGTCGTTGTCACCTCCTTCAGCTTCTTTCTGGCTATTCTCTCTGCCTAAATTCGGGGCTTTGATCGGCAGAGGCTCAACGTCATCCGGAGGATCATAGTTTGGATCAGCTAGAAACGTGAGCGCCGTCACCACGTCGCTGATCAGCGGCCGGCTGCTCGCCTCTTCTTGCAAGCACATCGATGAGATTGCCAGTGCCTGGTACAGCCCTTTCAGTGGGAACTTCATGTCCAGCAGTGGATCAGCCATCTTTACGAACTTCTTCTTTTCCCTGAACAATGGCGCTGCCTGCATTTCAGACATACAGTATAAGATCAGCATCTTGATTCTGAATTGAATGAGAAATTTTCATGACTGAATTCTGAACCTGAATTTTTTTTCACGAACATGTCAATATATTATGTCAATATATTAGAAAAATAGTAGCATACAACTGTGACACGCCGAGGCGATCACCGGGATATAAAGTAATATTACCCAGTGAACAAGAATCTGCTCGCGAGTGGGCTTGGTGGTGTCGATGGCTCGGCGGCCGGTGATGATCTCGAGGAGGACGACGCCGAAGCTGTAGATGTCGGACATCTTGGTGAGCTTGCCGGTCATGGCGTACTCCGGGGCGCAGTAGCCGTACGTGCCCATCACCCTGGTGGTGACGTGGCTCTTGTCGCCGACGGGGCCCAGCTTCGCCAGCCCGAAATCCGACAGCTTCGCGTTGAACCCGCCGTCGAGGAGGATGTTGGACGCCTTGAGATCCCGGTAGATCACCGGCGGATTGGCTATCTCGTGCAGGTACTCCATCCCTCTCGCCGCGCCCACCGCGATCTTCATCCGCGTGTGCCATGACAGCGGCGACGAGTTCGGTGTCAGATCTGCACAAAAATTCAGAAAAAAAAGAGTAAATTTTATAAAACTATAGATACTTTGCATGATGTATCACAAAACTACAGATTTTAGAACTAGTTTCACAAAACTACAGATTTAAGAACTTGTTTCACAAAACTACAGGTTTAATATCTTCATTTATCACAAAACTACAGATTTAGTGTCTCTATTCTCACAAAAATACACATTTTAACAATGCTAAAACCTGTAGTTTTGTGAGAATGGAGATACTAAATCTGTAGTTTTGTGATAAATAAAGACACTAAATGTATAGTACTGTGATAAACGAATAGACTAAATCTATATTTTTGTGAAACAAGTTTTTAAATCTGTAGTTTTGTGATAGATTGTACAAAGTACTGTAGTTTTGTGATAAACGAAGACACTAAATCTATAGTTTTGTAAAACAAGCTCTTGAATCTATACTTTTGTGATAAATTATGTAAAATACCTGTAGTTTTGTGAAATTTACTCCAAAAAAAATATCATGAACTTTAGCTCAAACCCGTCTGCATTTTGCTATACAGATGTAATGATAGTTACTATACCTAGGAGATGATCTTGCAATGAACCGAGTGGCATGAACTCGTAGACCAGGATTCTCTGGTCGCACTCGGTGCTGTACCCGAGCAAGGTGACGAGGTTGGGGTGATGGAGAAGGCTAAGCATCAGCACCTCGACGAGGAACTCGCGGTTCCCCTGCAACCCATCCTTGTCCAGCTGCTTAACCGCTATGACCTGCATGAACATGGACACAGATTCACATCAGATACATGCTGCTGATGCATTCATCACTGAATCTTTCAGGGTGTCAGGTTGATGAAGAGACTGAGGAAGGACAGCTTACTTCCTTGGTGTCTGGGATGAATCCTTTGTAGACTCTCCCAAATCCACCTTCACCAAGCAGGTTTTCCGGGCTGAAAGAGCCGGTTGCATCGGCCAGCTGACGGAACGTGAATACTCTGCTTGGAATGTTGTGATTGCCGATCCGTAGGATCTCTCCTGCCGCTGCCCTGTTCCTGGTACTATCTGCACGAACAAAGTTTAGGATCTTGTTAGCTTATCAGCTGTAACCAAATTTTAAATTTCGATACTCCAATTTTAGAGTTGATTTTGAAGCTTCTTTTTTCAATGTGGTTTATTTTTCAGCATTACTTAAAACCGTCAATAATGCAAATATAAAAGTTTTACTTATAAATTATTTTACACTTATAAGTCATAGCTCAACCAAAAAAATGTTGCTCTTTCGAGGTGAAAGGTGAAACTAGGTCAAGACCATGCTAATTTTCAGATGAATTATACATGAAAAATACTAAATTTTCTATCACATTTTCGCATTTATAAGATATAAAAGGAGACATTTTTGCCATTTCGGCACGAAGAAATATGGAAAAGAAAAAAAAAAGGAAGAAATGGTAATATATTTTAGGGTATTACTCTCGAGGGAGATTTCCTTGACGAGGCTGGCCAAGCCGGTCGGTTGGGTCTTGCCCTTCTTCTTCTTCCAATTCTTCTTGGTCCCCCACTTGTTCTTCTCCAGCTCCGGGCTCGTCGCGGCGCTCTTCCTCTTCTTCATCGTCTCCAGCGTCAGCGGCTCCTCCGCCTCCCGCGCGGCCTTGCCGAAGACGCCGCGCACCACCCACTTCCGCTTCTTCCTCTTCTTCGCGTCCGACGCCGCCGTGTCCTGCGCCGACGTCGTCGCCCCGCCACCGCCGCCGCCGCAGAAGCCGCGGATCCACGAGCAGCAGCTGGCGCAGCCGCCGCGCACCCAGGAGCAGCAGCAGCACGACCTGCTCGCCGAGCTCAGCAGCCCCATCGCCGGATCGACGCGAGAGTGGGCGAGCACCCTCGTGCCGACCCCCGCGCGCCGCCGCCGCCGCCGACGCCGACGCCGCGGGGTGACGATCTCCTCCCGCGGCGAGAAGAACACGGCATGCAAGGCGCTGGAAAATAAAAATGATGTTCTATTTTTTCTTTCTCTGTGGATGGGAATGAGCCTGCCAGACTCTGTTTTTCTCTGGATTGATGAAAATGGAAGGCCTGAAGCCAAGTGCGTCTCTGTGTTTTTAATGGCTGTTAATTTTAGCAACACTGTTATTTTCATTTCCTAATTTTTCGCATTAAAAATTGGTGTTAGTTTCTTTGCCATTGTTGATGGTTAGCCGAGGATGTTTGCACGATAAGGATTAAAACATTGGAAAACAGTCTAAACCATATCCATAATCATATTTTTCTTGAAAATAAAATCAAAAACGGTAAAATTGAAAATGAAAACAATATCGAAAATATTGGAAAATTGGAAACGGAAAAATACGGAATGAAACATGATGGTACATATTGAAAACCGGTAGCAAATTCAGAAACATTAAACCATAAAAACGTATATTTAACTTTACATAACTAGTTATGTAATATATAAAAATAATTCAAATTTATACTATATAAATTATAAATTAACTCCATTTTAGACATGCATTCAAGTTATATATTTGATTGAATGGTCAATCAATCTAAATTGTAGGTCAGTAGAGACATACCCTATAAATATAGACATATATTTCTAATTTAATTTTCACAAAATTACGCTAAATATGGAACCATTTCCATTTTCAATATTATTTATTATTTCCATTTTCGTTTCGGTTGATTATCATTTTATTGATGTGAAAACACGAGGCCTGGGAGATCTGCTTAACTCCAGTGCAGGTCCAAAACTTGCCTTTGGGTGTATTAGCGTGCCAGTTGATTTGATCCTGCAATCAACAAGAAACAAAGACAAAGAAACCGCAGTTAAATCCATAAACGATAGCCGATCGGCTAGGTGCCGATGACATATCATTTATTTTTGAGCCGATGTCATATATGCATCGATCGGCGGTCATTAATAAGTAAGAAAGAACTAAATCTATTCGATCGGCTGTAGATATTAACAATATACAATCTCTATATCGATATATACTTAAATAAAGTGATTAGGATAGATCAGTCGCCATGCCGAGACAGTATAAATCACTTAGATTGAAATATATATTAACAACAAGATTATATATGTTCATAGCATAGCCAATCAAATAGATCTAGCATGTATCGGCTAATACTCCGATACTACTCTATATTAAGATGTCAAAGCAAGTAGAATATACCAAACAAAAGCCTAATATACTTAAAAACAACAATATCTTAACATAAAGGGCATATTTAACGTGTCAATAAAGCATATAAGATAAGTATGGTAAATCAAGTAAGATCGGTTGAAACCCCGATACTACCCTAATCAGCAACCAATAAGCAGGCTAGAGATTGAGATTCTAATCACGACTTATAAGATCAAACTCAACTGATGCAGCTATAAGTACGAAAAGAAGGACAATATCTAGACAATCAAGCCGTTGGATGTGTCATAGAGTGGTGGATACCTTATATAATCTAAGCCAACGTCGATATCTAACCTAATCGGCTGCCTTCTACTGACAGATGTTAGCCGATTGTAGGTTAGGTAGCGATATTACCAGAGATTATGTAAGATATATGATAACTCGATGAATTACATAAACAAGATTAGAGTATCATAAAGATGGAAGCACTAATCCCGAGAACGCAAGTCACCATAACAAGTTTTACCTCTTGTTGAAGATCGAAACCGATGCAGCTCAACCCGAAAGCAAGAACTCGTCGAAACAAAACAAAAGTAAAAAGGGTGGCGATGCGCCGAGATTGTATTGAACGTGTGTTAATTTGATTACATGGGGCTCGGGTCTATTTATACCCAAGAATTATAAGATATGTCCATGTCGGACACTACTATTATCCCTAACAAGCTCTAAGATACCATAAGTCTTTGCGGCAGACTTTTGCCCAATAAATCTCTAAGGAAATCACATAAATATTCTAATTAATAGATACAACTGCCTTCTCAGGACTCAATCCGTGTGTGGCAATCCACGTGAAGTACATTAACTCAACCCGATGATGTGTACCAAGTCATATTATCGGAATCGCCTGTATCGGCTTACCCAGTCTGACTCGGATTCAGCCGATCCTAGTCGTAGCCGAGTTGGACTCCAGCCGATTCTTACTCTGTTTCCACAACGATCTTCGTCTTCGATTCCACTTCAATCTAGTCTTTATCTCCGATACTGATATTACCAAATTTGGTCGTTAACACATTTTCATATAACTCGGCCGGCAGAAAGTCAGAAACGAATGCCGGTCGGCCGGAAATTTCCATTACCTTTTTCTGTGATTTTATAATCCTTAATGTATTGGGAAGTACCATATTTTTTAGTATAAAATTTGATATCTCTCAATATTTTCAGTAATAGGAGATATCAAATTTACATTAAAAATGTTGGTGCCCGTTGCTACCTCTTAACGACGGTAAAATTTCTCTCTTATTTTTTGTCAAGGTTCTGATTTTGATATTTGTCAAGAACTATTATCGAGGGATTATTGCAGTAGTATTGAAGAATAATTCAGAACGCACAAAATCACATATAGTACTCCCTCCATTCCATAATATAAGGCACAACCACTTTTTTTAGATGTTTCATAATACAAGGTATGCAATTAACTATGACATTTTCTCCATTAAATTATTATTTTTTTAAATCCTCCACTCTCATATTATTTAATACTATTGGATGCATGCATTAGTATTTATTAGGATGATCCAAACTATAAGCAGAGGGCGGATCCAGGAACAAAAAATTGGAGGGAGGCTCAATTACACAGTTTCTTCAACGTGCAGCCATCTAGGGATATTTAGTTTATCATTCATGGTCAAAAAATTGAAGGGAGTGCTCCGGGGGTATCCATGGGTCTTGTGGGTTGGATCCGCCCCTTTATAAGATGATAATAATTATTTCTTGGTCTTTGGATTAAGGGTGGTTGTGCCTTATATTTTGGATTAAGAGTACTTTATCACCAGCTATTTTGTTTTCAAAACATTTCATTATTCATTATTGGTTTTGATCACTATCTCCTTGCATGCAACACAGCAACGGTGTGATCCTACTAGCTATGAGGAAAGCTAGCCTAGTACTGGCCGGCGGCGAAGACGCTGCACTGCTGGGGCTCCACCCGGCACATCGACGGCAGCTGCGCCGCGTACTGCCTCGCCCTGGTCAGCCTCACCCGGGTCATCCCCGGCTGCTGCTGCTGCTGCTCGCCGTAGTAGCCCTCCTCCGACGACCCCTCGCCGTAGTACCCCTGCTCCGACGACGACGACCCCTCGCCGCCGTAGTACTCCGACGACGACGACCAGCCTTGCTCCAGGGGCATCGGCATGCTCTCCTCGTAGCTCCTCACCATCCGGCGGATGGCGGCGCAGCGGCACTCGCGGCTCACGTCCTGCAGCTGCTGGCAGCACTGCATCCGCAGGCCGAGCGCGCCCGGGCGGCGGAACATCGGCTGGAACCTCTCCCGGCCGGTGAGCTGCCGGTCGAGAACCTGCTGGCACGCGTCCAGCGGGCTGTCCTGCACCTCCCGCTGGCACTGCCTGTCCCTGAACCTCATCTCCGACTCGCTCAGCTGCGCGCCGGAGATGGCCACCATGGCCGCCACGAGCGCCGCCGCGAAGAAGACGACCTTGCTAGCCATTGATGATCAACCAGACAATCACTAGAAGTGTATATATTGTTTTTCTTCTTCTTTTGTTTGTTGGTGATGAACTGATGATGATATGATGGCGATGGGGATGGGGTTTTATAGGGGTTTTGCCGCCATGGTTGTGTGCACGGTGAGCTTCGTGTAGATCAAGTAGAAGCTTGAGGGTGACATGGATCAGTTGGAAAAAGAGCAAGAGTACAATGCTGCAAAGAGTGAAAAAGGTTTCCAAGATTTGGAGCTTGCAAAAAGTTTTTTTTATTTTTCTCTTGGTGTTGGGTAATTTCTGAAGTTATGTATGTGGCAGATAACACTTTTGTGTCATTTTTGTCATAAAGAGCGGCTTTACATTTGCCTCTGATAAAAGTTTAATGGATGTATCTACACTAATGAGATTGTCCTAGGGATAACTCTTAGCTCTTGTGACGTGGTGGAAATGTGCAGAAAATGTGTGTAATTGTGCATGTTGCTTGTTGGTAGTAATTTTGTAATTTTATGGGTGACTGAAAGAAGGCAATTATCTATTTTAGAAAGGCCCTTTAATTTGAGGATTGGAAGCCCACAGTATATATGGCTCACAGCATATTTTGAAATCTGGATCAAAGGTAGACTTTCTGGTAGCCCCAACATTACCGCTATGGGCCACGGATGGGCCTACAGTTTGGGCACAATTGGGGTTAATATTCAGGCCCAACCGCCCAAGAGCAACGTCCATGTTGGGCCGGTTTAATGGTCACATCTGCCTTCAGACTGCTAGCAATCGGCCTGGTTAACCGGTTTAACTTCCAATTTTTTTTTAAAAAAAAATCCTCGTCAACTAAAAAAAAGTGGCTCGTCCCAGCCTCGTGAAGTATTACCAGTTCATACTTTAGCTGTGCTAATCATCGGCAACTCCGAAGGTGAAATCTCGTTGTCAAATGACAAAAGTGATTTAAGTGATCAATCATTCTACCCGTGTGTGCAGGCAGCTAGCAGAAGGCCACCGGCCACATGCACTGATGCACCATCCAGTTTCTTTAATTCTTAGCATCTCTCCAAGCAGCCTGCAGTTATCAGAGAGTACTGGAGACAAAAGAATCGGAGTTAGATAGCATAGGTTAATTAGCTTCCAGAAACTGGAAAAAAGAAACGGAGCAAGTAAGCTAGCTAACTAAAACAGTTCAGTTCACTGAGATGACGAGTCGCCATTGCTGCTGTTTGTGAACTGTCTAGTGTCTACTAGTTGCCCATGTGGCCATGAGATGAGCCCCGGCCCGATGAAAGCTGGTGTTTGTTTCTGCTTCTGCCTACCTGCTATGCCTTTTCTGAACAAAATGATACCACTTCAACTACCTAACAGTGTGTCCACTGGTCCATCCATCTACGAGTTGTTGCAGGCTTAGCCGGCGACCCGGCGTCTCTCGTGCGTGCGGATGATTGATCAATTCCAGCGCGGCGACGCCGACGCCGCCTCGCGCCGCCGCCGGATGTGTTCGATCGATCGCCTCATATCATCGCGGATTCGTGGTGATCGCTGATCAGAGCTCTCTTTCCTGTTAGTTGCACATGTGCATTCCGGCTCTGACGACTCAAAATGCATCGTCAGCTGCTTGAGTTTTCAGTTTGTTCGTTTCTCCTTTTTGTTGGTGACTGGTCGTCTCGTTTGATTCAACCTAGCTAGCTATAGCTTTCAGGTGCAAAATTGAGCTGGATCGGAGCACTCTCTGATTGGATTTTCAGCTCGCCGGTTCACTGTGTTCATTTATTTCAGGATTTGAAAAAAAGGGGATAGTTAGCTAGGAATGGCTGAGCTGACGGACAACGTGTTGTGGACTCATCGATCAGGCCTGTCGCGTGCAATGAACGATACGTAAGTTAATTCAGTACATAAGCGTAGAGTTTGTACTTTTTGCCTACTACTTACTTCGGTTCTGCTCTTGATTCAGGGTTCAGGACATCGCTTGGATTTCTACATTCAAACAGGCAAATACAACCAGTTCTAGTGGAGACTGATTCTAATCACCCGGGTGGACGTTCACTTATTTATTACATGTCAACTAAATGATTATGAAAAATTTTAAATTTTTTTACGAGATAGATCAATATGTAATATATCATTCCACAAACATGCAAGTTAAAATTCAACTTCTACAAGTCGTAACAAAAACAACAAATTTAACTGCAAACATACATATACTAATTTGAGTTTTATTTGTTATTTTTCTTTTACAATTTGTAGAAGTTAAATTTTAACTTGCATGTTACGTTTGTGAAGTGATATATTACATATTGATTTATCTTGTTAATTTTTCATAATTATTTAGATGACATGTATTAAACGGGAGGACATCTACTCAGGTGATTAAAAGAGTTTCCCCAATAATATTCCTAACCTCGTTCTAGTCCTAAATCTGAAACCCAGATATTAAACTTATGGCATATTTGTCATTTTTCACTTCTTAAATGGATGTTCCCTCGTTTCTCGCATGCTATCCAAATAGTTATTTTTGAAAAATAATAATAATATAGATCAATATGTATATCATTCTACAACACGTAGGTTTAAGTTCAAGTCATTTTTTTCATAACTGTTTATACGATATAAATAAAACAAGGGGGCATCTGAACAAAAAAGAACCATCTCAGAAGAAAGCAGCATTTTTTTTAACTCCCATTCTAGTACTGAATCTTGAACCCAAATAGGTAAAGAGGTTAAACGGCACATTTGCCATTTTTTTACTACATTTTCACATAACTAACTTATCAGAAGCGCACGATGGTACATGTAGTTAATTAAGGTGTGAAATGGTATTGTTTCCTCGGGCATCAATCTTTGTCAGTTGCTAGTTGCTACAACCTGCAACAGTGCACATGGCTTGAACCGATGGTTACAGGCCACAGAAAAAAAAAGGAATCCACAGTACTTTGTCTGATCATCACCTCTAAAGTTAATCAACATGACAGCATGTGGATAAATCTCCCACGTCCTCTCCGTTGCGGTTCAGAAGTTCACAGCGAGAAATAAATTACTCTTCAAATTGACCAACTTTGCTTTAGATTCCATGCAAAGCACACGCCTACAGGATCGATCAAGCAGCAGAGACATCTCGCACTGATTTTGTCAGTACAACGTACAAAAATACGTTCTCGATCGACGAATTCTTCTCCTCATCTCTTTCGCTGCTGCTGCTGCTAACAACCAGTAGGTGCTGCATTCTTGACTCCTGCCCGGCGCCCGCGATGATCAGAACTCCACAACAAACTGTTTCCGTAGCCGATTTTAAAAAAGTTTTTGCAGTACAATTGGTACTTCGTTCTTGGATGGCAATTAGTATCTGAATGCGTACCTGCTACAAGAAAGATTCGGCAAAGCGAAAACAAGAACAGCTCATTGTGCCATTTGCATATTTGCATGCGTGATTCTTCAGAAAGTGCAGCTAGCAGCTAGCTAAGCCAGCCTACCACATGGAGGAGTAGGGACAGGATGGGCCAGGACGGCGCCGCGCTATAAATCTCGCGCCAATTCTTGCCCGCAAATTCAGCAGCAGCAGCTACCAGCAAAGCATTCTCTTCTAGCCATAGCCTAGCTAGCTAGCTCTTGTTGTCTAGCTCTGAGGTTGGTGGTGATCATGGCGTCGTCGAGGGTGATCCTAGCGCTGCTGCTCGCGGCGGCGGCGGTGATGGCGTCGTCGGCGCAGCTGGACGAGAAGTTCTACAGCAAGTCGTGCCCCAGCGTGGAGGCCGTCGTCCGGAAGGAGATGGTGCGCGCGCTCGGCGCCGCGCCCAGCCTCGCCGGCCCGCTCCTCAGGATGCACTTCCACGACTGCTTCGTCAGGGTAAGCTGTGCATGCAGTGTCCATTGCGTCGCAGCTAGTGTTCGATCAGGTCGCCTGACCACCTCGTCGCCGGCCGGCGTCTGTGCATGCAGGGTTGCGACGGCTCGGTGCTGCTCGACTCGGCCGGGAACAGCACGGCGGAGAAGGACGCGACGCCGAACCAGACGCTGCGTGGGTTCGGCTTCGTCGAGAGGGTCAAGGCCGCCGTGGAGAAGGCATGCCCGGGCACCGTCTCCTGCGCCGACGTGCTCGCTCTCATGGCCAGGGACGCGGTGTGGCTGGTGAGTAGAGTACACTGCAATGCACGCATTACACGTACTCTGACACAGTTTGCAGAAGCAAAAAGTTCTCACCTCGACTTGTCGTCGTCGTTGTCTTCTCTTCCAGAGCAAGGGCCCGTTCTGGGCGGTGCCTCTCGGCCGCCGCGACGGCAGGGTGTCCATCGCCAACGAGACCGACCAGCTGCCGCCTCCCACCGCCAACTTCACCGAGCTCACCCAGATGTTCGCCGCCAAGAACCTCGACCTCAAGGACCTCGTCGTCCTCTCCGGTAACCATCACCATTGCCACCACACAAACTCTTCACACACGTACACAAATCCATCCATGGTGTCCATGGTGTCTGACACGATCCATTGTCGATCGATGATGATCAGCTGGGCACACGATCGGGACGTCGCACTGCTTCTCCTTCACCGACAGGCTGTACAACTTCACCGGCCTGGACAACGCCCACGACATCGACCCGACGCTGGAGCTGCAGTACATGGCGAGGCTGAAGAGCAAGTGCACCAGCCTCGACGACAACACGACGCTGGTGGAGATGGACCCGGGGAGCTTCAAGACGTTCGACCTGGGGTACTTCAAGAACGTGGCGAAGCGGCGGGGGCTCTTCCACTCCGACGGCGAGCTTCTCACCAACGGCTTCACCCGCGCCTACGTGCTGCGCCACGCCGGCGGCGGCTACAAGGACGAGTTCTTCGCCGACTTCGCCGCCTCCATGGTCAAGATGGGCAGCGTCGAAGTGCTCACCGGCAGCCAGGGCGAGATCAGGAAGAAGTGCAACGTGGTTAACTAATCATCTCTCTTAATTATCGTCATCATCAGCTGCTCGCCGAGACCGAGTGTGATTATGGATTTCAGCTTTTGATTCCGGCCGTGACCATCTTATAATTAATTTCCATGTAGATTATTATCGTAAGATTTACCCTGTCCCTTCTTTTTTTCTTGATTTCAATCACTTCATTAATTAATTGTTTTGTTTATATAGCGAGCCATGCATGTATGTAACAAAGTTTTCTCCAAGTACGTGCTCATCATGATCTTATGAATAAACTTCATTTTTTTTTAACTTTGCATTATTATACATTTATTATTGTTGATCACTAATTGGTGCCTCTATCTCTTTGTCAGTCAGTTACTCAGTAATGATGCCACTGTCATTTTAACATGAAAACTAGTAAACCAAAATGAGTCACTAATAAAGCTGTAACACACAGCAAACGCATCACATGGGTTGCACATCTGATCATTCGCAACTGACGATTATAATTGGAGGAACAATCTGGTCAAGAATGGACTCATCTATCATGCGTGCCATGACAAGTGTTCCAGGGCATTTTGATAATTGATATGCTCTTCAGTACTGTCAGCAGAGTCCCACAAACCTCTCTGGCGCCCTGCATTTTGTTAACCCCATTGTGCCTGCAGCTCTCTGGCCTGAATGTCTGTCCAAAACTGAACGACAGAAACATTTCTTAAGTAGCTTTGGTCACATGGCATGCACTTACGAAAATGCAATTGATTATTGCTGATCATGATGGCATCTATGACACCAAATCAAATTTAAGGCCGGTACGAACATTGGCTATTATTATACGCGACCGGCCTGTATGGTATGAGATGGGTACTGATCAGTCCTGACACCCTGAGTGCTATCTGCGATCTATATTTCCGTATTGTAACTTCATCAAGCAGTTAATAATTCGGCAAATTTAGTGAGCACTGGCACACGAACCTACATATATGCCATTTACGCGGGCCGACCTATTCAAAGGAGGTATCAAAATTTATAATTATAAAAAATTTTATATCTCTCGATATCTCTCTGGGACAGTAAATTTTTTTCAAAATGATTTATATACGCATGTTCAAGGGTCCTTATGTAACATCTCGGCCTAAAGCTTAATAGGATTAATAGAATACTCATATCAACAAGTTGTAACTTCTTTTCCGGAAGCCGGTCTGTGCGCACGAGTGATGACAAAGTATGCAGAAAAGACTTGTGTTGGTCTGTGAGGACAGTCTATGATCTATGAAAGCTGCCAGATGTAAGCGGGCCCGGCCTGGGAGAGGCGGGACGTTACACCTTACTTTTATGCTCGGCTGCTCAGGGACCTTGAAATTGGAAGAATTAATCTTAACAACAGATTAGAACGACAAAACCGATGATGGCAGAGCTGCTAATGTGTTGTAAACCAATACGCTTATTAGGGGATCATTATTAGTAGATCATTGGATTTGTTCCTTGTTTTTTCCACAACAGTAGAGGCGTAAGAAGATGTAGAACACCTATGTCCTTTTACTTGTCCTCGAGAACATTGCAGAAATAGACAATTGACATAGAGATATAGGATAGAACTCTCTCTTTATTAGATTTGTTCTCAAGACTATCTAAAAAACCGCCGCAAGTTTTTAAGGAAAAAACGTTTAAATCTAACTATAGTATAATTATAATATAATTTCCGCTATAACTATAGTATAACATGTATATAAGTATTAAAATAATATATGCAACTTTATATCTAGCTTATATAGAGTTTACAATATAATTACAGTATAGTTACAGTATAGTTACACTGTAGTTATAATATAACTATAGAGTAATTACACTACAACTATACTATAGTTACATTTAAAAGTTTTTTCCCAAAAAACTTGGGACGGGTTTTTAGCAATTCCGTTTGTTCTCGTGTACAAGGAACCATCAATGTCTCATCCTACTCTCTACATATAATGCACAAGGGTCTTAATAGGAGATAAATATTATCTTTACTCCGATTTAAATTGATCCACACGAAACCAACTATATCTCCACAGGAGATATTATTTTCCAACTTAGAACACGCACCTTTCAACCTGAAATCCCCACTTGAGCTAACTAGCTTGTCCATGTAGGCCCAATATGGTTGGGCCTGGGTGACCCAATTCGGCATGTCTCTCCCAACTAAAAGAAACGTACGGCCTCATCTGATACAACCCAACTCCTCAAAGGCCCCAACGCTTTCCCTCGCGAAAACGCCGCGCCACCGAACACCAGCAGCAAGACGCGTCCGCGAACGCGCGCCCTGGGCCGAACGGTTGCCGCACTACACTGCACTCCGGCGCGCGCACCAACCAACCAACCAACCAACCAACCAAGCCTCCAACTCCATGAGCAAGTTGCAGCAGCCGCAGGCCACAGGCTCGACTCGAGCTTAGGCCTGGCGGAGTAGAGTCCGTCACACTCAACGCTCCGTTTCACACACGCACCCATCTGAAAGCACGGCGCGACCAAACGCATTGACCTTTGGGCTTTGGTTTGCCCGCGTCTCGTCGCCATCTTTGTACTACGCCAATGGCTCTCAGCTGCCTAGCTGCTGCCGCAGTACAGCTTGATCGTTGCCCGTAACCTCCCGTGGCTGGCTCCCGTCTCCGGCGCGGCGCGCGGCTCGGCGTTGAGACAGTTTGCCGCCTCATGTCCCGGGAGCTGGAGCTGCTGCTGTTTTTGCTGGCCCTACGGGCGAGCGGCGAGGTCGTCGCGGGTTCGGCGGAGGCAGCGGCAGCGGCAGCGGCGTGGCCCGGGCTGCAGGTGGGGTCCTACCATGCCAAGTGCCCTGTCGCGGAGGACGTCGTGCTGGGCGAGATGAGGATGATCCTCGAGGAGGATCCCACGCTCGCGCCGTCTCTGCTCCGGATGCACTACCACGACTGCTTCGTCCAGGTAACTTTACTTGCCCCCAAGCTCTTCCTGCTCGTTCATGGCGATCATCTCCTCTGATTTCGCTGCATGCGAGGCAACCATGCTGATTTCGCTGCTCGATCATTGTGGTTGTGGTTGCAGGGGTGTGACGGATCGATCATGCTGAGGTCGAGGAGCGGGAAGGGGGAGAGGGACGCGACGCCCAACCGGAGCATGCGGGGCTACGACGCCATCAATCGGATCAAGGCGAGGCTGGAGACCGTCTGCCCGCTCACCGTCTCCTGCGCCGACATCATCGCCATGGCGGCGAGAGACGCCGTCTACCTGGTACGCGCCTCACGGAACAAATCCATGCCTTCTTTGCAAATCGATATCGCGCTCTGCTTCTGAATGCTCCTTGATTCCAACAGAGCAAGGGGCCGTGGTACGACGTGGAGACCGGGAGGAGGGACGGCGACGTGAGCGTGGCCGAGTACGCCGAGAACGACCTGGCGCCGCCGGACTCCAACATCGTCGACGTCAAGACCTTCTTCAGCGTCAAGTCTCTCAACGCCAAGGACATCGCCGTGCTCTTCGGTACGTGTATACTACCACGCCGTCTCCTTTTCCCCTTTTGCTTCTCGCGTGGACGACGGCGACAGCTTATCAGAACGCCGGTAATGGCCGCCGCCGCCGCCGCCGGCGTCGCGCAGGGTGCCACAGCATCGGGACGTCGCACTGCGGGGCGTTCCAGAAGCGGCTGTACAACTTCACCGGCAGGATGGACCAGGACCCGTCGCTGGACGCCGGCTACGCGGCGAAGCTCAAGAAGCTCTGCCCGCCGGGGCACGGGCACGACCACGACCACGACGGCCATGGCGGCGCCGGCGGCGCGGCCAAGGTGCCCATGGACCCCGGCAGCGGCTTCACGTTCGACCTGAGCTACTACCGGCACGTGCTCGCCACGGGCGGCCTGTTCCAGTCGGACGGCAGCCTCCGCGACGACCCCGTCACGAGGGGCTACGTCGAGAAGCTCGCCAACGCGTCGTCGCCGGAGGAGTACTTCGCCGACTTCGCGGCGGCGATGCTCAAGATGGGCCGCACCGACGTGCTCACCGGCGATCTCGGGGCGGTCAGGCCGACGTGTGACAGCCTCGTCGACTAGTTTATTCGGCGTCCCGCCACATTTGATCTGTAGAATTTTATATGGTTTTCTCTGTAACATATATGTAATTTCGATTTAGATTACGGAAAGGTTGAGACTTGAGAGAAGTTGCAGATTCTACGCTTTTGAGGAGACTGATTGGAACAACGTATGAATCTAGAGTTAAACACTTGTCAGTTGTCAAACTAGTAGTACTCCTAGAAACTAATGAATCTGTACAGATGGGCTTGATGACGAACCTTGCAGGGTGTAGGTTGGTTATTCAGCTGTTCTTCGTAGTAGCATTGTTAGTTTGGTGAATCCACCGTTTGGTCAACCATAAGTTGGTCACCAAATCTGACCAGATTGTATAGATTACTTAGGAACAAAGACTGCATCAACCTTATGCAAGCTAACCTATGTGAAAAAATAAGCACGGAATGCTTTGCTAGTTAGAAGTCTCTTTCATGAGCAGCTCTGTTGCTCACTGCTTCAAGCTTAAGTACAATGCCAGGATGCAGAATATAGAAGTAGCGCCTTCTGTAAGGGAAGGAGAAAAAACATAGCATTGGAAGCAGGCAAATTTCAAAATTCAGTGTATTTGTCCTTTCATTTGTTTTGACTTCAGTATCGGAAAATTGCATCTATTTGTGAATTTAAATTTATTTGCAAAAGGTAAATACAATGTTAGGCATTATGGCAGGATGAACAGAGAATTAATGGATTGACACTGTTATTTTCTACTCCATATGTAGATTCCGGTTGCTATTACTACACCACCTAATGCTCCAATGGATGCCAAAATTTTCATCTTTGAAGCACCTTGCTTAGTCACTGGTAATACCAGTAAACTTTCTATCTGCAGGAAAAGTAGAAAAAATGGTGCATATAAAATTAAAACCTGCAGAACTTTTCTGTTGAATAACTACCTAGATGGATGATGGATTTCCTATTGGTACGAAGCATATCACTGTTTAAAAATATCAAACCTCGATTGGTTGTTCCCAATTTTTCTTTATTCCAGAAACATGCCCTTTTCCTACAACTGCCACCACCGAGGAATGTTCCTTTGCTACCTTCAATAATTTGGAGGACATATACCTGCAAACACAATTTCAATAATTCAAGCACAAAAGATTGTGGTGGTAATTGAGAATATCAACACAAACTTTTCAAGTAACTCACATATCACGTTCATGTAGGAGTGTCTCCATCAAGGTAGGAAATGCCTTGCTCATCTCTTGAATAACAAGTGTTAGCATATCAACATCCTCCATGTCCTTCAGCTGTATAGACAAGCATTGTCATTGCTATGCAAATGGAGTAAAGTCTGGTTAATTGTCTATATATACTAAAGTCTAGAAAGTATATTGAGTTATATGACATCACACACTAGAACTGTACATTACAAGTCATCCAGGAAGACATCATACCATTTTATTAAGTTCCTCCGGGCTTGGTAAAAATATGGACTGGAAAACAATGTAGTACAAAAACTTTGCCCTGTGCCATAATGACATTCTCCCCCAAGTCCTTCTCAAAGTGATCTTCAAAACAGATAAAGACGATGATAAGATGGCACCACTGCTAATGAAATATAAGTACTGACCAAACTATTGTTTATTCTGTAGAAAGTTCTAACGATATCAAGATTCATATTCTATTAATCAAATCTTCTATATGATAGAGATCATTGTAACAAGATATGGAGTACATCTCAACTTTTGAGTTAAATAACAAAATATCTAACCTCATTAGTCCATATCATATAGCAAAAGATTAAGACGCAAGCAAACAGTGGCAACTATCTTTTATTCCATCCAATCAGCCAGATGTGATGAACATTTGAAAAATATGTAGTTTTTTTCCAGATGTCATGTCAAAAGATGCACCATTATGATAAAAATATCTCATCACAATTCAAAATAATGACATATTGACAAGTGAAAAAGTCAATAGCATGAATACGTGGCTGCTTAATTTGAGGTAACATAATAAACTGTTATCATTTGTTTGTACTAGGTTCACAAAAAAATCCACACTAAAAGTTTATCACATTTATCCACGTATGAACCTTAAATTGGCACAGCCAGTCAGCTGTTATGAGTATCCTCTCCCTTCTTCTTCTTGCATCTATCTATAACCTGTATGGAGGTTATAGACAACCAAATTCAACCACTAGATAAGTAGGTTGCATACCTGGACAGGGCGATCTCCAAGGATAACTTTGCCGCCATAACTCATTGCTTCCTCAAATGCCACTCGGAATTCGGCCCCAGGTAACACATCAAGTTGGCTAGCAACCTTGGATGCCAAAAACATAGCCCACCATGTAAATTTTTTTTAAAAAAAAACTTACCTAACAATAAGTACGAACTGCAAAACAAGCATCAAGGCATACCTTAGCAAGAAACCAGCTGTAGAGTATTCCAAAAGTGTTCATCTTCTTTTTCTTCCACATGTCAATCATTTCGTTCATGGTAGGAACCTATGATGATAACAGAATGATACAACAAGTTAACTACGAGTAGATATAACATCTCGAACACTTACGTCAATGATGGCTGCAAACCATTAATAAGGCTAAAGTCTGTTGCTACACACTAGCATAGTGCTATAAGTTATATGCACTTAAATCAAATACTGATAGAAGGCATGTCAGCACTGGCTCCTATTTATGATTGATCAGATAGTCTTTGGCATGGCCATCCATGCCAATTGCCAATACGAAAATGCAATACAATGCCACTGCCATAATTCCAACTTCTAATTCTCTCGCATAAATAAATCTTTACCAGTGTTGTAAGAGATATATCCACAAGAGATATCTTTTCCCAGTTGAGCTTAATTCCATGAAGTATAGAACCACATTATCACTCTAAATAGTTTGTATTCACTATTTGAGGGAATATAACAGACAAAAATCAGACGACAATAGACTTCAGCACTCTCATAGTGTATTCTCATGGTTCATAATTCATTCAGTTTTTACATGTACAATAACCTCAAACAAAAAAAAGAGGAAAGTGTTTCCTTCCTCGTGCAATGTACATAGGTAACAAACATGACAACCCAAAATGAAGTAAATTCTGCATGATCATACCTGAAGGTTTTGTGGTGTCAGAATGGCGACTCTGCTGGCACAGAGCTCCAAGAAAACAGCCTACATTTGTTAAAGAGGTGTTAAAATAATTAGTATAAGGTGTTCCGGATCAATTATCAATAAGCACTCCACAAGAAGGCAGCCAACCTGCCAAATGATTCACCAACTGGTAAATTATTGGTGATGAGTAAAAAGAGGAAGAACCTGAGGTTTCAGGTAGTCGATGACAGCTTTTACTTGGTCACATGATTCCTACAAAGTGAATCAACATACGAATATTCAATCCACAGTATAATCATAGTAAGCGCGACTTTGATGCATATAAGTTGAAACTGCAGGACACAACAACAGTTAACTAAATTTGCATCGGTCATAGCGCTACCACTACCTCTACAAATACACGTCTATATAAATTACTATAAAGGAAAAAAGGGTAGTCTTTTGTTTGTACAGTTCGTGTTCATGAGGATTTTACGAGCCTGTTTGGCATAGCTCCAGCTTCAGCTCCACCTCTCTTAGAGTTGGAGCTCAGCCAAGCAGTTTCAGTTCTACCTAAAATGGGTGGAGCGCTCTAACAAAATGAACTAGAGATGTAGAGGCTGGTTTAGGCAGCTCCACAACTCTACTCCAGACTCAACTCCTGGAGTTAAATTTATGAGATGGAGCTCTAAGCAGGCTCTACATGTTTGCTGTGTTTCGCTCTCCTGTTTTTTCTCTTTTTTTTTTTCACTGGTAATCTCAACCCTGCAAGTTCTTCACTTCCTAAATAAGTTACTAACGAAATTTGAACTAAGTTACTAGTGAAAACTTAAAATTTGGACTAATGCGAACCCGCAATCCAAATAAATCGAGACCAGATCGTCCCCTAGGTGTTCTCCAAAAAGTTGGAGGCTACATCATATATCGAGCTGACGAGGCCAATTCACCTGTGAAACATGGGCGGTGCCGACGACGTAGACGCGGCAGGTGCCGCCCGCCCCCGCCGCCTCCGCCTCGGGCGACGTCTCGCACTCGAGGCACACCACCCCCTTGGCGAGCTCCTCGGGCAGCTCCCTCCTCTCCCTCTCCCCCTCCCCCTCCCGCCGCACCGTCTCTCCCCCGCCCGTCTCCGCGTCGGCGAACAGCGACGCGTCCTCGTAGCCCCCGCCCTCGCCGTCGGCGGCCGGATCCATGAGCAGACCGAGCGGTGTGAGGCCGCGGCCGCCTCGGATCGGGCCAGCGCACAGCAGGGCCTGGACCAGTGTGGCCGGGAGCGGCGACAGGCGGCGGCGGAAGAGAGGCGGAAGCGGGAGGAGGCGACGGTGGATCGGCGGCGACGACGAGTCGGGGAGGAGGCGACGAGGAGCGCGAATCATGCGGCGGCGGGCGTCGAATTTTTTTTTTTAGAGGGATTTTTTTTTATGAAGAGGTCTAGTTCGTCGTGCGGGCCGGAGATGGAGTGGACTTGGGGGAGGAGGTGGGGCGATGTACGGTCTGGATTTGTTTCGTCGTATCTAGAAGGGATCTGGCCCGTCCGTTCGGTACACCGGACTCCGAGTCAGTGATAACTACGGCGCAGCCAGTTTTGTCTTTTTTATTGCTTCATCGGGCCGGAACCGGATGACCGGGCGATGGAATTCAGGGTCGGTTTGTGTCATTTAATTACGACGTTAACGTTAAACATGTACAACAATAATAAACTGATCAACGTTAATATTTTTTAAAGTAAATTTTTAGAGTAAATTATACCCACGGTACAAGAATTTGGTATATACGTATGATTTAGTATAATAACGTGAAGAAAAACGAGTAGAGTGGTATATAAACTTGACAATCATGTATATTTTAGTCAAAAACATGGATACATACCTTTGATTAATCTTGGTTTTATAAACTTAACTGCTAGGTCATTGGCTCATGGTGAATATGTTGATTAGGCAAATCACTCGAAAATTATGTTATTTGCATGCACTTACTTTTGATGATTATATATCTTTTGGTTTGAAATAGATAGATTATTTTATTGTTATAACTAACATAATAAAGCAATATATAATACATGTAGATCCTTGTCAAGATGGCTGGCATGAGTGGCTGCTTTTTTTATATGGCATAAAAAGTATGGTGTGCAATATTGATATTTAGCCAAAATACACGTACTAGCCAAGTTGTTCCCTTATATACTCAGTTTTCAATTTTTTCAACTAGATTACACCCACCTACCAAGTTTACGTACTGTAGACGTAATTTACTCAAAATTTTAAAATAAGATCATCTATTGAAAAAACAAAGATAGTATGTAAAGAGCATTATAAAATAATTTATCGTTCTATGGGAGAAAAGAAATGAAAAGAGGAGTGCCCCTGTGTCGGTGGTAAAAAAGAAATGCTGTATGTCAGTGGTAGATATCATCGACCAAGATCCAACTGTGCCCAATAATCAATACTACACATGTCTAGCATGCCGGTTATGGTTGAAATAAAGTTATTTAAATGATGCATTCGTTTTTTTTTCAAGTTTTATTGAGAACATTTTAAATCAAAGGATTAATGTAGAAATTTTGTAGGATTTAAATCTTATAGAATTTTTATATTTGACCTTTTCATATAAAGGATTGAAAGAATATCTAACTTAATTGCATGTAGAATCATGTATTTTTTTTCTGCTTCTCTGTTATCCATTCATGGAATTCAGACAGGCCAACAATTCGACACATCATCAATATTGGTCCCGCTGATATTTACTCTAACCAACACCAACTAGAGTGTCAAGAGAAGAGTAGGAAAGCTTGAAGAAATCAAACACATCATCCTTCCAATTTCCAAAGAGGAGAGTCGCAGAAAGCTCGCAGAAAGCAATGGCTTCTACTGACCGCAGCAAGAAGCTTCGCGTCCTGCTCATCCCATTCTTCGCCACCAGTCACATCGGCCCCTTCACCGACCTCGCCGTCCGCCTCGTCACCGCCAGACCGGACGCCGTCGAGCCCACCATCGCCGTGACCCCGGCCAATGTCTCCGTCGTCCGATCTGCCCTCGAGCGGCATGGCTCGGCGGCGAGCAGCGTGGTCAGCATCGCCACCTATCCGTTCCCGGAAGTGGCCGGCCTCCCTCGGGGCGTCGAGAACCTCTCCACTGCCGGCGCCGATGGGTGGCGGATTGACGTCGCTGCCACCAACGAGGCGCTGACACTGTTACAAGTAAACTTGTGTCGATCTGCTTCGTGTTTTTGGTTCTGGTAGTTTTTCCCTCCCTTGTTTTTCTGTTGATTCTGTTAGAGTCACGCACATGACCTCGCGGGTTTTCCGGCCGTGTGCGACGTTGGGCTCGTCGTGTGCGTTTCGTTCGCACGGGAGCGCGTCATGCGCGGGCACGATCTTGGTGATTGGGATGGCAGTCGCTGTTGAGGGATCGTGTCCATGTCAACCGGGCCAACGTGCCTATGATCTTGTATTCGCAGAATAAAAGGATAAAGATAAACAGAAAATGCTGCTCAGTTGTTCGCAGCGCCAAACATTTGTGTTCTGTGTGATTGTTGTTCGTCGTGTGGGAGGCGAATCGAACCGGACCGACACTTCGTGGCAAGATGGTCGGGAAACACCTGCCGTAACTGTGGAAAGGCCGGCCATTGGGCCCGTGATTGCAGATCGAAGCCCAAGAAATCCGGGGAGGCCCACTTGGCCCAGGAGGAGGAAGCCACGCTACTTCTGGGAGAGGTGTGCGCGATCTCTCTCACCCCTTCGTCCGTATCGCCCCCAACTTCACCGCCACCGCCACTGTATCGCGCCTCCGCTCCGCCTGCTGATTCCACGTCGCTACCACATCGCGCCCCCACGCCGCTCGCTGATTCCCTGGTCCGCGAGCCTATTCTGCCACCCGTGCCTTCACAGGTTCAAGAGGAAATCCATCTGGTCGAGGAGAAGGTGCACGCCCAGCTCTGTGATGAGGAGCGGAAGGATGACCGGCGGTGGGTGGTCGACACTGGCGCGACCAACCACATGTCGGGCGCCCGATCCGCCTTCTCCAATCTTGATTCCACCGTGGGTGGCTCCGTCAAGTTTGGTGATGGCTCGGTGGTGCGGATCGAGGGCTGCGGGACTGTCGTCTTCGACTGTAAGAACGGTGAGCACCGCTCCTTCACCGACGTGTATTTCATCCCTAAGCTGCAGACAAACATCATCAGTGTGTGTCAACTCGATGAGATCGGGGGCGAGGCCCTCGTCCGCGGCGGATTCCTTCGCATGCGTGATGAGGACGGGCGGCTCCTGGCCAAGATTCCCCGCACCCCCAGCCGGCTCTACGTGCTCGACCTCACCATCGCACGGGTCGGCTGCTTCGCGGCGCGGGGAGTGGAGAATGCCTGGAGGTGGCACGATCGTTTCGGCCACCTCAACTTCCTTGCGCTGCGGAAAATGGCGCGGGAAGGGATGATTCGAGGCCTCCCAAAGCTGGAACAGACGGATCAGCTGTGCGAGGGATGCCTCGCCGGCAAGCAGCGGCGGACTCCGTTCCCGGAGCAGGGACAGTTGCGTGCCGAGCGAGCCTTGGAGCTCGTTCATGGAGACCTCTGCGGCCCCATAACGCCGGCGACACCCGGCGGTAAGAAATACTTCCTGCTTCTTGTCGATGATTTCAGCAGGTACATGTGGGTCGAGTTGCTCCCGTCGAAAGACTGCGCCCCCGCTGCAATCAAGCGGATACGGGCGGTGGCCGAGAAGCAAAGCAGGCACAAGCTGAGCTCCCTTCGCACTGATCGTGGGGGGGAGTTCACCTCTGCCGACTTCACCGACCACCTCGTCAGCACCGGCGTTCGCTGCCAGCTCACTGCGCCGTATTCGCCCCAACAGAACGGCGTGGTTGAGAGGCGCAACCAGACGATAGTGGCGGCCGCTTGCAGCATGCTCAAGGCCAAGAAGCTCCCTGGATATTTCTGGGGGGAAGCGGTGGCGACGGCGGTCTATCTGCTCAACAAATCGCCTACAAAGAGCGTCGTGGGGATGACTCCCTTTGAGGCCTGGTACAGGAAGAAGCCAGCGGCTCACCACCTGCGCACGTTCGGCTGCATCGCCCACGTCAAGAACACATCTCCTCACCTCAAGAAGCTTGACGACAGGAGCACAAAGATGATCTTTGTGGGGTACGAACCCGGCACAAAGGCGTATCGCGCCTATAATCCAGCCACCGGGCGTGTTCACATCACGCGTGACGTGGTGTTTGATGAGGCGGCCCAATGGGACTGGGGTGCAGCAGCAGCCGACTTTGACAACATAGAAGCGGAGCCATTCGAAGTTGAGTTCATGGCGGTCCCGTTTGTTGAGCCGACCGATGACGTGGCTGCAGCGTCACCACCGACTTCACCCACGCCAGGAACAACTGCTGGGGGCCGGACATCTTCCCCAGCTCCCGTGGAGCTCGCCACACCACCAAGTTCACAGGGTGATCTGGACGCTGACCACGAGGATGAGGCCCCTTTGCGTTTCCGCAGGATTGACAACGTCCTGGGAGATGCTAAGGTGCCTGGTCTTGCACACCGGGAGCTGGCTGATGAGCTCAATGTGGTGAGTGCAGAGGAGCCAGCCTCCTTTGCTGAAGCAGAGCGAGAGGCCTGTTGGCGCACCGCCATGCTTGAGGAGCTTCAATCAATCCAGGACAATGCAACCTGGGACGTCGTCAACCTTCTTGCAGGACATCGCCCCATTGGTCTGAAATGGGTGTTCAAGGCAAAGCGTGACGAGCGCGGGCACATCGTCAAGCATAAGGCCCGCCTCGTCGCGAAAGGCTACGTCCAGCAGCGCGGCATCGACTTCGACGAGGTGTTTGCGCTGGTCGCAAGACTGGAATCTGTGAGGCTGATCCTCGTCGTTGCTGCGCATCAGGTCTGGCAAGTCCACCACATGGATGTTAAATCCGCGTTCCTGAATGGGGAACTTCAAGAGGAGGTCTACGTGCAGCAGCCTCCAGGATTCGCCGTCGGCAAGGAAGGACAAGTCCTAAAGCTGAACAAGGCTCTGTATGGACTACGACAAGCACCACGAGCCTGGTACTCGAAGCTTGATGCATGCCTCGTCTCCCTCGGCTTCACCTGTAGCGACCACGAACACGCTGTGTACACACGGCGATCTGCGCTCAAGCCGCTAATCATGGGAGTGTATGTCGACGACCTCCTCATCACTGGCCAGGATGCTGGTGACATAAAAGAGTTCAAGTTGGAGATGCTGCAGCAATTCAGGATGAGCGATCTCGGCCTGCTCTCCTATTATCTGGGAATTGAGGTACGCCAAGATCACAACGGCATCTCTCTCTCTCAGTCTGCATATGCCTTGAAGCTCTTGGAGAAGACCGGGATGGTGGACTGTAATCCCTGTCACGCTCCCATGGAGGCCAAGTTGAAGCTGAGCAAATCTAGTACTGCTGCTCTTGTTGATGCCGTATACTATCGCAGCATTGTTGGTGGCCTACGATACCTCGTCAATACAAGGGCTGATCTGCCTTTCTCTGTTGGCTATGTGAGCCGTTTCATGGCGGAGCCGCGCGAGGATCACATGGCTGCAGTCAAGCACATACTGAGGTACATCGCCGGCACCCGAAATCATGGTGTGTCGTACTCAGGAGGCAAGACAGAGGAGCTGAAGCTGACTGGGTACAGCGACAGCGACATGGCCGGCGACGTCGATGACCGCAAGAGTACCACTGGCGTGCTGTTTTTCCTTGCTCAGAACCCCATCACCTGGCAATCTCAAAAGCAGAAGGTGGTGGCGCTCTCTTCTTGTGAAGCAGAGTATGTGGCTGCGACAACGGCTGCGTGTCTAAGGGGTGTGGTTGCAGGGGCTCCTCAGCGAAATACTTGGAGCGCCAGCGTTGGCGCCAATTCTCAAGGTGGACAACAAGTCCGCCATTGCTCTATCAAAGAACCCGGTTCACCACGATCGAAGTAAGCACATCCAAACTCGTTTTCATTTCATTCGAGGGTATATTGATGCCGGGAAGATCATCATCGAGTATGCCAGTTCAGTGGAGCAGCTAGTTGATCTGCTTACCAAGCCCTTGGGAAGGCAGTGTTTCCAGGAGCTGAGCGAGCTTGTTGGTGTGATCAACACAAAAGGCCAAAGTTGAACTTCATAAGATTTAGGGGGAGATTTGTTACAAATAAACTTGTGTCGATCTGCTTTGTGTTTTTGGTTCTGGTAGTTTTTCCCTCCCCTGTTTTTCTGTTGATTCTGTTAGAGTCACGCACATGACCTCGCTGGTTTTTCGGCCGTGTGCGACGTTGGGCTCGTCGTGTGCGTTTAGTTCGCACGGGAGCGCATCATGCGCGGGCACGATCCTGGTGATTGGGATCAGTCGCCGTTGAGGGATCGTGTCCGTGTCAACTGGGCCAACGTGCCCATGATCTTGTATTCGCAGAATAAAAGGATGAAGATAAATAGAAAATGCTGCTCAGTTATTCGCAGCGCCAAACATTTATGTTCTGTGTGATTGCTGTTCTTCTCTCTCGCGTCCACGTTCGCGTGCGTTACAGGTTTTTTGCTAACAGACACGGCCGGCGCAGGAGGCGCTCATCTCGGTCCAATCTCCTGACGCCCTCATCACGGACGCCCACTTCTTCTGGAACGCGGGCCTCGCCGAGGAACTCTGCGTGCCCTGCGTTTCGTTCAGCGTCATCGGTTTATTCTCCGGGCTCGCCATGCGCTTCGTCACCGCCGCCGCCGCCGCGAACGACGACTCCGATTCGGCGGAGTTGACTCTCGCGGGGTTTCCAGGGGCAGAGCTACGGTTCCCCAAGTCCGAGCTGCCGGATTTCTTGATCCGGCAAGGGAACCTCGACGGAATCGACCCGAACAAGATTCCCCAGGGCAAGGATGTGCCACGGTCTCGCCGTGAACACGTTCTTGGCCATGGAGCAGCCGTACAGTGAGAGATTCTTGCGCGACGGCCTCGCGAAGCGCGTCTACTTGGTCGGGCCACTCTCGTTGCCGCAGTCACCGGCCGAAGCTAACGCCGGCAAGGCATCGTGCATCAGTTGGTTGGACTCCAAGCCGAGCCGGTCAGTGCTGTACGTATGCTTCGGCACGTTTGCTCCCGTCTCGGAGGAGCAGCTCGACGAGCTGGCTCTCGGGCTGGAAGCCTCCGGTGAGCCGTTCCTGTGGGCGGTCAGGGCCGACGGGTGGTCGCCGCCGGCGGGGTGGGAGGAGCGCGTTGGTGAGAGGGGGACGTTGGTCAGAGGGTGGGTCCCACAAACGGCGATACTTTCTCACCCGGCGACGGCGGCGTTCCTGACGCATTGCGGGTCGAGCTCGCTGCTGGAGGCCGTGGCGGCCGGCGTCCCGCTGCTGACGTGGCCGCTGGTGTTCGACCAGTTCATCGAGGAAAGGCTGGTCACCGACGTCCTGAAGATTGGCGAGAGGGTGTGGGACGGGCCACGGAGCGTGCGGCACGAGGAGGCGATGGTGGTGCCGGCGGCGGCCGTGGCGCGAGCCGTGGCGAGGTTCTTGGAGCCTGGTGGGGCAGGTGACGCGGCGAGGCTCAGAGCGCAGGAGCTCGCCGCCGAGGCTCACGCGGCCGTGGCCGAAGGCGGGTCTTCGTACCGCGATCTGCGCAGGCTCATCG
Source organism: Oryza meridionalis (assembly GCA_000338895.3). NCBI lineage: Eukaryota > Viridiplantae > Streptophyta > Magnoliopsida > Poales > Poaceae > Oryza > Oryza meridionalis. The sequence goes on from CM002528.2 coordinate 24,860,330, forward strand.
ACGATATGGTCGAAGCAAGGGCGGCCGCCGGCGAGGCTGCGGCTGCACCGGCAGCACCGCAACCTCAGTAGCCTATAATGCCAATGCGTTCGTCTGTACGATGTCGAGCCATTCCACTGTTGCAGGCTCCCCGTTCATTTCGCTCAGTTGTCAACTTGTCATGATGCACTGATGCAGGCCTTGTTGTAACTTTGAGAAACGTTTATTCAGAGTGCAAACCGCAGAACATTTCTTCAGTTCAGTTCAATGAAATCAGTACATTGACTTGGTTGTTATTTGAAGCTTTTAGGGGTAGTTTGATACCGGGATTAAACTTTAGTCTCTGTCACATCAGATGTTTGATACTAATTTATAATATTAAACATAAGCTAACTATAAAACTAATTACACAGATGGATGTTAATTTGCGAGACGAATCTATTAAGCCAAATTAATCCATTTTTAACACATATTTACTGTAGCACTACATTATCAAATCATGTACTAATTAGGCTCAATAGATTCATCTCGCGAATTAACCTTCATCTGTGTAATTTATTTTGTAATTGTATATGTTTAATACTCCAAATTAGTGTTAAACATCCTGTATCCAAACTACGCGTCAGTAGTTTGGGAAATCTGATAAGAAATGGGTTGAGTAATCTTTTCTTCTCTTTTTTAAGAAAATAAATATAAAGTAGTGAAAAAAGTAAAGTTTTCCAACACCAGATTGCGCCACGTCATCGAAATAAAACTGACCGTTGGATGCCCCATGAATTAAATCGCTGCCGTCAGATGCAAAGTAAAGGTGGGTGAAAAACAAATCTGGTCAATGGTAGAATTCTCCAGGTTGGGCCAACGGTCCATGGGCCACGCGAAGCGTCGCGAACAGGGGAAGCCGAATCGTCGCGTGGAGAAAAGGTACAAAAAAGAAAGAAAAATAAAAGAGACGCAGAAGTAACCCATCTCCTCCGAAACAAATCCACCGCCGCCTCCGCAACCGCATTGCCGTTGCCTCCTCCGCCTCCACTTCCATTCCACCGCACCCACTCGCCCCCTCCATATCCACGTCTCCGGCGAAGTCCATCCACCCCGAGTCCCACGCCGTCGCCTTCTCCTCTCCTCCCCCGGCGTCTTTTCCCCTCCCCTCTGCACCCGGCGTCTCTTCCTCGCACAGTCCACCGCCTCCTCCCCCATTGCCCTCGCCTCCACCGCACCCCTCCTACTCGCTTTCTCATCCCCATCCCAATCACAACATCATAAAAAGCAGGACAATATCGAGGTTGACAGCGGCAGATCAAGGCGGGCAAGGATAAATCGGATCACAGCTAAATAGTTTGGTAAGTCTCAAACTCAGAAAATCCCATCACCTCCTATCTTTGCCTTCCCAGACTGTAGCCGGGAGAACATATAGGGTTAATAAAGAACAGTAATGGGACGGATTCTGTTATGCTTTTTCAGTAAAGCTGGGCTTCACAGCCTATGTTCTCCGGGAGAACATATAGGGTTAATAAAGAACAGTAATGGGACGGATTCTGTTATGCTTTTTCAGTAAAGCTGGGCTTCACAGCCTTTTATCTAAAAAAAGTAATGGGATGGATTGACAATTATGTTAGAAAGCACATGTACAATTATGTTTCTATTTTAAAACAAAAAGATTGTTCCTGTGTTTTGTTCAGCAAGGGAATATTAATGTTAAAGGCCGATAGCCAACTCAAACGATTTTTTTATTGGACAATATATTTTTTTTGGCATCATCAGCAATGATCTAAAGGTTTGGTTTGACATTAAGTGCCTTCGATGACAGGAGAATACACTTGGTTTCTTGCCCTGCGTCAGTCTGTTGGGCAAATCTGTGAATCAATGACATCAATGTATTAGGAGTTTAGGGGACAATTAAATTTGAAGATCTACATATCTGCACAGATGGTTCAAAAATGGCTGGAAATCAGTAACACTTTTATCAAAATAATCCTGTTCACTTCAATTTTTTTCCCTTCTGAGTTCTGAAGCTGAAAGCCAAACAAACAGCTCATGATCACCATGTTATTGGTCCTCTGGTGTGTCCATGAGGCCTGAGGGCACCTTAACCTTAACCTGTTAATTAACAACAAAATTTTAGTTCTACTCTACAATTAGCCTATGTAATTAGTATAACACTAGGTACTGAATGCTACAGTTTCTAACTCTGCATTTACCCTATATAAATGTCAATCATATATTGCAGACTGTTTATGCATATGCCAAGATTTTAGCGTGAATTTGACAGCCGAAATGTAAATGACTGCATCTGCCCATCTCTAATTTTTATCTAGAGACTAATATGACAATCCACTACCCTACAAAATCTAGGGAGCATTGCGCATAAATATATCACCTTTTTCATAGCTAAATGTTTTTTTTTTCATATTTGACTGTATCTACGTGTACTGTCATCACACCTGCTACAAGTCTGATGACAGATTCATCGATATGAACAAGCTCAAGGCTTCCACTTCTGGTGGTTTGCTTTGATTAATTGTATTTGCATTGCACCTGTTCTGTATCACTGCATGTGCATAACTCAAGACAGTGTGCCAGCTGAAGTTTTGTGATCATTTTCTAGAGGTTATTGGCTATTTTGCTTTCCTGATTAACACAATTTTATTTGTACTGTCATTGTTAGATGAAGGTTCTTCAAGAATTATAATCTCTCTTTGATTTTTAGAAGTGAAACATTTTAACTATTTCAATAGATCAAATTAAATATGTTTACAACTGTAGTTATAACAGAAACTTCGCACAAATTCCATTCCATAATACAAGAGTATGAATGCATCTGAAACACCTTGATGTCATCATGATAAAAAACATTATTTTCCCCTTAATGAACTGACAAGAATCTCTGACAGGTTGTTGTTTAATACTCTGTAGAAATGTAGAGTAATGAATATTTAGTTTTGTAATTGGAAGAGAGAATGTAGTATGCTCTGTAAAATATTGAACATTCATGCTTGAGCATAGTACTTGCCTTGAGCGAGAAACATTGGATTGTTATTAACAGGTCCTATGATTCCGCAAAAAAAAAAAATATTATGGTATAAATATACAATGTATCAATACGGGCATATAAAGTCGCGCAGCGCGTGACTAAATGGCTAGTTGTGGATGATTTGAACAGCTATTCTTCGCTATTGTTGACAATCTCCAAGGGTTCCCTTACAACGCTCGGGACGAGCCAGGTGACACCGATGAAGATTGCAGAGAAGCTTGCCTGAACAAATGCTACTGCATTGCATACTCAAGTAAATCTGGATGTGCAAGCTCTGTATTACGACCTGTACAATCTGAGCTCAGCTGATAAACCTCCATACAGCAAGATCTGAAAGTTTCTGGGCTTAAACGCCGCACTCAAGCTGTGCAGCGCCTCCGTGTTAGATTGAATGACTGGAACAGCCCCAGCCGTGGCTTTTACATAGCGCCAGGTAGTTGTTTGTTATCTACTAACTACCCGGAGAGATTACGGTGCATGCATGCTAACAATACTAGCTATACACTAGGAGATCAATCCTATCCTGCTAACCATTGTCGCATGTGGTCAGATATGGTGAACCTTCGGGAGTTTGTTTAACACCCTCTCTCAATCATAACCGTTTGAGGTTAAGATTGCTTTTAAAATTCTCCAACAGACGACTTAGTAAACCCATCTACAACTTGATCACCTGAGGACACAAAATCAATTTCCAGTAATTTCTGACTCACTCGGACAAAGTGATAATCAACCTTTATATACTTTGTTCTAGCATAAAAAACTGAATTTGCTGATAAATATTTGGCTCCAAAATTATCACACCAAATCTTTGCTGCTTGAGGACTCTTGATCCCTAATTCTGCTAACAAAGTTTGTACCCATATTATCTCTGTTGTTGCATTTGCTATGGCCTTATATTCTGATTCAGTACTAGACCTTGAAACAACAGCTTGCTTTCTAGCACTCCATAACACTAAATTAGAGCCTATAAATACAACAAAACCTCCAGTAGACTTTCTGTCATCTACACTGCTAGCCCAATCTGCATTTGAGAAACCACTCACAAGAGTAGACCTAGATCTGTGTATATTAAGCCCCGTAATAGTACACAGTTTTACATATCTTAGTATTCTTTTTACTGCTGCCCAATGCAGTGTTGTTGAAGCATGAAGAAACTGACACACCTTATTAACAGAGAAAGCTATATCTGGCCTAGTGAGAGTTAAATACTGCAATGCACCAACTATACTCCTATATTGTGTTGCATCATTAGGTCCCAAAAGAGATCCATCATGTAAAGATAACTTCTCACTAACAGATAGAGGGGTAGCAACATGTTTACAATCCAACATTCCTACTTTCTTTAACAAATCAGTAGCATACTTATCCTGAGTAAGAACAATACCATTGTGTGTTCTTACCTCAATGCCAAAAAAATAGTGTAACTTACCAAGATCTTTTAGAGCAAAATCTGCCTTAAGATCCTATAACAGAGCTGTTGTTGCCCTCTCTGAAGAGCTGGCTATAATTATATCATCTATATATACCAAGATAAAGATAGCAACATAAAGAGTAATGATGTGTCAGCCTTTGAAGCACTAAAACCAAGATCAATCAATTTCTTGCTTAATCTAGCAAACCAAGATCTTGGGGCTTATTTCAAACCATATAAAGACTTATCTAATTTGCATATATAATGTGGTTTAGTGACATCTTCAAATCCTGGTGGCTGCTCCATATAAACTTCTTCTTCTAGGTGACCATGAAGAAAAGTATTTTGTACATCTAACTGTCTGAGACTCCAACTTCTAGAAATAGCTACAGACAAAATGATTCTAATTGTGACAGCTTTGACTACAGAACTGAAAGTGTCTTTATAGTCTATTCCATACCTCTGTTTAAACCCTTTTGCTACTAGGCGAGTTTTATATCTATCTAATGAACCATTGGCTTTCCTTTTAATTTTACAGACCCACTTACATCCAATGATATTCTTTCCTCTTTGAGATGGAACTAAGTGCCAGGTATTATTTCTAATTAAGATGTCATATTCAGACTCCATAGCAATTTTTTAATTTTTATCCTTAAAGTCATCTATATGACTACTAGGTTCTCTAGAACTGGTATCATCTGTGTATACTTTTTCTTTCGGGATTCCACTTTGTAGTCTCGTTCTGGGGCGCACTTGAGGTTGTTAAACTGTGCCTGTCTAGACTCCTGCACCAGCTCACAAGCAGTCTCGGGAGCAGTACCTGAAACTGAGTAGATAATTAGACAGATCGGCAGGAGGAGTGGAATGGTGCTGTCCCTCGTGCGCCTCCTGACGAGATGGCCCAGAGAGAACCATCCTGTCGCCTGCTGCTGGTGATGCATGCCGCGTGGGTGAGCCTGGCGATGGCGCCTGCGCATCTGACAAGCCTGCAGAAGACTGCCCATGTGACTGTTCTGCCGGATCAGAGCCAGCCGGATCTTCTGTGACCACGGGATCTTCTGTATCAGACTCAATATTTGCATCAACCATCTCATTAACAGCAGGATTTACAGGATTAGTCAATTGGCAAAAAATATTGTCATCCCCACTAGTAAATAGAGACGGAAATAAAAGTATTTCAGATCGAAGCCGAGCGCCTGCAATTGCATGAAGCTCAGAAAAAGGGAAAATAGTTTCATCAAAGACAATATCCCAGAAAATATAGATTCGACCTGAAAAAATATCCAGACATTTAAATCCTTTGTGCATATTACTGAAGCCAAGGAAAACACACCATTTAGACCTGAATTCTAACTTGTGTTTATTATAAGGATGGAGATTGGGCCAACAAGCACACCCAAAAACACGCAAGGAAGAATAATCAGGTTTTTGTTGAAATAACTTTTCCAAAGGACTGATGTTTTGTATAACTCTGCTAGGAACTCTATTGATCAAGTAGGTGGCTGCTTGAAAAGCTTCATCCCAAAATTTTAATGGCATTTGTACATGAGATAATAAAGAGAGACCAACTTTCACAATATGTCTATGTTTGCACTCAGCAGACCTATTTTGTTGGTGAGTATGAGGGCAAGACACACGATGAACAATGCCAATTTTTGAGAAGAAACTATTTAGAGTTTGATACTCCCCTCCCCAGTTAGTTTGCATGGCTAAGATTTTTCTATCAAACAAGCGTTCTATCTTAACTTGGAACTCTTTAAATTTCTCAAAAACTTGAGATTTATATTGCAAGAGATAAATCCAAATAAACTTGCTAAAATCATCAATAAAACTAACATAGTACTTCTTTCTTCCTACTGATTCTGGAGCTGGACCCCAAACATCAGAAAAAATAAGTTCCAAAGGATAATAAGAAACACTTGATAAAACAGGAAATGGTAACTGATGACTCTTAGCTTGCTGGCAAGCATTACAAACTGACTCATTAACAGAATCTAAACATGGAAGATTATTTTTATTGACTACTTGCCTTCTTTTGAAGAGGAGGGGTGCCCAAGACGACTATGCCACCGAGCCAAGGACAGTTTAGTGGCACTACAGGCTTGCTTCAAGGATGACCTGGGAAGGGGATAAAGCCTGCGGTGTGATCTTCCTTTAAAGAGTGTTCTCTTGGTGATTAGATCCTTAAGAAAGAAATAATCACGGTGAAGTTCAAGAAAAGCAGAGTTATCATCAACTAAACGGTGCACAGATACAAGATTTTTTTTGGCTTGTGGAACATATAGAACATTTTTAAGATGGATATCACGATTACTAAGGGTATGAACAATAGTATTGCCGATATGACTTGTATCCATACCTGCTCCACTAGCGATGTGGATCTGTTCTCCCCCATTATATTTGTCCTTCATAGTGAGTTTCTCCAGTTCTCCTGTGATGTGATCAGTGGCTCCAGTGTCGATATACCAATTGGTATCAACACCATAGGACGAGCTTGTCGACGCTGCAGCAATGTTTTTACTGTCATGAACATAATCCTCGTCATACCTGTACCAGCAATTTGCAGCAGTGTGGCCTCTCTTGAAGCAAACTTGGCAGATCGGCCTGCGATCTGCTCCTTCTTGCGCGCGCCCTCGGCCGTGCCCTCCACTGTTCGTGCCGCGGCCGGAAGCCACGGCCGCCGCGTGGAGCTCAGCCACCGTGGCCAGGGAAGCCTCCACGACCTCCTCCATTGCCGCCTCCTTTGTTGGCGACGTTGATAATATTTTCTTGAGTCCCCCGATAGAGAGACATGCGGCCTCATAATTGAGGACTTGGGAGTAGAGTTCTCCCACCGTCATTGGCTCCGGTCTTGTGCATACAGCGGAGATCACCTCGCTGTAGTACTCGTCCAACCCAGTGATGATGTACTGGATTAGTTCCTCCTCGTCAATTGGCTTGCCGGTTGCGGTGACCATCTCATCTCCTAGCGCTCTCATCTTCCCGAAAAACTCCGGGAGCGAGAGATTGCCTTTCTTGGTGTTGGAGAGCGCGATTCTTGTGTTGATGGAGCGCGCCCTGGTATGCGTTGAATACATCTGATCGATGATCGCCCATGCTTCTGCCACTGTTTCACACGTCGCGACTTGCATAAGAACATCACGTGAGAGAGACGACAGGAGGTAGCCAAGAACCTATTGATCCGAGGCCTCCCAATCATCAAACTCCAGATTGTCTTTCTTCTCCGTTGTCTTGCCGTCACTGCTTGTGACGACGATATGCACTTGAGGCCTCTTTGTCGCGCCGGTCAGGTGCCCTAGAAGGCGAGCACCACGGACAGCAACGCTGATCTGAGCTCTCCACAGCGCAAAGTTGTTCTTTCCAAGCTTTTCACTCACGGGGTGACCTTGGAAGGGGTTGCCGGCATTGCTGCTAGATGACGCCATGGCTGGAAAGGTGGATGGGATGGATTTTTGGTAGATTGGATCAAAGCTCTGATACCATGAAAGTTTCTGGGCTTAAACGCCGCACTCAAGCTGTGCAGCGCCTCCGTGTTAGATTGAATGACTGGAACAGCCCCAGCCGTGGCTTTTACATAGCGCCAGGTAGTTGTTTGTTATCTACTAACTACCCGTAGAGATTACAGTGCATGCATGCTAACAATACTAGCTATACACTAGGAGATCAATCCTATCCTGCTAACCATTGTCGCATGTGGTCAGATATGGTGAACCTTCGGGAGTTTGTTTAACAAGATCTATGTTGGGTTCCAAGCCCAGGAGCAAGAGGGGATTGACCACAAGATGGATTGTCCTCTTGGTGGTTGGATCAATAGCTGTAGCTTCTGCAATGTTTGCAGTGTTGCTTCTATGCAGGTACAGGAGAGACTTGTTTGGTTCGAGTAAATTCGTAGTAGCATGATCTTTGGTTGCCTACTTATATGCACAGATCAAGAAGGCAACGGAGTGGCGACGGCGTGGGCGGCACCCGGTGGTGCGGCTGCGGGCGAGGCCAACTCCGCGTGGAGGCGGCTTCGGCTGGCGCAGCACTGGCGCGGCGCCTCGGCCAGCGATGGCAAAACCCGGCACGGTATGGTGGCAGCGGTGCGTGGCGTGGTGGCGGCGGTGCACGGCAGGCGGAGGCCGGCACGGTGGCGCTGGTGGCGGTGGGGTGATGGCTGGTGGCGGTGGTTTGGTCGTGGGAGCGAAGGAGGCGACGGCGGCGCCTGGTGGTGGTCGTGACGGCGCGGTGCTCGGTGACGACGGCGGCGGTGTCCCCCAGATCCATGCCACTCAGCCGGATTTGGAGGGTGGCCGGCGGTGGTGGCTGCGGCAGCTGGCAGCAGCGGCGGAGGACATGGCGGTGGCGTCGGGCCGGTTTGCTGGCTGCTTTGGTGGCGAAGGGCGACGACGCAACGGCTGCTTTGGCGGTGGCGGCGGTTTGCAGAGACGGCGGCCAGTGACAGCGGCAACGGCGACGACGGTCGGCTTGCGGCGGTTGTGACTGTGAGGTGGTGGTGATGTCGCCGGATGCGGCAGCGATTGGCGACGTCATGCAGATGATTGCCGGCGACAGCAAGTGGAGGCGGGGAAGGAGTCGGGTGCGAGGTGTGGATGGCGACGGGCGTTCGGCAACAGCGACTGCGGTGGTGGTGACCGTGACTGCGGTCACCGGAGGCATGATGGCTTCGGTCGGCTGGCCGAGGGCATGGCAGACGACTACTTCTGGCCGGCGCGGCATCATTTGGAGGAGGGGTCGGAGACCGGCTTGGCGCAGAAAGGCACAACCGATGGCAGCGGAGGCTGGCTCGGCGCGAGAGGCGCGGGCGGCGGAGATGGAGGCCGGCTTGGCGCGAGAGGCGCGGCCGATGAAGGGAGGCTAGATTGGCGTGAGAGGTGCGTCCGGTGGAGGAGGCTAGCTTGGCGCGAGAGGCGCGCCCGACGGTGGAGGAGGCGACCTCAGTGTGAGGAGGAGCAGCCGGTGGGTGTGGCGCGGTCTTCGGCGCATGAAGGCTGGCCGGGAGGGGGAGGGGGGGCACCGGTGCAGGGGTCCCACATGTCGGCAGAACTTGAGTGGTGGTGGAGTATCGGGGCACCAGCCGTGGATTCGCAGGTGGTGAGCAGCGGGTGAAAACCCAGCCCTGCCTTGGCCGGACCGGCAACGATGATTCCCCCTCCTGAGGGTGTTGTCGTGCTGTCTCACCCCTCAAGGGTGGTTGCCGGGTGAAAGCCCAGTCTTGCTCCTTTGAGCCCCGACGGATGGCGGCGGCGGTTCTTCCGTCGCTTTTCTTCTTGAAGACGTCGTTTAGGCATCCCCTAGGGGGCGATCTTGTCTGTGTCCCTTTGTTGGTCTAGCGGCGGCCACTCCGGTGCTTGCCTTCTCCTGGGCTTGTGTGTTAGCGCTGTCGGTGTGTGGGTGGTGGTATATTTTTTCTTTTTCCCTGGTTACGACCCTCTAGGATTGTAATCTTGTAATTTTTTCCTGCTCTATCAATAGAACTTTGCACCGTCTTGTGCGAGTCATTCAAAAAAAGAAGGCAATGGAGAATTTCTGCGATAATCTCGGAGAAGGCGGATTCGAAAGCATTTTTCAGAGGTACTTGCCCAAGAAGAAGAAGAAGATGGTAAGGAAGGAGACGAGTGTTTCCAAGAACGTGGGAGCACACACGACGACGGCATTGGGCGACTTGAAGTCACCCTCCATCTCCTTCCGCGGCGACACATTCTTCCGGTCCATGAACAGTGACAGAGGCAAGAATGCGCCGCTCCCGTCCTCCTCGATGCCACCACCGGCGGCGGCCTGTCAGTGCATGTCGCTCAGCTGCAGCATCATCGGCTTGTCTCCACCCTCTGCGCCGCCACCATCACCAGCCCCATCGATCTGGTGCTGCCGGAGGCAGGATGCGAGCAACGCCGACTCGTCAAACACCTGCTCCGCCACCAGATTACCCTTCTCATCGTGCAGGCGCCAAAGTCACCGTAGAAGAAGCCGTGCGGACTTGTAGCCGGAGGAAGAAGAACGCCTGAGAGAGAGGAGAGAGAAGAGGAGGGAGTGAGAATGGCACGTGGGGCCCACGTGGGCCCCACCATTTTAAAATACATTTTTGTTGTAACTAACATGTGGGCCCATGATTATTATTATTTTTTTCCATATCAAGTTGCCACATAAGCGCCCCGTCAATATCATGTGGGAGAAAGACTGAGTCAAACTAATCACGTAGGCGCCACGTCAGTTAAAACCGGCATGCAAACCGCCATGGGACCTATATTGCACCGGTTTTGTAATTGAGGGACACGTTGTATCTGGTTTTCCTGTTGAAGAACGAAAATCGGATTGGTTGACAAGTTAAGGGATCTCAAGTGAACTTATTCCTTCTTCTTTTCCACCGAAGCAGCAGGCCCAGGCCAATCGGCCTGTTTGTCTTCCTCTGTACCAGCTAGCCCAAACCAGCTATTCTTTCCGGCCCATCTTTGTTTCTTCTTCTTCGGCCCATCTGTCCCAACTCGATCAGCCTCGACAGCCAACCAGACGCACCTGGACCTGGTGTGTCGGCCGGCCTCGCCGCAACTCGCGCTCGCGCGCGCGGCCCTAACCCGCCCTCCCTCCCTGCCGCACCGAGCTCGCCAGGGCGCTGTCCCGCGACAAGCCGCGGACGCGTACGGCGACAAGCCGTGGACGACGCGCCTCCCTTTCCGCTGCCCCTTGAAATCTCAGCCGTGCTGTAGTGCCAAGCAGACCTCACAACGACGACTTCGTCGCCTCCCCGTACCAACCACCGCACGTACAGCGCCGAGCTGTACTTAGATCGCGTCACCCGAGCAGCGTTTCGCTTGTACCCGCCCGGCGCACCGGCCCCGCGACCGCGAGATGACGCCGAGTCGCGCCAACCATCCACTCCCTGTCGCGCGCCACGTCGCCTGCTGCCGCCCGTTTACTTTTCCTCATCTCCCCGCGCGCACCTTCCGCTGCTGCACCCAGTCCACCGCGCCGCCATGCCGCGCCACCGGAGCTCGACGCAGAAAGTGGTGCGCCGCGTCCATCCTCCCCACCACCACCACAGTCCTCCTCCTGTGCCACCCAGTCACCCACCATGCCCCTTTTTCATCGCCATCGGCCTCCTCCTTTCCCCCACCAATCCATCTCCAGTTCTCCACCATCACACGATCGAGCATCTCGGGGCCGCGACTTCTTGCTTTTCCGCCCTCGCCCCCACACCGGCCGACACGCCAAAATCCGCCGTCGCACCTCGAGCCCGCTCACCTCCAGCATCACCAGCACCACTCTCCGCCTCCCTGGCCGCCGTCGCGCCGGGTCGAGTGCCACGCTCGCGTGCGCGCGCGCCTCCTTCCCCACCGCCGATTACCGGCCCCGTCGGCGACCACCTGCTCCATCCCTTCAAAGGTTTAAGGCTGACTTCATTTGTAGGTTTTCCCAACCCACTTTTCTTTTTCCCAAACTACTACTTCTAGATGATACATTTTTTTTAAAAAAAAAATCTATATGAGTCACTTCGTTTTACATAATAGAGAAATTAGTTTTCATCCCCAACCAACGAACACAGACTAAAACAGTTTCCTATATTGTATATCTTGTGCAGAAGTCCATCCATTCCTCAATCCTCAATAGACACATCAACGTTCCAATTCCAAGCTAGAGAAGAGCAGAAGGCTTGCGGAGAAGAATGGCTTCTTCCGAGAGCAGCAAGAAGCTGCGAGACCTGCTCATGCCCTTCTTCGCCACAAGCCACATCGGCCCCTGCACCGACCTCGCCGTCCGCCTCGCCGCGGCCAGACCGGATGTCGTCGAGCCCACTCTCGCCGTCACCCCGGCCAATGTCTCGGTCGTCCGATCAGCCCTCAGGCGGCATGGCTCTGCGGCGAGCACCGTGGTCAGCATCGCCACGTATCCGTTCCCGGAAGCGGCCGGCCTCCCACCGGGCGTCGAGAACCTCTCCACCGCCGGCGACGAAAGGTGGCGCGTTGACGCCGCTGCCTTCGACGAGGCGATGACACGGCCAGCACAGGAGGCGCTCATCAAGGACCAATCTCCCGACGTCCTCATCACAGACTTCCACTTCTCGTGGAACGTCGACATCGCCGAGGAACTCGCCATGCCCTGCGTTCAACTCAACGTCATCGGTTTATTCTCCACGCTCGCCATATACCTTGCCGCTGCCGTCGTGAATGACTCCGATTCGGAGGAGATCACCGTCGCAGGGTTTCCGGGGCCGGAGCTACGGATCCCGAGGTCAGAGTTGCCGGATCTCTTGACCGCTCATCGGAATCTGGACTTAGTGGACAATATGCGCAAGGTGGTACAAGTGAACAGGAGGTACCATGGCTTCGTCGTCAACTCGTTCTTGTTCCTGGACAAGCCATACTGTGAGAAGTTCATGTGCAACGGCTTCGCGAAGCGCGGCTACTATGTCGGTCCCCTCTGCCTTCCGCTGCCACCGGCCGTAGCTAGCGTCGGTGAGCCCACTTGCATCAGCTGGTTGGACTCGAAGCCGAGCCGATCGGTGGTGTACATATGCTTCGGCACATTTGCTCCCGTCTCGGAGGAGCAGCTCGATGAGCTGGCTCTCGGGCTGGAAGCCTCTGGCAAGCCGTTCCTTTGGGCGGTCAGGGCGGCCGACGGGTGGGCACCGCCGGTGGGGTGGGAGGAGCGTGTCGGTAACAGGGGATTGCTCGTCAGAGATTGGGTCCCGCAGACGGCGATACTTGCCCACTCGGCGACAGCAGCGTTCCTGACGCACTGCGGCTGGAACTCGGTGTTAGAGGGTGTGACGGCCGGCGTCCCGTTGCTGACATGGCCGCTGGTGTTCGAGCAGTTCATCACGGAAAGGCTGGTCATGGAAGTCCTGCGGATTGGGGAGAGGGTGTGGGACGGAGCACGGAGTGTACGGTACAAGGAGGCGGCGCTGGTGCCGGCGGCGGCGGTGGCGCGAGCCGTGGCGAGGTTCTTGGAGCCTGGAGGGACAGGGGACGCGGCGAGGATCAGAGCGCAGGAGCTCGCCGCGGAGGCTCACGCGGCCGTGGCCGAAGGCGGCTCGTCGTACGACGATCTGCGCAGGCTCATCGACGATATGGTCGAAGCAAGGGCGGCCGCCGGCGAGGTTGCACCGGCACGGCAACCTCAGTAGTCTATTCATTTCGCTCCGTTGCCATGAGCGATGCACTACTCCTGCAGGGACTTCAGAAGTGTTGTTCTTGTCACTTGTGCGAAGCGTTTATTCAGAGTGCAAACCGCAGTATTCAGTTGATCAGCTCCAACGAAGATCTGCACCTGCAATATATATTGGCTTAATTTGGCCTTGTTCGTAATTTGAAAGCTTTTAAGTTGCATCTGATATCTGTCGTTGCCTTCAGAGGTTTCCATGTACCTTCTCTCTCTGTCCATCTTCTCTCTCTGTCCATTAGATCATTGCTACTCAAGGGTCCTAATTAATTCCAAGCATTGAAGAAGATCGCTTCTAATATGTATTTCCCTTCTGAAAATTTCATCTTGTTCATGTGATCATGCCAAGTTAGTGGATATTCACGTTATCAACCACAAGTTTCTAAAAGATTGCTCATTCCTCGTCAGATTCCCCGGAAATATCATTTTTGTACTTAATCTCTATTACTACCATCACTGGGTTCTTTTATATACTTAAACAAAGATGGCTTCTCATGGTCGCGCAATCCTGCGACTTTGAATGACTACTATTTGTGAAAGGAGGACGGATAACCGAAAAGTATTTTCTACACATAGATGTCATGGTATCTAGATATATGCATGTAATTTAAATAGCTATAGAAAAATTTCATAAAATTTGGTAAGATAGACTACGATAATATAAAACTCTATGCAAACATGCAAGTCTAAATTTTATCGAAATACGAAGAAACAAAAATAACAAATTTTATCTGCGTTGTATGGGTACTATTCACTATCCGATTTTATTATTTTTGTTTCTCTAGTTGTAGATTAAATTTAGTCATGTATGTTTGTGTGTAGATTTATATCAATACAATTGATGTTACTATTTTTTTAAAAAAAATTTATATAACTATTTGAGTCACATGTAATCGATGGGTGCCATGATATCTAGGTGTAGAAAATCCTTGTCCGATGGATACCATCATGTTTTATAGATGGACTGATACAGTGATACTGCAATGCCACCCTGTAGATTTTTTTAGATAATGTGCCACCCTGTAGATGTGAAGAGAAAAAAAAAAGTATTGTCAGCAGGTATGCGACCCAGATCGCAGCTGATCAGCGTGCTTAGTTTTTTTAATCTACCTCTAATTATTGAAGTAGTTTCAGTTACTATCGCATCGTGACGGAGTACCCGCTTACCATATTTTAAGTCGATCATAAATCAGATTTTGGCCCCTTTCCATTAAAAAACGGAAATGCTATATACCGGGATCCCGTCGGGACGGGATCCCTTCGTCCCCTTGCCTATCCAAAGAGGAGTGAGAGCTGAGCGCACGCCTGAGCCATGAAGAGGAGCTGGCTGCCAGTAAGGACCTCCGGCGAGGGCCGGGGAAGAGGACTCGCTCGACGAGAGGAGGATGCGGCCACCGGCGACGAGCCCTACACAGTGAGCTTGAGGACCTCGTCTGGATCACGTCAAGGCAACAGCGCGTCGCGGCCGAGCCGGTGGCGGGAGAAACATCGATGAAGAGAGGAGGGGCGGCTGCGGCCGGAGCTACGGGAGGGGCAGCTGCGGCCGGAGCTCTGGGAGGGGCGGCGGCGGCAGTAGCCGGAGCCAGGAAAGGAAGCGGCGACGGCAGTCGGAGCCAGGGGAGGAAGGGGCGGCGGTGGTGGTAGCCAGGGGAGGGAGCGGCGGCAGTGGCCGGAGCTAGGGGAGGGAGGGGGCGGTGGTTGGAGCTACGGGAGGAAGGGGCAGGGCGGTGGCGGTGGCGGTGGCTAGAGCCAGGGGAGGGAGGGGCGGTAGTGGTTGTCGGCGTCGGCGTCGGGTACGTGTCCGGCTTCTGATACCCAGTAGAAATTACCTGATATCTAGTAAGTATCACCTGATATCTCATAGGTATCACTTGATATCTCGCAAGTATCACCTTCTACGCGGTAAGAATTGTACGATACCTTATAGGTATCACCTGCTACTTCGCAAAGTATCACATGATACATGATAGAAATCGCCTAATACCTTATAGGTATCAGGTATCATACCTGATACCTCGCAAGTATCGCCTGGTACCGGCTAGGTATTAGGATCTGATACCTAACAGGACCTGATACCTAACATGTATCAGGTATAACCATCAAGTATCAGGCGATTCCTATCACATATCAGGTGATGCTTGTGAGGTATCATGTGATCCTTACCACGTATCAAATAATTACTTACGAGGTATTAGATGATACCTATCAAGTATTATGTGATTCTTATCACGTAGAGCGTGATACTTTGCGAGGTATCAGGTCCTAATACCTAGCCGGTATCGGGTGATACCTACCAGGTATCATGCGATTATACCTCCTATCATGTATCAAGCGATAATCGCGAGGTATTATGTGATACCCATCAGGTATCGCGCGATTTCTACGACGTATCGAGTGATACTTGCGAGGTATCATATGATACCTACTAGATATCAGGAGCTGGGCGTTGTCGCCGGCGGCCGCGTCCTCCCCCGTCCACGCTCCACACCGAACCCGAACCTCGTCGCCGGCAGCCGAATCCTCCCCCGTCAAGTCTACATCGGAGCTCGTCGCCGACGACCGCGTCCTCCGTCGGGAGCTTGTCACCGGCGGCCGCGTCCGTTGTCCACGCCTCAACCGGCGGTCGCGTCCTCCACGCCGGAGCTCGTCGCCGGCGCCGCCGCCATCACCACGCAGGATCCTCCACCGTCCACACCCCATGCCGAAGCTCGTTGGCGGCGCCGTCTCTGTCACCTCGCAGGATCCTCTGCCGTCCATGCGACCATGCCCCATGCATGTCGAAGGTCGCCGGCAGCCGTGTCCTCCATGCTGGAGCTCGTCGCCGACGGCCGCATCCTCCATACCGGAGCTCGTCGCCGGCGGCCGCGTCCGCGCCGCCGGCGTCAGCCTTGTATGTGCTGCTCCCATGGTGGCATGCGCTCTCGCGTCTGAGGGAGGTGGAGGGGGAGCGATCCCGTTGGGACAGTATCCCAACAGGATTTCGGTATATAGCAGCCTCCGAAACTTAAAAAAAACATGAGATATTGTTTTGCAGACAAGGACAGAACAAAAGCAGACAAAAAAGTTCATACATTGTATCTGTTCTTGCCACGACACAGTACGAATCTTCGATGACGAGGGCAAGACAAAGTGTCAAGCATGCAGCATCACTACCCTTTAATTAATCGTAAAATAATCAAATCATTCAGCAAATATTAATACAGTCTGTGAGTGATCTAGCTGAGATTGAGAAGCGGCTATTCCACAATAGTTCGATCGTCATCTGATTGCAGACATCGCCCACTTTCGCCAACCAAGAGCAGGAAAATGGCTTCGGATGGCAGCAGCAAGAAGCTTCGCGCCGTGCTCATCCCGTTCTTCGCCACCAGCCACATCGGGCCCTTCACCGACTTCGCCGTCCGCCTCGCCGCGGCCAGGCCGGACGGCGCCGTCGAGGCCACCCTCGCGGTCACGCCGGCGAACGTGCCCGTCGTTCGATCGCTGCTCGAGCGGCACGGCCCAGCCGGCGAGGGGTCGGTGGCGATAGCCACCTACCCGTTCCCGGCGGTGGACGGCCTCCCGGCGGGCGTCGAGAACCTCTCCAAGGCGGCGCCCGGGGACGCCTGGCGCATCGACGCGGTGGCCGACGACGAGGCGCTGATGCGGCCGGCGCAGGAGTCCCTCGTCAGGGAGCTCCGCCCTGACGCCATCGTCACCGACGCGCACTTCTTCTGGAACGCCGGCCTCGCCGACGAGCTCGGCGTGCCGTGCGTTCAGTTCTACGCCATCGGCGCCTTCTCCACCATCGCCATGGCCCACCTCATCGGCGCCGTCAAGAAAGACGCCAAGGAGGTGACCATTCCTCGGCTCCCCGGCCACGACTTGACGATCCCGACGACCGAGCTGCCGGAGTTCTTGAGGAGCTCGTCGGAGGTTGACATCGACTACTCCAAACCCAAGAACCTCCATTCGGGGCCATCAGCCTACTTTGGCGTCGTCGTCAACACGTTCTTGGACCTCGAGGCCGAGTACTGTGAGATGTACACGCGAGACAAACACGCCAAGCGTGCCTACTTCGTCGGGCCCGTCTCGCCGGCGCCGCCGCCATTGCCGGCATCCGGCGAGTCACCATGCCTCGACTGGCTGAGCTCCAAGCCTAGCAGGTCAGTGGTCTACCTCTGCTTCGGTAGCCTGACCCACGTGTCAGACACTCAGCTCGACGAGCTGGCCTTGGGGCTAGAGGCTGCCGGGAAGCCATTCCTGTGGGTGGTGAGGACTGACATGTGGGCCCCATCCGAGGGCTGGAAGGAGAGGGTCGGGGACAGGGGGATGGTCATCAGAGGTTGGGCCCCACAAAAGGCGATACTGGCCCACCCGGCAGTGGGTGCCTTTGTGACGCAATGCGGGTGGAACTCGGTGCTAGAGGCGGTCAGCGCCGGTGTCCCGGTCTTAACATGGCCAATGGTGTTCGAACAGTTCATCACCGAGAGGCTTGTGACGAAGGTGCTCGAGATCGGAGAACGCTTATGGCCGGAGGGCGCCGGAGTACGAAGTACCATGGATGAGGAGAAGGAGGTCGTCCCCGCGAAGGCGGTGGTGGAGGCCGTCACGAAGTTCATGGAGCCAGCAGGTGCAGGGGAGGCGGCGAGATGCGCCATCAAGGAGCTCGCTGGGAAGGCTAATGCTGCCGTAGCAGAAGGCGGCTCATCGTACTGCGATATGCTCCGCCTTATCGATGATCTTATGCAAGCCAAGTAATGGTAATGCTCGTAAGATGTACTAGCTCTGTGTTAAAATATTTGCTTTCCTAAAAAACTCATACAGTTTACTATTGTAAGATTTATATTTTTTAAATCCACCATAAGAAATACTTTCATAATGTTAATTTATATGTCGTTGAACTATATATTATTTAAAAAAATAATGGTTAAAAATAGACATGTTTGATTTTAGGCAGATCTAAAATAGCAAGTAATTTGAAATGGAAAGAGTAACCTTTTTGTTCTATTTGATGCATTGAGCTCCTGAGTTTATCAGATTTGTGTTTAAAGCTCACGGCAACATCTACTGATCGATTCGCTCAGATGCAGCCTGAACCGACTTCCCAAACTGTAGCAGTTCACTGAAACAAACTGATGAATTCACTGCAACACTGACCTCTGAGAAAGATCATTGCTTCTCCTCTTCCGGTCACGTTGGACCGGAACTCCCAGGAGAAATCTAACCAACTTGAACGGTATGCACGGAAAATAGAGCGGTCTATTAACACGTGATTAATTAAGTATTAATTATTTTTTTAAAAAAATAGATCAATATGTTTTTTTAAAGCAACTTTTGTATAGAATTTTTTTTGCAAAAAACACACCGTTTAACGGTTTGAAAAGCATACGCGCGGAAAACGAGAGGGGAGAGTTGGGAAAGGAAATGTCTATACATACGACTAGCGTGTACGATTTGTATCCGACTAGTGCAAAGCTGCTATATGCCTGGTCCCACATGGGAAGATGTTGAGAGTGTTGATTGGTGGTCGGATGTAAGTCGTACAGCTCCAGTCGTACGTATAGCAAAACTCGTTGGGAAAACATAGTGCCGAACAGGTCACCTGCGAATTGGTCACCATGAGATTGTACAGCACTAAATACCTGGATATGAGAACTTACAATATACTGGTAGTATATACCGTTACTATATACGATTTAACGGTGTATATTGATTTAATTTTCCACTTAAATATATGTCAGTATAAAATTTACAAGGGTTTCCTAAAAAAAAATTTACGAGGGTCATTTTTGTTAAAATAAAAGGAATTAATTTAGATAAAAAAAGTTTTGATACCCGCATCGAGTTGTATGAATGTGTTAGCCTAGCTAACAATATTCAGAACATGTAAAGTCCTCCACGCACATCTGTTATGTTACACCTTACATTATGTGATCGATAATTGGTCACTTGTAATCAAAGTATGTAAATTTTTAATGATGATTAGAATTGACACACGTCATCATCTCTCGCAGGCGTACAAATGAAATCCAGCAGCGATGCCGGCAACCCGACATGTGAACGAGTTCCAATTAGACTGGATTAACTCTTAACCACGAAATTCAAACTCCTAATTTACCCATCTATATACTAGCAGTATATTATCCTGTAAAAGTTCTCAGTAAGATATGCACAAACAGATCATGGAAATTACAATAATCGTTTTTTTGAAAAAAAAAGAGAGAAAAGGATCAATGGAGTTCTCCGTCTGCTTGGCGCCTTTTTTCCGCATACTTTACGGCAACATCTCTGTTCCTCTGTTCTCATTCAAGATATTAAAAGTTAGTACAGAACTTCCCCATCAGAAAAATGCATGTGCAGCTAAAATCAGAAAAAAAATGAAATGACCAAGGGCATTTTTTGCCAACCCCCCCCCCCCCCCCACCCCCCAAAAAAAAAATTGTGAGAAAGACATTGTGTTCTACTCCAATACACAATTCTCCAGGTAGTTTTTTGTTGTTGTTGGAAAGAACACTAATTACTGTACAAATAATTACCGAGATAACTAGATACAAATTACAAAGAGTAATGACTGAGGAAGAAGGTATTAGTGGCTTCATGAATGCAAATGCAGCAGCTAATCACTTACTTGAAAATTGAATGGAAATCGAATGAGTACTTGAAAATTGAATGAGCAATTGGGCCAGTTCTAAAGTAGAGAGTTAGGGAATTACCTGCTTTATAGCGTTGAGAGACACATCTGGATCATCACTAATGAACCTCCCATGAGCATTCCGCTGAGCAATGTACAGGTTCCAGTCGACTTCGCGACGAAGGAGATCCATGCGCCTGAAGTGTTCATCCGTCCAGCCCGCGTATCTCGTACGACCAAAAGGGAGACCCTTTGCGTCTTCGGTCTCATCGAGCTGCTCCGCAGCTTCGTTCAAAATACTGAGATAAACACGCCAGTTAATTTTGCCATCTTTGAACAGGTACCCTGCATCCTCCTCATCACCACCAGCTGCTGGCACTGCTGCTACAGTACACATGAACAACATTAGGCTACATGAAACAGGAATCCCATCCGAGGCGACTCCAAATTCATCATACCTGAATCCGAATCCTCTGTGTTCTTGTTGAGATGCAGAACTGCGACCAACCCGGCCAACGCACCACTGTAGAATACTCGCCTCCCCGCCGCCGCCGTCGCCGCGGCCGCCGCCTGAATAGCGAGGCCCAACCAGGGCTCCGCCTGCGCCTGCGCGCGTGGCGAGAGCCTCCGGGTGAGGAGCGAACCGAGGGTTCGGAGGGCCATGGCCGCCGGCCGGAGTGCGCGCGCCCTCTTCCTCCTCCGACGACTCGATTTCCTCTTTGCCTTCTCCGCCGCCGCCGCGCGCCTCGATTCGATTTCTTAGTGGTTGATGGGCTTCGCTTCCGATTTCCGATTGACACGGCTTTGGAGAGGTGTTGGGGGCCAATATATAGGATAGGAGTCCGGTTTGAGTCCCTCAAGTGTAGCTGCAATCTGATTCGAGTAACTAAACCCTCAACTGTTGTCACAGTCTGATTCGTATCCTTAACTGTAATTATAAATAAAATAATATAATAAACTGATTCGAATAACTACACCCTCAACTGTTGTCACAGTCTGATTCGTATCCTTAACTGTAATAATAAAATAATATAATAAAGCCTCCTTTAACTATTAAAAACCGAGTCAATTTACCTTCCGCAGGGGTTTCCATTATTCTAAGAACGCACATTAACATGCATGCATGAACTCAAATCATAGTTCACTGCAACACTGACCTAGAGAAAGATCAGTTTAGGCTCAGGTATTACAAATTTTGGCCTTTAGATCAAAGCCAAACAAACACTTGTTGCTGTCAGTGTACAAAATTTTGGCCCTTGGACAAAGCTCGCGAATTGTCAATTTTGGGTTTAAACCACGACCTGTTTTACCACATGGAAGCAAGAACTCCTCAAACTCGTTACGGTTCACTGCAACTTCTACGGACGAATTCGCTCATATGCAGTCTGAATGAACTTCTCGAAATCGTAAAATTACATGAAAACATCTACTACTGTCGAATTCATTCAGAAAAGAAAAAAAAATCTAGTACTGATGAATTCCCTGCAACAATGGCCTCGAGAAAGATCATTGCTTCTTCTCCTTTCTTCCTCCGGTGACATTGGACACGAGCCCCCGGAGGAATCTTGCCGACTTGGTCACCGGCGAGTTTGCGGCCATGACGTTGTACAGCATGGTCTCCACCTCGCCGATCGTCGGCCGCCGCTTCAGCCGCGACACCACCTTGAACTGCTCCGCCTCCGGCGCGGCGGCGTCGTCCTCCACCATGAGCACCCAGCTCTCGCCGCCGAACCTGCCGCCGTCGACGCACCGGAGCAGCACGCCCTTCTTCTTGCTCAGGAGGCCCCTCACCTCCAGCCCCGTGAAGGAGTACACCACGCCGAAGGAGCCCACGAATCCCCTCGCGCCGCCGGCGAACCCCTCGTCCTCCTCCTCGTCGAAGCTCCACGCCGGGTTGAACATGACCACCGGCTTGGTGTCCAGCGCGTCGGCGGCGGCCTTCATCTTCTCCACCTGCGACCGTCCGGGCGCCAGGAACACGGCGGCGTCGCAGCTGCTCAGCGCCTCGGGCGCCACCGCGTCGAGCTGCGCGTGCGCCGTGGATTCCCCCCAATCATTGTGCTCCCGTAGAGCCACACCCATCTCCTCGGAGGACGGCCACACGAGCAGCAGCCTCGCGGCCGCGCCGCCGCCGCCGCCGCCGCCCTTCCTCGACAAGCCGAGGCCCGACGAGAACACGTCGGAGGCGAGGCGCGCGAGGGAGCCCGGGGAGTCGTCGACGACGGGTATCTCGGCGCGGAACCGCGGCTGCCGCTGCTGCTTCCTCTGCTTGCCGAGCGGCTTGCGCAGCGCGGCGGCGAGGCAGGACCTCGCCTGGGACACGGCCTCCTCCCTCGACGACGGCGGCGAGGGGGCCGCGCCCGCCTGCGTGGACGACGAGGAGCGGACGGGTCGCGGCGGCTGCTGCTCGCGGAGGAGCAGTGAGAGATGGAGAAGAGATCGCTGCCGCTGCGGTGGCGCGAGGTGCCGAGATGGTGGCGGGAACGGCGGTTTGGGCGCGAGTTTGGAGGGAGGAGAGTTCAGGAGGCTCAAGGCCATTGGCGCCAGAAGCTTCGCTGCCTGGAGGAGAAGATAAGGTGGCTGCTTGCTTTTGACATACTATCAACTGCTCTAGTATCAGTATGTCTCATTGGCCATAATTTCTTCAGAGATTCAGTGCTCAAGCTGTCTCTCTTTTTTTTTTTTTTCACTTAGATGTGACTACAAAGATGGTTATGACTAGTTGACATGCTATGCTTAACCTTGGTATTGAGGCAGACTTTCAACATCACAAAATGGGCAACGAATTCCCTCATTGGTCACTTAACTTCAGCCAACAATGAACAGTCAGTGTGAAGAATACACATTGAATTGCTTCATCAAATGAACACACCGAGGATTATATATCGAGAGGGCTTGTACCCACACAAACCACAACAATTACAAACAAATAATTTCATATTCTCAGAACTGTCATTGGACTATCGAGCATGAGTTAGCGTAAGCAAAGCATTAAGCTGAACAAGGAATGCTGAATTTGCAGGTTTTGAACCATGATAAAAAGTTATTCGGTTCCCAGACTCTCAACTCAGATGAATATTTCAGTAACACAACTTGTCAAGGATTCCAGGGTTGGGTGAGAAGCAGCGTTTCCTTGCATAGGCAGAAAGTGGTATGTACAAAATCATGCGAAACATTACAGGAACTATTCAAGTCAAATTACAGGTCATGCCTCAAACAATGATGTAGATATTCATGTTCTTAATATTCAAATTCAAGCATTGTTCACTAGAGGTTCAGATTCCAATTTGGTAATCAATCTACGGTTGCCATGCAACCTGTGGCCCTACAGTAGATGTTCATTCAGTGAGGTATCTTCAGAAGACATTCATGCCATCAGCCATGTCAACAACTCAACATAAGAAACATGAGGCTGTTCAGAATCCCACTCCCAGGGGAGTAACCACAAGAGTAAAACAAGTTACAGTTAAGAATTGTGATGGCCAGTTTCATAATTCAACAAGGCAACTTCACTCAACAAATCATCTAAGCAGGTAATAGAGAGAACATTTCTCTCGTTTTCCGCGTGCACGTTTCCCGAACTACCAAACGGTGTGTTTTTTGTAAAAATTTTCTATAGGAAAGTTGCTTTAAAAAATCATATTAATCCATTTTTGAAATTTAAAATAATTGATACTTAATTAATCATGCACTAATAGCTCACCTCGTTTTGCGTATCTTCCCAATCTTCTCAATCCCCTTCTCCTCAAACTCACCCTAAGTGACCAAACCCGACAGCATGGACAAATGAACCCTCAGAAAGCCAGAATCAGGTGCACTAATTAATCCATTGGTTGGGGATTAGAACAACATCTTATTGCTAGTCATATATTCGGATGACAAAGAAACAACTTAGTATTTTTAACATGTGCTACAATTTAGTACCCAGGGGCGGAAATGCAGAAAGGTTGCAGGAAGAGACACCAGCACGACATATAACAGAATATATGTGATCAACGAGGAAATTGGTGGTTGAATGCAGGACTATGTGATCAACGTTTGATTTCTTTCCTTTATGAAACACGGTTACTCTAGACATCTTCCGAATGAACAAATTGTAAAACATTCACTTCCTACATAAGTTGAGTTTTCTGAAATTAGGCCAACATTACCAACGAATTCCAGTGTTGTGGACCTGCTAGTACACTGCAAGCTTCTATAATCCTAGCGAACACACAAAGTCGAAAGCTTTCGTTGGTGTTAAATGAACTCATCTACTGCAGACTCCAAAATCAAACATGACAGCTCAAATCATATCAAGATACTCATCAACAACTCAAGTTTTATTTCAAGATAATGCCTGGGTAGCTGATACAGGTATGCAGACGAAAGATCACACCTATATTACCCATGATATAAAACCTGGTACAGCTCAAGATGCCCCGGTGCCGGAGCATGTGGGATGCTCAGAAGACGATGCGGAACTGCGGCGCGCCCTCGCCGGCGGCCGGGACGAGCTCCCAGCGGCAGGGCTCGAGGTCGTCGGACACGGGGCAGTACCCCGCGAGCGTCACGGCGGCGCCGGACTCCGCCGCCGACCCGAACTCGAAGACGGTCGCGTCCGCCTGCCGCTGCCGCCGCAGCACCTCCACCGCCCCCTGCGTGCCCCCAGCCGCCGCGACCTCCGCCACACCCGCGCCACCCGCTCCCTTCGCCGGCTCCGGCGAGCCGCCGCCCCGCCGCCACCACGAGAAGAGCCCCATCTGGATTAGGGAAATATTAGGGTTTTTGGACTTTTTGGCGAGCGAAAAAAAAAATCTGAAAGAAGAAGAGATCGTGAAGATAGCACAGCCCAGTGGGCCCCACATGTCAGCCTCTCCACAAGTTTTTAACTAAAGCTATATGGGCTTGTGAGTTGTGATGCGATGGGCTTCGGCCCAGTAGGAAGAAGCAGCCCACGGAGACTAGTCGTCGTCGTCTCCCTTGCATGGCAAATGCAGTGGAAATCTCCAGAAAAAGGAAAAAAGGCGGGAATCACATCGTCTACTACCTCCAAACGGAATCACACCTCTCATCCTCTGCTTTCCGCAAAGGCCACCACCACCACCACCACCACCGCCTCTTCTTCCTCCTCCTCCTCCTCCGCGTACAAGAACCTCTCCCCGCGTGCGCCCAGCGCACACACCTGCGCCTCAGCTAGACAGGCAGTCGATCGATCAGTCAGTCGCCATCAATGCCGCCGCGGCGGGGGATCGAGGTCCGGCAGGCGGTCGGCGACGGAGCAGCGCCGAGGTGGCGCATGTCGCTGCTGGAGAACACGTTCAGCTCGTTCCTGCAGTCGATCGGCGGCGGCGCCGGGGCGGACGGCGCGGCGGCGAGGGCCGTGTTCGGGGAGGGGTCGCTGTTCAGCCCCTTCCTGTTCGGCAAATTCTTCGACCCGGCCGACGCCTTCCCGCTGTGGGAGTTCGAGCCGGAGGTGCTTCTCGCCGCGCTCCGCCGCGGGGCCAGGACCACCGTCGACTGGGCCGAGACGGACTCCGAGTACTACCTCAGAGCTGACATACCAGGTAAATTCACCATCTCGATCGAGTACTGGCTTTGATTGATTTCTCTCCTGTTTTTCTCCATTTCTGCGTAGTTAAGCTCCATATCTGCTTTCTGTTTGTGCATATTGTGATTAGTTTTCATCACTAATCTTGTTAGTAAAAATTAATGAGTAGGAGTAGCATGTTTTAGTTTGTGTGTATGTTCTTCCTTAGTCTATAGATGCACAGTTTTCCGGCGCACGTTCTGAAGAAAAGAAAAAATTGAGTTACCCTTACACATTTGTCAGAGATGATCTTGCTTGTGCGCAACACAATCTTCAGGTTAACTGGCAGGAACAGCGCTGAGCCTGATAAATGTTAGTAGTAGTGTTGCTGGATCAATTTTCTGAAACAGAAGTTCTTGCAAAGAGTGCACCAAATTAATTCACATGCCGTATTGCTATCAGCAAGAACTTCAGAATCAGATTCAGATGCCACGGAGACAGGGAGTTTTTTCAACTTCCTGTAGGAAACCAAACAGTTGACATTTGCTAGAAGTAACCGGATTATACCAGAGGATAAAACTTGGAGCTTGAAAGTAACTAGGGTCATGTGGTTGTCTCCTTTTTCTTCCTGCGCTTTTCTCTGCTTTTTCACTACAGTAACATTGCGATCTCGCTGTCTCTGAATTTACATATTCTTTGCGTCTGGTTGCGGTGCACCATCCACCATGGTCCAAAAAAAAGCAGACAATTTTTTTATCAGATGAGGAAGAGAAAAAAGCAGTCATGGCGTGTGCCGGACGATTACGAAACCCTAAAAAGAACCTAATCGCTTTCACATTATTGTACTGAAACTAGTGATCGAGTTAATCAAGAAGCAATTGCTGAGATTAGCCAACTGTTTTGTTCATTCAGGTGGCAGGAAATGCGACGTGGAGGTGAGCGGCGACGACGCCATGAGGGTGGTCGACGTCAGCGGGCTGTGGCGGGCGGCGCCGCCGCCGCCGCCGGACGGCCGGGACTGGC
This sequence comes from Oryza meridionalis, assembly GCA_000338895.3. NCBI lineage: Eukaryota > Viridiplantae > Streptophyta > Magnoliopsida > Poales > Poaceae > Oryza > Oryza meridionalis. The sequence goes on from CM002528.2 coordinate 24,887,049, forward strand.
GCGCCGGCCGGTGGTGGGAGCACGGCTTCGTCCGGCGCGTCGAGCTGCCGGAGGACGCGGACTGGAGGAAAGTGGAGGCCTTCTTCGACGACGGCGAGGGGTCGCTGGAGATCAAGGTGCCCAAGTCCGGCGGCGCCCACCAAGCGGCGGCCGCCACCGCCTGAGATTCCTAACCTCGCCGGCGTCGCCGCGCGATTGGAGAGAGCAAATTATTCTTCCTCTGAGTTCTGACAGTGACGGTGAAGATGGCACAAAACTTGATAAGAATTTCTCAAAGATATGGAGAGACCAAAAGTGAGCAAAGATTATCTCACACATGTTGCATATGCATTAACGTCCAATCCATGTGCCTGCAGATGATTTGTACTACTAATGTGTTAGCTTACCGTTAAAAATGCATCATTATAGCCCGCAAAAAAAAAGGATCAGTATAGCATCGTGCATATGCATCAGCATCACAGTCACAGCATCGCTGTCGAATTGGTCGACGATAAAATGGGTCATCGAGATCATAAATTCGATTCCGGAATACATGAACATATATACATATCTAGGTCGCTGCTTTGAGAAAGTTGGATTCTTCCATTTTCTTTCGGCCATGATGTCTCGCTATCACCCCGTTCTTTTTTCTCTCCCAGTGGCGGCAGATGAGATTCGGAATTGACGAAAGCAAGACTGCTTTTTCTTCAGATCTTCAGGTAATTTTACCGCGTCGAAACTTTTATTGGCCTGATGGCTGATGGCACTCATCATTTTGGTCACTGGATTGCTTTAGATTTAAAGCAAAAAAAAAAAAAATTCTTCACTCTCAGTGCGCACCTGACAGTTGTTCGGTTTTTTTGTATCACTGTAGCCTGATGCCCTATTAACTGAATTCTCATGCCACTCGATTAGATGAACATGTCGACAAGTGTCACTAGGAATTCCCTGTTCTTTCCGATTCTTTATCAGTAGCTTTTGCTGGTGCATCATGTATGGTATCCTGGAGTAATCTGTACTGGCAAATGACAAGAAAGTGCAACCTGTGAAGTACCAGTACAGGTGGCTCCTATAAACCGGAGCTGAATTCCATGTCCTTTTGCTCTGTTTCTCCAACCTAACGTTCGTCAAAATCAATGAGAAAAAGACAGAGATACGACAAAGCAGGGAAACAAACATACCCCAAATTGTGTTTCAGTCACGCTCAGAGATGCTGAATCATGTGGATTTTACCCATCTAGAATTGGCCTACATGCTCGTTGTGTTCTTGGAGAGACCGCCCCTGGGATAAAAAATTGGGGTGCAGTCGTGCAGAGAATGACAGGTTCAGGTTATGTTTATTGGGGAATTTCAGCCTGTATCTGAACTGACAAACAAGAGTCTGGCCGGCTATGGTTGCTTCCGCAGTCACCTTCTCACGGGCTAATAATGCAGATAATATTTTGGTTCTTGAGAAAACAACGAGGAATGCCATATTTTTTATGTAAAATTTAGTATCTTACTTTAACTAATCATCTGAGTTATGGAGGTATTGAGAGACTAAGAGACCAAATTCTACACTGAAAAATGTGATACATGATACCTCTTCGAATACAATAAAATCACGCGATAATGTAACTACTACAAATAATCAACGCGAAAGTGAAACATATCAGATACAGTTACTAAAGCTGACTGATATGAACATGAACAGGAACTATGTCTGAATTGAGCTTCTCCTTTGAGCTTTTTGATCAAATGATTTGGGGACTCCCTTTGTAGTTTGATCAGGCCAGTGTCAAGAAGCCTGTATTTTGCCCCCTCTGTTTTCCTAGATAGTAGATAATTTGTTACTATTCATCATCACTGTTTCGATTTTGACCAGTACAATAATTATTGTTAAATGGTTAGTCTATGATGAACGAAAGTTTAATACTTATACACTTTGATAATATGGTATCTTTTAAAGTATTTATTCATTTTTTTGGGGAAAAAAAACGATAAATTGTCAAAGTTGAATTGTGAATAGTGCCTTGTACTATCTCCTCAAGACTGTAAAATATTCCAAACAAGTATCTACCATAATGTTAGCACACCAAATCTCATACTAGTATATAACCAGAGCACAATCAGACAAGGATGTTGTGCATGACATCACAATTGTCTTTTACCCCATGGAAAGAGTCCAAAGGGATATCCTATTTTTCTACATGGAAATGAAGAGAGGATCTTTCACAGTGGTCCTATAAGTAGGGGCCATGTCATTCCAACAAGCAAACCAAAACAACCTTGCAAGCTTCTCAATCCACTTCACTAATCATTCACCTTGCAAAATTACGCAACACAAATGAACCAAATTGTACAAGTTAGTAACCCAATCCTTCAGCAAAAAATGATCCTAACTGGCCCAATGGACACTTGACAAGTGTCGCAGATCGTGGCCATCGGATGCAATTTGATTGGCTCTAGATCAGCCTCTGGATCGTGTAGCACAGTGGTGGCTAGCACGTAGTAGCAACAAAGCCATGGACATGGAGCATGAGCTCAGGGGCGGCGGCGTCGGGGCGGCGGCGCATGGGCATGGCTCCATCTGCTTCTCCGGCGGGCCGGTGCTCGTCGACGGGCGACGCATCCTGCAGCTGCTCCTCCACTGCGCCGCCGCGCTCGAGTCCAACGACGTGACGCTGGCGCAGCAGGCCATGTGGGTGCTCAACAACATCGCCTCCTCGCAGGGGGACCCCAGCCAGCGGCTCACGTCGTGGCTGCTCCGCGCGCTCGTCGCCCGCGCGTGCCGTCTCTGCGCGGCGGCGCCCGTGGGGTTTCTGGAGAGAGGCCGGGCGCCGCCGTGGGGGAGGGCCATGTCGGTGACGGAGCTCGCCGACTACGTCGACCTCACCCCGTGGCACCGGTTCGGCTTCACGGCGTCCAACGCCGCCATCCTCCGCGCCGTGGCCGGCGCATCCGCCGTGCACGTCGTCGACCTCAGCGTCACGCACTGCATGCAGTGGCCGACGCTCATCGACGTGCTGTCCAAGCGGCCCGGTGGCGCGCCGGCGATCCGGATCACCGTGCCGTCCGTGCGCCCCGCCGTCCCGCCGCTGCTCGCCGTGTCGAGCTCGGAGCTCGGAGCCCGGCTTGCCATCTTCGCCAAGTCCAAAGGCGTGCAGCTGGAATTCAACGTCGTCGAGAGCGCGACGTCTCCGAAGAAGACGACGCTGTGCCAAGAACTCGCGTCAGTCCTGTCCGACCCGCCCTCGCTGGGGCTAAGGGACGGCGAGGCGGTCGTCGTGAACTGCCAGAGCTGGCTCCGGCACGTCGCGCCGGACACGAGGGACCTCTTCCTCGACACGGTCCGGGCGCTGAACCCCTGCCTGGTCACCGTCACCGACGAGGACGCCGACCTGGGCTCCCCGAGCCTCGCGTCGCGCATGGCGGGCTGCTTCGACTTCCACTGGATCCTGCTCGACGCGCTCGACATGTCGGCGCCCAAGGACAGCCCGCGGCGGCTGGAGCAGGAGGCGGCCGTCGGGCGGAAGATCGAGAGCGTCATCGGCGAGGAAGACGGCGCCGAGCGCTCGGAGCCCGGCGCGAGGCTCGCCGAGAGGATGAGCCGGAAAGGGTTCGCCGGCGTCGTGTTCGACGAGGAGGCGGCGGCCGAGGTGCGGCGGCTGCTGAGCGAGCACGCCACGGGGTGGGGCGTGAAGCGGGAAGACGACATGCTGGTGCTGACGTGGAAGGGGCACGCCGCCGTGTTCACCGGCGCTTGGACGCCCAACTAGTTGAGCTTAGCTTAGCAATCTATACATCAAGTGATTAAAGCTTAAGCTGGTGTTAGACTGTCTATTAGCTCAGAAGTGACAACGGAGAATCAACTGAGGAGGAATTTCTGGTTGGATTTAGTGGATCGTTTTAAACTTCTACTTCCATGACAAGATATTTCAGTTGAATTCTTGATGTTTTACTCTCAATCTAGATTGTTTTAGATCAATTATAAACATGCACCTCCCCCAAATTAATAGCCGTGAATTACTGTTGGAATCGAAATATTTTCTGGTGAGAATGATGATTCAGAGGAAAAAAAACGGACGTTAGTTTGGATGCTTAATTGGGTTTAGGCCCATTATATTGAAGCCTACACTAAAATTCACAACCCAATCCAATTATAATTGGCCCAAAAGTTATACATCATATAAGATTCATAAGGCCCAATAATTATTGGGCCGTGATGAGCACGATCCAATTGCTACCCACAAGGCCACAAATCCAAGAATTTTTTTCATTTTTAATTTTTTTTAATATTTACAGAAATAATCCATCAGCGCAAAAAATTGCAAAAATAGACCCTGCCGCCCTAGTGAAGGGCGGCAAGCTGACGGAAAATTACATTTAGCCCCTTATCGCCCTCTGCTAAATACAACTTTCGTATCCCTAAAGAGCATTTGGCTCGTACTTTTTGCATCTGGGCCCCTTGCCGGCAAGGGACCCAGATGCAAAAGGTACCAGCCGAAAAGTACCAGGCCCGGGCTGGCTTTTTTGTATGGGGCCTCCTACCGCCCTAACAGAGGGCTGCAAGGGTTTTCGTGCAAAAAGCCCTCCCTCTCCCGTCTGCCGTCATCACCCGTCCCTCCCCCGTTTGCCACGTTAGCTTGCCGCTCTAGTGGAGGGCGGTAGGGTCCATTTTTGTAACTTTTTGCGCCGATGGATTATTTTTGTAAATATTAAAAGAAAAAAATTTAAAAATGAAAAAAATTCACAAATCCAATCCCATGGTCGCCCCAACCACCGCCGCTGCATCGCCGCCGGCGATGGACCGGCGAGTCCAGCGGCTGGTCAGCGGCGGCGCCGCCGCCGCGGCCACCGTCTCGCTCCTGTACCTCATCTCCCACGCCTCCACCTCCTGCTTCCCCGGCGCCACCACGCTTCCCCTCGCCCACTTCCCGCGAACCTCCTGCGACGCCGCCTCCCGCCGCGTCGTGCCGCCGGACCGCCGCCTCGCGAGGCTCCGCTCCTCCGCGCGCTGGCGCCGCCGCTCCGTGGCGCTGGCATCCTCCTCCGCATTCGCCTCGCTCCGCGGCCTCCGCCTTCTCGCTGGCTCCTCCCGTGCCCTCTGCCTGGCCGCCGGCGCTGGCCACGCCATCGACGCGCTCCGCGCCGAGGGGGTCGGTGACGTCACCAGGATCGACCTCGTCGACTTCCCGCCGCTCGTTCGCCGAGCTGACCCCCACCACCTCCCCTTCTCTGACGGCGCCTTCGACCTCGTCTTCTCCGACGACCCCGCGGGGTTCTCCGGCGCCCTCTTCGCGTCCAGGTTCGCCGCGGAAGCCGAGCGCGCCGTCCGTTCTGGAGGGGCCATCGCGCTCGCCGTCGATCGGCACCTCGATCCGTCGGCCGTCGCGGCGCTCTTCAAGAAGTCCCGCATCGTAGACCAGAGGGATCTCACCATGGATGGATCACAGGTTAGGATGCTCATCTTCCAGAGTAATGGCACTACCTCTAACTCGCATTAATTCGTTTATCATTGATCGATGCCAATGTTCTGCTAATTTCTGTTTATGTTATGTTGTAATCTTAGATCCGTGCGTAGAATTAAGCTTTGATTGTGTGTAAATTAAGCAAGCAAAATGTTAGATTGTCTAATGCCAGTTGATGTGCAAGAATACTACCATGGACCCATGATTTTCCTTCAGCCATCACTTTTATTTTGCTGCTACAAAATACTAAATCAGCAGCTACCAAAGCTACCCATTTCATCATAAAAAACATGTGCTGAAGCCTGAAATTGCTACTTAACAGAGGATACTGGAATTCCCTCTAAATAATATCACAACCCAAAAATTTCAATTTTCCAATGTACCATCTTTCTTGTTATGCTCTGCAATTAGGATAAGCATCGATCAACTTAACCCCGAGTATGAAGCTTCTTGGAGTTTGGCCAGTCCATTTGCTTCGCTGCTACTGGTCACTCTTTGCTATAAGTTGCTTACTACGATAGTTGATTGAGAGATGTTAATGGATAAGTTTGCAGTAGTTAATTAAGCTATTTGCATCTGGTGCCACTGCCACACTTTGGAAGGAAAAAAACATAGTATCTACTATAATACTACTTGAATGCAGTGAAGAAAATGGCTCACTTTTGATATCTTAAGATCTTGTGCAATCCTGTAATGGCGTCACAATTGAACAGGACAATTTCTGATAGGAAACTAATCATAAATCAATAGGTTTCCTTGTATGAAGTAAGCATTTAGTTATCTTTTCTTCTTTCACTAACTTTTGGAGAGTGGTACCCTGCGAAGTGTTTAGATTAGCATCGAAATATAGGCATCAGCAATATTGTCCTCATTTCAGAAAACAATGCAGGTCAATGTTCACCAAGGTGCCAGGCCCTAGTCAGAATGTGGGATGACATAACAGTGTCTAGCACCTAATTTGCGATAAGATTAGGATCATGCACCTAGGTGGGATGCAGGTCAGAATGTAGGATTACGTAACAGTGTCTCTTGCTTTTCATCTTTCCATGCATTCTTCATTTTGCATATTTGGAAGAAATTATTTTATTAGAGGAAAGGCCAGAAGGCCATGCTTTTTTTGAAAGCGAGTAGTTTTGCAGAGTTATGCTGGAGTTACCAGCTTTACATTCAACCCAGAGCACACAAGGCAAAAAAAGGAGGGCAACCAAAATGCCAGAAAGCAGGGTAGAAAAACAGCTTATATCTAATCGAAGCAGGAAAAAACACAACCAACTCCAGAAGAGTACTCCTTAAGCATTGAACAGTCTCTTGCAAAACTGCTAGCAGGGACTCCAAGGAACTGAAGGGAGCAATCTCATCAGTTAGTGTCTGAAAATAATACCATTTCACACAATGCAGAGTTGCCAATACACTGCAAGGAGAAGCATAATCTGAACTCTAGAATGTTGAGATCCGGTTCTCCCAATGTCAAGGTTTAAAGAATCCTGAAAACTAATATAGGGATCATATCTCACCCCAAGGCAACCCGACAAACACACCAAATGAATGTGTCTATAGGGCAAGTAAATGAAATGTGATTTGACAAAATTCAGGTCTCACCCAATTTCTTCTTTTCAGTTGACTTGTAGACTGAATTATGTTTTTGCAAGCCAATCACGGAAAGTGTTTGTTTCAAAGGTATGGGTGCACCCCAAACATCTTTCATTCTCAGGTCTAGAACTCCTCTAAAGGTCAGGGCTCTATAGAGTGACTTGGTAGTACAATTCCTGTTTTCCTCTGTAAGCCAGGTTAGCTTATCAGGATTTGCTTGCAAAGCTACATTTTGCAGCAATCCTTCTAGCTCTTCCCAAGAAGTTAACTCAGCGGTCCCAAAAGACCTCGTGAGCGTTAAAATCCATATTTGGATGGAATTGTGACGAAGGTGTCTCTCTTTTTTGCCAATGATTGTCCACCTATCCCTTTATTGCAACATCTATAATGGCATAAGACATATATAGTACAATGTTTTGTTCTCTTCTATTGCTGTTCTGTTGGCTTTGTGTTCTCTTCTACCTCATCATGCCCGCCTGCCTGCTGAATTTTCTTCGTTGGAGTCTTCGTCTTTCCTGGATGCATGCATATCCACGGCTGGAAATTGTGTGGAATGGTAGAATGATTGGTCTTTTTCTAGGTAACATCAATTCAAAGTCTTTTCAGTAACTGTTCACCATTGGCAAACTGCGGTAAATGTTTGTTCTTGCCGGGCCTTTGTTGATGGGCGACACCTCGAGGCCCAACGACTTTCCTTCGGTCTATAGCCTACAATTGTACGTAGGAAAAAGTACACCGAAGGTCCCTCAACTTGTCATCGGGATACAAAAACGTCCTCGAACCGTAAAATCAGATATACGGGGTCCCTTATCTATACAAAACCGGTCACAATAGGTCCTTCGGTGGTTTTGACACCGGTTTTATCCTACGTGGTGGCCGAGTCAACGTGGGACCCACGTGGGCCCCACATGTCAGCGTGATCCACATCATCACCTTCCCTCTTTCTCCTCTTGTCTCTTTGTGGGTGAGGCAAAGCGGCGGTGCAGAGGCTAGCGGGCGAGAGGAGGGCGGCAGCGCAACGGCGGCCGGCTGCAGGTGCGTCGGCACGCAGTCTTTGGTGGGCGGCTGCAGGTGCAGAGGCCGGCAGGCTTCGGCCGGCGAGAGGAGGGCGGCGGCAGACACGGTCCGAGGCCGCCTCGCCAGCACCGCCAAAGCCGCCGACGCCCGCGGGTTTCCCCCCAGCCCGCCCTGCCCCAGCTTCCCGAGTCAGCTCATCGCCGCGAAACTCGTCGTCGCCCACGTCTGTGTTGAGGTCGTTGCCGAAGGAGCCAGAGACTGAACTCCGCCGCTGTCGCCACCCTCGCCGACCACACGTTCAGGCTCGCCTTCGCCCCATAGAACTGATCCCCCATCACGTACCCCATCGCATGCTGCATCATCGTTTTCATCAGCTCATGAATAATCTCAGCTAATTAATTACACTCTTAATTCAGTTCGTTGCCAACTCGCCATCGCCATTGTTGCCATTGCCCATTGCTACTGCACCAGCTGTGCAGCACAACGTATACTATACTCCTACTCGATCATTTCAGCATGTAGTAACTTATTCAGACCAGCGAGTTGACTGACTGACCTCGTGACCGTCGCTGGTAGAGTCGCGGCGGACGACACCGGCGGCGCATGGCTGCTTCATCCCGAACCGGATGGCGGAGCTTGACCTCAGCACGTCGCGCCTCGTCGTCCGCCGCACCGGGACCGTCCTCTTCGGGCATGAGTGCACAACTCGCCACCGTCCATCCACGCCTGTGGGAACACGGCCTCCTCCTCCTGCTCCTCTGCCGCCGCCGCACCGCCGACTGCTCGATCACCTCGGGCTTCTGTCCTCGCAGCTTCGGGTGGTCGAACGCCGGCTGCAGGTGCGTCGGCACGCAGTTGATGACATCGCCGTCGGGGCCGCCGCGTCGCTGTGTTTCCGCTGCAGCCGCCGCCGCGGGCGGCGGCCACCGTCGCGCAGCCGCGCCCTCCTCTCTCCCGCCTCGCCTGCTGGCCTCGGGCCCTCTGCACCCGCCGCTTTGCCTTACCCAGAAAAAGAGAGGAGGAGAAAGAGGGAGGGTGATGACGTGGATTACCCTGACATGTGGGGCTCACGTGGGTCTCACGCTGACTCAGCAGCCACGTGGGATAAAACCGGGATCAAAACCACCGAGGGACCTTTTGTGTCCGGTTTTGATTAGTTAAGGGACGCGGGATATCTGGTTTTGCGGTTTGAGGATGATTTTGTATCTCGATGACAAGTTGAGGGACCTTGGGTGTACTTTTTCCTTGTACGTATATGCACAGTCAAGATGCCGCTACAAGAAAAAAGGGGGCCCATATCACACTTGAAGGTTTGGCCTGCCAATAATTTTGATGAATGTTTTGTTCATTACCTCCAATTTGACCAAAAAAAATCTGAAAGAAACCCATGTCATGTGGTAGTGTGACCAAAGAGCTTTAGGTGGCCCTGTAGCAGAATTTGGTAATCACGAATCCAAATATATGAAGCCCAAATACTCGGTACTGTACCAGACAATTGGACACAGAACCAAGCATACCATTCGGCTTTTGCAACTTGGGGATTTTTTTTTCTTTCTGTTTTGTGCAGAACTGGCTGTTCATTGCAGAAATTCCTGCATTCCAAACAGGCCAAGGTTTATACTAGCTGTGTGGAGGTTCTGAATATCTTCGTTTGTTGTGAAAAATCCTGCACTCCAAATAGGACTAGGCTTAAACTAGCTGAGCTCAACCGTAGGGTGTATTTAGTTCCACGTTAAAATTAGAAGTTTGAAAAAAAAAGTTAAAAATTTATATGTGTAGGAAAGTTTTGATGTGATGAAAAAGTTGGAAGTTTGAAGAAAAAGTTAGGAACTAAATAAGGGCTATAACTAATGAATTCTTCTACCCCCGGAGGACGCTGGAGCTCCCGTGGGGGGTTTGAGGGGACCCTTTGAGTCGAACTTGATAATTGTTTACATGCACTACACTACACAACACGGGAAGTACTACTACTTAATATCTACTACGCATGCTTGCAGCATGCATATGCTCTATATACACTACTAGAAAAAGCATTTTTCCCGATGTAGAGGTCTCATTTTCACAGGCGGACATAACCCTTAGAGCCAAATGACCGCCTACAAAAATATAAACCGGGGTGACCTCTTAAGCGGCGCCTGCGAAAATAAGAGGTCCGCCTGCGAAAATAGACTTGACTGTAAATAGACTTTGGATAGACTTAGATTTTTTCTAAGTCTCAAAATGCACCCCCTCCCTCTCCCCTCTCCTCCCCTCCCCTCTCCTTCCCTCGGCCGGCCTCTCCCATGGCGGCTACAGCGCGGGGCGGCGCGGCGTCCGGCGGCGGCGGCTCCCCTCCCCCCTCCCTCCCAGATCTGGGAGGAGGGAGGGGGGAGGCCGGCGGCGACGACGGCGCGGGGCCGCGGCGACGACGACACGCGGGGGCCGCGGCAGCGGCTCCCCTCCCCCCTCCCTCCCAGATCTGGCCAGAGGAGGGAGGGGGGAGGCCAGCGACGGCAGCTACGGCACGGGACGGCGGCGGCGACGACGGCGCGGGGCCACGGCGACGACAACGCGCGTGCGGGGGCCACGGCGGCGGCTCCCCTCCCCCCTCCCTCCCAGATCTGGCCGGAGGAGGGAGGGGGGAGGCCGGCGGCGGCGGCTACGGCGCAGGGCAGCGGCAGCGACGACAGCGCGGGGCCGCGGGACGACGACGCGCGCGTGGGGGCCGCGGCGGTGGCTCCCTTCCCCCCTCCCTCCCAGATCTGGCCGGAGGAGGGAGGGGGGAGGCCAGCGGCGGCGACTACGGCGTGGGGCGGCGGCGTCGGTGACGACGACGGCGCGGGGCGGCGGCGGCAACGACGCCTGGTGTGGCTCCCCTCCCCCCTTCTTGCCCGGTGCGGCGCCGCCGGAGGAGGGCGCCGCCGCCCGTGATTTTTTTTTTTTTGTTTTTTGGAATGTATTTTCGCAAGCGGGTTGTTGCCCCGACTGCGAAAATGATCGTTGACCTACAGGCGGTCCAACCCTCCGTCTGCAAAAATCACTTTTTGCCGCCTGAAAAGATACTTTTTCTAGTAGTGATAATCCTAGAGCAAGCTGACAATGCAACCACAGTACAGCAGTCATAGCCTCCGACTGATTGTGCGCATGCATGTCGGTCGATCGGCTTCACGAACTGCGTCTCGACGATGACGACGACGACGACCCGGCCGATCTGCCAATCACATCGGCGCGTGCAGGCCAGGCTCCATCGATCACACGTACACTGCACCCCTCGCACGCACATACTGTACATCTCGCTGTTAGGTCGCGACGCCACTGTCGCCCGACGGCGACCGCACCGGCGACCGCGATCGCTGGCGAGATCGGAATGTTCCCCCGTCCTGCCGGCTCGATCGTCCCCTCCTCGTCGCTACCGTCGCCGTCGCACTTGACCGGCCGGCCGGCCGGCCAATCGTCGGAGCAACCACCACACACCCTGTACGTACGTGTCACCTTCCTCTTGTTGCCTATCGCCTACTCGACCAACTGTACTGCAAGTGTGCGTGTGTATGTGCAGCATCCTCGCTCGCCAGCTAGCTGGGTCACGCACTGTGTCACAAGCCACGAATTATGCCGGGGTAGTGAGACTATGTGTCGACTACTGCCAATCAGTAGGGATTGTCTGCAGTAGCTGTCGCTCATATATGGGATCTCGGGGTCCACATGTCAGCCACTGCGCCACGGGAAATGCCAAGCAACACCGCAACTGTAGGAGTAGATGAAACACGGGTGCATGGGCCTGGGGGCTAGCTTGTCGTCTCGTCTCGTCGCCGATCGATGCAAACGAGAGATGTGGAGGCTTAATTCCTGGGCACTGCAGAGCGTGGCCGTTCTCCAGTCCCAGATATGATGATGATGAGGAAGGAGGAGGAGGAGGAGGCCGGCGACAAACAACCAGGGACAAGCTAAGGCAATGGCACCAGCTGACACAGCCATCTCCCTACCATCCGTGCACCAGCTCTCACGGAATGGGGCTCCTGCCCTACATGTCCCCTTCGGTTCCTTCCTCCTGCACGTGTGCATGCATGCACGCCAGCCACTTGGGCTCACTGTGCTGATATTTTTCACATGAGATATATATCCTATTGATTAAGAAATTGAATAAAAAACTTTGTTTATACTCTTTTGGAGCCCATTAGTAACATTAAAGAATCGTATGTGTTTCAATCTGGATCACTATTCTCGTCACATCATTCACACGTTGCAATCTGATTTGTCTAGGATCAGGTATATACATACATATATATATATATATATATATATCGATCCCAGCTCCCAGCTGTACTTGTGTGTGCTTGTGTGTTCAACGACCTTACCCAACCACCCAAGTTGTCACTTGCCTCTTGATGAAGATACTAATACTAGTATACTACGAAATATATATTAATAATTGAACTATCGTGTGCAAGTAGAACAAGTATATATATACTATTCTTTTCATCTCGTATTATAGTAACCTAGTACCAATCTGGACATGATTATATTCAGACTCGTAATAATTCTAAAATGTATCTTGGTCGGTACTAGATTGTTATATCATTGGACGGAGAAAGTAGCCAGTACTCCACATATTTGGATGGTTAGTTCATGGTCGTGGACGGACAAGATATAGACACGTTGTAACGTGGTGTGTGCCACCCTGCAGGTGGTGGTGTGGTCAATAGGCGCGGTTGCCGTCGAGCAAGGCGCACGTACGATGGAACGACAAGCGAGCGTGAGGCGCGCAGGGCACGTTACTATCGTGCCTCGCCTGCCCCATGCAGCGACCGGTCGTCCCGGGAGACGATTAAATTCGATCTATCGATCTCCCAACGCTCTGGGCCGGCTGCCGGCCGGCCAGCTCGCTGTGTGGCATGTAGTGGGTGGATGGATTTCTCCCACGTGTGGAATTTAGGGATCACAGTCCCGATACCAGATTAAAATCTGCTCATGAGCGATATCATCGGATCTCGGTGGAATACGTTAAGAAACCGATAAAAACCATTAAAATCTGAACAAATTCTATTAAAAATTTAAAATTCAGTGGTATATGGTGCCACCACGCGCAAGCCGGGAGGAGGAGGGAGACATGGAAGAAGGGGGCGGCCATGCTGACTTAGGAGGAGGTAGCAAATACTACTAGCTAGTTTGCACGCATCGTGACAATGCATATATGATCGACTAACAAACCACACGTTGCTAGTACTATCCGAAAGCAAAATTACCACGGAATACTAAAAAACAGTCTGGTCTTTCATTTGCCGGTGGGCACCATGAGATTGGGGCTTTACCCAACAACACCTAAAAACGAAATAATTTGTTACATCACACCGCGAGCATTAAAAATCAAATATTCACTTGGTTGAGATGAGGGAGAAACCATATAAAATATCTATTTTACCCTTGTCTTTTTTCCCTTATCTTATACTTCCTTCCCAATGGGTTGTGGTGACGGCAGAGATGTCTTGGGCCTTCGTCTCATGACAGGGCTGTGTTTGATACAAGGAGTTCCCAACTTCTCCACCTCATTTTCCGCGCGCACACTTTTCAAACTACTAAATGGTATGTTTTTTTAAAAAGTTTATATACGAAAGTTGCTTAAAACAATCATATTGATCCATTTTTGAAAAAAATAGCTAATACTTAATTAATCACGCGTTAATCGATCGCTTCGTTTTTCATGCGTGGGTGATGGGTTCCCAACACCCACCACCGAACACAGCCTCTAGAGTGATAACGAAGTGATCTTCGCGGTGTTGGTGGTAGCAGAACCACCCCCAAGCAACGATGGTGTTTTAGCCCTGAGGACCAGGGGATTGGCCTCAACAATAGCGAACCGGCTTCGAGATAATGCCAACAAAGTGACTCCATGTGGCATAGCGTACGGTGCTTGCCATGGCATACTTGGCACGGATGCACTATTGAGCCCACTATCATCACTTGTTGCGTCGTTGTTGTCGTCAAAGCCGTATTTGGAGTCATGGGGATGAGGCCACTACTGTAAAACTGATCTTTGCTCGGTCGCCCCAAAACACAATAGTCTCGGTTATAAAAGAAACTAGTCCCAGTTTAAAACCCCATAGCTATTCTACAATCTTTAGTCGCGGTTCATCCCCTATCAGTCCCTTGTCAGAGGGGCAGGGATCTTTAGTCCTGGTTTGTGACACAAACCGGGACTAAAGATCACCACTTTAACCGGGACTAAAATCTCTTAGATCTTTACTCCCGGTTGGTATTACCAACCGGAACTAAAATCACGCGTAGTATATAATCCCTATTCCCTATCATCTCCCCCGCAACCGGCCTCAATCTCCTCAACAACAACCGGCCTCTCCTCTCCTCAGATCCATCTCCCTCTCCTCCTCCTTCTCCCTCCCTCCCTCCTCCCATCCCGGCCCTCTCCTCCCCCTCCTCCCTTCCCATCCGATCTCCTCCTCCCCCTCCTCCCCTTCCTCCTCCCATCCCAGCCCTCTCCTCCCCCTCCTCCCTTCCCATCCGATGCCCAGCGAGGGCCGCCTCCTCCCCCTCCTCCCTTCCCGCACGTGTCAGGCGGGGCCGCACGCAGGCCGCGCACGGGGAGCGGCAGCAGGCGGTGCTACCGGCATCTATTCTTTTTTTCTTTCTTTTTACAATTTTGTGATTCACTAAGATGTATAATTTTGTGATTTGTTGTATAATATGTGATGTATTTGATTTGTGTGTAATTTTTTTAAGATTTTTGATGTATTTGATTTATGTGTACAAGTAACTTAAGATTTGTGATGTGAATGTTTTGGGATGTTACTTTGATTTGGGGTTTGATTTGGAAATATGGATCCCACTCAATTTGAGAGAAAATACAGGGATTAAACTCTGGCTAAAAAATAATAAAAAAAAGAGAAAAGGACACCTAATGAGACTGCCACTACCCTCTCTTTAGTCCCGGTTGGTGTTACCAACCGGGACTAAAGATAGGTATTTTTAGTCCCGGTTATTTCACCCGGGACTAAAGATAGCGATCTTTAGTCTCAGATTCATAGTACCGGTTGGATAACCGGGACTAAAGGGGGGTTACGAACCGGGAGTACAAAGGGTTTCTCCACCAGTGGGCGCTTCCCATTCGATTGGGTCAAAGATCAAAGGGAAAATTGGAAATATGACCCTTTAAAACAAAGGATTGATAGCTATTGAATCCTTTGAAATTCCCAAAGGGTGACTCGATCCATACAAATTTTGGATGATTTTTAGCATTAGGTCTAACATCATGAAAAGTTTCCTATGAGTCTATTTCTCTCAATTAAATGATTGAGAGAAATTATAATGTGGCATATCTCAACCTTTGGAAAATTATAATGGTATGGTTTCAAATTACCCAAGATCAAACCACTGGGCTAGGAAAAAAGTTTGGTCCAGTGGCGGATCTAGAAATTTTCTTCAGCCTGGGCAAGGTGGCAAGGCTAACAAAAATCGATGAATAACAAGTACAAATAAATCCGTACAAAATGACACAAATAAAATTGACAATCCTCTAGTACTTGTTTTGCTATTGTGTTAAGCACGGTAATCAAATAATAAACGAACTAATGCTACACATGGCTGGAACAATGACTAGCTAAGCATCCATGCTAATTACTCCTTCCGTCCCATAATATAAGGGATTTTGAGTTTTTACTTGCAACGTTTGACCACTTGTCTTATTTAAAAAATTTTAAAATTATTATTTATTTTATTTGTGACTTACTTTCGTTTTTATATTTGCAAAAAAAAATTGAATAAGACGAATGGTCAAACGTTACAATCAAAAACTCAAAATCCCTTATATTGTGAAACGGAGGGAGTAGGTATTAGGGCTGCGTGGACGGAGCCCGGGCGCCTGCCCAGGGTCTCCGGGCGCTGTCTCCGCCACTGGTTTGGTCCTAGGGGCAAAGTATCCATTTCACAAAAAAATCTCTCTCAAAAACAAGAAATCAGAAAAGATGCGTGGTTATAATACTTTCTAGCATTGCTCATATTCATATAGATGTTAATGAATTTAGACACATAACATCTATATGAATGTGGGCAATGCTAAAAAGTCTTATAAACTAAAACGGAGGTAGTACGTCTTTACAGTGTTCATGGACAAAGCTACGTTATGCACATTGCCTCCAACAACGATCATAATTTTTTCCATGGTAAATTCTTTGAATGTTGGTGATTGATAGGACAACTCTGAATAGTGCTAATAATGTTTAGTTTTCTATATAAATTTAAAATCTAGAAGTGATTAATTACATTTTGGAACGGATGGAGTAAGGAATAACAAATGAATTATAGGTTTGAAAACAAACGACCTGGGAAACAAAGCTACTTTTCCAGAGGAGAAATCAACAACAAAGATACGGTTGGCTAAAACGACAGCAAACGGAACAATCATGTCGAATCCGAGAAAAGGGGCGGCCCTTTCTTCCTCCTCCTACCCCTCTGCTGCTATAGCTGCTGCATCGATTTGCATATGAATGCATGCATTGATCGATCCTACAGACAAATCGATGCTTTCATTTCTCCTTTGGATTCAGGCATCGAGTATTTGGATAAGCTTCTCCTGCCTTTTTCTCTTGTCACAGTCACTGACATCGATCGAGCTAGCTCTAGCTATGCCAGGGTTAATCTGAGCCAAAAGAATCAACACAACTACAGAAGCAGTGTTGAAAAAATGGGGCAGTGCCTTTTGTAGCTTTTCATCAGCTGCAATGGAGTGCAATACTGCACTGGACCAGGCAGGGTCATGGTCTTCTCTTGAACAAGGACTCATCAGATCATATCATCAGATGCAGTCAGCATCTGCTTCGAGTTGTTGCTGTTCCTGTCAGGAATCTGCTCCTTTTTTTCACTGCAGTGTACTACTAGCCATGCAAGAGCTAGGGGGACATGGAGTCATGGAGCTTTTGCATTCTGGCCGTTTGGTGCTTGTGCTTCATCACATTCACATGCAGTTTCATGATCAAATAGCTCAGCTAGCTGCTGCTGATGCTGTCACCAGCCAATCTTCAGAGAAAGCTTGCACCAACCAAGCACGGACTTGCCGATCTTGGAGCTTTCCTTTGCAATAAGTTTCGACGAACTTTTTGCCGGTGTGACGTTTTTCCAGAAAAGAGAGGACACGAAAAAACAGCGAGAAAGAAGATGAAAAGGTGACTTGAATTTTTTGTCTCTGTATTCTGTCATGCTTTATAGTTTATACACAAATGGGAGAGGCACGCAAGAACAGCAAGAAAGAATATGAAAAGTGTAACTTAAAAAAGAATGACAAAGAGACAGTCTATCAGGGAAAAAGGATGGATTAATTGGTGCAGAAACGTGAAACGAATAGATTGATCCGGTCAAAAAAAAGGCCTCCTTATTGTGTTGATTTTAGCCACATATATATGTTCATGATTCATCGTGACTCATGTGTACAATCCTATATGCTTAATGTATCACCATATTAACGATGTAAAAATGGTTATAACGTGAAAAAAAAATCTATTGAGAAAAATGGTTAGATGCGTGGTGAAGTAAAAAGACAATTCTCAGCCAACACCATGGCAAGGAAACATTTTTCTTCAACTTATCAACTTATTATGGATAATGTGTACTATGGTTCTCGAACTAAAATTTCTAAAAGAAAAAAAAAACATTCTATGGACGTTAGTGTTGCTTTGATATCTTAAACTAAGATATTTGTTAGATTTAATATATATATATGTAGAGTAATATTTAGTTCGTCCCTATAAGCAATTGTTCATGATATACCCGACCATCCATAAAACAAAATTACCCCCCCCCCCTAACATTATTGCTTAATTAGATCAAGTTCTTTTATAGTATCCCGCATTTCTATTTCTACAATTATACACGTGTTCTATACTGGAATTATAGATAGCTGGTTGATGAAGTTTCTGGAGGGTGCTCATCAGTCATCATGCCGCTGGCATGGGATCTTTTGCATTTCCAAGCTTGACAAAGTTATTCCGTTCCTGATTGCTATGGGGGCTACCAAACCATAATGAACTTGCAAGCAAATCCAACGTACCCAACTGATCAACCAGTACAGCAAGTTTATCACAACAAACCATTTCAGTCTAGACACATGGGAGCCACTACTAAAGGCCAATTGTCTTTTCAGGGAGAGAGAAGGATAAGGGGAGACTAGAGATTTTTTTGATGTGTATTTGAATAATATGAATATAAATTGGAAGGAAAATAAATTATCAAGCTTAAAGCTAGCTAGGATATAGGGTTGACATCTGCTCTAAGTATACACTCCATTCATTTCAAAATATATGACACTGTTAATTTTTTTTAGACATAGTATTTGATCATTTATCTTATTAAACAATCAGTGTAAATATGTAAAAGAATTATAATCTATGCTTTAAGTACCATTAATGATAAAATTGATTCGTAACAAAACAAACAGAATTTACATAATTATTATTTTTAATAAGATGAACAGTTAACATCATTATAAAGTGAGCGTGGCTTAACTGGTTAGATTCCTTATGGTGAAACATATCTGCTCGGATTCAAATACTATACTTAACACCGGGCACTTACATTTACGATTAATTAATTATTTTTATTAGTATTGCGACATACCTGTCTACAGTCTTGGAGGTGTTTATAGCAGCATGGTGAGCGTGTGCGCGTTTATATGGGTTACTGTTAACAAAAAACACGAGGCCTGGGAGATCTGCTTAACTCCAGTGCAGGTCCAAAACTCGCCTTCGGATGTGCTAGCGTGCCAGTTGATTTGATCCTGCAATCAACAAGAAACAAAGACAAAGAAACCGCGGTTAAATCCATAAACGATAGCCGATCGGCTTGGTGCCGATGGCATATCATTTATCTTTGAGCCGATGTCATATGTGAATCGATCGGCAGTCAGGAATAAGTAATAAAGAACTAAATCTACTCAATCGGCTGTAGATATTAGCAATATGTATTCCTTATATCGATATATACTTAAATCAAGTGATTGGGATAGATCGGTCACCATGCCGAGACAGTATAAATCACTAAAATCGAAGCATATATTAACAACAAGATTATATAAGCTTATAGCATAGTCGATTAGATAGATCTAACATGTATCGGCTAATACTCCGATAGCACTCTATACTAAGATATCAAAGCAAATAAAATATACTAAACAAAAGCCTAATATACTTAAATGCAACAAGATCTTAATATAAAGGGCAGATTTAACATGTCAATCAAGCGCATAACATATAAAGTAGTTAAACCAGGTAAGATCGGCTGAAACTCCGATACCACCCTAATCGGCAACCAGGAAGCAGGCTAGAGATTAAGATTCTAAGCACGACTTAACAAGTTTTACCTCTAGTTGAAGATCGAAACCGATGCAACTCAACCTGAAAGTAAGAACTCATCGAAACAAAACGAAAGTAAAAGGGTGGCGATGCGCCGAGATTGAATTGAATGTGTGTTATTAATTACATAGGGCTCCGGTGTACATATTTATACCCATAGGGAGATACTAGTCCTTGTCGGACAAGAAAGAAACTAAAAAGGAAAAGATAAAGTCCTTATCGGACACTAAACACACTTTCCCAAAGATAAAAGAAAACTAACAAACTATTCCTAATTAATAGATAAACTGTCATGTCGCATCCTTCTTGAACTCGGACTCTTCTAGATAAGCTTTCTTTGATTGATCCGACTCCACCAAGAACACGACATCGTGGCGACTTGACTCCCATCGGCCGATTCTAGAACTTTGAAGCCGATACTGACTCTAAGCCGATGGTAACTTTGGGCTTACCAAATTTCACTGTTAACAGTTACATGTGTAAACTTATACGTTTATAACTTTATATTGTGTTTCTAGAAAAATGGTTGACATCTTCGTATATTTAGAAATTGGGTATTAATCGTATTGAGGTTCTTCCTTTAGTAGAAATTGCAGGATACGGTTCTAATTGTGGTACCTCTCACGGGTAGTTTCAACCCTTCACCTCAACAAGTTTTTATAGCATTGAATATATTGCCATTTAAGAAAAAGATGATATACATCAAGAGAGTTACTAGGAGAGAGAGAGAAAAAAAGAAGATACAATTTCTCATGTAAGAAATTAATTCTACACAAAAACTAAAAATGAAAACAATGAACTAGGTGGATGAAGGAAGAGAGACAAAAGGTGATGGGATGATAATTTATTTTAAAGAAACCATCTATTGGGTATATACTCAGTTTTTTTTACAGATAGTGCCTATATGAGATAGTGTCTATATGATATGTTAGCTATAAAAGCTATAGGTTGGTTTATAGTATTATAGTATGATCAGGTTTATACCACAGCTGATCGTTAATTCATAGCAGCTTTTATGTCCTGCCATTTGCTTAGTTTTCTTTAATGAAGACAAGTGATCGTACCACCCCCAGCCACCTTCCGTTTTTGGTCATGTTCGCCATAGCATTAAAAGCTGGGTAAGAAGCACATCCAATTTGACTTTGGGAACACTTCCGGTACATTCAAATTAATACTCCCTCTGTTTATCTCTAGAATTAGATTTATTTTTCTTTAACAGAGGGAGTACAGTAGTAGTTATACTTTCAGCTTAACGGTTGTAAATTTGGGTTTGGAACAACAAAAGAGATCAGTTCATAATTCTCCTCACCATGGCCATAATGAGATCTTGATGTGCATTAGCAAATCAAAGGTCGTCTAATATAATGTACATACTACTACATTCCCAAAGATGACAAAAAAGGGGAAAATTTTAGTACTTTATTACAAAAGTGAGAGGAGAAAAGAAAACAAAACAGAAGCCCAATAGCTAGATGATCATACGTACGAAGGAGTACGTACTACTACCCTGAACTAACACTCGTTGATTAGCTAAGATTAATTAATCAACCATCCATGCTTAGCTCCTTAATTAATCACCATATAGCTAGCAAATTCTCTCACACAGCCAAGCTATCACAGGTCGTCGTCGTCTTCTTCGCGGCGGCGCCGCTGCTGATCCACTGCTTGTTGCCGCCGGCGCACCATTTGGGGCACTTGGGGCTGAAGTAGGTGGCCTGCACCCTGCCGTCGAGCAGCTCGACGACGGGACCCGGGCGCACGCAGCGCGGCGCCTTGTACTGGTTGATGGACGCGCCGCGGCTGAGCGCGTAGTCCATGAGCTTGTCGAACGTGCCGTCCGCCACCACGCGGATCTCCAGCGGCCCGATCGAGCGGTCGGCGGCGCGGCACTGGCGGTACACGCTGTTGAGCCCTTCCTCGACGGCGAGGCAGCAGTCCTCGAACACCGACGCCGGCACCGGCGTCCCGCCCGCCGGCGACCTGAGCTCCCAGAACAGCACGTAGTGGCCCGGGATGGTGGTCGCCGTGTCGGCGTAGCTCGTGTACTCCACCAGCGACGCCCCGAACGGCGCCAGGTGCTGCACTGCCTCGGTCACCGCCGCGTGCAGCTCCGTCTCGTCCGTCTTGTCGGAGTCGATGCTGAGGGCCACGTTCTTCCGCCGCACGAAGGCGAACATCGGCGCCGCGTTCTTGAACCCGGCCACGCGCAGCACGTCGCCCACGCGGTAGCGGTACAGGCCGGAGTAGGTGGTGACGACGAGCTCGTACTCGTGGCCGAGCTTGACGTCGACGAGGTCGACGAGGCCGCGGTGGTCGGGCTCCGGTGCGGCGACGTCGTTGGCGGCGGAGTTGACGGGGAGGAACTCGAAGTAGCACATTGTTGGGATGAGGGTGTAGGCGACCTCGCTGGGCTTGCACATGGGGTTGAGGTTGAGGCCGAAGTAGCACTCGGAGGAGGCGTACATGGTGCAGGCGAGCGGCAGCCCGCCGCCGTAGAACTCCAGCGTCGGGATGTACTGCGCCATGGCGCCGGTGACGATGACGTCGATGTACTTGGTGCTGGGCCACACCCTCCGGATGATGCCCTGCCACGACGGCCTTGCGCACTCCACCTCGATCGCGTCGGCGAGCGCCGGGTCGGCGCCGCGGAGCACCCTCTCGACGGCGCCGCGCACGGCGGGGTCGGTCACCCCGCCGTCGAGCTCCCCCGTGCGGATGTCGCGGCACAGGCTCGGCCAGTGCTTCTCCAGGAAGCGGATCGCGCGGAGGAAGCCCGACGCGAACACCGCGCCGACGCGGAGCACGTCGGCGCGGTGGACGAGGCCGCAGATGAGCTGCGCGTACATGCTCTGGTACGCGTCCTCGCACAGCACCGCCTCGTCGGGGCTCGTGTACACCGTGTACGGGTCGTGCGGCCGCTCCAGGAAGTAGCGGCTCCGGTAGAAGCTCGTCAGCACGGGCCTCGCCGGCAGCCCGCCCGGCGTGCGCCACTCCGACTTGACGAAGTAGAGGTACATGGCCTTGCCCTTGTCCAGCCCGGGCACCTGCCGGCTCATCACCGGCATCAGCAAGCTGTACAGCCCCGACCGCCGCTCCATCTCCTCCTCTATCGTCGGCATCAGCTTCCTCTCCCCACCCGACGTGCCGGAGCTGCACGCATTATACATCACCACACCATTAGTTCACGCCGGCGACGTGCTCGACAATGTGTACACGCACGCAGGGATTTGATCGAGCACCTACCTGGTGAGGAACTCGCTGACGGGCTTGCCGGAGAGGATGGGCGAGGTGTCGCCGTTGGCGATGCGGAGGACGTCGGGGAGGATGTCCTCGTACGTGACGAGCGGCGCCAGGCGGCGGAACGCCTCGTCGGCGCCCGGCGCGTCGCCCGGCACGCCGAGGCGGCGCAGGTACTCGGCCTGCGCGTTCTGCGCCAGGATCTCCCCCAGCACGCGGCGCTGTTCCTGCCCCGCGTTCCTCGTCACGCGCTCGATGTGCTCGAGCTTCTCCCGGTGCTCCGCGCACATCGCCGCCGCCGGCGGCGACACCGCTGCCGCTACCGCCTCCGGCATGGCACGCGTGTCGTGTAGTAGTAGGAGTGCTTGGCTTAGCCGCTTAGCCGAGCTTGTGATCGGTGAAGTGAACTAGGCTTGCTGTCTCGAGTGATAAGTGACAGCGAGCGAGGTGAAGGCGGTATTTATAGGGGAGTTTCCAGGGGCAAAAACGTCTTTCCACACTGCCACTTTGTCCTCACTGTTTTGTCCCGTACGTACGAAAGGGAATATCGCTTTAGTAGAAAAGTAGGAGTATATAAATAGCAGGCAGCAGCTAAGATAATGAATGATCTATTCATTGTGTTTATATACTACTAGTTTTATTTTTTTTTTGAAAAGATTTTAATTTGTTCATGGTTTGGTATAGCAACAAGGCGTGGTTCATATGATGAATCACATAAATGACGTGCAGGCCTGCAAGTGGCAACAGTTTGTTCCAGATTGCCGAGTCCCTATCGGCCATACGATTTGCGTGATCCCCTCCAATTTGGTTGTGTGTGTTATTCGTAGCCAAATTTAAATCATGCAGTAACAAAAATGTCAGTAATAAAACGTTAATGGAGCAGTGCCAATTATTGCTGCCGCCACCTGCTGCGCGCCTAGAATCCTATAATGCTGGAGAAATGATCATCACGTACCAAATGTAGAGGTAGAACCTTTGCTTCCCCTCGGATTAAGCCGTGGAGCAATTATTTTTAATTATAATCTCTCGTTCAACGCCGCTTCGCCAAACTTTGGGGACTCGTCAAGTCATCGCCCTTATATATATACTCCCTCCGTTTGGTTGTTAATAGATAACACCGTTCATTTTTAAACACATATTTGATCATTGATCTAATTCGGAAATTTTATACCAATGTATAAAATATAAAAAATGATTAAAGTACTTTAAGTGATAAAACAACTTACAACAAAAAAAATTATAATTACGTAATGTTTTTTAATAAGATGAATAGTCGAACGTGTGACAAAAAATCAATAACTTCATCTATTAAAAACGAAGGTAGTAGTATATAAAAAGAGAATCCCCAGGTTTATAGCCGAGAGTCGTCGGTTGATTAACACTAACAAGAGGATAATCTAATCTGAAGTGCACGTGATCATCAAATCGTGTTGACGCCATCGCGGCATTCATGGTCTCTCGCAGCTAAGCTAAGACGCGGCAGACACGGCGGGCGGGATGGCGCGCGCGTGCCGGGCGTCGGGCCGGCACGGCAGCAGCGGCGTGTGTGCCAGTTCCCGGTGGAGATGCAGCCGCTCACGCCGGCCGCCTCAGCCGCGCGCACGTCGTCCTTGCCCGTACCCACCCGCCGGTAGGGATTCTAAACTCTCTTGGAATATCCATTGTTATATGTATGCTATATTCAAATTATTATAATTCTTTTCAAAAAATAATAATAAGATAGGTTGATATGGGATAGACATCACTCCGCAAATTAACATACAAATTAAAATTATCTTTTACTGTTTTTTAAAAAAATTAAGCTTTGATTAGTTAA
The DNA here is from genome assembly GCA_000338895.3 of Oryza meridionalis. NCBI lineage: Eukaryota > Viridiplantae > Streptophyta > Magnoliopsida > Poales > Poaceae > Oryza > Oryza meridionalis. The sequence goes on from CM002528.2 coordinate 24,911,468, forward strand.
CATATAATCACAATCAAATTGATTTTTTTTTCCAACGTGTAAAAGTTACATTTGTCCTTGCATGTTTATGGAGTTATTTATCACATATTAATCTATCCTGTTAATTTTTTTCATAACTATTTACATGACATGTAAACAATGAGATGATGTTCTTTCGAGACACTGGTGGAGAAATCGTTTGTAGTGCCGGTTTGTAACCCCCCTTTAGTCCCGGTTGTCCAACCGGGACTACGAATCCGGGACTAAAGATAGCGATCTTTAGTCCCGGGTGAAATAACCGGGACTAAAGATCGATCTTTAGTCCCGGTTTGTGTTACCAACCGGGACTAAAGAGAGGGGATCTTTAGTCCCGGTTGGTAACACCAACCGGGACCAAAGAGAGGGTAGCGGCGGCAATGAGATGGTCCCTTTTCTTTTTTTTTCTCTTTTATTTTCTCCCGAATCAAGTGGGATACATATCCCAAATCAAACCCCAAATACCCAAATCAAACCCCAAATCAAAGTAACATCACAAACAAATCTACATCACAAATCTTATACATCACAGATCCAAACAAATGTACAATGAATCACAAAATTATCCATACAAAAGTACATAACAGTGAATCACAAATAAAAAAGCAACGTTGACCACCGCCGGCCGCCGGCCGCCTGCCCGCCGCCGCCGGGCGTGGCCCCATCGACCGCCGCCTCGCTCCGCCGCCGCCGCGCGGCCGCCTCGCTCCGCCTCCGCAACACGGCCGCCTTGCTCCACCGCCGCCGCACGCCCGCCTACCGCGCAGCCGCCGCCGCACGCCCGCCTCGCTCCGCCGCCGCCGCACAGCCGCAGCTCCACCAGCCGCCGTTGCGCGGCTGCCTCGCTCCATCGCCGCCGCCCGGCCGCAGTAGAGGGGAAGGAGGAGGAGGAGGCGGGGAGGGGAAGCGGGAGCAGAGAGGGGAAGGAGGAAGGGGAAGGGCCAGGGGAGGAAGGGGATATCGAGGAGGCGCTGGAGGCGGATACCGAGAGACTTTAAGAGGAGAGAAAAAAGGGGAGGGGTCACCGCGAGGAGGTAATTGGGGCGCGCGCTCGGCAGTTTATTTTGGTCCCGGTTGGTATAAACAACCGGGACTAAAAATAGATCTTTAGTCCCGGTTGTTTATACCAACCGGGACTAAAGATAATTGTAGCCTGACTCTACCCACCAAATTCTTTAAACCGGGACTAAAAATAATCTTTAGTCCCGGTTGGTAACACCAACCGGGACTAAAGATTAAAATTTTTTTAACCGGGACTAAAGATGATCTTTACTCCCGGTTTTTATTGTAACCGGGACTATTGTGGAATTTGGTCGACCGACCAAAGATGATTTCTCCACCAGTGAGAGTTTGAATAGTTTCCCTACAATTCACAGCTTGCTAGTACTAGTACCCACGTCACAATCGTTTCGTCTTCAGCTGATTATAAGCCATACGATTATAATACATACTAATTTGCGAGTAAATTTTATAGTATATATTTGTTTATAGCTAGACCTTTAAAAAATAAACTAGTATAATAAAATGGCATTACATCAACTCTAAAATTTTAATTTTGGCATGCAACCATAGGATAGCTTGGCTAGATTGTCGTTAGAGCAAGTTTAATAGTACAACCAACTACTAACTTCAATTAATATATAGCCAATCTGAAAGCTCACTACACTATTAATACCTGATTCCACCTGTCATATACACAGAGTCCGTGCTAGAGCTGACTACAAATTTATAGCCCGCTGCTTTTCTCTCTTCTTATTTAGTTTCGCTGGCTTATAGCCTGCTACTTTACCTGCTCTTATGTGGATTGAGCCGTGAAGGGATTAATTAAAGCAACTGCAGGTAGAATGAATCCGAAGACAATTAGGTGATCGATGATCGTACGTCCTAGGATTCATATCCGGATACTCAGGGCTACTGATTCAGGAGGGGTGGAAATCAAGAAAAAGCTGCAGGCTTTTGTGAGAAAGGAGATGCATGCACGGGACGCAAGAGCAGACAGACATGCATGCCGCGCTTTGCAAATTGCAAGTTACCCTAGTACAGTCATCTCAGCTGCAGCATCAAGTGTTCATGTAGTAACTCTCAATAATCGATCAGGTAATAGTTGAGCAATCACAGTGCTGTCAGTGCATGTCGCCCTGGTCATCAGGGATAAGGTAAGCTATGGTAAGATCATTAGCTCGGTGAAAATTGAAAGTAAATCTACAGGCAAGACTCAAGAGGCAACAAGACTTGGCCTTACTGCTAAACAAGTCTGTGTGAGAAGTACAATGCACAAGTCAGTATGAAAAGCAACGAAGCTTTGGTGAAGCCATCCCATGTGCCCATCCATGGCCTTGTCATCTACTCGCAAAAGTCGCAAAGCAGAAGCAAATCCATGGTCGTCGGATTATGCTAGAAATACATTATACATGTACTCATCCACAAAACAAGTGTCATTTGGAGGTGGATTTATCTGATTTAGAGGAGTGTAGTGTAGCCAAGAAACCTTTTTCTTCCTTCCTGCTCATTCTGTCCAGACAGAGAAGAAACCAAAGCCGGCCAAACACAGAAAATGTTGGCAAGATATGATGCCTGCGTACAAGCTGATGTGATGCAGCATCTAATTGCAGGATCCTGCATTGAAACAGATGTCCATTTCGAAATTTTCGCATGCATCAGAGATATAAAACTTTACTTCGTTGTTAAGTCTAGCTTCCTCTTAAAAAAACTGAACTTTTACAGCAAGTTTATTGTAGTGCGTTCATAGAGATATATCAGTTCAGTTCCTGCAGAAATGTGAAAAAAAAAATATCACCTGAGGATTACATTACAAATTCAGTGTGAAGACTCGTAGTCAGTAGGTGGTAACAGGCTCTAGGAATTGCGAGAGGGCAGGCAAGCCCGAGAAGCAATGCTGCATCTTTTGATGCAGCTTAGCTAGCTTGTTCCAATTGTTTACGACTTGTACTACAGCTACTCCAAATCTCCATCCCTTTTGCCGCGGCTCATGTCCCCCTTAACCCCGTCACTAAGACCCTAATCCTGCATTAAGATCGTAGGATAGTCACACTACTAATCCTGCTCTCAATCTCTCTTGTCTCCTAGCTACTACTACTGTGCTTGCTAAATGCTAAATATTCTGATGTTCACACTGATCTCTTGTGATCCCAAGATGCGAGAAAACACATACGAATGTTGGGTTAGGTACTGCAACTTGGTCACTTAATTTAATTTACAGAAGTAAGTGGCTGATCGAGTTGGCTAAGTTGACTGACCAATCGACAGACAATTCTTCATCCTGCAATCCCAGGAGGCCACTACTGATCACTAGCTAATCCAACAAAATATGGTTAATCGTATCCGGTGATCCTGTCGACTAGTCCAAGTAAGTGGAGATTGATTCAGGATTTCTGGGCCATCTGGTAATCGTATCAGACATTTAATTATGAGTTCCATATGTCATCAGTAAATTTAAAAAACTTACGGCAAAATTAACAAAAGGCTACTAAAGTGCAAACGCAACTCTGAATCATGCTGTCAATTGACGGAAAGTGCAGGGTACACAGATGATCAGAGGTCGTTAACTCTCTAATAAATCATTTTTCTTGATTGCTAGCTGACAGATCCCGTCAATCAGTGCAACGGACTTGAGCACTCTCCGTATCTCTCCTTTTTCTCCCTCCACATCACAGCTAGAGAAGCTAAGATATGATTCAATTCTCCATGTCCTCATTAGCTTTAATTCTGACGGCCAATTAGCTTCTCATCCATGGTCAAAGGTTTGCTTTAGCACAAAAGCTCTAATTACTTTTGCTGCAACATCATGATGCTGCATGGCTATAGCAGCTTTCTAGCGAATCATCTCACTAGTACTTTTGCATCGACAGTGCCCAAGCAGGCAGCACTAGCAGAAACAACCCATGATCGATGGCCACTAATTATACTGTCAAACATGCAACGCAGAAACAGTATGTTAATTTGAAGTATAAAAGCAAGTTTAATAGTATAGTCAACTACCAGTTCTAATTCATTTATAACCAATCTAATAGCTCATTCATACAATAGTTACATACTACACTATTAATACCTGGTCCCATCTGTCATACACACACTGCGTTTAGAGTCCGTGCTACAGATGACTACAAATCTGTAGCCCACTGCTCTTCTCTCTCCTTATTTATCTTCTTAAAATATTTTTGCAGTTGACTTATAACCTGCTATTGTATCTGCTCTAAGAGTTGTGTAGCAGCCGGGGACATTATGGATTCTGACAGTGATGGTATAGGAGTCGCTAAGCTGAACCGTGTGTATTCAGCGATGCGTTTTAACTACCACAAGTACAAGTCCGAAATAATTAAGTGTTGCATATGTACGGCGTATGTTGGCGCACGAGCGTGCAACGAACCAAACAGTAACGTGAATGGGCTTGAATCCGGCGCGCACGGCCACGCGTGGAAAGCGACCGAGCCATCGGCAGAGGGAGCACGGTCGCCGTCGTCCGGCCGGTCGTCGATCCATCATCCGCCACACCCGTGCGCCCGGTCGCCATCGTCGCTGCATGCTAATCGATTGATCAATCGAACAGAAGATTAATTTAAGGCCCCATAGTTAATCACTAGCCTTTTGCACTGCCGGCCACTTCGCCGGCGGTTGTGCAGTGTCGCCGGCCGTACATAGCGGCGGATCTGGCGAGTGGGTGGCGAGGTCAAGACTCAAAAAGTGGTCGGGTTCGATTGACGTCGTCACCGACTTGGAAAGTTTGGGGAATATTTACACTGTTGATATCCGGCAAAAATCTCGGAGGCGAGTGCTGTGCGCCACGATTTCCAGCTCACCCCCAGCTTTCCGGCGGAAAGCCTGATACGACGACGCTAGCTCAGCAGCTAGAGTACATCTAGCTGGGTGTAATGCGCGCAGCACATATAGCGGCCTATAACACACTGCTCCCCCCTTCATCGCGTCGCGTCACTGAAAATAAAATAAAAAAAATAAAATAAAATCATCCTATAACCCCTAGCACGATCGTTGTTATTAGTATCGTTCACGAATAGTAGAAGAGATCTTTTACGCGCACATCATAGTACGTTCGTTGCGCTACGCTACGTTACGTTTACATACGCGTGGTTGGGTAGGCCGCGTGCGGCAACAACGCGTCGTGCGCGGGGGACGACGAGGGGTTGACAGGTGCCGGCACGGCGGGGGCGCGGCGCGCACGGTTGAAGTACACAAGGCGATCACGTCGCGGCGGCGACTGTGCGCGCCGGGGCGACATGTCGGGGACATTCCTTTAGGCCCGCGCCCACGCTTGCCCCCCCTCCCCTGCTTCGGCGTCACATGGCGCGCCCGGCTATTATTCCACCGTGAATAGCTAGCCAGCCAATCTCCCCCAGTACGGCGCGCGGGCGACTGTAGTGCGCGCGGGTCGCTCTCGGGACAGCGCCTTTCGAAAAGGCCGGCATGGATGGCAATATGGCATCTCCGCCTGTGGCCTCTCGACGTGCGCCGCTGCCACCATCACCCGCGTTTCTGTCACTTTGGGCTATATCGTTTGGCTTTTTTCGTAATAAGCCAAAACGGTTTATTAGAGAATAAAAATAAATTTGTAGATAAAACTTTTATATATGTGTTCTTGGTGACTTAAAAGCCAATACTGAAAAAAAAATACGTTGAAAATATCTTAAAATTAATATCAAAATTAAGTTTGAAAATTTAAATTTTGACCTTTTCTTTGGCTGAATAGGCCATCCAATGGGAGCCTCTATCTCCATCCATCCATCCATCCATTCATGCGTCGTCGATCTCCACGTCGCTACTGCTGCCGCTCTCTCGATCGATCGCCTGATTCGTCTCGGCCTACGTGGCGGTGCGCGCCTCTCGATCTCGTCGTCGGCTCGAGCACCGGCCGTTCAGATTTTTCCGGTCGTGCGGCCGATCGATCGACAAAATTTGATCGAGCAGTGTACGTACGTCTCGGCTGGATCCCACGACGACTCATCGTTGCAATTTGCATTTTGCAGTGCTTGCCATGCCATTGCCATGTAACGTATTGCCAGGAGAAAATGATTGATGCAATGTAACGTGGCCGACCGGTGCAATAACGTCTACGAGTTGCCGAGACGTATGGACTCACTATATATGTACTTCGATTCCTACCTGCTCGCGCGTACGTGGCGTTGCCGAGGAAGAGAGAAACACGGCACGATCTACGGACAGATCTGGACGACGCGACAAGTTGTGGTACAGAAGTGGGCAACCAGTAGGATACTGTCGTAATTAAGGAGTTTGGATAAGATCAGGAGAGTACTCGAAAGGTACAATATGCCTACTCAAAAGTGCAATATGCCAATATCGTGTCTCAGCCGAAAGCACGTACGCTAAACACGAATCATTAGTATTCCCTCCGTTCCATTTTAACTATAATCATAAGTTTTCGTGCTCAACTTTTATTATCTGTTTTATTTAATTTTTTTTATAATTAATATTTTTATTATTATAAGAGGATAAAATATTAATAGTACTTTATACGTGACTTTTATCATCCATTTTATTTAATTTTTTTATAATTAATATTTTTATTATTATGAGATGATAAAACATTAAGAGTACTTTATATGTGACTTATGTTTTTAATTTTTTGAAATTTTTTTAAATAAAATGGACGGTCAAAGTTATGCATGGAAAATCATAGCTACACTTAAAATAGGACGGAGGGAGTATCAATTAATTAAAAGTTGTATATAATTTAGTTTTATAAAAACACATCATTTAACAATTCAAATAAGGGACACGCGGCAATATGAAAGATTTCTGTAACAAACAGTTACCCCACGACTAATGACATGGCAAACGATTTTGCTAAACATCTCCCGCGTGATTTTTTTCCTGGCATTTGACGTTTTTTTAGCCACATGATCTTTGCACCAAGATTTATGCAGCAATTGCCGTGGATGAGGTCGACAGGGAGTCAAGGTGTGTTAGTCTTACCGTGTGAATAAAATATGTGAAGTATGTAATTTTCATTTGTCAAATTAAGAAATATATCTATGTTAATTTACATGTCAAATTAAATACTAATCGATACAACAAATTTAACATATCTTAAACATCTAAATAAAAATTGATTTCTTTAACCATTGAAAAATTAAGACATTTGAAACTAAAATAAAAAAAATTACAGTCCTATATAACTAAAATTACATTTGTAAATTTAGTTGATTTGACATGTAAGTGCCTGTAATTTTGATAAAAATAATATGTAAGTAAATATGTACTTATTAAATTCTTTAAAATATAAAATTATAGTCCTATATAACTAAAATTACATTTGTAAATTTAGTTGATTTGACATGTAAGTGCAATGTAATTTTGATAAAAATAATATGTAAGTAAATATGTACATATTATTTTCTTTAAAATATAAAATTACAGTCCTATATAACTAAAATTACATTTGTAAATTTAGTTGATTTGACATGTAAGTGCACTGTAATTTTGATAAAAATAATATGTAAGTAAATATGTACTTATTAAATTCTTTAAAATATAAAATTACAGTCATGTGTAAGTTAATATGTATTTGTTATTTTTTTTAGTCCGTTGGATGTACATAAAGGGTAAAAAAAATTTGGGTGATTTTTTATTACAAATCACCTAACAAATGGATAGATGCTCCCCATGGCAAATTATTGGATTCTTCGTGATGGGTAATCCATCTAGGCCTCATTCATTTGGGTCTCCATCTTCCGCCTGTGTGCAGGCTAATGAACGAGTGGGCTCAAGTCCCGGCTCAACTATTACGGGCCTCACATTGGTGGCAATCCCGTTCCAGGCCTCCGGCCCAACAAGAATTCTCCGAGAAGGCGAAAGTGTATAGGGAAAAGTACACCGATGGTCCCTCAACTTGTCAACGAAATAAAAAAACGTCCTTAACCGTAAAACCATATATATATATATAGCACAAAATTGGTATAGGGATATTAAGTCTAAAAGGGATATAGAAAAAATTATTCAAAGGTTAGAAGATACCCAAATTATAGGAGAAATTCCTATGAAATATTGGAAAAAAATGCTATTGAGTGCAAAATTAATATAATAAACCCAGAGTATATTATTAAGACTAGCCCAATAGAAGCAACTCCGAAAGACATAGAAGAATTTAAGATGCATATAGAAGAACTGTTGAAACTAGGAGCCATAAGAGAAAGCAGAAGTCCACATAGGTCTGCAGCGTTCATGGTAAGAAATCATGCAGAAGAAGTTAGAGGTAAATCTAGGATGGTTATAAACTATAAAATACTAAATGATAATACTATAGAAGATGCCTATAATATCCCAAATAAGCAAGAATGGATTAATAGAATACAAGGTAGTAAATATTTCTCAAAATTTGACTTGAAAGCTGGATTCTGGCAAGTAAAGATGGCGGAAGAATCTATAGAATGGACCTTTAAAAATAAGTTCTGAAGAGTCTTTCTTCATAACTTATTTTTAAAGGGATCATATATATATATATATATATATATATATATATATATATATATATATATATATATATATATATATATATATATATATATATATATATATATGATCCCTTAACTATACAAAACAGGTCACGTCCTTCGGTGGTTTTTACCCCGGTTTTGGTCTATGTGGCGGCTGAATTAGCGTGAGACCACCGTGGGTCCCACCACATGTCAGGATGCCACGTCAGCCGGTCCTCGGTTCCTCCTCTCTCTCTGCCTGTTGAGCGCAAGCGCGAGGCTTGCAGGCGAGCAGGTGGTTGAGGACTCGGCGAGCTCGGACCGGTGCACGACGCGGAAGGGGTCCGGGTGACCGGCGAGGGCGCGGCCGACGGCTGCAACGCCCATGGCCTCGGCGGCGGAGAGGAGATCGGCGACTAGCGCCGCCGCGGCCGCGCTTCCTTCACGCGCTGGCCACCACCGCCTCCACGGGGACCTCGCCGTGGACGGCGGCCATCGTCGACCTCGCCGCTCCTAGGGCCCTCCATGCCGGCGCACAAGGGGCTTGCTGCGGAGGACGAGGGGCGTGGAGCTCCAGACGCGCCGCCAGCGGGAGGCGAGCGCGGCGGTGCGAGTCGCGTCCTTGACGGGAGGCGGGCGACGAGGAGGTCGTCGGGGAGCGCGCTGACGCGGTCCTCGCCGTCGTAGCCCTCGGCGGCGGAAAGCGTGGCACCGTTGTCGGAGGCGGGATGGCCGGGGAACCACCGGTGGCGGCCTTGGACGTGGCGCTGTCGTCGTTGTCGTCCTCGGCGTCGGGGAAGAAGGTGGGCACGGCGGCGGCGGAGGCTAGGGGGTTGCCGCGGCTAGTGTGGATGGAAAGCTGAACATTGCTTCTTCAGCTCCAAGATACTGTAATTCACGAGCCTTTTTACTTTTTATTTTGATGGTTGCTTCTTCAGTTCGAAAGGTGTCTCTGTTTTTATTCTTGTTCAAGCCATTGGCAAGTCTGAAGAACCTATACTGAATTCTATACTGTAGTACAGTTCTACCATCGTCAGTACACTATAAAGAAGCAATCTTTTGAATCCTTTTCAAGTAGGAGTATAGTATGAGATTATTATAGCTTGTCAACTTGCTGTTTGTAGCTAGCCAATGCTAATCTTTTCAGCAAGATTATGATATATATCACGTCGTCAGATTTATGCAGAATACTAAAATTGGTATAGAGACATTCTGACCGGGTTATGGTCGATGACACTGTCCATCATCTGAGAGTTTGCAAGTCTCTGAACTCTGAACATTGCCCAGAATCTCTTACAGGGATCTTTTTGTTGGCCTTCTCATACAGTATATATCATTGGCCCCTTGCAAGCAGTGGACAAATTCTCTTTGCATTCATATGCATTTTAATTCTGCGAAACCTGTAGCTTGTCCTGTGTATAAACTGTAAAATCAAAGGTGTTTATCTGTGATGAATAATTGAGTATTGGAGATTATTGGTTTTGTTACAATTAGGCATTGGTGATTATTATTTTTGTTATTTAGAATTTATTCACGAAGTGGTTTTGGAGATGATTGGATTTACAGGTGAATCACAGGTTCTATCATTTTATGTGACCGGTCAGACCGGGCTGTGTATGCCGGTCAGACCGGCGGTGATCTAGCGGTCAGACCGGCCAGCTCGCGGTCTGACCGGCTGACTCTGTGTCGGTTTCGGTTTCGGGTTGGTTATTTGGATATCCGTGATTATTTCATGATTATGACTTCTAGATGGATACTATACGTATGTAATACTATTATTTGCTACTAATGATTCAAGTTGTGATAGCTTGGTCTCGGAATATGGTTTCTTTGTTTATTTCATGTGTAGGTGACTCGATGCCTCGGAAGAGTATTTGCGGTGATGGACTGGGAGTCGGCTTGGGGATAAGACGACGTCTGTGGTGGTCAGAGATCATGCGGGATACTTAGGCTAGAGTTGATGCACGTGGTTGATGGAGATTCCATATGGCATACGATGGAGGTATTGTGTGCGTATGGGATGCGGAGTCGAATTTGGAAGGAGTCCAAATTTGATATGATTGGTTATGTAAAGTTTGTTTCTTGTAGTAGAGGGTTTCTAAGGTGTTTAGGACTCCTAGTATGAGTTTGGTTCGTGGCTTTAGGCTGCCTACCTCATGTATAAATAGAGGGGGAGCGTGAGGCTTCCCGGGATCGCTTTAGAGAGCAATTGAGTTGAGTTTTGAGTTAGGGTTTCGAGTTCAGTCGAAATTTTTGTAAGGAGTGGTGTTGGTGCACTTTGTAAACACAGAGAGAATCAATAAAGTCGTCATCCACTTTAAGAGTTCTTCGATTTGTGTTTACCGGGTTTCGGCGGTCTAACCGGCGACACACCGGCGGTCAGACCGGCGGCGTTGCGGCGGTCAGACCGGTGGCGGCGACAGGCGCGGCAGGTTACTTTGGCGGTCAGACCGGAGATTCAACACCGGTCAGACCGACGGCATCCACTCGGTCGGACCGGCAGATCAATCTCGGTCAGACCGATCTCCATCGACTTCGAGGGTAACTTTTATTTTCGCTAAATGTTTTCGGTTTTTGGGTATACCAACCATTCACCCCCCTCTGGTTGGCTTAGTTATTGCTATTCGATCCTACAAGTGGTATCAGAGCCTTGTTTTCTTCTTTGGATTTTTATCGATCTAGAGTTTTTGCCATGGCTACTCCTGTTAGGTTTTCAACTAAGCCTCATGTTTTCGATGGAACGGATTTTTCTCATTGGTGTAGTAGGATGCAATCTTACATTATGGCTGAAGATTATAATATTTGGAGAAAAGTTTCTCATCCTTATGTGATTCCTGATGTTATTAATACTGCTGCTGAAAAAACTGATGTTGAACAAAATTGCAAAGCTCGCAACATTCTTTTGAGTGGTATTTCTCGTTCGGATTATGATCGTGTTGCGCATTTTCGAACTGCACATGAAATTTGGAATGCTTTGAGTAACTTTCATCAAGGAACAAATAACATTAAAGAACTTCGTCGTGATATTTTCAAAAAGGAGTACATTAAATTTGAGATGAAACCTGGAGAAGCTTTGGATGACTATCTTTCTAGGTTTAATATAATTTTGAGTGATCTTAGATCTGTTGATTCTTCTTATGATGCTAATTATCCACAATCTGAGATTTCTCGTCACTTTTTGAATGGTCTTGACATGTCTATTTGGGAGATGAAAGTTACATCTATTCAGGAGTCGGTTGATATGTCTACTTTGACTTTGAATTCACTTTACACAAAATTGAAAACACAAGAGATGAATGTTCTTTCACGAAAAGTTGATTCTAAGTCGAGTGCCTTAGTTTCTTCTTCTTCTTCTTCTTTGGATGTTGATGCTTCTTCATCTAAGCCTTCTTTTCTAGCTATTTTTAATGCCACATCCCATGATCAACTCGAACAGATCGAGGAGGAGGATTTGGCTTTGGTTGCTAATAGAATTGCTCGAGCTATGAATAATGCCAGGAACAGGAAAAGAGGTGGTCCAAATCGTTGCTTTGAATGTGGTTCAATTGATCATCTTCGTTCGCATTGTCCTAAGCTTGGGAGAGGCAAAAGAGAAGACAAAGATGGTGAGAAGACCAACGACAACAAGCCAAAGGGTTCATCTCAAGGGAGGAAGCTGGAGAATCTCAGGAAGGCTTTTCAACAAGTTTGCGCCCCCTTCGAGCCACTAAGTGATGTAGATGGTGAGAGTGGAGATGATGACAAGGGAAAGAACATCTCCGGTGTTTGCTTCATGGCGCGTGGTGAATCGGATACAGAGTATGAAGATAATGAGGTAAGTGCTTTTGAGGAAGCTATTAATATTTTGAGTGCAAAAAATAAGAAGTGTGAGAAGATGTATAGAAAACAGGAATTTATCATTGAACCTCTTAAATCTGAAATTGATAGGTTAAAATCTCTTATTCCTAATGATGATGATTGCTCAAATTTTGAGGTTTTAATGAATGAGATTTCAAAAATTAGAGATGTTAATGCTGCTCATGATTTGAAAAATAGATCTTCTCTTGCTTGCAGTTTTGCCTTGCACACACGCACTTTGGATGAGTTGTTTTTAACTAAAAAGTTGTTGCAAAAATATCAAATTGCTTTTCATGCTAGTTTGATGTTTAACATGATTTCTGCTAAGAAGTTAAAACAACCTCATGATGTTTTGGATTGCTCAACATGTAATTTGAATAAGTTGAAATTGAAAGATGCTTTAGGTCGTGTTGAGTTCATGGAAGATATTGTGAAAAACAATGAAGTGCTTTCTTGCCCTAAATGTCGTAAAAGCAAAGGTGTCATGGTAGATTGTGAAAATTGTGCTAATTTGGAAAAAGAGGTTTCTTATTTGAAAAATTCTTTGCTAAGATTTTCTGATGGTAAAAAGAACCTCAACGTGATTTTGGATCCATCAAAGGTTAGCACAAATAATCGTGGTTTAGATTTTAATCCTTATGCTCATAATTCTAGACATCCTCCTGTTGTGTTAGGTGTTGGTGCTAGAAGTGGTGAGATTTTGGTTAAACCTGATACTAACAAAATTGTGTTTAAATCTGCTGGTATCATGTCTACTTTGAGTGCATCTTCCTCAAAATCCAATGCTGTGCATGCAAAATCTCCTGTTGTTGCTTGTGTTGCTAAATCTTCTAATGCTACCAATGTGTCTAATCATCGTGAAAAATATACTTGTTCTTTTTGTGGCAAACATGGACATATTGTTGGTTTTTTTTCAGATTAGCTCATAAACAGAAAAAGGAGAGAGAGATTGCCTTTGCAAAATCAAAGTGGCAAAAATCGGGTTTTCCCTCGAGGAAACCGGTCAGACCGCAGTGGGTCCCGCGGTCAGACCGGCGACCGGTCAGACCGGCCACTGAGCGTCGGTCAGACCGGGCACCGGTCAGACCGGTGGTACAGAGGCGGTCAGACCGGCCCCCGATCAGACCGTCCACTGTACCTCGGTCAGACCGGCCTCGGAGGAATTTTTCTGAAAATTCTAAAATTGATTTTGCACGTGGATATATGCCTGTTGGATCTTCTGGTCGTGTGTCTCAGTACTGGATTCCTAAATTTTTATTATCATCTAACCCCAGTACTGAGGCTGCGACTTCTGCTTGTGTGTAGGCTTTGGTGGCAAGGAAGGAGAACGTGTGGATCGTGGATTGTTGATGAAAATTTTGAGGTTCACTTTAAGAAAACTGGAAGTAAAGTTTTTGATTCTTGTGGTTTTTCTGCGTTGAATATTTCTCACTATGGAATAGTGTTTAAAGCTGATTTTGAAAATCCTGTTTCACCTGTGATAACATGTTTGGTTGCTAAGTTTGATAAAGATGTGATGTATTGGCATCGTAAACTTGGACATGTTGGTTTTGATTATCTCACTAGGTTAAGTGGTTTGGATCTTGTTCGTGATTTGCCTAAACTTAAGAAAGATCTTGATTTGGTTTGTACATCGTGTCGTCATGCTAAGATGGTTTCTACTTCACATGCTCCTATTGTTTCTGTGATGACGGATGCACCGGGACAGCTATTACATATGGACACTGTTGGTCCAGCTAGAGTGCAATCTGTTGGAGGAAAGTGGTATGTGTTGGTTATTGTTGACGATTTTTCACGATATTCTTGGATTTTCTTTATGGCAACTAAGGACGAAGCTTTTCAACACTTTCGTGGTTTGTTTCTTCGATTGGATCTTGAATTTCCTGGTTCTTTGAAAAGAATTTGAAGTGATAATGGTGGTGAGTTTAAAAATGCTTCTTTTGAATAATTTTGCAACGAAAGAGGTCTTGAACATGAATTTTCTTCTCCTTGTGTTCCTCAACAAAACAGTGTTGTTGAAAGGAAAAATCGTGTTTTGGTAGAGATGGCTAGAATGATGTTGGATGAATATAAAACTCCTAGAAAATTTTGGGCTGAGGCTATTAACACTGCTTGTTATATTTCAAATCAGGTTTTCTTGAGATCAAAACTTGGAAAAACTTCTTATAAACTTCGATTTGGACATCAACCCAAAGTTTCACATTTGCGTATTTTTGGTTGCAAGTGCTTTGTCTTGAAATCTGGAAATTTGGATAAGTTTGAGGCACGTTCTACCGATGGATTGTTTCTTGGTTACCCGTCACATACTCGTGGCTATCATGTACTTATTTTGGAGACTAACAAAATCGTTGAGGCTTGCGAAGTTTCTTTTGATGAGGCTAGTACAGGTACTAGACCCGATGTTGCAGGTACATTGTCAGAGGTTTAGGGGGAGGATGGTCGTATTTTTGAAGACGAGAGCGACTACGACAACGATGACGACGAGGTCAGCTCGGCCGGTCAGACCGGGCGCCAGGCCGGTCAGACCGCCGGCACACCTCCAGTCAGACCGGCCAGGGGCGTCGGGTTCGGGTACTGTTGATGCTGATCGAGATGGTCCTCTAGAGATTACTACTTCGACTAGTACTGATACAGAACGTGGATCAACTTCAGAAGTCGCTGCTCCTTTGCACATTCAACGACCACATCCGCCGGAACAAATTATTGGTAATTTAGGTGAGCGGACTACAAGGTCAAAGGTAACGACTCATGATGTTTGTGCAAATTCTGCATTTGTTGCTTCTTTTGAACCCAAAGATGTGTCATGCATTAACTGATGAATCGTGGATTAACGCCATGCATGAAGAATTTGAAAATTTTGAGAGAAACAAAGTTTAGATTTTAGTTGAACCACCTTCTAGACATAATATTATTGGAACCAAGTGGATTTTCAAAAATAAACAAAGTGAGGATGGTTTGATCGTGAGGAATAAAGCTAGACTTGTTGCTCAAGGTTTTACTCAGGTGGAGGGTTTGGATTTTGATGAAACTTTTGCTCCTGTTGCTAGAATTGAGGCAATTAGACTTTTGTTGGCTTTTGCTGCTTCAAAAGGTTTTAAATTGTATCAAATGGATGTAAAAAGTGCTTTTCTAAATGGTTTTATACAGGAGGAAGTTTATGTCAAACAACCACCAGGTTTTGAAAATCCTGGTTTTCCCAACCATGTTTTTAAATTGTCTAAAGCTTTGTATGGTTTGAAACAAGCTCCTAGGGCATGGTATGATAGACTTAAGAACTTTTTGCTTGCGAAAGGTTTTACAATGGGAAAGGTTGACAAAACGCTTTTTGTTCTTAAGCATGGTGATAATCAACTGTTCGTTCAGATTTATGTGGATGATATCATCTTTGGTTGTTCGACTCACGCTTTGGTTGTTGAGTTTGCTGAGACTATGCGCAGGAATTTGAGATGAGCATGATGAGTGAGTTATCGTACTTTTTGGGATTGCAAATTAAGCAAACACCTCAAGGTACATTTGTGCATCAAACGAAGTATACGAAGGATCTTTTGAGACGGTTCAAGATGGAGAATTGCAAGCCAATTTCAACACTAATTGGTTCTACAGCTGTGTTGGATCCTGATGAAGATGGTGAAGCTGTCGATCAAAAGGAATATAGAAGTATGATTGGATCTTTGTTGTACCTAACTGCTTCTAGGCCAGAGATACAATTTGCTGTGTGTTTGTGTGCACGCTTTCAAGCTTCTCCTCGTGCTTCATATCGTCAAGCGGTCAAGCGAATAATGAGGTATTTGAATCATACAGTTGAGTTTGGAATTTGGTATTCTACTTCATCTTCTATATGCTTAAGTGGATATTCCGATGCTGATTTTGGGGGTTGTAGAATTGATAGGAAAAGTTCTAGTGGAACATGTCATTTTCTTGGTACATCATTGATTGCATGGTCTTCTAGGAAACAATCTTGTGTTGCTCAATCAACTGCTGAATTTGAATATGTTGCTGCTGCTAGTTGTTGTTCACAGATTCTTTGGTTTTTATCTACGTTTTACTTTTGAGAAAGTACCTCTCTTTTGTGACAATACAAGTGCTACTAACATTGCTCAGAATCCTGTTCAACACTCACGCACAAAGCACATTGGTATTCGTTTTCGCGTTTTGAGGGATCATGTTGAGAAAGGCGATGTTGAATTGCAGTTTTTGGACATAAAGTTGCAACTTGCTGATATTTTCACTAAACCTTTGTATTCTAATCGCTTTGCTTTTCTTCGTGGTGAATTGGGAATAATTCATCCTTTTGGCATGTTTTGAGGGGGAGTTTGTACCATATGGTTTATCAAGCAATAATATGACAATAAGAAAAATTGAGAAAAGAGAGCTTTGTTTATGTATATGGTATTTTCTTGTACATGCTAGTAATATTTTGAAGGTTTGTTTGTCTCTAGCATAGCTTGTATGTATTCTAGTCTTTTCATGAGATTTAGATTTTTATTTTAAGGGAGATGATGCATGACACTTAAATTCTACTTGAATTAAGCAAATATGCAATGTTGATGCTAGCATATGGTTTGATTTCTAAATGCTTTATATATATATATATGCTTTATTGACTTGTTATTACTCAAATAGCTTTCATTGCTCATTGTGAAAAAGAGAATAAAAGTATGAAAAAAATGAATACCGAATCCTTGGAAACAGTCTTGACGACAAGGACGTATTCGATGTGAGCAAAATAATGGGTGCCGAATTCCTGGAAACAGTCTTGACGACAGGGACATACCCGGAATAAAAGAGAAAAATATGAGCAAAAAGGCTCAAGAAAAGAAAAGATTCAAAAAATTCTCTTGGTTATTTTGTGCTAAAGGTTATTTGAGAAAGAGTGATAAATGCAATAGGTATATGTGTTTAGTGTTTGTTCTTCAACCTATGTGCTTGTTAAGATGTTGCATTATAAATCGTATAAAATCATAAATTTTGATTGTTGATTCAAGCTTAATTGTAAAATCTCTGGTTCATGGTTATACTTTAATGCATGCTTGTTATATTATAGATGGGTTTATCTTCTTTTTATTACAACACATGACTTAATATGCTACATGTATGCTAAGCTCTTAAACATTAATGAACATAATTCCTATACTTGATGAAATCATTGTCAAAAGGGGGAGAAGAGATGAGTTTTGGAAGAAGCAAGGTGAAATTTTTGGAATTGTTGAGAGAGCATGTTTTTTGGTTCATGAGGGTTCAATTGGGAATTTCTTTCTTTTAAAAAGGGGGAGAGAAGTTTTCTTTTGGATTTTTGAGCACGATGTGTATGTTTTATTTTTATTTTTCCAAACACCAAAACATTTTTAATGGGTTTGCCAATGTGTTCATCAAGGGGGAGATTGTAAAATGAAAGGTGTTTTTGATTATTATTCTGTGATGAACAATTAGGCATTGGAGATTATTGGTTTTGTTACAATTGGGCATTGGAGATTATTGGTTTTGTTATTTGGAATTTATTCACGAAGTGGTTTTGGAGATGATTGGATTTACAGGTGAATCGCAGGTTCTATTATTTTATGTGACCGGTTAGACCGGGCTGTGTATGCCGGTCAGACCGGCGGTGATCTAGCGGTCAGTCCGGCCAGCTCGCGGTCTGACCTGCTGACTCTGTGTCGATTTCGGTTTCGGGTTGGTTATTTGGATATCCGTGATTATTTCATGATTATGACTTCTAGATGGATACTATACGTATGTAATACTATTATTTGCTACTAATGATTCAAGTTGTGATAGCTTGGTCTCGGAATATGGTTTCTTTGTTTATTTCATGTGTAGGTGACTCGATGCCTCGGAAGAGTATTTGCGGTGATGGACTGGGAGTCGGCTTGGGGATAAGACGACGTCTGTGGTGGTCAGAGATCATGCGGGATACTTAGGCTAGAGTTGATGCACGTGGTTGATGGAGATTCCATATGGCATACGATGGAGGTATTGTGTGCGTATGGGATGCGGAGTCGAATTTGGAAGGAGTCCAAATTTGATATGATTGGTTATGTAAAGTTTGTTTCTTGTAGTAGAGGGTTTCTAAGGTGTTTAGGACTCCTAGTATGAGTTTGGTTCATAGCTTTAGGCTATCTACCTCATGTATAAATAGAGGGGGAGCGTGAGGCTTCCTGGGATCGCTTTAGAGAGCAATTGAGTTGAGTTTTGAGTTAGGAAGAGTTCAGTTGAAATTTTTATAAGGAGTG
Source organism: Oryza meridionalis (assembly GCA_000338895.3). Taxonomy (NCBI): domain Eukaryota; kingdom Viridiplantae; phylum Streptophyta; class Magnoliopsida; order Poales; family Poaceae; genus Oryza; species Oryza meridionalis. The sequence goes on from CM002528.2 coordinate 24,930,015, forward strand.
GTGTTGGTGCACTTTGTAAACACAAAGAGAATCAATAAAGTCGTCATCCACTTTAAGAGTTCTTCGATTTGTGTTTACTGGGTTTCGGCGGTATAACCGGCGACACACCGGCGGTCAGACCGGCGGCATTGCGGCGGTCAGACTGGCGGCCGCGACAGGCGCGGCAGGTTACTTTGGCGGTCAGACCGGAGATTCAACACCGGTCAGACCGACGGCATCCACTCGGTCGGACCGGCAGATCAATCTCGGTCAGACCGATCTCCATCGACTTCGAGGGTAACTTTTATTTCCGCTAAAAGTTTTCGGTTTTTGGGTATACCAACCATTCACCCCCCTCTGGTTGGCTTAGTTTTTGCTATTCGATCCTACATAAACAACGAGAATATCATCTGTGTATCATTCCAATTTCCAAGTATCAACTTCTACCTCGACCAGGAGTAATACAGATTCTGAAGTTTATAAACACATCTCTGCCTGAACAAGATGGACACCTACTGTTTTCAGTTCACCATTTGATCTTTACCAGATAAACCTGAAGTTCAAACCGTGCAGCCATGTTTCCCAAGATAGAATGACGCGTACACAAACTTCCAGCGTGTCGACGGCGGCGCCGCACCGCGTGTGCCAGCAACCCCGGGCACCGCACCCCGGGAGCGGCCCGCTCTTGGGCGCCGCCACCGACGCCTGCCTGCTGTACAGAAACTGCAGCACGAGCACGAGCACCAGCACCTTGTACCGCACCAGCCGCGGGAACCTCCTAGCCTCCGCCGCCGCGCCCACCTTCTTCCCCCCGACTCCAAGGACGACGACGACGACAGTGCCACGACCTCCTCCTCCTCGGCACCGGCGCCGCCCACCTCTGCCGCATGCCCCCCGCAGCACCACCCTCCCTAGTGGCGCCGCTGCACCACTATGTTCGTTGCCGGCCGGCTTGCAACAGGAGAAAAGAGTGAGAGAGAGAGAGGAGGAAGGGAGGATGCTGACGGCGGCGTTGCCTCCGCCGGCGCGACGCCGGTTGCCGGACCTCCTCCTCTCCCCTCCCCCCGGTGGCCTCCTCCCCCACAGCACCGCCCGTCGCCGGCTGAGAAAAGTGAGAGAGAGAGAAAGGAGAAGAGGGGAAATAAGAGGAAAGAGATGAGGTGGCGTGGGTCCCACGTGGGTCCATGCTGACTCATCCGCCACGTAAGATAAATCCGGTGTTAAAACCGCCGAGGGATCTCGGGTGACCGGTTTTGTATAGTTAAGTGACCCCGCATATCTGGTTTGCGGTTTGAGGATGATTTTGTATCTCGCTGACAAGTTGGGGGACCTTCTGTAACACCCTGAAAATTCGACCGACAAAATTAAGACTCAAAAAAAATATATATATATGGATTTTCAAAAACTTTTTAAAATAAATTGCATCATGCCGATTTTATTCGCCGTTCCATTGAATTTCGTTTTCGGAGTTTGGAGATTTCGAATAAAGAACTAAATCAATTAATTTACATCGATATTATCGCAAACATACTCGTATCAATTAAATTTAAATGCGATGGAATAGAATTAACACTAAATAAAGATTTAAATAAATTATATAAAAATGTGAGCAATATTAATTTAGGATGGATTCATTAGTTGGAATAACACAAATATTGGGTAAAATTTATATATGCAAATATTAGAAATTATAGAATCAAATTTATATAATAAATAAATAATAAATAAAAGAAAATTTAAAAAAAATAAAAATAAAAAAAAATTAAAAAAGGAAAAATTGGAAATCAGCACTGTTCATTGCACCTAAGGTGCTCGACGCGGTTCCCCTAGCCCTAACCCTACCCCGCGCCGCGCCGCGCGCCGTCCCCTCTCCCGCCGCGCCGCTCGCCGCCGCGCCACCGTCCCATCGCTGCTCGGCCGTCGCCCTCGCGCCTTGCGCTCCGCGCCATCGCCGTCGCCGTCGCGCCGCCGTCCCATCACCGCCTCGCACCCCGCGCCGCGCCGCGCGCTGTTCCATCGCCGCGCGCCATCGTCGTTCGGCCGTCGCGTCGCCGCTGCCGCGCCATCGCCATCGCGCGACGCATCACCTGCCGCGCCGCGCCCCCGAGCCCCGTGCCGCCGCTGCTGCCGCACCGCTGCCGCTCCTCGAGCCCCGCGCCATGCCACCCCGCCGACTCCATAGCCGCCGCCCCCTTTCCCTCTTCTTCCCCCCTCCCCTATAAATTCCCCCCCTCTCTCCATCCTTTCCCCCATCCTCACCCCCCTCTCCTTAACTCCACGCCGCCGCGCCGCCGCCTCCACGCCGCCGTGCCGCCACTGTGAGCCGCCGCGCTGCGCCGCCCTTGCGCCGCCGTCGCCGTCGTCGTCGCCGCCGCCGCCGTCGTCGCCACGCTGCCGCCAGTGAGCCGCCCTCCCTTCCCATCGCGTCCGCCGCCGCCGCCGCTCAGGTGAGGGAGAGAGAGAGCCGAGAGGGAGAGAGGGAGAGGAAAAGAGAGAGTCGGCCGAGAGAGAGAGAAAAAAAGAAAGAAAGAGAGAGGAAAAGAGAGAAAAAGAAAAAGGGAGAGAAAAAAGAGAAAAAAAGGAGGGAAAAAGAAAAAGAGAGAAAAGAGAAAAAAAAAGGGGAATAAATAAAAGAAAAAATATATAATAAATATAATAATAATAATAAATAAATAAATATAAATGATAGTAATAGTATAAATAGAGGGAAATTAGGAGAGTTTAGAAGATTTAAAAATTAGAATTTAAATTATAGATTAATTTCCCGTCGTAGGATTGCAAAAATTTAATATAAATTATGGGTTATTTTTGGTAGTCACTATAAATAATCAATTCGTGGTAGTAATTTAAACGTAATCAACAACTAATAAACGAAATCTTATAGATTATTAAAGATTACTTTGGATAATCTCTATAAGTAATTGATTCACGGTAGAATTTCGGATTTAATCACTAGTAATTTTAGACGTATAGAATACTTAATCGGTTAATCATAAACTAAATTAAATCGTATAATATCTCTAGGATTTTGTCCAATATTTAGCTCGTGGTAGAAATTTCTAACCTATTACATGGATATAATACTCGGGAATATTAAATTAAAAACTTAAGACAACAAAATAATTATACTCACTAATAATTTACATCGGAAATGGGTTTGCCGTAGTTCGCGAATAGTAAAGTTAATATAAAGGAATCGACTTCCGCACTCGACTTTCATTTGGATTTACTTGGATTTTTATTTGAATTCTAACCGAATTCAAATCCATTTTCGCACGTAACTATAGAGCCCGAGGAAGCTGCTGACCCAAGCGAAGGTCCAGACCCGCAAGACTTTGAGCAAGGCAAGTCATCACTATTCTTTGAACATGTTGATCCCAATTGCGAAATTGTTTGTTTACAAATAAAATTGCATGCAATGATAAACATCCTACTTGTGATTATGCCATGCCTTGATTATTGTTTACCCCATATTCCTTCGTAACCATGTTTACGTATGGGTCCCTAGTCAACTATGACAATTGCTTAGCAACGCTATTCTAGAATCATGCATACTCATAATTATCAAAATGCTCTATGCTTGGGCAATTGCCTTTGGGAAGGTAATTGAGATGCGGCATGTGGAGACATGAGCGCCACATTGCCATGATGTTGATGACATGATTTGTGAAAAGAGAAATGAAATTAAACAACTGTTTTCGACTGGGGCGGACGGAGGATTTGGGTGGTATCCAGGCAAAGGCAAGTACCGTCCCCGGTCAATTAAGGACCGAGCCATGAAGTTAAGCATGAAACGACCCCCGTACAACCGCACTTCTCGTATGGGTATAGACCTAGCGGAATAGATAGCTGAGCAGAGGCAGTATCCATGCATAGTGGTTTCTTGATGTGTGAGGCAGGGGCTCTACGGTGGGGCAGCCATTGGTAGAACCGCGAGGCGGGTGTCTACAGTGGTGTCGCCATCGGTAGGACTGCCATGTGAGAATTTAAACATAATTATAACTTAATGCCTGTGTGAGTCTTTCCTTCCCGGGTGGGCCAGAACTCCTCTCACTGCTAGAAACCGTGTACGCCTAGAGTGCATGAGGATGTAAAGTTCATGGAGCGGGTACTGCCAATGCGAGGTTATCGAAAAGCTTTGCCGTGACGCGTCTCATGTGTTGGGACGAGACTCATGTGTTGGGCAGTCGCGGAGTGCGGGTAAAGTGTACATCCACTGCAGTGTGAGTAAACTAAATCTATTCGAATAGCAGTGTGAGTAAACTAAATCTATTCGAATAGCCGTGCTCGCGGTTATTGAGCATCGGGACGTGTATTACACTTGGCTAAACTCTAAATTCTTAACTTGTGTGGGATGGGATGTTGCATAATGATTTCTATGCTGATGGAGCCACTTCCTAAGAGGAGGGAAGGTGGACGTCCTCAGAAAACCATGACGACTCGATGGCGGGAAGCTATCCTTTGGATCACAATGGATGGTGGACAGAACCGTCATTGTTTAATATGAACACTGGTACTAAAATTGATCAGTCTATGCTAGGTCTTAGGCTTGTGAAAAGAATTGCAAAACTTGCTTTGTGCAAAAGAATCATAGCCATTCCTTGAATACCCTTATCATATGCATTGTTGCTGTGGTGGCTTGTTGAGTACGGTTGGTACTCACCCTTGCAAATATAAACTTAATCAGAGGCCGAAGATGAAGCTTCGGAGGATCCCTATGCCTATTACCAGGAGGGTGATGAAGACGAAGGCGCTCAATAGGTCTTAGTTACGGTCGTTGCCTGTGGCAATGGCGTGCCGCTGCCTTGATTCTGCTGCCTTACATATTTCTGTTTTTGGAATGTATCCCGGACCGCCCGGTCCGATGATTTAAGACTAAGCCTGCGGGCTATTGATGTAATAATTCGTACTAGACATTCGTGTATGTGCACTGGTTACTTCAGCTATGGATTCGTGTGTACCAGACTACTTGATCCAGGAAAATGGTACTGTTTACACGATTGATTCCTGTTATAAAACGAGGGTCCACACCTTCGGTGTACTTTTTCCAAGTGTATAAACGCCGCTTGATCTTGTGGTTCTCCACGACAAGATTCAGGAGTCGCCGCCGAAGATCATCTTCTATAGCTCCACGGCGGAAAGCCCAATGACCTGCTTTGCGTGCTGCATGCAGCTGATATCCCAACGAAGGAGAATCCACATGGAAAAGATTTCAGCTTCGATATGAATTCACTTGCTAATCTCATCCCTTATCTATCTATCTATTATTCTATTATATTATTAAAATAGCTTTGAAAGGAGGCATCATGTTCGCTGTGGGGGCTAGAAATTCCCACATTAATCGGAGAAAAAGTAAAAAAAAAAGAAAAGGAGAGTCCAAGTAGAAGTACAATCTAAAAATAGCTGAAATTCGAAATTAAAAATAAGCAATATTGAAAGAAGTTTCCATATAAGAACCCAATACGAGATTAATTAAAATTCAAAATAAAAATAAAATAAAATCCAAAATTAGAAAAGGAAAGGAGAATCCAAGTAGAAATACAATTTAAAAATAGCTGAAATTCAGAATTAAAAATAAGCAATATTGAAAGAAGTTTCCATATAAGAACCCAATACGAGATTAATCAAAATTCAAAATAAAAATAAAATAAAATCCAAAATTAGAAAAGAAAAGGATAGTCCAAGTAGGAATACAATTTTAAAATTGCTGAAATTCTGAATTAAAAATAGGGAATATTAAAACAAGAGTCCATATAAGAACACAATACGAGATTAATTAAAATTGGGAATAAAAATAAAAATAAAATCTGAAATTAGCAAAAAAAAAAGAGTTCAAATAGTACAATTTAAAATTAGCTGAAATTCGAAATTAAAAATAAGCAATATTGAAAGAAGAATTCATGTAAGAACCCAATACGTGATTAATTAAAATTCAGAATAAAAAATAAAATAATATCCAAAATTAGAAAAATTAAAAGAGAGTTCAAGTAGGAGTACAATTTTGAAACAACTGAAATCTGTACTATTATAAAAATTGAAGTTGTTTTTATCGGTATTTTGTTACATCATCCGTGTATAAGTTGGTTTTTAAGTTCTTTTGTTTTTGAAAAGACAAATCCGTCATCCGGTGAAAAAAAAGCGAGAAAAAATAAAAAAAAGAGAAAATAAAACTTCTATTGTAAAAAAATGCGTCCGACTCCGACTCCTCCGGTGGAAAAGAAGGAGAGACGACGGAAATAAAATCGATACAAAAAATAAAAAAAGGAGAGAAAAATTTATACCGTAAAAAAAACGTCCGACTACGACTCCTCCGGTGGAAAAAAAAGGAGAGACGACGGAAAAAAAATCAAGAAAAAACAAAGAAAGGAGAAAAAAAACTTCTACCCCCAAAAAAACGACCGACTCCTAAAAGAAGTCCGACTCCTCCGGTGGAAAAAAAACAGAAAAAAATAAGAGAAAAAAAACTTCTATGTAAAAAAAATGAAAAAATCTGTTTTACTCCCGTCAAGTATGACTCTGGAGCAAATAACCCCCTAACATTTAATTTGGTTTACTTAACCCCCTAGGTTCCCAAAACCGAATCACTATTCACCTTTCTAATTTAATACAAACCGCTTTGCTGATGTGGCACATGAATTAAGTGGTTTTGCTTACTAGGTTGGATCCAACGTGGAGAATTTTCACTTGTAGCCAGGTTTTATTTGCCAGGTGAGGCTAGAAGGAAATTTGCACTTGACGTGGAAAGTGATGACGTGAGGATTTTTCATGTGTCGGTTTTGAGACTACTGGAAGATAGCAGCAAGGTAGCAGGAGAAAGGAAGCACACCAGCCTACATGCTAAATTAACGAGTTGACATTCAGACTATTTATAACAAGTCAGACTAAAAGGTAATACCAAATTTTGTTCACCCTAACCAGATTCAATAACTTAAACTCAATCCACCTTACATTACACCTACCATTTCCACCAAATATTTGACAAGTACTTTATTGAAAAATATGTAAAGTATTCCATAAAAACAACACACCATATGCAATCAAATCTTCACTTCTTTGTTGTCTTTGTTTTTGCAACTTTCATTGTGTCCCTTCTTTGTTATTGACAAGCTGCTGCTCTGGGATGGCAAATCAGTCTGCACCTTACATGAAAAAAAAGATCATATATTTTGGACACCTTTAATTGTGATGGAATATAGTCTGTAATGTAGTTGCAACTTACATGAACTTTTTGCTGCGAAGTTCCTGCAGCTACAGATGGCCTAAACCTTTTCTGCGGCCTGCTACATTCCTGAACCTGCATTCAAAGTAGAGATCAGAATCACATATGTCAATACTCAACCACTTATATATGTAGCATGTAAATTACTTGCCTCTCATGCTCTCTCTTGTACTGATATCTTTTTTCCTGAATTTCCTTTCATTGGACATGTTCTAATGTTATGGGTAGTTTGCTTGCACTGGCTACATCTTCCTTTAGTGCCAGTTTTGGATAACTTCTTCCCTTTTTTTGCTTCCAATGGATCCCTCCTCCTCTCTTTCCGTGGCCTTCCTGGCATCTTGACATAACCTGGTGGTCCTGGCTTTGGATGACCAGTAATTGGCCACTGCATCATACCCTCCATTGGCATCATGCAATGGTCATATATTTTGTTATACACCTCAACACTGTAGCAATCTGCTATGTAATCTTCAGGTTGCTTTGAGCTCACAAATAATGCAGTTATAGCATGTGCACAAGGAATACCTGCCAATTGCCAATATCTACAGGAACATGTTCTCTTCTCAAGGTCAACTATGTATCTCTTATCCTTATCAGTGACCTCAAATCCATCTTTTCCATTCCAAATGGCTTCACAGTTTCCAGATAAGTCAATGTACTTGCTCAACTTCTTCAAGATATTTGGACATATCCTACCTAGCCATCCTTTTGCTTTGCTCCTGTTCTGTTGTATCCTCACATAAACCTTGGTCCTTATGCCCTCAAACATAGATATGATTGGATGTGCTCTGATGTCAATTATCCAATTATTGAAGCTCTCACACATATTGTTGTCTACACTATCACAATTGGACCCCTATCCTAAACCAAGCTCTACTCCAGTGCATAGGTTCAGTGCTCATCATGTCCTTGGCACCAGCAGGAGTTAGCTGTGCAAGCTTGGCTTTACAAAAGTTGAAAAATGGTCTACAAGATGCCTTGGCACACTTCCAAAATGGCTTCTGGAATGCTTGATCCATATACATCTTCCTCCAATTAGCATAGATGTGTCTAGTGCACATCCTGTGCTCAATTTGTGGCAAAAATTCCTCAACTGCACTTACAAGTCCCTACATCGGTAAACGGAACACATGAGGATCAATATTCATGTATTTTTGTTGATCATATAAAACTAAGTAGATATCAAGGATGCATTACCTTTTGTTGATCAGAAATAATAACCCAACCAGCTCCATGAGGATCAATATTCATATCTTTTTGAAGTAGTCCAATAAACCAACTCCAAGTGTCTTTTGTCTCTTTCTCGACTACTGCCCATGCTATTGGATACATTTGGTTGTTGGGGTCTCTTCCTAATGCACATAGCAGCTCACCATTGCAAGCACCTTTGAAAAAAACAACCATCTAGTCCTATAACTTTTCTCCATCCAGCTAAAAAACCTTTCTTGCAAGCATCAAAACATACATACATTCTCTGGAAAACCGGCCAATTGTATTCATGATCCAAACAAAATAGCCATCGTGCTACCAGGATTACTCCTAAGAATTTCTGCTTGGTACTCAAACACTTTAGAGTACTCACCTCTGCATGCATCATAAATCCTTCTCATGACAATACCCTTAGCTCTCTTAACTTTCGAGATGGACACATCAGCAAACATATCCAGCCTTACTGTCTTCTTCAAACTTTGCCGTTTCCATGATGGATTAGACTTGATGATGTGCTCGTACTTATCAGCAATTCTTCGGCTAGTAACCAATCTGTTATCTCTTCTCTTAGGGCAATTGTGCACATCATTGGAGGTTTTCACCTGAAACCAATCACAGTTTGTTCCATTTGAGGCAAATATGAACCATGGACAATCTTTCCATGAACATCTAGCTCTGATCTTCTTAGCTTCATCCTTGGGGAATCTGATATGCCTGTTGGTTACAAGACCATACTTGATTACTGCTTCCTTAAACTTTGCTCTTCCTGCAAATGCCATGCCTATTTCAAACTTAGGTGTGTGTGCTTTGCTATCATACTTTGGAAATCTACTCTTCCTTCTTATTGCTTCACCATCTTCTGCATCATCATAAGAGGCTTCTTCACTTGAGTCCAGAAATGGTGTATCGGTGTCATCATCCAGTCCTTTATCATCTTGCTTATTTGGTGGGTCACTGACAAGAACAACGTTGTCACTAGTTACAGTAATAGTGGCACATGGATTCTTCTTAACCTTGTTGGCATGCTCTCTATTTTCTTGTGCTTCCTCATCATCTTCAGATCTCTTCTCATCATCTTCAGCAATACCATTTGTTTCACTAGAATCTTCAGCATCACTATGACTATCATATTCTTCCTCAATGTCATCTTCAACATCACTGTCATCACTGACCCCATTGCTTAGCACAACATTATCATCTTCGTTGTGCTTGAGTATTTCAGCTACATCACCCATGATTATGCATTGAGCCATATATAAGCATTCCTTATCATCTGATAGTGCTTTCAGGCCATTGTTTAGTTCAGCACCCGGAAATAACCAATGGAAAATCACTTCATCTTCTTCACTTAGTGAAACATGGTCTCCAAGGTATCCTCTGATCTCTGGCAATGACACCTTATCCCTCTCTATGTATGACATCTCAGTTTGACCACCATTATAAACCACAGAATATCCATCATAATCAAATTCCCCACCAAAGTGAAACCGGATACAAAGTACATCCAAATTATCCATTACACCTAACATGGCAACAATGAGATCATCAGTAAACTTATCTTAAAAAATGAAACATTAATCAAGCAGCAATTATCTACCAAATCCTAAACAACTCATCCAAAGATAAAATAAAAATCAACCAAAAAACAGTCCCTTATACAGTATGAAGTGAGATAGCTAATGAACAACAACTTATGAAGTGAGCCACCCTCGCCGGGCGTCGGCTGCCACCCATGCTACATCGTCGATGGCAATGATTTGTTCCATTTCAGCATTTCCACTAGGTATGATGCCTGTGGTGCATGTGCCATCGCTCGTGACGGCTTCAAGATGCACACGCCGAGCACCGGCATCTAACGATGGATAATGAGCTCGCAAGAAAAAAAACAGCAAGGGGTAGCAACAACCTAACCCTCAGTAGTGCCCTACCACCAACAAAATCAACCAAAAAAATTTCATCAACCAATTGCCACACGCACTTATTATCCCCTTCTAGAACAACCCTAAACCTAAAGCATGCCAAGATCGAGTGGGGAGGAGGGAGGGAGGAAGGGAGGGAGGGGGAGGGACGCACCACGGGGCTGCGATCTCACGGATCAGCACCGCCTATCTGCGACGATCATCACCTAGATTCTCCACCGTCGGAAGGGAGAGAGGAGATGATGAGAGGACTTGTGAGGGAGAAAAGTCCAACGCATGGAGGAGAATACGGCATGTGATTAATCTCCCAGGTTCTCTTTCTCCACGTTGGATCCAACCTAGTAAGCAAAACCACCTAATCCATATGCCACATCAGCAAAGCGGTTTGTATTATATTAGAAAGGTGAATAGTGATCCGGTTTTAAGAACCTAGGGGGTTAAGTAAACCAAATTAAAAGTTAGGGGATTATTTGCTCCAGGGTCATACTTGAGGGGAGTAAAACGGACTTTTTACTAAAAAAAAACGTCCGACTCCATTAAAAAAGTCCGACTATCTGTGGAGAAAAAAGGGCAAGAAAAAATAAAAAAAGAGAAAAAAAACTTCTACCGTATATAAAAAAAATAAAAACGTCCGATTCCTTTAAAAAAGTACGATTCTCTCGAAAAAGGACTTTTTGTCCATAATCTTCTCTTCTACTTCTACTATTTTTTTTTAAAAAAATCTCTACTATTATAAAAAAATAAAGATGTTTTTGCCGGTACTATAAAAATTTAAGATGTTCTTTTGTCAGTAGTTTGGTACGTCATCCGTGTATGAGTCAGTTTATAAATTTGTTCGCTTTTGAAAAAATATATATCCTTTGAGTTGCTTTTTAAGTTCGTCTGCTTTTGGAAATATAGGAGTCGTATAAGAAAATTCGCATGCTAACTTTTGATGAACAGACTCCTAACCGCAGCTTATGGTTTTCTAGAAATATATAGATACAAGCAAATTCTCACAGTGAATTTCATCGTAACTAAACCATATAACAATAATAAGATTAAAATAGTTGTCACCCGTTGCAGCGCATGGGCTTTTCTCTTGAAAATAAAAAATAAAAATATTAAAAGAACACAATACGATGTTAATTAAATTTGAAGAAAAAAATCTGAAATTACAAAACGAAAAATAAGATTTCAATTTGGAATACAATTTATAAATAACTAAAATTTATGATAAAAATAAAGACTATTGAACGAAAAGACCATCTAAAACACATGACGAGATAAATTAAGTAACATGCCTATAATGGAGTAGAGTGGTGGCGGTTGATACGACATATAAAAACTATTAATAAAACAGCAAATAGAATCCTAATAACGATTAAAAGAAGAGACGATAGGAAGGCCGTGAAGCAAACAAACAAGGCGATTGCTGGGACTTCTAAAAAGTAAAAAATAAAATAAACCCCAATGATAATTATATTCGATTTTTAAAATCTCAATGACAATAAAAAGGAAAAGCAGCGGGCGGGGTGTATCGGAGTATAGTTGGAGAGCCGCCGACGGGTGACGGGACTTCTAGGAAATAAAAAAATGAATTTCAACGATAGTTATGTTCGATTTTTAGAACCACAATGACAATAAAAAGTGGGCGGCATACGGGCCGTAGAGGAGCATAGTGGCATCGTTTGACAAGACTTCTAAAAATTAAAAAATGAAACCCAACAAGACAATAAACTCTAAAAACTATAAGGTTCAATTTTTAAAGGTTCGGAACTTCTAAAAAGTAAAAAAAAAACAATGATAATCATGTTCGATTTTAAAATCTCAGTAACAATAAAGAAGGGAGGCAGCGGGCGAGGTGTAGAGAAGTACAATGGCAAAGCCGCTGACGGTTTGGCGGGACTTCTAGAAAGTAAAAATGAACACAAACGATAATTATGTTCGATTTTTAAAATCTCAATGACAATAAAGAGAAGAGATAGTGGACGGACTATAGAGGAGTATAATGGCAACGTTTGTCGGGACGCCTAGAAATTATAAAAACGAAACCCAACGTGACAAAAAAAACTCTAAAAACTATAAGATCCAATTTTTAAAGGTTCTAAGGAGAATGAATAGAAATAGTGGTATATCGAACAAGCAAATAAAAATAAAGAAGGAGTTGACATAAGGGGTAGCAACTGGTGTGACTTTTAAAAAACTATATAATTGATAAGGTTTAGTCTTTCAAACTCTTAAGACAATGAGATAGCTATTTAATAAATTTTAAGTAAAATCATACTAAAAATATATGATTTTATTTAGGTGCTAGCTGCGCAATTGCGCGGGCCACCCAGCTAGTTTCTATAAAGTTAAGACCAAAAGCTTAAATCTTGTGCTTCCACATCATCATCAAATTGTGAACCGTTTGGATGAATGCATTAGATCGCTTCTAAGACGTTGGATGGAATGCAGCATAGAGCCCAACCCATCAGTCACCGGGTGAGTCTCTTTGCCTCCTCAGTGCCAAATGTAGCCCACATGAACACATTGGCCCATCTCCACACACATCTACATGTATCCAGCCTGTCAATCCGTATAAAAGAGCTTTATGGCTGAACGCTCCTTCAGTTGACATGTGCTATCTAAATTATCTACAAATTTTGGATAGGGTTGCTAAAAAGAATTTCTTCAAAAAAGTTATTTGTTTCCTCTGTTTCTTCTTGAGATTGTACCTCCTATTTAACAAATTGATGTTAACCAAGTCCCGCAGCAACGCACGGGGCATACTCTAGTTAATTAAGATGATGACCTTCTCTGTTTCCATTCTGCTTAAGCGTTGGTTAAGCTCTTATCTGACTACCAGGAGGATGGACCAGCAGTATTTTACTGAAACACTGCATATCATCTCTCTGTAAAGATCAGCAAGCAACAAGATGGTACTGTACGTACTTTAACTTTCATCTCAGCTGGTTCATGTGGAAGTATTAAGAGTCAGAAAAACAATGATGGAATTACCGTCCAAACAGTGCCGTGTGTTAATTCCTCTTTGCAGAGCAATTGTGAAGCACCCATCACTCACTAATTCGCAGGCGCCGGAAGGCGGGAATGTGGCCAGGTGGAGCTCGAGGAGGCAGGAGAGGGGAGCAAGACGCGGCCATGATCGCCGGCGGCGCTCCTGTCAGGCGCGGCGAGGGTTTTCCGGCTGCGGATGGGGTTCGGTGTCTTTTAAACTCCGAACCCCTTGGCCCAGATTGGTTGATCAGGATGAGCAAGCTCCTGTGCAATTTCTGAACGCGTAAACCGTTAAGCATTTGTCAACGTCTGGGTCCAATCACTCGCAGCTGAGTTCATCGAGGTGTTGACAAGGCCCGAGTTTAATGAAAATGAAGACTAAACATGTGCACGTAAAATGATGATAAAGTCATTAGCGCATAATTAGTTGATGATTAATTATTTCAAATTTGAAAAATGAGTTTAATCAAGTTTCTTACAAATACATTGTTTATCTGTTTAAAAAACGTGCTAACAAAAAATAATAAAATCTATATTTTAATTAGAAAAAGATCGGAGCCTCACCGAGTAAGGTCATTCTCAACCCAATGACTAGAATAGTGTCCATAGTATTAAATAGGCTGCCACCTAGAATTAAAAATGATGTGGCAAGTGAATAGATGAGGAAAGAGAAGGAAACCATGTCTTGCATGAGACATAGTTTCTACCCAACATCCAATACATCATGTGAGATAAATAGCATTAAATTTAAGTATGAATAGTGGTGTTTGTATTGGAAGAGTAGTGTCTAGTACTAGTTTCTTGATGATGTGGAGTTTATGGAAACTCGTGTCTTGGATTAAGAATGGCCTAACCGACCACAAAACATGGTCCATTAATTCTCTTGCATATCCGGGACACCAGAATTTCAAAACTTTGGTAAGAAAAGAAATGGAGGACAGTTAAGGCCAAATCTCTTTCTGGGAGTGGCAGTCGTGCTCTGATTGCATTCTTGCTGAATGCTGATTATCATTGACCTAGCAAATTAGTGTATAGCTTTCTGCTAGCTTTTACTTTGACAAAGGAAACATCCAGCTTTTGTTCGTCTCCTGCTACATATTTGTTAGGAAATATCTTGCTCTGGCACAGCATGATTCTGTAATGAATGGTTCATAGACATAGTGTTCGCTGGAACCAGATTTCCAGATGTAATTCGTGAGTCAATTAATTAGGCTCAAAGGCGTACGTATGCTAATATAATGGGCTAAATGTCCTGTCCTAGACAACAAAATCCTCAGAAAAGAACAATTATAAATAATTAAGCGATTGCATCAGGGAAGGAGACTGACTGATTTTTAACTTAAGACAGGTCTCTCTCGTGGACTATATCTTTATAAGAGATAGGACACGTGCAACAGTACAAAACTGTTGTCATAATAATGGAGTACTAAACAGTACCAACTACTGACAGACATTCTGAACAATTTTTCTTGTGCTTTACCTCGTGTCAACATTCTCTTCTTATTAGTTTAGATGTACTAATACTAGCACGCAACGTCTACTACTAGTTTCAGTCCCTTAATCTGGATGATTGTTTAATTGTTAGCTCTCACCATTTGAAGGTATGCGTGTCTTTGAATTCGTTGAAAATGTACTAAAGTCTGAACCAAACCAGGCTTTCCTCATGGCAGTTGCGTCCTACTCGTAACTAACCCTGTCTGTTTCATTCTACCATGCATGCATATCCTTTAATTAGCCTTCTTCTTCGACAAATGATAATCTTCTAGCTGCGTCATGACGCCAAAAAGGAGATTTAGTTGCATACCTGCATGCTAGCTTCTCAAGCAGTTTTCCCTGGGCAGTTGGCGACTCTGAGGCTCTGACCTTGCAACGGCGTATATTCAGAATAGATAAATGCTACACTAGGTACATGATCCAGTTCATACTTTATACAAGAGGCGGTTGTGAAATCAATGTTCTAATTAAAGTTTAGTGACGATCAGTTATCAAAGATGATGAATAAGTGATTAAGTTTATATTTGTGAACTGCCTTGTGATGGCAGTCAGACCGCGGATAGGCCAGGCGGTGATTTGCTAGACGATCGTGGTCGGACCGAGTAGGTGCTGCCGGTTGGACCATAGGCAAAATGGCAGTCGAACCAGTCGGCCAATGGTTCGATCAGTAGACTCTATCTCGGAGTCAGTTTCGGGTTATTTTTTTTTACGGTATTACTTTGGTCAGACCGACGATATCCTCAAGACGGTTGATGGATACTTTTATTTCATGAAAAGAGTTTGATTTCGACGTTTCTACTCTTCGGTCTCTCTATAGTAAGCTCGGTTCTTGTATTCGATTCTACGGAGCGGCGATGGTGCGTTCGTCCACGACAGCTAGCTAGAGCTAGCAAGCCGGGCGGTGCAGCGGCAGGAGGGGGTGATGGGCTCGCCGGTGCTGGCGATAGATGGAGTAGTGGACGGGTGGTGCTGCCGGCGGCGACGGTCGCTTTCGGGGCCTTTGACTGCAACCGGCCGAAATGTGGTCGGCCCCGGCCAGCCGGACCCAAAGGCGGGTGCGTGCGATGACCCGGCCCCACGGAATCGATCGTCGATCGCGTCCACGCACGCCTGACGTCACTGCAACTCTGCAGCTAGCTGTGCACAGTGTATGCATATGTAATTTGCTTAAGAATTTTTGCGTGTCTTTTGAGTGTGTGAATTAACGGTTAATGTTGAGTAGAAGAAAACTAATGTGATGTTTATCGACGACAGACTAGCTAACGAGCTAGCCTGCTTATTAGTACCTGGCCATAACTAATCGCCATTGCTTTACACTTAAAGAAACCCTGCAGCGCGCACATCCTACTTTGCTTGCTCGCAAACAATACAATAACTCCAATGATCAGCACCTTGATAGTTGCTCGATTCTGGCAATGTATGGTCCACACCCCCACACATGCGAATTAATTAAAAAATTATAAAATAGAATAATACAAGTTCTTCGGAGGCAGCAGCCAGCTATGCATTCTAGCTTGGACAGTACAGAGTTACAGATCCTTTTTGTTGTGTTATGGAGTTTATAATCATGTGATGCCGAAAGAAAAATGGAAAGTGAGGCAGATGGAATCCATGTTTCCTTGTGGCCCAAACATCTTACTTTGCGTTGTACTACCCTCAAGACAAGTGCCTAAAATTGTGGACTTAAATAGCATGCATCTCCACTTTTCAGAATTATTATAGAATCATCAACCAAAATGAATTAAGCAACTTGGTAGCTACTACAACAAGATCCTTAGTCTAGCTAGCTAGAGAGTGATTTTATGATCATTAGTTTTACTTTTATCGCCAATATAAAGAGTTGTTAAGATGTCTATTAGTTTTAATAGAGACTAAGGTTATGATGAAATTAGTACTACAATACCTACATGGGAGTTTACTGAGTAGTTCAAATGTCACGCCTAGTACTAGTGATACAGCAATAAATACAGGAAATCATGAGGGTGGCTATATACTCCCTCCGTTTTACAATATAAGACTTTTTAACATTACCCACGTATATATAGATGTTAATGAATTTAGACATATGTGTATGTGTTTAGATTCATTAACATCTAAATAAATATGGGCAATGCTAGAAAGTCTTACATTGTGAAACGGAGGAAGTATATCATAAGAAAATTAGTACTTCATAAATAGTTATATTTGTTGACAAATTGCAACCGCTATGAATGATTAGGACATGAACAATGGTTCAAATCTATATAATCTTTGAGAAAATCTACTCCCCGGTATCCCGTGGTGTCGGGATAACTCTTCAACCTTATCCATCCGACCACCCGCATCCTCATCCACACGACGCAATCCCCATCTCTCTCACCTCCCTCCCCTCCTCCCTCCCTCCCTCTCTCTCTCTCTCTCTCTCTGAAGAAGGCCGAGCGGAGACGAAGCTGGCCGGGAGGAAGGGGTCGTCGTCGTCGTCTCCGGCGGCCGAGGAGGACGACGACGGCACTGCGTCGGCGAGGTCGGCCAACCCTCAGTGGGGTCGCCCTCGAGCTCGCCTCCCCTTGCTGCGCCGCTCTGGCTTGTCACCCTCGTCGGTTGGGTGTGCGTCGGGGAGTCGTCGCCCTAGGGAGGGCAGAAGCAGGAGCTCCCCTCGTCCTCGCCCTCGGCCTCGGTGTCACCGTCGTCCCCGCTATGGCCTGCCGCTTTGCGCCTCCGGGATGGACGCCGGCAGCCTGCGTCGACTTGCAACAGGTATGGCCGTCAACCTCCTCCTTGGCTCCTCCTCGAGACTTCTCACGCTCTCTGGCTCGGGCCTCGACCCTCAACTCGCCGTGCCTCCTCGACGCTATCCTCCGCCGTTGTGGCCCTCCCTCCCCCACGTCTCCTCCTCTTTTTGACGGTACTCTCTGATACCCCACAAGTATCATGCTGATACCTAGGTACCACCCGGTACCTTGGCACCGGGTATCAAGTATCAGTCGATACCTAGTCGGTACCAAAGGTACCAGGTACCAACCGGTACCTAAGGTACCAGGTATCAGGTATCAGGTATCGATTGATACCTAGTCGGTACCAAAGGTACCAGGTACCAGGTACCAGATACCAACCGATACCTAAGGTACCAGGGAGCACACGTGAACATACCAGGTATCAGGTACCAGGGAGCACACGTGGACAGAGGAAAGGAAAAGGGAGAGTCACTTAAAATATCCCGTTACAACGGTATCCCGTTGTGTAGCTGCTCTCATAATCTTTTCATATCATATCTAGATGATATACAGATAAATCATACAATAGATTATTTCTGTAATATAATCAATAAATTAGTTTTTAATCTATTAGACCACATATTAGCAGCCATCAAGTTGTAACATTCTCTCTCATCTTTCTCTTCCCTCCACCTATAAAGAAAAAAATTATATACGCACCTACTTCTAGACGATGATATTATATTATTATTTATATTCTTATATATATATATTTATGAATTATAACTATGTTGTAGCTATAATATATAGAAACCGATCATATCATTCTACTATGTTCGCAGTCTAGAGACTGGTACTACTTTTACATCTTCGAAAAAAGGTACGCTAAATTAATGGTGCCACAAATCACATTCTAAGATTTTTAGTACATCATCAAACAGTATCCTCTCTAGAATCATGAACCAAAACCCCCCTCATTTCTCTATCAGAGCACAGCACTGAACATGGCCACGGCCAGTGCTTGTGGTTTGACTATACTGAAGGATGTACAACACCGCGTTACTGTATGCCTACAAGACTTTGTTGATATTCTAGTCCAATCAACACAAAAAGTGAGGCCTTGGCAACCATGAAAATACTCCTTATTAGCTATACCCCCATCAAAAAGGTCAGAACTCACACAAAGTCAGAAGTACTCCTCCTTCTTCCCCCCCCAAGTCCACTAGCTCTCCACTCATCGTCACACGTTTTCGTACGTTACACCACTGATCGATCAATCGCTCATCACCCGATCGATCGATCGATATATTCTGGCAAAAATCCATATATAGATCGAGCCGCTGATTCTGCTTCTTCCGGTAAGTCGGCGTCGAGCTGATTTGTCATCAAGAGTGCTCGAGCTCCGTTCCCAGCCATGGCGGAAGAGCATGAGTGGTGGAATAGCCCTTGCTCTGCACGCACCGGCGACGACGACGAAGCCGCGTGCTCGACGGCACCGGCTGACGGCGGCGATGAGTCAGCGGTTGGGAGTACTCCGATGAGCTTCGGTCATGGCGGCCAGCCTAGTTTATCTGACGCCGCCGCCGCCTCGTCGTTCCTTCTTGCCGGACAACACATGGGTTATTGGACGCAAGACTTCATGTGAGTAGATCGAGCTAATCAAGATCCAGAGAAATTAAATTAATTGAGGTATATGAGTACATTGATTTGAGTTTAATTACCTTGTGCATGGCGTGGCTGATGGCTAGCAGGGGAGGTAGAGCAGCGGCAGCGGCCACCGCGAGCTTCGACACGCTGCTCCAGCTCCAGCTCCAAGGCGGCGACGCGGCGAGCCGCCGCTTGCTGCTCGGCGACCACGCCGCAGCGCCGCCGCGTCACCTCGTCGTGCCAGGGGCGCCCTACGGCGGCGGCGGCGGCGATGCTACCACGGGGGCGCCGCCGCAAGGCGTGTCACCGACACCGTACGAGGCGGCCGACAACCTGCAGCAGCAGCAATCGTTCCCCGGCGGCCACCACGTCGTCGTAGGCTCGTCGTCGGGGCTCTTCCGGCCGGCGACGACGGCGCCGCCGCCGCAGTTTCTCTTGCAGGCGTGACAATGATCTTAGTTATTAGTATCTACTTAGCTAGGGTTTCTTCTAAATTGGTTTCTGATGGTGCAGTCCAACACGGAGCGCCTCCATGATCATCATCAGGACGCCGGCTCGCCGTCGCCGGCGACGAGAAGCTCTCCTGGCTCGCCGGCGGCAGCGAAGAAACCACGGATCGAGGCGCCGTCGCCGATGCCGACTTTCAAGGTGCGTGAACTAGTGAACACTGAACAAGAATCGATCAATCGCCACACTTTTTCTTTAGTTTTTCGTTGCTCCATCATTTCCAGCTCGATCGATCGGTCTCACACAAATTCTTTCCAAGCATCGATCGATTGCATTATGATGGCTTTTGGATTTGGTTTTGATTATATTCTCCCTGCGCGCGCATGCTGCAGGTGAGGAAAGAGAAGCTCGGGGACAGAATCACTGCGCTCCAGCAACTCGTCTCGCCTTTTGGAAAGGTTAGTACAAATATATTTGCCCTCTTTTTTTCTGAATTTCTTCTCCCTTTTTCTGCATTACCAGCAGTTTTATTTTAGCACAAGCTTTACTAGTTGTTTGATGATCACTTCCTATTTCACTCCCTAGTTGTTTGAATATTTCGTAGTTGATCAATTATTAATGTATATATCCTTTTCAATTCGATCGATCAAACTACGATTTCTAGACGGATACCGCATCGGTTCTTCACGAGGCCATCGAATACATCAAGTTCCTTCACGATCAAGTTGCCGTAAGTACTACCCTGTAGAGCCTATATATAAGCAAACCCTGATCAAATCTCTGAAGAAATTCTTGGACAATTATTCACAGACAGAACTAGTTAATTTTGTCATGATTCACATATCCACTAATTGATTGGACTCTTGTACCTGCATATGCAGTCTCTGAGCTCACCGTACTTGAGGTGTGGGCGCCCTATGCAGCTACAACACCAACAGGTATATCTTGAAGAGTTTAACCATCATTGTTCTAGTTAATTAACCTTAAGTCTCTACTGTAGTAGAAGTAATCTTGACCGTTTATTTCTTTCTAATCCAATATACTATATCTATTTACACTACCATACAAATCAACTACTCGTAGTAGAATTATTTTTCTACTGTTAATATATATTAAGATCACTTCAGTAGTAGACTAGTACCAATAGAGGGCTCCTGGCCCTCTTTTTCTATACCTTTTTATGGTACTCTATAATGGTAGTATTCTACTATCAATATTGTCGCAAGGTGATCTTTGATTTATGACTCAATTTTTTTTCTTGATTTTGCACCATATCACCTGGATTTTTCTCATGAACAGGGTTCCCATAAGGTGAATGGTAACTGTGAGGGGAAGCAGCTGGACTTGCGCAGCCGAGGCTTGTGCCTTGTTCCGGTTGCGAGCACTTATACTGTGGCCAGTGAGACTGCGACAGAGTTTTGGCACCCTACCTTTGGAGGCACATTTCGGTAGTAATTAACTAGCTAGAGACTAACTGTGGCCATGACAGTGGGAGATCTAGGAAATTTTTAGAGCCCAGCTTAGCTGATGAATTAACCCAACTACTACAGTGCACATTCATGGTGCAATGTGTCAGCTGCTCTCTCTTGCATGCATATGGTGAGCTCTAGCAGTTGCCACAGGATCATTTGGTCTAGTTGTTAACAGTCTCTTGAGATATATCAAATATTTTTTTTATGTGAGAGATATATCATATATTTATATATAAATATGTTGCTACATAATAACTAGAGGTACCAATTAATGGGAGAGTTGTTCGAGGTACCACTGGTGTCACGGAGATGGATTCTAATAGCTCGAGGTACCACTGGTGTCACGGAGATGGATTCTAATAACTCGAGTGGATGTCCAACTATTTATTGCATGTCAACTAGATGGTTATGAATTTTTTTTTTAAAAAAATGACAACATAGATCAATATGTAATATATCACTCCACAAACATGCAAGTTCAATTTTAACTTCTACAAATTATAACAGAAATAACAAATTTAATTATAAATATACATATAATAATTTGAGTTTTGTTTGCTATTTTTATTACAATTTGTAGAAGTTGAATTTGTTGACGAAAAAATCGAACACACCAGCCTGGGAGATCTGCTTAACTCCTGTGCAGGTCCAAAGATTGGTGAGATGCGGGCGTGCCAGTCAGTTTGATCCTGCAACTGACAAGATATGCAAATAGTAGATCAAAACAGCCGATCGGCTGACAAGCCGATGGAGTAGTTCCAGCCGATAGCCGATAATAGCCGATGTTGATACCAGCCGATAGCGATAGGGTTTAAGCAATCGGCTATATATCCAATGTAGATGATGATATAAAGGCAATCGGCTGATGATGATGTAATAAAATAACAATATAATCCAGTATAAACCAATCGGCTAGCAATGATAAGATAGAATAAGCACTGATCCGAAGGTTAAAGTATACATCGGCTAGAGCTTCGATGTCATGAAATTCACAAGATTAGATTAAACAATGAAACCTTTGCTATCATCGGCTAAATCCAACTTATATGTATATGCGATCCTTATGAGCCGATGCAACGTCCAGATAACTCACCGGATGAAACCCCGATGAAACCCTTATTGGCAATCAAGAAGCAGACTAGAGATTATGGTTCTAAGCACGACTTAGTAGATCAAACTTAACTGATGCAGCACTAAGTATGAAAAGAAACACAATATCTAAACAATCAAGCCGTTGACTGATTTTCAGGGTGGTAGATGCCTAGGCTAATCTAATCTAGCAACACGATTTAGCCGATACCGGCAGAAACCCTAAAGCGAGAGACAGTCGATAGAGCTAAATTGAGATGCTAGGACTAGATTAACATAGACATATGATAAATAGCCAGGCAAATATATTATCCAAACCAGAGTAATCCAAGAGGTCGAGTATACTGATGTAGCCTTGAACGACGCCGACGTAGATGATACAATTGCATGGACCGGCGGAACATTGGACTTATCCCTTCGCCGGAGATCGAAGACGATGCAGCCCCGCGTCGGGTGCCAAGTTCCGCCGGAACGTAAAAACAAAAGTAGAAGTAAAAAGGGTGGCGATGCGCCGAATTGTATTGATCGTGAAGATATATTACAGTGACCCCGGGTGTACATATTTATACCCATGGGTAGATACTAGTCCTTGTAGAACAAGAAAGAAACTTTTCTTAAAGATAAAAGGAAAACATAAAGTCCTTATAGGACACTAAACACACTTTCCTAAAGATAAAAAGGAAACTAATAAACTGTTCCTAATTAATAGATACAACTGCCTTCTTCGGACTCGATCCGTACGTGGCAATCATCATGAAGCACGTCAACTCAATCCAACAATGATTCCAATATCACCTTGCCGGAATCGGCTACATCGGCTTGCCTTGTCCGATTCGGTAACTGTCGATGCACATGGTAGCCGATGCAGTTCCGAAGCCAATTCATACCCTATTTCCGTTATCGATTTCCTCCCAAATCCGCTTCGGCCTTAACTCCAAATCCGATGTAAATTTACCAAATTTGGTAGTTAACAGAATTTTAACTTGCATGTTTGTGGATTGATATATTACATATTGATCTATCTTGTTCATATTTTTTCAATATTTTTCATAACCTGTCGGAGGGTGATCTCCTCCACCAAGAAACCGTGAGGCCCCGCTTTTTTGAGTTCGGCCGGGGGCAGCGGGTGAGATCCGAGGTTTTCGAGATAAAAGAGACACAAGGGATTTATACATGTTCGGGCCGCTATGAAGCGTAATACCCTACTCCTGTGTGTATGATGATTCTTCTGCGCTTGCAAAGCCTCTGAATCTCCGATGTACAAGCTAGGGTTAGAGAAGCTTTGGCTCGGGGATCCAGAGTTCGATCCCCCTTCCCGCTAGGTATGGTCCTCCTTTTATACTCTAAGGGGATACCACATGTGCTGCGAGTGCTACCTAGGGAGAAGGGAAAATATTCTCTATATTAATTACATGTCTTGTGCCTTAGCTTGGAAGCCGCATACACGTCGTCTCGGTCATGGGGCCTACCACACCATGCTGCCTGACACGGGGGCGTCCATGTCTTTCACCATTTAATGGGTGAAGACTTCCGGGTTCTCGTTCGCACTAGGAAACGGAAACCTGAGTCAGTTCAGAGTGGTTGGACCAGCTCTGACCGGGGTAAGAGGCTGTGAAGCCCCTCATTATTATGATGGGATGGGACGGAGCACGCCGCACGCCGCCTGACAAACTGACAAGGCGAGGGTACACAGCCGCCGTCCCATCGGTCATTCGACCGGTCACGGACCTGTCACAGATCGGTCATAGATTGGTTGAGTGCACTGCACGCCACATTAAATACGGCGTGGCGCAACCGCTCAGGTCGCCATAAAAGCGGGTAGGTGAGCGCCTGGAGGCGGCCATCTAACCCATCGCACGTGGCGACCTAGAGAGGTGGTCGAGGGAGCCTGACCCCTAGTCACAGGAGGGGGCGGCCACCGCCCTACCTCGAGCCCGATCCCCCCTCGGGGAAGGGCCACGTGGCGCCTGGGGCAGCCTCCTCCCTCTAGTCTCAGCCAGGGAGTGGCCGCCGCCCTACCTCGGGCCCGACTCCTCTCGGGGGAGGGCCACGTGGCATTGGGGGGCAGCCTCCTCCGTCCAATCTCTGGGAGGGAGTGGCTGCCACCCCACCTCGGGCCTGACTCCCCTCAGGGGAGGGCCACGTGGCATTGAGGGGCAGCCTCCTTCGACTAGTCTTTAGGAAGGAGTGGCCGCCACCCCACCTCGGGCCTCACTCCCCTCGGGGGAGGGCTACGTGGCATTGGGAGGCAGCTTCCTCCGACTAGTCTTTGGGAAGGATTGGCCGCCACCCCACCTCGGGCCTCACTCCCCTCGGGGGAGGGCCACGTGGCATTGGGGGGCAGCCTCCTCCCTCTAAACATGATACCCCGGGGCCCATATCACCGACATAACTATTTAGATAACATGCAATAAACGGGTGGACGTCCAATCGAGTGTTAAAATAGTTTCCCCTGGTATCACAAGCTAAGCTAACTTTAGAAATTTGAATGGTATATATGCTTTGTGGTACCTCCTCACAAGGACCATAAAAATCATCTCCACTCACAAATTCCTTGTAGTTCTAATTGGGCAATGTATATATCTACGTACCCATCAAGCATCGACAAAAGATAGTTAGAAATATATAGTTAGAAATATATATATATTGAAGTATGAGAGCAAAAAAGGCTTGGGTGTGATCAGCATGAATGTTTATAATGTGCATATGCATGTACAGATATCGCACTAAAGAAAAGCAGAAGACCTAGCTAGTAGGTGAGTTTCCAAGGAATAATGCTATGGTCAGTATTATATATTGACATGTTGGGGTGGGAGGGGAACAGCAACTGCTAAAATTTGGAAAGAAAAGCTAGGTGACAGAGAGTTTTAATTAGATGCATGATGAACAGTTGGTTAATGTCTATCAACCATGCATATTATTGCATTGCCTATATGATCTTGGAGTAGTAGAGGTCACTACATGCCTCTTCTTACCGTCTGAAATTTTGTCGGTGTTCATGTAACATCTCGTAGCATGCATGCGCCCTCGATCTCTCTAGCAAATCAGCTATTAGCTAGGTATTCCACGATTGGCACTGTCTCCTAATTACTCCAGTTAATTGATATGCCACCTGATCTTTTATTACCCCTCGTTGTAAGATACTCCCTCCGTACGACCGTCCCATTTTAAATACAGTGGTGGATTTTTTTTCTAATATTTAACAGTTCGTTTTATTTGAAAAATTTATAAAGAAAATAAAAGAAGTCACGTATAAGTTACTATTTATGTTTCATTATATAATAACAATAAAAATACTAATCATAAAAAAATTTCAAAAAAGACGGACACGGTCAAGCGTTTGACACAGAAACCAACAACCGCACTTAAATTGAGACGTTGTGAGATATATATTATCCTTTAATTTCTTGCAACAAATCAAAGTTGATAAACATCCCAGAGACACCATTGCGATCAGGAATTTATGTGCAGATTAATTACAAGGTTAAACCGAAACAGACACAATCGATGCGTGTGCTAGATGAGTATAGCTGTTGATTGGGGCAGGCTTTCCCTTTCCCTCCTGTGTGATCGACTGATCGTGTGGGCACATACACTGACTTACAAGCTACGCGGTTTTGATCAAGCGCGACAGAGATAGATGTGATCCTGTTGTCTATGTGAAATAAGTGGATCGATAAGATATGAATATTAGGGAAGGAATATCAAATAATTAGAAGATGTGATGCTTCGAACCCAAACCATCTAGTCTACCACCTTATGAAACTAGCCGGATGATCTCTGGGTGTTTCTCAATAAGCAGATCGATGAGTACAAATTTGGACAAAATTTTGCTAAATTTGATTATATTTTGTCACTATAATATATATTTTTTCGGCAGAGAGAACCCTCTCCAGTAATCCCAAAACTTAGGAAATTTTGATCTCAATTTATTAAGCCTGCGTGTACTAGCTCATTATCCAAGGATATTCTCGTGATCAGAGATATTTCCACATCAATCAGGATCAGCTTGTAAATTAGAAAGCGTATAATTATGGAACACCGCAGATTGCTTGGCATTATCTGTGCTGTTAATGCATCTCTGAATCTAATTCTGTATCTGCCTTGGGTTTATTTTTCAGAATATGCAAAAGGCTTGTGTATCTTTGGATTAAGAGAGGCGACAAAATTATTTTACAGGCTCTACCCAGCTGCAAGCAGCCGGCGTCATTGAGTTGGAATAACGCCGAGAACCTGTAGAATTGTTGCAAACTTGCTGTGCATGGTATATGAGCAGAACATGCCAAACCTTTTTCTGCATTTCTTTGGTGCCGGCTCGGTGTATTCCCCTGCAGAGCTTAACCTTTGACCATGCGAGCTACGGTTGAATTTGTCCTTTTTGTTGCAACAATATGTAAAATTAAATTTGAACTTGTATTTTGTTAAGTGATATGTATCACATATAGTCTAGTATTTTTCTTAAAGAAAAGTTATAACCGTTTGTGACATGAAAATAACAGTGAGGCTGCAGAACCTCTTTTTCAATTTCCTGGCTTGTGTTGCGCAGTAGCTTTCAGTATAGGCCGCAACACTTTGGGCCGTAAAGCTAAATTTTGCATGCCAACATCATGTAGAAAAAAGTCCACTTAGACTCCATTAATTATTCACCGAATTTAATTCGTGACCCTTAACTGAAAAATCGGATAGGATGACTCCCTGAATTATTGGAACCAGTGTAATTTGACTCCTTCAGTGGTTTTGAAGGGCAGTTTTGCTGATGTGGTGCTGACGTGGCGATACCAACCCGGTCTTCATTCCACGTGGCGCTGACGTGGCGATACTAACCCGGTCTTCATTCCGTGTGGCGCCTACGTGGCATTAGAATTAAAAAATATATGTGAAACCCATCTATCATTCACACGTAAAATATATCGTGGGACCCACCGACATGTGGGGCCACGTATCATCCTTTCTCCTTCCCTTCTTCTTCCTCCTCCCTCCCTCTTTCTCTCTCTTCTCTCCCCCTTTTCTCTTCCCCCTTGGGACGCATCGGTGGCGGCGGCGGCCGGGTGGAGTGGCGACGGATCTGGGCGGCATGGCCACGGCCCCTCTTCTGGGCGTCGATTTTCTCGCCTTGAGTGATAATTAATACTCCCACTAGCTGCTACTTCTACATCGCTAGCTTAGCTAATGACGTCGCCGAGCAACCAAGAACACTAAGAGCAGGCTAATAAGAGAGCCAACAGCGGGCTGTACACTGTACCATGTCATCTAAAGCCTTCATTTAAAGTTCACTTATATAATAGCTTGGCTATATGTTTGGCTATTAGTATGCCCTATTCAACAATTGGATATTTTTAATGGCTGCATGTGCACATGATCTGCTATGGCTATATATTTGTGGTTATTTCATCAAACAAGATACATATATATATGCTCAGCCATACAATTACCAACAAAATAAAATAACACGGGTACAAAATATTCATTTCAGGGTGATTATAACAAGAAAACATATCAAGCATCACACAATTTAAGAATTGTTTTGCGTGATAAATTCAATGTAATTTAGGAGCTAATCCGATCCATATACACCCAAGTGAATCACACATTAGGAACTATTCAATACATTGGCATGCATCCATATGAAGCCTTGAACAAATCAATAGGACATATCAATGGGACAACATATGCATATGGACCAATTCCAGTAGAAAACAACCAAGGTCCTTAAGTGGATGAACCCATCATGGCTGGTTGCTGCGACGTGGTGAACCAGTATGGTGTGGAGGAGGGGTGGGCGCCATGGATTACGGCCGTGTTAGTGCAGGGAACAAGGTGCCGGGTCTGTAGGTGGAAGCGAACGAGGGAGTGGGACGACGAACTGAGGACGCGGCGGCGCGACGGGTGAATTCGTCGGCGGCGCGACAAAGCTGAATCGCCGGTGACGGGACTGTAAACAGGGACCTCCATATGCGTCGGCACACACTTTCTTTTGGAATGTCGCCCCATCTTACTGCAACTTGGTGACGAATTATACATAGATTTGGTGGGAGGCGAGGCCGATTTGGCGCGCTGATGAAGAAATCTAGCATCAAGGAGGAGGAACGGTGCAGGGGCGGAGAGGCGCACAGGATCGGCAGGAGGAATGAAGCGGCGGCGGATACGCTCACATCAGACTGGAAGAAACGCTTTTTTCTCGTATGTAGCGCTGCAGCCGGGCGATAGATGGACCGCCCGCTCCGCCCTCTTTCTTCTTTTCTCACTCCTCCACATGAGATTTTGATGATGTGGAATATTTTACCATCTGCTGACTAGGACCTATTAAACCTGCTCTAAATTAACCAACTAAACACAAGCTAATTAAGCTAGTGTCGTCGTCATGTTGCCTAGCTAGCTAGCTAATTACTACTCTGATGAGTGGATGGCGCCATGCCGCCATGGCGGCGCAGCAGCAGCAGCACGTGTCCATGTCAGCGTCGTCGCTGGTGACGAGCCTGAGCAACTCGCGCGAGGGGAGCCTCGACCGCGGTGGTGGCCTTCCAGAGGGTGTCGGCGACGGCGATGTCGGCAGCGGAGTGCACCGAGACGATGGCAGCGCCGTCGTTGCTGGAAGGGAGATTCGGGCTGGGCGGGAGCTCGCGGCGGCGGTCGAGCCTGAACGCGTTCGATATCATCTCCTTCTCTCCGGCAGCTCCAGCGCCGGCGGCGGAGGTGGAGCTGTACCGCCGCGGCAGCCGCACCCGGCACCCGGACTTCCCACCGCCGCCGTCTCCTTGCTGCAGGATACACAACAGCAACGACCGCGGCGACTGGCAGCTCTCGATGCCGCCGCAGCGCTGCTCTGCCCTACCTTCATGCCGGCCTTCTCCACCCACCGCCACCCACGGCTTCGTGCACTCCCTTGCCGCTCTCCGCTCCGCCATCCTGCCTCGGCAAGCTCTCCGCGCTGCTCGCCGACGGGAAGAGAAAGAGAAAGATAAGGGAGAGAGAGGGGGGAGGAAGAAAGGTTGGGAAGAGAATGACATGTGGACCCCACATGTCAGTGGATCCTATTATAATTTTTGTGTGTGAATAATAAATGAGTCCCACATATATATTTTTAAATATAATCTTACATCAGCGCCACGTCAATGCCACGTGAGACGAAGACCAAGTCAACACTGCCACATCAGCGCCACGTCAGCAAAACCACCCTCCAAAACCGTCGAGGGAGTCAATTTGTACCGGTTTTAATAATTGGAGGAGTTGTTCTAACCGGTTTTCTGGTTTAGGGGTACGAATTAGATTCGTTGTACATTTTAAGGGAGTCAAAGTGGACTTTTTCCACAACATGTACGGGTTGGGCATTTGGGCTCAGAAATGTTCAGCCTGCAGTTAGGCCTAGATGGGCCTGTGATCACATCGCCCAAACCATCATCAAACCACCGTCAAAGAGAAAAAAAAATGCAGATTGCCAAGAAAACCATAGGATATGTGAATGATTATATGATTGTATAATATCGATGGGAGTGCACAATCAACTTAACAAGTTTTTACAAGCACAGTACGTAGAATCAAACCCACAACCAAATCTTGTGTGATGAATCGATAAAGATTTAATTCCGGCATATGAACACGGATCAAATCGGCACAGGCAAGGCAAAGCCGGCCAATGCGAATGATCTCTGTAACAATTCTGTATATGATTCAGGCGGAGGCGGCGCCCTTGAGCTTCTTGGTGATGCCGGCGAAGTACTTGCCCTGGTGGAAGGCGTGCTCCAGCTCCACCTCCGACGGCCACCTCGACCCGTCGCCGGCGAATGTGCCGGCGCCGTACGGGCTGCCGCCGTGCACCGCCGCCATGTCGAACATCTTGGCGCCGAACGTGTAGCCGACCGGGACGAACACCATGCCGTGGTGCGCCAGCTGCGTCACCGCCGTCAGCGGCGTCGTCTCCTGGCCGCCGCCCTGGGTGCCGGTGCTGAAGAAGACGCCCGCGGGCTTGCCGGCGAGGCTCTGCTCGCGCCACAGGCCGCCGGTGGCGTCGAAGAACGCCTTCATCTGCGCCGCCATCATGCCGAACCTCGTCGGGAACCCGAACAGGACGCCGTCGGCCTCCGCGAGCTCCTGCGGCGCGATCACCGGCGCGTCGCTCCTCGGCGGCGCGCCCATCTTGCCCAGCACCTCTTCTGAGAGGGTTTCAGGGACCTTCTCACACAGTAAGCAAGAGATGTAAATTATGTTTTTTTTTTGACACGGATGGGAGCAAACAACAGGAAGAACATGCACAATTTACTGAGTTATTACTATAACAAATTTCAGAATGTTTAGTACTCCCTCCGTCACAAAATATAAGGAATTTTGGACAGATGAGACATTCTCTAGTACTATGAAACTGGACAGTCTCTTTGTCCACATTTATTGCACTAGGACATTCATTTTACTAGGAATTAGGAAGTGTCCCATCCGTTTTAAAATCTGGACGGACCGATGGAGTAGTTAGTAGTTACCATCTCCATATTTTTTAAATATATAATGTTGTTAACTTCTGGATATGATATTTGATCATTCATTTTATTAAAAGAATTAAGTATAATTTATTTTGGTGTAACTTATTTTATCATTAAAGTTACTTTAAGCATGATTTATATTTTCACATTAGGGTTCCTAAAATACCAGGTCATATTTGCACTAAATTTTTTAATAAAACGA
The DNA here is from genome assembly GCA_000338895.3 of Oryza meridionalis. Taxonomy (NCBI): domain Eukaryota; kingdom Viridiplantae; phylum Streptophyta; class Magnoliopsida; order Poales; family Poaceae; genus Oryza; species Oryza meridionalis. The sequence continues at coordinate 24,960,835 of CM002528.2, forward strand.
ATAATCAAATATCATATTAAAATTCAATAGTATCATACATTTAAAAACATATACAGTAGCATAATAGTTCTTGGCTGATCTTTTTTTTTTTTTGAAATAAGAGGTAGTTCTTGGATGATCAATTTTTCAGGAAAAAAAAAAGTTGAATGATTCTGAATCCTGACGACCATAACAGTGATGGATTACATTGTGATATCGTCGTCAGCTGAGCATTGTTCAGTACAAAAATGAAGTTTGACACTTGAGAGTTGAAACTGACCTGCCATATTTTAACTTCCACGCCTTCGACAGATGAAGCACCTTTCTTGATCTCCTCAGCTAGTTTGGCAACATGACCATACATAGAGTAATACCTGTTGAAAATTCATTAGTTTTAGAATGCTTTTGTATTGTCACTAGAAAAGCACTAACACAAATAATCAGGGAAATAATTACAGCATGGTCTAAATTGTATTAGGCAGAAATGAACAAAGGATAAAAGCTATCTGCACAGATATTCAACTACTTCAGTTGTGAACTTAGCATATGCATGTCAGCAGGTTCATCAGTGAAGTGGTAAATGACTTTGCTGCAACCAATCAAGTGAAAACAGAATAACCAAATGTAGGCTTGCATCAGAAAAAGAATAATCATATTCATCAATAAGTAAGCTTGATAATGAGGTTAAAATTTTGCTAAATAATTTGATGTCAAGTGCTAAATGGGTGTAAAGGTGTGTTAAAATTGCCAAAGTGCTCCCCATCTTTTATTTAAAGGCTTCTAGATGGCCACTTTTCGGTAGTTGGACAATACCATTCTGCCAGCAAAGCTTAGATAATATATGTTAGAATATATGTTAGACAACTGTAGGGTGGTTATCTCTCTTCTTAAGCTTAGATGTGACTTAAACGATAGAGATGTGACGTCCATTGTCAGATAAATTTGTTTGCCAATAGCAGGTTCATTGCTCAAAATACTGAACAGTCAAGATATTCTTGAGGACACTAGCAATTTGTGCTGTTCAAGAGTGACATCCTATCAACTAACATCCATGAAAAATTATCATTCTTTCAAGAATCAAGACCAACCGTATTTTTTTTTCTCAAACATAAATTAGCCAAGTAAACTACCTGTTCATGCTGTCTGGATATTGATAACACATTTGTTAGTCTTATGCAACGAATTAGCTTGTTCAGAACAAACATCATTATAAGAAAAGTAGAGGTCCATGTCGTTGGTGTGACACTGGAAGCAACAATAGCTAGCAAACATGCATGTCCAATACATGACACAGTGAAGCTGTAGTGGAAAATCCACATTAACAAAAGGCACCAGTAGAAATCATAGTTTCCAGAAAGAAAGTTTAATCAACTAAAACATACTTTATTTTTTTTAAAAAAAAACCTACAGATTAATTTTGGCAGGATAAAATGGAAGAACTACAATTTACTGGTAAGCTGTAACTTCAGGCCGTTTTCAGTTTTCACCACAGTTTTCGCTTCATTTGCAAGTTTCATACTCTTCTCAAAATTAGAACAAATTGCTTTAAATTGTATTACTCTAAAACCTACAAGTTTTCATTGCCAAATGGCCAAATTGCTCTTTCCTTAGCAATTTTAGCAGTAAGCACCATGTGTAACCATCACTAGTCTGTCCTTAATACCCGGAGGGGACAGGGGAGTTGGTGAAGATGCCCTATATTCGTATATTCTCTTTCCAAACGCAACTGAACATGTGATGGTAGCCTAAGCAACTGCAATTTGAACCTACTCGTAACTGTAAACACCATGAAATTGCACAAAACTATTGCAAAACTACTTGCAAAGTTGCCGATGTAGGAAAGGTTTCAGGTAAATTGAACAGCGACACAACTAGTGCAGGATCAGCTCCCACCACTGTCTGGGTTGGCCCCATCGCAGCATCAGTTTCATCAAGAACTAAACCCACTACCTTGATTGATCCCAACTAACGATTAATCATGCAAAGGTTCTCTTTTGCATGTCCAAATCATCCCCCACTTCTGGTCCTAGAAACAGACGCGGTGATCAAAGCTAAAAGAGTAAATTTCAGAAAACTGCAACATTACTGACAAAACTATCAGTTTGCTGCAACATTAGCGACATGTTTCAGTTTGCTGCAACGATAGCGTGAGAAATGATCACAAAACTGCAACTTTTACGTTATATGCTGCTACAATTGTCACCTATATGTACTGTAGCAGCATATAACGTAAAAATTGCAGTTTTATGATAATTTCTCATGCTATCGTTGCAGCAAACTGAAACATGTCGCTAATGTTGCAGTAAACTAATAGTTTTGTCACTAAAATTGCAGTTTTCTGAAATTTACTCAAGCTAAAAACATTTCCAGATCGCAACAAAATTAACACTGGAATAGTGGAATGGTTTCTCTGAAATGTCTGAACTGTTCTTGCCAGGTTACAAGCTACCTCATTTTCCTGAAGACCTTAACACAAATTCAGAACCGCGTGTGACAGCAAGTAATATCAAGAACTGAACTTTTTTAGGACGCAGAAACAAGAACAGAGCAGGGTGCAAATGTAACAGGAGATAAAAAAATATATCAGTTCCAAGAACTGAAAGCGGGGTGGAGGTGTGTGGATGCTTACACGACGTAGACCTTGACCGCCATTGGAGACGAGGTGGTGGAGCTCGAGCTCGGTCGGTTCACGGATCTGAGATCTGAAGGAGAAAGAACACGGTGGGAGTTTGTTTACTGAGCACGAGGAGGGCAAATCGAGCAGGAGAGGACGAGAGTATTTATAGACCCAGGCTTGCATTGCAGGCTGCAGCTTCGGTTTGACTTTGACCTGCCAAGCTAACTGGTTCGCCACGTGGCGCTCATCCGGGCCTCCTTGATTTTATTCTCCGACCAAGAATCAACGGCCCAGATTTATCCGACACATCGCTGCTGCTTCTGGGCTCTTGGTTGCTTCAGAAATTCAGAATTCGGAGATAGACTGATCGAAGCGTTTTTCAGTCAGCAATTTCATCGGCAACTTTGTCAGCGATGAGAATCACGTACACTGAACAAAATCTTCTGTACAACTGCTTTGGTAGTTGGCACTTGGCAGAAGATCTCGATTAAGATTATGAACTCTGATTTGCTTCCATCTCGTTGTCGCCACCAACTCTGATTGGCACTGGTGTTGCCTTGGATGCCGCCAGAAGGATTTCATCCTCTCCATGGATGAATTAGCTGCATTTCCAGATTCCAAGTTTCCAACCACCAAGCAATAGCAACTAGTCTGGATCATAAAAATTTCGTCAGATTTTAATTAGGGCAATGGATTATCAGTTTATAGGTAAAGCCGAGTGTCCCCCCTCCCCTCGTTCTTTCATCTGAACGGAAGAAAATGTCGTCAGGAATTCAGGATACTACTATCATCAGATTGGTGAATGTATCTTTCCATTTTATTTACCTTACTGAGTCTGCAACTTCAGACAAAAACATTATGCTCTGAAATGTCACCTTTTGATCAGGAGATGAACTACCTGGCAACACAGATTAGACAAGATTTTTATCTTTTGTTTTGTGGGGAAGCCAAGATTTTTATCTGCAAGGCTCTCTGCATCATTGTAGGATGGATCAGGCGTGCAGACAGACCGGAAAGCTCATTTCCTTTCACCTGCGAGACAGCCAGAGCACACACATAATCCCCATTCACCAAACGTAATCTTCGTTGTAAAGCAAGCAGATTAATGATGGTGTGCTCGAGGCAACGATGAACTCGTAGTACATGCCTCTGACGGATTGGCGCCATGCTCTGTGTACATGTTACTTGTCGAACACTTGACACTGTCTGTCTGACTGACTGACTGTCGGTTCTGAAAAGAATGACTTTAGACTGAACAAAAAATTTTGTTTCTTTTCAAGTTGGGTTGTCTCACAATCATGCGTGCTAGCTCCAAGAAAATGATACGGTATGATCGATCTACTAGGTAGCTAGCCAGCTCGTGACATTGTCATCTCAATCCAGCTGCAACTGCATGTACTCTTCCGTCCCCAAAAAAACAAATCTAGAACTGGATGTGACATATTTTAATACTACGAATCTGGACAGGGGTGTCACATCCAGTACTATGTTGGTTTTTTATAGGACGGAGGGAGTAGTACTGTAGTAATCATGGCTTCTACTGTACAACTTCCACTGCTCTGATGCCTGAACTTGCACTACATGCATCCATGATTCACTCGCCCATGTCAGGGCAGAGTAGAAAACATGTCACTGTGCAACCAGCAAGCTGAATTTCTGAAGCAGCAGCAGCAAATTCTGATTTCCAATCGGTCAGAAAAAGAAGCCCAGTCCAGTAACCCACATAAAATTGCATGTAGCCCAAGCCCATGCGATGCATCCGACTCCTGGTAGCTTGGGCTGAGCAGGCCGTGGCCAGAAATGCGGCCCAATTTCGTTGGGACAAGGCGACGCCCCGCACCGCATCGTATAACGGATTAACGGCAATATCCTCGTGCCCTCACAGCGAACGCGTCACTCGCTCGCGCCGCGCGCGCACCGCGACGAACCGAACATGGCCATCCACCAGCTCAGCTCCGTGCTCCTCCTCATGCTGCTCGCGCCGGCGACGTCGCGTGCCCGATACAGCATCGCGCCGGGCGAGCCGCTCGCGGGCCACGACACGCTCGTCTCTGCCGGCGCCGGCACCGGCGACGGCGGCTTCGCGCTCGGGTTCTTCACCCCGCCGGGATCCAACGACACCTACGTCGGGGTGTGGTACGCGCGGGTGTCCCCCCACACCGTCGTCTGGGTCGCCAACCGCGCCGACCCCGTCCCGGGCCCCGTCGACGGCAACGCCGGCGCCACGCTGTCCGTGTCACGCGGCTGCGAGCTCGCCGTCGCCGACGCCAACTCCACCGTCGTGTGGTCGGTCTCGCCGGCGGTGGCGACGGCGACGACAGGGCCGTGCACGGCGAGGATACGGGACGACGGCAACCTGGTCGTCACCGACGCGCGCGGCCGGGTGGCGTGGCAGGGGTTCGACCACCCCACCGACACGCTGCTCCCCGGGATGAGGATCGGGGTGGACTTCGCCGCCGGCAACAACATGACGCTGACGGCGTGGAAGAGCCCCTCCGACCCGTCGCCGAGCTCGGTGGTCGTGGCCATGGACACCTCCGGCGATCCGGAGGTGTTCCTCTGGAACGGGCCGAACAAGGTGTGGCGCTCTGGCCCCTGGGACGGCGTGCAGTTCACCGGCGTCCCGGACACCATCACCTACAAGAACTTCAGCTTCAGCTTCGTGAACAGCGCCCGGGAGGTCACCTACAGCTTCCAGGTGCCCGACGCGAGCATCATGTCGCGGCTGGTGCTGAACAGCAGCGGCGGCGGGCTGGTGCAGCGGTGGACGTGGGTGGAGACGGCGGGGGCGTGGAACCTGTACTGGTACGCGCCCAAGGACCAGTGCGACGCCGTGTCGCCGTGCGGCGCCAACGGGGTGTGCGACACCAACAGCCTCCCCGTGTGCTCCTGCCTCCGCGGGTTCGTGCCGCGGTCGCCGGCGGCGTGGGCGCTGCGGGACGGCCGCGACGGGTGCGCGCGGGAGACGCCGCTCGGCTGTGCCAACGGCACCGACGGGTTCGCCGTGGTGCGGCACGCCAAGGCGCCCGACACGACCGCCGCGACGGTGGACTACGACGCCGGCCTCCAGCTGTGCCGGCGGAGGTGCCTGGGCAACTGCTCGTGCACGGCGTACGCCAACGCCAACCTCAGCGCGCCGCCCGGCCGCCGCGGCTGCGTCATGTGGACCGGCGGCCTGGAAGACCTCCGCGTGTACCCGGCCTTCGGCCAGGACCTCTACGTCCGCCTCGCCGCCGCCGATCTCGGTATGTTTCACTTCACCGTCTGATACAGTTGTTTTTCTGGTCCTTCTGCAATTATCTCTCGGTCCATGCATGATTGCACTCTGGTTGGTGAGTTTTTTTTTTTTGAGTGATGTCATAGGACGTTTTACCTCATGAGATGTTTAAAGTTGCTCCTAATACCATAGGAATATTTACACAAATTATGATAAATTGTAGCAAAAACGGGTATAATATGAATTTATTATCCGACAAGTTTCGAGTTTAAAATTTGAGTGAAATACATGGCCGGTCCTTAAACTTGTGAGGTGATATCACTTAGATCCGTGAACTTAAAAATTGTATGTTTAGATCCGTGAACTTAGTTTAATGTACCACCCCGGTCCAATTATCCTTTAACCATGTTTGACCGCTAACATAGCATGCCACGTAGGCAACACTTTTATACTCAGCCCCCTCCGACCAGTGCATTTCAACCCAAATCCCTCAAAATATCCCTAAATCGACTAGGGCTTTGACGGTGAGGTTAGTGGAAAGAGGCACACAATGCAGTATGCACTAATCACAAGTGAATTTGTCCTCTCTTTTTTTCCCCACGCCATGTAGATTGAGTTTAGCCTTGGAATTTCCTTGCCATTTAGTATCTGTAGATTACTAGATTGTCATGATCAAAATAGCAAAGGAATCAAGGCAGACCGCTTTTTATTACGAAAAAGCAGTCAGATGTATGCATTCATATGTTTCTAAGTCAGTATTAGTTCAGTCAGTGAGAGGACATTATTTCTTCTGCTCAAGTTAGCTGCGAACTTTACTGTAGCATTCAAGTCAAACTTGCTTCACGTAACTTGTTTTTTAAAAAAAAAGAAAAAGAAAACTACTTCATGGATAAAATGGACCTCACCTAACCTGTGCTTTTGTAGCCTGCAAGTCCCATGACTCCCATCTCCACGAAGTAGAAAACATTCCTGTATTGTGCCTTTCAGTTTCAGATGCTTTGCCGGTCTGCCCAACCCACATACTCCTATGATCCTATCACTCTATTCATCTGATGCTGTACTGCAATTCAATGAAAGCGAGATTAGAAAAAAAAAAAAGGTTACCTGACAATGCATGAATAGATTCGTTTCCAAGTAACCCCAGAATTATTCGGAAGACTTTTTGTGCCCGTCCAATCATTCATCCACAGTTCATAGCTGTTATAGCTGCACATGATAAACCGGTACCTGACCCGGCAACTTAGCATGTTTCACTTCGCTTCGGCCCTACTTCTGCATAGCTCCAGTCCTAATCTTATCTGCCTGACGGCACTGCTAAGCAAAATGGACACGACTGTTTTCTTCCGTTACCTGAGACATGAACACGTTATTTTCGTGTTGCATCAGTGCAAGTCGCCATCGCTGATAAGTAAGGTCCATGTCACCATCTAGTCCAAATTTTAGCCTGCAGACAGAATCACAGAATAGAATGAGTAATACTACGTAGTTAGCAATGACTCAGGCATGCATGAATCAATATGAGTTTATTGCATGTGTTGTGTTTTTGACATGTGGTTAATGTGCATGAGCCATGAGGTCCAACCCTACGATGTTGCATCCACAAAATTCAACTGGAAGCCTGGAAGCGACCAAAAAGTTTGTTAGTTTCACATGTTAGGTGGTCAAAACGAATATGCATTACATTGGTAAATGGGAAAACATACCAATTTGCCTTCTAATGGAGCTCAGCAGATGATGTTAGATAGCCTACCTCAATAACATGAGTAAAACTTACGGAACAGTAGCACCATATCCATATATATGTTCCATTTTCAAAGGATCATCAAGCCAAAAGCAAGTAAACAAAATCAGCGTACCCTGACTTTGCTGGTGCCTGGTGCCATCACAAATTTGTGTTGTCACCTTCATGGCTAGCAACACGCGACTGAACTATCTGCAGTGAATCGATGTGCACTGCAACTCCAGGCTATTGCTGATGGGGTTAAGGTGCCAAGGTGGCACCCCCTTTCCAGCACTGCAACATGATCTAAACGCTTTAAACAAGGTAAAATCCCATGTTTCCTTCATCGTCCAGATATTTTGGTTGGACAAGAGACAAGATGGAGAAATTCCATCCTCTTTACGCTGCAATATTATTGAAGGCGTGCATGGACCCTCTGCGTTGCATGTTTGTGTTCACAGTTTCCACGGAACAGGACCACCGATGGTACCAAGGCATCCAGTTAACACAAGTTAATGTGATATGCAATAATGCAATTCATTTGGTGCATTAGAACATTATTATTCAATCTGTGGGGAGAATGTTCAGCATGAACTAGGGAGCGCCCACCAACCATCTCCTGCAAAATATCACCCATCATGTTTTACATCCAGAATTTCTTCATTAGATAGTACTACGAAAGGTAGTACTAAAATGGACCAACCCAGAAAATGAATGCCTGAGTTTACCAGATGCATTTGGCCATGCTTGCAGGTAGACTTCTGAAGTGAAAATCCAATATAAATTTACGATTCTAAGGCCAACGGTTTGCAATCTTTCTGATATGTTTTCTTGGCAATACTCATTGTTTGGCAACCTTCTGAGTTTATACATCATCAGAAGGAATGCTCATGTACAAAAACTAGACAGGAAAGCTGTAGGTACAGACAATCATGCAGAACTAATAGTTGTTATTCTTGCACAGATTCAACAAGCAAGTCTAAGAAGAAGACGCACATTATAATTGCAGTAGTTGTCAGCATCTGCGTGCTGGCAATTATTTTAGCCCTTACTGGGATGTGCATTTGGAGAACAAAGAAGACAAAAGCAAGGCGACAAGGTAACACCTCTGATCCTAAACATATATAGACAAAAATTACCTCTTAAATCCAAATGTAAAAAAGGGGACAAAAATCGATCTTTGTTTGCTTGTGTTTCTTAACTTTGATAAATTTTCAAATAGGACCAAGTAACTGGAATGGTGGTTTACACAGTAGAGAGCTCCACAGTGAAGGAAATAGCCATGGGGATGACCTGGATCTGCCTCTATTTGATTTGGAGACAATAGCATCAGCCACAAATGGTTTCTCAGCAGACAACAAACTTGGAGAAGGTGGCTTTGGGCCAGTATACAAGGTATGCACAGATATCTAACTAATTCATATATCAGAAGTTGATTACCATAATCAAGGTTCATCTAAGATTTCACAAACAGTTCCTTGATTCAAACACATCATGATAGCTAATGTTAGCAACGGAAGCATCGGTAAATCAAAATTTTATGTCTTGCAGGACACAAGTAACAGTTGAAATAACCAGCAAAGATGGCATTCTAACTTTTCACATACTATGAAATGTAAGTACACACCTGATTGAAAGTACTTGACTTCAAAATTACAGGGTACACTAGAGGATGGGCAAGAAATAGCAGTTAAAACACTTTCAAAGACGTCGGTACAGGGTCTTGATGAGTTCAGGAATGAGGTTATGTTGATAGCTAAACTCCAGCATCGAAATCTTGTTCAACTTATTGGCTACAGCGTTTGTGGACAAGAAAAGATGCTTATATACAAATTTATGGAAAACAAAAGCCTGGACTGCTTCCTGTTTGGTATGCCTTTAACCTTTGTGAGCATGAAAAATTCCATATCTATCAAGGAACAAACAGAAATCTTCCTATGTTCTCAGACAAATCCAAGAGCAAGCTACTTGACTGGCAAACAAGATACCACATAATCGAGGGGATTGCCCGAGGTTTGCTGTATCTTCACCAGGACTCAAGATATAGAATCATCCACAGAGACCTGAAGACAAGCAACATTCTTCTGGATAAGGAGATGACTCCTAAAATTTCAGACTTTGGTATGGCAAGGATGTTTGGCAGTGACGACACGGAAATAAATACAGTTAGAGTGGTTGGCACATAGTAAGGACCGAATAACAAACGAGTTTTAATACACAATTTAATCTCCTGTATTGGCTTTGTCATTTAATCTCCTAAAATTAACTATCTTTTCATGGTTTTCTACAGCGGCTATATGGCCCCCGAGTACGCAATGGATGGAGTATTTTCAGTGAAATCAGATGTATTCAGTTTCGGCGTCATAGTGCTAGAAATCATTTCTGGTAAAAGGAACAGGGGTGTCTATAGCTACTCCAGCCACCTAAACCTTCTAGCACATGTAAGCATGAATCTGGCTCATTTACTCTACGACAATTGATGTTGATTAATTGAAACCATAACCAAGCAAATATCTCTGAACCTTCTTTTGCCGACTAAATCCTCTAAACTTTTACCAGGCATGGAGCTCATGGAGTGAAGGGAACAGCCTCGATCTCGTCGACAAAACACTGAACGGCTCATTCAACCCAGAGGAAGTGCTAAAATGCCTCAAAGTGGGGCTCCTATGTGTCCAGGAGAACCCGGACGACCGTCCTCTCATGTCCCAGGTGCTCCTGATGCTGGCCAGCGCCGATGCCGCCTCATTGCCAGATCCCAGGAAGCCTGGGTTCGTCGCAAGAAGAGCTGCAACGGAGGACACGTCGTCGAGCAGGCCAGACTGCAGCTTCGTGGACAGCATGACCATCACCATGATCGAGGGCAGGTAGGAATTTAGGATCGGAGCGCGACATTGTACTGAAGATTACTAGAACGCCTTTGCCTTTGCATTTTACTAGGTATTCTGTGTAGATGTGTGTATGCGGCGTAGAATCATATATAGTCTTGTGATTGATTAACCCTAGCACAGTGTTGGTGAATTCAATCCCACCCAAATAACCAGAAATCGAGATGCTACAACCATGGTAAGGACCAAGGATGGGTAATGGGTTTAAAATGCAGAGGAAAAAAAATCAACGGGGGAGATCACCTTGCAGGCGGCGCCGAGAGCCTTCTCCGAATCGTCATGACGCATCCCTCCCACCCTCCTCCTCCTCCATCGCCGGCTCCCCGACCACGGCGACCACCACCGACCACCTCCGCTTCCCATGCGCCCGCATCGTCGGCGCCCTCGCTGCCAAACCCAAGCCCCACCAAAGTACCAAACCAAATCCAACCAACCGGAGCACCGTGGGGAATCACTGAACGGTGCGCCGCACACCAGGCCGCCGCCGCCGCCGCCGCCGCCGCCGACGGCGAGCGAACGAGCCGGCGGCGCGGTGGCGATACTCCGCGTCGCCGTCGCCGTCGCCGTCGCAGCCGTTAGGGACGGGCCGTGTGCCGCACTGAGGGCCCATCATGCTGCAGGCTTCAGCGTCAGCAAGGCCCATTACGCCGCACCTCCCTCACGTCGACGAGGCCCGTTTCATTCGATACCTGGAAGAGGCCCAAATTCGTAGTAGAACTAGAAAAGCTGGGCCATTAAGGAAATTTGATCGGGTAGTATTATTGTTAATTTACATGTAGTTTTAGTTAACGTATGAGACTCAAGGCAGAGAAAACGATACCCTTCTGATTTATAATTACATAAAAAAAATTTTAAGGAGGGCAAAAGCTTTGCCATATATATTACTCCCTCCGTCCCATAATATAAGGGATTTTGAGTTTTTGTTTGCATTGTTTGACCATTCATCTTATTCAAAAAATTTGTGCAAATATAAAAAACGAAAAGTTGTGCATAAAGTTCTTTGGATAATAAATTAAATCACAAAAAAATATAAAAATTCCAATTTTTTTTGAATAAGACAAGTGATCAAACAGTATAAGCAAAAACTCAAAATTCCTTATATTATGGGACGGGGGGAGTAATAGAGAAGGAATAAAAGAATTACACCAAGTAATCCAGTTGTAGGTCTGTGCTAGTATACCTTTGGATTTCTGCCCAGATTCTCTTTGTGACCCTACATTTTGCCATCGAGTGAATTGCGGATTCGTCGATCGTGCAGCAGTGGGCAAATTTTTTTATTCTGACAGCCTCTTCGCTGTCCAAATTCTGTTTTTGGATGATAAGCCATGAGAAGAATTTGCACTTTAGAGGCGCCCTGCACCTTCCAGATGGATTGGTTAAACGATGTTCTCGCGGCCCCCAAGAATTGTAACCTGTATGCCGATTTTGCCGAGTACTCCCTGTTTGCCGTGAGGTTCTAGCGGATGCTGTCTTGCTCCTCGCTCAGAGGATTCGTTGTGTTGCTCCTTGCTCAGAGTCGGACGAACTGTTGTATGTGTGGCCCCTCAGTGATACGTAGGACGTCGATGTCTCAGATTACATAAAAGATATTGGATATGTACATATCATACACCAAGCATTCACTATTTTTTTCATGTGTGTTTTTTGGTGCCGTACTATATCCTTCCTGAAAATATATATTCATAGTCGAGTTCAAATGTTTGTACAATATTTATAGTCGGCACATTTGGATAAAAGAACGTATTGTCACCTTGTGTATATCGAGTTTAATGAGAGTTGATATCAATATAATTCAATTGGTGAACAGCGAAATACTTATTACAACCTTAGCAGTTGATATTAGTCCTTGAGCTTCTAGGTCAGTATTTAATTTTAAAAGTGACCAATGCAAGAGTCCTAAAAACTTTGAGGATTTGTAAAAAAATGGAGTAGGCTATTTTAGTTGTAAGTATGATCTTAAAATGTATCCTGTAAAACTACTACATACGTTTGTGAGAATACATTTGATAAAAACTTCATTGTACTTTATTCTTAGTCTGAAACATTAGTCACTAAGTGGATATAGCAAAATATCGGTAAATAAAGTTGGAGTGAACCCACAAAATGTGTTCATATTACCCTTTTCTTATTAGTTCAAATATCACTGTAAGATATTAAGTTCAGAATAATCAGCAGTTACCTATGACTGTTGAACATCGGTTTTTTCTGCTCATGAAATGTCATGTTTGCCACCTACATAAGCAGCCATACTTCTAATTGATGTCCATGAAATGGCTCCGACCTACAGTACCTAAGCAGGCATCCTTGTCTTTATCATCGAAAAAAAAAGAAAGAAAGCAGGTATTCTTGTAAACATATCACTGGATGTGATTTGGACAGATTTTAAAAGAGGAATGGGCAATTGTTAATGAACAAAGCTTCTAAATGAAAACATCCCCCAGGATTACAATAAAATTCTCAACAAATGTTTTACCTCACGGAGTATACCAGTTCCTGAAAATTTTGACTGTCATCGTCTTCAAGTGCGTCCAGTATGATACTGCATGCGAAATGGCAAAAACAGTGTCAGCTAAAGAAGAATATAATAGTTGAAATGTTTAGTTTCAAAGATGAACCATAGCATTGTGTTGATAGATGATAGTACTATGCTAGATTGAGGTTGCATATAAACCATCCCTTGGGTGTAAGCTCCAACCTTATAAAAATATTATCAGTATGCCAGTTTTTTAGAGCATCAGTGACAAGAAAACGATACAGCTTACTATCACCCTATCAAGAATGATGTAAAGTACTAAATTAGAACTCAATACATCTTGATGCACAAATATAGATCTTGTGTTACTAATGCACAAATATATTTTGCTAGGCAAATTGAACTGTGATAGACTTGGGGCCTGTTTGGTAGCCAGCTTCTGAGAACCTGGAAAAGCTCTGAGACCCAGCTTCTCCAGCTTCTGGCTTCTTAGTTTATTTTTCAGAATCTGTAACTACAGATTCTCAGAAGCTGTGGACTGTTTGGGGCAGCTTCTAGCAGAAGCAGCTTTTGGGACCCAAAAGCTGCAGCTGGGACAAGCTCTCCCAAACAGGGCCTAAATAGATGCAGGTAGCTTTCCCTCGATGTGTATGGAACAGTGGAATGAAAGGATGATTCAGGTGTTGAGCTTACATTTCAGAGTAGGCTATGTACATTCTCTGTTAAGCGTCAGCTACATATATATAACTAAAGGGTATATTTGCATATTCAATTTTGTTGAGTAATCCTAAAAACAGGGTTTCAAAATTGGCGCATTTTTGTGTTCATAGAAAAAAAAAATCACATGAAACATTAGCATATTGGGCTCCATATGGCTGAAATACTATGCATATGGTCACCTTCTTAAACAATACTAGCATATGGTTGGCACTTGGTTTATATTCTCTAACAAAGTATAAACTGAAAGAATTATTAAAATCCTACTTGCAAGGATAAGATATCTTCTCCTCCTCTGCTGCTCCGGCTTATCTATTGCATTTACTCTGTTCTTGGCGCTTGTTTTGTTGGCATCTCGTTGCCAAAATTCGTCGTTGCTAGTTGCCATCTTGCTCGCGGCATGTCCGTGAGATAACAGCGACGGGAGGTGATGACAAACCGGCCATTGCTCCTCCTCCAGTGGTCATGGCCTCACCGTGAAAGAGAGAGAGAAGTTGCCGAGAAGCCGGAGCTCCAGCTGCTGGTGGTGCCTCTTATGGCTCATGGATTGGGATCTCATTATGCCGGTTTATTGGGACCTGGCTGACCTGGAGCACAACGCAATGCCGTCCCTAACACCGCCGGCGGAGTTCCAGGACATATCCTCCGAAAACCACGCTGCGGCGGAAGTTGAGGAACGCATGCCATGCGTGGTGGAGTGGAACAAATGCAGGCTGCCGAGCCGGCCAGAGTGCTCGGTCGACCTGCAGCCCTGCGGGCTGGGGGAGTTCGGTGCGGTAGGCGCCGCCCACCGGCAGCAAGGACGGCAGCATGTAGCTTTTGACGCTCGCCGCCTTCTCCTGCCACATCGTCCCTTCCCTCCTGCGCGCCAATTCGGCCGCCGGTGGCGGATCCACCCCTTTAGGGGCCATCGGCGCTGAGCTCGCAAGCGCCTCCACGACCTTCTCTCCACCACCTCAGGCGACGTGCGGAGGGAGTGGCTCCGGGTCTCGGCCATCGGCGGAGAGGGCGAGCATGAGCCGGCGGAGGCGGCGAGGACACGGGAGCGGGGAGGGACCGGACGCGGAGGAGGACGAGGAGGCGGCGGCGGCGGCGACGCGAGGGAGGGTGCTGGGTGGGTAGGGATCAAGTCATTTTGCAAAAAAGCTCCTCAATCTTCGTATATTAAACTGAGGCCCACCTCAGCAATATTTTACCATCGATCAACGATCCGACGTCTGTAAGAGAGTTGCAAAAATATCTCGTCAAACTTAACATATTACAAATAGGTCCATAGTGACGATCTCCCACCGTCCATCCGCGATCTGACAGCTGCGGGAGGGGTCCGATCCAGAACGCTCGATCCACGTTGCACATGTCTCTCCAGATGGACACGTGGCGAAATTTTGGAGGCATCTAGCGAATTTTTTAGGTTGCCACGTGGCCCAATGATAAGCTAGAATCTGGACCCTGCAATCCGTATAAGAGATATCTCACGTTCCATTATATTTCTTCCGTTTCACAATGTAAGTCATTTTAGTATTTCTCATATTCAGGAGCAGAGTTAGAGGAGAAAGTCACTGGGGTCACTCAAAATGCACTAGAGTTACCCTCCTCTGCTCAAGGATGATGAACAGTAATTACCATGGTGTTTAGAAATTTTTATCGGGGTCATTAGACCCCAGTAGTTATATATTAGCTCCGCCCCTGCTCATATTTATATAGTCTAGATATATTAATATATATATGAATGTAGAAAATGTTAGAATTACTTACATTGTGAAACGGAGAGAGTATATTTTTATAATAGAACAGAGAGAAGTTGACATGATTACATATTTTGTTTTATGATGTCAATGCAACGAATGGATATAAAACATATAATTATGTTTGATTGTACTAGCTCAACTAGTCAACTGTTCAAGATATGCTAAGATAGGGTGCTAGGATAATTTATTAGAAGTCCATTGGAATTTCCTCTTTGACTCAAGCATTTCTTAATCAGAGTTTCTTATGTCATCTGATCGTTCAAGCTACAACTGATAAAACATCAGAAAATGAACAAAACAGTAAAAAATAAACTTATAGGGAAAAATTTCCACATGTGTTATTAATGATTTAAAAGTTAGTGTTAAAAAATACACTACGATATATAAGAAAAACAATAAATTCTAAAAATAAAATTTAGTTGTGGGCTTGTAGCTGATAAAACAAGAAGTAGACTACGGAGAGGATAAAGCTAGATCACTCTACTGTAAAGCCTATTTGATTCCATGGATCGATTGAAACAATAGAAACAAGTGACATAAACATGTGCAATCGATCCATAGAAACAAGTGACAGTAGAAAATATATCTTATGCACAGATCCTTTATGATCAGTCGATTATAGACATCTATGCTTTTTTAATAAAAGCACCGCACATGAAATAACCATATACAATCAGTTTATCTTTACTATTGTAAAAATAGAGTCATTCCCATTTTATTATCTTTTCTACCACGTGTAGCGTGTCGTAACCACTGGATTCAGTCCTTTATCCTTAATCATCTCCCAACCCATCCGTAATTATATGGACATAACCTATTACAACGTGCAGGCATGTTAATAGTTTTAAAAAGAGAAAAACTAACACTAGGCATATCTATACTGTTATTATGAAAAATGAATGTAGCATCGGAAAAAAGAGGGCATACTATAACGGCGACATCCTTATGTAGTTATATATGTATTTTTCTTTACGAATCATAGTACATTTATATACACGCATGCACATTTATCTCTACGAGCTTACATATATTATCATATATACCTTTAAAAGATTGGATTGGTATATTTTAACATTGATTACCCCGTACACCTCATCTGTCGACATCTTCGTTATTTACCACAAAAAGATAATTAACCATGACGAGAGCATCTGTGCCAAAAATATTTTCTCGACGATCCATGTAACGAAGTTATTCAAGTATTAATATTCAATCAAGAGTTATACTAATATATTCCAAATTTAGAATTATTATAGATGAGAACTTATAATATTGTACCTATTTTATATTATAAGTCGTTTTGACTTTTTCGCTAATCAAATCTCTTTAGGTCTGATCAATTTTATAAAACAATTTAGTAACATTTGTAACACTAAATTAGTTTCACCAAATGTAACATTGAATATATTTTGATAATATGTTTGTTTTGTGTTGAAAAAAATATTATTATATTTTTTTTAAACTTGATTAAACTTAAAAGGGTTTGACTAAAAGAATCAAAACGTAATATGAATAGTAGTATTCTAAATCATTGCAAGTTGCAAACGCGTTGCTATTCGCCTCGAATACATAAGCCACAAAATTTAGAGCCCTAGAACCTCATTGAGAGCTGCCTGCATGTGGTTTGCCTCGCTTCAAACCTCCCCTAAAAAAAGGCGTCCCCCGCCGCTGCGCCGCTCTCTCCCTTCTTCCCCGCAGCAAAAGTAGTTCTTCGCGGAGAAGCGGGAGAATCCCCGGCCGGTGATCCCAATCTGGAGCGGGAGGGCAGGTTCAGGTTCGAGCTCGCCGCCTCCCCCCCTCCCCTCCCCTCCCTCTCTCGGTCGATTACTCCGCCGCACCGTTTGCCCCTGTTCTTGTTTTGGGTGGAAGAATTTTGCGGGGGTCAGATGGGATTTTGGTTTTGTGTACGCTGGTGGTTCGGTTCTTGGTTCTTGCCAGAGAAGATTTGCGTGGTTGCATATTGCGATGACGGCACGTGGTCTGTGTTACCCCCGCTTAATAACCCTGTCGGTTTCTCTGTTCATCTTGGCGAGTTTGGTCGTTGATTTGATGATGATAACCGTGTTGCGTGATATCATGCGTGAAGATACAGTTATGTTTCTCCGTTTGCGGGGGGAGGTTTCGCGATCTCTTTCTGTTGGCTGTGATAAATCCCCGCGG
The DNA here is from genome assembly GCA_000338895.3 of Oryza meridionalis. NCBI lineage: Eukaryota > Viridiplantae > Streptophyta > Magnoliopsida > Poales > Poaceae > Oryza > Oryza meridionalis. The sequence continues at coordinate 24,978,351 of CM002528.2, forward strand.
TGTCAGTGGAAGGTTTTTGCGATCTCTTTGTTGGTTGCGACAAATCACGCGGTGTCAGGTTGGAATTGGGTGGTCTGGTTGCGTTAATCTTTCCTGTTCTTGATGCTGATCGAATTGGTTCGCCTTGAGATGCTGTCATGGTTCGGGATACGTGTGATATCATACTCCATCGATCGAGTTCGTTGTTTCCAGTTTTCACCGCATAACAAACCCAGGACATTTTCGTTTGAATCGTTGAACAGCAGTCCGATTGTGAATTTTCTTTTCTCTTTTACAATGAAATTTCACAAAGTATCTGTTCTCTGCTATCACTGTTCTTTTGCAAGGGCTATCACTGGACACTGTACCCTGTTCATTTTCATGTTTCTGCCTGGATTATCTGTGAAATCAACCGCATGGCTAATTCAGCATATATCACTGTATTGATATACTTCTCTAGACCGCTGTGACATTGTTGTTTTAAATCTTTTGCAGCGCTGGTTATATAGCACTGTTGTGTTGGATCTGTCAGGTCTGACAGATAATTTTTTTTTCTTCCACTCTGGCTGTTACACAAAAGCTGCTGGTGTGCACCTCTAGGCTGGCTGTTCAATTTTCTTCTGGAGGAAACCCATATTGCATTTGCTGGTCATACTGTCTGCTGGGGTTTTCCTTTGATTATGGTTAACTCTGGTAGATCAGAACGAAACATACAGATCACTAACCAGTATCTTGCAATTTCTCGCTAAAGTTGAAAATGGTTCGGTTCTCTTGCTTCTCTTATTCGTCCCGCCATCACCGATCAAAGGTACACAAATATGTCCACTACTGTTTGTGTTATTCTACATCTTATTCTGCAACCAGCACTTACATTTTGCTGCATATCCAAATTTTGACTATTTTTTCCTCTCAGAAGTTGGTTGCTTCTTCTGTTGAAGACAGATGGGCATATCCAAATTTAACTCAGAAGGTAGATGGAAAAAATTGTAGTAATTCTAACGTCGAGCAGCACACGAGCCCTCCTTTCGAGGATTGCTGCAGATCAGAAGATTTCAGTTTTTGCACTGAGAATGAGTCAGGGAAGATTAAGAAAAGTCAATCTCTTGGAGACATGCTTGAAATGGAGAAGCTTTATGATTTTGATGAGACCAACAATAAAGGGGAAGATTGTAGTACAATTGATGGTTCCCATGATGAGAAAAACTGTACGGGAGAATGCACCCGCAAAAAGAAGGAAAACCATACCAGTTGTTGTGGTGATTTTACTGACCCACATCAACATAAGTGTCAGTCCTCCCTTGGCAATTCTGAACATCTCATCGAAAAGCAATGTGATTGTGAGGATATTGTGTCAACTTATTGCCTTGTCAACTCTGAAGAGCAGTCATTTTTGCCTGAGCCTCAGCCTTTGTTGAGCAGATCACAGTCTGTGAACCTTGATGTGCACATTCCCACCGTCATTGAAGATAGTATTGATTCTGCACAACTTGAGTTACGTTCTAGATCATTTGGGAACTTAAGTTCACTGGATGGAGCACCCTACACTGAAGAAGCTAGAGTTTCACCAAGTCACTGCAAAGATGCCTCAGAAGACTTTGTTCAATCCAATGCACAATCCCAGTGTCATTGTAGAGATGAACATATCAACAATAGTTCAACTGATGAAATTTCACAGTGCTGTGTGGAATCAGGAAATGACTGCCATCATTCAGATTTTACATCAACTGCAGCAGTGACACCGGTTAGAAACAGTAACTCGTTTGATGATCCTCCTAGTCTATCACATGATGCAGGCAATACTGAAGAGATATTTCAACAAATTGATAAAAGAGAAGTTGCCACATCAGTGAAGAATTGTGAACCTGAACCTTGTTACCAGAATTGTTGCACGTCCTCGCGAAAAGAATTCAATGTTAGGAGAATTGAGAACTGGATCAGCCAAATTCCTGATTCAAATGACATAGCTCCATACGAACAGGGGGAATGTTCAAGTTCTGCGCATTTAATGAATTCCAAACAAGTCGATACTATCAGAAAACTCAATGCTAAATCTCCTCTTGGCATGGAAACTGCTTACAACTACATCGCAATGCTGAAACCATCATCTTCCATAGCACAATTGTCTAATCTTGGCTTGGTTGCAATACCAATTCTCAGTGCATTCAGTGATTTGCGGCTGCTGAACTTGGCAGGGAACTCAATAAGTATGTTTCTCTCTAGTAGTGTGCTTTGATTTTTATGTCAAGTTCCTCCTACCCATTGGTTTTTCTATTTGATCCCTTATTGAATGTTTAACCTTTCTAAACCAGAATTACTTGTTCTTCTTTCAGTAAGGATAACTTCAGGAGCACTTCCGAAAGGACTCCGCATGTTAAATCTGTCAAGAAATAACATATCAACCATTGAAGGCCTAAAAGAGTTGACACTACTTCGTGTCCTGGACTTGAGTTACAACAGAATAACTAAAATTGGCCATGGTAATCTTCTCATACATGTTTTCAGTTTCAAGCCTTTTTACATGTACTATTATTTTCGTTTTTACAAGAGCATATGTACTAGTCTTATGGCACAATGTTTACTTCTTCTGATTCTACTAGGCTGTAACAATCTAGAGCAACAACCTCAGTTGGTTTGTTTGGGGGAGTTTCTAGCAACTGCAACTTCTCCTAGAATTTTCAGTTGCTAGAAGCTCCCCCAAACAGTGCAGATTTCACTCAGATACTGAGAATATGTAGTTGTAGAATCTAGAAAATAAATTAGAAACCATAAACTGAATTTCCCAGTTTCTTTAGATTTTCATCAGTTGCTTCTCAGAATTTTAAGCTCTCTAAATAGGCCCTTGATATATATACTAACAATGTCATTGGTTTCTGTTTCACTTATCCTGTACTCTGCAGGCTTGGCCTCCTGTCTTTTCCTGAAGGAGCTGTACATCGGCGGCAACAAGATCAGCGAGGTGGAAGGCCTGCACCGGCTCAAGCTGAAGGTGCTCGACCTGCACGGCAACAGCCTCTCGTCCTCGAAATGCCTCGACCAGCTCGCCAACTGCGGCACCCTGCAGTCGATCACCCTGGAGGGCAACCCGGCGCAGAGGAACGTCGGCGACGAGCAGCTCAAGAGGCACGTGCTGCGCCTCCTGCCGCACCTCGTGTACTACAACAAGCAGGCCGTGCGGTCGCGCCGGTGCTCCAAGCCCCAGGGCGGCGGCGGCCGCCATGGCCGGGCCGTCGACCTTGGTGGTGGTGGCGGCGGCGGTGGCCGGAGCAAGAGGCTGGAGCTGAAGCTTCCCCGGAGATCGGCGTGCGCCTCCGTTGCGCTGAAATCTTCAGGGTGTCACCACCATGTCAGGGCAGGAGGAGCAGCAGCTGCAGCTCATGGCTCGGTGAGGCCGTCGAGGCAGAGCCGGAATAATGCGCCTCCTATGGCTGCCGCCATTCGTGGAGCTGATCGTTCTTCAGAGGGAGAGAGGAGGCTGCCTCGTACAGAGATCTCCGGTCAGATTTTTCGGATTCGAAGCGCGGATGACCTATGAATTTTTTTCTCAATTTTGCTGCATCACCACAAAATTTTCGTTTCATTTGTGAGTTAGAGAACTCTTTTTGTTTTGATTTTTTTTTGACGCAAAAAATTCTTTTTTTTTCATTGGTGAAATTGTTAGCATGAATTAAAATAGTAGCCATAGTTGTGGCATGAACTATTTGCTGCATTTTTTTTTGGCAGTGATACGAAAGAATTGCTAGATGGTAGTAGTATATGTTAGATTTAATTGGGTAATTGATCCATTTAAATCAATTAAATCAAATAAATTTCAAGACTCATTATGCTAGGAATTCATGTGGATTCATTATTTTGTGGGATACAAATAGGATGAAGAGTTTTGAGAATTAATCCATTTGATTAGGGAATTGGTAACTTATATCAATTAGTCCTAATTGATGGATGGTTGATGGTTGTGTAGTGGAGGATGGTTCATGGCTAGTTGATGACAGTTAGTTGCTCTATTCCTCTTCCTATTCCATTGGTAACTTACATCAATTACTCTTAATTGATTGTTGGTTGATGGTTGTGTAGTGGAGGATGGTTCATGGCTAGTTGATGACAATTAGTTGCTCTATTCCTCTTCCTATTCCATGACTCTTACTCTTCATCTTCCATTCCTCTTATAAAATGAGAATGGATTTGATCTCCCGCGAGAAAAGTGAGACACACTTTCATCCATTTTCCAACGCTGTTGCTGCTACGGTAATCCCATCCAGACGAGTGTGTGCATACGCGTTGGGAGAGTAGGCCTCCGAAACCACGCGCTGCTGCGACGTTTGCACGGACGGGCGGGCGATCAGGGTTGCACGGACGGGCGGGCGATTAGGTTTTTGGGGAGCGCAAGGCGCGATTACTCACTGTTCGTCAACATCTACTTCACCTTCACCAATATGTCGAACACTGGAGACAACGGCAACACTGGATACAAGGAGAAGGAGGCTCCCGTCAACACCAACGGAGGCAATACTGCCTCAAACTCCAACGGAGAACCATTCTTGGGGTATAACCTTCTTACATTATTTCAATTAGAAGTTTTACTGTTAATGTTCATCGCAATGTCAACATTGTGTTATTATGTGATTGTTGATGCTTATTCTACATTAAGCATGCTCATGTTAATTACATTCACCACTGGATCAAATCCCATTGTAAATATTATGTTTATTATCTTGTTATTTTGGATTAAAATATGCCGAATTATGACCAAATTTCCAACAATCCAAAAACCTGATAGGTCATTTTCGGTAGTTGGCTTTGCTGCAACACTGAAACCACATGCTTTTGATGGTTCTAATTATAAGAGATGGAAAGCACGTGCACTACTGTGGTTGACAGCGATGCAATGCTTCTATGTTTCACGGGGCAAACGAAGTGAACCGCCTCTCTCTCCTGAGGAGGAGGCTAAGTTCGAGGCTTCGGATTGCCTGTTCCGTGGAGCATTGATCAGTGTACTCGCTGACAATATAGTGGACGTGTACATGCACATGCCTTCATGGAAGGACATGTGGGATGCACTTGAGGCCAAGTTCGGAGTTTCCGACGCCGGCAGCGAGCTGTATGTCATGGAGCAGTTCTATGACTACAAGATGGTCGATGACCGTTTTGTAGTGGAACAGGCTCATGAGATTCAGATGCTGGCAAAGGAACTTGAGAACAACAACTGTGAGTTGCCGGACAAGTTTGTGGCGGGTGGCATTATTGCCAAATTGCTACCTTCTTGGTCGGACTTTGCTACTTCTCTAAAACACAAGAGGCAAGAGTTCAGTGTTACTAATCTCATTGGCTCTTTGGGTGTTGAGGAGAAGGCGAGAGCAAAGGACAACCGGGGCAAAAATATCGAGGGAGGTTCTAGCGCCAATTTGGTGCAAAAGAAGAACCCTCACGCATCCCACAACAACAACAACAAGAAAGTCAAGCCTGATGTCAAACCAAAGGCTACAACCAATTTTAAGAAGAAAGGCAAGGGAAAGGCCAAGGGCGACTGCTTTGTGTGCGGTAAGCCTGGGCATTGGACGAAGAATTATCCTGATCGCAAGGACAAGAAGTCTGCCAACATGGTTATTAGCGAGGGCGGAGGAACATTGGGGTATGGTAATTTTTTACCTACAGTTCTCTCTGTTTTTCATTCACCTGATTGGTGGGTTGATACTGGTGCTAATATTCATGTGTGTGCTGATATTTCCCTGTTTTCTTCTTATCAGGTCGGGAGAGGTTCCTCCTTGTTGATGGGAAACGGGTCGCTTGCGGCTGTTCATGGTGTTGGTATGGTCGATCTGAAGTTTACTTCGGGAAAGACCGTGCAGCTGAAGAACGTGCAGCATATCCCTTCAATAAAGAAGAATCTAGTTAGCGGCTCTCTACTGTGTAGGGATGGTTTTAGACTTGTGTTTAAATCCAATAAATGTGTCGTATCTAAATATGGAACTTTTATTGGAAAAGGTTATGACAGCGGAGGTCTGTTCCGTTTTTCTTTGGATGACATGTGTAATAATAATAATAATGTTGTGAACCATATTAGCGAGAATGATGAGTCCAATGTGTGGCATTCGCGACTTTGCCATGTGAATTTCGGCTGTATGACGCGGTTGGCTAACATGAGTTTAATTCCAAAATTCACTTTGGTTAAAGGTTCCAAGTGCCATACTTGTGTTCAATCGAAACAACCTCGCAAGCCTCACAAGGCATCTGAGGCGAGAAATTTGGCACCACTAGAACTAGTTCATTCCGATCTGTGCGAAATGAACGGCGTGTTGACTAAAGGGGGAAAGAAATATTTCATGACACTGATAGATGATTGCACTAGATATTGCTATGTGTACCTATTGAAAACAAAGGATGAGGCATTGCATTACTTTAAGATCTATAAAGATGAGGTAGAAAACCAACTTGAAAGGAAAATCAAACGGTTGAGGTCTGATAGGGGTGGAGAGTATTTTTCCAATGAGTTTACGTCCTTTTGCGAAGAGTTTGGAATTATTCATGAGAGGACGCCTCCCTATTCACCCCAATCAAATGGGGTATCCGAAAGAAAGAACCGCACTCTAACTGAGATGGTGAATGCCATGTTAGACACTGCGGGACTTTCCAAGGAATGGTGGGGTGAGGCAATTTTGACTGCTTGTCATGTCCTGAATAAAATTCCAATGAAGCATAAGGAAGTAACACCATTCGAAGAATGGGAAATGAAGAAATTAAATCTCTCATACCTACGCACATGGGGCTGCTTGGCCAAGGTAAATGTACCTATAGCCAAAAAGCGTAAACTTGAACCAAAAACCGTAGACTGTGTGTTCCTTGGTTATGCTATCCACAGTGTGGGCTATAGGTTCTTAATAGTAAACTCTGGAGTACCCGACATGCGTGTTGGTACAATTACTGAGTCCAGAGATGCTACATTTTTTGAGAATGAATTTCCCATGAAAAATACACCTAGCACGTCTAGTCAAGAACCTGTTTTACCCCATGAGCACTTTGCACCGATAAAACACAATGATCAAACGCCTGAGGAAAATCCTGAGGAGGATAACATTGTAGCAACTCGAAAGAGTAAGAGACAAAGGACTGCAAAGTCTTTTGGACATGACTACATTGTATACCTCGTGGATGACACTCCAAGAACCATAGAAGAGGCATATTCATCTCCTGACGCTGACTATTGGAAGGAAAGCGGTATGTAGTGAGATGGACTCAATTATATCTAATGGTACTTGGGAAGTCGTTGAGCGTCCATATGGGTGCAAGCCTGTAGGATGCAAATGAGTTTTCAAGAAAAAGCTTTTAGGCCTGATGGTACAATTGAAAAGTATAAGGCAAGACTTGTGGCCAAGAGTTATACCCAAAAAGAAGGCGAGGATTTTTTCGACACCTACTCACCAGTTGCCCGCTTGACCACAATTCGAGTACTACTTACTCTGGCAGCCTCTCATGGTCTTCTCGTCCATCAGATGGACGTTAAGACAGCTTTCCTAAACGGAGAGCTGGAAGAGGAGATCTATATGGATCAACCAGAAGGATATGTACTAGAAGGTCAGGAGGAAATGGTGTGTAAACTGTTGAAATCCTTGTATGGTCTTAAGCAAGCACCTAAGCAATGGCATGAGAAGTTTGACACAACACGTACATCTGCTGGCTTTGTTGTGAACGAAGCTGACAAATGTGTGTACTATCGCTATGGTGGGGGAGAGGGAGTGATCTTGTGTTTATATGTCGGTGACATATTGATTTTTGGAGCCAGCCTCAATGTGATTGAGGAGGTTAAGGACTTTTTGTCCAAAAGCTTTGAAATGAAGGATTTGGGAGTAGCTGATGTTATTCTTAACATTAAGCTACTGAGAGGAGATGAGGGTGGGATTACACTCGTGCAATCTCACTATGTGGACAATGTTTTGAGTTGCTTTGGTTATAGTGACTGCAAGCCAGCTCCAACTCCTTATGACTCCAGTGTGCTATTAAGGAAAAACCGAAGAATAGCAAGGAATCAATTGAGATACTCCCAAATCATTGGTTCATTGATGTACTTGGCTAGTGCAACGAGGCTTGACATCTCATTTGCTGTGAGCAAGCTGAGCCGGTTTGTTTCAAATCCGGGAGATGATCATTGGCAAGCTCTGGAAAAGGTCATGCGCTATCTAAAGGGTACAATGAGCTATGAAATTCACTATACTGGTTACCCAAAAGTACTAGAAGGGTATAGTGACTCAAACTGGATATCTGATGCTGATGAGATAAAGGCCACAAGTGGATATGTGTTCACACTTGGAGGTGGCGCTGTTTCCTGGAAGTCTTGCAAGCAGACCATCTTAACGAGGTCAACAATGGAAGCAGAACTCACAGCACTAGATACTGCCACAGTTGAGGCCGAGTGGCTTCGTGAACTCCTGATGGATTTGCCGGTGGTTGAAAAACCAGTGCCAGCTATCCTAATGAACTGTGATAATCAAACAGTGATTATTAAGGTGAACAGTTCGAAGGACAACATGAAGTCATCTAGGCATGTAAAGAGAAGACTGAAATCTGTCAGAAAGCAGAAAAACTCTGGAGTGATAGCACTGGACTATGTCTAGACAGCTAAAAATCTGGCAGATCAGTTTACCAAGGGGCTACCACGTAATGTGATAGACAGTGCATCGAGGGAAATGGGCCTGAGACCCACTTAGAGTTGCACAATAGTGGAAACCTGTCCATTGTGATCGGAGATCCCGTGAATTTGGATGGCGAAACAAACTATTGTGTAACCGAGAGAAGAGACCCTTAAATGGGCTCATTTTCATGATGTACTTCTCTTCTATTCTGTATGGTAGGATGGCTTATGCCTCAATGTGTTCCGAGTGGCTTTCATTAAGCAGAGATGTTGACCTGCAGAACATCTTAGAAAGAACACACCTATATGAGTTCGACTGCTAGTCACAGTCTATGAGATTTGGGTGATCTCTAAATACTCATGAAAGGCCTGGAGTATGACTTATAAGCTCCAACCCGAGGGAATACTAACGGTTGCCTAGTATCAGTTATGGAATTGAGTGAAACCTAACTGCACAAGACTGACAATTCAAGGCTTAGTCCATTGTTCAGTTGTAGTCAGGTGTAGCTCCTTTTCTAGGTGAAAGTTCAACTTAACAATCTTCATCGAAACACTGGTATATAAAAGCTGCTATGGAATAGAGAGCATTCTCATGAGCTTTGAAATTTGGTGGGGATTGTTAGATTTAATTGGGTAATTGATCCATTTAAATCAATTAAATCAAATAAATTCCAAGGCTCATTATGCTAGGAATTCATGTGAATTCATTCTTTTATGGGATATCAATGGGATGAAGAGTTTTGAGAATTAATCCATTTGATTAGGGAATTGGTAACTTATATCAATTAGTCCTAATTGATGGATGGTTGATGGTTGTGTAGTGGAGGATGGTTCATGGCTAGTTGATGACAGTTAGTTGCTCTATTCCTCTTCCTATTCCATTGGTAACTTATATCAATTACTCTTAATTGATTATTGGTTGATGGTTGTGTAGTGGAGGATGGTTCATGGCTAGTTGATGACAATTAGTTGCTCTATTCTTCTTCCTATTCCATGACTCTTACTCTTCATCTTCCATTCCTCTTATAAAATGAGAATGGATTTGATCTCCCGCAAGAAGAGTGAGACACACTTTCATCCATTTTCCAACGCTGTTGCTGCTACGGTAATCCCATCCCGACGAGTGTGTGCACACGCGTTGGGAGAGTAGGCCTCCGAAACCACGCGCTGCTGCGACGTTTGCACGGACGGGCGGGCGATCAGGGTTGCACGGACGGGCGGGCGATTAGGTTTTTGGGGAGCGCAAGGCGCGACTACTCACTGTTCGTCAACATCTACTTCACCTTCACCAATATGTCGAACACTGGAGACAACGGCAACACTGGATACAAGGAGAAGGAGGCTCCCGTCAACACCAACGGAGGCAATACTGCCTCAAACTCCAACGGAGAACCATTCTTGGGGTATAACCTTCTTACATTATTTCAATTAGAAGTTTTACTGTTAATGTTCATCGCAATGTCAACATTGTGTTATTATGTGATTGTTGATGCTTATTCTACATTAAGCATGCTCATGTTAATTACATTCACCACTGGATCAAATCCCATTATAAATATCATGTTTATTATCTTGTTATTTTGGATTAAAATATGCCGAATTATGACCAAATTTCCAACAGTATAATGGAATTTGCAGCATGATGATACGTTCTATTCAGAAACACATAATGTAATCTCTTTTGATATAACCAAAATCTGTTGCTTGCTGTGCAAAATGGAATTTTGTCTGAAGCGTGAAAACTTCACAGAAAACAGTTCAATTGCACACATGGGTACTTGAGTCCTCTTTTTTTTAACGAATCGGCACAGACTGTGCCCATTTCATTAAATATAGTGGGAGAAAAAACTGTACAAAGCTAAAACTTTTGAAATTTACATAGGGAAAGGAGAAAAAAATTAAGGGATAGTTTTGCCTTTTTGCGCCGGCTAGGGTCTAGGTCTTGGCCTCCTCCTTTATCTTTGCGCAGAGCGATAGTGTTGAGAGTTCAGTGTGTTGGAAAATTCTTTGATTTATCTCTTTCCAAATCTCCCATGTCACTAGCAAAAGGTGCGAATTCCTTTTTCTCGGTTTTCCTGGGTGTGTTGCTATTGCAGTCCACCAGTTTTGGAGGGACGCAGGTTGAGCCCAATGTAACTTGAGTCTTGTTTGGAACGTGAAAAACCGAAAACAGTTTTAACTCTGCTGAAAATTGAAATAAACCCCGGATTCCCTGGGGGGGGGGGGGGGGGGGGGGGGGGGGGGATGGCTGGGACCAACGACGGATTACAAAGCGCAGAGCAATACGTGTCCCAGCGCCACCACCACCACCCCTAGTCTACTACTACCACTGTAGTCAAGGAGAAGAGAGAAAACACTCCCGTGTCCAGCCTTCCACTGCAAACCGCAGCATTCGGAAGCCAAAAACCCTCGCCTTCTCCCCCTTTGCCCAGATCGAGCGAATCCAATCCACCCCCGAATCGAATCCGCGATGGCGACCCACCCGGCCTCCCCGGTCGCCGGCGGCGAGAAGGCCTCGGCCTCGGCCACGCCGCCCTCCACGCCGCCGCCGGTGCGCCTGGCGGGGGGTGCGGCGGCGGCGGCGATCCAGCCCAACTCGCCGCGGTTCTTCTTCTCCTCGCTGGCGGCGGCGTCCGCGTCCGCCTCCTCCCCGCACCGCCGCATCGCCATCGCCGTCGACCTCTCCGACGAGTCCGCCTTCGCCGTCAAGTGGTCCGTGCAGAACTACCTCCGCCCGGGCGATGCCGTCGTGCTCCTCCACGTCCGCCCCACCTCCGTGCTCTACGGCGCCGACTGGGGCTCCATCCCCGTCTCCGTCGACGACGACGACTCCGCCCCCGACGCCGCCCAGCACGCCAACGCCAACCCCGCCGCCACGCGCGACGAGCCCGAGGAGGCCAAGAAGAAGCGGGAGGAGGACTTCGACGCCTTCACCTCCACCAAGGCGCAGGACCTGGCGCAGCCGCTCGTCGCCGCGCAGATCCCCTTCAAGATCCACATAGTCAAGGACCACGACATGAAGGAGCGCCTCTGCCTCGAGGCCGAGCGCCTCGGCCTGTCCGCCATGATCATGGGCAGCCGCGGCTTCGGCGCCTCGCGCAGGGCGGGCAAAGGGAGGCTCGGGAGCGTCAGCGACTACTGCGTGCACCACTGCGTCTGCCCCGTCGTGGTCGTGCGCTACCCTGATGATGGCGCGGCGGCTGGCGGTGGGGAGGCCGTGGGGGATGAGCTCCGCACGGTGCCTGAGGATGAACCCGTCTACCATGAAGCTCCTGAGGGGCAGAAAGGTCTGGCTATGTTCTTGCTTGATCTTGTTCTTACTGTTTGCATTCATTGATTCAGTGATTTGCCATGAAGTTGGTAAGGAAATGGGTTGCAATTGGTTGGGTATTGATGGCAAGGGTACACATATGAGGACAAGAATTGCTACTAGCAAACTGCTGCATTGCATAACTAACTGAATTTCCCGCACAAGTTGCGTGGAATTAGATTATCCATTTGAAAGTAGAATTGTTTTTTATATGCAATTCTTCCTTCTATTATATAAAGGCAATTGTATTTTGTATAGGAGTACATCTGTAAAACAGTAACAGTTACAGCCATTCTACCGCATTACAATCCAACATGATTAACGGCATCGATTTTCTCCTTTTTCTCTCTCTAAATGATGTGATAGATTCAGTTGGGAATACCGAATACTTACCTTTCTAGTGTTATTAGCAACCTGAGTATGTGACACTTGCTAGACAGATGTCCTCCCTGTTTTTCTCATTTGGACTGATAGCTATCCTATAAATGCATAATTAATGTGTGTATTGGGGTAAAACATAACCCAATAGAAATGCCAGAGCACAAAAGAAGGTGCCCCTAGAACCGTGAGCTAACAGTTGTACTAACAACAGTATGCAAAGCTATGTTGTGCCAATCTGTATTGAGTCTGTTTGGAGGTAATGCTATGTTCCTTACACGCATAACAATTCTACGTGAGCAGAGTGGATGAGAAGGTCCACTTGCGTTATAGGACAGAACATTTAATTATTTCATTAAGGAATTTGACACCTTAACTTTCAAGGGCACAAGTGTTTTGTTTATGAGTATAGTGAGAGTAGATGATCGCTGCAAGTAATAACTAAATTAGGAACGAAATTATGTAGATCAAGAAAGTTTTGCTTGCTCGGCATTGTGCAATCATAAAAATTAAAAGTCCTACAGGTGTATCGAAGAAAGGCACATTACTAGTACCCATTGTTCCTGTTCAGTTTTATCCCTTAGAAGACCATGCCAGAAAATGATTTTTTTTGGGAGAGCATGCATAAGAGTAGGAGTCAGGTCTTGCTTCAGTTACCTTTATTTAAAATGTTTTGGATTAATTAGCTGGCTTATTTTACTTATAAAATTTAAGATCCTAACATGTTTTATCCTTTTATAAGGTAAGTCTAATCATGGCTAAGTACAATATACCTAACACACATACTGAAAAGCCATGCAGGTATGTATAGAAAATTCTTCAGACTGGTTTGCCAGCCTAAATCAGCAATCGCTGTATTGTGTTAAAAAAAAGGAGGGTTTGAAAATACTTTTTATATGCGGTCTTGCAAGTTGCAACTGTTGAGATAAATATGACTGCAAGTCTTGGCTTAGATTTATATTTGGTACATATGCAAAAGGCCTGTGGGTATTGAGAAAACAAATACACTACATCGCACAGCTAGCTTTTTAGGACGTGATTCAGTTTCATTTTTTTTCTGTCATGTTGGTTGTGATTTGTGAATTTCCAAGGCTTTATCACCACCATTTTGGAAACCAAAAAAAAAAATACAGTATCATATGACTTGCAGTCGTATATTGACTCCCTCAGCTGCTGTCTTTCAGAAGATTAGTTTTGATGCTTGATAGGCCAAATAGGTGTTGGTTGCTTTTTCAGTAAGCATTGATGAGAATATGAGCCCTAAACGTACAGGCCTGTACACCTAGAGTGATAGTCTTCTTTGGGGCTAAAATCTTTTAACTGAACATAACTTTCTTTGCTGTCATGTTCTGCATAATACCATACTGGGGCTTGCATTTTTAGTTGGCTCGGCACATTAAAATGCAAACTGGTCTGTATTATTGAGGTCTTGCTCTCCCTCATTCTCTATGGTAGTGTATCAAAGTTGTCCCTCCCATGACCTGAATTTATCTTTGTTACAGAAAATTGAGGTGAAAAGAGACATCCAGATCACAAGGAGAGCGTGCGACTTGCTAATGCCGATCCCTGTGTAACTGTGTGGTCGCTTCTATGTTCTGCTCCGCGATGCATTTCGAGCATGTATCAGACTTGTAGATCGTTGCCCTTTGCTGCCATTTGCTTTCTGAGAGATATTTATTATGTTGTCCGGAGGAGAATAATCTATTTCTGAAGAATTGTAGCTGTTGTATGGGCGTTTCATGTTGGCTCCATGGGAGTATTGGACATGATCCCCCCTGTTGTGTCCAATGGCATTCCTGGCCAATGTGCTCCCTGCTGTATTCTGCTGGTCCTGTTCTGATCATTGAGACTGCTTGGGTGGATGTTTCATGTTTCGGTCATGCTTGTGGCAAGAGACAATGAGGCATCATTGAGCAGTAAAACATTTGGCGTGACGTGACACACGAGTCCTAAGCAGACGTAAGTACGCATCAAGTGGACGGAGAGAAACATTGGAAAGGTAGCAGAGAAAGGAGCTTTGAGAAGGGTAGCCCTGGCGAGCATTGGATACTCTCTCGAAATAAACCAATCTGTTACTCTCTCTTCCTCTGTTGTAAAATAAACTGATCTCATACAAGATGTGAAATCGGTTCGGTTTATTTTGAAACAGAGAGAGCACTAGACACACACTCAAATTTGTAGGCGAGCTATCAGAAATGGATGCTTCTGTAGGATTCGTTTATTTTGGAACAGAGAGACCGCTAGACACTCAAATTTGTAGGCGAGCTATCGGAAATGGATGCGTCTGTACGATTCGTGATCACGCGCTCTTTTAGCTATACTTATCATTTCATGTAAGTAGTATAAGTATGTGCCTGTGTGGAATTAGGGAGGAGCATCTACAGAAAAGGAGGATCGACAGGTCATTAAACTGGGAAAAAACCGAAATCGACAGCCTCGAATGATTCAAATGCTTGAAGTTGCGATGGTAGCTGCAGCTAGCCTGTCAAAGAAACGCGACGATTACTGCTCGGTTGTCATGGTTATCAAGAATACCAAGCGGTTTCGCATTCAGAAACCACGAGATAAACAGATCAAGTTATTTTACTTTTCAAAGAATCAAATTCAAATTTAAAGTTTTGACAAAATTGTCTTGATTTCGCCAAACTGATCAGTCAATCGATGAAACTGCTAGGGAACATAGAGCTGTATGTTGACTGGTCGCATTTATAAACCTAGGATATGAAAATAAATAGAGTGAATTATACTTTGGGCCGGTTATTATTGCCTGAGTTTCATTTTGAACTAGGTTATATCTAATGTTTTTACTTTGGTCCAGGATTTCTTACCATCTATTGTACATTGGACCACTTTTTGTTTGCCACTTCTTGATTTCACTAGGGAGCTTACCAGCAACATATAATAAACCAATCAATATTCCATCTAACCTTGATTTCTTTACTCTTGATTTACCTGCTTGACTTCTACTTTTTTCCCTTAAAAAATCATGTGAGCTTAGAACAAGTCACTCTATTGAGCTTGCAGGCGGCAGCTACAGCGCAGCCAGCGACCATGAGGCTTGATTTTGTTGGCTCCTCAAGCTCGGGAACAGAGCAGAGAGAGAAGGAATCCCAGTGTTTTGCTTGATCATCCTTCAATCCTTCAGATCCATGGCGCAAGTGCTCAATAGAAAAAAAAAAGAGAAAAGAGAAGAGATGGAGAAGAAGGGTGGTCCAATTTGAAACTATTGTAAATTTATATAGTCCAGAGTGATAAGATAACTCCACCCCTAGTTCAAAGTGAAATTTTGATAAAAATTTCTAGCCCAAAGTGCAATTAACTCAAATAAATATATTGGATGACTAATTTATTGCGCACACAAAACGAAACGACTCATTAACGTTTGATTAATTAAGTATTAGTTTTTTTAAAATTGGATTAATATGATTTTTTAAAGCAACTTTCTTATGATTTTTTTTTTGCAAAACACACACCATTTAATAGTTGGAGAAGTTTGTGTACGACAAAAAGAAAAGTGAAGTTGAGAAAGTTCAGATTCGAACATAACCTAAAAGGTTGCAAGTCTTCCCATCCTCCCATGGATGAAGATGACAGTGGCCGCCGTGTTCCACCTACTTGCGATCGATTGTGGAATCACCAGCGAGCAATGACAACAATCTGATGGCTCTCGGAAGGACTGACATCTGGGTCCTTCAACTCATTTTTTTTTCCCTCTCATTGGATCACCATGTAGGACTAAGTGTTACTTGGGCGAAAACCCTTGAGTTGGACAGAGGGAGTGAAGTGTACAGTTTAAAATCAAGCGGGGATGAATAATATTATTCAATATGAAAGTTAACTGGTGTTTTTTTTAGTTTGGATAAATGTCATAGTTGAGGAAAGTAATATAAACTTTTTCTATTTTTAAGGAGGGTGCTTCACTTCTGATTACTAGTAGCTCAAAACCAAAAATAAAAGACCAAAACTTAAACGGAAAGGAAAACACATGAACCTAGCTAGTGATAAACCCAAGCCGAAAAATAAGGTTTTACATTTTTTTTCTCGTCTCAGTACTAGGATGGACAAATTTCGGTCTTGATCTGGCTTTAATGTCCATTGGCCTCGTTTGAAATTCGTCAAGAAAATCAATCAAAATTTGTCTAATTTTGTTTGAGATCACCGAAAAATCAACATCTCGCTACGCTAGGCCTAGAATTTCACAAGCCAATCAAGATTGTAATTTGTAAACCTTGGTCAATACTTGGCAATATATGCCTTGCCTAATCACGTGGTGCTTTAAGTAACAGCGAGAGCACCTCTTTGTTCTTGAAAGTACAAAATGTATATTCCATTCGGCCAAACAATATTTAACATTTAGTAACAAGATGTATACTCCATTCGGCCAAACAATATTTAACATTTTGAATGAGACGCGATCAAATTTTTAAAGTTTTAAAAGTATGACCAAATAAAATCCTAAACGTCAAATATTTATTTCCCAATAGTGTACATCTTTAACCCTACAAATTATAACTCTTGAATGAGGATGGCTTCTAATCTCTCGGGTAGACGTCCACCCGTTTTTTTCATGTCACTTAAATGATTATGAAAAATTCGAAAAAAAATCACAAGATAGGTTAATATGTAATATATCACTTCACAAACATGTAAGTTCAAATTCGACTTCTACAAGTTGTAACAAAAATAACAAATTAAACTCTAACTAGTATACGTATATTCACAGTCAAATTTGTTATTTTTGTTACAATTTGTAGAAGTCGAATTTGAACTTGCATGTTTATGAAGTGATATATTACATATTAACCTATCTTGTCAATTTTTTTGAAAAGTTTTTATAACTATTTAGATGACATGCAAGAAACGGGTGGACGTCCACTCGAGTGTTTAAAACAGTTTCATCTCTTGAATAGCTCGAGCGATTCTTTCCGCCATGCTTTAGTATAATACAATATAGTATTTTACTGTCAACACAAAAGTTATTATGCGTTGATATAGTGCTAAAAAATGACTCTTTTGAGTAGTAAAAACAATTTTTGGCACAAACAACTTGACATATATATATTGTCTGACAAACTCGAGCCTTCAAACAAGCTTGCCCAAAATTACTTACCATGCATCGAGTGACAACAACTCTTGACAGAAACGGAAATTAATTAATCAACCGAACCTGATTTAAGCATGGATCGAAAGGCATCATAGTGTTCAATTTCATCGATCTTTGGGTGCGAAAATTAAGCGACTATAACCCCATTGATCGGATATATATATTGTCTGACAGACTCGAGCCTTCAAACAAGCTTGCCCAAAATTACGTACCATGCATCGAGTGACAACAACCCTTGACAGAAACGGAAATTAATTAATCAACCGAACCTGATTTAAGCATGGATGGAGAGGCAGCATAGTGTTCAATTTCATCGATCTTTGGCTGCGAAAATTAAGCGACTATAACCCCATTGATCGGACTAGGAGAAGAATTAATCTAAAACCCTACGTACGCACAAAGCGCGCGCCATCGATGGCTACAGCCTCAGGGACAGGTCCAATGGCACGGCGCCGCAGCCACCACCGGCCGACGAGGAGAACGGCGCCGCGGCGAACTCCGACTCGTCGGCGTGGGTGGTGCTCGTCGGGAAGAACTCGATCTCCCTCACCTCCTTCTCCACCGCCGCCGCCGCCTCGTCGTTCTTCCTCTCCCTACCCAAGAACACCCCATGTCCCTTCTCCTGCGTCCATCGCCAAGAAAGGAAGAACAAGAAACTTTGGTGAGCTTGTACATGACTACACGTGCATTGTAATGGACACCAGCTTGTGTGTACCTTACGAGCGGTGGCCATGGCGGCGGCGAGATCGTAGATGGAGTAGTCCGGCGTGGTGGTGGTGGTGGCGCCGCCTCGTGCTCCTCTCTCCGCCAAGGCCCTCACCATTGTCTGTCGTCGAGCAGAAATGCGAGGAGGAAGAGGAGATTAGATTTGTGATAGTGTGGTGTGGTGCGATTTGCAAGAACTGATTCTGGAAGGTTCGAGAAGGTTAGCGTGGTTTACCTTGGAGCAGAGGTCGCAGCGATGGGCGGTGGGGAGGCAGGAGGAGGAAGAAGAAGACGTCGGGCGCCAGATGGTGTTGCTTTGGCTTGAAGGGTGCTCTGGCGCGAGCGGCAGCAGCTGGTCGGCGCCGGCGAAGCCACCCATGCACCGATCCCTCAAGAACTGCAGCTCCGGCGGCGCCACGTTGTGGCCGGCGGCCGCGGACGAGGACGAGTGGAGGTGGCAGAAGGGAGCAGCCGCCGGTGGCGGAGGAAGGGGAGGAGGTGCCGGGCGGACCAGCAGCGGCGCGTAGTGGCAGCGCCCGCCGGCGACGTCGGCGTCGAAGGCGGGGAGAGGCAGGTGGTGGTGGTGGCGGTGGATGGCGGCGGCGGCGTCCCCCATGGCGGCCACGGCGGCGTTGAGGTCGCGGAGCGGGTCCCCGCCGCAGCGGAGGCGCTCGAGCTCCGCCACGCCGAGGCCACGCTGCGGCGCCCTCTTTCTCCCTCCTCCTCCTCCCCCCACCTGCTGCTGCTGCTGCTGCTTCGCCGGTGACGAGGAAGAAGCCTGCCGCCGCAGCCTCGGCCTCGCCACGGCCGCCGCGAGCTCCGGCGACAGCTGCGTCGCCTCCGCCGCCGCTGTCTCCTCCTCAGCGCGGAGACCGCCGACGTCGTGGTCAGAGACGGCGGCGGCGGCGGCGGCAGCCGAGGAGGAGGAGGCGTTCGTGGCCCAGAGGAAGAAGGGCGTGGTCGCCATGGCGGAAGAAGCCGAGAGGTTAGTGTACTCGAAGGGAGGCTGTCTCCTCCTGTGGGTTGCTGCTTTTTATAGCATCCAAGGACTGACAAGTGGGGCCCACTCGCCTGTCAGGTGGGCCCCGATGTCTTCCCTCCATGGCCTTGGCTGTTTCTGTCGCCTAGCCCTCCACAAAACTCAATCACAGCCGTCCATTTGCTTTCTTCTTGATATTGGTATGTTCTGGATTGTTGAGCTCTCTTGGGCCCTCTAAATCACTAAATTTCACGCAAAAGCCACTTAAACCTTTCTTTGCAAAAATCATCAGGCTATGTTCTTCGTCTGGTGTTAGAACTAACTACTGCGGTTTCGCGCGCTACGCCGCGCGGCTTCTAAGAGAACGACCAGTTCCCAGTGATGTTGTACATGGGCTGAGCGTGTTATGCGGGAGAGAAGCTATGGGCGTTCCTTTTATGTGTGGTCGTGGGCTTCTAAAAAGGCATACAATGGTATGATCTGTGGACTGGTTGTAGGTCGCAGACATGCACGGCCTTTTTGAGTCGGGCCCGGTTGTGGTAAGGCAACGTGTCATGGTGGGGCTGCATTTGCTTTGTTGAGGCCGCTATATGTGCAGCACAACTAGCTGATGCTCTATCTCCAGCGCGTGCGGCGGTGGTGGTGCTGCTCCTTCATATCCTGTTGCTGCAGCAAGGGGCCAGTGAGCTCGTATGGGGGAGCCTGCACAAGGCATGTGTATCAGTGTATATGTTGTGGCTAATCTCGAGGAATTAGCTATATTCCACGCTGAATCTCGGTGCTTGCTTTGATCGGCTTCTTGCATTTTGCTTTGTTTGATGGATTTGAGCATGAGGGTCTTGTTGCTGTAGACGTGTGGTTATTTTTCAGTTGATGTGTGTTGATTTGGAACTCCATAGTATCGGCAATAGTACTGTGTGATCTGCAGGATGGGTGGGTAGCCTACTAATTCAATGGGGAACTTAATTGCTTATCATGGATGTAGATTCGCCTATGGATATTTTTTTGGGAAAAACACAATCAATGTAAGCGGTACTGATTGCTGCACAGGCTATTTCATTTGGTGATTTCGATGATGTATATATAAATGGATGGATATAGGAAATTTTGGGAACAATATAAAGGGAAAGGGGATGGTTTTATGATGCTAGGAAGGTTACTGATGTTGTTTTTGTTATGGTTTACCAGAACAGCGACGCCTGTTGCAGATTAGGTCCAAAGTTCTGCTCTCTGAGGTTTTGAGAGCCATAGGCGGAAATGAGGCACAATACACTTGCCGTGCTGTAGCGGATGGATATATTGGGTTTGCTGAGGCAACTGTCTATGGTGCAAGGGGAGATGAAGAGCCCTTTGTTGTTCGTGCACAGGGTATATCAACTATAAGACCGCGTGATGCAGAAGAAAGCGCCGCACATGCATTAATTTCTATCATCAAGAAAGAATGCAGAGTGGAGTTCGATGATACAAACTGGTTTGATATGAACCACTATCACTGTGAGACCGAGACCGGGCGACTGAAGAGAGCTCTTGGGAGAGCTAGGAAGAAACACAATACTCTTGCAAAGAAGGCACGGCTGTTGGAAATCGACTGGGATGAAGCTTTAGATTCGTTAGCTTCTGTGAACCAGATATGTGATGGTATATGCTCTTCTGTTCTAGGAGGCCCTGATGTTGATGGCCTTAATAATCGTGAGGTTGGAGTATTATACGATGTGCATCGCCTTGGTGAATATGCTCGGTCTCACATGGACGAAGGTTTGGCTAATCTTAGCAGTGTTGCTGGCAGATACATCTAAGGCTAAGGACCTGCTCATGGATTGCTTTTGGGGACTAAGCTGGCCGAAAACAATAGACCCTGTGACATATATTATCTGTAGTATGTTTTCGTTAGGGATGTTGCAGCTGATTGTAATAGCAATAGCTCTGTATAGCTAGGTGTTAATGTATAGAAGAGCATGTATGGATGCTATATGGTAGTTATGTATCTGTGTACAGTATACATGTAGACATATGTAATCTATAATGGAACGGTAGTGTAAGCAGTAAAACCTTATGATTTGTATGCATGGCGCCTAGCTATATCTATGTGTGGAAACGTATCTACTACCCCTAATTCAGGAATATGCTGATGATTTTCTGTGAGATGGTTGCAAGGATCAAAATCCGATGGGCGCTGAATAAGACCGTACCAACACTATGAATGTGGTAATGCCCTGTAAAGCTTGATATCATGTTTCTTCAGCATCTGGTGACAGATCGCTGCTATAATTGCTGCATACATAGGGAGCAATATAGATGTTATTTTCCCGGCACAACTATAGGCAGGCTACCTGGGAAACAGCCTGTACCGAACAGATATAGAACGAACGATAAGATTAGAGCACCACCGATAAGATCATAGGCGGGCAGACACACTGTACAGACACATCACCCATAGGAGTTCGTCTATCGTTTGAGCAACCATTAGGGCTAGCAGGTATATAATAGGTAGAAGCAATGCCGATTGGCCGATGTCTTTAGCAAAAGAACACATCCCCTGTTTATGTTCGAATTGCAAAATACATTGGCGATAACATGTGAGCATTTGTCTTGCTTGATCAGGGACAGGACAATGTGGACTAGGATGTCGATTTCAAAAGTCTGCCTCGGTAGGATGATACTGTATGGATTCCTCAAGTCCTAAGGTAAAAAATATAATGCAGAGTTAGTTTTCCGCTGTAGTAAATGAGCAGAGAAGCAATATATGGTTGCTTGAAAACATCGACCTACATTTTGGTGGCTCTGATGGGGGCCCCTGCACGAACAGTGCACGGACAGCTGATCCTTTTTGACGATCATGTTGATGAGGAGATGAGCTACAGATGCAACTCGTCTGAGCATGAAAAATCTCACCAAAAAAACAGGGGACCTAAATCTGAAACTGTGCACTGCCGCTTACCTTCCCTCAGCAAGGCCCTCCTCAAACACAGTAGACTTACGTTTTTTGTCTGGTTGCGCCATAGCTAGGACCTGATAAATCACCAGTAATCAGTTAAGTTTGAGAAGAGCAGATATATATATATTTGTTGCTAGTGTAGAGCATAGTGCTAGCCTTTGAAGTAGGTGGCGTTGATGCGTGCTGATCACCATGGCTGTCAGTTATGTCCTATGCACAACCAGTGTTAACATAAGAAACTAAAGTCAGTTATATGGAATAGAGTGCACAATCCTGCAGAATAATGTTATTAGATAATACCTTTGCACCTAGGAGCGTGGATGGTGTGGAAGGTGCCATTGATTGGAGAGAAGAGCAAACTGTTGTGTGCGTTTGAATTGGATCAGCTGATGCAGAACCATGTTCAGAGGATGTGACAGCACTATTATGGCTGGCCACTGTACTTTTGTGGGCTGGATCTGGTGAGGCCAACATAAGGGAATCCACCTGCTAAGATATGCGGTTTCTCTGCAATGAGCCACGTGACACGCTGGTTCTAATAACATACTGTTTCTCAAAAACTGCTTTGATTTCTGGTGGGACTATATCCCATGATCCCTGCACAGATGCAACCAAGTTAAGAACAGGGATGCCAATCAATTGGTAGCCAATCTCTCCAAAGAACGTAAACTCAGCTGCCTTGGCCTGATGGTTCCCTAAATCTGATGGTACCTATTATAGAAGGTAGAAGAAGCAGCTCTTAATTAATAAAACTGTAGCATATCAAACAGTTTACTATCTAAGCAAGCTGAGAAGAGCTGAAAGCCTTTAGGTAGCAGGAGTACCTTGTTTCAATTGCATTAGTGCTGCACCTCAAACATTTATATGTGTTTCCTTCTCTCCCTGCCCCTCTCTTGCAGGTGCTGCATGCTATGTACCACCAGGCCTCACCAGGGACCAAGTCCTTGATGGCTATGTTGACAGTATAGCTGTTGCCCTGGTTCACACCCGAGAAATGGAGCATGTAAAAGATAGCATTGGTAACATATGGATGGGAACTGTACAGTGTAATCATCAGGTGAGCTGAGGTATAGTATATTACCAGGGCTTCATGGGGATTTAGATCACATATATCTGAAACCTTTACATGTATAGTCTCTTTCTGACCAAAGTTAGGCTCTATTGCTCTTATGACCTGTGGGTTGCCATGAAGGCTTCAATGCGAAACAAATTAGTGGCATGCTATATAGGCTAGGGCAAAATGACTAATGCATAGGAGACATAAATTAAGGGAAATATAGGTTGAATAAAGTAGAAGGATGCTTATCTGTATGGAAAGAGCGTAGCAAAGAGATACCTGCTTATGAGAGAGACTGTTTCCTGGATCGATGCATTGCGATACCACCTACACACAGTACTACCCTGTAGGGCCAGCTGGTCTGGCAAGTATGAAAAATAACATCATCTAAGAGAGTACATGGAAATATGCAAATGGGAAGGAAGTGATAACAGGGTAGGAATCGATTTCTTACGGTCTCGGAATTTAACAGTTAACCCAACAAATAAAAGAACAACAGGCCCATGGTTCGGTTGTTGCTGCAGGTTTTCAGAGTGGAACTGCGTAGCATGGGGACCCCATAACGCAACGACGGCAGTTTCTCTGTAGGCATACATGAGCATCAACAGGCAGAAAATAATGTACATGACCTAGTCTAGCGGTCTTTTTTTTTGCAAATAAGCAATATGTCAGGCAATAGTGAAGTTCAGTAAAAGAGAGAATCTATATGTTCAAAAAGCAATCAATGATGTATGTGTGGACAATGAAGGCTTTTTTGCATCCTAGGTTCGGTTCACTCATATTACAAAAGTATTTGGAATAGCTATTAGATTGACAGATACATACCTTCCATTTGTGATGTGGACATTAAGCACAGCTTTCATAACACCTCCACAAGAAACATTTTGAACTGGTCCAATGGCTGTCATGATACCTATGGCATCTGCAGGAGTAGAATGAGAAAGGATATTTGTACATGAGTAACTAAAGCTAGCAAGCAGGGAATGGACAAAAGTAACTAAGGAATGAGATAGATTAAGTAACTAAGGAATGAGATAGATTAATCTAAAGCAAGGAGGGTCACCTGAAAGAATATCTTTCCTATAAGCACGACCCCTGAGCTCATCGAAAGAAAGGACCTTATAGGCATGAGATGGGAATGTGGACGGCACCTTAGTGTCTTTTGTAATGGTTGTGTGGGCAGTGAACTTTGCCATCACCATCCGATCAACAGGTTTGTATTGAGGGCGTGCCTCGGCGACTTCAAAGTACTTGATGTAATAAACATAATCCTCCTTCAGCAATGGCTTGAACTGAGAAACACGGCGGCCTGGGATTTGTGCATCCATCATATCCCCCTGTTGATGTTCGAACATATAAGTCACAAGCAGCATGGAGGTAAAGCAATGCATGATCATGTGCCTAGTGTTGTACCTGCTCATCAAGGAGGACTAAATCAAGACGGAGTGTCTTGTCAGGTTCATTTGGTGCAGTGAACTCCGAGAAGCGAGTGACTCGTACTCGGATCTGCCAACGGAGTGACTCCTGCTTGACATCCTTTAGCATAGTGTAATTCATCTGCAACAGAAAAATAAAGTGCTATATAGGTCAGAGGGAAACTATAACAACGATATCTCGCAGGATATGAATATGTAAAGGTGGAACTGTTGAACAAATTGCAGTGGAGGATAGACAATTTTCTTCTTAGAGATGGGAACCATTTCCTAACTGAGAGCGTTTGAAGCAAGCATGTTTAAAAGCATTAGAAAGAGAAGGTGTGCAAACATAAGAAAGAGCAACCGGCAAGCAGACATGGAAAACAGGGCAGAAACAAACTGGGCAGACAAAACGGACAAAACCATGGAAAACAACTCATTTTGAAGGCTAAAAAGGAAGTAGTAACAAAACACGGATAATCCTTGTCGATAGATCAGCATATGATAACATGCCTTTCTAAGTTACTTAACATTAACATGGGGAGATGGGATAACAGAATAAATAGCTTAGCAAAAGAAGGATGCGAGATTGATAGACATAGCGACAGCAAGACAAATCTACAACAATGATAGTATTTCGGTATAGACGATGTTCCTGGTAGTGGAACAAGGCTTGCCATCATCATCCTCTATCAATAACTTGAGCCCCTGCTTTGATGTAGCGCGTGAAACAGCGACATACAACTGGCCATGTGTGAAGACAGGGTTCCTGAGGTATGCACCAACATTCCCCAGAGTCTGACCTTGGCATTTGTTTATTGTCATTGCATAACACAGCCTAATAGGGAACTGCCTCCGCTGCAGCGTGAAAGGCCACTTCGGGCTATTCCCACTTAGCACAATCCGCGAAATACAGACCAGCTAGCCAATATTTGTCCCAGTCATAATTCTAGACTCAAAAACATAGTCACCAAGTTGGGTGACCATCAATCTGGTGCCATTGCAAAGGCCGAGTGATTGGTTAATGTTGCGGAGGAGGACTACAGCTGAACCAACTTTGAGGGATATGCGATGTTCCGGGAAATTATTTATGGATATTGAGTTCAGAAATTCTATAGGATACAATAGATCAAAATCTGCAAGCTTCTCAAGCGTATTTGAAATAGTGTCGCTGCTGAGATAGTCCTTTGCTTCCCCGGGCACCTTAGCAAGCATCCTATCATTGATCCCATCAACAACTGTATTGATTGGACAGAAAATTGCACGCTGAGAAAGGTAAGGTATGCAGTCGTAATTAAATTCAAATCCCGGATACACGGCATCAATTATAGCTGTAACCTTGTCACTGCAGGGAGTAAGCAGCAGCTCGCTAGGTATCTCTATCCATGTCCTCTCAACTTCACCCTGTCGTTTGTCCATGGGAATACGACCCTCACCAATGTCAAGAACCCATTTAGCAAATTCCGCCAATTCACCCCTCTCTTGCTGCGACAATGAAGGGTTGTGTAGCCTCATGTTAATGGTAAGGTGCAAGACCTCAACATGCTTCCACAGGGCAGACCTAACTAATGAAGCATCAACCACATCTGCTCTTGTACCCTGCTCAATGACCGGTAAGACTTGCCTGAAATCGCCACCAAGCAAAATGGGTTTACCTCCAAAAGGCTTATGCTCATTAGCTGGATCATCAGCAGACTGGATATCTCTAAGAGTTCTATCCAATGCCTCAAAGCACAGCTTGTGTGTCATGGGTGCCTCATCCCATATAATCAATGATGCTTTCTTAATAAGATCTCCCAGGATTGTCCCTCTACGAACAATACACATGGAACGGTCATGTATGTCTATAGGTATCCGAAACCGTGAATGAGCAGTCCTTCCACCAGGCATGAGTAGGGCTGCAACCCCAGAAGAGGCAACTGCAATAACAATTTCACCCCTTGATCTCAAGTTCGCCATTATAGCATTCCACAGGAACGTCTTCCTTGTTCCACCATGCCCAGATATAAAAAAAACACACTTCTCGTGATGAGCTATCCTGTCAAAAACCTTGTCATATATCATCTTTTGATCACTGTTCAATCTAGCATACATGGACATAGATTCTTGATGGAG
Organism: Oryza meridionalis; assembly: GCA_000338895.3. Classification (NCBI taxonomy): domain Eukaryota; kingdom Viridiplantae; phylum Streptophyta; class Magnoliopsida; order Poales; family Poaceae; genus Oryza; species Oryza meridionalis. The sequence continues at coordinate 25,004,948 of CM002528.2, forward strand.
GCTAGGTTGGTTGAAGCTAAGCTCTTCTAGGATAAGTCTATTCCCTGTACTGGAACTTGAACATTCAACTGGTGTTGGCAAATTATATGATGAGATGGACAAGCCATTACTTGAAAACATGCCATCCAACTCTTTGAGCAAGGTATTTTGCAGCATAACATCTGGAATAACTGCGCGCTGCACTCCAAGGGCCTTGGTTAGCTTATAAGCAAAATCATCCGCCATGTACCTCCAATACTTATCAAACAGGACCCTAACATCGCCCACATCACAGTGTGCCAGGACTGTCATGAATAAGTTCCTGAGTTGGTATGCAGTGGCCCAGATAACTGCCTCCTCAAACAGGTGATCCCACTCAGCGTCATCACCAATAAGACCGCGCGCCTGACAAGCTTCACGAAAGGTGTTATACAACACACCTTCATATGTTCTGATATCTTCAAAACTCATACACCCTCGAACTACCATGAGCAACATTCTTAGGTAGAATGGCTCGCCAGTACTGGGATGGATATACCTTAATCTGCCTATCTTGGTTCCTCTTCTACGCTTTGTCCAAACCTTCGTGTCAGGGTCCCAGCTAAACTTGGAAGGAAATTCACAGTAGGTGAGATCCCTAGCAAAGATGTGTCGCTGGTTGGCAACAAACCACTCAGTGAGCATTGTTCTAGAGGAATTAGGGTCTTCTATAACCTCTTCAAGATCAGCTTCTTCATGGTATGTTATGAACTGCATGTTCGGCAAGTGCACAATGAGGCGCTCAACAGAAGGAGTTCTTCCATGGATCTCAAAACCATATAACCTCCAGAATGATTCACAAGTTGATAGATATCTGGATTTGATGTATTGCATAATCTCATCTATGCCTGCACTGTTAGGAGCATGAGCCTCTGCCTGGCTTGAAGAGTTGTTTCTGAAAGTGAACATAGTACAATCACTTCCCTTATTTATGTACTTAAAGAGATACTTGATGAGGTATGTTTTATTGCACCATTCCACATTGATGTGAGCCTGGAATTTCTTGAGAAGACATGGATTATAAGGGACAACCCATCGGTTATCTAGTGAAACACCATTTTTCACCACAAAGCGACCATTATCACGGCGCTGATAGATAGGATAGCCATCATCATCTATAGTAGTTGCATCACAGAACTTTTTTGGATAGCCCTTCGAACACCGACCATCCTTCATGCAAGGACAGCTTGGATTGTACTCACCACATGGCCCATGTATCATGAACTCATCAACAAGACCAAACCCAAACTTATCTGTTGTTATATCTGGTATCTCAGCACATATCAGGCCATCAATGAATGCGGGTGAAGGTTCCTCGAACTGAGCTGTCAGCCATGTCAATGTATGACAATCCTCTCTTCTGGAATTCGACAGTGTATACAACTGAAAAGCAAGGCAGCAAGAGGAAAAACATAGAATGTGTTAGAGCAGGTTATGCATGCTTTAGAAAGGAGTTGTGCATAAAGGAAGGATAGTCAGGATAGTCATTAGTAAGGAGACAGGAAACTCACCAGCTTGTATAGGACCAAAGGCCTCTCCACTCTTTATATATGTGATGTATTCATCTAGCTTCATATGGTAAACACGTGTGACCATATCACTTCTATCACTCGGTCTTTGCCCTGCTTCAAAACGAATAGCCTCAAAAATCTCCGGCCATTTGGAATTGCAGGTGAAAGTTGAGAATATCTGAGGAGGACCGTAAGAACGACAGATTGCCATTGAATCATGGTAATTCTGCACCATGTATTGCCTTCCTCCTGTGAAACTTGATGGCAGAATCACCTTGGTGCCAACATCTTTTCCATCACTGTCTCCCCTACCAACAGCATCAGATATGCCTTGATGAGTCTTAGAGCGAAGTTTTTTCTGGTTCAGACAATGGTATGTGAGCCGAGATGTCTCTATACATGAGAAAGCATTCACAGCAAGCTGGTCAGAGAGCCTACCACAACAGGTGAATGGATTGGGCTCATCCTTCCGGTAGTGGGACTCGTACCGATAATATTCAAGCATCGATGCCTCATCACGACTACCAGGTGGCTGAACATCTACTTCCTTAAGCTTGATACCAGTACGGAAGCCTACATCACCATATGGGAATAGAAGAGGGTACTGCAGCGACATAAGGGCCGGATGAATAGGTGAGAGCTGGCATAACTGGCCTGAATGCTTCTACACAACGACATCAAACTTTGATAGCTCAGAAGATGCACCAGGTATAATCAACGCTGCCAACTCAGAGGCGGTAGGAAGGCTGTAACGGTCACTTTGAGAATGGCCTGACCCAATTAGCTTGATAGCAATCTCAAGAGCACTTGGGGAGAGCAGCCTGTCTCGAGCAATTCTGAACTGCTGCACAAGAGGATTGCATTGGTCAAGCATAGAGATAAGCTCTTGCACAATAGTAGGGTCAGGGACATCACCAACATTTTCAGTGTGATCAAAGATATTAAGCCTATTCTGCAGTTCATTGGTGGTGTCATATATGTACAGCTGTGCATACTCCGGACGTTTTCTAGGAGCAGGAATCAGAGAACCTATCCTATGATGGACAACACCATTGATACGGAAAACATAAGGTCCATGACCAGTGTTTATACTCTTGTCAATGTTAGCTCCAATTGATGTGAATGCAAATAGTGAATTATATTGGCTGATAAGCCGCATGAAAGCATTGGAACAGGCACCGCCAGTAAAGCGAATCAACTCTTGTAGAATAGGAGGAAAAGGCTTGTGTGCAGGTAAGGAGACCCTCCCACCACGACAACGCAAATTGTATGCAATCCTCTTAGCTCTATGTGAGCTCTGACTAACAATCCTTTCCTAGTACCAAAACAATGCACCACAATGATTGCATTCATAGTCAGGGCCACCATAATAGGAACGATCTGGATATGTGGCTATAAGAGCAGAAACAAAAGATATAAGTAGGGAACCAAGCATATGCCTGGCTAGAAATAGACACAGGCGAAAAAAATAGGGACAAACTCAAAGTAAAGCAAGGCTGCTACTCAGATATTACCTTTAAGAACCTGCATATACTCCTTTGGTATGGAATACGTGGATCCAATTGACAGTGAACGCGGCACATGTTCTACGCAGATAGAAGAAGAACGAAGGAAAAGAAAAAACAAATAAGAAATAAAGGGGAACAAAAGGAACAAAGGACACTGCTATAACTGAGCACGAACAGACAAGCATACAAATAAGTCAAGGACCTTGCTGTAAAACAAGATGCACTTTCCTAGCGCTCTGCCTCTTTTCTCGGTTCACCCGAGCAAGGCACGGCGGCACAATTGGGCAAAAATGATCTCCTACGAAAAAAAGAAAATGGGCAAGACAATCAATCGCAGGAATGAAGAGTGGCATAGCAAGCTGAGGTGCGCAGTAAATAGTAGGGCAGAGCTAACTGTTAATCCAGGAAGGAAGCCTGTGGCCAACTTCACGCCTCCCTGCAGAAGCGACGCCAACAGCCAAGATGAGGAACCGGAAAGAAAACAGAGCCAAACTAGCAGCAACCAAATGAGCAAACCGATGAACTCAGCATCCATATCCATGATAGAACCAGGTGATCCTAACATATACCTTAGTGAGCAGCACCTGAGGGAGGCAAAGATGCCCCCCTCCCTTCCCCCAAAATAAGATGCGATGTGGGAGAAACACCAATCCGAGCCCGTAGCCCTGCAAGGGGAAAACGAAAAAGAAAATAGTAAGCACGTCGCCGAAACAACATTGGGATCGTAATGGGGAAATCGAGAGTGGAATGCAGCAAGGAAGATCAGAGCAGACCACGCGATACGATCAGGAAAACTACCGGTTGAAAACTCCGAGGAACTAAGCGGGAGGAGAAAGGAACAGAAATGGCGTCATGTATGGAAGGAGGAAGGGAACGATGCAGGTTACCGTGGGGTTCTCCGCCGGTCCTCATGGGGTTCTCCGCGTAGTGGAGCAGCAAGCAGGAGCCAACCCCATCGCCGCCGTACGCCATGGCAGAGCACTACCGCACAGGTCGAGGGCGGGGCCACCGTGCGGGGTCGACGCTGGAGCCTGGCCGCGTCGCTGATAGCTGAACACGGGCAACACGCGTCGACAGGATAGAGGCGGCTCCCGGATGGATAATCGCACAGGAAAACCACGGCGCCGGAAGGCCACGCAGCCGATCTTGCGATGACCACTGAAAGGCCGCCGCACACTGGGTCAACAAACCAGATGGGCCATGGAAGGATAAGCTGGCCTGGCTGCCTAAACACTGTAACAAGAAACGTGGCACGAGTATACTGGACAACGGCTAGCTAAATCGCCCGGAGACCAGCTAATCTAGCACCTTTAATATATCTTATATTACTCCCGCACATAAAACAAAGCGGCTCATTAACACATACTTCCTCTATCTTAAAAAAATCCACCTCGTACTAGAATGTGACATATCCTAGTACAAGGTTGGTTATTTTGGGACGGAGAGAGTAATTAATTGAGTATTAGCTTTTAAATATATATATATATATTAATATGATTTTTAAAACAATTTTCGTATATAACTTTTTTAGTAAAGAAACATGTGCCTATTTGGCTGGCAGGGCTGCAGCTGCACACAATATGCATCGCAGCCGCGCACAATATGCATCACAGCCGCAGCGTTGCGCAACACAGCCGCAGCCTTGCGCCATATGCATCCCAGCCATAGCGCTGTCACAGAAATGGCTACCGAATACACCATATATCGTTTAGCAGCTTCAAAAACGTGTGCGTGAAAGATGATAGCGGTGAGTTAGAAACAAATAATTTGCACAAGCGATGATGCTAGTTGTGTGTATCTTTTCAAAAACATGGCTGATTTTGGATACTCCTACTTTGAGACTTTTGACCTGAAGCGAGCAGGTGACGCTGCACACTGTGGTGCATCATGTGTAGATCACGAGAAAGGAGCAGGAGGAGGCTCACTCACATCAATTCTTGATGATTCGATGAGACATCATGAAATGGCACAGAATCACAGATGCATCGATCTCACTTTGATGTGATGGATTGCATTGCATCATTGTATGAAGCTTGCCTATAGATTATGTGATGGCGTATAGATTTCAGCTCTATCTTTTCCTCTTTTCTTTCTTTTGCAACTGAAAACTGATTCTTTCTTCCTGTTCACAAAATAAATGAGAAATGGAAGAGATTTACTAGTATAGCATTAATTTGTGGCCTGTCAGAGAGAGTAGACCAACAGTTCATTGAAGAGGGGAGGATCTGTTTCAGTGGGTGCTTGATGCTTTGTTCCTACAAGAAGCCATACACACACTGTACTTCATGGTCTGCACATTTGGATCCTACCTTGCAGAGAATGATTGGCTCTACAAACATTGAAGTATAGCCCTACTTTGCATGTGTGTGTGTGTGTGAGAGAGAGAGAGAGACAGAGAGAGACAGAGAGAGACAGAGAGGGAGATGCCATGGGCCATGGCTCACAGCACTGCAGCAGTATAGGCCTCTTTTCTTCGGTAGTACAAAGATGCCTCCGACTCTCCAAGACTTGCTTGCTTTTTTTCTCTGTGGGGCAGACAACAGGGAGACACACAAGATATGCCTCGTCTTCTTCAGATCAATACTGAAGATTCAGGTTGCACAATGCTACTACTCCTACATCCACACCAGATCTCCCTTCCCCTTTTCTTGTTCACCTCGTGTATACATGCATGCTTTTTAGGGTTCCAATATACCACTACAGATTCAACAACATCCCATAATTCAAACCTTCAGGAGCACTACTTCAACTTTTCAAGAAACTAAAAAGTATTCCAATCTCAAATACTGAAAAAAGGTCCCCAAAAAAACTGCACATCAAGAGAACATGGTGAGATGATTCTAGTCGTAGGAGGGCAAAAGGGGAGATGGTATAGCTCAAAGCTCTCAACTGAAGCCTGCATTTGTCCCAGCTACTACTAGCAAAAGCAGATGTGTAGGAGTAGGAGCAGGCAGCCACCAACAGAGGCACCAGAGATGGTTAAAAGCACTGGGTGCCAAGCCATTGGTGAGAACTGGCACTGGCACTGGCACTGGCACTGCTTTGCATGCAGCCAGTGCAGCCAAGCCAGCACAGCCTGATCCACTGCCACAGATTTGCCAGCCACTCCCCTGCCGCCATCAGTGATCGGTTGCAGGTTTGCAACCTCCCTGGAGGACCACACATTGCACCCAGGCACCACTACAACTACAAGTACACAGAATCTGGAAAGCCCAAGGATACATTTGTGATCACAAAATAGACCGATCAGAAGAGGAGATTAGTGCAAAGATCAATCCAAGGACGGCGAGCTGCAGGTGCAGGAGCCAGGAGGCCAAGCCAGGATCGGCGTGGGCTTTGGGGAAGATTCGCGTCGTCCATCGCATTGATGGTCTCGATCGATCAGGCGTCTCTTCTTCTCTCCTGCTCTGAAGAAGGGGAAAAAAAAGGGCAGGTGCAGGAGTAGCGTGGTTGTGTTGTGTGTGCATATGCTTTAGCTTGGTCCCCTGCTGCTACGTGTGGTGTACTGGTAAGGCTGCGAGCGATTGCAGGAGAGAAAAAGAAGAGGAGATGAGAAGGGGAAAGGGAGCTTGCTTTTTTGTTCCTGCAGCGATCGATCGAAAGGAGGCGTCGTTGATTGCGGTGCATTTCTCGGTTCATCGATGCAATATAACTACTATTACTACTTCAATTATTATGTCAGGTGAGAGGATTGTGTAATTGGGTGAGGATCGTGGAGGCATATAATGGCACATGTTGTTCAAGATATAACATCATGCAGAGGGATCACCGGATATTAGACGCAGCTACGTACGTTGTGCGCCATGTATGTGTGAGAGAGAGGTGAGCTGCATGCCGCTGTGCTACCTACTACTACTACTACATAGGAGTAATATGGTGGTTGATGTTTACGTGCATCCACATGACTGCCGACTGCCGGGAGGAAGAGAGGAAATTAGTCAGACTGGCCAGGCGCACTGCAGCGAGAGAGATCCCCAACAAATCTTTCCGGAAACAACGATCAATCAACCGCTGTCTCGCCTCGATCACGTACGTACACTCACAGTCACAGGTCACAGCAGGCACGCGGTCGCAGCCATCTATACTATGGCCACCGCCAACTCGCCGAGGTGATCGAGCCGGGTTCGCGGTCAGCTAACGCCGCGGTCCATGTTCTGTGCCGAGAGAATTTACTACTATATTTATTATCATCCTCGCAAAATACACGTACTCAAATACTCCCTTCATTCGTCTTATTCAAAAAATTTACATGATTATAATTTATTTTGCTATGAGTTGTTTTATCACTCATAGTACTTTAAGTGTGATTTATATCTTATACATTTGCATAAAATTTTTGAATAAGACAAATGGTCAAGCATGTGAGAAAAAGTCAACGGCGTCATCTATTTAAAAAACGGAGGTAGTATCACTATTAAATTCCCATTTCATTTACCATCCGGATTCACTAGTCAGCCTCATTCGTCACCCAACCATATCTCACTAGGGTTGAAAGTGATTCGGATAGTTTCCGTCCGACCGGACCAATTTTCGGATTCGGATAGTTTCGGTCGGAAATATCTGGAAATTTTCGAATTCGGAAACGAATTCGGATTATTTTTTTTCGGAAATGAAAACGAATACAGTAGAGGCGATATCCGTCGGAATCGGAATTTGGTCGGAAACTATCCGCTATTTACCTTCGGATATCCGAGTTATACCTCAGGCCTTATAGCCATTCAGCCCAACCCAAGGAGGCAGCCCAGCCCAAGTACATGATGTAACCCTAGCTGCTTGCTCTGCTCGTCGCCACGAACGATGCTCTGGCTCTGTTTCCTTACCCTTAGCCGCCGCCGGTGTTCCCCATCACCGCCGTCGCCGCTGTCGCGCGCTCAGAGTCCGGGAGGAGCCCGTCCACGCCGGCCGACGGTGCGGGGCCGGGCGAGACGTCCCCGCCGGCGCCATCGTCGTCGTCGTGCCCCGCGAATGCGATGAGCTCGACGCCGCTCGGCGCGCCGGCTGGTGCACCACCGCCGTCGACATCACCACCGTGACATCGGGCCATTGGACTCGTCGTCGTTGGCTCGTCGCTAGCTTCGAACGAATAGAAGAGGCTCTACGTGTGCTTGGCTTTAGGAGTGAGGATTTCTCTGCTTGCTCCTGCTGCTGCAAAATCGCTGGGATTTAATTTATACTGAGCACGAGAACGTCACGAAACGCTGCACGGTTACTGCTCGATTGACGTGTTAAGTTTCAACTTAACTGTCATAGCATTCATTCACAACAATTGCTTGATTAATTGATGCCTTGATCGATGAACATGAGTTACACATTTCTTAATCAAAGTTAGCTGACCATTGCAAGAAGAGGAATAAGTCTATTATGCCTCGCTAATGTCTTACTCTTGATTGAATCGTCTCCCTCAACCACCATATTGGATATAACAAAATTTTTAATCGCTAAAATTTGAAAATGTTATGTTCTGTTAGAAAAAATAACGAGTTATATTTCTTTGTTGATTTGTGATGCTTAGTTTGAGGGGTTTTTATGTTCCGATTAATATTCATCACCGTATTCGTTCCGCTTCGTGTTCGCTCCGTAACTGTATTCAATAATATTCGATTCCGTTTTCATATCCGGGTTTCCGATTCCGATTCCGATTTCGAAAAAAATTGTGAAAACGAATATAATAGAGCTAGTTTCCGACCGTATTCGATCCGTTTTCATCCCTATATCTCATTTGCCCCTGAGTGGGAAAAGAGACTAACATGTGAGTCTAGATAATAAATAAGAGTGAAAATTTGGAAGAGTGGTATTTAGATAATTAGTAATGAAGTAGATAACATCCTGACCTTTAGGAGTAGAGACGACGATATGCGCCGGCGCCGCCGTCGCCGTCGTCTCAGCCTTCGTCAGGTGTGACAGATCTGATCAGATCGTTGGTGGGGTCGCAAGAGCACAGATGCCGTACGCGACAACGACGCGCTGGTTGGCCGTGATATCTCCTCATATTCAGGCTTGGAGTCGGAGAAGACCACACACATCAAATGTTTCTCGGTTAATAATCACTCGTACTACTACTGTGTCTGTGGCTCATGCATGCATGTCCAATTCGAATGAATACCGATCGATCGCGACGTGATATATCTTTGGCCTACAGAAGAACAAGCTATATATGCCGTACGGAATTTCTGCCGGTGAAAGAGTCGTCCATGCCATCGACACGATGGCGATGCATGTGTGCTCGAGCTCACGGTAGCTACCAGATGAATTGGGAACGATCTGCTGGAAGTTGCCACGAAGTTTCCTCCCTCTCCTACCAGTGTCTCTCTGCTTATGAATCGTGAACTTCCATTCTGTTTTTCCTTTTGACGGCTAGCACAAGTGCATATTCAGAAGCTTAAGGAGATACAAGGATGACGCACATACTTGTATTTTTGTTATTTTGTTGAAAGCTTATAAGGTTTAATTTTAAAAATTAGCGCTCACAAAACTCATTTCCAAAATTTGAACTTTTAGCCATGCCATCTTGCCTGGTGTGACGAAACAACGCTGCATCGTTAGCTAGACCGGCAAGGCACGAAACAACGATGCCATGCATGACAGTCAGATCGGCGTGGCAGCATTGTTTCGCTACACCGGTCCAGTTGGCTTGGTTAAAAGGTTCAATTTTGAAAATAACTTTTAGGAGAGTTTATTTTTAAAGTTAAAAATTGAAAAGGTTAAAGAATAATGATAAAAAGGTTAAAACTTATTGTTTTACGCGCACCATTCCCTCATCTCCATAAACTTTCCTAATTTTAATACACGCTTGGTACAGGAGACTAACTATAAGGCTATGAACACCAATGTTGGACGAATTCATGTAACAAAAAATTGTAAAAATCATCATGTGCAAATGTTGTGCTTTAAAAGAAAGCTTTGATGTTCTTCCTTGCAACCATATTATTAGCTATGATTTTAGAATAGTAATGTCCCTGTCCTTTGCAATCATTTCTGATACAATTATCCGAAGATAATTTTCTTGCATATCATGTTTGGCACCTAATCCAAATTTTGTTCTCCAAATAAAATATAGAACGGGATCGATAAGATCTTCCATGCATGCATTACACAATAAGTAATGTTTATTATGAAGGGGGTTGCAATTTAGCGCATGTTCGTTTCAATTTTTTTTTTCCAAAAAACTTCCATCCATATAACTTCTACCCAAAATACTTTCATACGAAAAACATACATCCAAAGAACTTTCATCAAGGAACTTTTATATGAAAACATTCATATGAAATAGTGTGCACTAGGAACGCACATGCGCCAGATAGCAATAATATATCATGAACGTGTTAGAAATCATCTTAAAGCATCCTAAAGTTAAATTATGTTTGATTTACAAAATTGAGAGCACAACGATTGTGTGGTAGTATTAGGGCTTGTTAATTTAAGCAAGTCTAAAATTCTTGTGTTCCAAACAACTATACATCTACAATTTCCTTTATTTTTCAGTCCTCTATTTTATATAGGAATTGTTATTTCTTTTTTAAAAGTAATGCATAGAAATCCAGTCTCTATATCCCTTACATGAATACTCATATTAACTTCGATCTTCTACTACCTTATGAGTGATGCCACGCCAAAAAAAAAACGCACTGAGTCGATCTTGACGCGTAGTTCAAACTCCTACACCCCTCATGCACGATCGATCCACATCTAATAGACTCCTTCCCCACGCTACCCTTACTGTCGGCCAAATCCAATCGATCCTGATCTTGGACCCTAGTGCCTTTGCTCGCTGACTCTGTCCAGTGAAAATAATGAAGAAAAAGCCCCACGAACACTATTTGTTCTATGAACGAATATGGACATAGATACCCCATATCTAAGCGGTACTTAGGCCCTAGATGATGTGTCATGCCCCAGCCGTTGCCGACATTAACAACCAACCTATCGTCATCCTATAGATTTTGTTGCTCACTATAGACACTTTGCTCACCATAATAATACTGGATCTGGCCATCAGATCAGGTCAGGTCCAGCAACTGGCTACCACAACAGCGCTAACAAGCCCGTCATCTTCGGTTCTTGTTATAGCAACCTCGCTCACCTGAAGGACACTAGATTTGGCTATTAGGTTGAATCCACCCTCACTAGATGTCTTTAGAACCACCTCCGATCCAAGAACACTTTTGATCCTCTATAGCAGGAAAATGAGACCATTGTTGTCGCCTCGAGCCACCACCTTTGCGGAGCTGCCACAACAAAATCCCCTTCCTATGCCGGAGAGCAACCGGATCTAGTCCGGACCACTCAGCACCGTCCTAGGCATCAAGCCGCCATTGCCACGCTGCAATCCTTCATCACCGTCGCAACCTTCATGCTGTCGTTTCTTTTTTTATATGTATGTTTATTTCTATATGTCAATATGTGTTTTGTTTTCGCTCAATCCAAACATCGCTTCAATATAGCCATCAATGAATCGAGAGCATTAAACTGGCATCCACTTGTGTTCATTGATCATTCAACTAAGAGCAAGTTTAATATAATAGACAACTATTAGCTCCAAATTATCTATAGCCAATGTAATAGTCAATTCATATAATAGTTGCTTACTATACTATTAATACCTGGTTTTACCTATCATACACACAGTACGTCTTGGAGTCAATGTTGCAGCTGGCTACAGATCTGTAGCCGTTGTTCTTCTCTCTTTTCTTTTATCTCTTTAAAATATGTTTATAGCTGTCTTATAGCCTGCTATTGTACCTGCTCTAATATAGCTTTCTCCGAGTACAAGGGAACTTATCTGATTAGTGCAAGATCGCCTGATCTTCACCCGTGAGTACTTTGATCATGGATGATTAGGGCACTTGTGCGTGTGTTGAGATGATTTTTGTTACGACGCGTTGAGAATTGAGTTGTTAGACAATGCCCTGAATAGAAATATAGGACCAAACATGGTTCCAAACATTGATCATGTAGACCGATGTGAAAATTCAGTGAGAAAAAGACCAAGAGAGACACATGGCAAATCTGCAATGCAGCACACGCTGACACGCATGTCTCTGGTGGTGTTTGGATCAGGGACTTAACTTTAGTCTCTATATTTAGATACTAATTTAAAGTATTAAATATAGACTACTTACAAAGCTAATTACAAAAATAAAAGCTAATGTGCGAGATAATTTTTTTAAGCCTAATTAATCTATAATTAGGGAATGTTTACTGTAGCATCACATAGACTAATCATGGATTAACTAGCTCAATAGATTCGTCTCGTGAATTAGTCTAAGATTATGGATGTGTTTTATTAATAGTCTACATTTAATATTTATAATTAGTGTCTAAATATCCGATGTGATAGGGACTTAAAAAGTTTTAGCCCCATCTGTTAAGTCTCTGTCTCATGTACGTACAAAACGAGACCCCTTTTTATGTACGGTCACTGAGTCTGAGTGCACGAGAGGCACCAATTGCTGTTGTACAACAAAGCTATCCATCTACCTGGCGAGAGCCGTTCGCTTCCACATGCTCGTGCCCTCCGGTGGTGCTCGATCGCCGGGCTCGCCGCCGCCGTAGCTGCACGCCGCCGCGCGCCATGTCAGGCGAGCTCTCCACGCGCGCGTCGACCTCCTCGTCGAGCAGCTCCCCTCCCGGCGACGCGCGGGGGCCGGAAAATGGAGGGACGCCGCGTGGCGAGGTGTCGTCGTCCAAGCGCCGTCTGCTGCTGCTGCGGCGGCGGCGACGTCTCGGCGGCGCCGCGGCATCGTGGGCGATGGCGGACCCGCGGGCGAGGTGGGTGAGGGAGTGGAACCGCGCGTACCTGCTGGCCTGCGCGGCGGGGCTCATGGTGGACCCGCTGTTCCTGTACGCCGTGTCGCTGAGCGGGCCGCTCATGTGCGTCTTCCTCGACGGCTGGCTCGCCGCCGCGGTCACCGCGCTCCGGTGCATGGTGGACGCCATGCACGCGTGGAACATCGTGACGCAGCTCCGCGTGTCGCGCGCCGGGCGGGAGCGGGCGTGCGCCGCCGGCGCCGACGAGGAGCAGCCTGAGGCTGAGGCCGCGGCGCCGGCGCCGGCGGCGGACGCGGACGCCACCGCGAGCAACAAGCTCCGTGACCACGGGAGGTACAGGAAAGGGTTGGTGCTGGATTTCTTCGTCATCCTCCCCGTGATGCAGGTGGGCAAATCGATCCATTTACAAGGCTCTCTTGCAAATATGTTCCTGTAGTTTTTATGGTGTTAATCATGTCTACTATTAGTCCAGTAATCAGTATCAGTATCAATTTTTTTTCTAAAAAAAATTCGTTCGTTCAAATCCTATTTTCTAGTATGCCATTTGCAGCAGAGGTGTAGAACTTTAACTTCTGCAGTATTTAATTTCGTTTTAGTCTGTAGAGATTCACCTAAATGTAATTTATATTTTGATCTAGCTCAACACGGGTTAACGAATGGCTCGATCACTGTACGTGTCTGTACGTGACAACTCGCCGTGTCCAAAATGCCAGTACAGTACGCAGCTTGTAGCTATTAGCTAGCTTTGCAAATTATTGCAGTCATTTCACTGGACGGCTCTTAACTGATTAAGCTCAACGATCGCATGAGCTCTGTTCACAGCAACGTGGCCGGTCCGTCCATCGATCGATCAGTCTCGATCTGTCGATGAACAGACGAACGAGAGAGAGCAGAGCAGGGTATAGGGAATTCATTCGTTCTGTTTCTGCTCGCAGCTTTGTCCCAATGCACATCATTCGTCTATCTGCTACAGCATGCGCCCTTCATGGATAGCTAGTTTATGCATTTATACTGTAGCTGCTGCTAGCTGCTCGTATTTGTTTGTATAATTGGGGATCGATGGGGCCAATGGCCATTGCTCTACGGCTCTTACGTCTAGTTTGTAGTATCTGAATTTAATTTGTGGTTGTGTTCGTTATGTGTTTCTTCGTGTCAATATTCTCTCATCATGCAGTGATCGGGCTGCGTTCGGGAGGTGAGGTTGGAACTTACCTTCCCCGCACGCAAAACGGAGTGACATATTTTTTTTATTAATTAAATATTTATTTTTATTAACTAAATATTTATTTTTTAGAAAATAGATTAATATAACTTTTAAAGCAACTTCTGTATAGATTTTTTTTTTACAAATAACACACCGTTTGACAATTTAAAAAGCGTACATGTGAAAAAGGAGACATGTGAGTTTGGAAAATTGAGGAAGAACTCGGCCTCATGTATGTGTGTGATGTATGCAGATTGTGGTTTGGGTGGCGGCGCCGGCGATGATACGGGCGGGGTCGACGACGGCGGTGATGACGGTGATGCTGGTGGCGTTCATGTTGGAGTACCTTCCAAAGATCTACCACTCCGTCGTCTTCCTCCGCCGGATGCAGAACCAGTCCGGCCACATCTTCGGCACCATCTGGTGGGGCATCGCCCTCAACCTCATGGCCTACTTCGTCGCCGCTCATGTCAGTAACTAATCAACCAGCATAGGATGCCATCGTGAGCTTACCCCCTTCGTTTTCGGTTACACTCTGATCAAAGTTAAACTTTTTAAGTTTAACAAGTTTATAAACAAATATAGTAATATTTATAATACCAAATTAGTTTCATCAAATCAATAATTAAATATATTTTCATAAAAAAATTGACTTGGGGTTAAAAATATTATTTTTTAGTCAAACTCTTATAATGGAGCGAGTAGTTATTACCAGCAGTAGTAGAGTGGTAGCTGAGCATGATGTGTCGTCAATGGCGTTTCTGTTTTGTTCTTGCAATAGGCGGTGGGCGCGTGCTGGTACTTGCTGGGGGTCCAGAGGGCCACCAAGTGCCTGAAGGAGCAGTGCTTGCTCGCCGGGCCGCCGGCGTGCGCGTCGTCCACGGCGGCGGTGGCGTGCGTCGACCCGCTGTACTACGGCGCCGCCGTGGCGTCCGTCGGCGGCGACCGGCTCGCCTGGGGCGGGAACGCGACGGCCAGGAACGTGTGCCTCAGCAGCGGCGACAACTACCAGTATGGCGCTTACAAGTGGACCGTCATGCTCGTCTCCAACCCCAGCCGCCTCGAGAAGATGCTCCTCCCCATCTTCTGGGGCCTCATGACCCTCAGGTAAATCAAAGATCTAATAATTGTGTTCTTAGTTCTTAATTGCTCGTCTGATCTTAATTGCATATCAGTCATTATTTTTTTAAAAAAATTGATAAGATAAATTAATATTAAATATGCCACTTAAAAAATGTAAGTTTAAATTCAACACATGTAAATTGCAAGAAAATAATAAATATATATACAAATGCACGTTAACTATTTTTCAGTTAAATCTAGGTTTGCATGTCTATAGAGTTATATATTCCGTTCATATACAAATCGTCGTTTTTAATTCCTTTTAATTTTTTTATGACTATTCAGATGATACGAAAAAAACCCGAAGGAACGTTCTCTCGAAGAATGAAAATCCATCTCCCATTGATAGTTTTTTGCGTGTTTGTTGCAGCACGTTTGGGAATCTGGAGAGCACGACGGAGTGGGTGGAGATCGTGTTCAACATAATGACGATCACGGGGGGTCTGATCCTGGTGACGATGCTGATCGGGAACATCAAGGTGTTCCTGAACGCGACGACGTCGAAGAAGCAGGCGATGCAGACGCGGCTGCGGGGGCTGGAGTGGTGGATGGAGCACAAGGGCGTGCCGAACGGGTTCCGGCAGCGCGTGCGGCAGTTCGAGCGGCAGCGGTGGGCGGCGACGCGCGGGGTGGACGAATGCCAGATCGTCCGCGACCTTCCCGAGGGCCTCCGCCGCGACATCAAGTACCACCTCTGCCTCGACCTCGTCCGCCAGGTCCCCCTCTTCCACCACATGGACGACCTCGTCCTCGAGAACATCTGCGACCGCGTCAAGTCCCTCATCTTCCCCAAGGGCGAGATCGTAAGTTCTCAGCAGGGTTTAACTTTTTTTTATTTCGAAGTAAAAATGGTTCCTTACCGCGGTTTACAGAAATCCGAATAAAAGATGATAAAAACCGACGACTTTCGATCAACACCATACAAAAACCAACTAATACCGACTTGTTTTCACAAACCGAGACCTAACGGTTTCAGGAAAGCCGACCGATTTTCTCAAAATTCCATCAGATTTGTGAACCATGATACTCACACACTTCCGCCTTTCGAAAGCCAAGCCATTGCTGGATGGAAGGGAAAGTATTTTCTACACCTATATGGTTTACAACACCTAATTGTATGTATGTGATCTAAATAATTATATAAAAGTTTTATAAAATTTGTTAAGATAGATTATAATAATAAAAGACACTATACAAACACACAAATCTAAATTCGATCTATACATGAAAAGATAAAAATAATAAATTTATCTCCATCGTACAATTTACATGTACTATTTGCTATTTGATTTATCTTTTTTTTCTTTAGTTATAGATCAAATTTAATCTTTGATGTTTATCTATTGACTTAGGCCTGTTTGTTTCAACCTAAGATGTTTAATCTAAATTATAGAACTAGTTATCTAAACTGCTAGCTGTTTGTTTCTCTGAATTATTATCTGTTTGTTAGACACCTAACAATCTAAAAAAACACATTTAGAGTGGCTTACCAAATTATAATAATCTGGCTTATAGATTATAATAATCTATCATAATAAGCTATCTGTTTGTTTCAGTTTACTTCTAATAATTTAGATTATAATAATCCTAAACTGAATCAAACAGGGCCTTATATCATTCCCATTAATGATATTTTTTTCAGTCTTTTATATAACTATTTAAATCACGTACGAATACGCCATTAGGCGTAGAAAACCCGTGTCCATTGCTAGAAGCTGAGCTGTGGTTGGTTGGTTGGTTTGTGCAGATTGTGAGAGAAGGGGACCCGGTGCAGAGGATGCTGTTCATAGTGAGGGGGCACCTGCAGTGCAGCCAGGTGATGAGGAACGGGGCGACGAGCTGGTGCACGCTGGGGCCGGGGAACTTCAGCGGGGACGAGCTGCTGTCGTGGTGCATGAGGCGGCCGTTCATGGAGCGGCTGCCGGCGTCGTCGTCGACGCTGGTGACGGCGGAGAGCACGGAGGCGTTCGGGCTGGAGGCCGGCGACGTCAAGTACGTGACGCAGCACTTCCGGTACACCTTCACCAGCGACAAGGTTCGGCGCAGCGCGCGGTACTACTCCCACGGGTGGCGGACCTGGGCGGCCGTCGCCGTGCAGCTCGCGTGGCGGCGGTACAAGCACCGCAAGACGCTCGCGTCGCTCTCCTTCATCCGCCCGCGCAGGCCGCTGTCGCGGTGCTCGTCGCTCGGGGAGGAGAAGCTCAGGCTCTACACCGCCATCCTCACCTCCCCCAAGCCCAACCAGGACGACGACTTCTAAATGACTCCTGGCCTGTTGCATCAGATCAGCTGCTACACGGATTCAAGAATTAATAGGGAAGCGTTGGGATCTTTTATTTAGGGTGTGTTTAGTTCACATCAAAATTGAAAATTTGGTTAAAATTGGAATGATGTGACAGAAAAATTATAAGTTTGTGTGTGTAGAAAAGTTTTAATGTGATGCAAAAGTTGAAAGTTTGAAGAAAAAGTTTGGAACTAAACTCGGCATTAGGGGTCAAAACGGACAGGTATTTTCCGTCCGCTCGCCTGACCCGACGGTTGCGGGAATGATACGATGGTGGAAATATATACTGCTATTATATGAGTTTCAATCCGAATCTGTGAATAAATATGAGTTAGAATATAGGAAAAATTATATCGATCATGTGTTCCGTATTAGAAAACACTAGCAAAAATACCCGTGTGTTGCAACAGGTAAAAACATTTTTTATCCTATACATTGTTATATACCTTTTATTTGGTTTTAAACCGAATGCTCATTCCTTCCTTTCTTTTCAGCTCCAGTACTAGCCTAGTCCACTACCTCCCTCTGCTCGGTCAGCCTCTCTTCGGCTTAGCCCACAAGTGGAGCTAGAAGCCCAGCTCGCACAGTTCCGTGCCCGTACGATGATGGAGCCGATCGATATCATAGTAGTCAGCCAACCAAATACATGTCTTTCAGTTTACGTTTACATCGAGCATTGTTAACAGTTCTGCAGATCCTAACTTTTTCCATAACAGCTATCTGAAGAGGATTCAATTTTCTGAAAAGTTTAACGTATTTATGTGGCGAAATGAGGAAGAAAAAGATATCGTGAATGATTCCTTGCATCATAGGTGTTGCAGCGTCTAGCATTGGTCAGATCCTTGGATTCTAAAATGATAAAATTGCATATAAACATATCATTCATATTCATCGCATTATGTAGATAGAGAAAACTAGTTGAAGGGTAGGCAATGCAGTAAAATAATATGAAACATATATACTGTGGACAGATTTGAATGTTTCGTAGCACCAACGATCCCATGCTCCTATCTTATATTGCAAGTATATGTTGGGATATAGGGGCTCATCTTTCATGCAAGTGAATTGTTCAAAATAGACTAAACATCGAACTCTTTATTTATATGTTCATATCAGTTTAAACATTAAATACATTTACTCGTAATTATCAACACAAATAATAAGAGTGAAATTGTAGAAATATGGGTAACTTATGGTTCGCTTTGTGCATTGTGCAATATTTAAATTGTACGGATCCCACAGGAATTTGCCTTAAATGTAAATATATATAATGAGAGTTCAATTTCTAAGTGCATGATGTGGTTTGCTTTGCAAGTAGTTTTATTCAACATGAGTATTATTTTCAGGTGCATAGTATGCAGCATATTGTTCAGGTAGTTGGCCTCCTCGGTACCCAACGAAAAATTTTAACTTTTTCAATCAGAATTTTAACCAACAACACACTAAGAATTTAAATGCAACCAAAATTTTGAGCGACAACTAATCAAAAATTTAAATACAACCAAATGGCGTTCAAGTATGACTTGGTTAAACCTGTTCCGTATGATAAAACTCTCTAAGATTATTTTTGTCACAACATCATTCCGTGGTGCATACTAGAAATGCACGATGATTCTCATACAAGCATATTGAAACGGTTCATCACTGATATCTTATACTTCAAATGATTGTAGACCATATTAAATGTACCATATATCGCATTTAGTGCAAGTTTACCTAAAACCGGCATTACATAGTTTGCAAAACAAGGTAGAACTATTTTCATAAGGCTATTGCCTACTGAAATATAATTGCCAGCTTTTAACTTTTATTCTTCTTCACTGACAAAAAAATTTTCATACTACACCTTCTATTATAACTCCAAACCAGCTGGCTGATACCTCACCAACAAGATGCATTATTATTCCCTTATATACGCACTAATTCCTAAAGCTTAACATGCAAGTGTGTCACATTATCATCCACGGGCAATTATTATATGGAGTATTTTAAATCGCATGCAAGGGTGCCACATTATCACCAACTAGCAATTATTATCTAGAATATTTTAAATGCATGCAAACATGACATATAATATACAATTTTGTTTAGAACTGAATATGCAAGCAATGTCAAATCATTATCTCTACATCATTTTCACATTATTTAAACATATACATATATCATTTCGATAATGTATAACATGTATTCATCCACATATATCTCACAGCAAAGCGCGGGGTATCAACTATTATATAGGAAGATAGGATTGGAGGACACAATTCAGGAAACATGTCCACTTGTTAGGATTTTGAAGGTGCAGGGTAAAAAGTTAAGCACATACCAATAAATCCATTGCCTATAATTTCAAGGGGTATAGGAAGATTGAGGACATATTTCTTTACTTGAGAATGGGTTCCATACTTTTGAGTCAGACCATAAAAGGGTCAGTAATAGATTCAACACCAAGATGAACCTGTGATACAAAAGAGATACACAAGCCATCAGAATAAAAATGATGTACCGTAGGATATGTGTTATTTTCATACTTTATTTTGCACAACCATGGACGGGACAAACTTCTACATTAAGAGAGACCTAGGAATAAATCAAAATAGTTTCTGGTTTCATGACAATGCAATGTATATAACATAGAATGAAAATTGTGTGTACAAAACTAAGTACCTCTTCCCTGTGAAGTCACATGGACACAATCGTCAGAACCTGCCCACTTACAAAGCAGATTTGCTGATGTCTCAGTGGGATAAGGGGGAGGGGGCACTAAATTGGATTTTATCTCTTCATCCTCTGGTGTTGCAGAATACTGATCTTGTTTGTCATGTCTTCCTTACCCCTCCATTTCATTTTCTTGTGGCCAATTATCTATTATCCAATTTGGATACTCAACGCAATTGACATCATCGACATATTCTTCATATTCATCCAAATTCAGTGAAATTGGACGGTACAAAATCTTTGTAATCTCAGCAATGCAGATCTCACACCAGTCTTATCTGTAGCAACTTGTTTATATGGTTCCCACGTCTCAAATATCTCCACAGCACTTTCACCACAGTGTTGCTAGTTCTTCATCAAAGAAATTGGATAGTGTTAAGTATGACTCGGTTAAACCGGTTCTGTATGATAAAGCTCTCCAAGATTTTTTTTCTTTCACAATATCATTTCTTCATGCATCCTATAAGTGCACGATGAGTCTGGTATAAACATTTTGGAACAGTTTATCATCCATTGCTATCCTATACTTAAAATGATAGTAGACCATATTGAATAAACCATGTATTGCATATGGTCCATGTTACCTGAAACCAAGATAGTTTGCAAAACACTATCTTCGTAAAGCCGTTGTCTACAAAAATATAATTGCCAGCTTTCAACTTTGATTTTCTTTACTGACAACTCTATAAAACCAGTTGGCTAATGTCTCACCAACTAGACACATCATCCTATTGCACTAAGGTGTGTCAATGCCCTAAGAAGATGCCCTGCTAGTGATTAGAGGAGAAATATGGAATAGTTTGAGATGGAGAAATATGGAATAAATTGATATGGAAGAAATAAAAAAAATGGCAAAACTACCCATCAAACCAACCATCGTACCGGCCCACAAAGCCCAATAACATATTGGCCAAACATCTCTGCCCTAAAGGCATCATGCATTAAATGTCCATAGTTGCTGCATCATGAGAAAACCAAGAGAAAAAAGTGGCTTGCTGGTATCGATAGTGTACAACAAAGCTAGAGGTAGAGGAGGAGAGCAGATGAAGGAAGCAGGAAGTAGAGGAGAACCGAGCCAAGCCGAGCAGAGGAAGGAAGCAATGGATGGAGCATAAGGATGCCAGTGGGGAGGCAAGGGAGACACATATCTTTCGCAGCCAGAGCTGATGGTGACAGGAGATGTGGATTAGAGAAGTCATTGCCGCTGCTAGGGTTCCATACGAGATGGAATCCTACTGTAATCCTCCCTCTCCTCTTATTTCCTAACGTGGGAGTGGGGTCGCCGTACACTGGCTAGTAAGGCCTCACGACACCCTGGAGCTAGTAGAGCACCACAATTCGTAGCAACGCCTTAAAAACCATGACGCGATCTCAATACATTTACAAGAGAATCTTCATATTTTCATTCAAAAGAAGATTACATTGTATTTCCATTCACAAGATACATAGCGTATGGATATTTTCATTCTGAAAAAAAACACATGCACTTTATACTAGAAAAAAGGGGGCTGCTATATACCGGAATCCTAGTCAAAAATAGGATGATACCGGTTAGGTATCAAGTCCTAATACCTAACTGGTATCGGATGATACTTATTAGGTATCATGCGATTCTACCACGTACCAGGTGATACTTGCGAGGTACTCCCTCCGTCCTAAAATATAGTAACCTAAGATCGGATGTGACGTATCTTAGTACTATGAATCTAGACAGTGTCCAGATTCGTAGTACTAGGATGCGTCTAATCCAATCCTAGATTGCTATATTCTGGGACGGAGGGAGTATCAGGTGATACCTATCAGTTATCATGCGATTCTTACCACGTAGAAGATGGTACTTGCAAGATATCAGGTGATACCTATCAGGTATCATGCGATTCTTACCACGTAGAAGGTGATACTTTAGAGGTATCAGAGGTATAAGGCGATACCTACCAGATATTAGGTGATTTCTACTAGGTATCAGAAGCTGGACATATCTGACGCCGACGCTGACGACCACTACCGCCCTCCCTTCCCCTGGCTCTAGCCACCGCCCCGCTACTCCCATTTCCAGGCTCCAGCTACCACCGCCGCTGCCTCTCCCTCCCCTAGCTCCGGCCACTGCCACCCCTCCCTCCCATGGCTCCGGCCACGCCATCACTCCGTTCCCTGGCTCTGGCCACCGACGTCCCTCCTCTCTTCGTCGATGTATCCCCGCCGGCGGCTCAGCCGCGACGTACCGCTGTCTCAATGCGACACAGACGAGGTCCTCGACGTAGCGGGAGCTCACCGCGCGGGGCTCGTCGCCGGCGGCCACGTCCTCCTCTCGCCGAGCAGGTCTTTTTCCCCAACCGCGCCGAAGGTCCTCACAGACAGGCGGCAGCGACCTCCTCCTCATGGCTCAGCGCTCAGCTCTCGCTTCTCTTTGGATATGCAAGGAGCGCGAAGGATCCCGTCCTGACAGATCCCGGTAAGTAGCATTTCCGTAGAAAAAATGTACGTGGGTTGCAACGGAAATTTTTTTTTCGAGCAATAACTTGATCATATTAAAATCTGCTTGTTCAGTGCTAACCCCTTCGTTGCCTTTTCTGTGGGCCTCAGACAAGAGACAACCCACTTGAACTACATATATGAACCACCAGTATTACTCCAATCCGATCATGGCCCAGATGGTAGCTTTAGGAATAAGATTCTGAAATAGCTCTCAGGCAATGCCTACTCAACACAATAAGCAACCCGGGAACATCCCTCTTTCAAGCAAAATCCGGCAAGCACTTGGAACACCTAGCCTCCAGCCAACTAATGAGAACAAATTTCTACTTTACAAAAGCTAAACACCTCAAATGTCCTCAACCATTTGAAACTAGCACCAAGTCAAGGGCTGCGTTGATGTGGTATACTGGCGTGTTGCATTGCGAGGTCTAACTCCTGGCGCCGCTCGTGCCCGTCGTTGCCTGGCCTAGTTTAGTGTTACGTTGCCTGCAAAATCACCGGCTCACAAACGACGACTCAATAGCTGCAGGCTTGGGAGCCCGGGTAACTACCTAGGGCAGTCGGGCAGTATCCGCCGGTATATATGTCGTCACATTTTTTATTAAAAAAGAGTAAAGTACATAAGCAGTTCTTAAACTTGTAAGGACGTGTCATCTAGATTTCTAAACTCTCAAAATATATATTCAGGTCCCAGAACTTATCAAAGTGTGTCATCTAGGTACTAACTCAGCTCAACTCCTCTAAGATTCTACGTGGCGCTGATGTGGCATGCCACACAGACGTGATGTGGCATCATCTTGACTAAAAAAATGGGACCCATATAAAAATTTTCCTTGTTTATCTTCTTTTCTTCTCCTTCTCTTTTTTCTTCTTTTCTTCTTCTTTCTCTGGGACCCTGTGGTGCCCTACAGTTTCAGTGAGAGGAACGAGAAGAAAGGAAAAAAATAGAAGGAGAAGAAAACGAAAAGGAAAGAAGAAAAAGGAAACTTAGTTTCAGTGAGGGGAACGAGAAGAAAGGAAAAAAAATAGAAGGAGAAGAAAACGAAAAGGAAAGAAGAAAAAGGAAAACTTTTAATTGAGTCTCTACAGTTTCAGTGAGAGGCACGAGAAGAAAGGAAAAAAATAGAAGGAGAAGAAAACGAAAAGGAAAGAAGGAAAGAAGAAAAAGAAAAACTATTAAGTGAGTCTCATTTTTATGTAGGGCGCCACAGGTCCCAGAGAAAGGAGAAGAAAAGAAGAAAAAAGAGAAGGAGAAGAAAAGAAGATAAACAAGAAAAATTTTTATGTGGGTCCCATTTTTAAGTCAAGATGATGTCACGTTACATCCATGTGGCATGCCACATCAGCGCCATGTAGGATTCTAGAGAGGCTGTGGTGAATTAGGATCTAGATAACATATTTTAACAAGTTTTAGCACTTGAATATGCGTTTTAAGAGTTTAGAGATCTAGATGACACACCCCTATAAATTTAAGAACCGACCATTTACTTTACTCTTAAAAAAATAATCGATATATATTTACATTGTAATTTCTCAAATTGCAAATAAATATCCGGTAGAAATATGAGCTAGGATGTACAAATGCTATGGTCGCACTCGCACCCGACCTGATTTCGTAACGAGTAGCGTTTTTGGTGTCTAGTCTTGTTAAATAGAGAATGCGCGATAGAAACCTGGAAGCACCGAAGTCGTTGTAGTATAGTGGTGAGTATTCCCGCCTGTCACGCGGGTGACCCGGGTTCGATCCCCGGCAACGGCGATAACGCATATTTTTTTTCATTTTTGCGTCCCACACCACACGGCACACGCCCTCACCTCAACGCGGCCGCACAAGCATCGCGAAAACCCAACTCTCGCGCCGCGCGCACCCGTCACGATACGCGACTACTCCTAGGTCCGACCGAGTCATGTAGGGGCACGCGCGCGTGGAGCCATGGGCGGCCGCCGATTTACCGACGCGTGCGAGAGAAAGGCCCACCCGTCGTTATCGCGTGACTGCTCCCACTGTCCCACTGTCCCGTGGGCCCCACCGCCTCCCCTCCACCGCCCATCCATCCATCCCACTATAAACCCCTTCTAGTACCCCCCGCTAATCCGCTCGTTTTTTTTGCTGCTCCTCCCCCCTTACCCAAGCCTCTTCTCGAGCCTCTCTCCGGCCGGATCGCCGCCGCCCGCCGACACTCGCCGGTAAGCACCGCTGCCTCTGGCCCTCCATCCACTTCGGTGTAGTTCCCTTTTCCTGTTCCTCTCTCGCAGATCCAGCGCGGATATTTTTTGTTTTCGTGCGAGGTTAGTGCTAATGAGGTGGATTCTTTAGCTGCCTTCGTTTCTTTGCTCTCTCCATTTGGGTGCGGTGATGACTGAGGAGTAGCATTTCTCCATCGGATGAGTGAGGCGTTCGTGTGCGAACGGCCTGGGAATGGTCGAATCGGAGGATGGTTTGAGCTTACTACTAGCTCTGGGGTGGCGGGCCAGTCTTAATTGGTGAGCTTTGCGTGCAGATGCAGCTTGCTTTGCTACTAGTAGCTTTTCTTTTGCCATTGCTGGCATCTCACCGTACTGTCCGAGCTGCACTTCTGGATTTTTGTCACTGGCATTCCGCATTCCTTGGTTTGTTTGTGTGTGTTGTGCCAAAAATGAAACGGGAAATGATAGCTGCAACCGTTTGTAGATGCTCTGCTAGGCTGTTACTATCACAGAATTGCTTGACTGAACTCTATCCGTCAGTTAATAGCCTTTCCCGATTTGCTTACTGCCATAATTGAAGGCCATTCATCGTTTGCCGTCATAGTAGTATCATGGCATAATGATAGGCCAGCTTATGTTCCAGAATTCTTGCCATATGTGTCAGTCTTTTAGTATACCTGTTTTCTGTTAGCTTTTGCTTATCTCTTGTTGTAGATTTTCTTTTATTGGAAACAAAATCTCTTGTTATATATAGACTTGCATGAGGCAGGTAAAGATGCGTACTTTCGAGCTGATTGTTTAATGCCTACATTGATCTGTATCTGCTATGTGATGCTCTAGTTTCTCCCGTAACAGGTGGGGTTTGCGTGGTCTCATCGGTGCTGGGGATGTGAATTTTAGGAAGTTGACAAGAGTTCATATTTATTTCATACACGATGAATGGTTCAAATGGCTCCCAAGGGTATCATGTGAATGGAAAGCAAGTGCAAAGTGCTGTTCCTTCCATTCAGAACAATGGACCAAGACACCGGCCATTGACTCTAATGAGACGGTGCCGTGGCATGTTATGTTTGGTTATTATGCTGTTGACAGCATTTATGATGATGGTTTACCTATCCCCTGTAACTACTTTCCTCGTACGGTTGTTCAGTGTGCATTACAGCAGAAAGTCGACATGCTTTCTGTTTGGGATGTGGTTAGCAATGTGGCCATTTTTGTTTGAGAAGATTAACAAGACCAAGTTTGTTTTCTCTGGCGAAACTGTGCCCCCAAAAGAGCGTGTCTTGTTATTTGCTAATCACAGAACCGAGGTTGATTGGATGTACTTGTGGGATCTTGCGTTGAGGAAAGGCCGTTTGCAGTGCATCAAGTATATCCTTAAGAAAAGCTTGATGAAGTTGCCTATTTTTAACTGGGCCTTTCACATTATTGAATTTATTCCAGTAGAGCGGAAGTGGGAGGTTGATGAACCATTAATCCGAAGTAGACTTTCGGAATTGAAGAACCCTAAGGATCCCCTTTGGTTGGCAGTTTTCCCTGAAGGCACGGATTACACGTAATGTGTCTTTCCATTCATTCAGTATATTTTTACATGTTTGTATAACCCTGAGCAAAGGCCGGGATGCTCTATTCCATTATCTAAAAAAATCATGTTTGTATAACCCACCCTGTGATATGGGCACCCATTCTAGACTTTTCTAATCAATTGTTGAAATATTATAAATTAGAACTTTTGGGTAACACAAATAGTCCAGAGTTCTTTGTACTTTTTGAAAAACAACTTTTGACTATGGTGCATACATACTGATTGTTCAAATTGAATAATAGGATTCTGCATCCCTAGAAGTAACCATATGCTTTAGTTTTTTTTTTTTTATTTTCCCCTTCTTTATTTGGATGCTATTTGATGCTAATATCTTAGGGAGAAAAAGTGTAT
The DNA here is from genome assembly GCA_000338895.3 of Oryza meridionalis. Taxonomy (NCBI): domain Eukaryota; kingdom Viridiplantae; phylum Streptophyta; class Magnoliopsida; order Poales; family Poaceae; genus Oryza; species Oryza meridionalis. Next base: position 25,031,676 of record CM002528.2, read on the forward strand.
CAAGAGTCAGGAGTATGCAAAAGAGCACGGCTTGCCTATTCTGAATAATGTCCTCCTTCCCAAGACAAAGGGTTTTCATTGCTGTCTACATGAGTTGAGGGATTCCATGGATGCTGGTAAGTGGTAAATACTATGTGCTAAAAGTATCATTTGCAAACAACTTAACCAAAGTCCTGATAATTTTTTGAAACATTGAAAGGCTTGTTTTGCTGTTGGGATTTCGTTTTTGTTGCGTGACTTATAGTCTTAGCTGGTTAACTGATGCAGTTTGTGACATCACAATCGCATATAAGCATCGGCCACCGACTTTTATGGACAATGTTTATGGTATTGATCCTTCTGAAGTTCACATACATGTTAAAATCATTCAAGTCTCCGACATACCCACCTCAGAAGATGAAGTTGCCGATTGGCTGATCGAGAGATTTAAACTGAAGGACAAGCTTCTGTCTGATTTCTCGGCACTTGGCCATTTCCCCAACGAAGGAACTGAAGATGATCTGTCCACACTCAAGTGCATCGCGAATTTTGTAGCGGTAATCAGCACAACGACCGTCCTCACGTACCTGACCCTGTTCTCATCTGTATGGTTCAAGATTTTTGTAGCATTTAGCTCTGCTTTCCTTACTTTTGCAACCTTATACTCCATACATCTGCCCCAGCTGATATGCTCCCCGGAAGCTGGTTCCCATGCCAAGAAATCCTGAAAGTATTTGTGCAAGTGTAACCCTCAGCTGTGTATTAGCAGAAAGATATTACTACTCTGCTCAGAATCCAACTTGTGGGTTGTGGCATCATCGCCATGTATATCTGTATATCCAATGGGATTTGTCATTGGAAATGTTTCTAGTACTATAGTTCAGTACTACGATTCTTTTATCCTGGCTGTTGGGGGGGCAATGTAGTGTTGCCGGATTGCCACATGAGTACGTGATTGTCATTGCTGTGTTTCTGTAGCTAGTAACCGAAGTTGGGGTATCAAGCTGTAACTCTCTGAATACTAATTTGTTAGCTATGAGACTGCCAACGTCTGAAGCATCCAAGTCGTTGTAGTATAGTGGTGAGTATTCCCGCCTGTCACGCGGGTGACCCGGGTTCGATCCCCGGCAACGGCGATGAAACAATTTTTTTCTTTACGTCGAACGTTTAATGCTGAGAGTTTTTGTCCCGCGAGTATTTTGGGAAAAAAAAATTACTCTCTCCGTCTCTCCGTCCCAGAATATAAGTGAGAGTTTTTTTTTTTCCCGCGAGTATTTTGGGTCCCAGAATATAAGTGAGAGTTTTTTTTTTTTTGTCCCCGCGAGTATTTTGGGAACAAAAGAATTACTCTCTCCGTCTCAGAATATAAGTGAGAGTCTTTACGTCGAACGTTTAATGCTGAGAGTTTTTGTCCCCGCGAGTATTTTGGGAACAAAAGAATTACTCTCTCCGTCCCAGAATATAAGTGAGAGTTTTTTTTGTCCCCGCGAGTATTTTGGGAACAAAGAATGTATTTTGGGAACAAAAGAATTACTCTCTCCGTCCCAGAATATAAGTGAGAGTCTTTACGTCGAACGTTTAATGCTGAGAGTTTTTGTCCCCGCGAGTATTTTGGGAACAAAAGAATTACTCTCTCCGTCTCAGAATATAAGTGAGTTTTTTTTTCCCCGCGAGTATTTTGGGAACAAAGAATGTATTTTGGGAACAAAAGAATTACTCTCTCCTTCCCAGAATATAAGTGAGAGTTTTTTTTGTCCCCGTGAGTATTTTGGGAACAAAGAATTACTCTCTCCGTCCCAGAATATAAGGATTTTTAGAGTTGGATACGGTTATTAAGAAAGTAAGTAAAAGTAAATGGTGGAGGGTTGTGATTGGTTGAGTAGTTAAAGTAGGTTGGAAAAGCGAATGGTGGTGAGTTGTGATTGGTTGTGAAGAGAATGTTTGTGGAGAAGTTGTTATTGTGACAAATCTTGAGAGCTAAAAGTTGTTATATTTTAGGATGGAGGGAGTAGCATTCATCTTTAAAAAAAAGTAAAGTAGCAGTATTCTGTCCGTTCCAAAATAATTCAATATAACATATCCTATAACAAACCTTTGTCCACCTAACATATGTTAGGTTGAGTTACCCACGAGTATTTTGGGACTAAAGAATTAGTATTCATCTTTAAAAAAAAGAGAGGAAGTAGTATTCTATCCGTTTCAAAATAATTCAACCTAACTTATCCTATAACAAACCTTTGTCCACCTAATCTATGTTAGATTGAATTATTTTAGATAAAGAAAGTATGTTCTAATCTGGAAAAGCTTTTTTCCCTTGGAGTATTTTGGGAGCAAGGAAGTACTCCCTCCATTCCAAAATATAAGTCACTTCATAGTATGAATATGTACTACTCCTTTGTTTGTTAGAAAATATATGTATTTTTTGCTATAAATCTGAACAATACTTAAGGTCCCAAAATATAAGCCACTTCTTTGTACGAGTACATACTACTCACTCTGTTCTAAAATATAAGGGCCTCTTTGATTTGTAGGAAAAGTGTAGAAAATTTGGAGGATGTCAATCTTATGAAAAAAATTCTTATGGGAACATTTGAAACAAAAGATTAAATTAGGAATTATATCCTATCCTTTAAAATTCCTATAGAATAGGTAATTTTAATAAGATTTTGGAGGAAAGTTAGCAAGAGGTTTAACCTCTTGGAAAAAATCATTTGAGTCTATATCTCTCTTATTTATTCCTGTGTTTTGCAATCATCTATTTTATAACATTCCTGTTAAAATCTTAGTTATGAATCTGGACTGTTATGTAAGTAGTACTAGCGAAGACATAGAAGCTCGTTGCGCGTTACGCGGAAGCTAACGAGACTGAAAGGGAAGGACACTAATGTGATTAAAAGGAAATCGTTCACTTGACTGTAGTAAAGGTAAATAACTTATAAATGCTTATATTTTAGTACCGGAAAAATAATATGAAGAAATCCGTCGTGCTCCCTTTAAATGGACACTAATATGATTCGAAGAGAATTGTTTACTTAACTATGTAACATGGTAAGTAATTTAGAAATGTTTATATTTTAAGACCGAGAAAGTAGTATGAACTAGTAAATATGGAGAAGCTAGTCGCATGCTCATTACGTCGCCGCCGACTCTGCCTCTCGTGTGCCACACCGCTTGTTGTGCCGTCCTTCTTTCGACCCTCCTTGCCGCTGCCTTCGTCGGTGGCTCGGTGCCGTCTACCTCGTCTTCTTCCCCAGCACACTATCCTTCTTCGTCCTCCTTCCATCACTAGGCGTTTGTATGCTCCGTACGTATGTGTAAATCATTCGATCCCGTGCTTTGTTCTTAATCACCCTCGGAACCCTCTCTAATTATATAGGCCCGGCACGTTACAACGTAAAGACATCTTACAAGTTTACCAAATACTGTACTTACTACGGTTAAGCGAACTGTTCCCTTTTGGTCACATCAGTCAAGAGCCCAAGCCCAACTATATGACGACCGACGACTGATCCAGACTCTTGCATCAGATCAGCCGCCTGTACATGCGGCTCCTGCGTCATCGTGCTGTTAATCTTGTATTCTCGTGTCAGTCTTATTAAATAGAGAATGCGCGATAGAAACCTGGAAGCATCGAAGTCGTTGTAGTATAGTGGTGAGTATTCCCGCCTGTCACGCGGGTGACCCGGGTTCGATCCCCGGCAACGGCGATGACACAGTTTTTTTTGTTTACGTCGAACGTTTAATGCTGAGAGTTTTTGTCCCGCGAGTATTTTGGGAAAAAAAAATTACTCTCTCCGTCCCAGAATATAAGTGAGAGTTTTTTTTTTTTTTTTGTCCCCGCGAGTATTTTAGGAACAAAAGAATTACTCTCTCCGTCCCAGAATATAAGTGAGAGTCTTTACGTCGAACGTTTAATGCCGAGAGTTTTTGTTTAATGCCGAGAGTTTTTGTCCCCGCGAGACATTATTTTTTTGGTGCAGATCAGTAGACACAGGCAACTGTTAGTATGTAGTAATAATTTCCCTTCAGTCACCACTCGCCAGACACCATGGAGCTGGGAGAACTAATGAGTTTTCTTGTGCGTTTCAGTGACCTTTTTTCTCCCCTCCATTTCTTAAATGCATCTGGTCAATCCGGACAGGGACTCAGTATGTCATGTTGATTGGCATTCATGGTGTGGTTCGGATTGTTTCTTCTTGGCATTGGCGGTATGGATTGGCATGACAAAATTTTGGTGCAGTGGTTTCGCCAATCAGAGCCAAACATGGATTGTTTGGGCTTGTTTGCTTTGTTGCCAATTTAAATCTTACCAAATTTTAACATGTCAAATTTCATTAAGTTTTGACATTGCTAATTTTAGTAGTGTTGGATATATTTAGTTTGATGCATTTCCAAATTTTTGTAGTGTTTCTGCGAGAGGAAAGTTCCGGAACTACCAAAATGACATTGGTAAGGTAATGGGTAGTTTGTTACCCTACCTAAATTTTGGTAAGTGGCATAAAGTAAGTGGCATAAAGTGAACAGGCCCTTTGTTCTTCAACTGATCTTTGATTGCTCATCCACATACAAGGCAAAAAAAAGAAGAAGTAAATATTCAGATCTACCTTTTCTGTTGTTACTTTTACACAAGCAGAGGTAATTGCAATTTACAAGTTGCAACGAGAAGAAGGCGCTACATGTCGTCACTTATGGAATCAAGTGTCAGTTCGTCTTGATATTCTGGACCTAGCATATCAACAAATCTAGCGAACGGTTGGTACAACCATGACACTGCCACCAGATTTAATAGCCTTCTGAAAAATTGGCCACGAAGAGCTGCAAAATTGATGTCAATGAAGCAGAGATTCTTAGCACATTCCTGCAGAAGTATCACTCGGCATCCTTCACTTCAGCTTCGATGTCTACAACAGTTCCAGAAGGTGTCTTCTTCCCTGCATAAAGTAACACATGGTGTGATTGCTGATTAAATACCATGATTGGTGGTTCTAAATGAAAACATATATCAGCAAATGAATCAACAAAAACAGAGATATGGCACCTAAGAATTCCAGTGATGGTGTACTATATATGTACATGATAGGAAAACGATTATCTTGTATGCATTCTCTGATGATATGCATAAGTTTTGGATATCATATTCAAGCATATCACATGTGGTAAAAATCAATTCAAATTTGGCCGGCGCTAATCCCTTTGTATCTGACTATTCAACCCAACCTCATCTACATCTTATGCACGGTAAATTGACATCTGGGATTCCCCTCTTCCACCCAATTACACAAAGGATAAAATATCCATGGTAGAGAAACCTAGGATTTTCATCATATTTTTCCCTGATTAGCTGAGGATATCTGAAATTCTCCACTAAGTTCCATTGCTGTTTTTTTTTCATTATTTAAAAAAACTACTGATTGTTTTTACTAATGCGTGTATAAATATTTAAAGCCATGGGAAGAGGAAAAAAAGATGATCGATGTATGTATCAGTAATTGTGGGTTCTTTTATCTTGTATTGGTGTCTATTAGTTTGTGTTTACTTTATGTTATGTCAGTGTGTGCTGAGTTTGTTTATGTGTGGACTTTGTAATAATTGGTTGTAGCTCGTTGAGTAAAGGCCGAAATGTTATTCCATTATCTAAAAAAAAAATTAAATCCACAGGAAGAGGAAAAGAAGGTGATTGATGGACTTTTACATACCTTCTGAACCACGTTTGATGAATTCACTGAAGGCTTGAGCACTTGTAGTGGTCCTTCCGGATGAAAATCTAGCAGATTCTCTAACAAATTTGTTTCCCTGCACTGCACCGTGCACAAGGACAAACCCAGAAAAAATCTCAATTTAGACGATTACACAGGAATACCAAAAATGTTTGTTCTGTTCTGAGAAAAGCAAAAAATTCATTTTCATTTGACTAATGGCAACATAAGTCCACAGAATAAATAATTCATGAAATCAGCAAAGCCTGTGTTTCTTTTTTCCAACGGCAGAGAAGCAGCACATAGAAAGAAAAGTAATGGTTAAGAAGGTTTCAACCATAAATTCAAGACACTAGGTGTATTAACAGATGAGCATGTTTTGAAAATATCCACAAATCAACATAAAGCAAGGTCTAAAGCTATTCCTAGCAAAAATAAAAGAAACCTAGAAGAGCTTAAAAGACAGCAAAAAAGCAGTTAACTAATGGAGTGAACATGTACTAGAATAATTTTGTTCTGCAACTTTCTAGCAGGACAGCAGCAAGCATGCATATGATAACTAAAGGTATTAGTCTCATGGGAATATCAGTAAACTGGAAATAGATAGCAGCAAGTTGCTTACCCGAGAAAGGTTGAGTACAATATGGACACAGTTGTGGACCATCCTTCAAAGATGACCTACAAGACAATCAAGCTGATCAATTATTTTTTGAAGTTATAATCACAAATCTATGTAATACAAGAAGTTTTGGGCTTGTATATTATTTTTTTCCTGTGCTTACTTCAGTATCTGGAAGCTTTTTCCACAGTTGGGGCACTGAAAGCAAAAGAAACATGATTGTGAATATTGACAAACTTGTGCAGACAAATCACAATGATTTTGCTTACAGAGTTGACACATATAGATACTATTAGCCTTTCGCAGCAGATATGTTTGCTACCAGGTATCAATAGACATCTAATCTGTCCTTTATGAAGAGTTGAAGACTAAATTTACTGAAATAACTATATATAACAAACTTATTTTCAGAAGGGGGGAATTACAGAAAACCTTTTTCACTGTAATAAATCAGTCGGTACTAACATATGAATAAAATTACTGAATACTATTTCTTTAGATAATTACTGAATACTAAATTTCAGAAGCCTTACATTGCTCTGAAGTATATCTTGGCCTGCAAAGAAGAAAAATGCAGCGAGACCCAAAATAGGCAGCAGTATTGTGAGAAGCTGTTGTGACACAGAATGTAGAGAGCTAAAGTTAAACTTTCAATCAAAGTACTGTGAAATTATAGACAGCAGAAAAGATATTGAGATTGAATATCTCTTTTTATGGTACATAAATGTGAATTCTTAATCAAATGAGCTTATTAAGCACCAGGGAGTGGACTAAACAAGGTTGCCAATTTCTAGTTCTTACATTACTGCAGAATTCAAAATTTTCAATTATTTTTGGTGAAAATAAACTCTCGTGCTGTAGCAGCCTACTCATGGTGAAAAATGTAACCAATGAAATACAGGCTGTGCAGTTTGCAAAGGGAAACAAACGGACCGCAAAATTTTCAGCTAAGAAGCTACTTCATGATGAACTGTAGAATCATATTATGACATTAAAATACATGTCCATGCATCAACCAAGCAACCAGTAATATAGTTCATTCCTGCTAATTCCAAAAAAATTTCATCTAAACAAAGGAGTTTCTGAATATACCAGTCATCTACAGCTTATTTCAGCAGTAAGAAAGCCTCCTACCCAGAGGGAGACGATGGCGTCCAGAACCCACCGGAGCTGGCCGGTGGTGGCGAGGAACGTCAACAGTGCGGCGAAGGCAAGGTTCCCCACCACCCGGCCGGTGCCCCGCCGCCCGCCACCGCCGCCGCCGCCGCCAAAAAGTGGGCCTCTCCCGGCACCAGCCACGGCAAGGCGCCGCCTTCCCTCCATTCTCCGAGCCAAGGTCCCGCCTCTCCCCAAGAACTCACCCCGGAGCAGCGATTCCGCCGCGGAGAAGGCCCCATTCGAGAATCTTGGAGGCGCCCTCCTGGCTCTCGGGAGCAGTAGAGCGTACGAGCAGCAGCAGAGCGGGGGAGGAGGAGTGAGGAGATGAGTAGGCGGCAGCAGCGAGGCCATGGAATGGAAGGGGAAGGTTCAGTAGGGAGAAGATTCTACCAGAAACATGTGGGTTCTCTACACTTGTAGTACTGCTGCGATGCTCAAACCTCGAAGGCAAAGCTGTTCTTGGATTGTGTTTCTTTCCCCGCAGGATTCTGATCTTTGTACTGCTGCTAATTTTCTCATCTTTTTTTGTGGTGAAACTGCAGGGGTTTGTAGAGGTCACGGATGAGTTCCATCCAAGGAAGTGCTCGAGAGTCGAGACAGGGATATGTCTCTACAAACAGCGGTATTTTCCACATGCGACAAATCTGAAGTAGTAGGAATTTGTTCACTCGTTATTGTTAGTACACATTACTATAATCAGCAAAGTACTCCCTCCCCCGCATTTTAATTGTAGTGATGGTTTTTCATGCCCAATTTTGATCGTTTGTTTTTTAAAACTTTTTTAAAAAATTTAAAAACCATAAGTTAGGAGTAAGTATTATTCATGTTTTTATCATCTCATAACAACAAAAATACTAATTATAAAAAAATTTAAATGAAACGGATAATCAAAGGTGAGTACGGAAACTTATGGTTGCACTTAAAATGGGACGGAGGGAGTAAATATTAACGCCCAGTTCATCATATTAAGATGCAGATCCTATCTTTGATTTTCAGTTAGCACGTTTTTCAAATTGCTAAACGATTTGTTTCGTTTGAAAATTTTCTATATAGAAATTACTTTAAAATGTAATATAAATCCATCTTTCAAGTTGAAATAATTAAAAATTAATTAATTAATTATGTGCTAATAGTTTATCTCGTTTTACATGCCCACACTTAATATTCATATGTCACATGTTTGAATGGGGCCTTAGCCTTTTTCTTTTATGTTTTAGAAGATCGTACAAGAAATTAGATGACGATGATGATGAATATGTGGTGCCAATACAAGTTACCTTTACTTTATTGTATTGATTCATATAAATTATATATTTGATCTATTAATTTATTGAATAAAAAAAATCATAAGACTCGTTAGGAGCTCAAGCTCCGCTCGACAAAGCTCACTAGCTTTAACATGGGCTTGGGCTCGGCTTGCTCGAGCTAAACTCTAATCGAGTGTAGAACGAGCTAAGCTTGAGCAACTTGCAAGCCTCAAGCTTTTTTAACATCCCTACTTTCTAATGCCAACCATCTTTGGGGTAAATGTGCTGGTATGTCAGTGTTGGGGGCATTGGCTAGCTGAGCTCGAATCGAGCTTAGGATGAATCAAGCTTAGCAGCTTACGAGTCTCGAGCTATTTTAACATCTCTTTCAAAGGCCAACCAGCTTTGGGACGAATGTGCTGTGGCAGCCAGTGTTGGGGGCACTAGGGCAATTTTATCTGTTACAGGAAGAAGTATGCCAGTGGACCACCAACGGGGAATGGATGGCCCAGTTGGTAGAGAAAACTGATGTTGGAAAATGTCTCGTATTTTGTTATCTTCCTATTTGCGGTTACAGGTAATTCATCCATCCCATTCATCAGGCTTCCAGTCTCATTGGCTGGTCTTACTACCCATTCATCAGGCTTCCAGTCTCATTCAAGAATAAAAGGTCTGTAATCACTTAGATAAAAAACAGTGATTAGATAAAAAACACTATCCGATGGCCAAATATATTAGACGAATGAGAGGACGTATGCCGTTGCTTTCCGTCTCTTTGAGTATATATTTGGGGGGGAGGGAGTGAATATAGTGTTACGTGTGTAATGATATATGTGTAATTCTGACATGTAATTGAAAAATAAATAAAATCTATCAGAAATTTTGCAACGAACCGGTTGGTACAGTGAGCATGTCCATCTGGCCGTTGCGCCACTAGCTATGTGCGCTTGCTCACGTGTAGATGTTTGCCATATACTCCGTACTGCCGGTGCTCCCTAGTCTCTGCATCCCAAGATGACAAAACGGACGATATGCCACTTTAATATTGGGTTCGGATAAAATACCACTCAATACATTGCACCGGATAAAATGACACTCAATACATTGCCTACCGAATGAAATGCTACTTTAGAGATTTTTATGCCCAAAATACCCTGAAGAGAGAGAGAGAGGGGGAGAGGGGAGGGTCAGCCGGCTGGCGTCGGAGACCTCGCCAGGCGGTGGCGGAAGCGGCCGACGGTGACAACGGGGAGGGGAGGACGGGGTGGCGATGACAGGAGGAGGAGGATAGGCCTCGCCGGGCGGCGACCGGCGTGGTCGACGGGGAGGGAGGAGGAGGCGGCGCCGGGGGAGGAGGAGGAGGAGGCGACGCGGAGGGAGGAGGATGGCGCCGCGAGTAGCACCGGCCGGCGACGGGGACGACGGTCTGAGCTCCACTACAGTTGCCTCTTCCTCCGCCTTGTCCGCCCCACGTCGTCCCCGCCGGCCACTGCCGCCGCCCCGTCCTCCCGGCGAGGCCTATCCTCCTCCCCCCCGTCGTCACCGTCCTGTCCTCCCCTCCCCGTTGTCACCGCCGACCGCCTCTGCCGCCGCTCGGCGAGGTCTCCGCCGCCGGCCGGCCGGCCGGCCCTCCCCTCTCCTTCTTTCTCTCTCTCCAGGGCATTTTGGGCATAAAAATATCTAAAGTGGCATTTCATCCGGTAGGCAATATATTGAGTGGCATTTTATCCGGTGCATTGTATTGAGTAGTGTTTTATCCGAACCAATGTTAGAGAGTGGCTTATCGTCCGTTTTCTCATCCCAAAATATAATACTCCATATGAAATATAAGCATTTTTAGCGTAGTGTCAAGTCAACTATTTTTAACTTTGATTATTAATAGAAAAAAAATCAATCATGTAAAATTGATGTGACTAGATTTATCATTAATCAAACTATAACAATATGTAACTCTTTTTATTTAACATATTTTATTTTTATAGATATCTATTATATTATTAAAACAGCTTTGAAAGGAGGCACCACGTTCGCTGTGGGGGCTAGAAATTCCCACATTAATCGGAGAAAAAGAAAAGAAGAGTCTAAGTAGAAATACAATCTAAAAATAGCTAAAATTCGGAATTAAAAATATGCAATATCGAAAGAGGAGTCCATATAGAAACCCAATACTGTCAGGGTTATGGATACCACATACCTAATAGTAGTTGACTAAATCTCGGCAGGACCCATCACATGCCATGTCTTATACGGAAACAACCTGTGGATATAGGAGGAGTTCCGGATAAGGAAAGACAACTAGAGTTCTACATGGAAACGACAAGTACTACTCGGATTGTATCCATATTGGTTTCCCTAGTTCTACTTGGACAAGGGGACACCTATGGGTATAAATACAAGGCCCCCTAGGAGGAGAGGGGACACCCACAATCATATACACGGAACAACATACAAGCCAACATACGCCAAGACAAGCTGCCGGATATCGACATCAGGGATATGCCTGGATCGGCCCTATCCGGTACCTACAGAGGCCGGCCGTAGGGATCTAGCGCTGTCTCTGATCTCACCGGGTACGAACTCGAGGAGGAAGACTACCCTGTTATCGACTACAAGTCAGACCTTCAGACCGCCATGTCGACAACACTTAGATAGGCTACCCCAAATATTGTACTGGTGTGATTATGGTGAATAAGAGCAATACCGGCTTCAGCCAACAGGATGTAGGGTTATTACCTGACAATTCAGGGGCCCGAACCTGTATAAAAATCCTCGTCCCCATCTCTTTTACCTCAGTCTCGCGTATATCCTAGTACCAACGATCCCCATACTATACAAATACCGGAATCGTGACATCAAACGTCGACAAATACGTGATTAATTAAAATTCAGAATAGAAATAAAATAAATTTCGAAATTAGAAAAAGAAAAAAGAGGAGTTCGAGTAGGAATACAATTTGAAAGTAACTGAAATTCGGAATTAAAAATAAGGAATATTGAAATAAGAGCCATACATGAATCCAATACGATGTTAATTAAAATTCAGAATAAAAAAATTAAAAAAAATCAAAATTAGAAAAAAGAAAAGAAAAGAAGAGTTCAGCTAGGAATACAATTTAAAATTTACTTAAATTCGGAATTAAATATAAGCAGTATTGAAAATAATAGTACATATAAAAACCCAATAGTAGATTAATTATCAAAATAAAAAATAAAATAATATCCGAAATTAGGCAAATTAAAAAGAGAGTTAAAATAGGAATACAATTTTGAAACAACTGAAATTAAAAATAAAAAATAAATATATCAAAAGAACACAATACAAAAAATAAAATAAATTTTGAAGTTATAAAAAGAAAAATAAGATTTCACTAGGAATACCATTTATATATAACTAAAATTGGTGATAAAAAATTAGACTATTGAAAGAAAATATCATCTAAAACACATGACGAGATTAATTAAGTAACAGTCCTATAGAGGAGTAAAGTGGTGGCGGTTGATGAGATATCTAAAAACTATTAATAAAACACCAAATATAATTCTAATGACGATTAAAATGAAGGACGACGGGCAGGTTGTGAAGCAATCGGTCAAGGCGGTTGGCGGGGACTTCGAGAAAGTAAAAAAATGACCCCCAATGCTAATCATATTTGATTTTTAAAATCTCAATTACAACAAAAATAAGAGGCATTGGGCGGGTCGTATAGGAGTACAATAGCAAAGCCGCCGATGGTTGGTGGGTCTTTTAGAAAGTAAAAAATGAATTCCAACGATAGTTATGTTTGATTTTTACAGTCCCAATGATAATAAAGAGTATGCAGCAGACGGGTCGTAGATAAGTATAGTGGCAGCGTTTGACGAGATTTCTAAAAATTATAAAAAACATGAAACCAACGAGACAGTAAACTCTAAAAACTATAAGGTTTAATTTTTAAAGGTTCGAGCTTCTAAAAAGTAAAAAAAAAAAAACCCCAATGATAATCATGTTTGATTTTAAAATCTCAATGACAATAAAAAAGGGTGGCAGCGGGCGAGCCGTAGAGGAGTACAGTGACAAAGTCGCTAACGCTTTGGCGGAACTTCTAGAATAAAAAAAATGAAACTAAACGATAATTATATTCGATTTTTGAAATAGCAATGACAATAAAGAGAAGATGCAGTGGACGGTCGTAGAGGAGTATAATGGCAGTGTTTGACGGGACTTCTAGAAAATATAAAATAGAAGCCCAACAGGACAATAAACTCAAACTATAAGTTTTTAGATCCATTCTTTAAAGATTACAAGGAGAATGAATAGTAACAGTAGTAGATCTGGCAAGCTAATAAAGAATAATATGACAGAAGTAAGAGGTAGCAATTGGTGTGACTTTTAAAAACTATAAAATTAGAAACACGAGGATAACAAGGTTTAGTCTTTAAATCTTAAGACAACGAGATAACTATTTAATAAATTTTAAGTAAAATCATATTAAAAATATATAATTTTATATGGGTGCTAGCCGCGCAGTTGCGCAGGCCACCCAGCTAGAATCTCTTGGTCAAAGTAGCATCTCGAAGACGGTATCGGAGTAAAAAAATGCTTATATTTTGGGGCAGAGGGAGTAACTTTTAGTCTTTAGAATTTATTCCAAAATATAATTTTTTTTATTAACATCTTCTTCCCAACCAATTATAATCCTCCACTATTCAATTTCTCCACTTAACTCTACTTTTCATTCAATTACAATATTTCTCCATTTAATTTCATTTATATTCTTAATAAATGTGTCTAACCTTAAAGTTGTTATATTCCAATACTAAGTTAATACTTCATCCGTTTCACAATATAAAACTTTCTGACATTATCTACATTCATATAGATGCTAATGAATCTATATATATATAATATATATGAATATTAGTAATGCTATGAAGTCTTACATTGTAAAGTCGGAGGGAGTAACAAATTTGTAGCGAAGTCTTCCGAGTGATGGACGTGGACCTGCAGACGGGGGAGCTCCGTCTCGCGTCGTGGCGAACTGGCGATGGCGATATGGGAATCTCTGTCATCTCTTCTCTAGCTTGCAGGCAGCACAAAAGCAGAGAGATACTCCGTATGTGTGTGTGATGCATGTCCACGCGACTCCCCAGCGCGCGCTGCGCGTCGTGTGTGGATCGACGACGACGACAAAATGGACAGACGAGGAAGGAAGAACCGAAGATGATAACAAATGGCGATGCAGCAGCACAGCTGCACGCGCAACGAGGCGCGCGCGCGAGCAAAGAAAAAAGCAGAGAAACGGCTCGTTGCAAACGTCAAGAGCTCTCAAAGAGAGCGAAGAGCGCATCAGCTTCGTCGTCTCCTTCCTCCCCCACTCCATTGCGGTGGTGTGAACTAGCGTCAGTGCCATCACCACCTTAATTGGCTTGGTCTCATCATCTCCTCCAGATCCATCCGTCCGTGATCCGTCGATTTTTTCTGAAGGTTTCTTCAGGGCGGTTGGTTTCGAGGGGAGGGAGGGAGCTCATCCGATCCGTTTCTCGCGGAAAGGAGCCGGCTTTTCGGTCGCGCCTGCGCCTGCCTCCGCGTCGTTTCCTCTAGAGAGAGAGAGGCGCCTCCTCGTGTTCGCCACGATCTCTCTTCTTGGCCCCCTCGGTTTCCGCTCCTGCTACGACGACCGAAATCATCTCTTCTATACCAGTAAGGTGTGTTGCTTTGCTTCTTCTCCCCTTGGTGGTGGTGTTCTCAGATCGATCAATCTCTCGGTGTCATATATCGCGCGTCAGGTTGTTCTTCTTGGTTGGTTGGTTTGATTGGGGAGAGATCGATCGATCGATCAGGGTCGACGACGATGACCGTGGAGAACGGGGCGGCGCTGTTCGGCGAGGAGGAGCTGCGGGACGTGAGCGGGGTGCGGGTGGGCGACAGGTTCGTGGAGGTGGAGTGCGGCTGCACCAGCGCGCGCTACGGCGACGCCGTCGGCCGCCTCCGCCTCTTCGCCTCCGGCGAGCTCCAGGTCTGCTGCGACTGCACGCCCGGCTGCGACCAAGGTACGTACGTACACCCGTCACCCAACGGTTTAGCATGCGATTACCATAAAATATACCGTGATTTTAAGAACTGAGAAGGTTACCACATGGGCATCTCTCGTTGATTTCACTTCACGTCAATTTGTTACTTACCACTTAATCCTGATGCTGCCACTAGTAGGAAATTACTCCACTATAGTATGGTCCTGTTTAAATTCCAATTTTTTTTCTTCAAACTTTCAACTTTTCCGGCACATCGAACTTTTCTACATACAAACTTTCTATTTTTTATCATATCATTTCAATTTTTTCAAACTTTCAATTTCTACACACACCTAGGCTGTGTTTTTCCTTCCAAAGTTGGAAGTTTGGGTTGAAATTGGTACGATGTGACTGAAAAGTTGTGTGTGTATGACAGGTTGATGTGATGGAAAAAATTAGAAGTTTGGATCCAAACACAGCCCCTATATAGCATGCAGTGCAATGCCTACTGCTAGCAGCTTGCTAGGGCCTAGGGCTAGTCGCTTGCTTTTGCCGTGCAGTGCTGTTGACTCCATTTTTTTGTTCCATGCCTGTGTACTTTCACAATCTCCTTGCAGAGATCTTTGTTCTGTTCATGTCTGTACGTACTTTCTGTACGTTCAGCTCCATGTTTGTTCAGCTCATGGGCGTTCCCAAATGTGCCCGTACTTGCATTCACCGTTTCTCTGTAACTTGTGTGATTGCATGGGATCATGCATGTTCATGTATCCACCACAATTAATGACCACTGCATTATATCGATCAACATTTGTCTGTCTCTGAACATTTGCAGATAAGCTGAGCCCAGCGGCGTTCGAGAAGCACTCCGGGAGGGAGACGGCGGGGAGGTGGCAGAACACAGTGTGGGTGATCGTCAAGGGGGACAAGGTGGCGCTCTCCAAGACCTGCCTGCTCAGGTACTACCACAAGAAGCTCAAGTCGTCGGCCAGCGGCGGCGGCCGCCGGCCGCCGTGCCACCGCGACGAGTTCGTCCGGTGCGCCGGCTGCGGCAAGGAGAGGCGGTTCCGGCTCAGGACCAAGGAGGAGTGCCGCCTCTACCACGACGCCACGGCGCGCCATGACTGGACCTGCAAGGACATGCCCCCCGCTGGCAGGTAAATTAATTATACGCTGTCTGTCTGTCTGTCAAATTGTCAGAGCTCAAGAACACATGAATGGAAGTTGAGGACATGATTTGATTTAGCCGATCATTCGGATTGTGATGTTTGGTTTGGATTTGCATTTTGCAGGTGCAGGGTGAGAGTGAGCTGCGAGGAGGAGGAGGAGAGGGCGAGCAGGAAGGCGTCGAGGGGGTGCGCGCGGGCGGCGACGTGCAAGGGGTGCGTGAGGTGCGTCTGCTTCGGCTGCGAGACCTGCCGCTTCGCCGGCTGCGCCTGCCAGACCTGCGTCGATTTCTACCGGATCAACTACATGATCAACTCGTCGTAGAAATATATATGTTCATCGTCTCAATGGGATTATTAATTATTGGTTTTGGTAGGTAATGGAGAAGAACTGATCATATAATTAGCCGATTTTGAATCACCAAAATGTAATCTGGCCGGCCGTGTCAATGGCATAGCATGAACGTGGAAGCTGTCGCGTCGGCATTATGCGCCGCAGATAGAGATGGCTTTGACGTGAGGACCGTGGTGTGCAGTGTGCAGACGTATAGAGGTGTGATAGAGTAGTGTTGTCGTCAGGTACAGTGGCTGCGCCCATGCGGCCGCCTTCGCAAGCCTACACCGACGACGAAAAGGACATAGAGGTCGCGTCGCCATGGCGCACGGGGAGGCCCAAGGGGCGAAAGGCCCTGCCGCTACTGAAACGGCGTGCGGTTGGGACTTGGGGTACAGCTGATACCACAACGTGTGCACGTCACACAAAACTGGTACTCCCTCCATCCCATCATATGGCAAGTTAGTACTTAGTACTGGATTGGATACATCCGATACTACGAATTTATATAAGAGACTGTCGAAATTTAATACTAAGTTTTGTCATATCCAGTACTAGTTATTTCTGGTAATAGGATTGGGATGGCTGCCCTTGCTCTAAAAAAAACAGTACCAGGTTGCGACATTCGAAATTTCGAGCTGATCTCCGGGCCCGGACAGAGGAAGTAGTAGATGACGCATCCCACTTGATAATGCAGCGGTAAAAGGTATGTGATTTCAATTGTAAAGCCTTGTATTTAGATCCCAACACGCTCATAACTTATTTTTAAAAAATATTTGAAGGGATATATCTCCCACCAAATCTTGTTTTTTCTAAGATCATCACGCATTCACGCGTCCAATCTCCAGCTCGTGGTCGCCATTGATCTTCGGCATGCACAAGAGAAGGTGCTCGTCTCGGGTGAGGAAATGAAAAGCTTAAGCGACACAGAAAAAAGAAATAGAAAATGAATCATCCCCAAGTTATTTCGTCTTAGAACCTCAGGACTTACTAGTTCAGTAATAATATGTACATCAAGGATCGATCATCTAACAAAATTCATATCTGGAAGACAGTCACTCTCATATATCAGAATCATGGTTCATAAAAAATCCAGTTATGTTTCAGTGTTTGACAAAAACATTGGAACCGGATGTACTGTAAGGAGGACATGGACATCACATACTACAACTTCAGTGCTCTGTAAGTGAATGAAGCTAGTTCACCCGGGCACTTCAGCCCGCGCAGAAATTACTCGCGTGGATGCGCCCAACAGGCCACGATGGAAACCAACAAAGTGACACAGCAAACCCAGTCGAATTTGCAAAGTCTGGTCATACATTAATTTGAAGGCTTCACTAAACCGGGGTATATTGTGAAACATAGGCAAACACACAAGGGTGTCCAAAGTGAAGTTCACCGTAAACGAAAAAAATTGAATATTACATGCAACTGATCATGCCTCCGTTTACGAATACATCGAAGCAAAGACTGAACCATTCAAGAGGAGTTCACTCAGCGAGTCAAAATTTCGCTGGTGTAAAACCACCAGCGTTACCTATCTTTTATCTGCGGTGACGGCCACCGCCTCTCCCAGAAGAGTGCCGGCCTCCCCGTTGTTGCTGCCTTCTACCATGGAAGGATGAGTTCCCTTGATTAAACTGCCCAGAACTGAATTGCATAGGTGGCTGCTCTCCATCTCCCTGCGGTGATGCTGACTGCCCAAATCCTTGGCCATTGGGAAATCCTGCAGGAGGCCCTTGTTGCACTGTATGGCCAGCCATGTGTGGAGCCTGCCCAAAATTACCTTGATCCATAGGCAATTGAGGTGGACCAAATGGAGGATTCATCTGTGCCATTGTTGGTCCACCAAATGCCATTGCATTAGAAGGCATTCCACCTTGCGACATAAACTGAGGTGGAGGTACAGGCATTTGGTTCAGGAAGCCACCAAAGTTATGGTTCTGGAACTGTTGCTGGTATTGATTGGCTCCAATGAGTAGGTTCTGCATGATATTAGCTGCAAAAGCAGCTCCTTCAATCCCCATATTTGGATGTGGTGTAGGTGTTAGACCACCTGGCCAGACAACATTAGGTTGCTGTTGTAAGAACTGCTGAGACGGATTCATGAAGCGACCACCCATCTGATTCGTAAGCTGATTAGACGCAGGCATAACAGGATGAACTGGGCCTGGTGGCAGCTTTGTTGGTGCACTCATAGGACCATCTTGACAACCCAATGGGCGGATTGCATCAACTACAGGAGCCTTATCAGGGTGATGAAAATGAGGTTGCGATTGGCGACCTGGTGCAGGTCCATCACGGCTCCTGGGTGGCATGTCTTTCCGAAATCCAGAGCCCCTAGGTTGTGGTCTCTTCTTATCACCAGAAGTTTTCTTACCCTCATGCTGCCTATCAGTCTGCCTTTTTGCCAGCCGTAGTGATCTTTTGTACTCAGCCTCTTTCTCATCATCAGAGAATTCAGGGTCTGTTTGGTCCTCGTCATTCTCTCCAGATCCATCATAGCCTTTGGCATACAGTTCCTTCATATTTAGGATGTGGTCTGCAAACTCTGCAACAAAAGAGACAGCAGTTCCTGCACTGATATCAGCAGGCACCTCTTCTGCAGAGTTGTACCGTACAAGATAGTATGGGTTCTTGACAGGTCCAAACAATTCATCAACAATACCAAGTGGGATCCTGCTTTCTGTTATCCAGAGTATCGAACCCTCATTCAGGGGATTGTGTTGTACTGACCCTTCAACAATCACTCTCTCACCCATGATCTGGAAGCACAGAAAGCAAGCAAACATCCAGGAGAAGAAACTTAGTATATAATCCACCATCCTAGGATTAAATGATAAATGACAATTTTGAAAGCAATCTTAAATAATATAGAAGATTAGTATAACTATGCTACAAAGAATGGTGCTTGCAGTAGACAGATTGTATAAGCATAACCCGCAAAATCCAGACAGTTACAGAGCACCAAAAATACATTACAAATATATATCAGTAGACTAGAACAATAGATTCCTACTCTTCTATACAAACTAAATAATGCTTACACTAAAATAAAAAGAACAGGGTGAATCTTCACTGGAGACACATGTAAATAACTGGTACTAACAAAGTGAGGGGATCAAACAAGAAGGTGCTTTAAATGCTCCATTACAGAGACAAATACTCAGATGAAAAGGTCATGTTAAAAATAAAACTTACAGCTGAAATTGTTCCTACTGGTAGGGTCTGATGATGTGGTTCCAGCTGTACATCAATCTTTGGCACTGGAGGAAGGACCTGCAAAGTATACTAGTTTAGAATAGAAATAAGCAACATCAAAACTTAAGCAAAAGCAAAAGAAACATCAGGCTCCACTCTTTTGTTTATAAATTACTTTGTCATTGCAAGTATCTAGAAGAACCTATAATATCTCAGTGACACACAGTCCGTGGATTTGACAAAACAACTCTATAGAAGTTTTCACTTTGTAAAGGAGGGTGGCTAGTATGCAAGCCATGTAACAAGTTGAGTTATTGTCAAGCCAATTATGCTAGCTAGATACTGAGCGGTACTCATTAAAATAATTAGCATTCCAGTATATCCAAGTAAACATCACCAAGTAACAACAACAGAGAGACTAGTCAATGAATACCTCTACTTCATGTTTGGATTTGATAGGACCCTTTGGTGCTTCCTCATCATCGTCATCACTTGCAAGCATCAATTCACCCTCTTCAAAGAGGGAATCCGTGTCACCAGCACCGCCAGTTTTCTTGGCCATCTGCTCTTCCTCGTCACTGCTCGAAGAGGCTTCGCTTGACTCCCTCTTATCTTCCTCCTCATCACTGCTCGACGAAGCCTCAGACGACTCCTCCTCGCTACTCTCTGACTCTTCCTCGTCGCTCTTGTCCTCCTTATCTCCTCCCCCTTCCGCTTCCTCTTTCACCAAGGCCAAGGAAATACTATTCATGTCAGCATCAACAGGTACAGTACTCCTCTCAACATCCACCATCATCTCTGAACTATCCTCTCTTACAGCCAAATCACCGATATCCGAAGACGGATGCTGATCCTGCCCAAGTTGCGGAACCAATCCTCCGCTCCCTGTCTCAGGCTCCATCTTAACATCCAATTCGCCGCCAAAAGAGGCGCCTAATTGCTCTGGCAACGCGTCCCCCTTCTCCTCGACCCCGCGGCTCTCGGACACCGAACCAGCCGAGACCTTACCAGCATCGCAACTCGCGGGCTCCTCGGCGATACCGAGGCCCTTGGCCATCTCGTCCGCCATGGGCGCCTGGTCGAGGTCGAGGAGCCACTCCACGACGGGGTCGAAGGCGGTGTCGGTGTCGGAGCTCGCGCGCGGCGGTGACGGTGTGGGGGGCCTAGGATGCCGCGCCATGGGCGGGGGAAGGGAGGTCGCTAGGGTTTCCGGGGAGGAGGAGGAGGAGGAGGGGCGGCGCCGCCATGCCTTGCTTTTATTCAGGGGGTTTAGGGTTTTAGGTTCTCGCTGCGGCGCCGCGCGTGTTCATATGGGTGGGGAGTGAGAAGGGGGAAAAGCTATCTCTCTCGCTGCTGCTGCTAGGTTTTGGGTATTGGTCGGAAGAGGAGGAGACGTGGCGGTGGCGGCGGCGGCGGCGGTGTGGGTAGACGTTGGTGTAGCCGGCGTCGAGGTAGGAGGCGGCGCGAGGGGAACGGGTGTTCCCGGTGTGTTAGGGCTAGTGGTATTAGCGTGGCTCTGTTTTTGAGTGGGAAGGGGAATTGATTGACTGGGCCAAGTTATGGGCCTTGAGAGCGAAAAGGAAGAGAAAAGCTAGAATTTTTTTTATTTTTAATTTTTTTTATTAAAAGTTTTACAAAAATAATTTTTCATTTTGAAAATTGACAGAAGTAGTCGCCTACCGCCCTCTGGGAGGGCGATTTTTAAAAATCGCCATCCCAGAGGGCGGCGAAAGTGACGTGGCAGACGGCCGTTCACTCTCGGGCGACGGCCGTCAACGAAATTTGCAGGCGGCCCCCTTGCCGCCCTCCGCTAGGGCGATTTTGCACTGTGCGGGGGGCCGCCTGCAAATGGGCGGCGGGGGGCCTGGAATTTTGCAGGCGGCCCCCTTGCCGCCCTGGGGGAGGGCGATTTTTGCCTCCCCCCTATAAAGCCCAGCCCTCTCTCTGAAATTTCATTATATTCAGTAAAAATCAAAAAAAAACGAAAGAGAGAGAGGGGAGGGCAGCAGAAGGAGAGCGGCGAAGCCCTGCTGGTTCGCTCACTTCATCACTGGTTTGCTCCCATACATCTTTTGCATTTGTACTAATATGTTATGTTTGAGTATATATGTTGCGTTTTAGTTTTAGTTCCATATATTTTAGCAGATCTGTAGCACACAGCACATATGTGTAGATCCAGAATATAGAATATAATAGTATGAATTGAGACATAGACAGTAGTGTTAATTGTAAGATGTAGTTTAGTTTGATCTGGAGAATGTAACCTACTTTTAGAATTTTGGAGAACAATATTGTAGAGAATGTAACTTAGGGCGTAGTACAGAAAAGCGAGGTTAACGTAGTTATTGTTTTCATCAGGCACAATGTCAAATAAGGTCACATTTCAGATAGTTCACGGTGAAGGAAATATTAGATTTGGTCCAGATGGTGTTGATCTGTCAGATTTTGTAATGACATCTAAGGGCATCGATAGGCCTGCGGAGAGAACATTTCAGTCAATTTATAGTTGGTTGTTGAGAGGATTTAGAATAGACCAAGAAGTCTACACAATGTCAGTATCAGTTGTAGTGAGTCGTGCAACAGAAGGTTATTTTTGGGAACTAATGCCGATGGACAGCACTGCTGCTTGGAGACGGTATGTGGAAATGGCTTTTGAACGGTCATGGCCCCTTGTTATATTTGTGTCGGTACAAGAGAAAGATATAAATGTTTCAATGCAAACCGAAGATGTAGATGGTCCTATCAATGCAGGGGATGTTGTTGGACCATCGATGCAAAATGAGGAAAATCAACCAAGGGAGGAGCAGGCCATGGGCATGGCGGATGAGGGGGAGAGAGTCGGTATAATTGTTGATGAAATGGAGAGGGAAGATTCGGATAATGAGGAAGCGGACGACGACGCATCATCCGATGAGGAAGGTGATGTAATGGCCACTAATTGGGCAAATGAGAACTTCTCTGGACTTGTTATATCAGAGGGTGATCATGTACCCTGGGAGTATAAGGAGAACGAGGTAATTGAGGGTGCAAGGTATGCTCATAAGGATGAGATGAAGGAGGCGGTGAAGCATTGGGCAGTTTCCTTGCAGAGAGAGTTTAGGGTGGTCAAGTCAACAAATTATGTGTATGAAGTGAGGTGCATGAAGGAAGATTGTCCGTGGCGTGTCCATGCATATAAGGGTAAATGGAATGATTATTGGAAAGTTACCATTGTGACCGAGCACAAGTGCTACTTACAAGGGGTGGAGAAGTATCACCGAAACATCACTTCAGCTTTTGTGGCAAGTGAGATGTATAGCAGTGTTGTTGGTAACATTGGCTTTGAACCAAAATCAATTATTAGGCACATCGAGAACAAATTCAAGTACACCATAAGCTATGCAAAGGCCTGGAGAGCCAAACAAAAGATTATTGAGATGAGGTATGGCACATTTGAAGCTTCTTATGATAATTTGCCTCGTTTGTTAGCCACCATTGCCCAGAGGAATAATAATACTTACTATGACCTACATACATTTACATCGGTTGATGATCGAACAAAGAGTGTGCTGCAAAGAGCCTTTTTCTCATTGGGTGCTTGCATCAATGCTTTTGTGCATTGTCGACCTGTTCTATGCATAGATGGAACTTTTATGACAGGTAAATACCGAGGTCAGATATTGACAGCAATTGGGTGTGATGGGAACAACCAGGTTCTACCTATGGCTTTTGCATTTGTAGAGAGTGAGAACACTGAAA
This sequence comes from Oryza meridionalis, assembly GCA_000338895.3. NCBI lineage: Eukaryota > Viridiplantae > Streptophyta > Magnoliopsida > Poales > Poaceae > Oryza > Oryza meridionalis. The sequence continues at coordinate 25,054,802 of CM002528.2, forward strand.
GCTGGTACTGGTTCCTAGAGAGAGTGCACATTGCAGTGGTGCGTATGAGGCCCAACGTTTGCCTTATACATGATCGTCATGCGGGTATGTTGCGGGCTATTGACTACTTGCAGAACGGTTGGGATGAGAAGGGACTTCCAGCTAAGTGGCCTGATGTTCGGAGTCGGTGGTGCATGCGTCACATGGGTGCAAATTTCTACAAGCAATTCAAGAACAAGCATCTTATGGAGCTCTTTAAGAGGCTCTGTGCACAGAACCAAGAGAAGAAATTTAATGAGTTGTGGGACAAGTTGGATGAGTTGACAACGAAGCAAACAGATGAGCAATCTCGCAGACCACAAGTTGAAGGTGACGAGCCTCCCATACCTCTTAGTGCATTACATGATGACCCACCAACAATGAGAAGGAGGTCAGGGTCGTCCATCAGAAATTTCACTCAGTGGATTGAGAATGAGCCTAAGGAGAAGTGGTCTCTATTGTTCGACACCGATGGATCTCGGTATGGCATAATGACAACCAATTTGGCAGAGGTGTACAACTGGGTAATGCGAGGAGTTCGGGTACTTCCATTGGTTGCTATTGTTGAATTCATCCTTCACGGCACACAAGCCTACTTTAGGGATCGATACAAGAAAATTGGTCCGTCCATGGCCGATAACAACATAGTGTTTGGCAACGTAGTGACAAAGTACATGGAAGATAAAATCAAAAAGGCATGGAGACATAGAGTTGTTGCTCAAGGCACACAAGTGCATCGGTATGAAATAATGTGTGTTGATAGGAGCAGGCGTGGTATCTATCGCAAGCAAGCCGTGCAGGAATGTGTCTTGAAGGCGGATGGTGGATGTACCTGCAGTTGTATGAAGCCGAAGCTTCATCACCTTCCTTGCTCACACGTTCTTGCTGCTGCCGGTGATTGTGGCATATCTCCCAATGTGTACGTCTCAAATTATTTCAGGAAAGAAGCAATCTTTCATACATGGAGTGAGGAGATATATGGGTTCGGGATCTCAGGATCTTACACAACGCTGAGTGCCCAAGTTTTTTATATTCCAGATCCATCTAAGTTAAGGGTGAAAAAGGGACGACGCCAAACTAGACGCATCAGAAATGATATGGATGAGTCAGAAGCAGGTGGGAGGACTTTACGCTGCAGCAAGTGTGATCTGCACGGCCATACTTACAAGAAATGCCCGAAGAATGCACTTGTTCCAAGCGGCGCAGATGCTAGTCCATCTGGACAGGCAAGTGATGGTAGGCGACCACCTGGTGAAGGAACAACAAGCAGGCGCGCAAGGCCAAGGCGTCGTCGCGCAGCAGGCGATTCCATGGTGTAACAATGCTATCGATTTAGGAAATAAAATGCTGTTGTGATATGATGAGTGTTCGGACTAAATACTTCTATCGTGTAATTTCAATTGAATGTTGTTGTAATGAGTACCTCCGACTATTGTTGTACTAGTAGTATTGCGAACTATTCGGTGTTGTATCATAATGTTATCGTGATGAGTGTTCGGACTAAGTACTCATATCGTGTAACTGCAGTTATTGTTGTAATCAGAAATATTCCGTATGGTGACACTTTTGTTTGTTTGTACTCTTGTTTAATATGTGTTAGTAATTCGCTTATGAACATTTATTACTTATGTTGAACTAATTATTTATATTTTTCTGATCAATTTATTTGATGCAGGTATGGCGTACGACACACCGGCGCTGTTCAACCGTGGGATTGACAGGAACCACCGCTCGTTCCTGTCAGCAGTCGAGGGTGCACAGCTCGGCACCTTCCGTCCACGCACATCGCGCGAGTGGTTGCGTGTCGACCCCCGTCACGTTCCTTGGTACGCGTATGTTCACATTTCAACTCAACTTTGCTTTGTGTTGTACTTATGTTTGAAGTTTGCTCTATACAGGTTGCGTGCGGCAGGCCTTCTACCACTTTGTAGGCTTGTTGAGGCGGCGGCGGACGTCCGTGACCCAGCGAAGCGGTGGGATGCAGACCGGTCACTCCTTGCCGCTCTGGTAGACCGCTGGAGACCTGAGACGCACACGTTCCACCTTCCCTGTGGGGAGATGGCTCCGACACTGCAGGACGTGTCGAACCTGCTCGGGCTACCGCTGGCGGGAGCACCAGTTGGTCCCGTCGACGGTGTTTTTGGGTGGAAGGAGGATATCACTGTGCGCTTCGAGCAGGTGATGCGCCTTCCACACCTAGGACCGGCCAACACCCTTCCTCCGTACTCTACAGTCGGGCCTAGCAAGGCTTGGTTGCTCCAGTTCACTGTAAGTAAATAAGTTGTTATTATCATACATGCTTATTTGTGATCAACAGAGTGTTTTGTACTAACATTTCATTCTTAATTGTAGGCGGACCTTCTGCACCCTGACGCTGATGATTACTCGGTCCGACGCTCCCTTGAGGCGTACCTGTTGTGGTTGTTCGGGTGGGTGATGTTCACTAGCACCCACGGGCACGCTGTGGACTTCCGGCTGGTCCACTACGCACGGTCCATCGCGGATGCTCAGCCACAGGACGTGCCGCAGTGGAGCTGGGGTTCTGCCATGCTAGCAGCCACGTACCGTGCCCTCTGTGAGGCGTGCACGAAGACTGACGCGGGTGCGATCATCGCTGGCTGCCCTATGTTGCTTCAGCTTTGGGCAGCCGAGAGGTTTGCCATAGGTCGACCAGTGGTGGACAGCGCACCCTACGGGGTTGGTCGCAGCGCGCAGTGGCCAGAGGACAGTCCCACGATGGGGACTTACTGGTGTCGACGTGGGGTTAGTGCAACTTCGCTGCGTTATAAGTTTATCAGTCGTCTTCTTTTTTTTCTTCACATAACATGTCTAATTCCGATCATGTTTATTGCAGCGTCGTTACGCTCACGTCCAGGTGAGACGAGGTTACCCGGACTTCGTGTTCGAGTTTGACCGTCTCCAGCCGAGCGACGTCATCTGGGAGCCGTACACAGAAGAGGCCGTCGCTGCGAGAGCACCGCTAGGACTTTCGTCCTTGTGCACACGCGACCAGGCTTACTGGCTTACCATCCTGCCGATGGTGTTCGACATTTTCGTTGAGCCTCACTGCCCGCAGCGTGTGATGAGACAGTTCGGACTTAGGCAGGTGTTTCCGGGCAACGTGCAGCCGACCGTCCTCCCTGCCGACCACTCGTGAGTTCGGATTGTTCATTTCTAAATTTTTATGATAATTACTTCATCGAGCCATATAATTTACCTCTCTTCACAGGTTGACTCGACGGGGACAGCTAGCAGGCGCACATTGGGCTCCACGTGTACAGCAGTACGTTGACGACTGGGTGTTAGCTACAGAGGAGGTGATCAACGAGCTCTTCCCACACACGGAGGAGAACTACCGTGACTACCTTCGCTGGTACCTTCCTCGCACTCGTGCGCGTGTGACCTTCACTCCAGACGCCCCAGAGCCGCACGTTGCCGCTGTCACGGACGCGTATCCCACGCACCGTGACCGAGACTACTTCGTGGGGGTACGTCGAATTTGTATTAGTTCTTACAATTATTTTATTTATCTTGCATAATATAGGACAATTACTGAATTTTTTATTTCCATCTTGCATAGGCTGATGCCGCACGGGATATCAGTGCCGATATCACCGCAGTCCAAGTGAGGTTGAACAGAGGTTTGCACTTGACTCACGTTGAGCAGAGGGTGACCTTCGACCAGATGCAGGAGAAGATGCATGCGGTCATGCGCGTCTTCTCCTGTCGCAGCGCCGTGGACGTCGTACCTCCAGCTGGTCCGGTACAACCACGGCCTCGCGCGCCTACCGTCCGAGCAGGACCTCGACCTACGGCACCTGTTTCGCACGGTACTGCTCAGCCCAGAGGTTTCTTAAGATTTGTTTCTGTTTTTGTACGAAAACATCACTCCGTCGTAACTTGATGTTCCATCCTCGCAGGACCTCGTTTGCCTTCGAGCGCCCCTAGCTTTGGAGCAGTGCGACCTACAGCACCGGTTTCGCACGGTACAGTTCAGCCCAGAGATTAGTTCATTTTTGTTTCAGCTTTTGCACGAATATGTCACCATGTTTTAACTGCACGTTTCCTCATCGCAGGACCTCGTCTGCCTTCAAGCGCGTTCGCAGGCACGACCGGCGCTTCCGCGAGCTCCGCAGGGGCGTTCGCCACCTCTTCGGGCGCGTTCGCCAGCTCTTCCTCTCACGGAGCGTCGATCCCTCGCCCACACGGTACTTTACTTTTTATTAATACTATTAAATACCTCTATGAAACTGATGGTCCTTGTCCAGCAGGATTTGCAGCCGGGATCTTCGGTACTGGGGCCTCTTCGTCTCACACCAGTAGGACTGGTCCTACTAGCCAGTTCTACGACGACGACTTGCACGGTGCACACCAGCACGACGTACTAGGCTCCTCTCAGCTTGGAGGAGCTCCAGAGGCGCACACTCAGGAGCAGCCAGAGGTCACACCTGTACAGGCAGGACGGGTTGGCCGTGCCGTACCCCCGGACCGACTCACGTACTCCGAGGGGCACATTAGGGCGCAGGGTAGGAGGGACAGGGGTAAGAGGCCTCGTCAGTAGTGTTCTACCTCTTCAGTCCTTATGTGACCGTTTCTTTTGGCTTACAAACTTGTAAAGCAGTACTACTTTTACTATTACTACTGCAGTACTACTTGTGTTTGTCTCATCTACATAGTTCTTTTCATTCATATGGTGCTAGAACAACTTATGCTCACGACAACACACTTTCGGCGCTTCACGGTAGTGTCAGATCCAGTAGCGCGCACATTCCACAACAGCACACATGAAAAGCGGCAGCTCGAGTTGTCACTATCAACTTTCGGCGCTCCCTGTTGACATAAAGTGAATCACGCCCACGCGTGATCGTCTTGTCACATCTAATGAATAATGTATCTCATTGAGTTCACATATATTGCAGTGAAAACGACGCTATATAATTGACAATCTGAAGGCAACCTCTTCATATCTTCTTTCCCACTAGCACACAACACACAAAAATGGAAGCGCCATTCCTTGAGCGTCTCAACTGGCGAAGCGATCCTTTTGCTGGTTGGTTTCCACCATGGTGTGACCGTCCTTTGTGCGATTGTGGGGATGGATGCATACTCAAGTCTTCCCTCATGATACAAACTCGGGGCAGGAGATTCTTCCAATGCGCGAACTTTGATCAGGTATGCTTCATCTATTCGAAGTTCAAATGGATAAAAAAACTAACTTCTTCGTACACAATTGTAACATCTTACGCAGACATATCGTCCAATGTGCAACTTCATCGAGTGGGTAGACATGGAGAACCCACAAAACGACGGAACACGTGCTTACCCACGTAGTGAAACAAGATCGGACTACCTAAGGCGGAAGGATGAGCATGAACGTCGAATTGCTGCTGAGGCTTTAGAATGGCACGTAAATCCCCTAGGACTCCCCACATGGCGTGAGCGTCCGGAGTGTCGTTGTGGTGACCGTTGTCAGGTCATAAGGTCCGTAAGGCACCGAACTCGAGGACAAAGGTGTTTCATGTGTCCAAACATTGTCGACGATGATTTCGTGGTAATTACAACTATTCTTTTCATCACTCCTCAGTACTATCATTAACTTAACTATCCCAAAATGGATGTACATAGGAGGATGTAAGGAAATGTCAATTTGTACAATGGATTGACACAGTCAGAGTTACTTCAAGTGGCGGGCCGATAACGCAACCTGAACCGACCATACAGTTCATTCATGCTTGGATGGAGTACGAACATCGGGTGGAAATTGCAAGCTTAGACTGGAGGAACAATCCATTAGGGTTACCTAAATGGTCCGAGCGTCCAAAGTGTGGGTGCAGAGATCGCTGCCAGGTGGCTACATCCTTTGCTGAACAAACATTTGGAAGGAGATATTTTGTCTGCCCCAATGTAGACAACGATTTCGTTGTATGTTTAACCATTTACAAAATCCGCTATGATTTGCACAAAATTACTACCCAAACTGAATAACATTACTATTTTTACAGGGCAATCCAAGGATGTGTGGATTTACTCGATGGATCGACAATGTCACTCCATCATATCATGGCCAGAAGATAACAGAGTCAGAAACACAAGTAGAGTATCAACGATTGAAGGACCACGAGAATGCAATGCATTCTGACCGACCTACAAGGGGCCGATAGGTTACCGCATGCTTGATTCGTCGGGATCGACAAATTTGTACCGTGTATCGATTGCACTTCTTATCTATCTTATCATTACAATGTTTAATTATGGTGCTGATTTTTTGTATGCGTAAGACTAAGGGCCTATTTGGATTGCTACCAAAAACATGCCCTACCAATATTTTGGTAATTTCAATAGTACTTGTGTTTGATTTCGATTGAAGCCTATTCATTGGTAATACGTAATCTAGATTTGAGATTATATAGAACATTCTTCACTACAATTTTACATTTTGGCAGCAAACCAAATATGATCAAATGCAATTTTACCTTACCAAATATTTGGTAGTGCCAAAACTTGCTTATATTTTGGCACTAACAAAATATTTGTACGGTAACATTCCAAATAGGCCCTAAAAAATAATAAAATCGTATTTTACCAGTCTTGGAGATTTTAATCTTGTATAGTTTTCAATATAAAAAGATTTGATAACTATTGATATTTATAAAAAAATATAAAGCACAGTATAAAATCGCCCTCCCCCTGGGCGGCAAGGGGGCCGCCTGCAAAATTCCAGGCCCCCCGCCGCCCATTTGCAGGCGGCCCCCCGCACAGTGCAAAATCGCCCTAGCGGAGGGCGGCAAGGGGGCCGCCTGCAAAATTCCAGGCCCTCCCCACCGCCCATTTGCAGGCGGCCCCCCGCACAGTACAAAATCGCCCTAGCGGAGGGCGGCAAGGGGGCCGCCTGCAAATTTCGTTGACGGCCGTCGCCCGAGAGCGAACGGCCGTCTGCCACGTCACTTTCGCCGCCCTCTGGGATGGCGATTTTTAAAAATCGCCCTCCCAGTGGGCGGTAGGCAACCACTTCTGTCAATTTTCAAAATGAAAAATTATTTTTGTAAAACTTTTAATAAAAAAAATTAAAAATAAAAAAAATTCAGAAAAGCTACCGGAGGTCCGGAGCTGCGGGCCGGTGGATGGAAGCAGCGAGCGGTGGGGAAGTGGAGGAAATTTTTTTCATTTTTAATTTTTTTAAAAAAATATTTACATAAATAATCTATCATCGCAAAAAATTACAAAAATATACCCTGAGAGCAGCAAGCTGACGTGGCAGACGACAGCTCGATGGCGCCGTGTGTGCATTTTTCACTTTGGTCCTTGCCGCCCTTGGGGCGAAATACAATTTGCCCAGCTGGAAAGAAGCATTTGGCTGGGTTTTTTTTGCATCTTAGCCCCTTGCCGCCCTCTTAAAGAGCGGCAGGGGTCTAGATGCAAAAAAACAAGTCAAATGCTTCTTTCCAGTTCTGTTGATAATGGTCCTTCCTAGATTGGCTTTTTGCATGGAGGCAGTGGGCGGCAAAAAATTCAACTTTTTCAATCGGCCGTCACCGCCCGTCGATCCGCCGTCTGCCACGTCAGCTTGCCGCCCTTCACTAGAGCAGCAGGGTCTATTTTTGTAAATTTTCCCGATGATAGATTATTTATGTAAATATTTAAGAAAAATAAAAATGAAAAAAAATCGTGAAGTGGAGTAGTGGGGTGAGGCGACGAGATCCACAGGATTTTCTTTTCCCTTTTTCTTGTATCCTCTCTTTTTTTAACTAGAACGTTCGGTTCACTCCCTCCGTTCTATAATATAAAAGGTTTTATATGATTGTGATATAATATAAGGTATTTTAGGTGGACGTGAGTATCAAAACGGAATAACAACCACCGTGGTTACCGGGATTGGTTCTGTGACCCCAATATATTTTGACCAACCACACCAGATTAGAGTCGGCTGTGTTAACGGATTAATAAAATTAATAAAAAAATAACTATAAAAATGCTTTCTACATCGATAGTCCTTAGGTCCACGTGTTTAAGAAATTTGGCATTTTTAACTCGATAGCATATGGAAAAATTATGTATCATTGAAAAGATGTTGGTTCCAGCGATATACACCTATATGGGTGTTCCAATTTATAGATCTAAGTGGCGTCCAATAACTATCTTATTGTCACATAAAAAATTCAGTCTGTAAGTACGACCGAGTGGCGCCCTCCGTCTCCGCATGGGCAATGTGTTCATCGCGTACGCTGGCAAAAAAAATATTAGAGATTGAATCAAAATCCTAATCACGTACAACGGGCAAATCACAAAATCAAAGATCGATTAAAAATCCTAATCGCGTACAACGGACAAATCACAAAATCAAATATCGATTAAAAACCCAAACGCGGCAAATATCATCCAGAGTATGTACCAAATAAAAAAAAAAAAACAGTTCATGTTACATCCCAGATACAAGAATTGATGGCAACAATAACCAGATCTCTGTCTACTCACGATAACAACAACCGTTGCCGTCCTGCTGGATCCGATGACATAAACGAAGAGGCCGAGAGGGAGGGAAGGGGGAGGGACGGCTGTCGCCGCGTCATACCGGTGCGACGGGAGGGAGAGAGGGAGATGGAGCGGTGGCGCCATTGACACCATCGTTTTGAGGGAGACTTCAGCTTGGTAGTTTCCACCGCTTGTCCTAGAGAGAAGAGGGAATGATTTTAGGGTTTGGGTTTGGGCTGCCAAATATTTATCTAGGTCGGGATCAATCGAGACCGTTCAGATCGAACATATCTGGCTTCTCCTGCATCAGTCGGCCGCTGTTCCTAGGCCGCCACACTATTGGACCATGCATACGCTCCGCATAGAAGAAGGCCGCAAGTTTGGACCGGGCTAAAATCAAAATTTTCTCTCTCTCGGTGATTTTAATTGTTTTCTATTTCCAGAAATAGCATTAGTACTATTTTTATTGCTTAGAGCAAAATTGAACCAAACGATAAATTTGGCTAGATGTTTCTCATGATATAGATTTATTTTCTGACCATCGTTGATTATAAATTTCATTTATGTTCATGTTTGTTAGTTATTTATGCCCAACAGTGATGTAATTTAAGATTTTTTTTCTATTTAACCATCTAATTAATTGAGCCAACACAAATTAATTATTTCTATTCATCGGATCCACGTGTTTCACGTACATATATGATTAATGTACATATATGATTAATTGTTCAACAGCGCATTAGAACTGATCAGATAAGACGGATTTGCTTATTCAAAGGGGTTGCATAAAGGGTAGGCTAGTCTAATCCCCCCAACAAAAGAATTTTCATCCGTAAATCTGACCGAGCGACACCTTCCGTCCCGCACGCGCGATGTGTTCATCACATACGCCGGCCAAATCACACAAAATCAAAGATTGATTAAAAACCCAATCGCAACAACAATCATTCATAGTATGTATCAGATAACACAAAAAGATTAAACCAAAATTAAGGAAGGAATATAATGTATTGTGATCCAAAATATTTTTACCCGTTGCAACGCACGGGTCATTTTTCTAGTAATAACAAATAAGGGTACCCAATAAATAATCAAAGCAGAATAGCGAATTTAGAGGACATCAATCATCTTATAACTCACAAAAATCGTGTCAACAGATAAACACAACGTGCTGCAACTATGCTGCAAGGAAGTAATAAAAAACAAGTCAGTGATCCCACTCGCGCACTCGTATGTATGTCTATTCCCTATCAACACACGTCCACATCTAAAATCTTTGTCAACAGATGGAAACAAACTCCTGAACACGTCCATACAAGAACGCTGCTTATATATTACATAAAAGCAAAAAAGATAATAATGGCTGGGTGCTTTCGGTGATTCCAAATCCGCACGCTGTTCAGCCGGCAGGGATGTACACTATGCGAATGCTAGATTGGCAACTCATGTTTCGTGTTTCCTCCCACTCATATCATCTGGCTACAGTTTTGCTCAAGGCATGTTTCATCAGAATGCGGAGCTCAGAGCACCACGTGCCGCCTCACGCTTCATCTCTGCGGCTTTTCCACTTCCACGGAAGTACATGTATACTTGCTGCATGTTGAATGAGCAATCAATGGTCATGAGACTGGAACATGGTAGTTCACCTTTCAAGGTAAAACGAAAATTTGACTACGAAACGATTGTAATGTATGTAAGAATGTCCAAGCTATGTTGAACCTCTAACGTGAACATGATGATATTCACCAGTAAGGAACCGAGGACCAATTTTTGAACTCATTTCCCAAAAACTTGCCATCAGAGGAATTCCTTTGGATTTTAGATATTACATGCTAACTAAGTCAAGCAATCAGATCATTTGGCTTTTAGAGATTATGTTCTGGACTAACTACAAATGAGGAGATAGAATTTGTAATAAACCATAGGCAGACTAAGATTTCCAACTAAAACTGATATATGGTTCAACCGTAAAAATAACACGAGGGGATAGCACCCACCTGAATGACACCAATGCTCAGCAGTGACTCAAGGCAGAATAATCCAAACCCAACAAAGTAAAATATCTGCCAAGTGAAAATGCCAGATAAAAGTTAGAGGTATTATTCAAGATTTGTGAATCCAGTATATGGCTTTCATAGGCTGACCAAGCCAGCCAGAAAGCTGCGTGTGTGCGATGGAGAGGAGTGATAGTATATGGCAAGTTGTCAACACCATGCACATGAACCAGTAAAAATGAAGATGCAAATTCACAAGAAAATCTAGTCCTGTGTCCTGAGTCCTGACAACAAATTTGAAAGACCTATTACAAGGATCAACGTTGCAATAGATACTTACCCCCACAATAGCACTCTTGCCTATGACATCAATGGCAGGCAAAATCCCACTAGTAACAAAAACAGCAGAGATTCAGTCAGATATTTTTTTTAAAAAAAAAAAACAGAAATATACTATAATAGAATGATCTAAAACCCAAATATATATATGGACAGTATGAAGCAGGGCTATTTTTTACTGAGCAATTCAGAGGAAGACAACCAATATTTGGTAGGTTGTGGTACCAAGATTTGTCAGAGAAACTCTATTAGCAACATAAATTCAGACTGATTGGATTGTGGTTCTTGTAAACCAATGTGAGCGAACTTCTCAACACATTCAACAACAAATATGATCGTCGTAGAATTTGTCTGCATGTAGCCAAGTTTACACTTTTTCCTTATAGATCCAGTACTAGGACCACAGGTTATGTGCCTTAGAAACATCCTATTGTTTCAGCAATGGTTCGATTGCAGAGATGTATTCACAGCTCATGGAGAAGGCAATAGCTGGTTCAGGAACATGAGGCTTGACAAGTATATTTACCAGCTTCAGATGAATCATTCAATGGAACTGCGATTTATTTTTTTGGATATTTTTTTTGGGGAAGAAACATAAATAAATAAGGAAATTTTGTAGTTCCTCACATCTAGTGTCGTTTACAACTTTACGGCCTACATGACATCTCAGGCAGAATGCACAAGAAAAAGAATAGGGGAAACTCACGCCAAAGATTTTCCTTTGAAAGGAAAAGGAGGAGCCACAGCTGCCCACACACAGAAGATTATATGAATCTGGAAATGAACAAAGATTGTTAGTTAGCTATGAAGTACAGATGAATTTGTTCATGCTTGGCTCATCTAAATTAATGCTAAGATATGACTGAAAAACCTTTAGTTTAGATTATTTTACCAGGTAAAACAGAAAAAACCACCCAAACTTCAAAGCACTCTCAGTTCTGTAACAGGCATTGAAAAAAGAACAAGACACTAGCGCATTAGATATTTTAAAAGGTGAAAAAGTTGTGTAGCCAACAATGCTCATTTAATATATCCAACCTCATTGCATTATAAAGAGGGCGGTACCATAACACATAAGCACCAGGTACACCAGATATGAAGTAGATAATAGCAAGCAACCAGATAATAACACCTGTCAAAGCACAGAACACCTATTAGTTTTGAGTGTCAACATTCATGGCACATTTCATACAATGTAGACGGTTGGGTACACTTTAGCTTTACCTTCCCCTTTTACCCATGCGGTTGTGGTTGCTATGATATTCCAAAATAGGCAGGCTGCCAATCCTGCATGAGATCACAGGTATGGACAAAAGAACTACCAATTTAGCAATTCTATACAAAATCCATGAATGAGCCTCTGTATAACAAGATGCTTTCATGAAGAACTAATCAGTTCACTCAATAATGAGAATGATAAATCCTTTGGCAATAGTCAATAAATTTGAATCTATACTTACTATTTTTTTCTTTCTGTTGGTAATTACATTACAAGCATATAATATGGATGGAAATAATGAATGTAACATGCTCAACAAAAAGAACACAATACTATTGAACACCACTAGAGCTTACCCAAAAACGATGAAAATGCAAGGTACTGCATTCTTTGTAGATGAATAGGTATCTCATTTGAAATATTATGGTGAATGAGAGGGAAAAAGGGTGGCCAATTTTTATCTTCAATGACAATGCCAGCTGCAAAAGAGAAGGGTGAAGTTAGGTAAATAAATAGTAAGCAACTTTGTAAAGGGCATCTTAGCTACAACAGTAGAAACAAATGCTAGCAGACAATGCAAAAGATGTATCAAATCAAATCCCAGAACAAACCCAAACTGCAGCTTCTCTCTATCTCTCTCCCTTTTTTTCCTTTTGAAAGTAGCCCAAACTAGATCCATGCAAATTAACTCCAATGTCATAAAAGAACGCAGCTATAAATTATTAATCTGGGAAAAGGAATCCACTCATCAAAGTCAAATATCACCAATACGGCTATACCATACACTGATAATTGATAACCCTGATATCCCGTCCTATAAAAACCAAATTGATTATATTTATGTTGATTTCTCTGTGGAAAAATTCCACAATAACACAACTTACTCAACTTGAGTTGGCAAGCAAAACTTTCATGCCTCTACCAAACATTGCTTGCACATTCAAATCTTTATGCTAAGGAAACAGCTAAAACGGGTCAGCAAAAAGAAAGAATGCAAACTGTACCTTGGGCTGCAGCCTCTTCCTTCCTTTTCAGTTCCTATGGCAGGGAGACAAAGAAGGAATCAGATCAGCATTTAGATAAAGAACAATGCATGATATGAAACACGGAACACGACATTAACAAACAAATCCCATTCGTGGATTTAGAAAAACACTCTAACATCTCACACGAAGTTCAACATAGTAATTACCCAGGCTCAAGAAACATGGTTTTTCAAGAGAACTATTCAGTGCAAAAAAAGATTTGTTCATATGCCACACCTTAACTAAGCAACCTTACTAAAAAATTGAAATAAGTTTCCTATCTTGCTAGCAAGTTGAAAGATGTAAAAGTCATCATTTATGTAATAGCAGATATGTTATGTGACCAATAAGAATGCAAGCAAGTTCTGCTTTTGCTCATAGGCTTTAAGACATGAAGGCATCACCAACAGGTAGTTTCTCCAGTAATTTCGATCAGCATATGCTATATATTCAGTAAGTCCAATAGCTAATCATGCTCTACAATTCTAGTTGGTTTTGGGCGTGCTGAGGCACAAAACATCTGATAAAAATTTACCGAGTACCGACCAGTATACGGATAAAAATTTACCACGCTGCTATGGTCAAATCATCTGATAATTACCAAATAGCATCTAGGACATTATCAGGACTGTAGAGCTCTTGTTCATAAAATAGAAGGATCTGTAACCAGCAAAGAGCACAGGAGAAATCAAATCAGGAATTGTAAGGCACACACCCTTTCTCTTTTGTTTAGTTCAGCTTCCATTGCCTGGAGTTCTTTCTCCTTTTTCTTCAAATCCTAAATTCAAAGAAATGGATGCAAGACATAAGGAATCATCCAAAAACAAACCAAGAATGACTGAAATTAACTTGGCAGATGGTATAAATAAAGGAATAACATAATATTCTTCTAACTCTACATTATAACACAACAAATACTGACCATGGCAAAATAATTCATGGTGTGCATCACGCATTTACAGCAAGAAGCTAAAATAACACTAGTTTTTAGTGGATATAACATTCTCAAAACTAGAAGTCCATACGATAATGAACATGAAATGGAATTGCATGTACCTTAGACGAGTCAAGAGGAATGTCCACATTGTAAAAATCAGCTGGCTCATGGGAGAGAGGTGGGAATCGAGAATTGTTGGCAGGAGGAACACTTCCTCCCTGCAATATAGGAGGAATTGCAAGGCAAATAAATCACAAAGTAGTAGAAAATAACATGAACATTATAGGCTTGTGTGCAACCAGTTACAACACGATTTTTATGAGTTACAACTACAACTGACCTGAAGTGAGTTACAATTTTCCACGTAAACAAGAAGTGCCAACATATAATACTATATCAAAGAACTAACTAATGCAGAAACATCAAAAGTTTTGATGACACATGCCTGCGAAAATAGTGTCTTACAGGTTTAGTCTTAAAACGACACAGAAGGTAGAGCACTTGTCATCGCATTGCATTTTCAAAATAGCAGTTAGTGGAAATCAAGATTGGAGATCCATCCTGAATAATTTCGTAATTACACTAATAGACTAAACAAGGCATGGTACCGAGGCAACGAGCGCAAACAATTCCGTGTAAACCAAACTAGTTCCAGTTTGTACTTGCAGGTTGTAGCACACCAAAGGTACCACCACATTGCTCTAGCATGCTACAAATCCGAATTCCGAGTTCCAGCAAAGAACTGTACTACTACCACATACATTCTCCAATTCACCCACAACACCCAGATCCATAGTTGAACAATCACTCCAACAGCAATTAACCTACACCGCCCTAAACAGCGTAATCTCGCCTACTCCAACCACCAAAAAAAAAACGCATCTCGCCATCGCACCCTCCTCCCACGCGCCAGATCCAGCCGCGCCGGAACCCAAGAAACGACGGATCCCAAATGCGGCCACCTCCTACGTAGATCAGATCAGGAGAACCCACCCCGAGATCTACGCGAACAGCGAACCTTCTCGAATATACTAGCGCGGGAGTGGAGCGAGGGGGAGCGAGCATTCACCGCAAAGGGATTGACGTCGTCGTCCTCGAAGCCGTTGCGGCCGTGCTTCCCCGCCATGGCCGCCTGCCTACTCCGCCGACGGCGACGACGACGACGACGATGGCGGCGAGTCGGCGACGGCGATGGAGGCGGTGGCCAACCGCTGCAGCAGCTGCTCCACTAGCGTTGCTGTCCTGTCTCTCCCTCTCCGCGTAGTCCCCGTGTTGTAGTGCGGGGAAAGAGGAGAGAAACGGCGGATGACAGGTGGGGTCAGGGGAGGCTGTCGGTGGGCCCAGGAATGCTAAACTGTGTGGGCCGGCCTGGTCAGTCTGTTGTGGGCCGACTCGATTTTTCCAGTTGCAGGGCCGTCATTTCGGCCCATGAAAAACGATCGATAGATGTGCCGGAAAAAAAAACTTTTAAAAATCCTGGCTTAGGAACCATTTGCCACTCTTATGTTCTAAAGGACTTGCCACCGGACTCAAAAATATATCATAAATACATCCACATGTTATAGATAGTGAGTAGCAAATCCTTAATTTACACACCTTAAAACTTAAAAGTGGCAAATAATTAAATATCCCGATGATCACCACGATGTTGATGCTTTTGAAAGTTTTTTTAAAATCCCGGCTTAGGATCACCGTCATTGCGATTTGCGAGTGAGCAACGTGTGCATAATAAGAAAAGGAAAATGGAAAATGCGTGGTCCAGGCTTAGGATCACCACGGTGTTGATGTTTTGGCACATGGAGGATTGGCCTCCTTTGTGTAGCGTATGTTTGCTTTCGTATTGGATTCGGAGGCGAGTCTACTTCGGCGCGATCGGAGTTGTTTTGGATTGTTCATGGCGCGGCAGCTGCAACATACTTGTCTCGTGATCTCGTCTAGCGGTACAAGGGCGACGTGTTTTTCCCCTACCAATCCGAATGGCCATGTGTAAACTTTTTTGCATGAACCCCGCACGAAAGCAATGCAATCTGAAACGACGTTGAAACAAACAAACTGATTTGGTATAAGCATAAAGCATCGCGATGAAAAGATTGTTTGAATCACAGGGGTTTGCCTACAAAAAGATGGCCTTGTAATCGGTCCGTCAACTGAAAATTTAGGGTTTGTCTGGACTGAAGCAAAATTTTGTCCTACCATAGCAACTTCGGGTACCATCTTTTCGCTTATGCTTATACTTATTAGCTAAAATTTAAATTTTTAACTTTAAATTTGGAGCTGATTTTGAGGTTTTTTTCATCGAATATTATTTTTCAGCCTTTGCTTTTAGATCGCTAAGAATATGTATATAAAAGTTTTGAGTACATTCCCTGTGTACCCCTGAAAACTCACTCAATCCCTTTCATACCCATGAAATTTACCCGATCCCTTATATACCTCTGAGATTTCAACTTGATCTCTTTCATGCCCCTACCGTTATATTTTCCTTCATTTCACTATTACGTTCGGTTGCAAATGTCTTTTTGGCCCTTGATGCTTTAGGTTTGAATATAAGCTTGAAAAAGGATTGAAAATTTTATTTGACCGTAAAGTATGTGCATTTTATGAAACTAATGAGACTAAATAATTAGTGCAGAAAATTTTGACATAAATTTTAAAAATAAAACAAATGTAATAGATTAAAATTTTTATTTGAAATTTTAATAGGACAATGGATTTTTTTATCGGGAGCATTCATAAAAAAATATTGTGAACATTCGTAGTCCTATCTTTGTAGGAATAATGCTCCTCCCTTTTATGACTTTTTTAAGAAAATAAATACATATTTTTATTTCATTATTTAAATTTGGTGATAAATAACGCATTGCACAGCAAACTCATAACTATAATAGTCTCATGCGATAAACTTTTACATTTTTAGTAATGTAATTAATAAATTTCTATGTTCATCAAAAGGGTAAAATAGGTTGTGTTTAGTTTCATGCTAAAATTGGAAGTTTGGAAAAAAAATTGGAACGATGTGATGGAAAAGTTGGAAGTTTGTGTAGTAGGAAAGTTCGTTGTGACGGAAAAGTTGAAAGCTTGAAGAAAAAAAGTTGGAATCTAAACAAGGCCATAGTCTTTTTTATAGAAATTAGACGGTCAACAGACGACAGGGGTATGGAAGGGATCAAAATCAAATTTTGGGGGTATACAGGGAAGTAAACAAAATTCAGGGGCATAGAGAAGATTAGCTAAAAATCAGGGGTATACAAGGGATTTTCTCAAAAGTCTTATTCACAAATTACTTTTCGTTTGCAAATATGCAAAGCGAAACGATGGCTCCGATCAATGGTATTTATGAATGTTTTGTTTGATGGCAATTCTTGCCCACACTAATACAAACTTTACTCTGATAATTTTAGTTGTGCTAAAATATGCCAATCTTTTAAAACTACCAATATTTTAATATGATAAAAATTGGCTTCAAACCATACTAACCATTGTAAAACATCGATCAATTTTTAATGGCCAAGAGCCCAAGATCACTAAAAGATTTATGCCGCATATGTAACCCTAACCACCACTCCCCCTTTCATTAGCCATCACCTCTCCCCCAAGTCATCCACCACTGCCGCCACTCTCTCTCCATTCTGCTGCTTGTTTACCACCATGTCTATCTTAGCGGCAACACCGGCAAGTGAGGGTTGTCGACTGCTCTCTTCCTCCTCTACCACCTCCATCTCGAGCGGACCTATTGATGCTATCATCCTCTCCAAGTGATATTAAGCCTAGAGGGATTCCCATAGCTCGCCTCTTCTCATATTCGCCTGCTTATACCACCGTCAGACCCCTTAACCACATGACTTCTCTCCTCTCCGCTCATCATCCTTCCTCTATCCCCGTGGCTCTGGCACCATGATCCAACCGTTCTTTTTTTATCTTGCTATATATCTGAAGCCTCCCTCACCATTTTCTATCCCCTCCATCGTCTCCATCCCTAAAATCCGAATCAGGTGTCGTTGAGAAAGTCGTTACCTCGTCACCTCACTTCCTAACGCTTGACTGTAGTTGGAAGACGATCAACAGACCGTTGGATCAAAACATCCATTAGTCGATTGAAATTTGAGGAATTTTCCATTGACCGGTGAATAACAAAGGTGGTACTTAAAAAAAAAACTTTGTGGAAGATCACTGTGACTATAGCACATCTAGTAGCCATCTAGTAGGCAGGCTTTCCCAGCTGCAACAAATCATGCTGGCGCTTTTGAGCAACAAATTGCTGCAAGATGGGTGAAAAGCTCCAACGTTCGGGACAGTACAACTGATCTGCACATAACGGTTGAAGAGCTGAGCAGATTAGGACTATCATCAAGAGGTGTACTACACCTCATCTGAACTGTGCACATCGGATGTTCGGATGGAACTAAAAATTAATCATATAACATCGGATGTTTGATACTAATTAGAAGTATTAATTATAAACTATTGATAAAACTCATTTCATCCTAGTTTAATTCGTGAGACAAATCTATTAAACCTAATTATTCTATGATTAGACTATATGATGCTATAGTAAAACATATACTAATTATGAATTTATTAGGATTAAAAAATTTATGTCACGAATTAGCTCTCATTTATATAATTAGTTTTATACTTTAAATTAATATTCAAACATCCGATACATAAAAATATAGAAGTTTAGTAACGGATCCAAACGCCAACAAACTTCTTCCTCCCACTGATCTAGAACTGTACCTCATCATATTTTAATCGCACATTGATCACACCACTAACCCTGATCAGTGGCGGCTAGCTCACACTCCCAGAGCCTCACTACTCGTCCTGCCCTTTTGACTCCCGGTCTCCCCTCCTCCTCACACAAATCAAAGCACAACGGAGGGAAACCCCAAGCCATTGTAGTGTTCCTCCACGCTCCTCTCGTCTCTCTCTCTCGTCTCGCGCGCTCGCGGGAAATGCCATTGTAGAGGTAGCTGGAGCTGAAGCGAGGGAGGGGAAGCCAGGGAGTGGGATGGGTTGCTGCGTCAGCAAGAAGAGCGATGAGCTTCTGCCGGGGTCCGCGGCGGCGGCGGCGGCGGGGGAGGAGGTAGAGGCTCCCCGGCGGCGGGTGGATCAGGCGCGCGACCCGCCGCCGACGGAGGAGGAGAAGGTCAAGGAGGTGCTCTCCGAGACCCCGGCACCCAGCGCCAGGGCGAGGCCGCGGCAGAGGCGTGTTGCGGGCGCCGTGGCGCCGTCGGTGGAGCGAGGAGGAGGAGGAGGGGAGAAGGTGGCCAGGGCGAAGGGTGGTGGTGGTGGTGGTAGGGTGAGGGCGCGTCGAGCGGTCGGGGCGGAGCGTGCCACCAGCGAGAAGTCGGAGGCGGCGTCGGAGTCGTCGGTGGCGACCACGGCCACGGGGCCCGAGCGGTCACCGGGGAAGCCGGCCAGGAAGCGCGCCGTCGTGTCCGGCGAGCTCGGCCGCGCCAGGCGGGACAGGGGCCCCGCTGCGGCTGTTCACGGCGCCGGCCGCCCCGGGGGAGGCCGCGCGTCTCCCTCCCCGCCGCCGCCGCCGCGTCGCGAGCCTGGCGAGCGGCCCGCCCGGAGGTCCCCGTCTCCCGCCGCGAAACGGCCACCGGACCAGCGCCGCACCGCCGCCTCCGCCGGCGCCGGTGCCGCCTCGGGCCCCCAGCGGAAGCCGCCCGTCCCCCCGAGGCCGTGCGGCCGCGCCTCGCCGCGCCGCGCGCAGGAGACGCACTCGCCGGCGTCGTCGACGACCACGACGCAATCGCGCGAGCCTCCTCCGCATTGCTCGTCCCCACCGCCGCCACCACCGCCACCGCAGGATGCCGGTGCCTCCGCCGCCGGCGCCGGCGGGGAAGTGGCCGGCGGCGGCGGCAACGGCGAGGGGAAGGAGTCGCTAGACAACCCTTCGGTGGCCATGGAGTGCTTCATATTCCTCTAGCTCTCTAATCCTCTCATTTCCCAGTCCAAAGCCAGATTAGGAGTAATTAATTAAGTTTAGGAGATGTTGTTATGATGATACCGTAATCCCTCTGGTAAATTTTCCTCCTTGGGTTGGATTTTTTATCCCTAGGAAGAAGCCAATCTCAGCTTTATGTATGTACTGTACTAAGCAGCGCCGTCTGATACAGATTGGATGGCTTGGATGTGCTTTTGTAGTCTACACTGTGTCTAGCTTCTGTATGATCGTCGTGCAACATTGAAGTCACTGCTCGTGTGTTTTTGGGTATCCATGGCTCCACATGGTTTCCTTCTTCTTCCATGGTCCATCAAACGATCTGTTCTGTTCAATTGGGCATTCATTGAATGAAACCTTGCATAATGTATTACTCCTACATGTTCAAAGACAAGGTAGCAGTTAAGTCTTGGTGGCAAACTGAATTGCCGATCCAATGCATATTGAATGACTCTGCGCTAGCTTTGCAGATGAAAGAAGCTTGAAGCTGGACCATATTCCATTCAATGCTTGCACGTAGGAGTAGTGGTGCTATACTCATATCTTGTGAGATTTGTGTTTTGTGTACTTGGTTGATAATAGTAGTGGTAGTGTATTAAACACCAAGATATAGATAGATGCATTGAGAGTCATGGAGAGCAATGTTGATAGCAGCATGGTGCTGCAGCAGTGCTGTTGGTTTGGGTCCATCATATCCATCCCGCAGCAGCAGCACGAATCGTTATCGATTTAGGTCGCGCATAAACATCATCATACAGTCCATCGGCACTGCATCACGTCGTGGCGTTGGTGCGGTCTTGCCTCCTCGATCGGTTCGGGGCAGCCGCATGCGGATGCGGCAGCGTCTGGTGAAATGGTGCTCTCCGTCGCAATGAAATCGCGACGCCGCAGCGGCGCGGTCTACGCAGGCAGCGAGCACGACGACAACCACAACCACGGCTACGTACGCGCTTCGGCACTGTGTCGGCGTATGCGTATTTGGCATTTCGATGACGAGCACACTACACCCTCCCCGCGTCGCCCACGGGTAACCCCACTTGAGCGATCGGCAGTGCAGTGCGGCACGGCACGGGAGAGGAGAGGAGAGCGGCGTGCGTGGGTTTGGTGTTGCTTTTGCGGTGTACGGGGGATCGATCCTGGGGCCGCGGAAACAACGGCCCGTGCACGCGAGCGTCAGGCCCGATGCGGTCCTGCGGCTGGCAGCTTCTCGGACTCGGCCGGCTGCTGTGCTGTGCTGCCTCTGCTCGCTCCCCCACGCGGCGCAGGCAGAGGCAGGGAGGAAAAGGGCCCTCGCGTGCCGACGCGCGGGGGCACGCACGCACAGTGTGACAGTAGACAGTGTGACATGGAGGATGGAGCTCGTCAGGCTCGGCGGCCTTTTTTTCTTCGCCAGCGCTTTGAGCTTTCATCGTGGTCTGTTTCCTCCACGCATTTTCGGTTTTGGGATACAGCAGCTTTATGGTCTAGAACTAGTAGTGCGTGTTCAGGGCTTCTCAGGCTTTGAGCTACATACTTCCAGCCTTTCCAGCGGTGGAAAAGGAGAGCAAGGAGGCACAACATGGGCCTGTTCACGCAATGAGCCCCGAACGCTTCTCATGCGAGCATGAGCCTGGGGATCCTTTTCCTTTCTGTAGGAAAAGCCCACCAAACAAACTCAATAAACGAAGGGCCCAATCACCCAAATCGCTAAATATTCAGAAAATTTGAGTTCAATTTAAAGATCATAGGCAGAATAAGGGAAAAAGCAAACACTACAATGGAAAATTTTATTCAGTACACTTTCCAAGCAATTTATTCCAAAGTAAACAGCCAGGTTTGTTTCCCCTCATAAGCACATTTTTTTTTCTCGAACCAGAGTACACGAAAATTTTGATTAATCATCTGAATGAACGATTCCAAACCCGAGTCGGCGAGTCCTCATCTTGTCAACGAAATTGACAAAATTTTCTCCTGCAATGCTCACATAGTTATGTGGAGAGCCCTTGACGATGCCCGCATTGGACCCGTGGTCAGAATTGTCATCAACTTGTTCGGCAAAAGAAGTCCATCATGCGGCTGATGCTGACTCTGCCCACTTGTTCACTACCTCTTTCAATTTGTCAAATCCCTGATTTTATGCAAAAGATAGGTGAGATAATGCTGACGAAAAGCAACATCTATACTATATTCAGCTACTGCAATTCCACCTTTAGCTGAAAGGTTCATCCCAGCCTTATCCCCTAGCCCTAGTAGATCAATTAACATATATGAACAATTATGGCAATGTGACTCAGTTTGATAATAAAAATATGCTAAGGAATCCCACACTGGCAAATGGCGCCTTTGCTAACAAAACGTTTTCTGCTTGGCTTAACATTCTACTATGACTAGGCTATGCATTGTATGGCCAACAACATCCATCAATAATCTGATCTGGTTTGGCATTTTCAGGTGCAATGAGGCAGCAGATTCTGATTCAGTGTCCATGTTCGTTTAGCCCCTACTTGTTGTGTTTAATACTCTCAGAAGGAAAAGAACCACTGTTCTTTGGAGTTTTCTATTAAATTAGTAACTACGAGCACAGGAAGACTGTACAATGGACAAAAATAAGATATCTTTTGGGAACCATTGAGTGGCCAATCTACATGTGAGGTTCCAAATGATTCATCTCGAAAATCATTCACGAGTATTTGCAGAAAGAATACTCACCGTCCGGCGTGTGAAGCTACCAAAAGATTCACCTTCCTGACGTGTGCTGTTCCAATAGGAAAACAATGGTTCCAAAACCTTCTCAATATCTTGAAGCTTCACTTTATTCATAAAGGTTTCAGCTAGGGTACTCTGGTTTGGTGTTCCTCCAAGCCATATCTGGCCACAAAAGAAATGTTTAGTGAAGATAAAAAGAAGAAAACGTAAGGACGAAAAACAAACTCAAAGAAAATGAAGCCAAACAAACATAGCCTAAAGGAAAATATTTTCAATATCTCCTATACCTGGTAACTGTTTGGGCCATCACCAACAAAGCCAACCTCTGCCATATATGGTCTAGCGCATCCATTAGGGCAGCCTGTTATCCTCACCACTACTGACTCATGGTCCTTGATGCCAACCTATTAATCAGAGAACATTATGTCAACTGACACGGATCCAATACACACAATGTTCAAATTTTGTGACAAGGCGACAGACGATACCTTGTCAAAAACTGCTCTAATTCGTTTAAGAATCGGCAGAATCCCTCGTTCAGCTTCTGTTTGTGCTAGAGGGCACAGTGGTAAGGCAGGACATGCCATGGAAGTAATATTCAGGGGATCAACATCCTTTGGTTCCTACATACATAAAAGCCTAACTTGATTAAAATATCCCCACAAGCATACCACCTTATTGAGAAATCAAACTGTTGGGGGGGGGGGGGGCAATCGAAGAAAAGTTGCAGTCTGCTTTTAGTGCTATTTGAAATTTTCAACACGACAGAAACCTCAATATACCGGAATTAGTAACAATAAAAAAGACACAAGAATAGAATGCTGCACAACTTCAAAAGCAAATAGCTTACAAGAATATTGCAGGGAACTAATGGAGGGCAACATATTTCAATGTTATAGGCCAGGGATATGAAATAAGCAAAGGAAATCTTACCAGCAGGCCAGATTGAGCAAGAGCTGCTGTGATGGGATCTTTCCATGCTTGATCAATCCCACATAAGATAAGATTCTGGTTTGGAGTAATGCTAACTTCCAAATTGTACTTCTCAATTATCTCTCGTAGAGTTTTCTTTGCTTGCCCTGCAACACGACCATTATCAACATGCACTCCGTAGAATAATTTTCCATCACCCTGTAATAGGCAAATAATGAAAAATAATGTAACTTGGTACTCAGGAAATAACTAATTGTTAATGAATAAGTCCACACAACAGCAGATTGATCAAATGGTCTTATGCTGACCGGAGTGTGACAGAATATAGAAGTATATGAGTATGCGATGTAGAAGTTGTACCCAGAGGAGCAAACACGTCTAAAATTATAATCTATAAATGAAGAAAATAATTGCTCAAGTATTGAGGCATCCTTCCTAAACAAGACTGCCTTTTAAAGATATCAGAGCCACAGTATTTTTACCTGTTCCTGCCATCCTAGGTAGCTATTGAACTGCCATTCGGGCAAAGGACGAGAATCTTCAAACTTCTTTCCGTAGTATTTTTCAACTTCAGCCCGAAACTTGTCAATTCCCCAGCTATCAATCAGATACTTCATCCTGCTATATCGGCGGTCATCCCTTCTCCCATTTTCCCTCTGTGTGACGACTATTGCTTTTATAGCATACAATATATCTTCCTTAGGAACATAACCCAGTGGATCAGCCAATCGAGGGAATGTGGTCTCCACTCGGTGTGTCCTACCCATGCCACCACCAACCTGAAAAGGAGGTCAGAGATAAGTAAATAAGAAATCTACGATTAAGAGAGCTGCTAAACATGCAAATAGGGGATTTGTTAAGACATTACATAAATGTTGAAGCCAACAGGCTGTCCTGCACTATCTGAAACAACAACAACACCGATGTCATTGGTCAGAATATCAACAGAGTTATCTCCAGCGACAGTGACAGCAATCTTGAACTTTCTTGGCAGATACTGTGTGCCATATATTGGTTCAGGGGAATCGGGGAAATTTGTTCCATATGTGTTGTCATTGCGAGCTTTTGTGACCTCAGGAGGTTCTTCAGCTGACATTATCTTTTCTCCATCCACCCACAGGTCATAATAAGCCCCAGATTGTGGTGTAAGAAGAGCTGCGATATTCTCTGCTGTTTCTTGAGCAAAAAGAATATCCTTCCTGACATAAGGTGCTGCAGGTGCAAGTACATTTCTGTTGAGATCTCCACAGGCACCTAATGATGAACCCATATTCTTTATAACAGTGCTGATGACAGTCTTCAAGTTCTTCTTAAGAACGCCATGCAACTGAAATGTTTGTCTGGTCGTCAATCGGAGTGTTCCAATGCCAAACTCATCAGCTAGCGTATCCATAGCTAAGTAAAGCTGGTTTGGAACTTTTCCACAAGGATTCTTTGTTCGGAGCATAAACGAGTAATTCTTCTGCCCACGAACATCACGGTCCGTCTGTTGATAGCTTCCATGAAATTTAATAAGCTGGACAGCACTGTCATTAATATTGGGAGCCTCTGAGACCAGTTCCTCATTCAAAGGGTACCGAAGAAAATTGCTCTTCTCCTTGATGATCTCAACCTTGCTCCTCTTAACTTCAGATGCATCCTTCTTGAGTGGCTGCAGGCACACAATGCAAGGGTTCAGAACTGAAGCAACCAGGAAGTATTTCACTAGTGTATCGTTGCACAGTATTTTGTATTGAGTGGTAGTGGAGATCAATATAATGTAACCAACATTGAAGAGGTAAATGAATACGACAAAGCAATTGCTATAAGTTTATTACTAACGTCTCCAAATGGAATCTTTGCAACCTATGACAGGCCATTTTTTTTAAGGTATCGACACTACAAGGGAGACTGATTTGAACAAAAGCTCTCCCTTCATCTCTTAACTGATTAGCAATCTAGCATATTACAGTTGCTGCACAAGAGAATCAACTGCAGACATTTGATCCAATACCACCTGGACAAATCCATCAACAGGTGAGGTGAATTCGGAAAATGAATCATCCAGGTGCTCAAAAACCATTACACACCATACCATTTTCAATAGGGGACCACTTCGATGAATAGTATATGATCAGTTAAACCCCCACTGGAGATTAAAAAAAAAAAATCCTTCTCCAGACGGTAAAACCCGAAATCTCTCACACGAGATGGAGAGAAAGAAACTCACCGCGGAGACGGAGCGTATGCTAGCCGACGACGACCCGCCGCCGCCAGCTGGGGCCGCCGCGTGAGGGGGCGCCACACGGAGCGGCCTCCCGAGCATCCGCGACCTCTGCAGCTGCGCCGCGCCGCCGCCGCCGCCGCAGCCCCCACGGAACCCGTGGAACTCGGCTCCCCCCACTGCCGCCGACATCACCGGAGTCGGAGTCGGGGCCTTGGCTCGAGGTTTTCCCCGGGAGAAGAAGGGGAGGAGAGTGGCGAAGCGAGTGAGATATTTCGTGCGTGCGGGGCGCTTCGCTCGGTCGGAGTCGAGGGGCTTTAATGGCGTACGGATCTACTCCTACGGGACGGGGTGCGCCCCTGGCCCCACCGTGCGCGCCGTCCACGGTAGACCACTCAACGAGACCGGTGGTGGGTCCCACTGTCAGTGAGACCGGATAGAGCCGCGGGCGTATGGACGCGGGTTCAGGTGGGCAAGGGTGGAGAGAAGACGGGAACGGCAGTGGCGTGGCGACGAGCATCGCATCAGCGCTGACGACCGTGGCGCCCACGCGCCACTCGCGGGAGGATGACAGGTGGGGCCACCCGTGCTGGGCCCCACGTCGCAGTGACTCCGGGTCTAGCCGCCAAGTGGTGTGGAGGCGGCCAGGAGGCAGAGGCAGAGGAGGACCAGGATGAGATGCGCGAGTAGGTGTGCGTGCGATGCGACGGGTAGGGCTGCGGATTAGCCCGGGGATTTGTGTGGGTGCATTGAACCTGGACGTCTTTGTCCTCACCAAAAAAGCTTTTGATTCCTCCCCTTCCCTAGCAGCCGCCCTCCCGCCGCATGAAGTGAGGTCAGAATTTAGATCAGAGATTGTCTGCGTGCCTCAACCTTATGGCCACTTCTGTTTTACTGCCATTGATAGTGTCTCTTGACCGGATTTTGGCTGCTCTCGTTACATACCCATCAGCAGCCAAAAATATGATTTTCGTATCAGCAGCACAGTATTATCTATCAGGGCAAAATGCCGAGCTACTAGGATCTGAGATGGCCACACGCATACTGTTGATTTATACGGGTAACAGCTCCGTATCTGTATCATGTTGTTTGTTCTTTTTCCCTTTATGTGATGCCCTTGTATTATCTAAAAAAATGCGATGCCCTTGTGCTGTCAACTGTCGACGTCACGATCTCCCTTTTTTCCTTTAGACGTGGACACCAAAATCTTCGCGAAGATTTGGACAAAGGGACAGTATACGCTACACACTTCGGCCCGAATCTCTCATTGGACTGCTATCGTGGTCTGGAAACGGCCCAACCGTACATACTGCAAAGGTTTAGGCCGAATCTTCCATTGGGCTTCCGTAGTGGGCTGCAGAAGGCCCATCATTATCCATGGGATGGGATGCATCCTTCCCATCAACTGGGCCACACACTTCCACTACCTGAGGTGGGTTGGCTTCTTTAAACCTGACTCAATTGAGCCCAGCAATTTGCCTAAAACTAACATTTTATCAGGGCATTTGTTTTAAAGATCATTTTTGTTCGATTGGTGTGTGGCCAAGCATGAAAAATGCGCATTGCTGGTACTAACATGAGCTGTCAACATGCACCCTATTTTATCATGGCTGTCTAATTAAATCTCCAGCCAGAAGACCACTCAGCTAATTGCGCAGCACATGCAATGCAAGGAGTACAAATGGGGAGACCACAGCTAGCTTCTCTCCCAATTTTAAGCCAGCCCAAACAAACACCAGCAAAGCAATCAACCAATCCAATCAAGGCCAGAAGGGTTCCAGCCAGAATCCTTTGTTTCCAAGGCTAGCTAGCTAGCTAGCTTTCCTGCCTACTACACTTAAACATCTTGCATCTGTAGTAGTAGTAGGCAAGTTCATGTCACACTATATATAAGCCTCAAGCGACCTCTTCTTCTCCAACCCAAACACACAAGCTTCATCACAGCTTCTCAATAGTGTTCTTGCTCTCCAAGTGCAGATCGATCGATCAGTCAACCAAGAAGCTAGCAAAGCAAATGGCGGCAACACTGAAGCTCAGGCTCCTCGCCGTGGCAGCGGCCGCCGCCGTCGTGGCGACGTCGCTGGTCGGCACGGCGTCCGCCGCCGACGCGCCGGCTCCTTCCCCGACGTCCGACGCGTCGGTGGCTGCGCCGGCCTGCGCCGCCACCGCCGCCGCCCTTGCCTTTGGATACTTCTTCTAAGGCCATGGACCGACGCATCTGATCTGTTTTTTTTCTCCTCTTGTTTATATGTATGGCTACTTTTTTTTTATTATGTTTTTATTGTTTGGGATGTAAAATTTTGTCTTGGGTACGTACATATATAAATGCAGTTGCAATTGATTGGTTTACATTGGATTTCCACGGATTAGTGCTGCTTGTGACCTTGTGTTTTTCTCCAGCAATCGGCTGTCTGGATATAAAAAGAAGAGCTAAAAATTGAAGGATTAATTTGATTGACCATTTTGTGATGTGTTCAATTAATCAAGATTAATGAAGAACTGAAATAAGATCCCGATCTCAGTATCTCACTACCTTTTCTCTCCAGGCCCTGATCCCACTTCTCAGTATATCTCTCACTATTTCATACTTCCTCCGTTTTATATTATAAGACTTTCTAGCATTGCCTACATTCATATATATGTTAATAAATCTAGATATATATGTGCGTCTAAATTCATTAGCATCTATATAAATATGGGTAATGTTAGAAAGTTTTATAACCTGAAACGGAGGTAGTATTACTCTTATCAAAGGTTGCAGGACAATTTGATAATTCTGCAAGTTTGCTCCATGTGCACCGATCTTGACAGGCCTTAACTCTGATATTACTTGTTCATAAAAACGAAGAAAAGGACACGCTTGTCAATTGTCAATAAGTATCACATGCATATGTACACAACGAGCCCACATGATCAAGCATAATAGCATATCACACTCAAAGATTACATATAACTAAGATTATGCTTCATTTTTTTAAGAGGAAAAACATCATTAAAAGACTAGTAGATGATTAGTACTTAGTTTTCATAGTGAGTGACAAAATATAAAAAACCTATAGAGCACAGAAATTATTATTTTTAGTCAGATTTCAATTGCTCACATATAATTTTTTTTAGGAAATGGATTAAACCGGCATACATCCAAAATTGATGTACCATACACAGCCATGCTCATATATAATTATACTGTCACCAAAAAATATTTTGAATTGATCGATGTATCCATGTACATACACCCCCAAATCCAAATTCCAACCACCACACAAAAACCAACTCAACAAATCAATGACACAATTGAGCTAATCACTGCACCAGCATCACTCATGGCGATCGGCCAAGTGACGATCGGAGATGCGGGTTTAGCAGAAGAGGTATCCAACGGCAGCCACTGCGGCGAGCGACGCGACGGCGAAGGCCGGGGCGGCGGTTGCTCCGGACGTCGGCGCAGGCGCCGGCGCTTCGGCGGCAGAGGCTATCCCGACCATGGACGACGCCATGACGGCGGCGGCGGCCGCCGCAGCGAGGAGCCTGAGCCGGAGTGTCGCCGCCATTTCGTTTTCAGATCGTCGAAATAAGCTCAGTGAATGGAATGAAATGAAGCAGAGGTTTTTCAGAGAACTTATTGTGCTAATTTCTGCGACGCGAGAGGATGCAGGAGGGTGGGGAATATATATAGGCGTGAGATGATCAGATCAACGAGGCTGTTTAAATTTAAAATTTAAATTCTAAATAATTTTCCTTTTTGATAGGATATTGGCTGTTCTTGCTTATGCAGGCTGGAGATGGAAATTATATTGATAAAGGATGTTTGGGTGGTGCTTAACTGGCTTCGGTTCTCATGTCTCTTTTCTCCAGTAATGATGAGTTGTCTTCATGGCAGGTAATGCCGTACTGAATCCTCATTGTTAATAGCTGGTGCTGTTGCCTCTGATTATCATTTGGTCAGTTCTGAGCTGTAGAAGGAATTTTTTTGGGGGGAGTTGAAGAATTATTAATTTTGAGGTTGCAAAGATCAGTGAGACCAGCTATTACCTAAACCAACGAATCACCTATATATCGTGGATGAAAAATTTTACATACTATATTATAATCTAGATTTTGTTCACATTTACAGTCCTAGAATGGGATTGGGTCTAATTCCATTCTATATTGTAATATTTTAAGATGGATGAAGTAGTCTATTGAGCTAACATGTATAATTATAGCGATTAACATGTAGCAGCCGCTCTTAATAGGAGATATTGTTTTTAAGTCTCTTTTCAATTCGCCTAAGTTATCGACAAAACATACGTGATGACGCTAGGGGCAAAAGAAGGATCGACGACGCAACTTAGATAATAGACCGAGCTGCGTTCTTTTGTAAGTGTTGGGAACACTTCCTCCTAACACGCAAAACACATTGATGAATTAGCATATGATTAATTAAGTATTAGCTAAAATAACTTAAAAATAGAATAATATTTTTTAAACAGCTTTTCAATATTTTTTTTTAAAAAACACAGTGTTTAGCAATGTAAAAAGTGTGCACGTGAAAAATGATAAAGTAGAAGTTGGGAAGAAATGGGAGAAAAGTTATCACTGGTTTTTGCCTCACATAAGTACTCTACGTGTTATTGAATCACAAATATTTTCTTTCTAGCTTGCACCCCTTTGACATGAAGACTCCAAGTTTTGCTTTTGTGACTTTGTACCCGCGACTATGCTGCTAAACAACATGCAGCTACTTTCCTGGGAGTAAATATCACTAGTTAGCTGTTGTGTACATGTACCATGCAATTACTTCAACTAAAGATGAATGTAGCTCCTCTATAAATGGCCGCATTTTACGCACATGTAATAGCTGATCCAACACTCTCCGAACGGTGGCCAAACTAACATCCATGGGTTTCCTTATTGAGGTGTTACCAACAGCGAGGACTAAAGGTAGAGTGAAACTAATAATGCTGTCATATGAGAATGGGACGCATCAGGAATCTGAATTCAAGAATTGAGTGGGATACAAGTCCATTTGTATTGTCTAGGCTAGCGTATTATGTTGTACGCACAGCCAGTTCTAAAAAGAGAAGGACTAGCTCATTCCATCACACAACTTTGATATATATGTTCATACCATCACACAACTTCGATATGTTTTTAGTTTGGGAGGCGTCCCATATTTGCATCACTTTTTTCTGTTGCAGTTGTTGCACAGGACATGCATGAAAATATCTCCCAAAACATGAAAAACAAACATGCATGAGTAATGTGTATATATGTTCAGTCCAAAAAAAACAAGTTCGTTAATATATAGATTACATGGTTTTCAGGTAGTTTATCCAATCCACTGGTCGATAAGAAGGTTGATCTTTCTAAGTTGAGAAGTCAATCAACAAAGCCTTAGGCATGACAAACACTACCACTAATAGAAGTATAATCCATCTTAATTTATTTTATGGTTGAGGGGTGCGATTGGAACTCGGCTATTAGATGAGGGATATAAAGTGGACTTTTTCCTCTACACGAGACCAACTCAACCGAGCTTAAGAAGGCGGACGTCATCGTCGGTTGTGAATTTGTGATGGACCGTATGGTCCTAGATGGCCAGTCCTCCAAAGTTCAAACCAAACAGGCCGACTTGATCTCTTGCTGTCAAATAATTGCTCATTTTTGCTGACCATCCTGGCACTAATGGGTGCTTGGTTTATTTCCTACATTAGTTCAGTATAAACAAAAACTATGATGCTAACGAAGCTGGACGTTTATTTGGTTTGTATAACCATCTAAAAAAAGATTTGTTATAAGTTAATTGGCATTACCACAAAATTATATATAGAAAAAAAGAAAAACAAACAAAGTGTCAGACATTTACTTCAATTTTGATAAAGTCTGTACTGATATTGATCCAAGCAAGCTAGTTTATGCTCGCTCCTTTCCTAAATGTTTGACACCATTGACTTTTTTAAATATGTTTGACCGTTCGTCTTATTAAAAAACTTTTGTGAAATGTGTAAAACTATATGTATACATAAAAGTATATTTAACAATAAATCAAATGATAGAAAAAAAATTAATAATTACTTAAATTTTTTGAATAAGATGAATGATCAAATATTTTTAAAAAACTCAACGGCGTCAAATATTTTGGGATGGAGGGAGTACATTAACTGCTGCTGCTGCTATTAGTAGTCGATCAACTGCACTGACTGAATCAATCATGCATATATAAATCATGATAAATAACTTGTGCGCTGGTTGGTAGGCGAGTCGTTGTACAGCTCCAGGTCTGAGTGCCGCCCCAAGCAACTACACACTATATAGCAGCTGGCTGCGGCACAATGCCGTGAAGTGCAGCCGAAGAGCATTATATACTCACTACTAATTTTTTCTGTACGAGAGCCCACAATTTTTACAAACGGACCATAACTGCCATATTTCCATACGGCTCCTTAAGTGGCCCGTATGGAAAAATCGATTTTCTCATACGGGCCTTTTAAGATGGCTGTATGCAATAAATGAGCTCATTTTTGCATGCGGCTCACTTAAGTACCCGTATGGAAAAATCGATTTTTTCATGCGGCTCACTTAAGCGCCCGCATGCGAAAATAAAATTTAAAAAATTTGAAAATTTGAAACTAGTGTATCTCACTCATATGAACTCCAAATTGGATGATTCTTTTTCCTAAATGTTTCTAAAATCATGCTCTATCATGTTATTGTGTTCTTACTGCTATTAATTTGGTCATTTTTTCTCGTGACTTTGTTTTATCAATTAAAAATTTGAATTTCAAATCTTTGAATAATATTTTATAGCAGTAAATGATTTCAACTGAAAAAGTCATCAACAACAAAGTTGTATAACTAATCAAGATTTATAACTTCTATTTTGATTATTTCTTCATCCGACAAAGCGATAGTAATACTGTGGACCCCCGTTTTTATAACAGGAATCAATCGTGTAAACAGTACCATTTCCCTGGATCAAGTAGTCTGGTACACACGAATTCATAGCTGAAGTAACCAGTGCACATACACGAGTGTCTAGTACGAATTATTACATCAATAGCCCGCAGGCATAGTCTTAAGTCATCGGACCGGGCGGTCCGGAATACATTCAAAAAACAGAAATAGGTAAGGCAGCGGAATCAAGGCAGCGGCACGCCATTGCCACAGGCAACGACCGTAACTAAGACCTATTGAGCGCCATCGTCTTCATCACCCTCCTGGTAATAGACATAGGGATCCTCCGAAGCTTCATCTCCGGCCTCCGATTAAGTTTATATTTGCAAGGGTGAGTACCAACCGTACTCAACAAGTCACCACAGCAACAATGCACATGATAAAGGGTATTCAAGGAATGGCTATGGTTCTTTTGCACAAAGCAAGTTTTGTAATTCTTTTCACAGGCCTAAGACCTAGCATAGACTGATCAAATTTTAGTACCAGTGTTTATATTAAACAATGACGGTTCTGTCCACCATCCATTGTGATCCCAAGGATAGCTTCCCGCCATCGAGTCGTCATGGTTTTCTGAGGACGTCCACCTTCCCTCCTCTCAGGAAGTGGCTCCATCAGCATAGAAATCATCATGCAACATCCCATCCCACACAAGTTAAGAATTTAGAGTCTAGCCAAGTGTAATACACGTCCCGGTGCTCAATAACCGCGAGCACGGCTATTCGAATAGATTTGGTTTACTCACACTGCAGTGGGTGTACACTTTACCCGCACTCCGCGACTGCCCAACACATGAGCCTCGTCCCAACACATGAGACATGTCACGGCAAAGCTTTTCGATAACCTCGCATTGGCAGTACCCGCTCCATGAACTTTACATCCTCATGCACTCTAGGCGTACACGGTTTCTAGCAGTGCGAGGAGTTCTGGCGCACCCGGAAAGGAAAGACTCACACATGCATTAAGTTATAATTATGTTTAAATTCTCACATGGCAGTCCTACCGATGGCGACACCACTGTAGACACCCGCCTCGCGGTTCTACCAATGGCTGCCCCACCGTAGAGCCCCTGCCTCACACATCAAGAAACCACTATGCATGGATACTGCCTCTGCTCAGCTATCTATTCCGCTAGGTCTATACCCATACGGGAAGTGCGGTTGTACGGGGGTCGTTTCATGCTTAATTTCATGGCTCGGTCCTTAATTGACCGGGGACGGTACTTGCCTTTTCCTGGATACCACCCAAATCCTCCGTCCGCCCCAGTCGAAAACAGTTGTTTAATTTCATTTCCCTTTTTGCAAATCATGTCATCAACATCATGGCAATGTGGCGCTCATGTCTCCACATGCCGCATCTCAATTACCTTCCCAAAGGCAATTGCCCAAGCATAGAGCATTTTGATAAATATGAGTATGCATGATTCTAGAATAGCGTTGCTAAGCAATTGTCATAGTTGACTAGGGACTCATACGTAAACATGGTTACGAAGGAATATGGGGTAAACAATAATCAAGGCATGGCATAATCACAATTAGGATATTTATCATTGCATGCAATTTTATTTGTAAACAAAACAATTTCGCAATTGGGATCAACATGTTCAAAGAGTAGTGATGACTTGCCTTGCTCAAAGTCTTGTGGGTCTTGACCTTCGCTTGGATCCGCAGCTTCCTCGGGCACTATAGTTACGTGCGAAAATTGATTTGAATTCGGTTAGAATTCAAATAAAAATCCAAGTAAATCCAAATGAAAGTCGAACGCGAAGGTCGATTCCTTTATATTAACTTTACTATTCGCGAACTAAGGCGAACCCATTTTCGATGTAAATTATTTGTGAGCATAACTATTTTGTTGTCTTAAGTTTTTAATTTAATATTCCCGAGTATTATATCCATGTAATAGGTTAGAAATTTCTACCGCGAGCTAAATATCGGACAAAATACTAGAGATATTATACGATTTAATTTAGTCTATGACTAACCGATTAAGTATACTATACGTCTTAAAATTACTGGTGATTAAATCCGAACTTCTACCGTAAATCGATTACTTATAGAGATTATCCAAAGTAATCTTTAAAAATCTATAAGATTTCGTTTATTAGTTGTTGATTACATTTAAATTACTACCGCGAATTGATTACTTAAAGTGATTACCAAGAATAATCCATAATTTATATTAAATTTTTGCAATCCTACGACGAGAAATTAATCTATAATTTAAATTCTAATTTTTAAATCTTCTAAACTTTCCTAATTTCCCTCTATTTATACTATTATTATTATTTATATTTATTTATTTATTTATTATTATTATTATTATATTATATTTATTATATATATATTTTTATTTATTTCCCCTCTTCTTTTTTTCTCTCTCTCTTTTCTCTCTTCTTCTTTTCTCTTTTTTTTTTCTCTCTTTTCTCTCTTTTTTCTTTTTCTCTCTCTTTCTTTCTTTTTCTCTCTCTCTCTCGGCCGACCTCTCTTTTCCTCTCCCTCTCTCTCGGCCGGCTCTCTCTCTCGCTCTCTCACCCGAGCGGCGGCGGCGGTGGACGCGAGGGGGAAGGAGGGCGGCTCACCGGCGACGGCAGCGGCGACGACGGCGGCGGCGACGGCGGCGACGGCGATGGCGGCGTAAGACGCGGCGTGGCGCGGCGGCTTCGTGGCGGCGGCGCGGCGGCTCTATGCGACGGCGTGGAGGCGGCAGCGTGGCGGCGTGGAGTTGAGGAGAGGAGGTGAGGATGGGGAAAGAATGGAGAGAGGGGGAGGGGATTTATAGGGGAGGGAGGAGAAGAAGAGGGGGAGAGGGGCGGCGGCTACGGCGATGGCGACGAGCGGCGCGGCAGGCGGCGATGGCGACGAGCGAGCGACGCGGCGCGGGGCGCGAGGCGGCGATGCGACGGGCGAGCGGCGCAGCAGGTGGTGACGGGGCGCGTGGGGCCCGAGGCGGCGACGGGACGCGCGCGCGGCGACGCGACGGCGATGGCGCGACGGCGACGGTGATGGCGCGACGGTGACGGCGATGGCGCGGGGCGCGAGGCGCGAGGGCGACGGCCGAGCGGCGACGGGACGGCGGCGCGGCGGGCGAGCGGCGCGGCGGGGGAGGGGAGGCGGAGCGGCGCGCGGCGCGCGTGGCGCGAGGTGGCGATGGCGACGGCATGGCAGCGGCGGCGCGGCGCGGCAGGGGCGGCACGGGGCTCGGGGCGGCGTCGGCGCGGCAGCGGGGTAGGGTTAGGGCTAGGGGACCTCATCGAGCACCTTAGGTGCAATGAACAGTGCATTTCCCATTTTTCCTATTTAATTTTTATTTTTTTTATTTTTATTTTTTATATAAATTTGTTTCTATAATTACTAATATTTGCATATGTGAATTTTATCCAATTTTTATGTTATCCAACTAATGAATTCTCCCTAGATTAATATTGCCCACATTTTTTTTATTTATCTAATTTATTTAAATTTTTAATTAGTGTTAATTCTTATTCCATTGCATTTAAATTTAATTGATATAAATATGTTTGCGATAATATCTTATTTACTTCCATCCACACCTATTATTCATTTTAATTTATATTCATTTTACCAATTTATTTTTAGGGCTTATTTTTAATTAATTGTTCTTTATTCGCAAACTCCAAACTCCGAAATCGAGATTCAATGGAACGGGCGAACAAAATCGGCATGATGCAATTTATTTTAAAAAGTTTTTTTTTTGAAAATCCGCATTTTTAGAGTTTTGATTTGTCGGTCGAATTTTTCAGGGTGTTACAAATACTTTCATAAAATTTACATATATCTCTTATAGTTTATAAAACTATATAAGAGATATGTACATTTTGTGAACAATGTTACAAATTATTTTGTCGGATAAAGAAATGACCCAAATAAAAGTTATAGATTTTGATGAGTTATACTACTTTGTTATTGATGACTTTTTTAGTTGAATTCATTTAGTACTAGTAAATATTGTTTGAAATTGTCATAATTTGAAATTCAAATTCATACTGTTCAAACAGAGCCTTATAGAAAAATGACCAAAACAAAAGTTGTAGATCTTGATAAGTCATAAAACTTTATTATTTTCAACTTTTCCATTTGAAATCATTTACTACCCCAAAAAGTTATTTGAATTTCTTATATTTTAAAATTCAAGTTTTATATAGTTAAATAAAACTCGGATGGAGAAATGACCAAAATAAAATTGGTAGATCTCAATGAGTTCTACAACTTTGTTTTTTACAACTTTTTCACACGAGTTCATTTATATAGATAAAATTTGATTCGAAGTTTTAATATTTTAAAATTAATTTTTTCCCACCACCTCCTTTCAAATTTTTTTATCTCCTCTTCTCTCTCTCCTCCTATTAGGATATTTTAACTCCCCATCCTTATCCTTTTCTCAGCCTCTCCTTTTCCCAACTCTTTCCTCCTCTCCTCTCTCTCTCTCAACGCACCGAGCATGCAGGAGCGGCGGCGCGGTGCGGCGGGCGGGCAGGAGCGGCGCGGCACCGGAGGCGGCGGGCTCGGCAACGGCGGCGGCCTCCCTTCCCCGATCTCCCATCCAGCGCAGCAGCGCGCGGCGGCCTTCCCCGACCTCCATGCGCGGCGCTCCCTTCCTTGACGGCAGTGGGCACAGCGGCGACAACGACGACGGCGGCGGGTCTGGAC
This sequence comes from Oryza meridionalis, assembly GCA_000338895.3. Classification (NCBI taxonomy): domain Eukaryota; kingdom Viridiplantae; phylum Streptophyta; class Magnoliopsida; order Poales; family Poaceae; genus Oryza; species Oryza meridionalis. Next base: position 25,092,180 of record CM002528.2, read on the forward strand.
GGCGGGCGCGCTGCGGGCTCAGAACTGGTGGCGGCGGCCTCCCATCCGGCGCGGCAGTGGCTGACTCAGCAACGGCGGCGGCCTCCCTTCCTCGACGGCGTGGCGCAGCCCCCCTCCTCAATGCCGCGGCAGCGGGGGTGGCTCGGCCGCCTCGGGCGGCGCTGCCCGGCGCCGATTTGGTGCCGCCGCGGCGGGGCGACGAATCCGGCGGCGGGCTAGGGTTTGGGGGTTTTTTGGATTTTATTTTTTTTTGTTTGCCGAATTTATTTTTGCATGCGGCCGGTATAAGCGACTGTATGCGAAAATCCTATTTTCGCATGCGGTTGCGCTGGCCGCTTGCAAAAAGAGCGATTTTTGCAGACCTTCTCCCCCATGCGGTTGGGGCAACGCATGCAAAGATCCTCTTCGTCCTCATGTAAAGAGCCTTTCTGTAGTAGTGACTCTCTCTGTTTTAAAATGTAAAGGATTTTAATTAGATTGGACACATCATAATATAATAAATCTAGACAGAATGTCTTCCATTCAACCCAATTTTCTTACATTTTGAGACAGAGAAAGTATATATACGAGTAGTGACGGGTTGATCGTTATACATCCTGCACGACGCCGTGATGAGAGATCGATCAATATCGATCTTGCACGCGTGTGGAAACGTTTGTAGGAGTGGGATGCATAGGGAACATGAGCCCAACTCGGGAGAATCCTTCTATACCTCTGCTTGCCAGATTATGGCAACTTACTTGGAGGGCCACCGTCGGCCTCTAGCCGTAGGCACGACGCGGGTTGGTGCTTGGGTGGTCAACGACGTGGGTCACGGCCGAGCCGTCAGCCCACGGAACAACGTGTGGCTCAAGCTCGGTTAGTCGATCACGCCAGAGGCCAACACGTGTCTGTAGTTGACCGGAGACAAGCCGTCGCTTGGCTCTGCTGTGCAATGTCTAACCAGGTACATATGGAAACTGGGCAGTGAAACCACAAATAACTTATGTGGGAGCTAAGGGCAAGGGCATGTACAACGGTCTTTACAGTGGTCTCTCTTTATTGGCATGCAAGTAAATTTGATGACATGGAAGAAAGAGAAAGGAATATGGTTGTTATGCATGACAACGGCTCAGAGTCGACTCCTAGCATTTATTAGAGCAGATTTTGTTGCATGGTAATGAAAGAAAGGAAAGAAGAGTAAGAAAAAAAATATTTTGATACATTAACGATTAGAGACTATATTTAGAGACTATATTGTCTCTAACTGCTGTAGGATGCTAGTCTCTAAATAATATAGAGTTCATATCTGACTCTACCTTTGTACTGTTCTAAGGGAGTTGTCGCAACAAAGGTTGTATAAAAAAGCTCATATATAAGAAAATTAGTGGTGTTAAACGACTATATATACTAGTATAGCTCAATTTTATTTGTGAGGTTTGAAATTAACAAATTAAACGGCCAAAACAAACTACTGTTTTAATTTATCGCACAAACTGCTCTAAGATAGACCTTAAGGCATATGTTTGCCAAAATATATAATTCTTATCATTAATTTGTTAGTGAAGGAATTGACAAGGCTAGGAAAAACTGTTTATGGAGAGGTAATGATCCTAGCTCGAAAAAAAAGTCTTTGACGGCCTGGCATAAAGTCTGTAGACCGAAGGAAAAAGGTGGCATGGGTGTCATTAATTTGGGTTTACAGAACGTTGCTCTCCTTCTCAAGCACTTGGCAAAATTTTATCAGGGGGTTGATCTCCCTTGGGTAAAGTTAATCTGGACCTCATATTATCAGACCAAGGTTCCTCATAAAGTCTTTAACAAGGGTTTTTTTGGTGGAGGGATATTGTCAATCTCTCATATTACTTTAGAAGAATTGCAAAGTGTGACATTATTTTAGGTACCACAGTTCTGTTTTGGGATGACCTGTGGAATGACCAAATTAGGAGCACCACGTACCCAAATCACTGTGCCCATGCAATCACCAGAAATGAATCTTTGGCTGTCACCTGTGCAAAACCTTTTGATGATTGCTTTAAGTTGCCACTGACCCAGGAAGCTTACACATAATTTTTGCAGCTTAAAGGAGAATTGGATGCTCTGTCCTTAGCAAGTCAGCAGGGAAATAATTGGGGTTTTATATGGGGCATGTAGCGCCCGTTCCGTCGTGGCGCCTAGCGGGAAAATCTATCTCTTAAAAACCCTAATTGCGAAAATTATTTCTTCGCTTGTAGTCAGTCTCCCTTTCTAGATCTCAAGTCCCCGATCCATCGTCGAATTCAAATCCCGAATCCAATTCCTTCCCAGATCAATTCCTTCGCAAAAAGTCTATTTTGCCTCCCTCGGGTTTGATGGGCCGAATCCCTCTCGGCCCATCTCCCTCTCTCTCTCTCTCTTTTTCTCTCCCTCTCTTTCTCTCTCCCCGCGCGCCACGCGCGCGTGCGCGTGAGCCGCGCCGCGCCGAGCCCTCCCTCTCCGTTCTCGCTGCCACTTCCCGCACGCGTCGTGGTGGCCGACCGCCTGGCCGCCGCCGCCGTCAGCTCCTGCCACGCCTGCCCCGCGTCTGCTGCCCGTGTCGCCGCTCCGCTCCAAGCCGGTCCACCGTCATCGCCGTCGTCATCAACCCGGCCCCGCCGCCTCCGCGCGCTAGCCTCCAAGGGACGGAGGCAGAGCCCCTCCTCTCTCTGCCGCGCCCCCCCCCCTCTCCCTCCTCCTTTTCCCCAAAGTGGCAAGGAGGCAAGCCCCTTTCTCTCCCCCTTTTTCCCTTTTCCCTCCCGCCGGCGTCATCCCCCCTGTCGCCACTTTGGCCGCGACCGCCGAGCGCTAGCTCCCTCCCTTGACCGCCAAGGTCGGTTTCCAAACCGACATCGCCGCCTTATAAAGCCCGAGGCGCCCTCCCATCATTCCCTTCCCCGTTTCGCTCGCCGCCACCGCGCCATTGCCGCCCCTCTTTCTCGCCTCCGCCGTTCATCGCCAAGTGCCGGGAGAGCCGGTGCGTGTGAAGGACGTGGAAGGGGACTCCGGGCGCGCCCTCTTCTTCCTCTTCCCCGGCCCAAGGCCGGAGAGATCACTCCCGTGCCGTCGGCCTCTCGTCACAGCGCCCCGCCTCGTCTTGGTAGTGCCTCCCTCCGTTCTCCCTCCTCGTTCCATCTCCTCCCCTTAGACTCGGGTAGTAGCACGAGTAGCCTCCCCGTAGCTAGCTAGCGCCGCCCCGACCGTTGCAGCCGCTCGCTGTGTGCTCGCCGCCGTCGCCGCCCGTGCTCCGTAGCGCCCGCTCGTCGCCGGCCTCGCTCGGCGTAGCTCCGCCCAATCCGACGCTAGCAACGGACTCCGGTGGCTGCGTAGATGCTCTAGTCCGGAGGAATCGATCTCCCGTCGCGCCATCGCCGTTTCCCCCTTCTCCCGCCGCCGGTTGCCGCCGCCGCAATCCGCCGCCGTCGAGCATCCCCCGGCGAATCCGAGCCGTTGGCTCGTCTCCCCTCGCCCCGTGTAACATCCCGATGTGCTCGCCTTCGCCTGTATCGCCACGGTTCGCTCCGCCGCTCGCCGCTGTCGTCCGCCGTCCGTTCCGGCCGGCGTCGTCGTCTACCTCCCGCCAGCCCGCGTGGCAGCCACGTAGGCGCCACGTCGGCGCCACCTCGGCCGCGACCAGGTCAAGCAGACCCCGGTCCGCCGTTTCCCTCCGCCCCCTCGCGCGCGCGGTCCACCGCGAGCCGTGAGGCTGCGCGTGGGCCCACCGCACCTCGACCTCCGCGAACCGCGCACGTGCACCACGCTTCCTCCCCAAACCCTAGCACGCCCCGCGTGCACCTCGCTCACGGTGAGCCGAGCCGCTGACAAGTGGGTCCCACCCGGGACCGCGCGAGATGGACCCGGCCCACCGGCTTTCTCTCCCCTCCCCACCCGCGCGCGCGCCTTGGGCCGCCTTCTTGGGCCGGCCGGCCCATTAAGCTCAGCCGAGCCGCCCCTTTCTCTCGGGCCGCGCCCTAGCCGCCCGAGGGAAGTCTATTTCCCCTCCCTCTTTCTTTTCTTTTCTTTTCAAAAAGGATTTAAATAAATCCTTTTTCTTTAGATCAAAAATCCGATAATCTTAGAAATTCAATATCTTCCCAATCGTAAGTCCGTTTGACTCCGTTCAACTTCCAAAATTCTTCAAATCTCGAGATCTATCTAATGGCACGCTTAGAGGTCAATAATAGGGCTTTATTTTCGCCGTTTGTTGAGTTGTCCCGTTTCGAGTGTAGTTTCGGAGCCCAAAGACCCGCAGTGCGAGGATTTCGAGGATCAAGCTCAAGATCTCGAGCAAGGCAAGTCACCTTTGATCATCTTGCACCTATAATTTAAATCTAAGTATTTCTTTTCCGCAAATATTGCATGAATAGGATTTACACAAGTACTTCGGCCGCGGCTTACGAGATAGCCTGCCGGCCCCAATCCTAATTGCTGCAATTACCCTCCTTGAATTATTGAATACTTAAACCTCCTTTGTCAACTGTTGTGCTTCGATGCACGGGCCTTCGGGTACGCGCATCAGAACACCCCCCCCTCAAAATTTAAAATATCCAACGATGGATAAAACTTGGGTTTTACAAAAGACTTGGAAAACCCGACACCTGGGTCGGTGCTTGCGAACAAAATGAATTTCCAAAATCGCGGACCGGGGAACGTACCGGGAGTACGGTTTCCCGCTCTTGCACTTAAGGACCGTTTCCTTGGAATTTCATCCGAACATAAGACAAGTGAGACCACATGGGTGGAATGGGACACCCCTGGCTGAGTAACTAGCTAATCGGGGGAACCATGATGCCAAGAGACATGTGGATTCAACGGGGTGGTGCCGGGGAGAACCCCCAGGTTTCCTGGCACAGTTTGGTCTGGGACCTAATCTGGTGTTGGTCTGGGACCCCTCTCGTTGGCATATGGTGAACCTGTGTCGGCTTTCGAAATGCCTTGTCATGAAAGCCTTAAGGTCTCTAGACGTGGCCGTTCTGCACGGGCTGGATGATCCGGGTTAGTAATGTCGTGTGGGTAAAGTGTACCCCCTTTGCAGAGGTTATTAAACTGTTCGAACAGCCGTGCCCACGGTCATGGGCGGATGTGAGGTGATTCCTAGCGTAGTTTTGTTTGACTACTGCTTTGTGAAATTGCTGTTGTGGAATGGGTTCGATGTTTGGAAAATCTGCAGCTGATGGGATCAGCTAGGCCCGGGTGGCCGTTTGAAAGTTGTTGGCCGAGTGCCAACCTTGATCAATCCAAAGACTGATACATTGCACATACTCCGACCGGACGAGACGCACTGTCTCTTCCGTGTCGTTTGAGAAGCACTCACTTAGTTGTTTTAAAAAGGAGTTTAACTAAAATCAATTGTGAAAACAAGCAGCCTTTCCTTTGAAGCCTGCATTAAACATTTAAATTCCCATGGCTTGCTGAGTACTCCTGTACTCACCCTTGCTCTATATAAATAATCCCCCCCAGTTGCTGAAGAAGATGAAACGGATCCCGCTGACGAGGAGTTCTTCCAGGAGCAAGTCGGGTACGACGAGTTTTAGGGTTTTCGGCCTAGTTCCCAAGTCGCGCCTGTGATGTTTGGTCCAAGTCTTGGCTTCCGCTTTCCCTTTTGTAATACAGTTGTGAGCTCGGGATCTGCCCGCAGCCTAACATGACTGTACTCCTACTCTGTAATAAAGAGACCACTGTTGCTGTGATATTCTATCTTCCTGTGATACCAGCAATGTTTCCTGGGACTAGTACCGATTAACAGGTTAATTTGGAGCGTCACGGGCTAGTTCCGCTCAGGGCTAGTTCGGGGCGTGACAGGGCAGGACCACTTACACCTCCAAAGCTTTCTATAAGTTGAATTTTGCAGCTATGCAACCCCCAAGACCATTTTGATGGATCTGGAAGCCTAAGTATGTGATGAAGATAAAAGTTTTCATATGGCTTCTATTCTCTGATAGGCTGAACACGAGGGACATGTTGGACAGAAGAAAATGTGCCCCCTTAAATGTTGATCTTTCTTGTGTTTTATGCCCTTTGCATCAAAGAGAGATTTTGTTTCACCTGTTCTTTCAATGCCCTTTTAGCAGAAAATGCTGGCAGAAGCTAGGAATATCTTGGAACACTTCTTTGGAATTCTTTCAGATGCTGGTGCTAGCGAGACTGAGGTTTCAAAAAAAAAATGCCTCTTGGTGATTTGTTTCATTGCATGCTGGCACATTTGGAAGCAGCGGAATGGGAAGATTTTCTAGAATGTGGATCCTTCTTTTGACAACTGGTGGAATTCTTTTAAGCATGAGATTCTTCTACATATGTGTAGAATGAATGATGAAATTAGACAATTGGTTTATGATTGGTTACAAACTCTATAGTTTTTAGGAGGCTGTAGCCTTTTGTATTTTTTCTTTTTCTTTCTCCTTGTAAATACTTTTTTGCTTTTATAAAATACACTACTAGGCCAATGCCTGGTAGTACTTCATTAAAAAAAATTGTTAGTGAAGGTAAAATTTGACAATGCCAAGATTTTGGTAATTAAGATCAATAATGGATATTTGGCTGGTGCTCAACTCTCTTCGGTTTTCATGTCTGTTTCTCCAGTGATGATGACTTCATGGCAGGTACCGTGCGTACGTACTGAATCCTCATTGTTAATATCTGTTGCTGTTGCCTATGGTTGTTTGGTTAGTTCTGAGCTGTTGCAGAATTCTTGATTTTGAGCATGCAGAGAGTGAGGCCGAAATGGGGAAAAGTGGCTGTACTACTACTGGAATCGATGAATTAATCACCTATGTATTGTGGATGAAAAAAATTCTGTAGTATTTTGAGTTAACATAATCCATGCATTAAACTACTGCTCAATTATTGAAAAAACCATATTTACTGGGTTGGCCAAAAACCACATTAGTCGCAATTCTCGTTGTACAGCTCCAAGTCTAAGCGTCGCCCCAAGCAACTACACTATATATAGCAGTTGGCTGTGGCACAACCCCGTGAAGTGCAACCGAAGAGTCTTGTATACCCCCTCAGTCTTAAAATATAAAAAAATATTTTAGTTAGATTGGACATATCCTAATATAATAAATCTAGATAGGATATGTCTCATTCAACCTAAATTTCTCATATTTTAGGACGAAGGAAGTATAAGAGTAGTGGTGGGTTGATCGTTGTACATCTTGCACGATGCCGTGATGAGGGATCGATCGATATCGATCTTCCGCGCGTGTGGAAACGTTTGTAGGAGTGGGATGCACAGGGAACATGAGCCCAACTCGTGCGAATCCTTCTACCTCGGCTTGTCAGGTTATGGCAGCTTACTTGGAGTGTCACCGTCGGCCTCTAGCCGTAGGCATGCATGGCGCGGTTCGGTGCTTGGGTGGTCAACGACGTGGGTCACGGCCGTGCCGTCAGCCCATGGAACAATGTGTTGATCAGGGCCGGTTAGTCGATCACGTCAGAGGCCAACACTTGTCTGTGGTTGATCCAAGACAAGCCATGGCTCCCTCGTGCAACGTTTCACCCGGTACAAAGGAAAATTATGCAATGAAACAACAAATAACTTATGTGGGAACTAAGAGAGTCGTTGCAACAAGGTTGTAAATAAGTTTGTATATAAGAAAAGTAGTGATATCTTGAGTTATTAAATTTGACCAATTATATCAAGGTGATACAATCTTATTACAAACACTTCTAAACTCTGCATTGCTAAGATTCACACACAACCGTGCCTCCTAGATCTGGTCAACATCACCATATAGTTTTTTAGTATTTAACGTCTCAGTTCCTCGCCGTTTATTTTCTCTTTTATTTTCACACTTGGAACAAGAGGTTTTCTTTTATAATCTTTGGTACTTGATCAGATCTATACTTTTCTTTCAAAAGTTCGAGAGTTAGTACAAGTTTTATAGAAGAGACAATTGCCACCCTTAATTTTATCCATTCAAGCTAAGAGGTAGTACGTACGTACAATATATTACCTCTATACTAACTTTAGCACACAATTCCCAATATTTTTATTTTACTTGTTTGTTCAATTCGCTCTTTCTTTCTTACCTTTTTATTGAAGTATTGTGAAGGTTGTCTCTTATATAAAGAGTGGTTCCTACCCTCTCTTTTCTTCTCATCTCCTCCACCTTACCATATTAGCTTAGTAGCATCTTGGGATATGTCTTAGAAGCTTATGGTACTTGCTCTAACTAATTGCATTGTATAAAGAAGAATCATAGGTAATATCATGTTGGAGTAGAGGCTAGAAGCCAGGGGAGGGCATCACCGCATCAGGCGACCATCCCGTACATGCACGCAATAGCACGACGACAACTCAACTATTCCATCGGTATTCCATTGATAACACATCCCATATAAATAAGCAGACATCAGTTGTGCTGTTGACATGCAAGCATATATGTATATATTGATGTGCCTATCAAATCAGAGAGTCTAATGTGAGCGACATGTAAACAACGATGGGGCATCTCCTCGAGAGTTTAGAATAGTTTCTCGACGTAGGACGCTCTGCGTATGTGCTGGTAAATTTTTTTGGAGTGGGATGCATGCGGAACACAAGGCCGGCTTGTGGGTCTGGAGATGTATGTGAGTGACAATTGGCGGGGTACTAGTGTTCATGGATACAGTGCCGTCGGCTGTGGGCAATGCAAGGAGTTGGCCAGTTGGGAGGATCTCTCGTGTTGCATCCGCTGACTATCGTGGTCGGTCTGCTTCCGAAGGCATGGTGATTTGTCACAACGAATGTCAGCTGGCCTGGCCGACCTGCAGCCTGACATAAGGACGAGGTTCCTAGTTGGCGCACTATCCGTCTCATCCGACTTGGTCGCAACTCCCGACGGACAAAGTCTGCCCGTTATATGACCAATAAACTTGGGGCTTGCTATCCGACACGTACGCGTTAGCAACGGAGCTAGCGCGCATGCTAGTTGGCGCCCAGCAGCAGATTTTTTCTGATTTTTTCGCACGCGTGTTTTTTCTTTTTTGGAAGTTTTTTAATGTATTCTAGAATTTAAATCATTCACTTCAAATTTTAAAATATTCTATTGAAAACTTTCATCTTAAAATCCAAAACTCTCAATTCTGATTTGAAAAACTTTCCACTCAAAATTCAAAACTTGAACAAATCTTGAGTTGAAAGTTTTCTATGTTGATTTATAATATTGAGTGGAAAATATATTTATAATTTGGTTAATAACCCGTGTGAAATACTCTTATAATGTTAGCCACGAACTTTTTATTTGAGTACATTTCACATAACTACAGACACATTAGCTAAATTATCACAAAACTATAGAGTTAACAAGATGTATCACAAAACTACAAATTTAACATTAAATTTATCACATAGCTATATATTTAACGTGAAATATAACAAAACGACATATTTAATATAACGTTGGAGATGAGGCTAGAAGCCAGGAGAGGGCATCACCGCATCAGGCAACCATCTCATACATGCACGCAATGGCACTGGCAACTCAACTTCTCCGTCGACATGCCATTGATAACAACACATCCCATATAAATAAGTAGACATCGATCAGTTGTGTTGTTGATATGCAAGCATGTATATATTGATGGATGTGCCTGTCAAGCCAGAGAGTCTAAGATGAATTAGAACAATACTGATCGATGTACCAGTCTACTATTGGAGAAACCATCTTTGATGGGTTGGCCAAAAACCACATTAATAATCATTTTCTGTGCCGGTTGAAAATCCCAACGCCACTTTTATGATCTACCAACCGAGACTAAAGATTATTTTTAGTCCCGGTTCAAAAAGCTTCTGGCCCCTTACTATCTTTAGTCCCGGGACTAAAAAATTCAACGCGTCGTATATAATCCCTCGCGCTTATTCTCTCCTCGTTGATAGCAAACTCTTCCTCCTCATGTTTTAACTTCCAACTCCTCTCTTTCCTCCCTCTTATCCTCTCTTTTCTTTTTCTTGCTACTCTCTCTTATCCTCTCCTTTTCTTTTTCTCGCTTGCAGCAGCCAAGAGAAAGTGGGGGCGGCGACGGCGGCGCGAGGCGATGGTGACGGCGCGGTTGTGGAGGGAGGCGGCGCGAGAAAACGGGGCGAGGAGGGTTGATTTAGTTGTTAATTTATCTGTGAATTTGTTGATTTGTGATATCTTTAGATCTATAAATTTATGATGTGAATTGTGAATATGGATGTGGATGATTTTGTGATGTTTATGTGAATGTTGATGATTTTATTATTGAGTTTGGTTAGAAATCAATATGCAAATAACAAAAGACAATGAAAAAAAAGAAAAAAAGACTAAAGATGGTAGCACTAGCCACGTGGTGCTATTTCTTTAGTCCCGGTTATTTCAATCGGGACTAAAGATGGATATCTTTAGTCACGGATTCGGGGTCCTGGTTATATACTCAGGATAAAAGGGGTTACGAACCAGATATAGAAGAAACCCCTTCTCCACCACCATGTGTTTCTCGTCTCCAAAAATGCAAGAACGGCCAGGGTGATCAAATATGGTTCCGATCGATCGAGAGGAGAATGAGCATTGTCGACTCTAGTTACGTAGGACACTCTGCGTGTGTGTGCAGGTAACATTCTTTGGAGTGGGATGCATACGGAACACGAGGCCGACTCAGCGGTCTTGAGCTAGATGTCAACGACAATGGTATTGGCAGCCTGACAGGGTACTCGTCTCCATGGACACAATGCCGTCGATTGTGGGTGATGCAAGGAACTGGGAGCTAGGATCTTTCGTGTTGCGTCCACCCGTGACCAAAGAGTGCGTGTGTATTAGTTATGGCTGCGGTATAGAATGTATCTCACTATCTCTTTCCCAAGTAGGATATCATGCCATATAATAGTAAAAAACGATCCCTAATAACTAGGCTTAAAATATATTTTTCTTCTAAATTACTTATTTGATCTAAAATCTAATTATACTTCATTAAATCTTTATAACAAGATCTTATATGATTATATTTTGACTAAAATATATAGGTTGTAAATTACTTTTATTATATATATAAATTACTTTTATCATATATATGAAAATAATTAATTTTAGATTTGATTAAATTACTTCTTAGATATTTATATTTTATAAGTTTTTTATTTTGATTGTTGTTTTAGTTAGCTCTATAATTTGTGCTTATTAGATTTAATTTCTATATAGATTAGTGGTTTTATTCACACAACGGATTTACTTATAACAATGTGATAATTTACTTTTGAATTGCGTTAAGTTGCTTTTATGGTTTATATAAATTATTTTTAGGCTTTACCGTAGTTACATTCAGGGTGTGTTCTGTTGTGAGGGTTGGGAATTCTCACTTCCTAGCACGTAAAACGAAGCAACGTTTAGTACATGGTTAATTAAGTATTAGCTAAAATTATTTGAAAAATGGGTTAATATGATTTTTAAAGTAACTTTCATATAGATTCTTTTTTTTGCAAAAAAATGCACCGTTTAACAATTTAAAAAGTGTGCGCGCAGAAAAGAGAGATGTGAGTTGGGAAAGTAGAGATAAGAACTCAGCCTTAGAAATGCAATTTAACCAAATCTAAAAATAATTTAGATATGTATATGATAACAATAATTTATAATATATATATTTTTTCGTTAGAGCATAATCATGTGAGATCATGTTATAATTTTTTTTTCAGATTTTTTAATGACCTAACATATATTAATGAGAAATTTTACGGTCTTTGAGAGAGTATTTTGAGATATCTAAATTTTACAATAAAAATCTTGGTACGTTGAGATACATAAGGAGGTAACCGAATTTGCTACTCTCTTATTAATTAGTACATCCTGCTCCAAATGGGCTCTAACGCTTCTCCAGATCCACCTTTTTTTTCTTCTCCAAATACAAGAAATGCGTCCTTTGCGTGGACGATGCCGTGATGAGATCATGCGTACACGCTTGTGTAGAAATGTGGTTAGGAGTAGGATGCATCGTGAACGCGAGCCCGAAGCCATCGAGGTGAAGTGGCGTGTTCAGTGGGGCGGCGCTCATTGGGACGTCCGTTCTACCGCCAATATTGTAATCCTACTAGCCTTCTTTATGTTGTCATCAGGGGCGGACCTAGCATGGGACATGGAGTACAGATGTACCCCCAAAATTTGTGATAAATAATTGTTGAATTAATAGGTATATTACCTATATATATCATTAGTTGGGTCAAAACAGCTATTCTTTAGCCTAAAATCACAATATAACTCATAGAAAATGGCTCTGGCAGACCAACACAAGCTCCTTGATCTCGTCTCGTGACCTTGAATCTCTGGTTTGTCTATGGGGCTTACAACCAGAATACCAAGCATATTGCATGCCTTCCTATGGTTTGGGACAACGAATCAATGGCAGCTGTGTGCAGGCGCTGCTCGTGGTCACGGAGTGAAGCCGAGAACAAGCAGCTGATCGACAAGCCGCTGCACTGGAGAAGTAACCTCATGGATCAATGGGTTGAATGTGTTCGTATCATATATTCTTTTAGGCTCCCAACTCATCTTTCTTTAGTTAATGTTTGATTCAATTGATGGTTGCTTTTAGGAAATTTGATTAATATGCATATCCGAATTTATATGGTAGAGCAGTCAAAAAGTTAGATGGTAGTGCAAAAATCTCTATGGAGTGTTTGGGATGAAAACATAGTATCTCTTATCCAAGATTTAATTTTTCTTTTAGCTATTTTGCAATGTTTCTATTTTTATTTGTTCTAGCAAGAAAAACTTGCTTATTACTTTTCCTACTATTAAGCTTTAGTTTCTTTATGAAACGAACGATTTGATAACTCTGTATCTCCATCTTTAAAATCCTGCGTCCGCTACTGGTTGTCGTCTGCTCGATCTTTTGCTAGCACTAGGTGGCTTGCATTGAAGATGTACGTGGGCAAGGCTGGGATTGAGATTACGTCTGCACCATAGGATTCTATGTATTGCAAGCCATTGATTTTGATCATCAACAGCTGAGATTCACCGCTACAGTACTGAACCAACAGTATATATAAACAATATTTTATACGGCAACACGGTTTTGCTACAGTACCAAACTAATCTATACCGTTTAATTTCAATCCAATGGAGCAGCTACAACTGCTTAAGTTATCGAATTGCACACTGCATACTGGAAATTTGTTAGAGATTGAGCAACGGGAAATTGCACGTGTGCTATTCATGTGTTGAGTACGGATATGGATTTTTATCCCACGAGGGGATATCTCCTCATTGTTTGCATGTCATTCATAGTTATCGATTTATTTTTGAAAAAATTAACAACAGAGGTTAATGTAAAATATATCACTCTACAAGCATGCACGACTAAATTCAACTTTTAAAAGTTGCAACAAAAAGAACAAATTAAACTAAAAATAGTTATTGTACATTCATATCTATATTTGTTATTTTTGTTACAACTTATAGAAGTTAAAATTTAACTTACATATGTTGTGGAGTGATATATTTCATATTAATCTATTTTTCCAAATTTTTTTATGACACTATTTAGGCGACATGCACCAAACGAAGGGATATCCATCACTTTCCCATACTACTAAGCCTGACGTACATATATAGTAGTTGCAATATTATAGTTACAGCCTTACAGGCTGCACATTGTACAGATTGATAGCATGCTCTACTTAGCATGCGTTCACAATCCAGCCATGGATGCGTGTCTTAACTTTGCCAAGTTTGTGCTCTTGGTCTTTGTTCCTCACCTGATCGGCTGATCGTCCTGCAGGCTCACAGTATTGCCAAAACTAAGTTGGAGTTTGTAATAGTTTATCAAGAACAAATTTTATTATCCTTGCGAGGTGTTCAAATTTTTAGTGCAAATTTGATACCTCATATAATACCAGAGATATTGATCGGGACGTAATAAATTATACACTAGAAAATATGGTGCATCCCGGTACATCCTTATTAAATCGACTCTTCAGCATAAGTCCACAAACACAAACTTCACAACAACTTTTACATAAGTCCACTAGTCTAGTGACCTGCCTATAAATCAATGGCCTTTACTACCATGTCATCCCAAACCAAATGGAGTACTCCCTCCGTCCCTAAATATTTGACACTGTTAACATTTTTAAACACGGTTGACCGTTCGTCTTATTAAAAACTTCTGTGAAATATGTAAAACTATATGTATATAAAAGTATACTTAACAATGAATCAGATGATAGAAAAAGAATTAATAATTACTTAAACTTTTTATATAAGACAAATGGTCAAACATGTTAAAAAAAGTCAACGGTGTTAAATATTTAGGGACGGAGGGAGTACTATATTACTCCTAACTAGGGGACCATGAAAACGGGGGGATGCATCATCAGGGCAACATTAGATGGCCAGAACATGATATTAATTTTAATTATAAAAATACATGCATATCAACGTTTATAGGAGCAAAAATAGCCAACCGGCTGGCAGCTGGCGAGTATATACGAGTTGTATATATAATTCCATGTCCCCGTTCACTTAGCACAACACACTCTATGGCTACACACCTTACTCAAAAATAGCGTCGCTTTGCAAAGATGAAAATATGAGGAGGGAGGGATAATTAACGATGAGCTTGTGTTGCATTCTGCGTGTCACGGTGAGCATATATGGTGAGATTTGATGAGAATGGGATGCATTGAGAATTTCAGTCGAAGAATGACAAAAAAAGGCTGCCTATAAAGAGGATAAACTAGCAGCCCTGCTGTTGCGATCTGGCTTGCAATGCTGTGTAAGCCGCCAATCTCGGACAAGGTGTCTTCGCTTTGCAATAGCCGCATCTGGCGAAGTATAGTCTTGGTTGGGCCGAGCTCTCTAGCAAATAGGGATACAATGCTGTCGAGCTTGCACAATCTTAAAAAAAAAGAGAAGAATTATTAAGCTGTAGCGGAAATGGACCCTTCTTTTAGTCTAAACTGTTATAATTAAAATAGCCAACATATATAGCATATGTTTAAAATTTTGATAGCCAACGCAATACTTTGTTTTTTTTTAAAAAGCCCGCAATACATGAGTTAAATGACTAGTAATGATACAATATGTTGAACACCATGTTACAAAACTGTTTTGCACTGACCCGGCAAAAACTTTAAAGGACATACTGTTGTGAGACCAGCTTTCTGTCCTTCTGCGAAGAGACAAAATAAAGTGGACGAGCGAAGTGTGCGTAGCTTAACTTTTTCGTGATGGAACCTGCTCCCCTCGGGTTCAAGGCAGTTAACATGAGTGCGCGTATTTACGGTTAAGTATTCATTCAGTGGTAGACAAACACATATATCAATAATGATGTATTCATGATAGTTTTGTCAATATCAAAATATGACAGACTAGTCTTTGTAGGTGCTCATTGGACGAAGGTATTCATGTATGCGTTCGTACGATTGAGTATGCACACGTATGTGGGTCATACACATGTATTGTGTTTTAAGAAAAAAAAGTTAACTGCACGTTAGCCACTGTCCAGTGGATAGTGTCCACCTACCAACTGCGCCATTCATCTCTTCCAATAAGTCTCTCATATCAACAACAAATTGATTGATGAGCACATCTATTATTGGTTAAAAATTAAAAAAATATTCCTTCAATATTCTCTTCATCTCTAAATATAAGGGGTTGGAGCATTTAAAATTTGTCTCCAAATATAAGGTATTAGAAAAAAAATTCTCATTTAAATTTCCCCCCACCATATCCTCAACCACTCCACTCCTTACATTAACAAGAGGGAGGGGTCACATCCCCTCGTAGGTTGGTTTTCTTTGAATAAAGGGAGTAGGCAAGTTAAACTTGACTTGGTGCATGCCTTTAATAACCATGTCACCCAAGATAAAATCGTAATAGTAGGAGAATCTGTAAACCGGTGCGGCATGCATATATCTAGGAGTTTAGTGATCTCTGCTTGCTAGGAATGGGATGCACCGGGAAATTGAGCAGCAGAAGCTACTGGGATTCAAGCTCTGGGATGTAGACGCAGCTGAGTAGCTGTGTTTCTGCCAGGGGCGGAGGTAGAGTATCTCAGGGGGGTGCCCAGGCACCCGATCAAGAAATTTTTTTAACTATGCCTTACCTATTTTCACCATATGTACAACCCTCCTCAATACGTGGACCGTGTCAGCTTAAACTCGATGTAAAGTAGAGTAAATTAAGCAAGTGACACCCCTCTATATTTCTTTCTAGCTCCACCCACTTTCTGCTATACGTGGACCGCTGCTCTCTGCATTACATGCACCGTGGCTTGGTGAATTTGTGAACTGGTTGTGTGAACTTACCGTCATTCTTCAACCATCATGTCATTAATACCTTTGATCCTACGTAACGTTTTAAATCTGTGCTTGTGTTGGATGCAGGCTTGATCTTAGATCACGAGCCTTCCCTCTCATTTTGCTCATGCGGTTCTTGTTGAGTTAGAAGAAAAATAAGGAAATGTGGTTCTAGAGTTGTTTATGTTTACAACGATAAATGGAAATGCTACGTTATTAACGGGCCTACAAAAATCATTAAACGTGTGCAAATAGATTTGTAACCAGATTTTAGTGAGACCAAAAGTTCTACTATTGACCTCTTTCTCTTTGAGTTTGCGTTAAGAGTGGATGTCTCATGTCTGCGTGTGGTGCGCGTTGATCTATGCCATCGACAAAGAATTACAGCAACAAGGACATATGCTCGTTTCTCTTCTCTGTTCTTTCAACGCGCTCATCAGTATAATAAATTAGTTACTCAAGTCAAAATACTTTTTTTTTTAATAAAATCTGTCTTTAGTTGTTTTTTACTACAAATCACAGCATGCAAAGATTTCTTACTTGTGCCTGCATTTATTAGAAAGTTTTTATTTCACTTTCATGCCCGCGAAATAGTGAATCCCTTCTTACTATAACTAATGACCCACTAACTACAGTTAAGACCCTAAAGCTCAAACCTCAATGTTTCACATCATCATCAATTATTAACCATTGGATCATTGGATTATATCTTTTCTCATACCTCAATGTTCCACAAAATGCAGTAGTCACCGCATGAGTCCCATCAATTTTGATCCTGGCCCAATTTAATAGTGAAGGATTTATGGTTTCTTCTTTGATTGGTGGGGTCTCCTCCTATAGTCGTAGACCAGTTGTTTTGCAGTTTGCACTGCGGATATATATATATATATATATATATATATATATATATATATATATATATATATATATATATATATATATATATATATATATATATATATATATATATATATATATATATATATATATATATATATATATGAACTGGTATATACTCTCTCCGTCTCATAATATAAGAGATTTTGACTTTTTTCTTACACTGTTTGACCACTCGTCTTATTCAAAAAATTTGTATAAATATAAAAAATAAAAAGTTGTGCTTAAAGTACTTTGGATAATAAAGTAAGTCACAAATAAAATAAATAATAATTTTAAATTTTTTTGAATAAGACGAATGGTCAAACAGTGCAAGTAAAAGGTCAAAATCCCTTATATTATGGGATGGAGGGAGTATGTGTGTGTGTGTTTGTCACACAAAAGCCATTATGGTGATGCATAGGATGTGTGGTTCAGCTTCAGCACAATTCTTTTTTTTAAACATTTCTAAGCCGACATCGCGAATGGGTGAGGTAGCTCATCAGCCTAAATAGTATATTTATCCTAGAGCATAGTTCTCTTTTACAACAACAGCTAAAATTTAAGTGTTAGGTTTGCCATGGTAATTTTATTTTCCAGCTATTATTCACAACTTACAACATGGATTTCACATGAAAAGAAAACTAGCTACTAAAGTTACTCCCTTGCAGATAGCAACATAAGAAGATATGGTTCTTTTTTGCAGATTTAAAGGTAACCATATGATCCATCTATGAATATTTGGAAAAAGAGAAGCATGTGCTTCCAATAGCTACATATTTGATAAGAATTGAGGGTGTGTAGTAATGCATACTGTTGGACGAAATATAGCTGAAGGCCATACAAATCACATATGTTGTATTACAAAACATTCTCTAACCTTCTATAGCTCACCTTTTGTTGTCTTTGCTCACCTGAAGCCCATTCCAAATTATCCTATTGAAGCACATAGTTTCTTGCCTTGCATATATACAAAGTTATTTTAGTATACCCATCGCAACGTACGGGGTATCAACTAGTTCTCACATGTTTGATCTGAGCTTTGATTCCCACACGCATGCATGGCTACAGCTTACAATTTACATAATTGCAATTCTAATTTCCATGTGCCGTTGATGACAATCATCCATAAATAGTAGTACCTCCGTTCCATAATAATTATATTTCTACGATTTAAATTTGTCCCAAAATAATTGTCTTTAAATTTGTCCCCATATTAATTAGGGGTACCATAATCTTTCTTCTCAAATCTTAACATACGCTAAGCAATCTACAATTATAATTATTTTAGGACGGAGGGTAGTACCGATATTACAGCTTGGTTCTCTATGTATATGTCACGCCCTGAACTAGCCCCGAACGGAACCAGCCCGTGACGCTCCAAATTAACCTGTTAGCCGATACCAGTCCCAGTAAACAGTGCTGGTATTACAGGAAGACAGAATATCACAGCAATAGAGGTCTCTTTATTATAGAGTAGGATTACAGTCATGTTGGGCTGCGGACAGACCCCGAGCTCACAACTGCATTACAAAAGAGGAAAGCGGAAGTCAAGACTTGGACCATACATCACAGGCGTGACTTGGGAACTAGATCGAAACCCTAAAACTCATCATAGCCGACTTGCTCCTGGAAGAACTCCTCGTCAGCGGGATCCATCTCATCTTCTTCAGCAACTAGGAGGGGATTATTTATATAGAGCAAGGGTGAGTACAGGAGTACTCAGCAAGTCATGGGAATTATGTGTTTAATGAAGGCTTCAAGGAAAGGCTGTTGTTTTTACAATTGATTTTAGTTAGACTCCTTTTTAAACAACTAAGTGAGTGCTTCTCAAACGACACGGATGAGACAGTGCATCTCGTCCGGTCGGAGTATGTGCAATGTATCAGTCTTTGATAGATTCAAGATTGGCACCCGGCCACAACTTTCAAATGACCACCCGGGCCTAGCTGATCCCATCAGCCACAGATGTTCCAAACATTGAACCCAATTCCACAACAGCAATTTCAGAAAGCGGTGGTCAAACAAAACTACGCTAAGGAATCACCTTACATCTGCCCATGACCATGGACATGGCTGTTCGAACAGTTTAATAACCTCTGCAGAGGGGGCACACTTTACCCACATGACATTACTAACCCGGATCACCCAGCCCGTGCAGAACAACCATGTCTGGTGACCTTGAGGCTTTCATGACAAGGCATTTCGAGAGCCGACACAGGTTTACCATATGCCGACGAGAGGGATCCCAGACCAACAACAGGTTAGGTCCCAGACCATACTGTGCCAGGAAGCCCAGGGGTCCTCCCCGACACCACCCGGGCAAATCCACTTGTCTCCCGGCATCAAGGCTCCCCTGATTAGCTAATTACTCAGCCAGGGGTGTCCCATTCCACCCATGTGGTCGTACTTGTTATATGTTCGGATGAAATTCCAAAGGAATCGGTCCTTAAGTGCAAGAGCGGGAAACCGTGCTCCGGGCACATCCCCCGGTCTGCGATTTTTGGAAATTCATTTAGTTCGCAAGCACCGACCCAGGCGTCGGGTTTTTTTCCAAGTCTTTTGTAAAACCTAAGTTTTACTCATCGTTGGACATTTTAAATTTGAGGGGAGGACTCCGACGTGCGTGCCCGAAGGCTCGTACATCGAAGTACAATAGTTGACAAGGGAGGTTTAAGTGTTCAATAATTCAAGGAGGGTAATTGCAGCAATTAGGATTGGGGCCGGTAGGCTATCTCGCAAGCCGCGGCCAAAGTACTTGTGTTAATCCTATCCATGCATTATTTGTGGAAAAGAAGTACTTAAATTTAAATTATAGGTGCAAGATGATCAAAGGTGACTTGAGTTGCTCGAGATCTTGGGCTTGATCCTCGAAATCCTCGCACTGCGGGTCTTGGGGCTCCGAAGCTACACGCGAACGAGACGACTCAACAAACGCCCAAATTAAAGCCCTATTATTGACCTCTAAGCATGCAATTAGATAGATCTCGAGATTTGAGGAATTTTGGAAGTTGAACGGAGTCAAACGGATGTATGGTTGAAAAGATATTGAATTTCTAAGATTATTGGATTTTTTGTCTAAAGGAAAAAGGATTTAATTAAAACCTTTTGGAAAAAGAAAAGAAAGACGGAGGGCAAATAGACTTCCCTCGGGTGGCTAGGGCGCGTCCCGTGAGAAAAGGGCGGCTCGGCCGAGCTAAATGGGCCAACCGGCCCGAGAAGGCGGCCCAAAGGCACGCGCGGGGAGAGAGGGAGGGGACCCGGCGGGTCCACCTCGCGTGGTCCCGAGTGGGACCCGCTTGTCGGCGGCTCGGCTCACCGTGAGCGAAGTGCATGCGGCGTGGCGCTAGGGTTGGGGTGGGTGCGATGCACGCGTGTGGCTCGCGGTGGACGTGGTGCGCAAGTGGCCCACGCGCAGCCTCCCGGCTCTTCGTGGGCCGCGCGCACGCGAGCGGGGACGGAGGGAGCGGCTGACCGGGGTCGGCTTGACCCAGTCCGGCCGAGCTGGCGCCGACGTGGCACCTACGTGGCAGCCACGTGGGCCGGCGGGAGGTTGAAGAAGGCGTCGGCCGGAACGGACGGCGGACGGCGGCTACGAACGGCGGGGCGAACCACGGCGATACAAGCGAAAGCGAGCTCACCGGGAGGTAGCATGGGTTGAGAGGGGACGAGCCAATGGCTCGGATTCGCTGGAGGGAGTTCGACGGCAGCGGATTGCGGCGGCGGCAACCGGCGGCGGGAAAAGAGGGTAACGGCGACGGCGCGACGGGAGATCGATTCGGGCGAGCTAGAGCATCTACGCGACTCCGGGAATCCATTTCTAGCGTTGGATTGGACGGAACATCGCCGAGGAAGGCCGGCGACGGGCGGCTACTACCGAGCGCGGCGGCGACGACGACGAGCCTACTGCGAGTGGCGGCAGCGGTCGGGGCGGCGCAGGCTAGCTACGGGGAGGCTACACAAGCTACTACTCGAGCCTATGGGGAAGGAGGAAGAGCGAGGAGGGAGAACGGGGAGGTGTTCTACCGAGACGAGACGGGGCGCTGTGACGAGAGGCCGACGGCACAGGAGTGATCTATCTGGCCTCAGGCCAGGGAAGAGGAAGAAGACGAGCGCCCGGAGTCCCCTTCACGCGTCCTTCGCACGCACCAGCTCTCCCGGTGCTTTGGCGACGAACGGCGGAGGTGCAAGCAGGGCGGAGCGACGATGGCGCGGTGGAGGCGGAAGGCGAAAGCAAGGGAGAGGAAGACGAAGGGAGGGCGCCTTGGTTTAATAGGAGGGCAATGTCGGTTTGGAAACCGACCTAGGGCGGTCAAGGAGCGAGTTGGCGCTCGGTGCTCGCGTCCAAAACGGCGACAGAGGGCATGACGCCGGCGGTGGAAGAGAAAAGGGAAAAAGGAAGGAAGAAAGGGGGCTTGCCCCTTGCCTCTTTGGGAAAAGAAGGAGGGAGAGAGGGCGACGCGGCAGCAGGAGGAGGAGCTCTGCCTCCATCCCTTGGAAGCTAGCGCGCGGAGTGGCGGGGCCGGGTCGATGACGACGGCTATGATGGCGGGGCGGTTTGGAAGGGTGCGGCTACAGGGCGGCAGGCGCTGACGGCGGCGGCAACTGGCCGGTCGGCCACCACGGCGCGCGCGCGGGAAGCAACGGGTGGCTCGGCGATTTGAGCGGCGTCGGGGGGAAGCGGCATCGAGAGAGTGCAAGAGAAGAGAGAGAGAGAGGAAGGAAAGAGAGAGAGCGAGCTCTCTCTGGCTCAGCTCCCATGCGGCGCATGTGCCTCGCACGTGCGGGCAAGGATGGAGGGGAGAGGAGAGATGGGCTGAGGGGAAATGGGCCGGGGAGAAGAGATCGGCCCACTAACTCGAGGGAGGCAAAGTAGACTTTTCGAGAGGATTTGATTCGGGACAGATTGAGATTAGGGTTTGGATTTCGACGATGGATCGGGGAAATGAGATCTGGAATGGCACGGAGACAGACAACAAGCAAAGAAATAGATTTCGCAAATAGGGTTTTTAGAATTAAATTTTCCCGCTAGGCGCCACGACAGAACGGGCGCTACATACCAACCCCCTAACAAGAATCTCGACCCCGAGATTCAGCACCTAAGGGAGCAGCTCCGGAAACTCGACACGGAGATGATCTTCTCGTTCCCAGGTTGCTTCATCTTCGGAATGGTTGCTCCACTGAACCTTGTAGAACTTGGTGGTCTTTCGTCGAGTCTGACGTTCTGCCTCTTCAAGAACTTTGATCGGTTTTTCTTTGTAGGTCAGGTTCTTTTCTAGCTCGATGTTGACCAGGGGAACTTGTTCTTTTGGAACTCGAAGACTTTTCCTCAACTGGGATACATGGAACACGTTGTGCACCTCTGTGAGACCTTCAGGTAGCTGAAGCTGATAGGCTACTTTGCCACGTCTGGCTGTTATGAGGTAGGGACCGATGTAGCGGGGTGCTAACTTGCCGGACATCCCAAACCTCTTCATACCGCGGAGGGGTGATACCCGTAGGTAGACATGATCTCCTTTTTCGAACTCAAGATCACGCCTCCGATTGTCAGCATAATTCTTCTGACGGTTCTAAACTGTCTTTAAACGTTCTCGGATCAGCTTAACTTGTTCTTCTGCTGCCTTGAGTATGTCAAGACCGAACACCAGTGCTTCGCCAACCTCATTCCAGCACAAGGGAGTGCGGCACTTTCTTCCGAACATGGCCTCATTCGGTGACATCTGAATGCTGGCCTGATAACTATTGTTGTATGAGAACTCGGCATACGGCAGGCAACGATCCCATGTGCCTTCAAAATCTAGGGCACAAGCACGAAGCATGTCCTCTAAGACCTGATTTACCCTTTCCGTCTAACCATCAGTCTGCGGATGGTAAGCCGTGCTGAAGTTCAGATCGGTCCCGAGAGCCTCATGCAACTGCTTCCAGAACCTTGAGGTGAACTGAGTGCCTTGATCTGACACGATCTTCTTGGGACAACCAAATCTACATATGACCTGGGTCATGTAGAGTTCTGCCAGTTTCTTTCCATCAAAGGTAGTTTTCACTGGCACGAAATGAGCCGATTTCGTGAGTCGATCCACGATTACCCAGATGGAGTCGTACCCGCTAGGGGTTCTTGGTAAACCGGTGATGAAATCCATCCCGATTTCTTCCTATTTCCACTCGGAAATCGGTAGGGGTTGCAGCAGACCAGCTGGCCTCTGATGTTCTGCTTTGACTCTCTGGCAAATGTCACAAAGGGCCACGTATTCTGCGACATCTCACTTCATTCCAGCCCACCAGAAATATCCCTTAATGTCCTGGTGCATCTTTGTACTTCCTGGATGAATGGAGTAGGCGGACTCATGGGCTTCTTTTAAAATGATATCTTTTAATTCTTTCTTGGTTGGTACACAGATGCGTGATCCGCACCACACTGTGCCTTGGTCATCTATGGTGAAACCGGTGTCTTTCTTCTCGTGTATTCTTTTTATTAACTTTTTTATACCTTCATCATCTTTCTAAGCTTCTCGGATTTGCGATTCCAGTGTAGGTTGCACTGTCAGGCTAGCAGGGACGCCTGACTGTACCACTGTCAGCCTTAACTTCTCTAATTCTCTGCACAGACGATCTTGGTCTGGCCATACTTGAACTGCATTGCAGTAGGTCTTGCGACTCAGTGCATCAGCAACCATATTGGCTTTACAGGGATGGTAATGGATCCCAAGATCATAATCCTTGATTAGTTCCAACCACCTTCTTTGCCTCATATTCAGCTCTGTCTGAGTGAAGATGTATTTAAGACTCTTGTGATCGGTATACACTTCACACCTGTTCCCGATCAAGTAGTGCCACCAGATCTTAAGGGCATGGATCACGGCTGCTAATTCTATATCATGGGTGGGATAGTTGACTTCATGAGGTCTAAGCTGCCTAGACGCATAGGCCACGACCTTACGATCTTGCATTAAGACACATCCCAAGCCTTGCCTTGATGCATCACAGAAGATTTCGAAGTCTTTTCGTATATCTGGGAAGGTAAGAACTGGGGCAGTGGTCAACCTTTTCTTGATTTCTTGAAAGCTGTCTTCACAGGCTGCTGACCATTCAAACTTCTTTTCTTTCTTTAGCAACTCGGTCATAGGTCTGGCTAACTTAGAGAAACCTTCGATGAATCTTCGATAATATCCAGCTAGGCCAAGGAAACTGCGGATTTCTGACACATTCTTGGGGGAATTCCAAGCAAGTACAGTTTCAACCTTGCTGGGATCTACTTCGACACCGTTAGAGGAGATCACGTGCCCAAGAAATGCTACTCGGTCCAACCAGAATTCGCACTTTGAGAACTTGGCGAACAATTGATGTTCTCTTAGCTTTTCCATAATCAGCCTCAGGTGTTCAGCATGTTCTTCCGCATTCCTCGAGTATATCAGGATATCATCGATGAATACCACGACAAACTTGTCTAAGTACTCCATGAAGATCTTATTCATCAGGTTCATGAAGAAGGTTGGAGCATTGGTGAGTCCGAAGGACATCACTGTGAATTCATACAGACCATACCGCGTTGAAAAAGCGGTTTTTGGGATATCCTCAGATCTGATTTTCAGCTGATGGTAACCTGACCTGAGGTCAATCTTGGAGAAAACTTTTGCTCCTTCAAGTTGATCGAACAGATCGTCAATCCGAGGCAACGGGTACTTGTTCTTTATAGTTACTTCATTCAGGGCTCTATAGTCAATTTCCATTCTCTCAGAGCCATCCTTTTTCTTAACCAGAAGCACTGGAGCTCTCCAAGGGGATGAGCTAGGTCGCACATAACCTTTACTCTCCAATTCTTCGATCTGCTTTTTGACTTCTGCTAACTCATTAGCTGCCATTCGGTAGGGTCTTTTTGCAATTGGTGCGGTGCCTGGTGCTAGTTCTATGGCGAACTCAATCTCTCGGTCTGGGGGCATACCCATTAACTCTTCTGGAAATACGTCGGGATATTCACAGACTATGGGCACTGATTCCAAGGGAATGGCTTGCAAACTGGTTAGGATAGGCCGACTTGCGGTAAGGGTGTTAGGGGTAAAGCGAACTTGCTTTCCTCCAGGTCCTTGCAAGGTGATGGACCTTTCGGCACAATCTATCTGTCCTTTGTGCTTAGCCAACCAATCCATCCCTAGGATGATGTCCAAACTTTGCGAATCTAGGATTATAGGTTTGGCTAGGAAATCAATTCCCTCAATTCTAATGTTAACTTCGGGGCATATTTTAGTTGCCCCTATATCCCTTCCAGGGGAATGCACTATCATTGGAACTTGCAATTTTTGGGTTTTCCAACCATTTCTTTTTACGAAAGCTTGCGATATGAAAGTATGGGAAGCTCCTGAATCAAAAAGGACGATTGCGGGTACGGAGTTGACAGAGAACATACCCATCACAACGTCTGGAGCATCCTGAGCGGTTTCAGCTTGAATGTGGTTCACCCGGCCTCGACCAAAGTTGTTGGAAACACGAGATCCCTGTCCACTAGCCTGAGAGCAAGGACGAGACGGAGCTGGTGCGGGAGTAGGAGTCCTAGCGGTGCTGCCATTAGAACGTCCTGAGCTGGAGTTGGCAGGATCCTGGGGGCATTGCCTGGCATAGTGTCCCATCTGGTTGCATCGGAAACACTGAACATACGCCATTCCTGATGGTGCCTTGAAGGAGGACACACTGTTTGGCGCAGTGTTGCCACTAGGGGCACGCTGCTGCAGCTGAGGCGCCGGGTGGTTAGTCTGAGGACGAGGTGCATAGCTTGGCTGGCGGTTAGCATGAGAGACTGACTGGTGATATTGCATGGGTTGTCCAAAGCAAGGGCGAGGTGCACCTCGGGAGGAATTCCCCTGATGATTAGACTTGCGTTTCTTGTATTCCTCGGTAGCTTCTTTTCTGGCATCTTCAAGCAGAAGAGCCTTGTTGATCATGTGTTGGAAAGTGGGGAAATCATGAGCAAGCAACTGAAGTCTCATCCCAACTGCAATTCCCTTTAAGAACTTCCTGATCTTCTTCTTATCGGTGTCCACTTCCACAGGGGCATACCGAGCCAGCATGTTGAACTGACTCAGGTACTCATTGACACTGTTGTTGCCTTGCTTAAGCCTGTTAAATTCCTCCTTCTTCATATCAATGGTGCTTTCAGGCACGTGAGCTACACGGAAAGCCGTAGCAAACTCACCCCAAGCAATGTTAGTGGGGTCAGGATGAGCATTGCAGTAGTTTTCCCACCAATCAGCGGCAGGTCCTCTTAGCTGGTGAGAGGCGTAGAGTGTCTTCTCAACAGGAGTACACTGCACCAAGTTGAGCTTCCTTTCAACATCTTTCAGCCAATCGTCAGCCTCAACAGGCTCGACGGTCTGAGAGAACTCGGGCGGATGAGACCTCAGAAAGTCCGTCAGCTTGCATTTGTTGTTACCCATGTGGGGATGGCCATTTCCATGTGCATTATGCTGAAAGCCGGCTATGGCTATGGCTAACCCTTGCAAGATCTGCGTCTGAACTTGTTTTCAACATGGGGTGGGGAAGGCATGCGTCCTCCATTAGGGTCGCGATTAACAGTGTGGTGAGAGCGGTGAGAACCATGGGACTGCTCGACCTCGGCATCACGGGATGCTGAGTGGTGCGAACGGTTAGTGTGGCGAGACTGCTCATTAGCTGACTCGTGATCTGCCCCTGGCTCAACTCTGCCTTCTTCAAAACCATAACGGTTTGGTGCACGGGCAGCGCGACGGGGACGGCTAGCCATCTAAACTCCCAGAAAAAGGGCGCGGTGAGAATCGGATAAGCACTTAATGAAGATAAGAAGCAAAATAAATAACAACTCAGATAACACACACTAGGCATAAACTGGTTTTCTCAAATCATAAAGACACCTGATACAACGGGTGTGGACAAGTCACAGAGCTACGCCGAGCTTGACTGTACGCACACCACCTAGGAGAACCAGACTACCATACAACACCCACATCAAACACACCACGCACTATCTCGCCACGAATCCAGAAGAGTTGGCGGCGGCACAAAAGGGCCTAACACATGGACAACTGCTGAAGACGGCCTCCTCTACTCCTCGCCTGCCTGGCTGCCTCCTATAGTCGGCTCCTCAGTCGAAAAGATGTCGATCGGCTCACGCGAAGGGACCGGCGGAACCTGTCGAGGGCCGGCAGCAGCACGGGCCGCTGACGGAGGGGGAGCTGGGTAGTCGAAGCAGAACACTGTGGAGGAGCCAACGACATGCTTCCGCGCAGTGCGGATGAAGCGTGGGCCACGGCGGGAAGAAGCAACAGGAGTGTGTCCGGGGGTGTAGGAGGGGCTAACTGGGTGTGGGTAGGGAGAGTACACTGGTGAGTACAGCACACGCGAGCTGGGGGAGCGCGGGCCACTGGGAGTGTGAGCAGAGCCGCAGGAGCTGTGGGAAGACAGGTGGCTGGCGTGGCAAAGGCGGGCAGAGTCCCAAGAGGTAGTGTCAACTAAGGTGACACCCTCCTCGGCCAGGCGGGCCTCGAGTGCAACGTAGCAGCGTGCAAGGGAGCGGTAAGCCTCAAGGAGTAGGTCGTGCTGAGTGGCCTGAGCCTCTGAAAGCTCAACCATGCGAGTCAGCACAGGCTGAGACTCGCTATACGGGCAAGGGTACCTAGCGTTAGTGCGGCCAGAAAGAAGGCGTGGGAGCTACCGGAAGGCAGAGCCCCCGAGGCGGTGGCTGTAGTCGTGGGCCAAGCGACGAAGTGCAGTCCAGGAGAGGTCCTGGTACGCGATCTGGAGAGTGGGCCTGGCCACAGTGAAGTGGTGTGGGCGAAGGCCAGCCCCGTGTATACCTCCACGAGGGTAAAGGTACACCGAAAACTCACAACGAGGGGGAACACGGTCCACAGAGTACCCCGTGTACTCGGGACACGAGAAGCCAAGGAAGCGAGCGAGGTCACGAAGCTGAGCGATGTGGTGACCCTCACCAATGCCGTGGGAACTGAAGCTGGCGTTCACTGCCATCTACAATTTTGAAAGAGGGAGAAAAGATCAGTAACCATTTTAGAAATATACTACTGAAAGAAAGGAAGCAAAAGAAGCCTTAGATTTTCGCAAGTATTTTTGAACTTAGCATCCTTAGAGTCGTCCTAAACGTCGGGTTTCGCTCTAGGGCCAAGCCTATGCTCTGATACCATCTTTTGTCACGCCCCGAACAAGCCCCGAACGGAACCAGCCCGTGACGCTCCAAATTAACCTGTTAGCCGATTCCAGTCCCAGGAAACAGTGCTGGTATCACAGTGTCACACCCTGAAGTTCTTTCCCAAGCCTAAATTGAAGTTATAAATGGTCTCAAGAAAATACCAGTGTAAAGCAAGAGTAAACCTTAATAAATTAATGCAAATAACAATCGGAATTGGCATGTGGAATTTTTCTTGAGTTCTACATGTCGAAATTCGCTAACAAGATTTTTAGTGGAATTTTCAGAGACCTCGAAATAATTTTAACCAATTAAAAATGAGCACAAGCAATATTTAATCCTAGGAAAATCCTTTTTCCTTCTTTTTCTTTTTCTTTTCTCTTTTCCTTCAATTGGGCCGCCGGCCCATTCTCCTTTTTCCTCCCCCTCTTCCCGCTGGGCCGGCCGCAGGCCGAGGCCCAGTCAGGCGGGCCGCCTCCCTCTCTCCCCGAGACGCCGACAGGTGGGCCCCACCTGTCGGGGCTGTCCCCTTCCTCCGGCCGCCCTCCCCACGTCGCCACCACCGCCGAAACCGCCGCCACGCCCACGTCCCGCCCCCTCCGGGCCACGTCGGCCGCCCCGGTCGTGCGCCGCGCCACCCGCACCCACTCCTCCTCTCTCTCGCCCGCGCCCGTGCCCGAGATGGCCGGGATTCGAAATTCGAATCCCGCCTCTCTCTCCACCTCCACCTCCCCCACGTCGACCAGCGAAATGAGGCCACCCCGGGCCGTTCCCGACCTCTCCGCCCCTATAAAATCCACCCCCGCATCCTCCTCCTCACTTTTCCTTTTGCCGCCGGTCTCTCCCGAGCTCTCCATCGCTCCCGCGCCGTGCACCCATCCACCGCCGCCGCTCCCGCTGCTCCGGCCACCGCTAGGCTCGCCGCCACACCGCGCTGTCGCCACCGTCGGGTTCGCGTGGCCAAGGTCCACCCTGTCCGCACCTCCTCCATCGAGGTCCGTCGCCGGAGCCCGCATCCCCTCGCACTCCGGTGAGCACCGCCTCCACCGCCGCCTTCGGCCATGGTTTCCGATCGCCGTGGTTCATCTCCTTTCCCCTAATCTCTCTCATTTCCTCTCTTAGGGCATCCCGGAGCTCATCCGCCCGCTGCCGTTGTCCTCCCTTGGCTCGTCGTCGCTGTTCGCCGTTGTCCTCCTCCGCGCCGGCCACTCTCGGTGAGGCATCCCTCCTCCTCTATTCCCCTCCCTCTCCCTCCTAGCCGCGTCGGGTCGAGCCGCCGCCCCGGTCATGCGCCGCCGCCTTTGCGCCGTCGGTTGCCGTCGCCGGCAGCGCGCGCGCGCGTGCGCCGCCGCCCTTGCCTTGGCCGGCCGGCCGGCTTTGTGCCGAGCTGGGCCGAGCCAGGCCGCCGCCGCACCGTCCGATCGGCCCCGGGCCGATCCGGGCCGTCGATCCCGTGGACCAGCGGTGGACCACCCGCGTGGTCCCGGTCCACGGTAGACCGGCCACCCGTGCGCCGCTGACATGCGGGTCCCGCCTGTCGGCGCCGCCCCCCCCCCCCCCTGATGACGTCAGCCCTGGGATTTATTGCGCAATAAATGATTTAAGGGTTTTTTTGTTATAGTAATAAACACAGTGAATCTTCTAAAATTCATAACTAATTCATCCGTGCTCCGTTTAAGCCCATTCAAGTCTCAGTAAATCAAGAAAAATGTGTAGAATCCGTTAAAAATGGTTTTGTTCTCTGTTTCAGTAGTCTTATAGCCTGTTTGCATTGTTTGCCTTGTATGTCGCTTAGATTCCGGTTCTTCCGACGCTCCGGTGTACTTCGAGATAGTCGCCGAGGTTCCTCCAGCAGCAGAGCAAGGCAAGTCATGCTTGTCACTTGAGCATGTTGATCCTATATTGCAAATGCTCTATTGTTTTTCTTCCAAATACTGCATTGTTTTATAATGTTACTATAGGATGTTTACCTACTGCCATGCTTAGTTCAACTAGCACACAATGAGGGAAATCCTATTAATGTTTAGACTGTAGGTCCTAATGGTAAGGTTGGATTAGTACCCCCGCTTTGGTGTTGATTAATTAAAAGGAATCACATGGTGGACTGTGGGTGCATGGTTTTGCTAGTCGCACCCATGGCAATTAAGGACCGGTTCATGGGAAACCCTGGAAGAATTTATCATGCTTACCACAAGTCAGCGTGGGCAACGGCTGGGCTTGTAGTGTAGCTTTCCTCTAGCTGACGCATCCAGGCAAGGGTGGGCGTGATGGAGCGGGGCGGGCCCTGCGACGGCCTCTGTCGCTTCCGGATTCACCTAGGCACGAGAGGGGACTGCCCGCTGCCTTGCGTGGAGTGGGGGTGAAACCTGAGGTGTGGTGTGCTTGGTTAGAGGGGGTTATGCGAAGGGTCCTGTCACGGCCTCTTTCCAGTATGTCGTGGTGGCATGTCGACGCACGGAAACGTGTCGTGGGGCTGTGTCTTGTGGGTACAGTTGTACACCTCTGATCAGAGTAAAACTATTTGAATAGCCGTGCCCGCGGTTATGGGCGGTCAACCAGATTCACCGTGATTAGTTTCACCCTAGTTTAGTTTAATGAAATTGGATAGTTTAGGTGGATGGTTGGGCCTGTTGCAACGTGGGATAGTGTTGGACAGTGGATGATTAATATTGAGTAATTATTACAACTGTTTACTTCTTTCAACTCCTGTTTATAAATGCTCGCTTTATGCAAATGAACCAGTCTAGCTCTCCGTTGATAATTCCCTGCATCATACCCCTATTCCGGTATGACTTGCTGAGTACAGTGGGTAGTACTCAGTCTTGCTCTACTTTCCCCAACCCTAGAGTGCGAGTATGTGTCAGATGGTGGTTTCTCCGAGGAGTAGGCTTCGTCCGTGCCGTCGAGGATGCCTGTGGAGTGGTGTTCCCGCTGCAGTTCAAGTCAAGGCTTAGCTCCTGTTATCTCTCGTTTTTCCGCTGCATTTATGTAAGACTTTTATGATGTTTGTAAGACGTGGATCTGAATGTCAACATTGTCGTTTGTGTACCCCGGCCGGTCCTGGACGGGGATTTTAATGCACATTCTGCTTGGAATTCTATTCGGGAATTTCTGGGCGTGACACACAGGAAGACAGAATATCACAGCAACAGAGGTCTCTTTATTATAGAGTAGGATTACAGTCATGTTGGGCTGCGGACAGACCCCGAGCTCACAACTGCATTACAAAAGAGGAAAGCGGAAGCCAAGACTTGGACCATACATCACAGGCGCGACTTGGGAACTAGATCGAAACCCTAAAACTCATCATAGCCGACTTGCTCCTGGAAGAACTCCTCGTCAGCGAGATCCATCTCATCCTCTTCAGCAACTTGGGCGGGGATTATTTATATAGAGCAAGGGTGAGTACAGGAGTACTCAGCAAGTCATGGGAATTATGTGTTTAATGAAGGCTTCAAGGAAAGGCTGTTGTTTTTACAATTGATTTTAGTTAGACTCCTTTTTAAACAACTAAGTAAGTGCTTCTCAAACGACACGGATGAGACAGTGCATCTCGTCCGGTCGGAGTATGTGCAATGTATCAGTCTTTGATAAATTCAGGATTGGCACCCGGCCACAACTTTCAAACGGCCACCCAGGCCTAGCTGATCCCATCAGCCACAGATGTTCCAAACATCGAACCCAATTCCACAACAGCAATTTCACAAAGCGGTGGTCAAACAAAACTACGCTAAGGAATCACCTTACATCCGCCCATGACCGTGGGTACGGCTGTTCGAACAGTTTAATAACCTCTACAGAGGGGGCACACTTTACCCACATGACATTACTAACCCGGATCACCCAGCCCGTGCAGAACAGCCACGTCTGGTGACCTTGAGGCTTTCATGACAAGGCATTTCGAGAGCCGACACAGGTTTACCATATGCCGACGAGAGGGGTCCCAGACCAACAACAGGTTAGGTCCCAGACCATACTGTGCCAGGAAGCCCAGGGGTCCTCCCCGACACCACCCTGGCGAATCCACTTGTCTCCCGGCATCAAGGCTCCCCCGATTAGCTAATTACTCAGCCAGGGGTGTCCCATTCTACCCATGTGGTCGTGCTTGTTATATGTTCGGATGAAATTCCAAACGAATCGGTCCTTAAGTGCAAGAGTGGGAAACCGTGCTCCCGACACGTCCCCCGGTCTGCGATTTTTGGAAATTCATTTAGTTCGCAAGCACCGACCCATGCGTCGGGTTTTTTTCCAAGTCTGTTGTAAAACCTAAGTTTTACCCATCGTTGGACATTTTAAATTTGAGGGGAGGACTCCGACGTGCGTGCCCGAAGGCCCGTACATCGAAGTACAATAGTTGACAAGGGAGGTTTAAGTGTTCAATAATTCAAGGAGGGTAATTGCAGCAATTAGAATTGGGGCCGGTAGGCTATCTCGCAAGCCGCGACTAAATCACTTGTGTTAATCCTATCCATGCATTATTTGCGGAAAAGAAGTACTTAGATTTAAATTATAGGTGCAAGATGATCAAAGGTGACTTGACTTGCTCGAGATCTTGAGCTTGATCCTCGAAATCCTCGCACTGCGGGTCTTGGGGCTCCGAAGCTACACGCGAACGAGACGACTCAACAAACGGTGAAAATAAAGCCCTATTATTGACCTCTAAGCGCGCCATTAGATAGATCTCGAGATTTGAAGAATTTTGGAAGTTGAACGGAGTCAAACGGATATACGGTTGAAAAGATATTGAATTTCTAAGATTATTGGATTTTTTGTCTAAAGGAAAAAGGATTTAATTAAACCCTTTTGGAAAAAGAAAAGAAAGAGGGAGGGGAAATAGACTTCCCTCGGGCGGCTAGGGTGCGGCCCGAGAGAAAAAGGCGGCTCGGCCGAGCTAAATGGGCCGGCCGGCCCGAGATGGCGGCCCAAAGGCACGCGCGGGGAGAGAGGGAGGGAAACCGGTGGGCCGGGTCTACCTCGCGTGGTCCCGAGTGGGACCCACTTGTCGGCGGCTCGGCTCACCGTGAGCGAGGTGCATGCGGCGCGGTGCTAGGGTGGGGGTGGGTGCGGTGCACGCGTGTGGCTCGCGGTGGACGCAGCGCACAAGTAGCCCACGCGCAGCCTCTCGGCTCTCCGTGGGCCGCGCGCACGCGAGCGGGGACGGAGGGAGCGGCTGACCGGGGTCGGCTTGACCCGGTCCGGCCGAGCTGGCGCCGACGTGGCGCCTACGTGGCAGCCACGCGAGCCGGCGGGAGGTTGAAGAAGGCGTCGGCCAGAACGGACGGCGGACGGCGGCTGCGAACGGCGGGGCAAACCCCGGCGATACAGGCGAAAGGAGCACACCGGGAGGTAGCATGGGTTGAGAGGGGACGAGCCAACAGCTCGGATTTGCTGGAGGGAGTTCGATGGCAGCGGATTACGGCGGCGGCAACCGGTGGCGGGAAAAGAGGGTAACGGCGACGGCGCGACGGGAGATCGATTCAGGCGAGCTAGAGCATCTACGCGACTCCGGGAATCCGTTTCTAGCGTTGGATTGGACGGAACATCGCCGAGGAAGGCCGGCGACGGGCGGCTACTACCGAGTGCGGCGGCGACGGCGGCGAGCCTATTGCGAGCGGCGGCAGCGGTCGGGACGGCGCAGGCTAGCTACGGGGAGGCTACACAAGCTACTGCTCGAGCCTAAGGGGAAGGAGGAAGAGCGAGGAGGGAGAACGGGGAGGTGTTCTACCGAGACGAGACGGGGCGCTATGACGAGAGGCCGACGGCACGGGAGTGATCTCTCTGGCCTCGGGCCGGGGAAGAGGAAGAAGACGAGCGCCCGGAGTCCCCTTCACGCGTCCTTCGCACGCAGGTGGAGGTGCAAGCAGGGCAGAGCGACGATGGCGCGGTGGAGGCGGAAGGCGAAAACAAGGGAGAGGAAGAGGAAGGGAGGGCGCCTTGGTTTAATAGGAGGGCAATGTTGGTTTGGAAACCGACCTAGGGCGGTCAAGGAGCGAGCTGGCACTCGGCGCTCGCGTCCAAAACGGCGACAGAGGGCATGACGCCGGCGGTGGAAGAGAAAAGGGAAAAAGGCAGGAAGAAAGGGGGCTTGCCCTTTGCCTCTTTGGGAAAAGAAGGAGGGAGAGAGGGCGACGCGGCAGCAGGAGGAGGAGCTCTGCCTCCATCCCTTGGAAGCTAGCGCGCGGAGTGGCGGGGCCGGGTCGATGACGACGGCGATGATGGCGGGGCGGTTTGGAAGGGCGCAGCTACAGGGCGGTAGACACGGGCTCAGGCGCCGTAGGCGCTGACGGCGGCGGCGACTGGCCGGTTGGCCACCACAGCGTCTGCGCGGGGGAAGCAACGAGTGGCGCGGCGATTTGAGCGGCGTCGGCGGGAAGCGGCATCGAGAGGGAGCGAGAGCAGAGAGAGAGAGAGGAAGGAAAGAGAGAGAGCGAGCTCTCTCTTCTTCAGCACCCGTGCGGCGCACGTGCCTCGCACGTGCGGGCAAGGATGGAGGGGAGAGGAGAGATGGGCTGAGGGGAAATGGGCCGGGGAGAAGAGATCGGCCCACGAACTCGAGGGAGGCAAAATAGACTTTTCTAGAGGATTTGATTCGGGACAGATTGAGATTAGGGTTTGGATTTCGACGATGGATCGGGGAAATGAGATCTGGAATGGCACGGAGACAGATAACAAGCAAAGAAACAGATTTCGCAAATAGGGTTTTTAGAATTAAATTTTCCCGCTAGGCGCCACGACGGAACGGGCACTACAGTATATATATACTATATGTCAATGCATATATAGGTAGCCTCTGAGATTAATTAGTTGCCCTACTCATTAGATAGTCTACTGGCAGTGTAGCAAAGCACGTAGTAGCAAACCTTCTCTTCTCCACACCTCCTCCTTTTTTAAGTCTCCAAAGGTTAGAACAACCGTTTGATTGACACCGTCTATCGAAAGAATTAATGAGCGTCGTCACTGTTTGACGATGCTTGTGTAGACAATAATGGGAGTGGGATGCATAGGGAACACGAGCCTAACAAAGAGGGTTTCACTTCGCATGTTCAGCACGGTGGTGCTAGTGGAGATCTTGTCTACTGTCCAACAACGCCGTCGGCTGCAGCAAATTTGCATTGCCGAGAGGATTGCCTCCATTGCATCGATCCCTAATGGCCTGATCGCGGTGTCATGGTGGGGATCACCTCGACCCAAAAAGATGGGGATTTGGTGACATTAAGCCTAATAACGCAATCCATGGCGAAGCTAAAAGGCACAGAACAACTGATCAAGCTCGATCAGTGAAATATGGACAAGACCATCCTTGACTTCACACTGATAATAATACATAGTGCAAACCTGAAAATTACATATGATAAAAATTGGATGGATGAGATTCGTCCACATCAGTCATCCCCCCTCTTAATAAAACTTTTACTATTGTGAGTGTTTGATATCTTTCATGGCACCGAACTTGGACATAGATAGTAGGAAAAAAAATGGACTGTGTTGGTAGAGGCAGAGATCTGATCGTAGGTTGTGCAAAGCAGCTCGATCAGGCTAGCAAGGTGCTGGCTTTGATGCCAACTATTATTCATGTGTTTCAGAAGAAATTCAAATTCAGAACTCTTGTAGCCTGATGACATATTCATATTATATATAGTTTATCCTAGAAAACCTTTTAATTTTGAAGAAATTGTATGGTCCTTGAGAAAGTACTCGAGGCACATAATTTTTTTTAAAAAAAAATTGCTACCCTAGATACCTAATATCTGGACGTGCCAAGTTTTACATTATAAAATATGCTATCACCCAACTTAGGGGCTGTTTGGATGGGACTAAAAATTTTTAGTGCCTGTCACATCGGATGTTTGGATATTAATTAAAAGTATTAAACGTAGATTATTGTCAAAACCCATTCCATAACTCTGGACTAATCCGCGAGACGAATCTATTGAGCCTAATTAATTCATGATTAGCTTATGTGATGCTACAGTAAACACGTGCTAATTATGGATTTATTAGGCTTAAAAAATTTGTCACGCGAATTAGTTCTTATTTATATAATTAATTTTGTAAGTAGTTTATATTTAATACTCCAAATTTATGTCCAAACATTTGATGTGACAGGGACTAAAGTTTAGTCCCTGATCTAAACACCACCTTCATTTTGTGTCACACATCGTTTGCACTTGGTAGGCCGGTAGCTGTGCTGACTACAGCATTCGTCTTCCTAGCCTATTCACTACCATGTGCACTCCGTATGTCAGATACATTGCTCAGCTTTGCCAGTGGGAATTGAGTGGTTCAATTGTGAATACAAGGCTTTGCAACTGCTGTGACCCGTGTATAAATCACTGACCTTTAACATGTAAACTAACATTTGTAAAAGAACTGTACTAGTAGCATAACAATATTACGCCCAGTGAAATGGGACAGAGAGTGAGTGATCGATCCCTGTAGGATTCATTGGGCATGGGATGCAATGGGAATTTGGGCTGCAGAAGTCAAACGATGTGAAGCTCGCACTGCATGACCTCCAGATTGGGCGTTTCCCCGGATTCCATAGAGGAAGCCGTGCGGTGTGCTCGGTGGCATGATGATCGATGCGGTGTGCTGGGTGGCACAATGAGCTTGTATGCGTCTCAATGCTTGAGAAAACCATGTCATGAATATTACCGCAGAGTTCAGTGTTCTACGGCTTTTTAATCGATTTCTGAGATGCGCAGTGAATCGAAGGGAAGAACATGCATTGGAGCAACACCGTAGACAACATTTGAGGGGTGGAATATGAGTATAGGCTACTGAGAATTGGATGCACCGGTGACCAGCCGGCCGGTGATATATAATCTAAATTTAAGAACAATATCTCAACGTCGATGTGAGTTTTACGCTGATCACTGACCAGTGGGTAAATCTGAAGCAGTGTGTCCATGAGACTTAAACAAAGTGGCCCTTATTTAGTCTACATATTCGATGATAAATCAAGTCACAATAAATTAAATAATATTTTTTAGAATTTCACAGTACAATGCATACACTCATAACGCACGCACACTCATCTCTATGAACGTACGCACGCAAATCCTATCTCTATGAGTATCTTCGAAGACTGGGCCGGCAAATCCTGGAGATTGACGAAGTCACCACAGGCGGCTCGCTGTTGACAGTTACGTCGCCTACCACTGAAAACACAATGTCGTTAAATCCTAGAAAATTCACTCCCGCTCTTATAACCAGTAGGCTACATGCCCTTTCGCAATTATATAATTTTTTTTAATACGACGAATGGTTAAATGTTGGTCAAAAAATCAATGACATTATACATTAATATACGGAGGGTGTATATATTTGAACTAAGAAGAGACATGGCATTGTATTTTATAACTTAGATCATTTGATCAGAAAGGAGGGAGAGCCTCGCATGCATGGACAATGCTGCGACGAGATCGTGCGTGTGGTGGTGATATGTTTAGGATTTAGGAACGGGATGCATCGAGAATACGAGCCCAAGTCAGTGACAGTGCAGAAGCGTGTGTTCTGCACGGTGGATCTGCAGGCGCGCTCGTCTACGGCGACCCGATGCCGCCGCGTTCTTTGCGTCCTCCGCTAGCTGATCAGCTCTATGGACAGAGCAGCGCGCTTGTCTGAGCTGATCCAGCCAGGAGGTGCGTTACGTGCTCACTGATCGAAGCAATTTTTAGACAAATATAAGATGAGTTTCTGCGTGGCGTTCTTATTTAATTGTACGGACACTGCTTCTTTCAATGCTGAGTGTAATAAATCAATCTACATTTCAGTAAAAAGAAAAAAAATAAATCGACTGTATTTTTTTTCTAATATATATATGTTCAGTTCATTTTTTTCCCATTCAAATCACACATGGACAGATTTCTCAATTGCACCCAAATTTTTTATTAGGGATAGTTTTTCCTTTGAAGCAGATAGAATGATAGACCGGTTTGCAGCTTATGCGCCGAAGCCTTAAAAGACGCAACGCATTTGTTGAAGGGATGCAACTAGAGCAAAATGGTTCCGTAAAAGAACACCTTTGCATTACTGCATAGCAAAATTGCAAATCTTACAAATCAAAGAAGAACTGGGACCAATCATAAGGCCAGCTAGCTCCCTTATCTTATCTTGTACTCCATCTTTTTTAATATATGACGCTGTTGATTTTTTGACAATTGTTTGACTATTCGTTTTACTAAAAATATTATATAATTATTATATAATTTATTATGATTTGATTTATCTTTAAATGTTCTTTAAGCATGACTTAAATCTTTTTATATTTACATAAAAATATTGAATAAAACGAATAGTAAACATTTGTAAAAAAAATGGCGTCATATATTAAAAAATAGAGGTAGTTGCATTACCAACATCAGAATGCAACCAACATGACTACATGAGTCAACATCGGGACGGCGCTAGTAGCAGTGCGGAAATGACGAGGTCGCAACGCGGTATGGTTCGCGATTGCATGTTAGAATAAACAGAGTTTAGTTAAATAACGCAAAGGCTTGTTTGGCAACTTGAGGGAAGGGGATTAAGAGTTTACACGAGGAAATTGATGGTGAGATTAAGATGGGAATTTGATTTTTAATCCCAGTATCTTATTTGGTAGAGGTGGTGGAAATTGATAGGGAGTTTAGTTAGAGATTAGGTCATTAATAAAAACGGATGGCTGAGATTTGTTTAGGCAAAGTAAAGGAGAAATTCCCTCCCAATTACCACCCTCTACCCAGGTATTGAAAAGGAGGGAGTTCCTCCCTCAATTTCTAAACCCTATCCCACCAAAATTCCTATGTATCCCAACCAAACAAAGCAGATAATAGTCTTATCCCTTTAAAATTTTAATTCCTCCTTAAAAACTCCCTCCAACCAAATGACCGAAATAGTCAGGCAGTCATTGCCAGTGGACGATGTCGCAACGCAGTAGCTTCGCGGATCGAGGCTGCGGCGGTGGAGACGACAATTCCGGCGTGGATCGTGGGTGGGCGAGCGGAGGGGGGGACTCAGAGCGAGGCCATCCCGGCGGCTGCGACGTTGAGCGGTGAGGACTGAGGAGTCGACGTGAGCCCCGATCTTTATCTTTGTTTTATGGTTGGCCTGCTTAGGTGCATTTTCTAGTTGTAAGGGGCTTTTTTGTTGGATTTTAATTAAAAAAAGGTCCATCCAAGCGCTCAATTTTAGCCCAACGTACGTTTAAAAACTTACAGCCCAGTATTTTACAATGGTTTTGGGCTAAAAACCGGGTTTTCAAACAGGTCCTTAAGTGTAAGACACCATTGAACAGTTAAATTACATGTATATAAATTTTATGCGTATGCGACGGTAGTATCGAACCAATAAACTAGCTATGGCTCATCTATAAGTAACTAGCACCTACCTGTTCAACCATGTCGTCAACCCACTACTAGAAATTAATCATGTCAGTGGTCATGTCATGGAATGATCTATGTATAAAAAGTATGGTATCCAACCAGCACTATGCCTACGTTCGCTAGCTAGGAATGAGACGCACCAGGAAAGTGAGCTGCAGAGCAGAAGTCATAAAACCTCTTGAACCATACTTAGTCCATCTGTAAGAAGCTCATTTATCTCACCCTCTATCTGGACTATAGCGCGTCGGAGGAGAAAATCGCACTCAAACGGCGATTTCCGCTCCAACGCTAAATTTGGAGACCTTCCTTCCCTCACCATGCGCACACCAAATCTGGTGTTTTGCCCACCTTGCGCCATCTAGCAACCGCTGAGCTTCGGATAGAACTCGCACCACCACCTGTGATTGCTGTGTGGATGGACTGAAGTAGACGTGGAGAGATAGCAGATCTCGCGGTAGAGGTCATCAGACATCTCCGCCAGTGTCTCGTGGTGCCACTCGGTTACTCTACCACATGTGCTTGTTTACCAGCTGTTGCCTCTCCTCTTCTCGTCGGATCCAGGTAGCCACAAGCTAGCTCTTGGCTCCGGCCATGGCGGCGGCGGTCAGAGGTGGAACTAGAGAGGGCTCAACAGCTTGACAATGGTAATTACGAATGGGTCAATGAACTGGCGGCTTTATGTTCTTTTTCTTGTTTTGTCAAGCGTTGCGATTACATACAGGATAAGCCTACGTAGTTCATGTGGTAAATATAATCAAAATGATGGAAGTAATAATTACAGTCAAAGTGCTAGTTACATAGAGAAAGTAATTTTCTTTCTTCCTTATCCGGCGGCTTTGTTTTCAAATTAAGTGCTTGATTGTTGAGAAGGAATTTTTTTTAGAAAACATTCTTTTGTAACGTAAAGCAAATAATATGTTTTAATAATCAGGACAATAAGCTGAAGAAAATACAAGGCTCAATTTGATGGATTGTTCATTTCCAACAACATATTTCTCCGTTTTCTTTTGCCAAACACTATCTATCACAGTGGCTTTTATGTTTCTCACCTCTCACCAGATAAATATCTAATAATTTACATAATCTTATCCGGCGGCTTTGTTTTCAAATTAAGTGCTAGATTGTTGCGAAGGAAGTTTTTTTTTTAGAAAACATTCTTTTATAGCGTAAAGCAAATAATATGTTTTAATAATCAGGAGAATAAGCTGAAGAAAATACAAAGGCTTAATTTCATGGATTGTTCATTTCCATCAACATATTTCTCTGTTTTCTTTTGCCAAACGCTACCTATCAGTGGCTCTTATTGTACTCACATCTCACCAAATAAATCTCCAATGAGATTGTTGGTGAAACACTATATCTTAATTTAACATATGTACCCATTATAGCAATGCTAGTCTGTGTCTCATAATAAGCCAAACCAATATATGTACTCACAGGATGCATCATCGCCCTCAGTTGCAAAAACAATGAGGATTCTAAGATTCTAATTCTAAGAAGGTGATGACGAAAAAGTCGAATCTATAATTTCTATGTCTAAAGCTCACATGTAACCATGCCACATCATCACACACTAGCAATAGTTACGTATTTAATCTCATACAAACATACAATATCATCTACAGTTTATTTAATTCTACAAACCAACATGCAAGTATATCCAATCATCACCCCTCACATCATTTGCATAATATTTTAGCAAATATATCTATCTTTTTATAATATTTAACATATACTTAATTATCAATATGTTTTATATTAAAGCGCGAGGTATCATTTGTTTGTTTCATGATAAGCACTGATAAACCCTGATATTTCATTATTTCTTTTTTATTTTACTCCTAGCTTGATTATCGAAAAAATATATTAAGAATTGCTTAGGAATTCCCATAGCGAAGCGTGGGGAATCACCTAATATATACTCCCTTCTTCCCTAAATGTTTGACACCGTTGACTTTTTTAAACATGTTTGACCGTTCGTTTTATTCAAAAACTTTTGTGATATGTGTAAAACTATATGTATACATAAAAGTATATTTAACAATAAATCAAATGATAGAAAAAGAATTAACAATTACTTAAATTTTTTGAATAAGATGAACGGTCAAACATTTTTAAAAAAGTCAACGGCGTCAAACATTTTGGGATGGAGGTAGTATATAGCTAGTGCCCACAATTCAGTCCGGTTATTAAGGAATGTGATTCAACGAGAATTTGAATTGTAGCCTCAAGTGACCAGGGAGTGTTCGTCGACTGAATCAACTCGAGCAAAATCCCTCGTCAACACAGGTACACATGCAGTCCATTATCAAGTGCTAAAGGTGACTGAGAGCTTCCCCTAGCCATCTGCTGGGCGGGTTCTAAATGTCACATATTGTTTAGAAAAGAAGGATGATGGGGGGGCTGTTTTGACAGTCAGTAACTCGGTATTTTTTTAATAGGGCAAATTTATTTCATTGGAAGTGCGCCTCTTAGTGTGACCAATTGCGAATTAGCCAATTGGGTCATGGGTCCATATATATGGCCCCTGTCAACATTCTCCCTGTCAACAAATTGTTAAAAGAGCTGGAATACAGATGTAAAAGAACTGTAAAAAAAGAAACAAAACCAACCTGAGAGAAAAAAAATTGAGAATAAAAAAGTATAACATCTCTATTACTTTAAAAATATAGTTGTCCTCCGATCCATCCTCTCCCCACATTGTTCGCTTCTTCACGTGTACTTAACTATCGTGTTTTATTCTTAAATCACTTACCCAGCCAATCCCCAATTATATGTGTGCAAGGTTCATTAAAACCACACCCACTCAGCCAACCCCTAATCATACAGACACCCAGTCCATTGTAAAGTACGGGCATGTTACCAGTATTAAGAAGAGTTGAATTTAAAGTGATATAAAACACCATATATAGGCAAAAGCTGTCTGGTAGCTGGCGAAATGAAGTAGTTATATGATCACCCCATGCACATAATAATACTACAACCACAGTTACACACCTTGCTCATAAAATAGCCGGCTCTAGCTTCTTCAGTGTATAGGCAGGATCAACACTGAAAATACGAAAAGCTTGCAATACCTTTGTAGACTGAGTGAACATGCTTGTTGCAACCGGGAGAGAAGCCCCTTTCTCCAGCCCAATTGGGAGGCATCAACGGCTCAACATACAGCGAAAATGTTCTGAGAATGGGGTGCATCCAGAATTGAAGTCCAACAACCTTTGTAGAAAGAAGCTCATGGTGCTGATTTAGACCAAGCAGCATAATCAATCGTCTGTTAATCCTAACATGGAAGCTGCAAGTAAACATGCTAACTTGTTGGCTCCGGGTTGCCTAGGCTGCTTGGATCTTGTGCTTCGGCTGCGATCGCTGGATTGGCCCACTGAAGTCGCAGTAGCCTTCGTACTGCCACACAATATCCGTGCGCTCAGCAAATCAGCTGGATGGCGCAGGCAAGGTATGGCGCAGGCGATTACATCACAGCTTCGTTGCATCACAGTTACCACTGACTAGAACTCTGGTATGTGGCTGTGGTTCGAACAACATATATATGTATCAATAGTAAATCCGAAGAACGCACAAACAAAAGATAGTTAAATCCGAAGAACGCACAAACAAAAGGTGTGACGAGTAAACAAGAAGGGGGAACAAGTTTTGACTTAGTGATCCCGAACACCCTCACCCTAGCTAATAGTCGGAACAAACACGACATCACCAAGAGAGATAGATCAGTATGCAACATTCCAAACAGTTACAAATAACAATTAAAATAGGGATTGTGCATGCAACACCAAAAAGTTCGAACTGTATTCCCTAATATTAATGGGTTTTAGGTTTTATATAAATCGAGCATATGTAGTAGTAGTATATACGGTTATATACGCACCTAATATTGTACACCATACAAAACTACTACGAAAATCATCTTTCGTGGCGGCCATTTTAGGTTTTTACTGCCGGAATTTAAAGCCGCCACAAAGCAAAGGCCAGTGATCTGAAGATCAAGATCTTCGCTGGCGGTTATCGACCGCTAGCGAAAAAATATCTTTGCTGACGGCCGTCTTAAGCCAGCCACAAGCGAAAATGGATTTTTGCTGGTGGCCGTCTTAAGCCAGCCGCAAGCAAAAATGACCATTTTTGCTAGCGGCACCTTTAGGTCAACCGCCAGTGAAAAGATTTTGCCAAAAAAAATAAATCCACAAATTCATCATGATTTTCAAAACAAAAACACCTCAACATCATTTTCAAAAAAAAAACATATCAGCATCAACAGATTCATCAATAGATCAGCAGATTCACATCAACATATTCAACAAATCAGCAAACTCACATCAAAAACTTAACATAAACAAATCCTTTACAGGAAGCAAATCGATCTGGAGAGAGGCGGTCGCCGTCCTGCCGCTGCGGTCGCTGTCAAGCCGGAGAGTCGGAGAAAGGCGGAGGGAGGTGGGAGGCAGCGTGTCGTCGCCCTGCTAGCACGCGCCGTCACCACCGAGACCCGCCACGCGCCATCCGTCGCCGCCGAGCGCTGTCCCCTTGCCGCTGCCGAGCCCCCTACCCTGCGCCGCCACCGCCGAGCCCCCTCCCTTGGTCGCCACCGCCACAGATCTGGGGTGGGGAGGGGAGGTGGCGGATTTGGGAGAGGAGAGGACGGATCTGGACTCGCTTATCCAGCCGCCACCTATCTCCGCCATCCCGCACCCATCCTGCGCCAGCACCGGCAGCCTCTGCCGACGCCATCGCCGCCCCTCCCCCATCCGGATTTGAGAGAAGGAGGGGAGTCGCACAGAGAGGAGAGAGCCGTGGCCACCGCCGCCGGCCTCCTCCCATCACGCCGCCGCAACCTCTGCCGCGCCACCGCCGTCTGCATCACCTCTGCTGTGTGGGGATAGAAGGGAGGAGCTCGGGAGGGGAGAGAAGGGAGAGGAGCTCACGAGCAGAGAAGAAGAGAATAGGTAAAGTGGAGGAGAAGAGAATGGTAAAGGGGAGAAGATTAAATAGGGCGAATTTTTTTTTTACACGTGGTACATTTAGCCTCCGCCAGTGAAAATCCAATTTTCACTGGAAGTTGCTTAAGAGGCCCGCCTCGAAAAATTGAGTTGTTTTTTATGGCGGATCTCTTAGCGTGACCGCCAGCGAAAATCGGTTTTCGCTGACGGACCCGTAGCTCCCCACCCCTCATTATGTTTTTGCTGGCAGTTTTCGTATTTTTCCGCCATCAAAAATGATAGGGCAACATCATGAAAA
The DNA here is from genome assembly GCA_000338895.3 of Oryza meridionalis. Classification (NCBI taxonomy): domain Eukaryota; kingdom Viridiplantae; phylum Streptophyta; class Magnoliopsida; order Poales; family Poaceae; genus Oryza; species Oryza meridionalis. Next base: position 25,137,061 of record CM002528.2, read on the forward strand.
ATCGTTTTTAGTAGTTATTACACGCACATCTTGCTCATAATTAAATAGTCGTCTATGGCTTCTCCACGTGCAGTAGGATAAATGTTGTAGCTAGCATACACATATTCTTCATTTGCTAGAGATCCAAGAACACAAATTCCCGCAATGAGAGATCATGAGGAGTGGAGGTCACAAGCGCTTGTGTTGAGTGACATCAACAGCTCAAGAACAATACAGTGGAAAATGTATTGAGAATGGGAGGCATCATTAAGAACTGAAGTCGCGACAGAAGTTCATCTAGTGAAGACGTGCATACCTCAATCTGTTCCTACTCTGCATGTTGACGTTTTAAGTAATTATGAGAAGATCTCATTCCGTAGATCTTATCGCACAGATTAACAACCGGATTATATATAGTACTCCCTATCCATTTTATATTATAAGTCGCTTTGATTTTTTTTTTCTAAAAACTTCTTTATATTTGACCATGTGTATAGAAAAATTCAGAAATATCTATAACACCAAATTAGTTTCATTAAATATAACATTTAAATATATTTTTATAATATGTTTGTTTTGTTTTGAAAATATTGTTATGTTTTCTTATAAACTTGACTAATTTTTTTAAAAAAATTGACTAAGAAAAAGTTAAAAAGACTTATAATATGAAACGGAGTGAGTACTATATTTCAAAAAGCGATATTTCTAAAAAAATATTCCCTACAAGCAATTGTTCATTATCCGTTGCATCATCTAAAAATAAGGCACAATACCAGACTAGCTAATTAGCTTTCGTGGCAGAATTGGATCCACGCCGGATCAGAATTTCTACTGAACTCCTCTGCAGGATGATGCGGGTGGGCAGTAGCAAACCCAACAAACCACTTGGCCTTGTCACCGAATTGGTTGCACTCTGGTTGTTCCTAGTCCATTGGTCCTAACTAACCCAGCCTAGCGAACGTGTAAACGCAAAAGTAAACACAATTTGTAGCTAGCAGTCGTGGAGGAATTAGCTAAAGCAACAATTAATTTACTTTGCTTTGTTTGGCTGCTTACGGCTTACCGCTGCAGCATTTGGATGAAAGCACAGTAATAGCAGTAGCGTGAGTGCAAATTAAGAGGAGCCGTGTCCTGGGTACCAAAAGTTAAAATGACATTTTCTTTTTAGATAGGTGCGGAGTATGTCCCTACCAAATACTAGTAAATTTTGTTTTAATTAGTTACACGTAAGACGTACCCACATTTGGGTTTTTTTTTTTTGACAGAGCGAGTACACCACTGTACGCACATATTATACATTTATACTTATGGGTCCTCAAATATGTTCCCTAACACATGATAAAAAGATGGTGACCGTATTCTTTGCCTAACTAAAATCTAGTTAAGCCAACTCAACAAACACATTAACATCATAACAAAATATTACATGAAACTTTATACGCCGCCGAAAATTATCAGATATTAGCGAAAACCACTCTATGGCTTTAAGCACCAATGCAGCCGTTGCAGCCATAAATAAATGTTATTTCGTTCTAACATCTAGAAGCTTGTGTTATTCATGTCTATATATTGAGAACTTGGCACTTGGCAGGACCAACAACTCATTTACCTCCTACTCCTATAGTTGCCTCAACAGAACAACAACAGAAGAGGCAGCAAGGATATGGAATGACACTCCAACATCTTGTCTTTCTGAAATGTAGAGATCGGAGTGGCATTGAGCTGTTTAGTGGGTGGAATGATTACATGGGGATGTGATGCTTTGGGAATTTCAACTCAAGGTTATAGTGGAATGCTCGTTACCCCTGGTAGGGCCGGCTGTGGCCGATGAACTGTCTCCTCTAGTGATCATGACTGAGGCTCCTCCAATTCTTGTGGAACTCCTCACCTAGTCCTCAACACTTTCGGCCACGCCTGAGCTTGCTCCTGTACCTCCGGTGGCCTCCGACGATGACAACGTGCCTTGGCCGCTGATCGTGTTGCAGCCAAGTATCCAGATGTGGACGCTGCCGGTTCCCTCCTTCTACATGTTGCAGAATAGCCCTCTGATCTTTTTATGGTAATATATGGATGGCATTTTTTTTTGGATAGATTAGGTAGGTGGAGCCGTGGAGGGGTATTAGCTTAGAAAAATTTTACGGTACCTAAGAAAGCATCTCAATGTACTTAGATTTTACACTAAAAAGATATCTCGAGTACTTAAATATTTGGAGGTATCAAATTTCACATTAGAAAAAAAATATCACGATAGTAAAATTATCCATTAGCTAAGGGTAATACTATATCTTGTTTTTTGTGTACTGTAATAGATGACATGCATCTATGATCGTATTGTATGCATCTTTATCTTTTGTATGGTTAACCCTTTTGTATGCATTTTATCTGTATAAAAGTGCTACAAGTCACGCATAAGCTATATGATTCCTTATTATTATCTGTTTGAGGTTGTATTATCATTCATCGCTAAAAAAAGAAGAGATTGAATGCAACAACACTAGGAGGAACACGCTCATGGTGTGGTGAGGGAACTACCATGCATCACCTTGATGGTTCTGTGCTACAAAAGCGCTATTTTGGTCTTGTTAAATATGTGATCTGAATTTTAGGCTTACAATATTAACATAGAAATTACACGTGAAAGGGGTGGGCAATTAGCTAGAGCAGCATTCCAATTAGTTTCCTAATAGAACTTGATTATTAGGATTAGTTTCCTAGCAGGACTTCGAGTCTTTGTCTATTAGGACTCCTAGATTTCCCATATATATTCCTTGTATACCGCATGGGAAGAGTGCGACAACCCAATGTATCCTCTGCGTTTGTATCCAACTCTTCAGTAGTGATCATTGCTGGTTGGGGCCCGTGGTTGGTTTTCGCAAGGGTTTTTCACGTAAAATTCATGTCTCCGTTGTGTATCTATTTTCATAACAGGCCCATTGAAATCGCAGCTAAGGCAGTTAGTCTTCACACAGCCATGTACTACTATATAATAGCCGCGTGCCCAAACGAGTCAGTGGGATGGCAGGGGCAGGGTACACGGTACACACCATCACAGCTTCGTTGCATATCGCACTCGCGGCTGACTGGACTCAGCCGTAGTAGAACACAAACCTAGCTAGGCAACAGATAAGATCATAAGAGACCTGCTTCGATCACATCCACCATGTCTCTGCAGAGGCAAGAAAATGACTGAACACCGGATGCTCTCGATCAGTAGCAAGATAGTAGCTAGTAGTGTGAGTGCATGCGTAGTGCTTGTTGAGATGGGTTTAGAAATGGGAAGCATAGGGAATACAATTCCAAGTATCAATGTTTAGGGCTGGCAGGGGATTGATCGAGCTCAACACAAACGCCGTCGGGTGCGGGCGTTGTGCGCAGCCGAGAGGGCCGCCTTCGCCTTCGGTCGCATGGTCTGCTGCTCCTCTGCTCGTGACGCATGTAGGCAATGCTGAATCAATCCGCTGCAATGAGATGTGTGCTTGGTGCTCCACTCCAAGGTGGTGTATGGTTGGACACAGTTAGATGTCGAACCACCAATCGAGCCTAATCCGTCGGTGATCTGCTCGTTGTTTCTGATCAGAGTCGGCAGGCCGGACTGCTGCTTCTGGACTGGTTGGTTGTTTCGATGGGTAAGTGTATGATGGAAATTAACCATAACTTATATGAAACTCGTGTAAATGATAATAAGTCATCTAAAATTACATTAAAAAAGTTCCCACGTATAAATAAGATGATTATGAATAACCCTGTAAAAAATCAGTTAAAATTTGATTTTATTTGTCAGATATGAAAACGACAAATTTCAAACATATATCGTCAGAGGTGTTTTTTGGTTCAATTTTTTTTATATCTCAAAAACGACGTCGAATTTAGATTAGATTTTTTGCACAGCTGTTCATCATGATCTCATCTACATGTAGGATTCTTTTTGTGTGATTTTAGATGATTTTTTAATCATGGTTTACATGAGTTCTCATGTAAATTAATTACATTAAAAAATTCCCACATGTAAATAAGATGGTTTACATGAGTTTTCACCATATATATTTACGCTTGTTTAAGGGCTTTCGCAAGGCAGCATCTACACTTTATAATGCTTGCATATCACAATAATAAAAAATAAATACATAAGAGTGGCAAGCATTCAATAATTCTTTAGTCCACAAATTCAGGGGCGGAGCTAACGTTGTTGGATCGGGGTCCTAGGACACCGACGACCGGAGATAAATTCCACTTGATAAATATGGTATAGTTGAATGTGACCCCGGTAAAATTGTTGATATGACCCCAGCCCATCTGTTTATCTTGCATGAGCACAGCCACTGATTAAAATCTTTGTGATTAGCCGGCTGGTTTGCAAGCCCATTGGCCTGATTGCCCACGTGAACTACACAAGGCCCTTAAGCCAACAGATCCATTTGAAATAAAAGGGTGATTTTATTGCGATTTACTAAAAGTATATGCAGCTTGTAAGTCCGATGTTCCTTTCAGCATAACTTCAGGTAACGAAATTAGAAACCGATATCTGTTGTTCACAGCTCATATGAATATCTTCTTCAGTAGTACTCCGTATCTTTTAACTTTTCCCTTTTTACTAAATTGACAGGAAGCAAACTTGTAATAGAGCCGTACTTTCCTCTCAATATTTTATATATGCATTATTAGATGCTACGCTCTCCTGTTCAGTACAAGCACGTATCTCATTCAACCAAAATATTTTATATTTTTTGATGAAGAGAGTACATACGAAAGATGTAGAGATTCATAGGGTATAATGTTATTTTTTAAAATTTGGCCCGTGTCCAGTTCATAGGGTTTGCTGGCTAGTAACAATAGATGATTTTTGCGTAACTTCGTAAAAAAAAAAACTCATAAACTATTGATGATTTTTTTTTCATCGACTCCGTAATGAAAAACATTCTTAAACTAGCGAGTTGACAAAAACCAAGAGGTTTTTCATGGTTTTTTTTATCGGTATTTTGCAAATGCTATTTCACAGTGACCCCGGCATCTTTTTTGGCTGGCTCCGCCCCCTGCATAAATTGCTGCAAGCTTGTTCCATGTACTGATGAACTGATCTTGCCCAACTCCACTGTGGTTTATATAGGGCGAGAAAGTAGCACCCAGGATAGATGGAGGTCTTGCTACCTGGACCAGTATTGGGCTACTTGTTGCCAACAACTGTAGAAATTGTAAAAAAAAACAAGTGAACCAACCTGCAAAGAGAAACAGGATTTCAGATCAAACCACCAAAAATCTCAAATTTCCCCGTTCAACCAAACTAAAAATAGAAGGATAGTCCACGTGGTTTTGTGCCACACATAATAAAATCTGTTCAAGCACCATAGCATCTATCGTCGATGCATATGAAAGAAAATAACGTCTAATGTAACCTAAAATAGAGAAACTTTAAAGTCTTTGACGAGGTACAATCATATTTTGATGTAAAATTTGATGACTCAATCTCATTAGTAACTTAGATATCTGGAGGCATGGGTGGACCAAGTTTGAGCACCGGACCGGCCCACTGCATATTGGGCCGAGTCATACCTCTACATGATGAAATTATATCGCTTTACATGGAGTTTGAGGATCAATCCCCGAACCATGGGCCAGGCGGCCCTCTACACAGGGCCGGCTGCCACTGTCAGGAGCATACCAAGGGCTTGTTCGGTTCATATGGCTGCTGCAGCCGCAGCGCTGTTACAACAGTACCTACTGTATAAAATGGAACATGATGGCTGCAGCTGCTGCGATGTACAACCGCAGTTAAGCTGCGCCGAACAAGCTTCAAAATTTTATCACTGTAAGACGTGTACCTCTCATACATCCTTAAGTAATGTAAGAATCCTCTTGAATATAAGACATAATAGGAGCTATTTTGGAGCTTAAGGACAGGAGCATACGGAAGTATGCATAGGCCACTGAAATAACATAGAGCCCAACCCAAGGACTCCTCCAAGTCCCCGTACTACTATCTAGCTAGATCAGCTCGCTTCATATGGTAATTACCATGATTCCATCTCACATAACATTTTCATGTGTATAACAAAGCACCGTAACTAAGTGTCGTTGATGACACAACTCATAAGTAATTAACAGAGATAGCTTGGTTTATATATACCTAGCTGGCATTTAACCACTTGCACTGCAACTAGCAGTTTACTCTAGCCTGTAGACCCTCCGTAAAAACAAAAACAATCTAGATGGAGATGAAACATCATCTAGTACAACGAATCTGGATAAAATCCTGTCCAGATTTATTATCCTAGGTGGTGTCCCATCTCCACCTAGGTTGGTTTTTTCTAGAATGGAGAGAGTATAAAGACCTGCTCCATATCCACCATTTTGGTCTCCAAATTGGCAAGAAAATGACTGCACCCTGGATGCTAGATTGCCTAGTAAGATGGTTTAGGAATGGGAAGCATAGGGAAAGCCAGCTCAAGTCTCAATATATCTGGCCACGTGTTTGGCAGGGTGGCACTGACAAGGGATTTATCTTGCCTAACACAACGCTGGTTAGGCAAGGGATTTATCATACCAACATTGTAGATAGCTGAGAGGTTCACCATGACCCTCGGTTGCTCGTGTCCTCGTGTGCTCACGACGCACGCGGGCAGGGCGTGAACTGGAGACGAGGCATATGTCTGGAGTTTCAAGGTGTAGTATCCCCGGACACGATTAGATCTTGCACCAACGAAAGAGCCACTTTAGTCGGTCAATCTCTCGTTGTTTTGATGACGATAGTCCGGACTCAGGAACACTGCTGGACTGATCGCGCGCTTTCGGGGTTTTACGAGGTGCTAGCGTCTACGCCCTGTAATGTACGCTTAATGCAACAATGCAAGAATAAATATGAAGTGATAAAGCACCCAATCATTCGTTCATGATTAATTAACCAGCGTGTCGGGAAACGTCCAGAAGTTTTGGCTAGCTCCACAGGGTGTTCAGCCGGTCTAACAAGGTGTTCAGCTGGCCTAGCAAGATTGTTTCGTCCTTTCTATTTATTTGATATTAGATCATTCTCTGATATTTACTTTTTTTAATTAACCAGCATGTCTACCCTGAGCTGTAATCACAAGAAAAAAGTGAAGAAAGTTGACACAACTTAAATGGGGATTGCCAACGTACTTTCGCTCTATACAACTACAAGCTGAAAGCACAATAATAGCAGTAGCGTGTGAGTACAAATTAAGAGGAGCCGTGTCCTGGCTCCTGGGTGCCAAAAGTTAAAAGGACATTTTCTTTACAGATAGGTGTGTGGAGTACTATGTCCCAACCAAATAAATTTTGTTTTTAATTACACGTAAGATGTACCCTCATACATCACTGTACGCACATACCATACTCATGGGTTCACTGTGTCCCCTAACACATGATCAATTAGACGGTGACCATATTCCTTGCCTAACTAAAATTTAGTTAAGCCAACTCAACAGACACACTGACACTACAACAAAAAATTAGATGAAACTTTATATGCCGCAAAAAATTATCAGATATTAGTGGAAACCACTCTATGGCTCGAGGCACCAATGCAACCGTGCAACCATAAATTAAATGTCCTTTTAAACTAGAAGCTTGTGTTATTCATATATTGAGGACCAACAACTCATTTACCTCCTACTCCTATAGTTGCACAACAGAACAACAACAGAAGAGAGGCATCAAGGATATGGATCGAATGATACTCCAACATCTTGCCTTATTGAAAAGTAGATATCAGAGTGGCATATATTCAGCTGTTCGGCGGGTGGAACGGTTACATGGGGATGTGATGCTTCGGGAATTTCAACTCAAGATATGAGTGGAGAAAATGTTATCTGGCATGCTATCCCTGGCAGGGCTGGCTATGGCCACTGAGATGTCTCCTCCAATTCTTGTGGAGCTCCTCGCCTCGTCCTCAGCACTTTCGGCTGCTCCTGAGCATGCTCCTGTACCTCCGGTGACCGCCAACAATGACAATGTATTTTTTTCACTGATAATGTTGTAGGCAGTTCTCCAAATGTGGACGCTGCCAATTCCTTCCTCCGATCCACTGCAGAATAGCCCTCTTTTTATGGCTTAATGCCAAAGGGGAGAGTGCAGATAGATATGGTGATATGGATGGTGTGTTTTTTTGATAGATTGGGTGGGTGGACCCGTGGAGGGGTATTAGTTTAGAAAAATTTTAGATATCTTGAGTACTTCTTTTTTTATTTTTTTAGAAAAGGGTATTTTATACCCAGCCTCTATATCCAACCATTTAAATTGGGAAATTAGTCCTTCAAACAACCCAATCGAAATTCGCTCCTATAGAGATTTGAATTCAGGACCTTAGAATGCTACTAAGATCAATGCAAACACTAGGCTACATGCCCTTTCGTTTCTGGTAGTAAAATTATCCATTAGCTCAGAGGTAATACTATATTTTGGATGATGTAATGAACTTAACTCTTGTTATTTGTGTACTGTAATATTAATAGATGACATGCATCTATGTTCGTATTGTATATGCATCTTTATCTTTTGTATGGTAATCCCTTTTGTATGTAGTTTATCTATCTAAAAGTGCTTCAAGTCATGCATACATTATATGATTCCTTATTATTATCTATTCGAGGTTGTATTATCATTCATCACTAAAAAAAGAAAAGATTCAATACAAGAGATCTTATGATAGGTGACGTTTCATTTACATCACAAACATTAAATTTTTCGTCACATTTCGTAATCTGTGACGCTCGCGTGACGAAAATTCATTCACCTATCATACGTCTCTAATGGCATTATATGACGAAAACTTATTTTTTTCGTCATTAATTTAGTGACGATCCTTCTGTCGTCATAAGTCTATGACGTCCATTTTCGTCGCCATCAAGCCCAAAAATCGTCATAAGATGTTATGTGGCCTGTTAAGGCCCATGTAGTAAGCAACATGTTTATGGGCTTAGCCCAATGACAAGCCCAATTAGATTTTAGCTTGGCCCATCTATGATGTAGCATATTTTTAGCCTGTTCATGGGCCATTTATGGGCTGAGCCCAATTTAAGAGGGATTTATACACAATTTCAGCCCATTTTATTAATCCATTTACAGTAGTATCAAAAATATGAGTGGGTCATGCCCATTTTGAAAGACAATAAAGGCCCAAGCAATATACCCAACAACAAACATATAGCACAAAGATTGTAGCCCAGTTAATATCCAATAAAATTCAGTTGACACCTGATACATTGCAAATAAATATAGGCCAACCCATTCACATATTCAAATACAATCACAAGTCTGATAAAAAATACATTACAGGGTAACTTGCCAAAACAAAATACATCAGTACATTGACCATGCATGTCCCAGATAGCAAAATAATCATGTTTAATACATCAGTCACCATATCCAGTCACAAGTCACTGACCAAAACAAAGTCACATGTCCACATGGGCCGACTCAACCATGTCCAAATACAATCATAGGTTCACTTACCAAACACAATGTCACGCGTCGAAATCACACCAACCATACTGCCATCTCTTCGTGAATCAGCAAGGCAACAAACCTTACCTCTGAAATTACATGCAAACAATTTGTAAATGCATGTTTAGTTTCAGCTGCTGAAAGAGAAAAATTACAAAATCTAATCTAAACTACTTATTTATGTACATAACCATGAACAAAGAATTCAAGTACATTGCAAACTACTTAAACAGATCAAAGGTAACTTATGCATAAAGTAGACCATGGAGTTATACTCATTTCTCATATAACAGTAAAAAAGAAGCAAAGCAATTTACTGATATCTTACCGTAGCATGTCAATGAGATCCTGTCCTTTGCTGTGTTTCACAGTTAAAAGGAACATGGAACATTCTTGGTGTACAGAGAAGCACCGATTTAGCTATCGGTTAAGCGAAGATTCACCTGAACAAAAAGAAAAGAGGAAGTTATTGATTCCCAAGAAACACCAAAAAGAACCAATAGAGTGAATTATTTCGAACAACCTTTTCCCATACATCAAATAGCACGTGATGGTAATCATTCCAAAGAGGCATTTTCTCATCAGGAATTTTGTTAATCTCACTGCAACCAAACTGATTTGGCAACTGTAGGCAAAGCATGACTACTAAGAACCAGTCTCAGGGTATAAGTTTCCTTTCCCATGTTACAGGTACAAATCTACCCTTTCCTGTCCATTCCAACCGTCCAGTGTAGCACCAGCTTGACAAAAAAAAATATGTTATGATTGATTTGCATTAAAAACTGATTTTCTTTTTCAATGATCATGTAATGTGAAATCAATTTTTTTTCCAGCATTCAACTCAAACTAAGGGTTGAGTAACTAACTCTTTATATGTCCCCCGGCAATGGAGCTTTTCCGCGCCTTTCACCAGGCTGCCGCACCAGCAAGCAACGCTGCCCCAGCTGCTGCCCTTACCGTAAAGCCACATCAACGTCGACCTCCTCAGGCGAAAATTCAGAAGTTCATGTGTGTAAGTGTAAGGTTTTTGTGAAAATTCGGTGTACATTCAGAAGGCCAGCATGATAACTGATAAGGTTCAAGTTTAGTTTAGGCACAGATTTTGTCAATTTAGATTAGAACCCAAAGTAAGCCAAATCCACCTAGTCTGCTCGGAAATTATCCCCAATTCTAATCAACCAAATGGGGGAGAGATCTTAGTGCTTTGTGTTCTTCACTGTGTGAAACAACTGAGTATCAAAGAAACCTTTTATGAAAGGACGTTAAGGTGGTTTAATGTTCTATAGTTGAAATTAGCTCAGCCTTCTAATTGGCTCATCGATATATCATACAGCATAGACGCCTAAGAGACAAGCAGCAGAATAAGAGACTGCAAACACGTCTCAGAAACAGGAGGAGGTTCTTTGCACCTCAAAAGCAGCCTTATATATGCATTGGCATCTGACAGCCATCAGGTTCATAACACAATAATTGCCAAACAACAAAAAAAAGAAGAAGATTGGGAAGTGACCAGTGAGACAAATGGTGTTTGTATGCTTTAATAATTAAAGACAGGCAATTGAGACGATGAAGAGACCTCTTACGGTTTGTATGCAACACATTTGACACCAAATTGGACGGAGAGAGACAGAGGGGAGGGGGATTCGCATCCAGACCTCGACGCATTCGTTGATGTCGGCGTCGACGGAGCCGTAGAGGCGGGAGAATGGGTCCTCGCCGGCGACGACGAGAAAATTTGGGATCACACTGCCTGCGCAGGCAGCAAGCACCGTTTCATCACGGGAGAGGTCGAGGAGAGAGACCCCGGGAAGAGGAATGTCCGCGACGCAGCAGTCCCTTGCGCAGCGGGTGGTGGCCTTGCCCTTCTCGCGCGTCTCCTTGCTGGCCTCGATCAATGCCTTGGTCGTCGCAGCCATAAACCCTGGAAACACAAGGGGAAACCCGAAGCGGTGAGATCGAGATGGGAATGCCTTGGACTTCTCTGTGGCTTACCGTTGGGGTGGGTGAGGAAGACCGTGGCGCGGCGGTTGGAGACGGCGAGCGGGCGCGAGGGAGGCGACTGGAGGTCGAAGGGCGGGAGCGGCGAGGAGGTGGTAGGGAGGAGGGGGATGGGGTCGCCGGCGAGGCGAAAGACGAAGTCGGTGGTGCCGTCCTCCTCGCCCTCGACCTGTCGCCGCCGCCGACACAGCACCGGAGCCCCGCTCCCGCCCGCCGCGCCGCGCAGCTCCCGTCCTCGCCGTCGGTGAGAGAGAGAGAGAGGAGAGGAGGAAAGAGTGAGAGGCTGAGAGGAGAGGAGAGGAGAGGATAGGATAGCATAGGATAGGATAAGGATGGTGGGAGTTAAAATATCAGGAGAGGAGGGGAGAGAGAAGAGGAGATGAAAAAATTTGAAGGGACGAGGAGGGAAAAAATTAATTTCAAATATTAAAACTTTGAATTGAATTTTATCATACTAAATGAATTCATGTGAAAAAGTTGTCAAAAACAAAGTTGTAGAACTCATTGAGATCTACCAATTTTATTTTGGTTATTTCTCCATTCGAGTTTGATTGAACTATATAAAATTTTAATTTTAAAATATAAGAGATTTAAATAATTTTTCGGGTAGAAAATGATTTCAAATGGGAAAGTTGTCAACATCAAAGTTTTATAACCTATCGAGATATACAACTTTTGTTTTGGTCATTTTTATATATGACTTTGTTTGAATAGTTTGAATTTGAATTTCAAATTATGACAACTTTAAACAATATTTACAAGTACTAAATGATTTCAACTGAAAAAATTATAAATAACAAAGTGGTATAACTCATCAAGATCTGTAACTTTTATTTGGGTCATTTCTTCATCCGATAAAGTGATTTGTAATATTGTTCACAAAATGTACATATATGTTATATAGTTTATAAAATATAAGAAAGATATGTAAATTTTGTAAACAATGTTAATATCACTTTGTCGGATGAAAAAATGACTAAAATAAAAGTTATAGATATTGATGAGTTATACAACTTTGTTGGTGATGACTTTTTCAGTTGGAATCATTTAGTACTTGAAAATATTGTTTTAAGTTGTCATAATTTAGAATTCAAATTCAAATTATTGAAATAAAGTCATATAGCAAAATGACCAAAACAAAAGTTATAGATATTGAAGAGTTATACAACTTTGATGTTGATGACCTTTTCAGTTGAAATCATTTAGTATTTAAAAATATTGTTTGAAACTGTGATAATTTGAAATTTAAATTCAAATTATTGAAACAAAGTTATATAGCAAAATGACCAAAACAAAAAGTTGTAGATCTTGATAAGTTATACAACTTTATTGTTGACAAACTTTTCATTTGAAATCATTTAATACACAAAAAACTATTTGAATTGAGAGGAGGGAGAAAAAATAGACTTATCGGCGAGGGAGGAGCAAAAGGGCTGGGCCGGCGGCCCGAAGAGGGAGGAGGAGGGAGAGAGAAGCTGCGGGCTGGGGTGGGGGAGAGTGATACTTGGGCCGAAAAAGGACCAAGGACAGATAGAGAATTTTAATTTATTTTTTAATTAATTTTAATAGGTTAAATAAACTTGATGGTATTAAAATTAGTTATTGAGCTCGGAAAATTCACGGAAAATTTCATAGAATAACTTAGACCACATAGAATTTTATAAAAATATTTTTGGCCATGATTTTTAAAGAAAAAATTTAGTTTCTTCATTAGTTCACTTGATTAAATTGCTTTAACTTTTAATATATTTTCTAGAAATGCATTATATAAATCTATGACGTTTGCTTTGTGCCCCTTATGACAAATTAATATTCGTCACAATGTCTCATTGAAATACTTTATGACGATTTCTAGTTGGTATTAACGACGAACACCTTTTTTCGTCACTAAGCCACTCGATCTCATACTAATCGTCATAAAATGAAATGTGCTAATGACGAATAGATCTAATGTCATGAGAAATTCATCACAGAAGATCATATTTCTTGTAGTGATTGAAAGCATCTAGCTAGGCTTTCATGTGGTGTTTTGTTGGTTAATGATAATATAATCATCAAAACTAATATTAGTTGTTAAGTGTTTCAAAGGATTAGGATTCCAATGATGATAATGTGGATGTTTGCTTATGCCCTTGCAAGATAGTCAAGATGAGATCCATCTAGTGTGACCAATTGAGAACTAATTGGGAATTGGGTAATGGGTATATATGGCATTTGTTCAGTACTCTCTCCTTGCTTGAACGAGCCTTAAAAGTGCTGGAATACAAATATAAAATAAATGCACAAAAGAAAACGAAGCCATTCTGATAATCAGGAGAAAATTAAAAAGTAAAACATTAAAGACGTACCATGTCAAGGAGAGTTGACTTTAAAACTGATACAAAACATCACAGGTGGAAAGTTGGCTAGTAGCAGGTGAGTTGAATTAGTCAGGGTCGTAGCTAGAATCGGAGGTCCTGGTGCGAATACATAACAGGACCATAAAATTCTAAAAATACACTATAAAACAAGTAGCGAAGACTGTGGCAGTGGCTTGGACTTTATCCGTACCCTACCAACGTCCGACATCGTAAATAAAAGGAAGAGCAAAAAAAGACAATGAGCCATATAAACAAAACAGAGTGCTGTTTTTTCCTCCCCTATGTAGTTGTTTTTCCCTATTAATTTACTTACATAATTAGTCGTACTAACATATTTGGAGGCTCCGAATTTTTGGGGGCATGAACAAGCACACACACCTTGCACCTGTCAATCAACGACACTGGTTGAAGTAGGTATACGATCACTCCACGCACCTAATAATACTGCAATATACAGTTATACACACACCTTGCTTATAAGAGCAAGAATAATAGAAAACTAGTATAAGATAGCTACAAGCACACATGGTAAAGAGAGAAGAGAAGGAAAAAAAAAGGGGTTACAAACTTATACTCCCTCCGTACTAATAGATAATATGTACATAAAAGAGTAGCTAGCTGTGCTGTTCTTAGATAATATGTACAAAAAGATCGGTCAAGTATTAATAAATACTCCCTCCGTACTCGTAAAGAAAGTTGTTTAGGATAATATTTAAGTCAAACCTTGGGAATATAAATCATGAATAGCTCTCAAGTTGTTAAGTTTGAAAATATAAAAAATTTATGTATATATTTGTCTTGAAAATACTTTCATAAAAGTATATATATATCACTTTTCAATAAATATTTTTATAAAAACAAGAAGTCAATGTTATGTTTTGGAGACCGTGTCGCTATCCAAAACGACTTCCTTTACGAGTATAGAGGGAGCATCATATATTTATATGAAAGAATTGTATACGTATGCTATTAAATTAGTTATAAATAATGCGACAACTTTTAGAGCTAGTAGTTAGGATGACACTTGCTCTAAATAGCCAGCTCTGGCTTCTAGGAGTTCTGCAATGTAGTAGTAGTATATAAGGATCAACTAGCTACTGCCATACACTTTACTCCCTCCGTCCCAAAAAAAAAGACAAACCCTAATTTTCGTGTCCAACGTTTGACCGTCCGTCTTATTTAAAAAAATTATAAAAAAAATTAAAAAGATAAGTCACGCATAAAATATTAATTATATTTTATCATCTAACAACAATGAAAATACTAATTATAAAAAATTTTTATATAAGACGAACAGTCAAATGTTGGCATAGAAACCCACGGTTTGTATTTTTTTGGACGGAGGGAGTACTAGTCAATAGGAGTGTGAGGGAGGAGCTAGAACGAGAGCTAGCGCACATGTTGAGAAGCATCAACGGCTCAACATGACAATATGCAACGAAAATTATTAATTGGTCTAAGAGCATCACCAACAGTCTATTTATTCCATCCCCAATTCTGATTTTTTAGGATTTTGGTTAAAAAAACTGGTCCAATAGTTTCCCAAAAGAGCTCCGGACGTTTTGGAGTTCTCATCTCCAGTTTTCTCGGTACGTGTATTTGAAGGCGAGAGACCGACTCCCAATCCTCTTTCCCGCGCGTTTCTCCTCTCCTTCCCCGCGCTCCTTCTGCGCACGGGAAAGAAAAAACTAGAATTTCTGTTGGTAGTTTAACATAAGGGTCCACTTTTAGTTTTTTTGGAATTAAATTTAGGCTATGTCTTGGAGGGAGAGGTTTTTTCACCACCTATTTTCAGTTTAGAAAACCCAAAAATCAATTTTTATGGATAGATTATTGGTGAACTATTGGTGATGCTCTGGGGTGCATCGAGAATTGAAGTCCAATAACGCCAGGAGAAAGAAGCTCAGGGTGCGCTGCCGAAACTACCATTAGTCATATCTTCCGTTACTTCTAACGCAGAAGCTGCATGTAGACAGGCTTAACTTGTTGGCTCTGCGCGCTGCAAAACCGCTGGTTTGGCCCGTTGAAATCGCAGCCAAGGCAGCTAGTCTTCACACAGCGACATAGGAGTATATAATAGCCGCGTGCTCAGCGATTCAGCGGGATGGCTGGGGCAGGAGCAAGGTACCTACACACCATCGCAGCTTCGTTGCGTCGCAGTCGTGCATGACTGAACTGATCAGCTAACTGAACACCGGGTGGTATCTCGATCAGTATAGCAAGATAACTAATGGGAGTGCACGCGTAGTGGCTTGTTGAGATGGCCTAGAAATGGGAAGCATAGGGAACACAATTCAAGTTCCAACGTTTTTCTGTCTGCTTTTCTTGTTTAAACTCTACCACCGTAATTTGTGGTTCGTTCTTATGTAATGTGGTACTCCCTCCGTCCCAAAATATAACAACTTATAGACTTTAGAATTTGTCTCAAAATATAACAACTTCTCCCTTCAACATTCTCTTATCGACCAATTACAACCCTCTACCATTCAATTTTTTCACCTACCTCCAGTTCTCCTCCAATCACACACTTCTCCATTTAATTCTACCAAATTTCTTAATATATAACTATGTTCAACTCTAAGAATACTTATATTCTAAAACGGAGGGAGTACTAATTAGGGACAAGCAAAACATGTATATATGCAGCTAGGTAGTAGTGGTCATCTGGTTGGTGAAATGGTGATTGATATAGTGCATACTTATTGCAGTGCATATGCTCCTAGTCCATAAATTGCAAGCTTGTTCCATGTACTGATCTTGCCCAACTCCAGTGTGGTTTATATATAGGGGGAGAAAGAAGCACCCGAGATATAGACGGAGGTCGTTGTGCTACCGTCATGTTGAGCAGCATATTCGGAGTTGTCGTTCCAGGATGTCTACTGATAGGAGTAGGATGCAAAAGGGAAATTCAGTGTGAGCCCAAATCAAATGCCAATGCATGACAATGAAATCATCTGAAACATCCTTTGGGCTAGGGTGGCTTGCATGTAAATTTGTGTGGACAAACTCTATACAACAATATCGGGTATAAATTACCCCCTCCATTCCAAAATATAAGGCATAACCACTTTTAATCCATGTACTCCCTTCGTATAGGAAAAAAATGTCGTTCTAGTCATAACCTCGTTTGCGATTTAAACGACATTCTGAACCGCAGCAGGCTATGTGGACGGAATTACCCTTGTCTATTCGATAGCCGCTCCCGCAATAAATCTGCAGCACGCCCGCGCTCGCCTCGTTTAATTCCTTAAGCGTCGCATGCAGGCATGCAGCACGCCGCTCAACCTCGCCGCCGCTGCTTGCGTCGCGCTTGCCGGCCCTGCTCTCGTCGCTCTCGCCGCCGCCGCCGCTTGCGTCGCGCTCGCCGGCCGCGCTCTCGTCGAACTCGCCACCGCCGCCGCTGCTCTCGTCGCACTCGCCACCGCCGCCGCTTGCGTTGCGCTCGCCGGCCGCGCTCTCGTCGAACTCGCCACCGCCGCCGCTGCTCTCGTCGCACTCGCCACCGCCGCCGCTTGCATCGTGCTCGCCGGCCCCGCTCTCGTCGCGCTCGTCGCCGCTGTCGCTTGCGTCGCGCTCACCGGCCATGCTCTCTCACGCTCGCCGCCGCCGCTGCCGCCGCTCTCGTCGCACTCGCCGCCGCTGCCGCCGCCGCTCTCGTCGCACTCGCCGCCGCCGCTCGCATTGTGCTCAAGATGCTTGACGAGAAGCGCGAACGTGAGCTCACTCCCAGGAAGGATGATGCCAAAGAAATGGTAAGATAACACAACTTAATAATCGCAATATAAGGATGTCTCTATTAATTGAGTGCGGAAGCTAACTAGCTTCATTCTAAATGTTCGATGCAGCAAGAGTAGCCTCGGCTTCATCTAGCAAAGATGGTTGACAAAGGGATAGAAGTTGGTAGCCGATCTTCTCTTTCAAATATTCCTTTTTCCTTGCTTCCACAAGCGCTGAACTGCACGAATACGTAGACCAAACTGATCTGCAACAGCTCTTGTATCTTTCTTGCCTAGTTTCCCATCCCGCTTGCTTCTAGCCAACAAAGCTTGATAAACTTGTCTTCTCACTTCTTTGGTTATGTATTTCCTTCGATGGTTTACTTCCACGGGAGCCACGACATGTTCTAGCAAAAGGAAGAAAATCAAGCTCATTGATAGTACTAATAGCCACAGCATATTCTAGCAAAATCTAATTGCATCAAAAGGCAAGTTGGCTTACCAGTGTCGCCGTCGTCGTCTTCGCATACAGGCTCGTTGAGCTTGAATGACCCAGGGAACGAATTGGCCATGTGTACTCCAATAGTGAGAGGAAACTAGCTAGAACTAGAAGAGATCAGTACTCCAAACTTGAAAGCAAGTTGGCGTATAAATACGGGCAAGCAGTAACCCAAGCGTCGGCATTCTCAGCGCGCGCACGAGAAAAAATTACCACGGCATACGCGCGCGAATAGCGGTAACGAGCGCCAGGTAAAAAAATTTCAGCATCATGCGCGGCAGTGAACCCAAACTAAAAAAGCGAAAAAAAACGCGCCTGCACGAGCGCCATGCAACCAACCAAGTATCCAAGCCCGCCCAAAACAGTGCCATGCAAAACCAAGCAACCAACTTGCCCCCACCAGGATTCGAACTTCGGTCCTGCGGAATCCAGCCTCGGCACACTAGCCACTTGAGTAAAGTGTGTTTCTTTGTATGAAATGCTACGCGCAACCGTATTTAAAAGAGGCAGACATGGAAAAATACCCATAATTAATCACTTCTTGGTATGCTAAATGCTGTCTAAAACGTAATTTTTTACCAGTATAGAGGGAGTACTAAGAAACAATTATTATTACCTCGCTGTTTGAATCATCATAATAAATACAATACATGCACATAATATAATTAGAGATTTTTGAAAGTGAAAGAGTTTAAAAAAATAAACACTATTTGTTCTAGAGAAAAAAACTAATTCTAGCTGCGAGTCTGAACACAGATCGGATTTGGAGTTAGAAGTTAAATTTTTTTTAAGATGGAGGGAGTATATACCTAGCTGGCCTGAAACGACCTGTCCTCCTATTAGCCTACACAGAGTCCTGCTCCAGATCCCCCATTTTGATCTCCAGGGATAATAAAACGACTAACTGACCAACCGGATGCTCTCTCGACCAGTGGCGAGATATTGTGCACGCAATGCGTGTTGAGAATTGAGATGGTTATAGGAATGGGAAGCATAGGGAGCACCAGTCCAAGTGTGGAGGTACCAGGTCGCGTGTTTAGAAGGATGGCGCTACCGCAGTATCGATCTTGCTCAACACAGCCCCGTGAGCGTTGTGCATAGCCGAGAGGGTGGCCTTGGCACTTTGGCCGCATAGTGTCTCTTGCTTAATTACGTGCTCACGACGCGCGTCTGCAAGGTCCAGCCAGCTCCCAGCTTTTTGTTCCCGTCTTATCGTTTCAGGGCTTTTACGAGGTAGCGCATGTACGCTCTGTGATACTAGTAATGTTCGCTTAACAGAACAATATGGAATAAATATGCAATATGAGAGTGATAAGCATTCAATCATTCGTTTATGATTAATATTAAGCAGCTAGCATGTCTAGCTACCTGAGCTGTAATCACAGGGTAAGGTGAAGAAAATTTTGACACACGTATATCTGAATGGAGATCTAAATTTCAACTTTGGCTTGGCTCCAACTACAAGCTGAAATTACCGTACAATTTGTTACAGAATTGCTTTCTTTCTACTGCCGTAATTTGTTATTAGAGTGAAATGCGCTGTTAGTACCTTAACTTGCAAGGTGGGTGCAATTTAGTCACCCATCTTGTAAAATACTCAAACAAGTCACTCATCTTGTTTTGGGGGTGCAAATCATATAAAACATGTGTCGTATGGAGTGTTCGCAATGAAGTTATATGCTATATTAATTTGTTTTGCAAACATGCTCACACGATTCATAAATAATCCAACGTGCAATACTACCAGTAGTAAAATCCAATTAAAAATGAATTTTGTTATTGATTGCCAAGCACAATATGGCCGTGTTCATTGAAAGCAGCAGTAGTAGTATATACATAAAAATATAAGTGTTAATTTGTAATTTTAATGCTTATCCTGTCAACATTGGTAAAAAATGCATGATGCTAGGTTAATATGGACTACAATTTGAAAACAAACAATCCGTGTGAAAATGTATTTGATAACATTTGCACCATCGAAGCAAGATGAGTTAATTGTTTGAGCAATTTGCAAAATGAGTGACTAAATTGCACCCACCTCGCAAGTTGTGATACCACCGGTGCATTTTACTCTTGTTGTTATTATGAGTTATGTTAGACTGTAGTACTAAGGTCTTTCACAGTGCACTGATGTGGCATGGAACATCATTGCGCCACGTTGGATTTCTGTCGCCGTGTCGCGTGCGCCTATGCCTAACCTAGGCTCCTCGTCCCCCAACAGAGCAACGCAAAACTTCGTTGCAGCGAGGGAGCGAGCGGACTGGGAAAAGCGAGGCGCGTGCGCTGTGGGTAGCGTTTCTTTGCCTGTGCGTGCCCTCGCGCCAATTCCCCCAGGCGAAATCCCCGATTCGCCCTCCAAAAATCCTCTCCCGCCAACGATTTCCTCCTCCCTCCACCGATTCCTCCGCTCCATTGTGGCAAGGCCGGCGGTGGTGGCCGACGCGGCGGGTGGCGGCGAGGCCGGTGGTGGTGGCCGACGCCGCAGCGGCGGCCAGGGACGCCTCCCGCCGCCAAGAACCGGCGGTCACGCGCACACCGGCGAGCCGCCGGCCAAGAACGAGGGAAAGGAGGTGGCGGACGCCGAGAACGAGCACGCTGATGAGAGAGCGGGCCACCGCGGTGGACCGGGAGGATAAACAGCGGGCGGCGGCGGGGCCGGTGGTGGTGGCCAATGCGGCAGGAGGTGGCGAGGCCAGTGGTGGTGGCCGACACCGCAGCCAGGGACGCCTCCCGCCGCCAAGAACCGGCGGCCGCGCGCGTATCGGCAAGCCGCCGCCAAGAACGAGGGAGAGGAGGTGGCGGACGCCGAGGACAAGCACGCCGAGGAGAGAGCGGGCTGCCGCGGCGGACCGGGAGGAGGAGCGGAGGGTGGGGTGGAGAGAAAGGAGGCGAGCTCGTGATGGGATGGAGGAGAACGGGAGCAAGGGTAGGTGAAGGAAATAAATTTCCTTCGCTCGCCCGTGCTAGCCGCACCCGAGTCACGCTCGTTGTGGGCCTAGTTGCCTTGCACAGTATCTCCATCCAATTAGGCCATGCAGAATAGGATCCTTACGCTGTGGGAATGAGTGTCTTTAGGCCTTTTTTCTGGGCTAAGCCACGGAGTGCGGTGCTTGCACTGTGAGTGCCCTAAATGGTTATCAAACCTATATATATGCAACTACTAGTAGGTACTGTACTACTACTCCAGTACTTAGTAGGGTTGTGTTTAGTTCCACGCAAAAATTGAAAGTTTGAAAAAATTGAAACGATGTGACGGAAAGGATGGAACTTTGTGTATGTAGGAAAGTTCGTTGTGATGGAAAAGTTGGAAGTTTGAAGAAAAAAGTTGGAATCTAAACAGGACCATGTGACTGATACAAGACATACATAGCCCTATGTCAGTGCATCCTCCCAGGCCTGGTTTAGTTTCCAACTTTTTCTTCAAACTTTTAACTTTTTCATCAAATCAAAACTTTTCTACACACACAAACTTCCAACTTTTCCGTCACATCATTTTAATTTCAATCAAACTTCCAATTTTGGTGCGAACTGAACACACTCCTAGTCTATAAATTGCGCCAGTTTGTTCCATGTACAGATCTTGCCCAAATATATCCACTTTGTATTGGGAGAAAGGAGCAGGTGGAATTGTAGGGGGCCGTGCTATCAGCATCAACACAACAACGCAACAGCAGGTGGAATTGTCGTTCCAGATCAACACCACAGCAGCTAGGAGTAGGATGCACGGGGAAATTCAGCGTGCGCCCAAATCAGACAGCGGTGACCTTTTGTTGGTGAAGGTGTACAGTTATCTGAAACATCCTTTGGGTTAGGGTAGCTTACATGTAGGTCTGTGTGGGCAAAATCTGCACAGACCCAACTGGATGAACAGCATGTACAGCCAGCCTTAGCAAACCCAACCTCTAGCTCAATTGTGGGGAGAACATTTTGAGCCTCAACCGCGTCTCGCCCGTATAACAAACATATGACACGAACACTCCCATGTACTAATTCGGACTGGACTGCTACAGCTGTGTAACACAAAACACACATTTAACTTATTAGTCCTGGATAGCCATGTCTTGGTCACAACGCTGTTCTAAAAATATGATTATTACATAGGGATTGTTTATAAGTACTAGTAGATGTCACGCTTTTAGAACGTATAGTTCCTTTAAAAATATTTTTTTTTCATCACATCAGAACATAACATTTGAACCCGGAGTATATGAGTCAATAATAATGGGCCGACCTATCAAATGATTAAAGCACACTTTCAACGTCATTGTTTCACTTTCTACGATTTATTAGTAACTTAAAAATATTCAGTTAAAAAACCTTTATATATGTTACCCAAAGAGATTTAAAAGCAAATACAATGAAATGAACTACAATAAAGAAAACCACAAAATTAACTTCAAAATTAAGTATTAAAACTTAAATTTTGGCTTACAAGCATAATAAGAGCTTTCACAGTGCAATGCCATAGCATTCAACCTAACCATTCCATGTTGACAAAGTAGGGAGATTTCTCGCACACATTTGCGTGTGGGCCTACCAAACCTAAAGCGCATGTCTAAAAAATGCCACAAGTTCTTCGATGTTGCCAAAGGCGCGTGGGACAGGGAGAACGCGGCTGCAACATATGGGCTGCTCATCTTCCGTCCGTGGCTTTAGATTTTATGGACCCTGCTTTAGGGCACACACTAGTGTAAAACTTGTGTTCAATTTCTATCTTAGGCTTACCTGGCATGTGAGATTCGGCAAAACGAGATTCTCGCACTCCTATCGCCCTAAGGATAAGTAAACCAGGAGGCGGTTATCGATTTTTATGTTGAAATCTACAACTAGTACCGGGTAGGTAATAATAAATGTTGAGTTTGTAAAATATACTCTATCTGTCCCCGTTAAAAACCAACTATAATTCGATATGTATCTATTTGAATTTATAGTAAACGGTCTCATATTGAACGAGTAGATAAAAGAAGGTAGTAGGATTATTAAAACCGGGAAAGAAAAATCCGAGCCGTCTTTCTCCGTTTCTCGAAGCCGCCGCCTCCTCCTCCGGCGCCGCTGGCTTCTGGGAAATTGCGTGGTGGAGACGAGCACGCTACGGACCCCTTGGAGTTGGGCCCAACGGATTCCTTCCCCACCATCCCACGCCTCCAGCTATAAATACCGCCCCCCGTCCTCCTCTCCTCTCCACGCACACCGCTGCTTCTGATCAAATCGATCCCAATCCCCGTAGCTGCGCTCCTGCGATTCGTAGGCCTCGTCGAATCGGCGGCGACTTTGATCGATCCCTATTCAAGGTATATATACGCCTCCTGTTCTGGTTTTGATCCGTATAGGCGATTGATCGGTTTGGTGATTGGGAAGGTGAAATCAATCTCGGGCTAGATCTGATCGATTATGTCGCGGGATGGTTGATCGGATGGTTAATTATTTTGGTCCTGGATGCTTGATCGGATAGTTCCGTGGTTAATATTTTTTTTTGTGTAGATCTGTTGTTAAATCATGATTTTATTTGGCTTGCCCGGTTGTCCCGTGCTCATCTTGTAATCTTGTGCTAATTTTACTTGTGAAATCTCTAGGCATAATCTGTGCATCTCTGTATAAGTTTGGGCATCTCTGCTGATCCGGATATACTCTTAATTTTTTGCCCTAGCAAACTTGATGCTGTTCGTGTATTGATTGAATTCCTGATGCTCGTGTCCTGTGGCCTCCGTAACCTTGCACTTGTCTGCCCTACAGCCCTAGCATACTTGATACTTTTATAGGTGCGCTTCGTTTGAGTTCACATAATTCAATTTAGTCAGGTTGCAGTAACATGATTGGAATTAGAATTCTTCATGATCCTATGAAGCACCCAAACTAGCTTTGCCAGATTTGCATGTGGCACTTACAGTGGTTCCCCTGAGTTAGATCAAAGATATGCTCTGCTGTTTATCTTTTTTATGCCTTGTAATCTAATCTACAGAAGTACAGAACAGCCATTACTACGTTTGACATTAACTGCAACCTTCTGTTATCTGTTAATTTTTTGTAGTTTGGTGCTTAGAAGATTCTTTTTTTTTAAACATTTGTTTGCTTGATCCTGGTTCTCTTATAATCTTGTATATACTGGAGACTTACCATGGTTAATATACATTCTTGCAGATGCAGATCTTTGTGAAGACTCTCACTGGCAAGACCATAACCCTTGAGGTTGAGTCCTCGGATACCATTGACAATGTAAAGGCCAAGATCCAGGACAAGGAGGGAATCCCACCGGACCAGCAGCGTCTCATCTTCGCTGGCAAGCAGCTCGAAGATGGGCGCACGCTTGCTGACTACAACATCCAGAAGGAATCCACTCTCCACCTTGTCCTCCGCCTTCGGGGAGGCATGCAAATCTTTGTCAAGACCTTGACTGGCAAGACTATCACCCTTGAGGTGGAGTCTTCTGATACCATTGACAACGTTAAGGCAAAGATCCAGGACAAGGAGGGGATTCCCCCGGACCAGCAGCGTCTGATCTTTGCTGGCAAGCAGCTCGAGGATGGTAGGACCCTTGCTGACTACAACATCCAGAAGGAGTCCACCCTTCACCTTGTCCTCCGCCTCAGGGGAGGGATGCAGATCTTCGTGAAGACCCTTACTGGCAAGACCATCACGCTTGAGGTCGAGTCATCAGACACGATTGACAACGTGAAGGCGAAGATCCAGGACAAGGAGGGCATCCCCCCAGACCAGCAAAGACTCATCTTCGCTGGCAAGCAGCTGGAGGATGGCAGGACCCTCGCCGACTACAACATCCAGAAGGAGTCCACCCTTCATCTTGTTCTGCGCCTAAGGGGTGGAATGCAGATTTTCGTCAAGACTCTCACTGGCAAGACTATTACCTTGGAGGTTGAGAGCTCAGACACCATCGACAACGTGAAGGCGAAGATCCAGGATAAGGAGGGCATCCCCCCGGACCAGCAGAGACTCATCTTCGCTGGTAAGCAGCTGGAGGATGGCCGCACCCTTGCCGACTACAACATTCAGAAGGAGTCTACCCTACACTTGGTGCTCCGCCTCAGGGGTGGTATGCAGATCTTTGTCAAGACTCTCACTGGCAAGACCATTACCCTCGAGGTTGAGAGCTCCGACACCATCGACAATGTGAAGGCTAAGATCCAGGACAAGGAAGGTATTCCCCCAGACCAGCAGCGCCTGATCTTCGCTGGCAAGCAGCTGGAAGATGGCCGTACCCTCGCCGACTACAACATTCAGAAGGAGTCCACCCTCCACCTGGTGCTCCGCCTCAGGGGTGGTCAGTAACCATTGATGGAATTGCTGCTGTACTGTTATCCTGTGTCCGCGTTATCCTCGTGAAAACTTTCTTTATGCTGTTTGTGCCGTCTGCTTTGTTTCGTAGTGGACCATCGAGTCCGTTTAAATGTGCTGTACTGCTGTTCGAACATTTGCTGGGTCATAACAGTTTAACCTAATTAATAAGTACTCCCTCCATTCCAAATTGATTACATATAGTATTTTTTGAGGTTATTCCTAAATGATTTACATATTTGTGTTCATTTATTAAGTCTATTCGTTAATTGTGTATTGGAGTAAATGGACATTAATGTATGCATCCATACACACAAGTATTTATAACCCATATGCAATATCTTGATTTGCTATTAGCTAGGAAATATTGGGGATGGTGCATGCATCAAGTTTATTGCTAGAGTAAATATAGTATGTTATTAGTTTTTTCTTGGTCTTGGTGTACCTATGAAATATGTTCATATGTGTAGATCAATTTGGAATGGAGAGAGTAAACTATTAATCTGCTTTGCTCAATTTGCTTATATTTCTGCACCCATTACAACTCTTGATTCAAATTCGATTAAAGTGCCTTTGATTTATTTTATTGACTAGATTGGAGTGATGTAAGTCATTTTATTTGAGTACACTGGAGTGAAACAATGGCAGATTCTTGTCATGCTAATCAGCTAATGGATCGTTTGGACTTTGAAGCCCTCAAATGATCAGGGCGTTTTCTGGGAGGGTGTTTTCGGGGGATGATTGTACATAGCAAACTTTAGGGATAAGTGACTCAATTTTTTTAGAACGGGCAATATATGTTTAATGGTTCTATTACGTCATTTTCCCGTGTATTTACACAATCGCGTTCTTAGAATGCTAGAACTGCAACTTGATGTCTTTGATCATGCTGGAGCTCTCTAAGCCTATATAGTTTTACAGCTGAAAAACATAAAAGAAAATGCAATGTTTAGTATTCAGATCATTGCTTTTGAGTTTTGACGAGTTCAGATTTCCTCATCAAAATCTATCCTACAATGACTAGTGATCTCAACAACAGTTTAAGACTTTGTTAATGATCGGAATACACGAGTTATCAGTGCTGATCATTTATCACAAATAGCAGCAGCGGATTGTAATGGCAATGTCTGACAAAAGGGGGTAAACTTGCTTGAAGCCTTGAACCTTGATTTGGTCAAAAGACTGAGATCTGCCGCTGTTCTTCCGCCTCAATCTCTAGACTGTTTACTGAATCAACGATTCAAGCAGTAGAAAGCAGAAACTTGGAGCAGTTGAGCGCGGCTGCAGCTACATGCTCTGAAATCTGAATGTTTGTGCTTGATATTTCAGAACAGTGGTTGGTGAAACATATAGGGACATATATAACCCTGATTCCTGATGCTCAGTAATGCTTGATGTTGCTGTCCATAAATACTTGCTCCTCTCTGTAGGTAACCGAAGGAATTGAAGGGCAAAACCAAACAGCTCCCAACACAGGCAAGAAGAGCGAGCAGAGGAGAGGCAAGAGAGATTCAATAACATTACATATGTACATCGGTTGTTCTATGGCGAGATGGGTTTGGAATGGGATGAATTGGGAATATGTGCTTCAGATGTTTAATGACAGTCAGACCACTTTGTGACTATCTATTAGCGTGTTGGCATTAAGCTTGATACAGACAAGGGCACCGTCCAAGATGAAACTCTTTATGTGGGTGGCGGAAAAAGGGAGCTGGCTAACCACGGATAACTACAGCAAGCACGGGCGGCCAAAAATGCAAACGTGCAAGCACTGTCTAACGGAGGATAAAGACTGTAACCATCTGTTTGTGCGCTGCAATTACTCAAAGAGCCTCTCGCAGATGGTACGGTGATGGATAGCGCTAAATTTCATGTTAGGATTAAATGGGTTACGCTCAAATTAATTCTAGTAATTTTAAGGGTTTATAATTAATATTAAGAGATTAATATCACATTGAAAACCAACGGGAAAACAACTCATCATGATCTAAGATGATATAGACTTCAAGGAAGCTATCATGTTGCAAGGTATTTGAAAATGTATTTGTACTTCTATTTTAGACCACAACTAAATTTGTATCACATTTATTGTATCACTGTGTGCGATGGCAATAAGATTTGGCACCAGGCTTAGAGCCTCATCTTTTCGCTTATGCTTATACTTATCAGCCAAAATTTAATTCAACCTTAAATTTGAGGCTGATTTTGAGGTTTTTTCATCGAAGTTTATTTTTCAACTTTTGCTTTTAAATCGCTAAGTACACATATATAAAATTTTTATTCACAAATTAATTTTTGTTTTGCAAATATAATGTTTCGCTTATTCCGCGAATAATTAAGTGAAACGATGGCTACCTTAGAAATATCCTGGGTCCGCCACTGATTGACCTTACCAGATCACGGACACACAAGAATCTATGTCTGTCTCTCTCTCCTCCCCTTCTCAAGTCCAATATAGTATGTTGGTTGTTTAAACATGCAGTGCCAAAGAAAATGAAATGTTAACTTAAAAGAGGGCAAAATTGAGCAATGGTTTTACATTGATTTTCAAACCTTGACATTATTTTTTCTAAAGAAAATACTGACATTTTGAACCGTACTTCCGTACGTGTTTCATCTTTTTTTCCATGCTCTAAAAGCAATTTTGCTATATATTTGTCGACAAATTTTTCCTCAAAAATTTGACGGATGTAATTACAGTACAATCGTAGTGTAATTACACTGTAACTTGCATGTAATTACACTGTAACTATAATGTAACCTGTATGTAACTTTCAAAAAACACTCCGTAACATGTTATTTCGGTAAAATGGAGATCGTGGGAACAAATTCTTTCACATATGTATGTGCTATGATTTGTTTTCTTCCTCACCAAAATAAATCATGTAATAGATCTAACAATTCAAAATTATATGAAACTTACATATAAATTACAGTGTAATTACATATAAGTTACAGTGTAATTACACTATGATTGTACTATAATTACATCTGTCAAATTTTTAGAAAAAAATTTGTCAACAAATATATAGGTGGTCCCCTCTAAAAGTGCATCGATCTATAGCTGGCCAAATGGGCCATGCTATGCTGGGTTAGCCCAGGCACGACCTTACTGTAGCGGGCCCAGGCATGGGACGACACGCCGGGCAATGGGCCGTGTCGTGCTTGGGCAGCATCTTAGCTCATGGGCCGGCACGAGCACGGCCCAGCCGGCCCAATTATTTTCCCTACAATTTTCTAATTTTTTATTTATATTTCTCATATTTTTATTTTTTCCATATTTTATTATATTTTTATTGTATATTTTATGTTATATTTCCTATTTTTCCTAAATTTTTCTCACATTTATCCTATATTTATCATTTTTTCCTTCATATTATATTTTTCTGCCTTTTTTTCCTTTTTCCCTCAAACTTCATTTTCCCCCGGCTATCGGCCCACGTGCCGCAACAGTAGCCGTGCTGGCCCAGCACGGCCTAGCACCTCCTTGGGCTGAGGCCTTGGTCATGGGCCAGCACGACACGGCCCGCTATAGTTGCCGTGCCTAACGGGTCGTGCCTTAGCGGGCCATGCCACCAGCGGGCCCGTGTCATGCTGGGCCAGGCCACCCATTTGGCCAGTTATTGACCGATCACAACCTTGCCCATAAATCATGCTGGGCTTCTTCTCCATGTAGGAAGACCAAAACACAGATAATCGTTCAACTATGTACATGAGTACATGGGATGGAAGAAGAATCAGCATGATAAAGATTGGGAAATATGGCTCATCGGAGAGATCGATCTCCTAAGAATGTGATGCATTGGGACATGGTGAGAAACACTGAGCTAGCAGCCAACCTATATATATTTTCGAGTCGATCAGTTTTAGTCTTATGCGGTCTCTCCATGATTAACTCTTCTCATCCACTGATCTACACACTTCTTGTCGTCCATAAATACTCGGGTAGCTTCTCTATAGCCACTCTAGAGAGAGCGATGAAATGGTGGAGAAAACGAGTGACAATCTACTGTTGGGGATTAGATAGGTTGGGAATCTATGCATCTATGTACAAGTTTGAACGGCATAGTTAGATGTACTTTTGAGGCAAGTTCGGCAGCCCTATACAGCAGCTGCAGCTACCACCATTGATCTTCTCTGTATTTCACTGTAGTGGCTAGCTGCAAATTAGAATTACCGAACAGGCCTTGGTTTCCATGATGTGGTAAGATCATGATGAGAAGAGTTAGGTTGTTAGGGTGACAGATATCTGTGGTGAATTGTGGAATTTTATGTTTCTTTATAAAAAACTTTCACATATACAATGTGTATGCGGTTAACTGTTGATTTCTTTCAAAAATATGTGAGTATTTTTTTACGTAAAAAATATGATTGTTATTTGCCCTTTTGAAGAAGGGACAGAGGTAAAAATCGATGTCATTCTTTTGTTTACCTTTGGAAAAAATGGAGGATTTTTCTAGGATTTAGATCCTATAGAAATTTGCCCTATATATTTATCCTTTGGAATAAAGGATTACACATGTTATAATACTATGAAATTCCTTTGGCATGGCTTAATACATGAATAGTTTGGAATAAAGTTAGCACGATGTATAACATTTTGGAAATTTTCCTTTGAATTTATTTCTCAAATGACAAATATAACTACTATGTTTCTCTTGTAGCATATATCTGAATGATCATTCCTATATTTTTCTTTTTTACACATTCATTATCTTGTGTTTTTCATATTAATTTGTGTTGTCATTCCTGCATTCGAAGGGGTGCCTTGGAGAAATGAAACTGAAAACAGGGACAAATTTCTCCTTTTTCGTTACCTCAAATATAATACATACAAACTAATCACTCATGTTTTACATCTACAATTTGATGAATCCACTCTCCTCTTTTTTTTTATTTCACAGAGCCATTGCTTAAGAGAAAAAACTAGCTAGGCCCAAAAGAACTAGTACAACAACAAAAAGTGGCTGCCAACTTGAGGGGGGCAGAATAATCCACATCGTAGCCTTTTATTTACTGTTAGAGTGCGTAGCCTGGCCCATCAACCGTAGCCACTTAGATCACATTGGACCTGCTCCATCATAGGTCCAACCAGAGCCACAACTTAAGGTCCTCGGCCTACACAACCCAAAATACTAGTCTGATGGGTGATGACGTATTGCCCCCACCTTTTAAGTTATGCTGCACCATCATTAATTACCGATGTGGAACTAAACCCAACAATCTCCCCCGTCATACATCGGGCCCAACAATTTCATCATTAATTATCGATGTGGGACTAAACCCAACAATCTCCCCGCTCCCCCATCATTAATTACTGATGTGGGATTAAACCCAACAATCTCCCCGTCACACATCGGGCCCAACAACAATCTCATCATTAATTATCGATGTGGAACCTAAACCCAACAATCTCCCGCTCCCCCATCATTAATTACTGATGTGGGACTAAACCCTCTCCCCCATCATTAATTACCGATGTGGGACTAAACCAATCTCCCCCATCATTAAAACCCAACAATCTCCCCCATCATTAATTACCGATGTCTCCCGCTCCCCCATCAATCTCCCCCATCATTAATTACCGATGTGGGACTAAACCCCCCATCTCCCGCTCCCCCATCATTAATTACTGATGTGGGACTAAACCCAACAATCTCCCCATCACACATCGGGCCACCAACCGTGACCCATGGAAACTGTTCCGGGTTTCAAACCTGGGCTCTGATACCACTATCTAGAGTGTGCAGTCCGGCCCACCAACCGTGGGCCACCCAGGTCACATTGGGCCGGGCCTGCTCCAACACAGGCCCAACCAGAGCCACAACTTTAGGTACTGGGTCTACAGAACCCAAAAGACTAGTCCGATAGGTGAGTACTGCCCTCACCTTTTAAGTCGTGCTCCCCCATCATCAATTAATGATGTGGGACTAAACCCAACATTTACAATTCAAGTCTTTACACTGGTAGTGAGGAGTCATTCATATTTTGCCACCTGCTTTTCAGACACCAACCGTGCACCACCTTGTCCATAAATAGCTGGTTTTTCGTTAACAGGATCAACACAACACAACTAATATTGAACTTGCCAGTGTTCTTGTGTTGCTAAGAGTGAAAATGTGAGGGGTAAGAAACGAGGACATAAGTGGCAACGACTGCTCAATGGCTGGATCACTTGAGAATGGGATGTATCGGAAGTGTGAGTTGAAGGCAGAGAGACTATTGGATTACTCATTGTTGCTAAGAATGACTCGGTTAGCAGCAAATCTACGTAGCCTCTATGTTTGCTGGGAGGGACAACAAAGTTTTCCGGGTGTCCCCATTCCAGATGTGCGTCTTTCTCATCAATCTCCTCAATTATTCTCTGATTTGGACCCCGGAGCGACCAAGGTAGTGCAGCTCACAGCAAACTTGTCGGACATCCAGTAACATATAGGATAAATCTCGTTGTGTTAACTTCTCTGGCACAGCGAGAGATCTTACCTTCTCAAAGCAAGAGTAGGTGTGTATGGCGGAGGAGCAAATCATCGCTACGCCCCTCCGTGTTTGCTTGTGCCCGGCCGCTAGGGATGCAGGAAATTTCTTTGCAAGATGAAAGAAGATGGTGGTTGATGTGTGTGGTTTTGGGGGAATGGTGTGATATCAAACGAAACTTAGAATTTAACTCTTATACAGCCGCTGCGATATCAAACCTTAGAAACCAACAAGGCAGTGATAAAACGGGACTTTAGCGGAGAACAATTACGGTGACAGCGGTCCTTCCAGCGGATAAAATGATATGATTTGCTCCTTACGAATCACCGGAGAACAACTTTAGCGATGTTTGCAGTGGATACAGATGGTCAAATGGACAATCCGGCTCAGGCACAACCAAAGCACGACCTGAGATCAGTCGGACCAGCACAGTCCAATAAGACTTAGGCCATGCCGGGTCGGCCCGAAGACATGACCAGTCCACCGTGCTAGTCCTTAGAATAAGTCTATTTAGCCCCCCCCATCTCTTTGGACCATGCCTTATGCTGGAATAAGTCTATTTTTCCGCCCTCATCTTTTTGGGCCGGCCACTAATGGGCTATAACCCGCTGATCGTTTGTCCGGGTCGTGCTAGCCCGACACATCGTGTCGAGGAAGTGGCCTAGGCACGGCCCAACGGTTGGGCTTGGTTGGCACAGGTCCGACAACAGTTAAGCTGTGCTATGTCTGGGTCGAGCCAAATCTCCGTACCATGGACTAGACTGTTGGGTTGCAGGTTTTTTGGCCAACTATAGCGGCAGATGTGGATAGGAGCGGATGCGTATGGGACCATAAGGCAAATAGCGAGCTTTTCTTCACTCACTTCCTATCGTAGCCCTGGATACATGTACCTCGGTACAAAACGCTGGACTGAAGCAAACCTCTGTTTTATTTTTTTTAGAAACAATTGCTTAAAATTGAGACAATCATCTACAAAAGAAAGCAGAGTGCTAAAAATTAGATTACAAACAACACTTTTTAACCGGGCGTTTAATTACTTTAATTCTTTCACATTCGAATTTCTGACAGTCTGACACTGACACTGTAAAGAGCAAATCATATCATTTTATCTGTTTTCGCCATGGCCTAACCCCAAAAATTTTCACCCTGTCACATCAAACGTTTGAACATCTATATGAAGTATTAAATATAGGGTAGAAAATAACTAATTGTACAGTTTACGACTAATTTGCGAGACGGATCTTTAAGCCTAATTGCTCCATGATTTGACAATGTGGTGCTACAATAAACATTTGCTAATGACGGATTAATTAGGCTTAATAAATTCGTCTAACTGTTTACTGACGGATTATGTAATTAGTTTTTTAATTTGTGCCCGAACACCTCATGTGATACTATATAATATCCGATGTGACATGCCAAAACTTTACACCCCTGCATCTAAACACCCCCTTATATATTAACAGTAGGGCAATTCATGCATCGCCATCTCCTTTTCACAAGCCAACCAGCTCCTGCACCTTTGCCTTGCCCATAGTAGGATCAGCACAACAAAACTGCAGAAACTTACCAGTGTTCTTATGTTGCCAGGAGAAAAAAAAATGTTGTGGAGGGACTAAGATATAAGTTGCATCTACTGCTCAATGGTGAGATCTTCTGAGAATAGGATGCATCAGGAATAAGAGTGGACACAATTCTGCATAGTTCATATGTTTGATGGGATGGGCAAGTCCGTCAGGAGGTTCTCCTATATGCTTGTGTAGTGTCCTCGTCAATCTTGTGCGCTGCAGCATAAAGGTAGAGATAAAAAAAGAAAAATTGCTATACATACGATTTTCCGTACAATCTTTATACAATCAAACGCGGGCGGCACCGAGTACATACCGTGGAGTTCCTATGATGCAGCACAAAAGTTCATATCTGACTCATTGCCTTCCTTCGCCCCTTTGCTCTATATCCAAACAAATATACACACCTTGTCCTATTTCAGAAAGGAAAAACAAACCTTGTCCGACATTGGTTCATAGATGAGATGCATCTTGTTCTAATTGCAGACATTGGAACATGTTTATATGGTTAATTTGCTTAACCAAAGCTGGGCCACATGATTAGGGAAAAAATTGCTTTGGCGATGTGAGGAGCTAGCTTGGGCTTTTAGAATTTGGATATGGTTCCACGTGGGACCAGACAATTGCAACGTTAACAAATGATAGGATCCAGCAGAGAAGCGTTTCATCGTACAACTATCGTAAAAAAAATCGTATGTATAGCAGCGCCGAATCAGATGTCTCCTAAACGTAGCTTCCGCTGGTTGGACAAAAGGAGTGAAAGAACAAAATATTACAAAAATGGAACAAAGACAAGATGCAGCCTTTTCATCTCCTCCCCTCTAAATTTGTAATATTCTAACTCGTTTGATTTACAATCACATTTTTACATGAGACAGATTAATCAAAATGGGACACAGGCACCAAAAGGGAAAGAAAAACAGAGCACTAAAAAAATGATTTTAGTGCACAACATGTCTTTACTACAATCCTTGCTATTGAAGTAACAAACCTAATCGATCCACGTCTTTACTACAATCCTTTTACATTCAAGTTCTGAAACTAAAGAACAATCCATACTTGCCACTCCGCCATGCACCTGCACCTTGCCTATAAATACCAAGCTTCTCATCAGTAGGACCAACACAACTGCAAAACATGACTGTAGAACTTGTTACTGTCTCTTGTTGTTAACAAGAGAGAAAATCTAAGAGAGGGGATTAGAAAAACATGGAATGTGTTGCCCAATAGCAAGATCTCCTGAGAATGTGATGCATTAGGAATGTGAGTGAAAGAAGCGGAACCTCAGAAAGCTCATGGAAACCAGATAAGTGAACTACGAACCCTGCTACTATGAGCAACACTTCGCAGAAGATGCCTACCATGCCGGTTTTCTCTCAATCCAACCTTTGGTCACCACAGCACATGGCATAAACTGGTGGATACTTTTGATAAGAAAATAGATAGAATTTTTTTTGATTATCCACCGCAGATCGTATCATGTTCAATGGTCATTGAAATTTTATCTGTTTTACTATTCTTCAAAATAATTTGGATTTATCAGGAAAAAAAAAGAAGAAATAGGTTCTCCATTTCATTATACTATCATCAAGAACAAGAGAAATAAGCAGTGTTCTACGGTACATTTCATCAGAGGTGGCATGCCGGTGAACATCCACTTTCGTGTCTTCACGGCGACATTATTATCCCTCGTGGAAAAAATTAATCATGTCCGCCCATTAACACACAAGACTTAATAGTACAAGGATCAGTTGAGTAGGCTGGTGGTAGTGTGATGGTCATTGGCATGCTCCGAATGTGCTTCATGTTTCAGAGATGTGGTTGAAGCAGAATATATATATGCATATGAATATATGATATATTTCATGCCAAAAATATATATAGAAGTTTCTTTAAAAGATAAAATTTTAAAAATTAAATAAATTATATTTTGAAAGTTTAGAATAGTTATCGAGATCTAATGATATGTCTCGTTCTGCGGGTGGCTGTTCGGCCAAATACTAGCTAAAACAAAGCGGACTGATTCATAAATACATGCTCTTGTGAGGGGTCTTCGTTTCCATCGTAAGAACTAAAATGTATAGCATGTGAGATTGTGAGTACAAAGTTGTGAGAAAGTTTTTCTTTTTGAACATTCAATTTTGCATTGCTAGCGCTAGGTAAGCTATAAATTTGATGCCTCACAAAATTGTATTTTCAACGAATGACAAGACTTATTTTTTTTCTCCTGGTGTGGAGAAGGAAGAGAAGCCCAAAAGCTTACCTTGGTAAAACCTGGAGCAACCTTCTTAATTCCCCTCTCAAATCCAGTACACACAAACTGAGAATTGTTGATTTACAGCCTCAATTTGCATAAATTTATTTTACTAGTTTGATTAAAACAGTACGTTGGCCCCTGAAGAAAAAAAAAACAGAGCTCTACGAAAAGTTTACTTTCACTGTTAAAAATGAATGATTGCCAATTTGACGTGGCAGAATTAAGCCACATTGCTACAGTCCTCTAATAACCATTAAGTTTCTAACACCTTTATTAGATATGGCAAGTGTATTATACATTTCCATCCTCTCCCGCATCAAGTTTCTGATACTATAAAGTAAGAGCACTGCATCATTGCAGCTACACCTTGCCCATGAATAAGATGGCTGGTTTCCTATTTGCATGGTCGAACAAGAACATATGTGTGTTACTTGTTACTCCCTTCGTCCTAAAATATAAAAAGTTTTAGAGTTGAAGACGGTTATTAAGAAAGTAGATAAAAGTAAGTGGTAGAAGGTAGTGATTGAATGAGTAGTAAAGGTAGGGGAGAAAGGTGAATGGTGGAGAGTTATAATTGGTTGGGAAGAGAATGTTGATGGAAAAAATGTTATATTTTAGGATAATTACTAAGGGCTAAAAGTTGTTATATTTCAAGACGGAGGGAGCACTACTTTGTTAGCATTATTGTGTCACGGTAACAAGGAAAATGTGGGAAGAGGGAAGAAGAGGACACAAAGTGTCAACTACTGAGATCGGTGTCCGATCTGCCGAGAATGAGATGCATTAGGAATGATTGGAAAAGTTACCGCACACATGGAAGCTCATAGAGTCAATGAGACCCAGCCAGACGGCGGTGAATCGACTGCATGGGTTCATTGGATGGATACCGCGACTTTGTACACACGCACGCGCACAAAGCAACCGCACCGGTAAACGATGTCACGCCTGCCACCGCGGGGAGAAGGAAGAACAACTTTGGAGCAGATAAAAGATACAAATCAAACAAGAACACTCGCTCGATCGCCGAGAAGTTCGTCGCCACCGCACCGTTTGTTGGGGAATAACCCCATACTTAGGGTACTGTATATACTTAATGTATAAAAAGACTAAAATACGATGTTATATATATATATATATATATGTAGCCAATCAAAGGTAAAGTTGCAATTTTTCGTTGCATATGAATAAAAGGAGTCCTCCAAGGACAAGAGGGGGATCTCCTCCGGATTCCACTGATTCTCCTCCTCTCTGATTCACTCTCGTGGTCCTCGCATAGCCAAGCTTGGGCTCCCTCCTCTTGGAGAGATACCCTAGCCATGCTTGTTGGATTTTGAGCCAACACCGTTGCCTGTCGCATTCTCTATCCAACTGTGATCAACTGATCACTTTTCATTTTTCCCTGACAAGCTACTACTGACAGAATTTTTTTGACGTTGACACGTCAGGAACTATTTTCCTAACGGTAATTCGTTTATTCCTGACAGTTTTTAGCCGGGGCTAATCCAGTTTCTAGTAGTAGGGAGGAATCTCTGGCAAATCTCTTTAGTGATTTACCTTTAAATCTTCTACTACTCAGGATGTACCGCGTTATTCCGATCGTCCGCGGGTAAAAGTTGAGTTGCCTAGTCTCACAGAATGTTCGTGGGCCTACCTATATGGCCTTTGAATGAACTAGTAATAAGAAGGAAACGGCCTGGGTAAGGATGCAAATGGAGCGAGCAAGATAACTTTGTCTTAGTAATCATAGTTCCGGTTATTTTTTTTCTTTTAGATTTTATGGAAGCAATTAGAAAATAAACTATGAATCCATTTCTTATACGAGTAGCGAAATTGTTCACTTATATGAGCGATGCTCCGGTACTATCTACTAGTAGTATTATACTACCAGTATTATTAGGAATAAAGTAGTAATTTACTAATACCATGATTAGAAGTGACTGTCATTTATATTTTTTCCCTGCTAAATCAATCTATGATCGTTAATTGCGCTGGCATCACTTATATCCATGGACAAATCCAAAAAAGAAGAAAAAAAAGATAGTCACAGCTAAATAACGATTGTACCACTCTGCACCTTTTGTTTTGGACAATAATGCTCCTCTATGTTTCTACTACTGCTAACTAGAGTGGTAGAATAAATAGATATGAACTCTTCGATCAAATGAGGTCAATGGTTTAGATTGCTTTATACTATCTGTAGAGAGCACCGTAGTGAGGCGGGACACTGGCTCCAAAAGAAAAACATACAGAACTAAAGGCTTGTTTAGATTGATGCCATTTCAATCCATACCATTTCTTTTGGTAGAGTTACTAAATATGTGCATTCAAATCCTGCTAAAAGTTTGACAATATTGCTAAAATTTGGTAAGTTTTATTTTGGCTACAATCCGAACAGCCCCTAAAAAAACGATTGCCAACTTGAAGTGGCAAAATTAATCCACATCCTGCTAGAATCATTTTACCTTAAACTTCTAACATCAATGAACAATCCATACTTGCCACTCCTTTTCATACGTTAGCCATGCACCTGCACAATTGCCAATAAATAGCAACCATCCCATTAGCAGGATCAGCAGAGTTGCACAATACTCCCTTCGTCCTAAGATATAAGGGATTTTATACAGATAGGACACTTTCTAGTAAAAAAATTTAGATAGAGAGCCTGTTCAGATTCATAGTACTAAGAAATATCTCAGTTATCCGGAATCCCTTATATTTTGAGACGGATGGAGCATGTGTAGAAACTTAACTTGCTTTGTCTCGTTTTGTTACTAGCAAGAGAGGGATGAGGGAAACAATGGATGTGTTGCTCAACAGTGAGACCTATTGAGAATATGATGCATTGGGAATATGAGTGGAACAAACTGGCATTCCATGGCAACCAGCGATGGGTGGTACTAATAAGCCAGCTACTATGAGCGACACTCAGGAGGGATGCCAACCAACGTGTAGGTTTCTTGTCAATCCAATCCTGTCACCGTTCCACGAGTCATAGACTAGCCTGTTGGAAACCTTTTGGTAAAAAAAAATGATAATTAAATTCTTCTGATCCCGTTAGGTCTCTTTTGTTAATTCTTTTTATTATAAGTTGCAATTCAGATTATTTGTATAGTTTGTAACTGTCTTACTAGTCAAGTATTTTTTTTTTGTTTTCCAAACTATTGGTGAAACACATAAAAAATTTCTCCAACTCTAGGTGACATGTAGCTGAGGACTAATGATGTAATATGCTCTGACTCCATGATAAAAAGTGCATTAAACATGCTAGATATTAGCAAAAGTCCTTTACCAAAATTTGGATTGGAACTTTTTTGCACAGTAATCAGGGCCTGTTTAGTAGATCTCCAACTCCTATATTTAGTTTCAGGAGTTGGCTTTGGAGTAGAGTTGTGAAGTAGCATAAATCTAACTCCACCTCTCTAGTTCATTTTGTGAGAGCGCTTTACTCATCTCTGCTCCTATTTTAGGTGGGGCTAAAACTGTTTGGCTGGGCTCCAGCTTCAGGAGAGATGGAGCTGGAGTTGGAACTGTGCCAATCAGGCTCTTAGTTGGTACCGGTTTTCCAGGACTATTATTTTTGCTATTTTTTGGATTGAGCTGTATTTTCCCCCTGAACTAGTATTTTAAAAAAAGGAAAAAATTGAAACCATGCCATCAGAATTTTGTAAAATTTGAGATATGCCATCCTGACCCACATGTCATTGACTCATATGGGTCCTATATGTCATTGAGATACCGATGGTATATCTCAAACTTTGAAAAATTATAATGGTATGGTTTCAAATTACCCTTAAAACATTGGCTATAATAATTTAGGGCTAGTCACTTTAGGACATCCACAAGTATACTTTTTTTAACACAATCCACAAGTATACTTGCGTATGCGTATAGGTTGCTGCAAGTGAAAAGGAAATAGTTACAGAACATTGAAGAGGTGTGGCAAACAATAACCTTGTCACTAGTGTAGTTAATCCTAGCCCCATGACTAGATGGCCATACTATTTGTTTTTTTAAATCGGAGCCCTCGGATAATTAATTCTGAACAAAAATGAGGGACTACATCTAATATTTGATGGCAAAGGAAGCCACATGTTCATTCCCGCTTTAACGGTAAGGAGATCGATGGGAATGGGACGCATCGTGGATTCGTATTTCAGTCTGATCCGAACAGGAAGCCCATCTCCTAAGGTTTCAGTTTCAGTTCGTATTTCAGTTTCAGTTCTTGGGCCATATCAGGATGCGTACATCAGCAATGCAGTCAAGAGCACCAGCAAGCTTGTGTTTACTTGGTCCATAAAACAGAGAGGGCTGAAAATAACCTGTTGTCTGTAGTTCTGTTTTTGA
Organism: Oryza meridionalis; assembly: GCA_000338895.3. Lineage (NCBI taxonomy): Eukaryota > Viridiplantae > Streptophyta > Magnoliopsida > Poales > Poaceae > Oryza > Oryza meridionalis. Next base: position 25,176,999 of record CM002528.2, read on the forward strand.
AGGAAAAATATTTTTTGAACGAAATTGTAGTTCTGTTTTGATTTTCTTTTTCTTCTTTATGTTTGCCAATCATAAACTTGAACAAGAATATGGGTTTGGTTCGTGGATATATGGTCCAACCTTCCAATGGTTTTGACCACCATGAAAGTAGACCCCAAAAGCAAAGTAAAGAAGAAATTAGCACTATAAAATGATACTATCTCATTTTACCCCAACATTAACTCATTTTTCTCCCAGAATACCACTCCTCTTAACCCATTATCTAGGTCCTTGCCAATTCAACGCAGCCAGAGGCGTAGATAAGGGTGGGATAATTAGGGTTGAAGGCCTAGGCTTAGGCCCAAAATCCTACTAGGATCTATCGAAATATTGTGAAAACTCTTAAGAGATAAACTAATTTACCAAGAACACATGAACAGTTTTTACTTCAAACAAAATAGGAGCGGTGCGGGTTGAAATGCTTTCAAACAATGAATTAGATAGATGAAGCTGAGTTTATACTACTCCACAATTTGCTCCAAACCTAACTCTTCTAGATAAATTTAAGAGTTAGAAACTTACTAAATAGATCCTATACAACAAGTGATTCGGTGGCCTCCTGCTTTGCTCAGCCCAACTTAGCATTAGTACAGTCACAGCCCAAAAATCGAAAATCAACGTAACCCATCAACTGCAAAGTCCCAGTCTCTGCAATATGGATCATCGTCCAAGATAAAGATCCAAACCGAAAACATTAACTGCCAGCAATGCCCATAAGTACCATGTATACAGTATACCTACATGGCTACACCTTGCCACTGCCCCAGTACTATATAGCTGGATTCCCATTAGCATGATCATCACGACACATCTAAAATTACTAGAGAGAGAGAGAGAGAGAGAATGAGAGGCCCAAGTGGCAATCATCTGCTTAATTGATGGTGAGATCTCTCTTCATGAAAATGGGATGCATCGGGAGCGTGAGTGTCTAAGAGCTCGCCAATCCAAAGCTCATGTAACATAGTTCGGCTTCGATTAATGGCAAACAGATCTGCACAGGTTCTACACTGGTTGGTATGGGAAACCCAGTGCAAACCAGTTGTTCTGTTCGTCTCTTCTCTTACTAACCGATCATGGCGCACGCGAAAGGGATCATGGTACCTAACCACATTGTAAATCGGTTTAGATTTCGCAATATATACAAAAGAAAATGGTGTGGCAATTTTTAAGCAAGTCAAAAACACCAGGTATATTCTGGCTACTCTGTAATGGAAGTTCTGAGAGATGAGTTCATGTTCCAATTGGCGTGCGTTTTGAGTGCAATTTGTCCGGGGATAGCTGACAAAGTGATTGGTGAAGCATCGATGGCCAACGCTTCTTGTTGTGAAAAATCAGTTTGGAATGGAATGCGTCAAGAATATGTACTGCAGGAGATTAATACTGAACTGACTGCCTGATTGATCTCCTTTATCATCGTTAGATAGTGGCAGCATGCTTAACTTACTGGTTCCATGCAAGTTTTCTGATATGCCTGCTGGTTGCATTGTTCCACGCTGTCCCAAACATGTGTTATGTGATTACAAAGATATGCATGTTTTTTTTTTCGTTCGATTTGCATGGGCAGGCCATTTCTGATGCATGCCTTAGGGAAATTCGTATTTGAAACGATGCATTTTGTTCTGCCAACCTGTGTTGTGGTCTGCATTTTGTTCAACAATGTAAAAGCTTGCTATATATATGTAATCTCATATTGGAAACAGATGTCCTCCACCCACTTCATCCATTCTACAATTGTAACAACTTTTGTTAACAGATCTTTGCGTCCGTTCATACAAATTTAGCTAGGGATGCTCTCTCTCCCCATTGATAATCCTTCTATAAAAAATGTTGTGCCTCTTGGGGACTTCTCAAGAACTATAAAATCACACTAAAACATACCTACAAAAACGAAACTGTGGAACCTTTATCAACTTTTTCACCCTTCTCAAATCCAATCTATATAAAATCTGGCTACTGTGCTCTCTACTCTACTGGTAGAGCCTGTTGACTGACCGCGCCGTGTGTAAGAGCGATGACTGGTCTACGGACACACTGGTCGCCTGCTCCTGTACAGCCGTTGAACAAGCACACGAAACTTGTCGCAGATGCTACATACACCAAAGACATTCTTTTCAACGCCTACACGTCGACGAGTTTCCTGGGGAACATCACCTCAAGGTGCCTCTCGACTTCGACGAATCGTCACCATTAGTCTCCGTGCGGAGCGCCGCCGGTCTCATCTGCAATCTCTACGTTTCTATCATCGAGACTGTGTCCACTAACGTGTACGTACGGGATGGTGCCAAGAACCAGCGGGAAACGGACCTAACCCTCACTCTTGACACGTAAAACGAAGCAACGTTTAGCACGTGATTAATTAAGTATTAGATATTTTTTTCTTAAAAATGGATTAATATGATTTTTTAAGCAACTTTCGTATAGAAACTTTTTATAAAAAACACACACCATTTAGTAGTTTGAAAAAGCGTGCGCGCGAAAAACAACGGCCACTGCCGAAGACAGCCTTCAGCTGCGTTCCTTCCCAGTTCCCAACTATGTCCCTTCTAAGTCTATAATTTTATAGAAAATTATGTCCCTTCATGTTTCTACTATAAGCGATGCTCCGATGCTTTTTATTGTTAGTATTATACTACCAGTAGAAATGATCTGGACCCTTTGTATTATTAAGGGTAAATTAGTAATTTACAAATACAATGATTAAGGGTAACACTGTCATTTATTTTTTTTCTTGGCTAGATTGATATGTGGTAATCCATTGTGTTGTGCTAAAAACTGGTTATCAACTTTAGAGTTTTATAATTAAGACTCGTCTTACTACAATTCTCTTTTGAGCTTTTTTGTTATCAATTATTGAGAGAGAATAAAATGGTGAGAAAACCTAGGTTGAGAGAAGGACACAAACCAGCCAATGGCTTGCTCCTGGTAGCCTTCCCACCAGCTGAGGTATCCACCGTTCCCATTCTATTTTAAGTTTTAACACTGTAGAGAGCAATTAGTATTTGGCCACCTTTTTTTTCACATGCATACCATACCGACGTCTTTGCCTTTCCCTTAAATACCAGCTTCCGATTAGCAGGATCAACACAACATACCTATATATAGATGTATCAATATTGTTTTACTACTGAGAGAAAAATACGGGAGAGGAAGGAGGACACAAGGGACATAAGCCGCTCAACTCAATGGTGAGATCCGCTAAGAATAGGATGCATCGAGAATGTGAGTGGAAGGACAAGGTGAGGACTAAGCACTACGGCCGTCGATGAACCTAGACGGGTTGTGCAACCACCTAGAACCCATTCCGGAGGTGGGCCCACATCTGCGTCCTAGCCTAGATCGGCGCAGAGGCATGGGAAGGGATGAACACACAAAGGCGAGGCGATGACAGATTCGCTTCATAGGGCATGCACCGTGCATGGGGTTGTCTTATCTTCGTCGCTTTTCTATTTCAGTTGTTCGTTTCTCCCCGGAAAAAGTACGAATTACACCCCCGAACTATCATGACAGTACGAATTATCCCCCCGAACAACAAAATCAGACATTTTACACCCCAAACTTTCTAAACTGGATAAATTACCCCGTAACACGAACTGGAGTGGTTTTACATCTACGTGTCGTACACGTGACAATCCGGTAAAAAAAATAATTAATGGGCCCACGTGTCATATCTCATCACACTATCACTATCTCTCTCTCTCTCAAATGCTCAATGACAGAGAGAGACGGACGACGACAAGGAGGCGTACGCGAACCTGCCGTGCCCGCGTGTCGCGGCTGGCGTGACGGTGGCGGCGGCGGCGGCCGAGGTGGCCGACGCGTGGAGGCCGCAGTGGGAGAGGCAGAAGCCGTCGACGAGGATGTTGGGGATAGTTATCACCACGGCGATGGAGCCCCGGTGCGGGGAGAGGCGCGCGGCCAGTGTGGCGAGGGAGGTCTCCGACAGCCGCCGACCAAGGGAGAGCGACGCATCGAGCACCTGGCGGCCGAGCGTGAGCCACGCGGCGCTCGAGTGGTACCGCGCCATGGTGGCCCACGACGACGCAACGGACGGGGCCGTCGGACCAGCAGACACAACCGCAGCCTCCGCTGCCGTCGCCGCCGACGACGACGGCGAGGACATTGACAGCAAGAAGTCAATGATGGTGGCGCGGTGCGCCGGGGTGAAGCGGCCGTACCAGAGCAGGTTGACGAAGTAGTTGCCCGTGAGCAGCTGGCCGTGGTGGTTTGTCAGTGTGACCGGCGCCTGGGTCACCAAGAACAGCTGCCTCTTGGTGTGGCCGCGGTGGCGTACGCGTGGGTAGGGAACACGGCGAAGCAGTGCCCGGGGGAGTGCGCGGCCGCCTCCTCATCCCCCGCCGCCGCAGCCTCAGCGTCACCCGCCGCCACCGCTCCGTGCCCCTGCCTGCCGCCCGTCAGAGAGAGGAAGAGTGAGAGAGAGGAAGAGTGGAAGATAATGACAGGTGGGTCCCACATTTTTTTACAAATAGAATGCTGACTCTGCCACGCGTACGCCACGTTGACCAAAACCACCGCGGATTAGGTCGAGGGGGGTAATTCATCCAGTTTGCATAGTTAGGGGTGAATAATGTCTGGTTTTATAGTTCAGGGGGGTAATTCGGTCGACCGCGATAGTTCGAGGGGGTAATTCGTACTTTTTCCTTTCTCCCCTGACCGCCACACGCCGCTGTGTACGCCATTCGCAACGCCAACAAGCAGGAAGAGGCAGAGGCGGTTGCCAATCGCCTGATGCACCTGATGATCCGGTCACGCATGGGCAGCAGGCATAGGCAGGTTAGATCGGATCGTTTCTTGTTAATCTGCATCTATGAGACTATGATTCCAACGATGGTTGATTGAATTGTTGGATATTACTGTTATTAACCTTTAGAATTTGACGTTTGTATATATGGTATTGCTCAAACCTCTCGTACGTAGGCCATGGACTACAAATATGTGTACATTTGGATCGATCCTACAAGTCACAAGTGTGGGTCATTTCTCTTAAATGACCAAGTGGCAAGTGTATTCTTACTTAGAGCATCTCCAATAGACTACACAAATTCGACTCTCCAAACACTTATATAGCCAACTCTCCAATTGATTTGGACAGTCAAACTTGTAGGTTACTCCAACAACATCTCTATCTACACTCTCTGCTTGGAGTCTATGACAACGGGACCCATAAGCCAGACTCTACTCTTTCTCTGCCCCTCTCTCGGCGCCGTGTTCGGTGGATGGGAAGCCGGCGATGGGGAGCCGGCAACAGCGGCAGCTGCCTTCTGCTTGCCGGCGGCGACAACGACACGCGGGGAGAAGGAGGGGGGGGCTCCCCATCGCCAGCGAGGGAGGAGTGAGGAAGGCCGGCGAGGAGAGGCCGCCTTCCTCCCATCCGCCTCCGCCTCCCCCACCTCGGCCTCCTTCCTCCCATCCGCCGCCGCTTCCCCCACCTTGGCCTCGTGCGGCGCGACGGCTGGCACAGGCAGAGTTGGGGACGGCGACGGAGAGGAGCGGCGTGTCCCATGAATAGGCGTGAGAGAGGAGATCGAGAGATGGTGGGACCCATGTCTGGCTAGTCTGTTTGGATGGCCAAATTTGGCTAGTTGGGAGGGGAGTTTGGCCAGTCATTTAACTTGGCCGTCCGAGTAGAGAGTCCGTTGGAGTGCTATTTTCTGCTAAAGTTGCTAAAATTTAACTTGGAGAGTCTGATAGAGAGAGTGTTGGAGATGCTCTTAGTCAATAAAACAGAAATATAAACTAACATAACTATTAGGGGAGTCGAGTATATGGTGGTTCGCTATTTTGCAACATCTTCGTTTATTATGTTAATAATGTTTACTATTTGTGTATAGGATGCATGCTTGTACTATGTTTTACAAGCAAAAAAAATATTTAGCCTAAGGGCCCATAGCGTTAAGTTTGCATAGGGCCCTTGAAACTGTAGCGTCGGCCCTGCTAAGCACATCTGATCAAAATCGAGGTCAGCAAGCGAACCATTCTGCGTTTGATCATTGACACATATATAGGATGGACAACTCAGCGAAAATGTTTCTCGGTAGTACGTACTTTGTAGTTTTCTCTTTAATCATTTTCTTGGTCATCGCTATAGCTGGATTCACTTAAGAAATCACACAACCTTGGTGTCTTCACGGCGACATTATTATCCCCTGGGAAAAAAAAAATCATGTCGGTCCATTCGCACACAAGGCTTAACAGTACAAGGATCAGCTGAGTAGGCTGATGGGAGTGTGATGGCTATTGGCATGCTCCGAATGTGCTTTCTATAATCGTGTCAGTGTTATTTTACTACTGAGTTGAAAAATATGAGATAGTAAGGAGGACATAAGGCATTAGCTGCTCAACTCAATGGTGAGATCAGCTAAGAACACGATGCATCGAGTGCGCGAGTGGAAGGACAAAGATAGAACCAGTGGCGGATTTACCGCCCGGCTTGTGCGGTAAGTTTCCCGGGCTGCGCAAGTGCAAACGATTAAGCTGGATTGATTTCTCTACGGCAAAATCTATGGATTTAATTACTTCCTAGCAAACCTAGTAGATTATATTTAATTACTCCAGTTGGGCTGTACAAGCAGCAAGCCTTGCAGCCCTGTAGCATGCAATTGAGCCCTACTATTCACCAGTTGCCAATTTGCATGTATCACAATGGATAACGTGACACACTCAAACTTATATGAATCGTCTTGTTTTTCAACTATTGAAAATTTACATACATTTTGAACTAACAAAACTGTTTTGTGTTTAGTTAGTAATAAAATGAGCGTATATATAGGTATTTACATATGTGGGTAGCGGTTTTAGTTGGGCTTGTCCAGGCTTAAAAATATACATGGCTCCACCACTAGACAGAACCAAGCACATCTGATCAATGTCAAGGTCAGCAAGCGGTGAACCGTTCTGTGTTGGTTCATTTGACTGATAGGATGGGCAACTCAGATAAAAGGAAGCTCACTACGTAGTTTTGTCTTCAAGCAAAACGGAAGCTCAGGTAGCATAGGTAGGTCTCGGTTAGCGGCAATCAGATCTGCACGGTTGAAGCTCAGCGCAGAGGGCGATCACTATTTTACCAGTTTGAGTAGGGCATTCTCATCGGAGAAATTTTACAGTCGTCGGGAGGAAAAAAAATCTAGTGTAAATTTGATATCTCTTAATATTAGAGATACCAAAAAATTCCAAAGTATTCACTAGAACGGATATCATCATCTTAATCGGGCGGTAAGCCCTATCTCAATCGGGCATGGCGTCCGTCACAGGCTAAAAGTCACAGATGTGAAGAGTTATCAAAAATCGAACAAACGACCGTCACGGATGAATTTATCTCAATCGGTCCCTAATTAAAACCCGTCACAGATAGATTTGACCCAGACGATCAGTCAAACTATAGCCCGTTACAGATGACCTATCTTAATCGGGCTACAACTAGCGCTCGTCATAGATGACCCTTATCTGTGACGGGCATTAACTATAACCCGTCACGGTGCCATGCCGTCCCGCCTCAGGCCAGTCTTTTTTGTCCTCACCCGGGAAGAACTTCCCTATCGGTCACCCATCCCAAAATTGTTCCAAGTCTAGCACGCCTAATATCAAAGTTCTTTGAAGACCGGCTTCCGAAAAAGTAGTTGTAACTTGTTAGTATGAGTATTCTATTAATCCTATTAATCCCTAGGCGAGGATGTCACACCCTAACATCCCCCATTCATATACATTTATTCACATCCCCCATTGTATAACTCATTGAGATCTACAACTATTGTATCGGTCCTCTGTACAAATAAATTCATTTGAACAATTCAAATTTTGAATTTTCAAAATTTGACAACTTCGAACAAAAATTGGGGTTAAAAATGATTTCAAATGGAAAAGTCACCAAAACCAAAGTTGTAGAACTCATCGAGGTGCAAAATTTTTATTTTGGTCATTTCTCCATCGGACTCTGTTTAAACAATTAGAAATTTGAAATTCAAAGTTTGAAAAATTCAAATAGAATTTTAGATCAGTGAACGACTTCAACTGAAAAAGTCATCAACAACAAACTTGTATAACTCATCAAGATCTATAACTTTTATTTTGGTCATTTTTCTATATAATATTTTTTGAACCGTTTGAATTTGAATTTGAAAATATGACAACTTCAAACAACATTTTCAAATACTAAATGATATCAACTGAAAAAGTCATCAACAACAAAGTTGAATAACTCGTCAAGATCTAAAACTTTTATTTTGGTCATTTCTTCATACGACAAAATGATAGTAACATTGTTCACAAAATTAACATATCTCTTATCTCGTTTATAAATTATAACACATATATGTAAAATTTGTGGATAATGTTACTAACATTTTGTTGGATGAAGAAATAATAAAATTAAAAGTTTTAGATCTTGATGAGTTATTCAACTTTGTTGTTGATGACTTTTTCAATTGAAATCATTTAGTATTTGAAAATGTTGTTTGAAGTTGTCATATTTTCAAATTTAAATTCAAACGGTTTAAAAAATGTTATATAGAAAAATGACCAAAATAAAAGTTATAGATCTTGATGAGTTATACAACTATGTTATTGATGATTTTTTCAGTTGAAATCATTTATTACCCGTAAAATTATTTTGACTCATAAAATGAATTATTATACTACACTTAATTATTTTGCTATTTCAACTTACAAATATAAACACTTCACATGAAAAATGGAAAAACACTCATCGGTGACGGATTTTAGTTAATGCCCGATAGAGATTAAGTCATCTCAATCGGGCATTAGTATATAGCCTGTCACTGATGAGTCATCTATGACGGGCCTAGATGTTATCTCAAACGGACCTCAAGTTGGTGCACGTCATGGATGATGGTTATCTGTGACGGGCCCCAACTTGAGGCCCGTTTGAGATATGGAATGTTATCTCAATCGGGCCTAAAGTTAGTGCCCGTCACAGATGATGGGCCTGTTTGATATATGGAATGTTATCTCAATCGGGTCTAAACTATGGCCCGTCACTGATAGGTGTCATCCGTGACGGGCTTAAGTTTTATGCCCATCTAATATGTCTGTGCGACCATATCTTAATCGGGTACTTTTTGGCCCGATTAAGATGACTTCCTTGTAACGGCCCACTATTTCTAAGCATATTAGAGGCCGTCACAGATAGAAAGATCTGTACTAGTGATTAAATTAATTTTACAGTAGAAAATATGATAATCTCAGTACCATCTCAATAATGATAAAATCACTCTTCTCATCAACCCTCTCGTACGTCATGATATTTAGGCCCTAGAGCAAAAGAAACTCGAGCCGTTGCAACGAGTACTAAGGTCCCATTCTTTTCGGATTTATTTTAGGACCCTATTTCTCATTTTGCGCCTAGTTCTTAAATTTCTAGAGATGGTCTGCTCCTTTATACCTCTAAAGGATATAAAACAGCTTACATTTTTATTAAATGGAATACCGGTCCAAAAAAAAGAACAAAGCGCTAAAAACTGATGACTCTTTTCAGCCTGGATATTTTTTAAAGAGTAAATTTTAGAAAACTGCAATTTTAGTGACAAAACTATCAATTTGCTGCAACATTAGCGATAAGTTTCAGTTTGCTGCAATAATAGCGTGAGAAATTATTATAAAACTGCAACTTTTACGTTATATGCTGCTACAGGTGACACATGTAGCAGCATATAACGTAAAAGTTGCAGTTTTGTGATAATTTCCCACGCTATATTGTAGCAAACTGATAGTTTTGTCACTAAAATTGTAGTTTTCTAAAATTTACTCTTTTTTAAATTATGCCTTGTCTTACTCATAAAAATCGGTCGCCGATTACCAAGGTCAGCTCGATAGAACTCGCGAGTGTTGTATTCTGCAGCTGAGGTGAAAAATACAGGAGAGGAGAAGAACGTGGACACAATAAGTGGCACCGGCTGCTCAATGATGCGATCAGCTGAGAATGGGATACATCGAGAGTGTGGGTGGAGGTATCCTGTCAGTCCAAAGCTCACGGGCACTAAATCAGATTCAGCTAACGGTGAACCGTTTCTGCATCGGTTCAACAACAAATAAGTGGGAAATTTAACTTTTTATCACTTTTAAAGTGTGACATAAATTTGCAACTTACAATCTATAACACGTGGACTCTTATGTATCTATAACGACAAATGCTTAATTGTAATTTATAAGAATGGTGGATAGTTAAATATTTCCAAATAAGGGGCAAATGCTTAATTGTCATGTAAGAGAGGTAAATAATTAAATATCTCTAAATAAGGATTGGCAACTCCGTGGAAAAGGTGTTCATAGCTATGTACTATGGCTCCATTTTCAATTCTTTTCTTGGTCACCGCTTTGGGAGAGCACGACGAACGGTACAAACTTTTGCCTTCTCAGGCACAAGAAAATCAGCATTTTCCGCCTGGGAGATCTTTTTTTTCACTCGACGAGTATTGCGCTGCATGCTACCTTTTTTTTTCTTTAATAATGGAAATCACTCCTCCCATTGCTTAGAAAAAAACTACAATTGATTATTACAAAGTTAGTTGGAACTACTGTGAAGTAAACATGGCTTTGATGGATAACATGAGAATTAATTGGACCACTAACCTAAAGACAGAGGTAATAATAACATATTGCTAAACTTCCATCCGTAGTTGATAAAATCCGTAAGGTTCATGTAGTTCTTGGCTTTATCAAAAGTTTGCAAGAGTGCCCTAAAGTCGAATTAAGCCACTAGAGAATATATAACCACCGTACTTAGCAGCCCTGTCCGTTAGGATACGTCGTCGCTTCTGAATTCGAACTTATGTTATCTGATATATGTGTTGCTAGATTTGGATTGAGGTTGAGCTACTCATATATCTTGCTTTGTTCATTGAGAAATTTTACATTTTATCCTTAAAAAAGTATCTTAAGATATCTAAATTTTACATTAAAAATTTTGATACTTCAAGGTAGCCAGTAACCGAAGATATCAATTTTTTTTAAAAAAAATTGTATCCGTGAGCGAATTGGCAGAGACGACACAGAGAAAAAAGACTGACTATTTCCTTGATCAGTTGCCAAGAGCGACAGTGCATGTGACCATGTGAGAAGGGGGGGGGGGGGGACTGATTTTGGTACCAATTGCTGATTTGGTGATTCCAAACATCGTATCCTTTCGGAATGGGATGGATTAGGAACTCCAACTGAAGGGAAATTATCCCAAAATGCTCTGGTATGGGCATAGTACTTGAGTTGGCTGGGAACAATGTCACTTCGATCTGCTGCGAGGTCCACATAATCGCAACGTGAGGTGGGAATGAGTGATAGGCAAAATATGAAGGTGCCCTGCACTAGCTTTAGCCAACATGTGTTACACTGTTACTAGCTAAACCGGCATGTTTCGGGGTACTTGATTTGTACCACATCCTGGAATGAACAATATAGAGCAAACATGTCCCTAGTTATGGATGATGCTCCAGGGTCTCCATATTCTATATGAACCCTTCTGAAATTGTACTGCTGCTCAGAAAATCACTTGCGCAACAGGCACCCCTCCGTTTCAAAATATAATGATTTCTAGGTTGTTTAGCAAATATTAAAATTAGGTAAAAAATTCTGATAAGCCCTAGTTACAGCAGACTTAACTTAGTGGTTATCTATGATAAAGATAGTGGCAGCGTGCTTAACTTACTGGTCCCATGCAAGTTTTCTGATGTGCCTAGTTGCCTACTGGTTGTTGAACGCTGTCCCAGACATATATGAGTACAAAGTTATGTATTTTTTTTCGTTCGATTTGCATGGGCACAGGCCATTTCTGATCGAGAATCCTCATGAGCGATCGTTCGCGTGAGGGAGTGGAGAGCGATGGGTCCTCATCACGGGGTGGTGGGCCTCTCTCCCCATGTTACTTTCTTTTTCTTTTCACCGTATTACTTTTCTGTTTGTTTTAGTAAGTTTATACATCTTAAATTTGCTCATCTAAAGTTTATTTTATATTGTTAAAGTTTATAAATATAAAGTTTATACGGTGAAAGTTTATATATCGGATTTAAATTTGAATTCAAATTTAAATATCTTAAGTTTACTCATCTAAAGTTTATACTTCTAAAGTTTGTATTGTTAAAGTTTATACACGTAAAGTTTATACGGTGAAAGTTTATATATCCGATTTAAATTGAATTCAAATTTAAATATTTTGTATAAAATATTTATATATAAAAAGTCTATGTACATGAATAGATTTTAGTGTAATATATTTTTTTATTCTCTTTCTTTTTTTCACACTTATTTTCAAATTGATTTTAAATTTATGAAGAACCCACATCGTATGTAGACAGTCACGAGTGAGGTTGAGAAAAGAAAAAACGTGTAGTACTCCTTGATCTGATCGCGTGACGTGACCCCTAGCGATTAATCGCGTATTAGACGGACCCTGCCTTATGGAAATTCATATTTGAAACGATGCATTTTATTCTAACCTGTGTTATGCATTTTGTTCAACAATGTAAAAGCTTGATATATATGTAATCTCATATTGGAAACAAATCCATTCTACAATTGTAAAAACATTTATTAACAGATATTCTTTGCGTCATTCACACAATTTAGCTGGGGATGCTCTCTTTCCCTATTTAGAATTCCAAAAGGAAATGTTGCGCCTCTCGATCGGGACCTTCTCAAGAGCTATAAAATGACATAAAACATTAAAAATGAAACCGTGAAACTTTTATCAACTTTTTCACCCTTCTCGAGTCCAATCTATATATAAAAGCTGGCAACTGTCTGCTCATACCCTAAACTTTTCTTAAATTTATCTTACCAGTTGATTAAAATGTAACACTGGCCTAAAAGAAAAAGAAACGAGTACTGAAAACTGATTATCAATTTTAGAGTATTAATTAAACCTGGTATTATTTCAATTATCTTTTAGGCTTTAACACCGTGGAGAGCAATTTATATTTGGCCACCTCTTTTTTCACATGCCAGGCGAACCCACGCTCTACCAATAAATATCAGTTTCCATGAGTAGATTCAGCACAACATACCTATAAATAGATGGCCGAATGGGCCGCCCGACACGGCACGGCCCAGGCCGGCCTGGACTGAGGTTAGTCGAGCCGGCACGGTCCGACCTACACGATAGGCCGTGCCGTGCCAGCTCATGGGCTGCACACACGGCCTAAGCACGGCCCAATATGACTCAGGCTGTGCCGGGCCAGCCCGAAGGCACAACAGCCCATTGTGCTTCTCCACAGAATAAGTCTATTTTTCGTCCCTCAGTTCTGTGGGCTGTCCATATGGCTAGAAAATAAGTCTATTTTGTATTCCTCTTCTCTTTGAGCCTTGGTTTATATGGTTATTTAAGTCTATTTTGCATCCCTATACTATTTTTCTTCGATCGTGCCGGGCCGGGCCGGCCCACCATGCCGAGGGTGCAGCCTAGGCACGGCTCGGCTGTCGGGCAGGGGCCTGCCGTGCTTGGGCTGGGCAGCGGGCCTCGGGCCATATGGCCATCTATAACTATAAACCTGCCAATGTTGTTCTGCTACTGAGTTAGAAAATATGGGGGAGGGATCATGGACATAAGGTGCATCAGCCACTCAACTCAATAATGAGATCAACTAAGAATAGGATGCATCGAGAGTGTGAGTGGAAGGACAAAGGGAGAACTAAGCACGTCTGCTTGAAGTCATGGTCAGCAAGCAGTGAACCGTTCTACGTTAATTCATTGACTGATATGATCGGCAACTCGGAGAGAAGGAATCTCACTCCATCGTAGTTTTCTCTTCAATCCTTTTCTTGATCACCGCTACAGCTGGATTCACATAAAAAATCATCACAGCATATCTACAGAACTTGCCAGTGTTCTTCTGTAACTAAGAGAAAAAATATTAGCGAGAAAGGCATAAGTGGCATCATGTGTTCCCTGATGAGATCTCCTTCTGAGAATGGGATGTGTTGAGAGTGTGAGTGGAAGAAACAAGCCAATCGAAAGCTCTGGCAGCTAGGTAATCCTCGGTTAGCGGTGAACAAATTTGCATGGTTTCTAAGCCGGCTGGGATGGGAAGCTCAATGCAGAGGGAAGGAGCTCCTCTAACTTAAGTTAGAGGGACATCTCTCTCTCGCCCCCTCATGTCAGCGACAGATGTCCCTCTAACTTAAGTTAGAGGAGCCTCATCTCAATGGAGAGGACGGAGGCAGGCATAGAGTAGAGTAGCTAGGGTTTAAGCTCTAGGCTCTGTCTCTAAAATCTTGTTTAAATTTTATAGGTAATGAATACTTCATTAGTTGAGATCTCTTCAATCTTTTCGTAGGTCATGATAGTTAGGAGATCCATTCATTCATTTTGAAAGACCACAGAGAAAATTTTCTATAGAAATCTAATCCTTCAAAATTTTCAATATTTTTTTTGGGTCTTTATATTTTGGAATGGAGAGAGGGAGTACCTCCAGGTCAGGCCCCTTGTGTGGTAGGGGCAGGGTTGCCGGCCGAACAGGATGTCAGGGGCGAAAAAAGACTGATATAACCAAATCTTAATTCACTAAGTACTATACTTAATCACTAATCAGAGAAAAGACCATCTTATAGTTCAATAGGAAGTAGGATATAAAATAGCTTTATACCAGTGTAATTAAAATGGAACACCGCCCGAAAGAAAATAACAAAACACTAAAAACTAATTGTCAACTTGGAAGTTTTTCAATCAAGCATCGTATTACTACAAATCTTCTACCTTTAAAATTGTTGACGCTGTGGATAGCAATTAATATTTGGTCAACCACTTTTTAACGTGCCGGCCAATAAGCACCTACACCTTGCCCTGTTGCCCATAAGTATCAGCTGCCCATTAGCAAGGTCAGCAGAGCATATCTGTAAAACTTGCCAGTGTTATTCAGCTTTTTTTTTTCACGAACACGTAAAAGGATACGTTATTCTGCTGCTGAGATGAAAACTATACGAGAGGAAAGAGGACACAATAAGTGGCGTCGGCTGATCTATGGTGCGATCAACTGAGAATGGGATACATCGAGAATGTGAGTGGAAGCAACCAGTCGGCCGAAAGCTCACTGATACTAAATCAGATTCAGCTAACGGTGAACAGTTCTGCATCTGCTCAACAACAAATAGGATGGGCAACTCCGTGGAAAAGGTGCTCATCGCTGTTTGTCTTCCTCTTCGATTCTTTTCTTGGTCGCCGCTAGAGTGCGATGAACAGCGCACCCTTGTGCGATTCTTTCCATGCATTTCAGGCACAAGGAGGGCCATCATTTTCCACTAGACCGAGACCATCAGGGAGCTGATTTTTAGACCATCAGGGAGCTGATTTTTCGCACGACGAGTGTTGCATAATTTGCTGGTTTTCTTTTTTCAATATATAATGGAAGTCACTCTGGCCATTGCTTAGTAAAGCGGTATATCTAATTATTACAAGGTTTATAATTCAAATGACTGCGAATTACTACATGGCTTTACTGTAGGAGAGGCTCCTACATGAACGGGATCGTTGTCCATTATAAAGATCCAGTCCAAAAAGTTCTGTGAATACCTATGTGTTAACTCGTAGCCAATGCCCATATAAGTACCATGGATCCACGAGTGAATTGGCAAAGACAACACAGAGAAAGAGACCGACTATTTCCTTGCTTAGTTGCTAAGAGGGACAGTCTGAATGGCTTTGGTGATTCCAACCATCATATCTTTTTAGGTAGTGTTTGGTTCTGATACTAGGTGGGATGGGATGAAACCATCCATGATTTTGAGGTTGGGATGATTCCACTTGCGTGTTTGGTTTGTAAAATAGGACGATCCCACTTTTTTGTTTGGTTGAAGGGATGAGGGAGGGATGGGATGGACGCCGTTTGCCACCACTGACGATGCCGTTTGCAACAACCATGGCCGCCGCCGCCTCTGCCCTCACCTCCATCTCCGCCACCGAGGTACGGTCGCGAAGGGACGCGATGCGGCGGGTGATGGCGTCGACCTTCGTGCAGAGCAGCCGTGGCTTGGCGACGATGACGGCGGCGAGGTCCGCACGGGAGAGGGAGAGGGACAGGCCGGCGACGGACGACGACGACGCCGAGAGCTTCGGGGACGACGACGGACGGTTGGGCCGCCGCCGTCTTCGCCACCACAGGATTCGGCGCGGCCGAGCCCCTCGACGCCGCTGCTGCCGAGCCTGTCGCCACTGCCGCCGCCGAGCCTGCCGTCGTTGTCTAAGCCGTCTTCCATCGGCGCAGCCCTCCCCATTGTCGGATCCGCCGCCGCGGAGCCTACCGCCGTCGCCCGAGCCATCTTCCGCCGCTCGAGCCCTCCCTATAGTCGGATCCGGCGCTGCCGCCTTCCCCACCACAGGATCCGGCACCGCCGAGCCCCCCGACGCCGCCGCTGCCGAGCCTGTCGTCTACCGCCGCCGCGGAGCCTGCCGCTGTTGCCCGAGCCTGTCGCCACTGCCGTCGACGAGCCCATCGTCGTCGCCCAAGCCGTCTTCCGCCGTCGACGAGCCCGCCGCCGTAGCCCAAGCCATCTTCCGCCACCGTCTCCTGAGGGCGAGCAGGGCAAGCGCGCGAGTAGCGTCGTCACGCTGTTCGCTCGTCCCAGGTGGGACGAGTTTGTCCGCCAGTTTTGGCCGGATGAGTTGGTCTCGGATCTGAGAGGAATATTCCTCTCTAGGGACCAACCCATTCCACTCACCCCTAAATCAAACACCCCTAAAAATGGGTTCATCCCATCCCATCCCATCTCATCCCAGCAACCAAACACTACCTTAAGGAATGGGATGGATTAGGAACTCTAATTGAAAGGAAATTATCCTAAAATGCTCTGTCATGGACATAATACTTGCGTTGGCTGGGGACAATGCAACTTATAGGGCGAGATTCACATAATCGCAAAAGATGAGATGTATTGTAATATCTGAATTTGGATGGTAGACAAAAGATGAAGTACCCTGCACTGGCTCTAGTTTGTTTACACGGTTACTAGCTAAACCGGCATGTTTTTGGGTACTTGAGTTGTACCTCGGCATTGTTGGTTTCAATTATACGATGAACAATAAGATGTCTTTGGAACTTGATCTGGATGTCGAGTTGAAGTGTATGCTCATGCAAAAGCTCAAATTGTCGTGTTTTGTTCCTACTGAGTTGGAGATGTATTGGACTCTTTGTGATGCCTTGATGTAAGCTGATAGTTTGATAATGTCATCACCCGCAATCTTCCAGAACATAAACTGCTATTATACCGCAATGTTGTCGAGAAATTAAAAGTTTGATTGTCACTCTATCAATGCGTTTTGACGTACAAAGAAACTCCAAAAGTAAAATAAATGAAAAAAAAACATACCCCAGATAGGAAATTCAGAAAGTTCAAATAAGGACATGAAAATTGCACTGTAGGCAGGGTTTACACTTTCGATTTCAGCGGAAATTTCGGTGATTTCGTTAGGACAAAAATTTACGAGATTTCAGGACTTTCAGCACTTTTCGGGCCGACATTTTCTGAAATTTGAATTTGAATAAACTTTGACCAACTTCAACAAAAAATTGAGGAAACCTAAAAATTTCGGTCGATATATTGATTTGTCAGTGGGGTCCGAAACTACCGAAATTTCGAACTGGAATTGCAATTACTGATTGTGGGTCACTTGTGAGTATTTTTTGTAAATGCAATTTTGTACATTTGAAAAATAAGGATGCTCAAACTGATACTTAAGATCACACATTACTTACTCAGAAGTTTGATCTCTATTGTATAAAAGCAATTACAACAATTAGTTGCATACACAAATTTCTAATGATAACAACTTTTACAGTTGCACGCATGTAATTTTCTTTGATGATGAAAACGGTTCTAACTTTAAAGGGTTAATTTAAATGGCCTTTTATGTTTAGATGCACTTGTCAGAGCTACGGCAAAAACTACAAGAGCACAAAAATGTGTGGTAATTAAGAGCAAGATATTCATTAGCACTAGAGAAAAAAAAACACATTTTCCTATCATTCAGCTACTAGTACTTAAAAAAAAAAAGAGTCAACTGATTAATTGCATCCTCAGCTGCTTGTACCAATCAAAACCAAAGCGCAAACAATCAATCAGTGAGACGCTTCGGTGGTGCACATGATTCTGACTCACTCTCTACTCTCTCATGTCCATAAATATTTGCTTCTACCTGTATACTACACTGCACAATATAGCAGCCGCCTAGCTTGTGCAGAACCCAAACTTGCTGTCATGGTCTCACCTTTAGCGGAAGGCAAACCTTCTCAGTTTGTCGTAGAATTGGGAAGCATCAGGAAATTTAGCCGAAGTCGGCACACAAAACTGCGGGTCATCAGCTTGATTGTTCAGAGTGGTTGTAGCTTCAGAGTTCAGAAGTGTGTTGGTTCAGTCACTCCTTGCTCTAGCTGTTCAACATGTGGATAAGATCTTTGTCAAATTAGTCAATGCAGCTGTGTGTGCGAGTGAAGGTTCACACCAGCGCGCAGCACACCGTGTCAACAAGTCCTATAAATCCATGACAGAATCGCGGATTTCTGTGTACGTGTACTCGGTACAAGTATGAAATAGACGTGATGATCGGGTAGTGCAGGGTAGGGATGACAACGGGGAATTCCCCGTCGGAGGTTACTCCCTCATACCCACCCCCATGGATAAAAATTCCCACCGTCACGGCCTTTGTGAAATGCAACGGGGAGAATATTTTTTCCATCCCTGCCTCCGAGCGGAGAATTTATCACCGTGGAGACTCCATCCTTATTTGTCAATATGCACGTCTCAATTCTCAAATAGTAAATTCACAGAGATCGACATGAGCTGATGAGCAATAGTGCAACATGAAAGACCAAGAACGGCTATAGGGGGGCGAATATAGCAATTCAAAACTTGCCACCGAAAATACTCATCAAGCCGGATTTCTCAAAATCCTTATTAGAACCACAGCTATTAGAGAAGCCGGATCTAGAAAAGAAGAGAGAAGGAATTCCCGAAACTAGAAGTGAGGTGAGGAGGAGATAGCAAAACTCGTCATCGCAAAATTCAAATCGCAAGCGGAATTTAAATTGCGGAATTTAAAAGGCAAAGACAAAACGAAATGCTTCAAATCATTTCATTCATCGGTGTTGCAAAATAACCGCTCAACTACAAGCAAACATACACCTTCAGAGGAACATTAACACAAACTTAAAAACCACTCGGACAAACACACTCCAAACTAATTCTAACACAAAAGCCTCTCGGGCAAAACACACTCCAAACTCACACCGAAACTATCTCTCCGAACATCTCAAAAGGATTACAAAAGGAGCAACCTCCACCCTTGCATTCATCTCTCTATTTATAGCCTAAGACCCCTAAGACATTGTCTCAAATATCCCTAGGGCGAAACCCTAACTCAGAACAGATCTGATACATCCATTGTTCCTTCTGCTCAAAGCAAAAGCTCCAGATGATTACCACCTCATCGAACCCTCACATGCTCTTCTTGCTGATGGATACTCCCCATTTGCACCAACGGGAAGCTGCCACGTTGCCCAGCAGCGCCGCGCGCATCTGGTTTCCTTTTCCTCAGTGCGCGCTCGCCCGCGTCCAGTCCGGAGTTGCCACGTGTCTCACCGAGCCGCTCCGCGCGCGCTCCAGCCTAGCGGACCCACTGGCCAGCGAGCGGAGCCGCCGCTCCTGCGCACGCTTGCCAAAACCGCGTGGGTCCCACCTCAGCGTGATCCTTCTCCCCGCGAACTGAAAGCCTCCACGCGTCCCACGGGTGGCTCCCGCGCGCGCTTGAAACCGCCTCCGTACGGTTCCCGCGCGATTTTTCTCTGCGTGTCCCGCGAGCGCGCGATCAAATCCGAGATCGCCGCGTGTCCGCGTGGAGCCGCGCCTGCACCCACGCATGAGCCGCTGTGGGCTGTCGTGTCTTGTCTTGGGCCTGCTCGGCCTGGCCTCCCTGCCGACTGAGCGCTCGGGCCTGGAGCCAATCAGGCGTCGGCTTGGCCTCCATGCCAACCGGGCCCATGCATGGCATTCGGCCATGTGCACACATGCACAGCCGAAGCACCACAAACTAGCTAGCTGATCAACCAGCTGCCCATACTTGCATATGCACATGCCAGTGCATGTATGCAAGCTCCTCCTCCATTCTCCATTTTCTTCACGAGCCCGGCACTTGCACTTGACCTTACGAAGTCCGTTGCGAAGACCTCCTCACACGGTGTCCGTCCACCGTGTGCAATCTTGTGTCCAATCTTATCACCCGGCATCCTTGATCGTTCTGGACCTCAACTCCTCCCTGAGTCTAGTCCCGATCCGCCGTTGACCAAGATCGACTCCGATCACCTGCACACACATGAACCAAACAACCGTTGTCTTGGCACAGATGTCGCAACCTGACCAATGTTAGTCCACGCACACACTTCTAGCACTTCCGGTACTTGTCAATTTCCTATCACAAAAGAACTATAACTACACATGGTTTTACACAACATCAATACACCAGCACAAAATCATGCATCATAGATTAAGCAACAGCTACACGTTGTCCAGGCACACACAAACCACTTACATGCAGAAATACTAAAGAATTAGAAGTATTTCACGTTGTCCAGGCACACACAAACCACTTACATGCAGAAATACTAAAGAATTAGAAGTATTTCTTAGAGATTGCTTAGCAGTGGTGAGGGTGAAGCTAGGAGAACGTTGACTACACGCACGGTCGCACTAAATCTGTGGCTCACCGTCAACTTGATCTTCCCCTTCCTTGCCGCTGCAGCCTTCCCCTACAACCGTTCACCCAGCACAACAAAAAGAAAAGAAGCAATGAGGATAACAGCGAGGGGATCAGAAATTTGGAATGGACAGAGGGTAGAGGTAGAGGGAGGGGGCGACGATTGACCCATGGAGAATCGGAGAACGGGTACCCATTGCCATCTCTACTGACTGCAGTGGAACACCATGGTGTCTATAACGCTGCCCAGAAATGTGAACTTGGCTTTGTATGCTTTTGATTTCGTTTGGGGTATAGTTGCAGAAGCACTCGCACTTGTTCAACAAAGGTAGCTCATTACAATGTATTACCAACGTCCCAAAATCTGTTATATTTCAAGAAA
The DNA here is from genome assembly GCA_000338895.3 of Oryza meridionalis. NCBI lineage: Eukaryota > Viridiplantae > Streptophyta > Magnoliopsida > Poales > Poaceae > Oryza > Oryza meridionalis. The sequence goes on from CM002528.2 coordinate 25,198,118, forward strand.
TTTTAAAGTACCTGAGAAATATCAAGAGGTACCAAAATTTTCAGTGCAAATTTCTATACCTCCTAGTACCAGGGGTATTAAGAGGTACTATAAATTCAAATTTTATACATAGAAAATGTAGTACTACTATTAAATCACTCTTATATTTTAGAACGGAGGTATAGTACTTATCGTTCCCAGAGATTGAATGTATCGGCAATATAATAGGTGAGTGTTAAATTGGCACGCATCACTCAGTTATCGTTCCTGGAGAATATAAAGTTATGTGCGACTAACGTAAACGTGACAATCCCTCCATCAGAGCGAAATTCTCCTAATAAAATGGCATGCATCACTCAGTTGCATTGCTACTCTTGAAACAACAAGACACAGACACTAAGAGTCGATCATTTGCATCATCAGCTGCATGTACCGATCGTATAGTGACAAGGCAAACAATACAGTCAGGTCGCCTCTCTGCCATAAAAAAAAAAAAACTTGGCTTCATCTAGGATGGACACAGTAGGAGGCTAGCTTGTGCAAAATCAAACTTTTACTAACTCGCACCATATATTTGTACAACATCAACAAATCGGGGAAAGTGAGCGTCATGTTAACCATCTACTCCCTCCATCCCAAAATCTACTCCCTCCATCCCAAAATGTTTGACGCCGTTGACTTCTTTAAAAAAGTTTGACCGTTCGTCTTATTCAAAAAATTTAAGTAATTATTAATATTAATAACTTTATGTATACATATAGTTTTACACATTTCAAAAAAGTTTTTGAATAAGATGAACGGTCAAACATGTTTAAAAAAGTTAACAGCGTCAAACATTTAGGAAAGTAGGGAGTATTAGCTTCCAGTTGGAGTAGGAAGCCGCGGGAAGTTTAGCTGAAGTCAGTGCATCGGTGAGTTGGCAATCGGCTCGGTTGTCCAAATTGGTTGCAGCCGCGGGGTTACGGACTTGCGGCGTGCAGCGATACAGTGGTTCTGGGCGTTGGCGATTAGGCTATCCCGAAGTCTTCTACGAGTTCGCCTAAGCATGCGTGTCAGCGTGTGTGCGAGCGAAGGAACACACCAATTCTGTGAGATTGAGACTTCCTGCTTTCTTTGCTAGGGAAGCAAATCAGCCGGCAGGGTAGAACAATGAAACACTGGCTGTGTTTAGTTCACATTAAAATTAAAAGTTTGGTTGAAATTGAAACGATATGATAAAAAAGTTGGAAGTTTATGTGTGTAGAAAAGTTTTGATGCGATGGAAAAGTTAGAAGTTTGAAGAATTATTTTGGAAACACGATGAGTGTTGTGTCTGTGCGTTGCCGATGAATACGTACCTGGCTTGCCAGCGGTGGATCGAGCCAGGGATCAGAAAGCATCGAGCCAGGGCGGCTAATGATGTTTCTCCGTGATCTACCGATTTTATTTTATACGTACGTTGATGGCACCCCTCAGTGAAGACGGTAGCGTCGGAGCCTAGGCGGTCGCCTGACCTGCGTGGGAGTTAGCATTGCTGAGGTGAATATCGTTGTTTAATTTTTTAGTGTTTTAAATCGTCGACTAAGACTTTAACGATCGACATTCTCAAATAGCTAAAAGCAAGATAAATAAGGTTATAGTGAATAAATTATAGTAAATTTTACTACGGGACACCTAAAATTTATGTAATTTGCTGATAGACTTTTAAAACAGATGTCACGTCTAAAAAACATCTAAAAAACCTGATAATTTGCTAGATGACACTTTCGGCTCAATTAGAGAGATAAATTCTTAATAAAGACGAGAATGACCTTAAAACCACATGCTTCAAACCTGATGTTAGAGTAAAAATTTTGAAATCATGTAACTCTAAATTTACCATTGCCACAAGTACATCAATAGCATACATCATATTTCATCTTCGCTTCAATCTCAGCTCAAAAGCTTTTGATCCTAGGGGTATTCTCATCTTTCTTAAGAATTTCTCTTTCCAATTGAGCCGAAAGTATCCTCCAACAAATTACCAATTTTTTAAATCTCTTTTAGCCATGACACACTTTTACGATGTCTACCAGAAAATTACATAAATTTTAAGTATCCTATAGCAATTTTTGCCATAAGTTGTAATGAAAGCAAACAACTATAACATGAGATTTAAACCCATGCTTAATTCAACAAAGCTAAGCTCATTACATGATTGGCAGTACCTAATTAACAGAAAACCTAGACAACGGTATCCCGTTGGAATGGGATACCCTTCTATGATATAGTACCTGATACCTGATACCTGTTGTGGTACAGTTGCATGGTACCTGATACCTGTGATACCTGTTACTCGGTACCTATGATACCTAGGACCTGATACCTGTAATACTTGTGCAAGAGAACAGTTAATATGTCTATCCCGTTGCAACGGGATCCCGTTTTGTAGCAGCTCTCCCTAATTAATGCTCCTGGGAATCGGATGCATTGGGCCTGTCGGCTTTTCCGTTGCTCAGTGGTCAGCCCAAAATTAACTGATCGTGCTGAAAATCAAGTCCCATACATTGGTTGATCGTCTCCGCGATAAATATGCAGCGCAACTGGGTGATGTACACTGAAATGTGGCTACTCACTGCATGTAGGGAAAGTTGATCATGGATCCCCCCTTTTCATATGTTTGCTAGCGTGCGATTTGTGAACGCAAGGGGGAACAAGAGTTGAGCGTACATGTGTTTGTAATTCAATGATACTGCATACTAAATTAGCACACAAAAACTGTATATCAAAGCTTGGCCGTTCCATTCATCCCAATAAATTTAGTGCTTGCTAAGAGGATAGGATGCCGTGAGGAGGTGATTGGTAGCGAGCGAGACAAGATCTACATAAGAATAGGATGTATCAAGAACTAGAGTTGAAGCACGTTGATACGGACCAGCTCAAATGGTTATCTTGTGCTAGCAAGAGGCAACGGTAACATTGCGAAAACCCTCATTTCTGGTCATTGGATGAGCATAATTTGGAGTAGGCTTCGACAACAACGGGATGCCCAAGTTGATGGTCGGAGAAATACACCGTATTGCTAGCGCATCATAGCTGGGCGGGAGCTGTCCACCGCCAACAACATGCTCAACATAGTCGTGAGCCAACCATTGTTCTCTAAACAAGATAAGGTGTAGTTCCGTGGAGCCATGAAGTCAGACCCCGAGAAACATGTGTGCTAAACTGATGCTGAATCCTTTAGAACATTCTCTTACCATATATTTTTCAAACACAAAGTTTGGCTCCTCTGAGTAATTAGGATTAGTTCTGAGGTTTTAGAAATTACAAGAATTTATCTTATAAAATGTGTTATCTATTGATAACTCTTAAAAACAATTAACGATGGAATGGAATGGAATGTTGACGCTTCCTGAGAGCTCTTAAACGGTGATATTTCACAAAAACTTTATGTAGATAAATTTCGTAGAAAATTATTTTAAATCCATTATTCAACTTTGCAATAGTTAATTAGTTTGTCTATACCGTTGAATAGTTATCACAAATCATCATTCAACATAAAATAATGGTAACGGAAAAAGATTTAAAAAAAACCCAATTTTCCATGGGTAAATTTGACCAATGGGTTTGAACTTGGATAGTTACCAGCTTTAGGGTAAGAGCAACGTATATTGCTCAACTAACCATTATAGGTGGGATCATAAGTATTGGTACTTTCTATTTTATTTATAGTAATTAATTAAGTTTTTTTACAAGAACAACTAGTCTAAAGGTGGGATCATAAATCTTGAATATTGAGATATAAAGTGGGTCCATCAAAAAATACAAATATTTGGATATCTCATATGCATGGAGTAACAGATAGTAGGGAGAGAAGAGAGAGATTATTATTATTTGATTTTTTTATGGGCTATTTATATACATATGAGCGCTCAAGCTATAGACTATTATAAATAAATAGTCTAAGGTTTTTTTCCTTAGAAAAGGTACCGACTTATTTTTTTTAGATAAGTATAATTTGTAAAATCAAAGATGTTTTTGATTATTATTCTATGATTAACAATTGGCATTGGAGATTATTGGTTTTGTTATTTGGAATTTATTCACGAAGTGGTTTTGGAGATGATTGGATTTACAGGTGAATTACAGGTGCTATCATTTTATGTGACCGGTCAGACCGGGCAGTGGTTGCCAGTCAGACCGGCAGTATGCGCGCGGTCAGACCGGCCAGCCCGCGGTCTGACCGGCCGACTCTGTGTCGGTTTCGGTTTCGGATTGTTTGTTTGGATATCCATGATTATTTCATGATTATGACTTCTAGATGGATACTATACGTATGTAATACTGTTGTTTGCTACTAATGAGTCAAGTTGTGATAGTTTGGTCTCGGAATATAGTTTCTTTGTTTATTTCATGTGTAGGTGACTCGATGCCTCGGGAGAGTATTTGCGGTGATGGACCGAGAGTCGGCTTGGGGATAAGACGATGTCCGTGGTGGTCAGAGATCATGCGGGATACTTAGGCTAGAGTTAATGCACGTGGTTGATGGAGATTTCATATGGCATACGATGGAGTTATTGTGTGCGTATGGGATGCGGAGTTGAATTTGAAAGGAGTCCAAATTTGATATGATTGGTTATGTAAAGTTTGTTTCTTGTACTAGAGGATTTCCTAAGGTGTTTAGGACTCCTAGTATAAGTTTGGTTTGTGGTTTTAGGCTGCCTACCTCATGTATAAATAGAGGGGGAGCGTGAGGCTTCCCGGTATCGCTTTTGAGAGCAATTAAGTTGAGTTTTGAGTTAGGGTTTCGAGTTTAGTCGAAATTTTTGTAAGGAATGCTGTTGGTGCACTTGGTAAACACAGAGAGAATCAATAAAGTCGTCATCCACTTTAAGAGTTCTTCGATTTGTGTTTACCGGGTTTCGGCGGTCTAACCGGCGACACACCGGCGGTCAGACCGGCGGCATAAGGGCGGTCAGACCGGCGGCGGCGACAGGCTACTTCGGCGGTCAGACCGGAGATTCAACACCGGTCAGACCGGCAGCATCCACCCAGTCAGACCGACAGATCAATCTCGGTCAGACCGACTTCCGTCGATTTCGAGGGTAACTTTTATTTCCGCTAAAAGTTTTTGGTTTTTGGGTATACCAACCATTCACCCCCCTCTGGTTGGCTTAGTTATTGCTGTTCGATCCTACAAGTGGTATCAGAGTCTTGTTTTCTTCTTTGGATTTTTAACGATCTAGAGTTTTTGCCATGGTTACTCCTGTTAGGTTTTCAACTAAGCCTCATGTTTTCGATGGAATGGATTTTTCTCATTGGTGTAGTAGGATGTAATCTTACATTATGGCTGAAGATTATGATATTTGGAGAAAAGTTTCTCATCCTTATGTGATTCCTGAAGCTATTAATACTGCTGCTGAAAAAACTGCTTTTGAACAAAATTGCAAAGCTCGCAACATTCTTTTGAGTGGTATTTCTCGTTCGGATTATGATCGTGTTGCACATTTTCGAACTGCACATGAAATTTGGAATGCTTTGAGAAACTTTCATCAAGAAACAAATAACATTAAAGAACTTCGTCGTGATATTTTCAAAAAGGAGTACATTAAATTTGAGATGAAACCTGGAGAAGCTTTGGATGACTATCTTTCTTGGTTTAATAAAATTTTGAGTGATCTTAGATCTGTTGATTCTTCTTATGATGCTAATTATCCACAATCTGAGATTTCTCGTCACTTTTTGAATGGTCTTGACATGTCTATTTGGGAGATGAAAGTTACATTTATTCAGGAGTCGGTTGAAATGTCTACTTTGACTTTGGATTCACTTTACACAAAATTGAAAACATATGAGATGAATGTTCTTTCACGAAAAGTTGATTCTAAGTCGAATGCTTTGGTTTCTTCTTCTTCTTCTTTGGATGTTGATGCTTCTTCATCTAAGCCTTCTTTTCTAGCTATTTTTAATGCCACATCCGATGATCAACTCGAACAGATCGAGGAGGAGGATTTGGCTTTGGTTGCTAACAGAATTGCTCGAGCTATGAATAATGCCAGGAACAGGAAAAGAGGTGGTCCAAATCGTTGCTTTGAATGTGGTTCAATTGATCATCTTCATTCGCATTGTCCTAAGGTTGGGAGAGGCAAAAGAGAAGACAAAGATGGTGAGAAGACCAACACAATAAGCCGAAAGGTTCATCCCAAGGGAGGAAGCTGGAGAATCTCAGGAAGGCTTTTCAACAAGTTTGCGCCGCCTTCGAGCCACTAAGTGATGTAGATGGTGAGAGTGGAGATGATGACAAGGGAAAGAACATCTCCGGTGTTTGCTTCATGGCGCGCGGTGAATCGGATACATAATATGAAGATAATGAGGTAAGTGCTTTTGAGGAAGCTATTATTATTTTGAGTGCAAAAAATAAGAAGTCTGAGAATATGTATAGAAAACAGGAATTTATCATTGAATCTCTTAAATCTAAAATTCATAGGTTAAAATCTCTTATTCCTAATGATGATGATTGCTCAAATTGTGAGGTTTTGATGAATGAGATTTCAAAAATTAGAGATGTTAATGCTACACATGATTTGAAAAATAGATCTTCTCTTGCTTGTAGTTTTGCCTTGCACACACGCACTTTGGATGAGTTGTTTTTAACTAAAAAGTTGTTGCAAAAATATCAAATTGCTTTTCATGCTAGTTTGATGTTTAACATGATTTCTGCTAAGAAGTTAAAACAACCTCATAATGTTTTGGATTGCTCAATATGTAATTTGAATAAGTTGAAATTGAAAGCTGCTTTAGGTCATGTTGAGTTCAAGGAAGATGTTGTGAAAAACAATGAAGTGCTTTATTGCCCTAAATGTCATAAAAGCAAGGGTGTTATGGTAGATTGTGAAAATTGTGCTAATTTGGAAAAAGAGGTTTCTTATTTGAAAAATTCTTTGCTAAGATTTTCTGATGGTAAAAAGAACCTCAACATGATTTTAAATCAATCTAAGGTTAGCACAAATAATCGTGGTTTAAGTTTTAATCCTTATGCTCATAATTCTAGATATCCTCCTGTTGTGTTAGGTGCTGGTGCTAGAAGTGGTGAGATTTTGGTTAAACCTGATACTAACAAAACTGTGTTTAAATCTGTTGGTATCATGTCTACCTTGAGTGCATCTTCTTCAAAATCCAATGTTGTGCATGCAAAATTTCCTGTTGTTGCTTGTGTTGTTAAATCTTCTAATGCTACCAATGTGTCTAATCATCGTGAAAAATATACTTGTTCTTTTTGTGGAAAAGATGGACATATTGTTGGTTTTTGTTTCAGATTAGCTTATAAACAGAAAAAGGAGAGAGAGATTGCTTTTGCAAAATCAAAGTGGCAAAAATCTGTTTTTCCCTCGAGGAAACCGGTCAGACCACAGTGGGTCCCGCGGTCAGACCGGCGACCGGTCAGATCGGCCACTGAGTGTCGGTCAGACCTGGCATCGGTCAGACCGGCGGTACAGAGGCAGTCAGACCGGCCCCCGGTCAGACCGGCCACTGTACCTCGGTCAGACCGGCCTCGGAGGAATTTTTCTGAAAATTCTAAAATTGATTTTGCACGTGGATATATGCCTGTTGGATCTTCTCGTCGTGTGTCTTAGTAATGGATTCCTAAATTTTTATTATCTTCTAACCCCAGTACTGAGGCCTCGACTTCTGCTTGTGTCTAGGCTTTGGTGGCAAGGAAGGAGAACGTGTGGATCGTGGATTCCGGTTATTCGCGGCACATGACCGGTGATAAAAATTGGTTCTCCTCCCTCAAAAAGGCATCCAAGACTGAATCGATTATCTTTGGTGATGCTTCTACAAGTGCCGTTCTTGCTACAGGTCTGGTTAAGGTAAATGAAAAATTTGAATTGAAGATTGTAGCTTTGGTTGACGACTTAAAGTACAATTTGCTTTCGGTTTCATAAATTGTTGATGAAGATTTTGAGGTTCACTTTAAGAAAACTGGAAGTAAAGTTTTTGATTCTTGTGGTGAATATTTCTCGCTATGGAAGAATGTTTAAAGCTGATTTTGAAAATCCTGTTTCACCTGTGATAACATGTTTGGTTGCTAAGTTTGATAAAGATGTGATGTTTTGGCATCGTAGACTTGGACATGTTGGTTTTGATCATCTCACTAGGTTAAGTGGTTTAGATCTTGTTCGTGGTTTGCCTAAACTTAAGAGAGATCTTGATTTGGTTTGTACACCGTGTCGTCATGCTAAGATGGTTTCTACTTCACATGCTCCTATTGTTTCTGTGATGACGGATGCACCAGGACAGCTATTATATATGGACATTGTTGGTCCAGCTAGAGTGCAATCTGTTGGAGGAAAGTGGTATGTGTTGGTTATTGTTGACGATTTTTCTCGATATTCTTGGGTTTTCTTTATGGCAACTAACGACGAAGCTTTTCAACACTTTCGTGGTTTGTTTTTTCGATTGGATCTTGAATTTTCTGGTTCTTTGAAAAGAATCCGAAGTGATAATGGTGGTGAGTTTAAAAATGCTTCTTTTGAACAATTTTGCAACGAAAGAGGTCTTGAACATGAATTTTCTTCTTCTCGTGTTCCTCAACAAAACGGTGTTGTTGAAAGGAAAAATCGTGTTTTGGTTGAGATTGTTAGAACGATGTTGGATGAATATAAAACTCCTAGAAAATTTTGGGCCGAGGCTATTAACGCTGCTTGTCATATTTCAAATCGGGTTTTGTTGAGATCTAAACTTGGAAAAACTTCTTATGAACTTCGATTTGGACATTAACCCAAAGTTTCACATTTGCGTGTTTTTGGTTGCAAGTGTTTTCTCTTGAAATCTGGAAATTTGGATAAGTTTGATGCACGTTCTACCGATGGATTGTTTCTTGGTTACCCCGCACATACTCGTGGCTATCGTGTACTTATTTTGGAGACTAACAAAATCGTTGAGACTTGTGAAGTTTCTTTTGATGAGGCTAGTCCAGGAACTAGACCCGATGTTGCAGGTACATTGTCACAGGTTCAGGGGGAGGATGGTCGTATTTTTGAAGACGAGAGCGACTACGACAACGATGACGACGAGGTCGGCTCGGCCGGTCAGACCGAGCGCCAGGCCGGTCAGACTGTCGGCACACCTCCGGTCAGACCGCCTCAGGAGGAGCGGTCAGACCGGCTAGGGGCGTCGGGTTCAGGTACTGTTGATGCTGATCGACATGGTCCTCCAGAGATTACTACTTCGACCAGTACTGATACAGAACATGGATCAACTTCAGAAGTCGCTGCTCCTTTGCACATTCAACGACGACATCCGCCGGAACAAATAATTGATAATCTAGGTGAGCGGACTACAAGGTCTAAGGTAACGACTCATGATGTTTGTGCAAATTCTGCATTTATTGATTCTTTTGAACCCAAAGATGTGTCACATGCATTAACTGATGAATCGTGGATTAACGCCATGCATGAAGAACTTGAAAATTTTGAGAGAAACAAAGTTTGGACTTTAGTTGAACCACCTTTTGGGCATAATATTACTGGAACCAAGTGGGTTTTCAAAAATAAACAAAATGAGGATGGTTTGATTGTGAGAAATAAAGCTAGACTTGTTGCTCAAGGTTTTACCCAGGTGGAGGGTTTGGATTTTGATGAAACTTTTGCTCCTGTTGCTAGAATTGAGGCAATTAGACTTTTGTTGGCTTTTGCTGCTTCAAAAGGTTTTAAATTGTATCAAATGGATGTTAAAAGTGCTTTTCTAAATGGTTTTATTCAGGAGGAAGTTTATGTCAAACAACCACCAGGTTTTGAAAATCCTGATTTTCCCAACCATGTTTTTAAGTTGTCTAAAGCTTTGTATGGTTTGAAACAAGCTCCTAGGGTATGGTATGATAGACTTAAGAACATTTTGCTTGCGAAAGGTTTTACAATGGGAAAGGCTGACAAAACGCTTTTTGTTCTTAAGCATGGTGATAATCAACTGTTCGTTTAGATTTATGTGGATGATATCATGTTTGGTTGTTCGACTCACGCTTTGGTTGTAGAGTTTGCTGAGACTATGCGCAGGGAATTTGAGATGAGCATAATAGGTGAGTTATCGTACTTTTTGGGATTGCAAATTAAGCAAACACCTCAAGGTACATTTGTGCATCAAACGAAGTATACGAAGGATCTTTTGAGACGGTTCAAGATGGAGAATTGCAAGCCAATTTCAACACCAATTGGTTCTACAGCTGTGTTGGATCCTGATGAAGATGGTGAAGCTGTTGATCAAAAGGAATATAGAAGTATGATTGGTTCCTTGTTGTATCTAACTGCTTTTAGGCCGGACATACAATTTGCTGTGTGTTTGTGTGCACGCTTTCAAGCTTCTCCTCGTACTTCACATCGTCGAGCGGTCAAACGAATAATGAGGTATTTGAATCATACACTTGAGTTTGGAATTTGGTATTCTACTTCATCTTCTATATGCTTAAGTGGATATTCTGATGCTGATTTTGGGGGTTGTAGAATTGATAGGAAAAGTACTAGTGGAACATGTCATTTTCTTGGTACATCATTGATTGCATGGTCTTCTAGGAAACAATCTAGTATTGCTCAATCAACTGCTGAATCTGAATATGTTGCTGCTGCTAGTTGTTGTTCACAGATTCTTTGGCTTTTATCTACTTTGAAAGATTATGGTCTTACTTTTGAGAAAGTACCTCTCTTTTGTGATAATACTAGTGCTATTAACATTGCTAAGAATCCTGTTCAACACTCACGCATAAAGCACATTGATATTCGTTTTCACTTTTTGAGGGATCATATTGAGAAGGGAGATGTTGAATTGCAGTTTTTGGACACAAAGCTGCAACTTGCTGATATTTTCGCTAAACCTTTGGATTCTAATCGATTTGCTTTTCTTCGTGGTGAATTGGGAATAATTCATCCTTTTGGCATGGTTTGAGGGGGAGTTTGTACCTTATGGTTTTATCAAGCAATAATATGACAATGAGAAAAATTGATAAAAGAGAGCTTTGTTTTTGCATATGGTATTTTCTTGTGCATGCTAGCAATATTTTGAAGGTTTATTTGTCTCTAGCATAGCTTGTATGTATTCTAGTCTTTTCATGAGATTTAGATTTTGCTTTTAAGGGAGATGATGCATGACACTTAAATTCTACTTGAATTAAGCAAATATGCAATGTTGATGCTAGCATATGGTTTGATTTTTAAATGCTCTATATATATGCTTTATTGACTTGTTATTCCTCAAATAGCTTTAATTGCTCATTGTGAAAAAGAGAGTATAAAATATGAAAAAAATGAATACCGAATCCTTGAAAACAGTCTTGACGACAAGGATGTATTCAATGTGAGCAAAATAATGGGTGCCGAATTCCTGGAAACAGTCTTGACGACAAGGATGTACTCGGAATAACAGAGAAAAATATGAACAAAAAGGCTCAAGAAAAGAACAAGTTATAAAAAATTTCTCTTGGTTATTTTGTGCTAAAGGTTATTTAAGAAAGAGTGATAAATGCAATAGGTATATGTGTTTAGTGTTTATTCTTCAACCTATGTGCTTGTTAAGATGTTGCATTATAAATCGTATGAAATCATGAATTTTGATTGTTGATTCAAGCTTAATTGTAAAATCTTTGGTTGATGGTTATACTTTAATGCATGCTTGTTATGTTATAGATAGGTTCATCTTCTTTTTATTGCAACACATGACTTGATATGCTATATGTATGCTCTTAAACATTAATGAACATAATTCCTATGCTTGATGAAATCATTGTCAAAAGGGGGAGAAGTGATGTGAATTTGAGAAGAGCATGTTTTTTGGCTCATGAGGGTTTAATTGGGAATTTCTTTCTTTTAAAAAGGGGGAGATGTTTTCTTTTCGATTTTTGAGCACGATGTGTACGTTTGTACGAAGTGTGCTTTTTACCACTTTTGTTTCTATTTTTCCAAACACCAAAACATTTTTAATGGGTTTGCCAATGTGTTTATCAAGGGGAAGATTGTAAAATCAAAGGTGTTTTTGATTATTATTCTATGATGAACAATTGGCATTGGAGATTATCGGATTTGTTATTTGGAATTTATTCACGAATTGGTTTTGGAGATGATTGGATTTACAGGTGAATTACAGGTGCTATCATTTTATGTGACCGGTCAGACTGAGCAGTGGTTGCCGGTCAGACCAGCCAGCCCGCGGTCTGACCGGCCGACTCTGTGTCGGTTTCGGTTTCGGGTTGTTTGTTTGGATATCCGTGATTATTTCATGATTATGACTTTTAGATGGATACTATACGTATGTAATACTGTTGTTTGCTACTAATGAGTCAAGTTGTGATAGTTTGATCTTGGAATATGGTTTCTTTGTTTATTTTATGTGTAGGTGACTCGATGCCTTGGGAGAGTATTTGCGGTGATAGACCGGGAGTCGGCTTGGGGATAAGACGACGTCTGTGGTGGTCAGAGATCATGCGGGATACTTAGGCTAGAGTTAATGCACGTGGTTGATGGAGATTCCATATGTCATACGATGGAGTTATTGTGTGCGTATGGGATGCGGAGTTAAATTTGGAAGGAGTCCAAATTTGATATGATTGGTTATGTAAAGTTTGTTTCTTGTACTAGAGGGTTTCCTAAGGTGTTTAGGACTCCTAGTATGAGTTTGGTTCGTGGTTTTAGGCTACCTACCTCATGTATAAATAGAGGGAGCGTGAGGCTTCCCGGTATCGTTTTTGAGAGCAATTGAGTTGAGTTTTGAGTTAGGGTTTCGAGTTTAGTCGAAATTTTTGTAAGGAGTGGTGTTGGTGCACTTTGTAAACATAGAGAGAATCAATAAAGTCGTTATCCACTTTAAGAGTTCTTCGATTTGTGTTTACCGGGTTTCGGCGGTCTAACCGGCGGCACACCGGCGGTCAGACCGGCGGCATAAGGGCAGTCAGACTGGCGGCGGCGACAGGCGCGATAGGCTACTTCGGCGGTCAGACCGGCGGCATCCACCCGGTCAGACCGACAGATCAATCTCGGTCAGACCGACTTCCGTCGATTTCGAGGGTAACTTTTGTTTCCGCTAAAAGTTTTTGGTTTTTGGGTATACCAACCATTCATCCCCCTCTGATTGGTTTAGTTATTGCTGTTCGATCCTACATAATTAATGAGAACAAGTCAGTTAATTGATATAGCATCGAATTTTCACCATTTTACCTACATCTTATCCCACCGACGTGTGCACGTAAATAGTACGAGACTTGATATGTGATCGGGGGGCAATATCAAAATTGGCCATCCTATTCCTTCGATCTGTTTTGCTTGGCAGCAGAGTGTGCGAGCAGGAAGAAGCCGATGAGCATCACGATTCACGAGACCTAAAAAACAAATGTGATTTTCTGAGAGTGGGATGCATCAGGAGCTCAGGTCTAAGCATAATCAGCCGACCAAGAAGAACTGTTGCTTCTTTTTCCACGCATCGCGCCTCTTCGCTTTGCTTGGCAACATGGCAGAGTTGATGTGGGTATACGGTAAGAAGTTGTGGTTGTCCTCAATGAGCTCAGCCGGCTGCCTGTATCACTTGTCCGGGTAACCTTGTTTATGCGTTCTTAATTAATTAAGCAATGATCTTATATATATACATGATCTTTTGACGACCATCGAACCAAATTGAGATCTAATCACCCGAGGGACAACCTTGTCATCCTAACTGTTGGATTTGTTGATTATTGTCGACCTCCTTACCACTGCCAGTTATCCCAAATGCCTGTTGTTGAGCTTGATTAAATTGCTAATCAAGGAGCAATTAATCAATCAGTCATGCCAACCTAGCAATGCCAAAACTACCCCTTAACATGCTTTGCCTGGTACTCTTCGTGTCAAGGAAAAATCATTTCCTGATAATTGCTTTTTTTTCCGAGGAAAGATGTGTGTTGTTTGTTTTTGTTTTTAGAAAAAAGATACTCCCTCAGCCGTAGAATGAACTGCGTATAAATATTTTTTATTGTTCTGAAAAGATCTACTCCCTCCACTTCAAAATAATTTTACTTTTAGGCTCAGCAATTACCACGAAATAAGTTCACTTCTTTCTCTCAACCTACCATGATCCGATTTTATTCATTCAATACCATTACCTACTCTTACCCATTCACCTATCAATAATGCTTTTTCGATTGATGAGGAACATTTTGGTATTGTTTACATCATCTTGATTTAAGTCCCAATGGTCAAAGATAAACTTATTCAGGATATGGATAATATTTTCTCCATCACAAAATATATGATTTTGGTTGGTTCATTTTTAACTAACCAACATCATAAAGAAAAAAAAAAGAGGGGAGTATGGGCCTGTTTGGCTGTTTGGCTCCTCTGTGCGTATTGCAGACAGAACATATATATTGTACATGTTGGCTGCACTGCAGTGGAAATAAGTGCAGCCGAGCGTAGCTTATATTTTAGCACTGCAGTGGACAAACACGGTTTCTTAGCACTGCTTTCGCATCAATATTCCTATGATTAAAAGGGTGGGTCATTAATAGTTTTCCAAGGTCATTGTGATTTTTCTTCGATGTAGATTATTTGTGGAGAGAGAGAGAGAGAGAGAGAGAGAGTAGAATGCAGGAGTAATTTAATTATAGCCAAACTTCATCCACGGTGTTTTATTCCGGCAACGAACAGAAATACGAGACTTCATATGCAATTGGAGCAGAATATATATCACCGTGTCCATCCAGTCTCTTCCAGTCTGGTAGCAGGAGAGTGTATGAGGGAGATGACGACGATCACACGATGACACGAGAGGTGTGATCTCCTGGGGATTGGACGCATCAGTAACTTGAGCCGAGACAAAGATAGAACAATCCTAAGTTACAAGAAGATTGGGGGCTCATCGAACGGTCTAATCAGTCAAACAAAAAGCCAAATTTTAAATTTTTAAATTTAATTTTGAGATTAATTTTGAGATATTTTCAACGTAGTTTTTTTTCAGCATTGGCTTATAAGTCACAAGAACATATATATATAAAAGTTTAATCTACAAATTTATTTTTATTTTCTAATAAGCCATTAGGGAAAAAATTAAACGATGGGGCCTTAAAGTTAGAACGTGAGTGAAATTAATGAAGACAAAGATTAAGATGCTGTACGTAAAACAAAAAAATCATTAAAATCTAAATCTTAACAAGAAAAGAACATGACATCACGAGTGAGCCTAGCTACAGCCTACAGCTCGCCGGAGCAACAAGTCGCCTGGACACAACGATTAGGATCCGAGGTGGCTGGACCATCGTAGAGGCTCATCTCGGCGCTGTGCCATGTATGTGCATTTTCTAATCGCCTATGCTGAACTAAACCAGTTTTCGAAATCCTGTAATTAGCTTAGCATATAATAGGATTGCTGATGAGATGGGCAGTAAGAGGAAGGATGGGCTGGGTCTTTGGATGTGTGCAATCTGGCCGAGGCAACTAATGCGCTAGAAAATAGGAACCTGGCTGTTGTGGGCTTTCCTTGCATGTGACAAATAGCAAATCAAAAGAATCACTTATGTTGGGGGAAGGAATGCGACCCTTAGGCTAGGGCCTCCGCTTCGGAGGCACGGCCCCACATAGTTGTCACGCTCGGCGGTGGGCCACTAGCTCCAGAGGACCCGGAGCCGGGTCAGGAGTTCTGGAGGTCCCGGAGCCGACCTAAGAGGCTCTGTAGCCTCCACCAGGGCTCTAGAGCCGGAGCCAAGGATGGACTCTAGGAGGTTGTATGGGGCACCATTAAAACACACTACTCATCCGCCAACCACCGTTAACATCACGGCATGATCGGCGATGTAAAGCCTGGGGCTGGCTTTTACCCGGAGTCTGCTATTAACCGGGTAAAAGCTAGCACAATGAAGGCGCCATACCACCTCCTTAATGGGCGCAGCCATTCCACGTTCGGGCGAAATTGACCCACTACCCGTTGGCTGGCCTATCTGTCAGCCACTTCGAGACAGCTAGGACTATAGGGATAATTTTATAACTTTCTTTGTATACAATCAAATATAAATATGTAAATGCTATCCTTAGAAGGGGAAGAATTCGCAGAAACACTTGCTTAGCTTATTTGATGAGAAATAAGCTCTGCCGAAACTACCCTACTGAAAGAATATTAAAACCTAGAGAGTTGTTTTGCCTCGTGCTCTGACAGCTACCCGGACATCGAGTAGCATGCGTATTTAGACAATTGTTTTTTTTATATTTTCTTAAGTTATAATATTACGTGATAATTACAGTATTAGCATGTAAAGACTCATGGTTTTTTTTTCTCTAGTTTGGTCACTGCAAGAAAAAAATGGTATGTAAGTTGCTAATCCAAACATTTGATAAACAACATAGCATAGCACTCACTCAGTCCACTACCCCAGAACCGGTTAATATTGCCGGTTTTTGGTGTCTATCACTATCATTTTCCCTATCAGCAGTGGGCCATACACATTGGCTTTTTTACCAACAGTGATAGTCCACTCTGATCCCGGTAACGTTCAAGCACCGCTTATCACTACCGGTGGGTGTCAAGAAATGACACTGAAAAACTGCATGCAATCTCTTTTAAAAAAAATAATTTGGCCAAAATAATTCGTGCCCGGACTGTCCTAGCAATAAGCCAGTCGAACAATCTGTAAGAGAAGGAGGTCTTGCCAGTTGGCCATAAATATATGTGAGATGTACTCCCTCCGTCCAAAAAAAGACAAACCCTGAGTTTCCGTATCTAACGTTTGACCGTTCGTATTATTTAAAAAAATTATGAAAAAAATTAAAAAGACAAGTCACGCATAAAGTATTAATCATATTTTATCATCTAACAATAATAAAAATACTAATTATAAAAATAATTTCATATAAGATGGACAGTCAAACGTTGAACACGGAAATCTAGGGTTTGTCTTGATTTAGGACGGAGGGAGTATGGGATTGCGGGGTGGGGGCAGAACAACATTCTACTGCAGTTAATTTGCTAAGAGGAGAGAAGAGTGTACTACAGGGAGCTAGGATCTCATAGGAATAGGACGCATCAGGGGGTCGAACCATAGCATCTTCCGATGGTCAGGCACGATACACTACCAGACTCAAGGGCTAGCCTGTAGGCCAAAAACCGTCAGGAAAATAGGTTTAACCGTCAGAGATTATTTTTCTTTGGGTGGACCGACAGGAATTACCGTCACAAAAATTACCACGGAGAAATTCAATTTTCCTATAGGTTTCCCTACAGGAAAACAATTTCTGTCGGCATTTTCCTGAGAGTGGAACACAGAAAAAATGTAATAACCTCAGGTTTGAGGGGAAAAGTTCTAACGTGCAACCGTCACTCTTTGTTTTGCTGTTGGTGTGCCCCGTCAGAAAATTTGGTTTTCATGTAAAAAAAAAGAAACAGAATGCCACATACATACAATTCAGATATATTAGCTCAGGTCATTACACTCATCATCATAACCAAATCAATTATTTGCACCAATCGGTTACAGATATTAGCTCAGGTCATTACACTCATCATTATAAATAAATCAACTATTTACACCAGTTGGTTTCAGCCACAGTGCACACCACACATCTAACATCAATGTTACAGTCACAGTGCACACCACATATACATCAACTTCAATAAGATACATGTAAAATTTCAACTTTGAGTCAATCCTAATTACAACAAGTGGTAAAGGCACTCCAACTATCACTAGTCCATAATAATAACCTGATCAATATATGAGCATGTGAACCTATTAAACACAAGGGGATTAGAAAAACCAACGTTTAGAGCTATCATTATATATGATCTCTTCAAAAGAGTTGAATAATGAGTTAAGCATATGCAGTATACCAGAAATCTATTAATATAGGAACTCAAGAAGAAAGCCTCGTAGATACCGTGTTTAATGTGCATAGAAAGCAAAATTGTAGTAGTCTCGTGTTTATTGTGCATCTAAAAACCGTAAACTGCTAAATAAGTAATCTTGCAAGTACATGCCACAAATTATAGATCTTGACAACAATTGGCAGGCTGTGTTTCTAATCTTAGCAAATATTGTGAGTTTGCATCCCATTATACAGACCATGGGATCAAAAAAGCGTGCAAAACCATTTCACTTAGAAAAAAAAAAGAGCAACTTCTCTGTTCTCAAGTGTGTTTTATTTTAATTAAGCGATAGCAAGGAGCAAAATGCAATTAGTAGTTCACTATATTGAGCTTGATAAAAACATGCAAAAATAGAAAATTCAATCATTGATGTCTATGTTTACTACAGTATGCTATTGAGCAGAATTTGGCTTATATGATAAATTTCATAGTATAACTTGGAGGTAACACCTCGGATTCAGCAAAGGTTTGATCCAGAGCGATACCTTTGAGCTGAGATGTACTGCCTCATTTGAGCTGAGAGCAATGGCCTATTAAACAAAATAAACTAAAGTTAGCAAGGAAGGTGAACTACAAAGGGTTTGTACATAATTAAAAAGAGAGTCTTGGAGCATATATTCGTATATCCTATCATTGGTGCTTTTGATCAATCAGCTTAAACAGATACAACTATTCATAATACTCCCAAATCAACTCACTTGTACCCCATTTAGTACAGAAGATGTAAATTAGAAATGAACCAACCTACAATAAGTATGGAAAATTTCCTATTAACAATAAGACACGTAAAATGATTCTTGGCTCCTTTATACAATCTACCATTGGTGATTCCTATCAATTAGCATTGAATAGCCCCATATAATGGTATATCCAAATCAAGTGACATGCAAACATCATTGACAAGAGTATCATCTACGAAAAAACTATGAGCAAAACCATAAATGTCTATCAGCACCAACACTTCCATCTCAATATGTTGCGTTAGTAACTGTTTCAGATTTTTCTGAGAGCCTATGGGACAAAATAGCGCCATATAAGTCAATCAATATTGAACTTGTTCACAGTTACCACTGATGAAAATAATTTTATTGTTACCACAACTAGGAGACATACAGGTTAACGTTCTTTGGAATTTCTCTTCCTAGGTACTTACAAATTAAAATACACTATAAATTGGAAAAGGAAACAAAGTACATGGCAGGATTATGAGGCGGTAATGGGATTGGGTCGGAAGCTCACCTCAAGGCTGGATCTAGCGCCGCCGGTGGTGGGGGCCTTTGGATTTGGAGCACCTTAACTCGGGGCGGCTGGATTTGTGCGGTCCTTGAGCTCGGGCTTCCGGATCTGGAGCCCCTGGTCGTGGAGGTTGGCGACACGACGTGACCGCGACTCCGCGAGCACAAGTGGGCTGAAATCGGCGGCTGCAGCGCCATGGCGGCCGGGCTTCAGCTGATGTCGGCGATGGCAGACGGGGCTCCTCGCGATGGGTGGGGCGGCGGCTGAACCTCGGTGGCACGATGCCTGGAGCCAGGCGCTAGCCCCGTCGCCGTGTGTTGTTCGTCGAAGGGGATCGGGGAGAAGAGAGACGCGATGGCGGCTGGGGGAAAAGAGGGATGGGAATCTAGGTTTTGGGCTGGTTTCTCGACTTTTATATGATGGCTTGTATGGCCCACTTGTCAGTTCTATTTTCCTGTGAGTTTAGGCGAAATCCACAAAAATACACAAACTTTTCAGTGGGTACCGTCACAAAAATAGATTTTTCCGTAGGTGGGATGCGAAACCTACAGGAAATATCACAGCCCACAGGCTTGCTCTAAAGTCTGGTAGTGACATGATTCCTACGCTAGGATGAGCGCTAATGGAGATGGTATGCATGCCCAGTTCAGGTTTCCAGACCATGCAAATGATCGAGTTTGGTGGAAAGTGTCTCATATTCCATTCAGCCGACCGAGAAAAGGTGCGAGAGGAAGGGAAAGCCCAGCAGCAATGTACCGGGGCAACCAGACTTTCAGACATGGCATCTAGATGGCCGTACTACAAGTGCCTTTGTTCCTGGTGACCTTGTGCATTTTCACATCGTAGATTTTTGATGAGGCAACAGATCTAGTGAATAGGCAAGCGCTGCAAAATTTTTAGCAAATTGCAAATCTCAAAAAACCAATTATCTGCTTTCTTCTTCTGTTTTGTTGAGAAATACTAAGCAATATTCCTTTTCTCTTTCCTTCCGTTGGCTGCCGATCAAGTGCAAAATAAGCAAATCCAAACCGGATACTTCAGTTGCGCCTCAAATATTATACCATCTACGTACCTTATCAAAGGAATGTATTTCTACCTATATATGCACTTGGACGATAGTGGTAAATTAAAGAATAAGTCATACATGTGCTTCTTCTATTTGGTGAGCAATAAGCTAGATAGCCATGATCATCAAATAGCCATCAGCAACGCTATTCTACTCAGCTATACCAAAAATACCCCTTGACAGTTGACACCCTCTACCTAGTGCACAGCAATGGCATATGCATTTTTAAGCTGTTTTAGTCTTAATTTGTTAATTATAATATTAAATATCAATTAGAGTACTGGTATGCTATGTACGGCCTTTCATAAATTTTTTCTCTACGTTTTTGTTGCCGTTGTCTAGTATATACTCTATTTTAACTAGCTAATTTCATTCACTAATCAGTAAATAGTCTGCTTATGTCTTCAACTTAGATGTGAGAAATATATTTTGTACTAGTAATTAAGGTAAGGCCGCCGAGTTGGTGTTGCTATGAATTTTTAGTCCACTTCGTGTACCTACATCTATCCCGACCACTGCACATATAAATAGAGACTATCTATACAACATTCGACTGAAAATTAGCCTAAAAATCTGTCAAATGTAATTGTAACATAATTACAATGTAATTTTCATAATTACACTATATTTACACTATAATTACATATGTAACTTGCATGTAATTATAATATAAGTAAGATGTAAATTCAAACTAGATCATAAAAATATAGTAGCCCAATGAGACAGTCACGCCTTCAATCCATTAAGGTCACAGGATCGATTCCTAAATATGATTTTGTTTTTCTTCCTAAAAGCACATATCTTGGTGCGTATTAAACTGTTAGCATGAATCTAGGACACATCCAACGGTTTAGAAAGTGAAAGATTTAGCCATCAAAAATCTGTCAATAAATATTTAGCAATTCCGATATAAATACGTGACTTTATATGACACTACTTTACCTTTGCTCATTTCAGTTTGCTAATATGAGAGTGTGCAAGGAGGAAGCCAAATGAGGATCGAGACGTAATTATAATCTATTCTCATCGGAATAAGACGCATCAGGAACTCCAGTAGAAGCATGGACCATTTGCCAAGCACATACAGTTTATTCTCCGCTTAGATGAACTCTGACGAACACGGACTGTATGTTTAGCTCAGGTTCCTAGACCGTGCAAATGTGTGAGTTTGGGGGCCAAGTAAGAAAAGCTTGTTGTCTTCAGTTCGTACAAGAAAGAAAGAAGGCAACTGGACAGCGAAACTCCAGCAGCAATCTACCGGAGCAACAAGACATGGATATGACTTATCTGTTTTTTTTCTCGTCACATGCTGGGCTGGAGTTTGTGAGCATTCTTCCATCA
The DNA here is from genome assembly GCA_000338895.3 of Oryza meridionalis. Classification (NCBI taxonomy): domain Eukaryota; kingdom Viridiplantae; phylum Streptophyta; class Magnoliopsida; order Poales; family Poaceae; genus Oryza; species Oryza meridionalis. Next base: position 25,219,563 of record CM002528.2, read on the forward strand.
AGTAGACGATATCAGTTAGGAATAGGATGCATCGAGAAATAGAGTTGAAGCAACTTGAAAAAGACAAGCTCTGATTATGTTTGGCTAGTAGCAACCTGAGGACACACTGTTGGTATTTCTAGCCCTGGTTCTAGGATATTCTGAGCATGGAACACAAAGCCATAGAGATGGGCATTCAGAGTTGATGATCAAACTTCAAAGTACGTACAAGGTGGTTCATTGATGATAAGAGATGTATTAGGATTTTGAGTTGGACAGCATTATCATGGATAGGCTCAAATAGAGAAATTGGCGCTCAATCTTTCTTTTAACAGTTTGGTCAGTGGGTTGATAATTAATCATCCAAACTCAATAAGTAGTAAACAGTACATCACTCACTCGATCGATTGGTGTAGCATTGAATTTTCATGCCAACATCTTATCCCACCAACGCGCATAAATATGAGACTTCATTTGCAATTGGGGGCAGATCAATCAACTTCACCATCCAATTTATTATATTTCTTCCAAACTGCTAGCAAGAAGGGCCGTGTTTAGATCCAAAGTTTGGATCCAAATTTCAGTCCTTTTTCATCACATTAACCTGTCATACACACACAACTTTTCAGTCACATCATCTCCAATTTCAACCAAAATCCAAACTTTGCGCTGAAATAAACACAGCCAAGAGTGTGTGAGGAAGGGGATGACGAGGATCACGAGACGTGATCTCCTGGGGATTGGACGCATCAGGAACTCGAGGCGAGACATGGATTAAACCAACCCAAGGGACAAGCAACGGGAGTGGGTGAGCCAGGCTACAACTCATAGCACCACCATGTCACCCGGACACGTACGGCATCTAAGGTCCGACATGGCTAGAATATCGTAGAGGGGCCTTTCGGCACGGTAGTATATTATGCATAAACGCATGTGAGTTTTCCCATCGCCTATTCCCTACTCAACCAGTTCTGGCAATCTTGTAAATAATGAGCTTAGCATAATAGGCTTGCTAATTGGATGGACAGAAATGGGAAGAATAATAGGCTCGTTTTCAGTTTGGGTTAGCATTGGATGTGTGGAAACGGGCTGAGGCAACTAGGATGGAACGTAGGTTGTCGCCCTCCTTGCCATGGCCTACGACCTAACTTTAATTCAAAAACAAATACTTTTTTCTACTACCTTAAAAATAGAAAAATAGAGTCGTCCTCTCCTCCCACCTCCTTTTGCCCTACTGCACGCAGCGCGAAAAAACTCCGTCAAACCGAGCTAAGCCCACCACTCACACCCTACAGCCTCCTCCCAAAAATTAACCGTCTAATAAACCTAGATAGAAAAGCTAAAACCATTATTCTGTATTCTTTTAGATGCCGTTACAATGTCCAGGCATTGCACTAGTCAAATCTAAAACAATCAGTTATGAACACACTTCTCATATTCTATGAGAAATAAGCAATGCCAAAATGTCCGGACATTCTCATGTAGAGCTACCCGCACATCGGGTGGTTAGCATGTGTATTTTGTCAATTGTTTTAGGTTTTACACTACTAGAAAAAAGTATTTTCGTAGGCGGACAAAAGTGATTTTTGCAGGCGGAGGGTTGGACCGCTTGTAACACAACGACGGTGAAAATCAACGATTTTCGCAGTCGGGGCAACAGCCCGCCTGCGAAAATTCATGAAACGAAAAAAAAAAAAACCACGGCGGCGGCTCGCCGACGCCGCCACATGCCTCACCGCCGCCGCCCTCCTCCGGCCGGATCTAGGAGGGGAGGGGAGGGGAGCCGCGCCCCGCGCCGTCGTCGTCGTTGCCACCGCCGCCCCGCGCCGTAGTCGCTGCTGCCAGCCTCCCCCTCCCTCCTCCGGCCGAATCTGGGAGGGGGGGAGGGGAGCCGCCGCCGCGGCCCCGCGCGTCGTCGTCGTCGCCGCCGCCGCCACCCCGCACCGTATTCGCCGCCGCCGGCCTCCCCCCTCCCTCCTCCGGCTAGATCTGGGAGGGAGGTGGGGAGGGGAGCCACCGCCGCTGCCCGGCGCGTCATCGTCATCGCCGCCGCCGCCGCAGCCGCCGCCCCGCGCCGTATTCGCCGCCGCCGGCCTCCCCCCTCCCTCCTCCGGCCGGATCTGGGAGGGAGGGGGGAGGAGAGCCGCCGCCGCGGCCCCGCGCGTCGTCGTCGCCGCCGCCCTGACCTATCGTCGCCGCCGCCACCCCGCGCCGTATTCGCCGCCGGCGGCCTCCCCCCTCCCTCCTCCAGCCAGATCTGGGAGGGAGGGGGAGGGGAGCCGCCGCCGCGGCCCCGCGCGACGTCATCGCCGCTGCCCCGACCTGTCATCGTCGCCGCCGGCGGCCTCCCCCCTCCTTACTCCGGCCAGACCTGGGAGGGAGGGGGGAGGGGAGCCGCCGCCGCCCCACGCCGTATTCGTCGCTGCCGGCCTCCCCCTTCCCTCCTCCGGCCAGATCTAGGAGGGAGTGGGAGGGGAGCCGCTGCCGCCGCCCCGCGCCGTAGCTGTCGCTGCTGCCCTCGCCAGCCTCCCCCCTCCTTCCTCCGGCCAGATCTGGGAGGGAGGGGGAGGGGAGCCGCCAGCCGTACGCCGCGCCACCCCGCCGCCTTCCGCGCCACCCCGTGCCGGCCGGGGAGAGGAGGAGGGGTGAGGGGAGGGGAGAGGAGGCGGCGTGAGGGGAAAGGAGGAGGCGTGAGGTGTGGGGAGGGGAGAAGCCAGCCGTGGGTGGAGACTTAGAAAAAATCAACCCCTACCCAAGTATATTTATATTTAAGTCTATTTTCACAGGCGGACCAACCATTTCACCCCGATTTATATTTTTGTCGGCGGTCATTTGGCTTTAAGAGTCATGTCCGCCTGCAAAAATGAGACCCCTACGTTGGGAAAAATGCTTTTTCTAGTAGTCACTACTACAAAAAATCGTTTTTCTGTACGAGGGGGTTGGTAGGTTCCATGTGGGCCGCTTGTGGCGGCACCTGCAAAAACCGCTCACCGGGGTCGGATCGATGAGCCGCATGTGATAATAGGTCTATTTTCGCATGCGCCCGTCTTAAGGGGCTGCATGTATTAGGGTATGCGGTTGCTTAAGACGGCCGCATGCGAAAATAGGCCCATTATCGCATGCGGCTGTCCTAAGCAGCCGCATGCGATAATGGATCTTCGCATGCGGCTGGCTTAAGGGACCGCATGCGATGATCGGCCATATATGCTCCTCCAGGCCCGAGCTTGACCATTTGAAAACGAAGCTCTCTCTCTCCTAAAGCAAGACCAATTAGGGGGGGCAGATTTTCAACTCGAAATTTTTGCTTGAACTCTATACGAAAGGTGAAGAATTCTCTCTCCTTCTTCATTTGGCTCCATTTTTGTAATATTTCGTTGGTGGAAAGTGGAGTTTTTTTAATATTTTGACAAGGTTTGTTCTAACTAGTTTTTGCAAAATCTAGCTTCAAAATATATGTTTTGATGGGCAAATTTTGCATGTAATCACTTGTACATACTAGTTACATGTATTGTTGTAATTTTTTTTGGGAGACAAATGCATTTAAACTTTTGTATGAAATACCCGCGGTCTATTTTTTTATCTGTAACTTTTTTGTCTTTATATAATTAGATGGATCGGTCGTCATGGATGTATGAGATGCGGAGAACGCAGCCGATATTTATTAAGGAAGCATCTAAATTTATTGATCAGGCTAAGGCGCATGCTTTGAGGGAGAATATGACAAAGATCTTTTGTCCGTGCCGTCATTGCAAGAATCAGAAATTGTTGGTAGATCCTGGTGAAATATTGGGTCACATAATGGAGTACGGATTCACCGCCAACTACAAGGTTTGGACCTATCACGGGGAATTCGCCAATCCGGAAGATGACAATGAAGAGTTAAGTTTCGAGATGAATGAAGCAGAGAATTTTATAATCGAAGACATGTCCCGTGAAAGAATGGATGTCGATGTTTCCACCGATAGTGATGATTTCGATGGTGGTTTTGATTTAGAGGATATACTACGCCATGTTGAACCAGAGGTGCTAGCGGGCAGGTCACGAGGATTGGAGAATTGGCAAGCATTAGAGAAGGCATCGAAGGATCTTCTTTACGATGAAACGAAGGGATGTGATAAGGATTTCACAGTCTTGCGTTCAGTACTTGAACTTCTGAGATTGAAGGCTAAACATGGATGGTCGGACACAAGTTTTAATGATCTGATGAGTTTGTTGCGTGTGTTGCTTCCTAAGCCTAACTTTGTACCATCAAACACGTATCAAGCGAAGAAACTCATATGTCCTTTATCTCTTAGTGTAGAAAAGATTCATGCTTGTAAGAATCACTACATATTATACCGTAAAGAATATGCGGACTTGGAAAGTTGCCCAACGTGTGGCACAAATCGGTATAAAACGGGGAATGGGCCCGTAGATTCAGAGTGTACCAATCCAGATTCTGATAAGGGTAAGCGCAGAAAGATTCCCTCAATGGTGATGTGGTACCTACCAATTAAGGACCGCCTGAAGCGTCTGTACTCAAACCCGATTGATGTTGAGTTGATGAGATGGCATCAAGAGAGCCAAAAGATAGATGGTATGATTCGACATCCCGCCGACGCTCGCTGGTGGAAGACATTTGATGCAAAACACCCAGAATTTGGTAAGGATCCCAGGAATGTAAGGTTTGCGTTGAGCACTGACGGAATGAACCCGTTTGGTGATTTAAGCAGCTCGCACAGCACATGGCCTGTCCTTCTCACAATGTATAATCTTCCAACATGGATATGTCAGAAACGAAAGTACATTCTTCTCATTATCCTCATACAAGGTCCAAACCAACCTGGAATCGATATAGATGTTTTCCTTGAGCCTTTGATGGAGGACATGGAGGAGCTTTGGAAAGAGGGGTTACGACTATGGGATGAGTTTAAGCGGGAGCACTTCAATCTACGTGCGATCATATTCGTTACCATCAATGACCTACCTGCAAACTTTTCATTATCTGGGCAGATTAAAGGGAAGACTAGATGTCTGATATGTTTGGAGAAAACTTCGTACAAATACCTGATGGCGACTTTGAAGACAGTGTATATGCGGCATCGACGGTTCCTACCACAAAGACATAGGTACCGTAAGATGGCTAGATTGTTCGATAATACAGTGGAGAATGACACTGCCCCAGCAGCAAGAGGTGGTACATAAGTGTATGAGATAACAAAGAAGATTAAGGTTATATATGGAAAGGAAAAGAAGAAGCCAGTAAAGAGGAAGAAAGTTGATGGTGACAACGGTACTGCGTTGCCTTTCAAGAAGCACTCAATTTTCTTCAAATACCTAGATTATTGGAAGGACCTAGAGATTCGACATGCAATTAATGTTATGCACCTCGAGAAGAACGTGTTTGATAGCACCATTGGCACATTGCTGGACATCCCGAGTAAAACGAAGGATGGATTGAAATCACGTAACGACCTTGTAGATTTGGCCATACGGCATGACCTTCACCCAGTAGTGCTGCCAAATGGGAAGACCGAGATTCCTCCTGCTTGTTACTCGCTGACACTTGAAGAGAAAAAAGCCTTCTGTAAATGTTTACAAGGGGTTAGAGTGCCTAATGGTTTCGCATCGAACATCAGGAAGCTAGTATCAATGAAGGATGTGACCATTTCTGGATACAATGCGCATGATTGTCATAGGTTGCTAATGGTATTCCTACCAATTGCTATAAGGGTAGTCAAACCAGTCCATACAAAGGTGGTTATAACAAAGTTGTGCTACTTTTTCAATCGAATTTCGCAGAAGGTATTTGATCCTCTGGAATTAGGTCCGCTTTAGACATTTGCCGTCGAGACTGTATGCCAGCTTGAGATGTATTTCCCACCATCATTTTTAGACATGATGGAGCATTTGATCGTTCACATCGTCCCTCGGATTATTGAACTTGGTCCCTTATACTTACATCAGATGTGGGCCTATGAGCGTTACATGTCGATCCTGAAAGGCTATGTACGCAATCGCCCTCACCCGGAAGGATCAATGATAGAAGAATACACAACTGAAGAGGCAGTCAAGTGTTGTATGGACTACATAAAGGATGCTAATGCCATTGGCATTCCTGTTCATCGACATGAAGGGAGATTGTCTAAAAGGGGTACTGTTGGTAGGAAGCAGTTCTTCGATAATGATTACAAAAAGGTGTCCGCGGCACACAACAGCGTTCTTCAACAGCTCGCTATCGTTGAGCCATTCATTGAGCGACACCTAGAAGAAATCAAAGCCTGCTTCCTAGGGCGGTCCAATGATTGGGTATCAAGAGAGCACAAGCGTCGCTTTCCTCTATGGTTCAAAGATCTAAACCTGCCAGTTGGTGATTCTGTGGAGGAACTTACTTTACAAAGACTGGCATATGGGCCTTCAAGTATTGTCAATTCATGGCAAGGTTACGACATCAATGGATTTACCTTGAGTACGACTACGAAGGACATGAAAAGCACCGCACAAAACAATGGGATCCGTGTCGAAGCAATTGACACGAGTGGTGAAAAGAGGTCGTATTATGGGACCATACAGGAAATATGGGAACTGGACTATGGCTTGAACATCCAGATCCCTGTGCTCCGTTGTGAATGGGTTAAAGACACAACAGGGGTTTCCGTTGATGACTACGGGCTAACGATAGTCGATCACAGTAAAACATGCCACAAGGATGATCCATGGGTTTTAGCAGAGCGTGTGGCTCAAGTGTTTTATGTAAAGGACCCTTCGGATGAAAGAAAAACTATTGTCATATCCAGAAAGCAACAGATCGTCGGCATCGACAACATCGAAGACCCCAATGATTACAACCAGTTCGACGATGTACCATTGTTTACTGATCTTCCTTTGCGAATTAAGAAGGTTGTGAGAACAATCGAGGAAGCGAATATGTCGTACGTTCGAGCAGATGGTGTTGCCAAGGTTATTAAGTCATAATTATTTTGTAACCTTTAGTTCTCATTGTGTTCCAAATGTACGTGCATGAATTTAAGTCCCCCTTATGTTGTACTCATTAGCATGTAACATTTGGTTACGAGTTTTGAGCAATTTTCATGAGTTTTCTTACTGCCAAAAATATTTGGAATTTTTGTTGTACCGAAATATTGGAAAAAAATATATAAGTACAGTTTATTTAGAGGAAAGAAAAAATATGAATTTATTTGGTAAAAAGATCTTTCCATGCGGGCGACTTAAGCCAGCCGGATGGAAATATCTTTTTCGCATGCGGTCGGCTTTACGGCCCGCACGGAAAAATGGTCTTTCCATGCGACTGGCTTAACGGCCCGCATGGAAAAATCATTTTCGCATGTGGCCGGCTTAAATCGCCCGCATGGAGAGATCATTTTTCCATGCTGGCGCTTAAACCGCCCGCATGCGATGATCTGCGCCTATATATAGGGAGCGCGGGGAGCCAAAATTTTCTAAGTCCCGGCGCCCGCGAAACCCTAGCCGCCAGGCTACCAAAATTTTCTAAGTCGCCGTCGCCGTCGCCAAGTCGTCCCCGCCACCACCGGCTCCTCCCTAAAGTCGCCCCCCTCGCCGTCGCCGTCGCCGCCGCCCGGACCTCTCCCTCCTCGCCGCCGCCAAGTCGTCCCTGCCACCACCGGCTCCTCCCCGAAGTCGCCCCCCTCGCCATTGCCGTCGCCGCCGCCTGGACCTCTACCCCCTCGTCGTCGCCGTCTCCGCCGCCCGGACCTCTCCCCCCTCGCCGCCGCCAAGTCGTCGCCGCCGGCCGCCAAGTCGTCCCCTGTCACACCCTAAAAATCTCAATTATATAAATTATTGCTTAAATGGAATTTCCAGAAATGATTTTTTAAAAGCCTAGAAGAAAAGATTTATTTTTAAATAATAAATTCCAATATAAAATTGGGCCAGATAAATTTTTATTAAATACTTTGCTTAATTCTATAATTCCTAGATTTTTCTGGGATTTATTTGAGCTAAGGAAGTATTTTTAATAAATGAAAGAGCATTTCATGAATTATTTAAATTGAAAAAGGTTTTAAAAATCTTCTTTTGGCTTTGGGCCGAAAGTTGGCCCAAAACCCCTCTCTTCTCTCTCTTCGGCCCAGTCCGGCCCAGCCCAGCCGAGCCGCGCGCGCGCGCGCCGCTCTCTCTCTCTCCTGCCGCTGACAGGTGGGGCCCGCTTGTCGGTCGTCGTCTACCTCTAGCCGGCCGCGCCCGAAACCCTAGCTGCCGCCGCCCTTCCAATTCGGCCGCGCCTTTCCTTCTCCGGCGGAATTGATTGGGGGGAAACCTTCCCCGGGATCTCCTCTACCTTTCTCTCTTTGGAATCGTCGGCTATCTCGCTTTGGAAAGGGAGGATTCGAGCTCGGATCGGATTCGGCCGAACCCGAGGTTTCCATCGCCGTCGCCGAGCCGTTGTGGGCTTCGCCGCCGCCTCCCGACCCCTATAAAAGGTTCCCCGCGCTCTCCTCTACCCTCCGCCGCCTTCGCCTTCGCCTCTCGTCGCGCGTATCGCCCTAGCGCCGTGCACCCGTGCGTCGCCGCCGCTCCAGCCGTGCGTCGCCGTCGCTCCGGTCATCGCCGTCGTTCGGGAAGGTCGCCAACGTGGTCGCCGTCGCGTCGCCGTCCTCGTCCGACCCTTCGCCGCCGCTGTTTCCCGCCGGAACGCCACCGTCATCGTCGACCCGAAGACCGCCGCCGCTTCAACCTCGCCACCGTCGCCGTCTGATCGTTTTCCGCCGCTCCTTTGGTCGCCGGTGAGTTCGCCGTGATCTCCGCATCCCGTTGCCGCTTTCCGTTCGCGCAGCCGCGCCGTAGATCGCCGGCGGGCATGCGAGTCCGAGCCGCCGTCGCCGCCGTCGGGGGAGGGGAGATGACGTCATCGCTGACGTCATCACCACTGTCGCCCGTGAGCCGGCCGTGAGCCGTTTAATCTCGGCCGTCTGTTCGGTCCGATTGATCTCAGCCGTCCGATCTTGTGAACCGCCGCCGTGGACCCGGTCTACCGTAGACCCGAGCCCGCTGACGCAATAAAGCCCTTTTTCTTTTCAAAAATAATTCATTATTGCGTCATAATTCAATTAAAATTTATATAAATGATTTAATCCGATTAAATCTTTAAAAATTCATAACTAATTCATCTTAGCTCGGATTTAGTTGGTTCAAGTCTCTAAATTTTTCTAAAATTGAGATCTACATGTTAAAAATATCCACATGTTCTGTTCATACTTGCTTATGTGCTGTTTTGGTGTTTTTGTTCTTTTCTGTTTAGAATCCGACGTTTCCGGAGAGTCCGTTTTTGCAGGAGAAGATTTAGAAGAATTCCAAGGCCAGCAAGGCAAGTCACACAGATCCTAATCAATCCTTTGAGCATGTTGATCCTGTTTAAAGCTATTGTTTCTATTCAACTATTGCATTTATTTTCGAATGTCATTGGGTGGAATTAGCCTATTGCTTGTTATAGCCCTTTTGTTCTTGATTATCTTATTCCTTGATACCTTGGGTTATTATAACTTGACTAGTTGAGCATTATAATGGTTCGACTAGATGATTAGATGTAATTGCTTAGCCATGCTTAGAAACTTTAGCACACTAATGGGATAACTTATGATTCACTATTATTTAAGGATGGCTTAATGATAGCTCATGATGGTTAATCATGATTGGTTTAGTAATTAATTTGCCAATTAAAACCTGATAATGGTGGGTTGTGAGTACATGGTTTTGATGGTCGTGCTCATGACAATTAAGGACCGGTTCACGAACTTCGGTTGTGAAACATTAACCGTGCCAACCACAAGCCAGCGTGGGCAACGGCTTTATCTTTTGCGTAGCATAGTTCATTACGGAGCACTAGACTGAGAAGTGGCGGAGATAAGCCCACGGGGGTCGCTGGGGAGTCCATGCCTTGTTTATAAGGGGGTGACTATGATCCGGGAATGGTGCACTGTAGTGAATTGTGTTGTGTGAGGGGTAATGTCACAGCTCCTTTCTGAGGTATCGTGGTGGTACTGAGGCACATGGTGACATGATGTGGGGCTGTGTCTTGTGGGTACAGTGGTACACCTCTGATCAGAGTAAAACTATTCGAATAGCCGTGCCCGCGGTTATGGGCGGGTCTAACAATGTCTTTCGTGATTAGTCTCACCCTTCACACCATAATAAAAGATGCTATAATTGGTAATAATCTGATTAGCTCCTGGTTTGGAATGGTATATTCCTGGTTTGGAGATAGAATTGTGCAGCCGGGATTGGTTGTACAGAATGGTTGGGCCTATACAACATGGTATGTTGTATGGTGTTGGATTAATACTGTTTAATTAATTTTCTACTGTTTTATTAAATTCTGAAATATTTATTAAATGATGTTTAGCAAAGAAGCCTATATTATGCCATCCTTGGTTATCCTGTGCACTTGCATATTTGCTGCGTGGCTTGCTGAGTATGTCATATACTCACCTTGCAATCATTCATCAGAGGAGGAGGTCTACAGTGAAGCTGATGGTGGTGAGGATTTGGCGTAGTCCTTGTCAAGCTGCCTGTGGAGTGGTGTCGTCTGCGCTGTTTATTTTTATTTTCCGCTGCTTAGATCTTTATTGTTTGAGAGGAACTATCCACCTCTGTAATGACAATTTATTCGCTTATTAATTAGAGTAATAATTGTACTCTACTATCAATTTGTTATTGTGTGCCTCGGCTGATGCCTGGACGAGGGTTTACACACATGTAAGCGTTTGGAATTTTGGATAGAAATTCCGGGCGTGACATCCCCGCCACTGCCATCTCCTCCCCGAAGTCGCCCCCCTCGCCATCGCCGTCGCCGCCGCCAGCACCTCTACCCCCTCACGCGTCGTCGCCGCCAAGTCCTTCCCGCCACCGCCGGCAATACCTCCTCCGATCCAAAGTCCCCGGTAACATTTACTTTAAAAAAAAGAAATGTGAAATGTGCAATTGTGGATCGTGGATTGTTTAATTGTGGGTCATGGATTGTGATATGTGCAATTGTGGATTGTGGATTGTTTAATTTTGAGAATGTTTAATTGTGGATTGTTAAATTAGGACTTATGTTAAATGGAGATTTATGTTTAATTGGGAGTGATGTTAAATTGGGACCTATGTTAAATTGTGACTTATGTTTAAATTGAGACTTATGTTAAATTGGGATTTATGTTAAATTGGGATTTATGTCAAATTGGAACTTATGTTAAATTGGGATCTATGTTAAATGGAGATTTATGTTTAATTGGGACTGATGTTAAATTTGAACCTATGTTAAATTGAGACTTTTGTTAAATTGGGAATTATGTTAAATTGGGACTTATGTTAAATTGAGACTTATGTTAAATTGGGACTTATGTGAAATTAAGTATTGAGACTTATGTTAAATTGAGATTTATGTATAATTGGGACTCATGTTAAATTGGGACTTATGTCAAATTGGGACTTATGTTAAATTGAGATTTATGTATAATTGGGACTTATGTTAAATTGGGACTTATGTCAAATTGAGACTTATGGGAAATTAAGTTAAATTGGGACTTACGTAAAATTGGGACTTATGTCAAATTTTTTTACGTCAAGTTGGAAGATGTCGAACGATAAGGTTCCATCGAACGCACCAATAGCGCCTCAAGAAGATAACGATCCTCAAAAATCCGGTAGCAACAAGCAGCCAGACGCTCCTAGTGAAGAAACGTGGCGCACACCAAGTGACCCGTTTCCAATGGAAATAACACAAGTCGCCCCTCGCGATGATGATCTGGACTACATACCTATGGAATAGGCCATAAGTGCTGAAAATCGTTAGCCATGTATTATTTCCTAACTATGATGTGACATGAACCTAATGGTGTACAGAGTTACCTATTCTGTGCAGATGGTAGTCCGACGCCGCTCGAAATGTAAAGCCGCGAGGAACAGGAGAGGAAGAAGTTGAGATGGACACCACTACGTCTGCACCTAAACGTACAGAGACATCTGCAAGTGCAGGCGGGAGTGGGAAAAAAGACATGGTGAGAGAAGCAAGAATAAATTACCCAAGGAAACTTACAACGTGATTGCTCTCGATTAGGATGGGAAGCCCGTCGAGCCACCAATAGTGCGGTACAAGTTTAGCAACGCCTGTGGCACTCTAGTCAGGACGCGTTGTCCCATTAATGTCAAGTTGTGGGAAACGGTGGACGACAACATCAAGACACTTCTCTAGAATGAGTTGCAGAAGTATTTTGTGTTCCCTCCTGGATCAGAGGTCAGGGGGAGAGATTACGCACTTCAAAAAATTGGGAGATCGATGGCGATAGTGGAAGTCCGATCTAAATAGGGATTATGTTCAGAAGAATCTCCCACCGTTCACGGATTATGGACATATACCGCAGGCTAACTGGGATACGTTTGTTGCAGATCATACAACAGCTGAAGCATTGGCTTTGAGGAAAAAAAAGTCCGAGCTCGCGAAGAAGAACAGATATCCCCATAGATTGGGGTCGAGCGGATACGCTGGTCACGTCAATCAATGGCGGGAGATCGAGCAAAGATTTGCCGCGGCTGGCAAACCCCAGCTGGTAGACCCCATGGTTGAACGTAGCAAGAACTGGGTTTGGGCGCGCAGCACAGGTCAAGTCTCGGATGAGGGAAACATACTATTCGAGACTCCAGACATAGAAGAAGTGACTACTAATTTGCAGCAGATAGTCGAGAAAGAAAGATCAGGACAGTTCGTCCCATGGAGGGAGCGAGAACAACTTACTGCGGCGTTGGGGACCGCCGAACACTCTGGACGTGTAAGGGGTTTGTCCTCAAAGACGAGTTGGAAGATAGGGTTTCCACAAGACGCACCAAGTTATAAGAAGAGAGACAAATACAAAGAACAACTATCAGACAAAATCTATGCGCAAGTGAAGGATCAGTTCTACTCGTTGGCAGCTGAAAACCCGACAGCCTTTCCAAGGTTATTCCCTGATGGCCAGCAACCCACACAATCCGCACAGCAAACAACTAATGTACCCAGCAGTGTAGGCTCAGTGCAGACAACTCCCTTCCCTGTGGATAGTATAACTGGACCAACTCCGTGCAGTCTCGTCGTACCAATCGGCCGCGCTGGAAAGACTAAGGAGGTTGCAACGGGTTTAGCGATACCCGGACGTCAATTCCACAACACGGCAATCCCTGAGGATTGCGCAAGGGTACAGGTCGCCAAGGACCATAGCGACCACGTTTCCTTGGAACTAGACATACTTGCACCTGAGGGGATTGAACTTCTCGGTGATGCAGTGAATCAGTTTATCTTGTGGCACCGCAGAGACATAATCCTGACCGCGGTCGTTCTAGCAACAGGATCTTCAACTCCATCCTCATCGCAGGCAAGGATAGCTGCCGCTCCTGCACCACCGTCGCCTCCTGAACCACCGTCACCTCAACATCCGTCGTCACCACCACCGCTTAGGTCACCGCCTTGCCAACCTACACCACCACCCTCCCCTTCTCAACAGCCGCCTCTCCCGGCCCCGCAACCAGTTCAAGCCTCTCCCACCTCCCCAGCTAAACAGCATGCTCCCCTGGCTCTGCCCTCAGTTCAAGCCTCTCTACCTACACCCCAATCTGCTCTGGTAGAACAAGTGCACATACCAGAAGGTACTACATCCGAACAGAAGTCTAATCTTTTGGAACCTCGTCGTATAATTCCAAAGTTGATATCGACATACGACCCAAAGGAGATTGACAAGGATAAGGAGAAGTTCATGTTTTCAGCTTTCAGGAATTCTGAGAAGAGAAAAGAACTTGTCACGTCTTGTCAGACTCCCAGAAGTCAGTACTAGCGGCCCAAGATGAAGTGCAATCCTAGTTATCTGTCGATGTGCCTGAAACTTATGAGTATGGCAAGCCATTCTTGCCAACTTATCTTATGAATAAGCTACCATGGGAAATGAGGGTAATGCACGAATGGTATATGAAGGCATCTAGGAAAGGTCTCGGTTTCATAAGCATCGCCGTCCCGGAAGGGCTTTCATGAGTGGTCCTAATGGGATATTTTTTATCTCTTTCCAAGACCTTTACGTCCTCTACAAGCTAGATAAAATGAACGTTAATCTCGTTGCAGCGTTCTGTCTGTAAGTCTGAACTCTTTATTACATGTTATACGTATCATTCCAAACAAATAAACCAGATCTCATTTCTTCTTTGTTCATTGTACAGTATGCAATTCCACGAAGCTGATAGAACTGGAGCAAAGGTTGGATACATCGATCCAACAAGAATATGCAAAACACAACACACCGTAGAGCTGAGAGAGGACTGTGAGCAATCGGTTGGCAAGACCCCTAAAGAAAAGGAAGAATATGTGAAGACATTGCACAAGAGGAAGAAGCTAGAAGTAGCAACATACTTGGCAATAGCAATGTTGGCGCACTCCGACAAAGATGTCTTAATGGTCCCCTACGCGTTCACGTAAGCTTTCTCTTCTTTTTGTTTAATTAATTTATCTTCTTCGGAATTTTCTGTCTCAAATAAGCCTATCTTATATGCAGAGACCACTACATATTATTCCTTGTATATCCGAAAGACCAATTGATCATATCATTGGACCCCGCACACTATGACAAGGAGATATTTATGGAATTCCTCACTATTTTGAATTTGTAAGTGATAAACATTTCATTAATATAAATTGTTTAGGTCGATCATCAATCTTCTAACTAGTAATAAAACAATTGTTTCCTTCAAACAGAGCACACAAGTACTACCGCAAAAGAGGTGGACCAGTACATATTCCATCCCAGAAGCAGTTATCCGTCAGGACTGGCTGGCCGGTACTATCAAATCTATACCAATACAACTAATTATCGAACAATACATATATACTAAATATATCTACTGAGATCGGTCCCCATAATTATATCGCAGTGCTACAAACAACCACCAGGAACCAACTTGTGTGGTTATTACGTGTGCGAGATGCTCAGAGTAAATAGGAGGTACAAAACAACCAGTAACCGAGTAAGTCATCGAGCTCTTCTCTACAAAGAAACCCATCTCGCACACACTTCTCATTGAGTACCATTTTATTTTCCTTTCTGTGCGTAGATCCCCGAAATCCCATATATTGCACAACGATTCAACGACAGTACTATCTTGAACGTGGCCGCTGACCTCTGCCGATTCATCCGTCACGATGTCTGCAACGCAAGAGGTCTCTTCTACGACAACCAGAGCGAACTCGCAATGGACGACAAATTTAAACCTCTCAGAGAGTGGGAGAAAGAACATATGCAATGACATGTACACTACTTATACATATGATGAAAAAACTGTGGCACTTGTATTATATATTTCGTATGTAAATTACGATTGAATTTATGGTTATGTATTACATGTTTGTTACTGCGGCACTTGTCTTATCTCATATGCTTACTATTCCGAAATACGATAATAAATCCCTCAATAATTTAATATTAATTACGAGACACATCTCACCAAAAGGCTAGAATAAATATTATTTGAGCTATTTGGAAATTGAATTTCGCATGCAGTCTACTTAAGACGCCCGCATGTGAAAATAGATCTTCGCATGTGGTCTTGTTAAGTCGACCGCATGGGAAAATATATCTCCGCATGCGGCTTCTTAGATGGACCGCATGCGAAGATCTATTTTCGCATGCGGCCGTCTTAAGTGACCGCATGCGAAGAACGATCTTCGCATGTGGCTGGACCGGCCGCATGCGCAAATGGTGATCTTTGCAGACCATTTCGCGCATGCGGGCTGGCCAACCGCATGTGAAGATCGATTCCGCCTGTATGCAAAAACGCTTTCTATAGTAGTGAGTGTTAATTATTATAATATTACGTGATAATAAAATATTAGCATGCTCAGTAATTTTTTTTTCTATGTTCGTCATTGTGAGCCAATATGCAGTATGTTAACTATAGCCTTCGTTTTTCATTAATTAATTACCTCATGTCTTCAACTTTACTCCATAGCGCACAAACTCTCTCAATATTTGTTTTTAACAATTTATTGGGGGGTTGCTAATCCAAACTTTTAGTAAACAACATAGCATAGCACTTGCTCCCTCGTACAGTAAGTAATTAACCAACAAAAGGGTTTGGTGTAGCACTGAATTTTTAGTCACCATTTCATGTACTTACATCTTCCCCTGCCACCGCATAAATACACGTGACAACGCATGGGATTGGGAGCAAAATCACATTAGCCATCAGTTCACTTCAGTTTACTAAGAGGAGAGTGCAAAGGAGGAAGCCCATGAGGATCACGAAACATGATCTCATAAGAATAGGACGCATCAGGAACACAAACCATAGAGTGATATGACAACAAGGCACAAATTATGAAACCTATGCTAGAATGAACGTTCAGTCCCGGTTCCTAGACTGTGCAAAAGTTTGAGTTCGGTGAAAAGTGTGTCCTCTTCCATCCATTGGAACAAGAAAAGAAGTTGAAGGAAGGGGAGAATACAGCAGCAACGTACCGAGCTGGAAGCAACGAATGTTCTGGCAGCAAGGCCGTAGCGGGGGAGAGCTGAACCAATTGACAAAGTTGATGCCCAATTCGGCCCAACGACGGACACAGCATGAGATGATTGATACCCTTAGGCAATATCAGTAAATCGAAGAATCAATTATGCACACGCTTCCCTTAAAGTAGTGCTCATCAAGAAGCCATCCACGTACACTGCCATGTCACTAGGCTATGCCAAAAAAAATAACCCTAAATGTGTTTTGCTTGGCATTGTCACTTCATTATACAGTTAACTGGTGTACCGGCCTGTCATTTTATTTGTTTTAGGGTTTATTAATTATAGCACTCCCTCCGTTTTAAAATAAGTGCAGTTCTATACTGTTCGTGTCTAACATTTGGCCATTATTCGTCATATTTAAAAATTTATTATGATTACTATTTTTGTTGTTATTAGGTGATAAAACATGAATAATATTTTATGTGTGACTAATTCTTTTTAATTTTTTTATAAATTTTTTAAATAAGATAAACGGTTAAACGTTGGACACGGATACCCACGGCTGCATATATTTTGGGACAGAGGTAGTGTTACTTAATAATTAGCAGTACTAAGTACGTACAAACTTCTGTGTCTTTTTTCTCGGTTCACTGCTGGTACCTACCTGCATTTTTTTCATTATTTGGTAGATAGTCTCCCTCTGTCTTCAACTTAAATCCATAGTGCATCAGAGCATGCTCAAATTGGCCTTAATATATATGTTTAACAATTTAATCAGTGGTTTACTTTTTCTGAAACTTTCAACCAGTTGGTTTCTAGTCAAAAACTAGATAAGTACTAAACAATTAGTCAAAACTAGATAGTAGCACTTGTACAATAAGTAATTAACACACAAATTAATAGCGGATGGTGTAGCACTGAATTTTCAGTCATCACTTCGTGTGTAACCTATTTCTTGCCTTGACACCGCGCATAAATAGATGACTTCATGGTGTTTCCTTGAAGAACCAACATTCCTTTCTATATAGGAGCAGCCTTTTTCTAGTTGTATATATAAGTTTTTTCTCGATCTTTTCGATTTTCGGTTTCTTTCTCCCTTGTCCACTGGCAATGACCTACCGGCCGGTTGCGTTGTGTAATTGAAACATTGTTTTCCTCTGTATATCGATGTACAATCCTTTCGCGCATTCGCGAAGAAAAGAACCAACATCTCCTTCCATTCACCTAAGTTTCCCTAAGAGAGAAGTGTGCAAGGAGGAAGCCGATCGATGAGGATTCATGCGATGTGATTAATTGATCTCATCGGAATAGGACGCATCATGAACTCGAGCAGAAGGTGGTTCTATTTCCTGAGTACAAATAATGAGTCTCTAGCTAAGATGAACGTTAAGGAGGACAGCTTGTCTGTTCTCTTCCGGTTCCTAGTCCGTGCAAGAGCTTGCAGTTTTGGTGGCCGAGCAGGGAACCCATGTTCTCTCCGGTTCGTCCAACAGCAATCTTGGATGGTTGTGGAGCAGGGAACGACGTCGTCCCTTTGGATTGGATGATTATTTGGCAAGATGAGAGTTAAATTGGCACGTCAGCTAGCCTTTGTTAGTGTAGCTTGTGCGAGTAACACCATAAAAATGCAGATTTTTGTGGCACCCCTTTGTGTACGTGTCGAGGAAGAATAAGATGTGGAAGATCTCTGTTCACGCCACTATTGAATGACACAAACTCATTTCGACTGTTAAATTCACTTACCTTCCATATGTGTGCTTGACTGCTCTTGTGCTATTATTTTACTAGTGATTTGTTTAAAGAAAATCCATTCTTGTGAAATTCAATGGTCTTGGCAATCAAGGACATTCCAAACGTACGTGTGATGAAGAAAAAAACAATAGAAATTTCAAACACAATAAAACATATATAAAAGACGTACGGGAAAACCTGGGATACTTTTGACCAATTTAAAAAAATATATCTCTAGAATTTCATATGGCAAAAGTGTGAACACAAAGCTATGTGACACTAGCGTAAACGTGATACATGTCCCTCCGTCTGAGCAAAATTCTCCTAATAAAATCTGGCATACATGACTCAGTTGCAAGCTACTTGAAACAAGAAAATAAGAGTCGATTCTGCCTATACCGATCGTAATGACAAGACATACAAGTCAAACACCGCGTGCATGTAGAGGTGTACTTCAGATTTATTATACTAGAAAATATCACATTATATTTTAGATTATTTTTTTTATGAAACGGATAAAGTAGAGCACATGATTAATTTTCGATGAGGATATTCATAAATAAATATACTTGGCTTCGTTAAGGTTGGACATAGGAGGCTAGCTTGTGCTGTGCAAAACCAAACTTTAGCTTGCACCTTCTGTAGCTGCAAGCAACGAACTGCGGATTGGGGAGAGAGCGTCAAATTAACCATCTGTTTAGCTTCCAGTGGGAGTAGGAAGCAACGGGGAATTTAGCCGAAGTCAGTGCGTCGGTGAGTGCTAGCGAAGACGAGGCCACTCCATATGCAAGAGATGATCATCGAGCGCCTGAAGATGATCAAGCCCAGAAGAAGAAGAAACTGAAGCGTAACCATAGAGAGAGAAAAACCAGTACATAAGTGAGTACGTGGGACGCTGCACTTCTGAGACTTAATTGCTTCCTTTACTACGGAGTATGGAAAATGCTGGATATAGGAGAAGCCTTATAATATGTTATTATCTTATATGTATTTAGTTACATTGACTTTCTCGTGAGGTATATATATATAGATATATATATATATATATTATATAATATCTATATAGATATATATATATATATATTATATAATTATATATATATATATTATAATTATTATATTATAATAATAGATATATATCATCTCATATCTATCTATATTATCTATATATATCTATATATATATCTATATCTTATATATATATATATATATACTATATATATCATACTGGATATAGGAGAAGCCTTCATATATGTTATATTCTCTTATATTGTATTTCGTTACATTGACTTCCTCGTGAGGTATATTATATATATATATATATAGTACTATATATATATATATATATTATATATATATATACTATAGAGTAGATATATATATATATATATATATATATATATATATATATATATATATATATATATATATATAAGTACAGATGAGGTAAAATACTTGAAGTACAAAACAAGTTAGACAAGTTATAGCAGATTTTTTTTATTTTTTTTAGAGAAAGGTATTTTTTACCGGGCCTCTACATCCTATTGGATATATATAGCCATTGAAATAGGGAACTTAGCCCCGCGAACAATCCAATCTAAAATTCGCTCCTATGGAGATTTGAACTCAGAACCTTGGGGTACTACTCAGATCACTGCAACCACTAGGCTACGTAACTTGAGAAGTTATGGCAGATTTATCTTTAAGATTCTATATCTAGAATTTCATTTTAACTTTAGGATTGTATATTTGTATGTTATCTTTATGGTTGCATTTGACTATTAACTCTAACCACACATATTTTACTTCTAACAATGAGTACTCTGTACTCAATACAAGTGGGAAGCAAATCAGCCGGCAGGGTAGCGCAGGAGCAATGTTGTGCCTTCTGCCTTGTGCGTCACCCATGACGAACACCGTATACTGGCTTGGTGTTGTAAAATCAAAGGTGTTTTTGATTATTATTTTGTGATGAACAATTGGCATTGAAGATTATTGGTTTTGATATTTGGAATTTATTTACGAAGTGGTTTTGGAGATGGTTGGATTTCACAGGTGAATATACAGGTACTGCTGATTTGGGACCGGTCAGACCGGGCATGTGCTGCCGGTCAGACCGGCGTGTATCGTGTGGTCAGACCGGCTCAGCCTGCGGTCTGACCGGCCGACTCTGTGTCAGTTTCGGTTTCAGGTTGTTTGTTTGGATATCCGTGATTATTTCATGATTATGGCTTCTAGATGGATACTATACGTATGTAATACTGTTGTTTGCTATTAATGAGTCAAGTTGGAGATAGCTTGGTCTCGGAATATGATTTATTTGTTTATTTCATGTGTAGGTGACTCGATGCCTCGGGAGAGTATTTGCGGTGATGGACCGGGAGTCGGCTTGGGGATAAGACGACGTCCGTGGTGGTCAGAGATCATGCGGGATACTTAGGCTAGAGTTGATGCACGTGGTTGATGGAGATTCCATATGGCATACGATGGAGTTATTATGTGCGTATGGGATGCGGAGTCGAATTTGGAAGGAGTCCAAATTTGGTATGAGTGGTTATGTAAAGTTTGTTTCTTGTACTAGAGGGTTTCCTAAGGTGTTTAGGACTCCTAGTATGGGTTTGGTTCGTGGCTTTAGGCTGCCTACCTCGGGTATAAATAGAGGGGGGAGCGTGAGGCTTCCCGGTATCGCTTTTGAGAGCAATTGAGTTGAGTTTTGAGTTTAGTCGAAATTTTTGTAAGGAGTGTTGTTGGTGCACTTTGTAAACACAGAGAGAATCAATAAAGTCGTTATCTACTTTAAGAGTTCTTCGATTTGTGTTCACCGGGTTTCAGCGGTCTAACCGGCGATATACCGGCGGTCAGACCGGCGGCAAGCGGCGGTCAGACCGGCGGCGGCGACAGCGAGCGGCAGCTGATCTTGGTGGTCAGACTGATTGATCTACACTGGTCAGACCAACGACATAGGCGCGATCAGACCGGCAGGACAACTTCGGTCAGACCGATCTCCATCGATTTCGAGGGTAACTTTTATTTCCGCTAAAAGTTTCCGGTTTTTGGGTATACCAACCATTCACCCCCCCCCCTCCCCTCTGGTTGGCTTAGTTATTGGGATTCGATCCTACAGGTGTCCCTTTGTTTACTTTAACATAAGGGCTTCTATGACATTTCTGAGGTGAATATCGTATCGCGATAGAGCTAAGATCACTACTCCCTTCATTTTTAAATATACATCAGCGTTGACTTTTGTTACAATCTTTAATTATTCATCATATTCAATTTTTTTTTTGCAAATCTTAAAAATATAAGTAATGTTAAAGTTCTTTTAGTAATAAACAATAATGAAAAAAAAGACATTAACTTTATTTTTTAAAATAAGACGAATGATCAAGTTGTAAAAAATCAATAACAATATATATTGAAAAACGGAGGTGGTACATGGCCTACCACTCCTTTTTTTTAACGGAAAACAGCACTAGAGTGCCTTTTCATTGAATAGAGCAGGAGAAAATACAAACCCCTAGAGGTAGAAGGAAAACGGAGAACCACTATAGCTGTACACTATACAGAGTGCGGGATTAACTCACGCAACCGCTTAGCTCCTGCTAAAGCCCAAAGACTCGCCTCCTCTTTGATTTTCATTAGTAGGAAGTTCGTTGCCACCTCTTTGTGATTCCTCTCTTTCCAAATTTCCCAGACGACTAACAGAATGAGCGATCGAAGTCCTTTTTTCGGGACACTAGGCGTGTTTGCAATGTTCTCCCACCACTGTTTGACTGACTGGGCTTCCTCCCATTCCGTTGGGTCCATCTGCTGATAGCCCACCCATGCAGAGACGAGGTGCCAAATCCTCTTAGTGTATCTACAAGTGGCAACAAGGTGCAATGCCGTCTCAGTCTCGCGGCGGCAAAGAGGGCAACAACATTGTTCTGCCATCCCCTGGTCGCAGGCCGGTCTGAAGTCCAGACTCTGTTCTCAATGATGAGCCAAGCATGAAATTTGCATTTCCCCGGCGCCTAGTCTTTCCAAATCAAGGAATTGAAGTTTGTGCTCGGCGCCCCGCTGCACTATGCATGGTAAGCCAAGGAGGCCGTGTAGTGCCCGTTGTTTGTGAACTTCCAAGTAATCTGATCTGGTTCTCCAACGTCTAAGTGCACATTTCGGACCGCTTCCCACAGTACGACTAGCTGTTCGACGAGGTCGACTGTGATAGATGATTGTGAATCAAGCTTCAAATCTTGCACCCAGGCGTCCTCCTCCTTTCCTTGCCGAAGGGATTTTCCTCTGTTTTTTGAGATCGCATAGACAAGCGGCATGAGGTCTTTGGGTCTTCGCCCACCAATCCAAGCGGACTCCCAAAATCGCACCGTGTTTCCGTCCCCTATTGTTATGTTTGTTGAGGCGGCGAAGAGGTTCCTATCTATTTCATCACATGGCGTCTCCAGCCCCACCCAAAGTTTGATCTGGTCCTTCCATTCATGCCACAGCCATCTCAACCTCAAGGCCCTCGTGAATTTGTCCAGATTTAGGACCCCCAATCCTCCTTGGCTGGTCGGCATGCACGTCTTTGTCCAATTGACCTTGCATTTCCCTCCGGTAATATCACCCGTGCCTGCCCAGAGGAAGCGGCGCTGCTGCTTGTCTAGCTGCTCGAGGGATTCCTTTGTGATTTTCAGAGCGGTCAGAAGGTAGATTGGTTGCGCCGTTAGCACAGATTTGACGAGCGTAGTTCTTCCAGCCGCTGCCATATTTTTTCCTCTCCAGCTTGCTACCCTTCCGGAAATTTTGTTAAAGACAGGTTGCAAGTCCACCTTCCGCAATCTTCCCAGAGCTAGGGGGAGGCCCAAATACTTGATGGGGAAACTTGCCCTCACCACAGGGACGCCCTCAAGAACCTCATTCAACTCGATGCCGCCGCATCTGATGGCCGCCAATTGGGATTTCTGAAAATTGGTGACGAGCCCAGTTGCAGTGCCGAAGTGCTGCAGGATGTGCGTGAAGGCCGTAACATCGCCTCGGGTGGGATTAATGAAGATGATGGCGTCGTCTGCGTACATTGAGATCCTTAGCCTAGTTGTTCTCCCCCGAATTTTCGAGATTGCGCCGAGCTCTGTAGCCTTGAAAAGGATTCGCTGAAGGGGGTCAATCGCAAGTATGAAAAGGAGCGGCGATAGGGGGTCCCCCTGCCTAAGGCCCCTTCCGTGCTTGATCCGCTGCCCTGGCAAGCCGTTGAGAAGTACTTGGAAGGTGGAAGTTGATAGCAGAGCTCCCAGCCAATCTATCCACTTTGTTGGGAAACCCCTTTGCTGCAGCAAGGCTAGCAGGTAATCCCAGCGAACTGAATCAAAGGCCTTGGTTATGTCTAACTTGAATATTAGCATCGCCCGCCTCAATCGATGGTATCTTCTGGTCATGTTTCTCACGAAGAGGAAGTTGTCATGTATGCTTCTCCCTTTTATGAAGGCACTTTGGTTGATCGAAATCAAGCTGTGCATATGAGGCCTTAGTCGCAACGCAAGCATCTTGGAGAAGATCTTAGCGATACTGTGGATTAGGCTGATTGGCCTGAATTCTGAAACGCCCTCGGCCCCCTCTTTTTTTGGAATTAGGACGATGTTCGCAGAGTTGATCAGATTCAGGTGTGCACATCTGAGATTGTAAATGGAGTTGAAGACCAGAAGGACTTTAAAGAAAATCCCGTTGAAGCCGTCTGGCCCCGGAGCTTTGTCACTTGGCATTTCCTTGATTGCTTGATGTACTTCCTGTTCAGAGAAGGGCTCCCCTATGGTGGCTAGGTCAATCGGTGAGATGTCAAGGGCATCCCAATTTAGCTCATTTGGTCTTGGCGCCGGCCGCCCCATTATGCTCGCAAAATGGTCATGGATCGTTGCTTCCTTCTCCCCATGTGTCACAGCCCAACCATTGTCTTTTTTCAGCCGATGAATGGTGTTCTTTCTTCTTTGCGCATTCATTTTGAGATGAAAAAACTTTGTGTTCGCATCTCCCTCACGGATATGTGTTACTCTGGAGGCCTGCTTTTTCCTTGCCCGCTCAATGGAAGCGAGGCCAAGGATCTTACGCTTGAGGGCTGCTCTTAGTCTTGTTTCCTGGGCAGAGAGGTCTCTATGTTCTTGTGCCACATCTAGTCTTTTAATGACGTCGAGCGCCATGTGAAACTACAGTTTGGCCTCGGTGCAGATTCCTTTTGCCCATTCTCTAAGACAGGTCGCGGTGCGATGAAGCTTTTCATTTAGGCGGTGCATAGGCTCTGTGTGTGACGAAGGCTGACACCAGGCATCCTGGACCTTGTCTTTGAATCCTGGAATTCTTGTCCAGAAGTTCTCAAACTTGAAGGCACTCGGCCTACGTGGACATTGGGGGTCGGAGAGGACTAGAGGGCAGTGGTCAGAAGGCCCTGTGGGTAGGGCGTGAAGGACATGGTGGGGGAAGGCCAAGTTCCAAGTCTCGTTGCAAAAGTAGCGATCTAACTTGACAAGTGTAGCCCTTCGTCGTTCGTTGCTCCAGGTGAACTTCCTATTTTGCAAGGGAATCTCATGCAGTTCACATCGATCGATTGTTGAGCGAAAGCGTCTCATGCGTGCAAGGTTGACGTTGCTGTTGTTTTTGTCCCTTGCGCGATAGATCATGTTAAAATCTCCAAAGACAAGCCATCCATCCTCGGGGTTGGGCCTTATTCTTCTGATGTGCCGAAGGAAGGCGCTTTTGAGGTGGTGCCTTGTGGGCCCATAAACTCCGGTGAGCAGAAATGTGGCCCCTATGAGTATGACCGTCACTTGCGCAGAAATCGAGAAGCGGCCGACTCGGACCTCTTGGACGTCAAAGAGGTCCCCCCTCTTGTGCCTCTTGCCGGTTTAAAGACAAATTTGTCGAGCTTGTAGCCTCCTAAAAAGCGGGCGAGACCGTCATCTATATTATGTAGCTTTGTCTCTTGGAAGCATGCCAAGCTGCACTTCGTGACTGCCATAAGCTCATGGATCGTGTTACAGCGCGCAGCCGAACTGAGCCCCCTCACGTTCCAGGAAATAATATATAGGCTTTGCATCATTTTAGTAAAATTGATCTCCGTATTCGTTGCCCACGAAGGGGGTGGGCTGCTTGGTCTTGTGTTGGGGCGGCGGCCCAAACAGTCAGCAGGCGCTGGCCATGGCCATCCCAGCCGCTGGGCCTGCGCAGGAGGGCACATAGAGGCCCGGGAAATGCCAAGGAGGGGGCGGCCTGAGGCCCATCGGCCGGTTCAGGGAGAAACAAGCGGAGGGGGGCGGCTTGACGATCGGAGAGAGGCCCATTAGGCGGCCCACATCGTGTCTGGCCTGGTTCGCTGGAGAGGCCCAGGAAGCGACTGGACTGGTTCGACAGGTTCACAGTGCCCCGAAGGTGTTCGACGTAATATGTGGCCGAAAATTTGGCGGTGAAGTCCGCCGGAGCTAGCGCCGATGCAGGTAAAGACGATGCGTAGACAAGATGTTCACAGAAGACGCCACACTGCAGGGGAAATAAACGAGGTTCTTGACAACATAAACGAAGAGGTTCTTGCGACGCCGCTGGCTCGGCTGCAGGCAGGCCGCCGGCGATCCAGCTTGACACGGAGGGGATTGACACGGAGAGGATAGCTCGCAGGCCACCAGCACTCCATCCACCCAACAAAAGACGACGATACATGGAGCAATGAAGGCTCCCATTCCAGGTCCGGTCAAAACCGTGACACATTAGGCGGCGTTCTCCTCCACCTCATCGGCCGCTTCCGCAACTCCTTCACCTACCAGAGAGATCAGTGCCGCGTCCATGGCGTCCTGCTCGTCGTCGTCGATGCCAAATATCGCAGTGAGGGCGGCGATGACGTGGGGTGGCAGCGGCCCATTGAACATGGCGATGTATTGGGCGAGGACCTGCTCGATCGATGCGCCGTCTTCGTCGTTGAGGATCCCGAGCCTCTTGAAGAGAACTCGCTGGCACCGCTCCATCGTCGGCCTTGAAGTCTGCTTGGCGATGCGTTCGCTGCGCCGGGTGGCCTGACCGCATTTCCTTGGCCGGATCTTGAGCCGCCGCGTCAGCTGGATCGGATGCGCGCACGGCGATCTTGGCGGCGACGCTGGTGGCGAGGCGAGAATCGCTCGCGGCGGTGATGCAAACAGGGCATCGAGGATGCCCGTCGAGTTCGGCGATGCCGGGACCGCCACCTGAGAAGACTGGATGGGGGACGGAGTAGGTGGGAGCGGCGCCAGATGGCTGCCGCTGCCATCCTTGTTGCCCCCTTCCGCCACCACCTCCCTCAGATCGTGCATGAGGCTGACTTGGCTTTCGAGGGGAAGCAGAGTCGGCGAAGCATGAGGTGACGGTGAGGCGGCCTGCAAAGGCGGCACGTCCCCCACTGGGCAGTCTGTCGCCGCCGTCGCCGCCAGCTCGAGCCGCAGCAGCGCTTCTTCAACTTGTTGGCATGTGGTCGCCGCAGTCGGCGGTGGCAGGCTCGACTTGATGCGCGCGAAGACGCTCTCCACCGGGATCGGCTTCCAGGCCGCATTGCTGAACCAGGCTTCATTCCTTGGGTCCGCCGGGAGAGCGTGCTCCGGGAGTGGCAGCATCCCCGCCAGAGCCTTGTCCGCGATGAAGGAGAGCCGTCGCAGCTGGTCCACTGACGATGGCAACTGGGGCTCCTGCAGCGAGAAGGGGGAATTGTGCAGGGCGTGCAATAAGCGGAACTCACCTACCTCTGCTTGGAGCGCACTGCCGTGCAGAGCAAAGGCGTCCGTCGAGGAGAGCTGCTTGCTCGAGTCGTAGATAGTGTCAGCCGGTCTCCGTCTACCGCCGCCGTAGCGGCTAGAGACCCCCCTGTCCCGCCGCCGCGGGGAGCGCGTGCGCTCGCGGCGGTAGTCATTGTCGCTTGCCCGCCGCTCGGCACGGCCGCGGCCAAGATCGCGGTCTCGGTCGTCGCGATCATCGTCCCGATCAGTGCGGCGCCAGGGTCGCGGGTGGTCGTTGCTGGACCCCCGTCGCCTACCTCGCCCGCCCCGGTCGCGGCCGTCACGGTCCTCGCAATCGTCGCCTCGACCGCGGTCATCGTCCCGGTCACGTTCCTCACGATCTTCGTCCCGGTCGTCATCAAAGTCATCACGGTCGTCGTCGTCGCGAGGGCGCCCGCCCCGCGCCGCGCGCCCACGGCGAGTGCGGCCGTCCCTGGTGCCGTGGCCGGACCGGCGGTCGTCGTGGTGATCGCGGCGATCGTCCTCGTGGCGAACGACTTCCCGCTCAGTGCGAATCGGATGCATTGGGCCTTCCGGCTTTTCCATTGCAGTGGGCTAACTTGGATGCAGTTTGCAGTCGGTCAAGCTTGCTGAGTCGACCTAGCCCAGCAGCAACTTACTGTTCCAGCCTTCTAGTAGATAGCCCCAAATTAACCGATCGTCCACTGCTCCATGCATTGGTTGCTTGTCTCCACGAGATAAATATCCAGTGTAATTGGTTGGTGTACACTGAAATGCTGCTAGTTAGTACTTCGTCTGTTTCAAAATATAACAATTTGTTTGTTAGCATAAGATGTACGTGGACAGAAGAGGAAACAAGAGTTGAGTGTAATATTTGCAGTTCAACGATGGTGGCGAAGACAAGATCTACTATTCTACTAGGAATAGGATGTATCGAGAATATATTAGAGGTGAACTAAGTTTGTATAGAACAGCTCGAGTAGATGTCTTGTGTGCCAGCAACAGGTAACCGGCACATTGCGAAAACACCTTTTTCCTATTCTTGAACGATCAGAATTTGGGATAATACACCACTAATGCATCGTGCCACGGTAGAACAAAACATTACACCTATGGCGCAACATAGTGAACTGCTCGTTAGTACAGCGAACCGCCTATCATGGTCCTCTAAACAAGACAAGATGTCCAGCTTCACAGACCCATGGATTCAACCCCAAGTAACACGTGTGAAAAACGCCAAAACGGGTGCTGATCGAATCCATTTGAATATCCTTCCTCACCATTCTTTTCTAGTGTAAATTTAGGTACCTCCATGTAACTAGAACTAGTTTCGAGGTTCGACAGAAATTTTTAATCTATTGATACCTCTTCAAAACCATTAAATTTCTCAGTTTTGGTTTTTCATGCTATCTTCTCAGGTACCGTGAAAATGTTAACGGAAAGGAGGAAAAAAATAATTAATTTTTCTTTAATAACATTTTTATAGATATCGGATAAAATCTATATTTTCTTTACTGAAACTATATAGCACACACCTGTTACAAAACAAAGTTGTTAGGTGAAGGGAAGACAAATTTCAATCCCGCCAAGGCGCGAAAAGTAGAGACAATTTATTCATACAGCAATATATTCTGGTAGTAAATTAATCTGCATCCCATTAGTAAATAGCCCACGATCAGTCGATCAGAGGCATAAACTGTCCGTCAATCTTTCTGCAACAATGTGATCAGTGGGTTGTTGAACTAGAAAATTATTACCACAACATTATTTTCCTCGCGAGAAGATATCGGCTTTATTTGATTTCACAACAATTAATTACTCCTAATAATTAGCAAAAAGCAAATCGGTTGGTGTATACTCCCTCCTTCCCAAAATATAAGGGTTTTTATCCGGATGTAACACATCATGTACAATAAATCTGTACAGGCTCTTGTCTAGATTCATTCTACTATAATATATCACAACCGACCAAAAACCTTTATATTTGAGAATAGAGGGATGGAGTAGCATTTATAAACTTTTAGTTGACTATTTTGAGTGCCAACACCACCCCCACCAATGTATGTAAATACGGGAGACATCATGTCTTCACGTGTGATGGGGGCAAAATCAACTTGACCACCATAGAAAACCTATAGTTTGCACTGCATATTTTTCCTCGATCATATTCCTTTCCTGGTTGCTATGAGAAGAGTGTGTGAGGTGGAAGCCGTTTGAGGATGACGACACCTAAAACGTCGTACGTAATCTCCTGGGAATTGGATGCATCAGGAGCTCAAGCCAAAGCATATTGAGATGATCCAGAAGAATTTCATAGCAAATTAAGGAGAGAGAGAGCAGCAACGCACCGGGACGAAGCAAGACGCAGCACCTAGCTGGTCGACAGGTCCAGCAACAAGATATATATACCAGGCCACAGCAACGTGTCTTCCCCATGTCGCACGTTGAGCTGGGCAAATTGTCCCAACGTTTGAAAGCTTGTTTATTTAGCTCTTGTTTTTCTACCACATGCGAAATAAAAATAATAAGTATTAACAATTACAAACCGGAAAAATGGGTTTATTTTATTTTTATTTAGAAAAACTTTTATATTAAAATATTTTTTTAAGAAACACATACCGTTTAGTCGATTGAGAAGGTAGCGTACTCTCGGTAAATAAGAAAGTTGTAAAATCTAAATGAGCTTCCAAATGTAGCCTAAGACTAATGAGGCGATGTGGCCTCTGTGCATTTTGTGAAATCAAAGTGTTATTATTATTATATATATTTTTATGAACAATTGACGTGTGAGATAATTGGTTTTGATATTTGATGGATAATTGGTGAATTGGTGTTGACTGTGTGGGGCGCTGGTCAGACCGGATGGAGTAGGCCGGTTAGATTGGCGTGTAGTGCATGGTCTGACCAGCTAACTCTTGTGCAAAGTAGGTTTTATATTGTTTATTTAGATACTTGTGATTATTTCATGTTTATGACTTATAGATGATTACTATATGCGGTAATATTGTTGTATGCTAATGTTGAGCTAAGTTGTGAAATAATTTGTGTTCGGATATGGCTTCTTGTTTTGTCATGTGTAGGTGTCTTGATGCCTCGGAAGAGTGTTACCAGTGATGAATCAGGAGTCAACTTGGGACAAGATAGCGTCCGAACGATCAGGATATCTTGCTGGATGCTTAGGTTAAAGAATAATGCACGAAGTGGTGAAGATACCATGCGACATACAAGAGGAGATTGTGTGCGTATGTGATGCGGGGTCAAATTTGAAGTAGTCCAATAAATTTAGTATGATTGGAATTTGATGAGTTGGGTACTTGTACGGGAAAGTTTTCGAAGTCACGTGGATTGAAAAACACTCTATAAATACCTGTTTTAAATGAATTGACACATATAACTATATAAGAGTGTCCCTCGTTAGTGTTTCTGTATAATTTAACCTGCCAATGCCATCGTATATGTATGCATTGTATATAATGAGGATGGGTAAATTTCAGAATACGCATCAACTGAACATCGAACGCAAGGCTTAAAGCCCATCAAGTGTACAAAGAAATTAGCTGGCCGAACATCTATTCATCGAGGCGATTGGGAAAGGAAGGAGATGAATGAAAATCGTGATGACAGTGGCACGGTTCTAATTTTGTAAAACTCCAATGACACAACTACGAATAGACGAATTGTAATAATATATATCTAAATAGACACATTTGCAATGTCACGGATCCAATTTGCCCTTTCTTAAAGCGCTTGGATCATTAAAGTTGAACTTTGCTCAATTGCTTATAATAATTTTAGTTTTTCATAGCAACGCACGGATATCTTTTCTAGTATATGATAATTAGGAGTCTGGTGTCGGTGTCGTTTCCCTATACAGCAAACAAATCCACAAACAAGGTTGTATACGCGGCATGCAATTTCAGTTGACACAAGTTATGAATTGGTCGGTGTATGGTAGTAGATCTGACGGGTTGGCCCACATGTTGGCCCAAATAAAGATCAATAAATAGGCTCGGCTCATGGGCCGGCCCAGGTACCTCTTGCCCCTCGCTGCGTGCCATTAGTAACAAGGCAGAGCCCAACTCTTGTCGTTCTAGCCTTCCAGGGGCAGCCCAAAATTTTCATCATTTGCATCCAGTTCAACTGAGTGGTGTCTCACTGAAATGCTCCATGTATACCAACATGGCTACACCTTGTTTAGTGTTATGCCCACAAATAACCAATGCTACAAAGATCTGAACCTTGATCATATGCATCCCCTTTAATTGTTTGATGGGCGAATGCAGGGGTTGACAACAGTTGAGCATATATATTGGCAGTTCGATACATGATGATTAAGATGTCCTAAGAATGAGATGCATTAGGAATTTAATTTGATGAGCCTTATTGTCATGGTTGGTACTCCTATCATAGCCAAACAAAACTAGGTTGTATAAGTAGTGAATCCATGTTGTCATGGAGACTATTTACACTGCATTCGGAAGTGAGAGATAACCGTCAAGCAAATTTGAAGACTATGTATTTACACTGTATTCGAAAGTTGGAGACAACCGTCATGTAAATTTTTATCAACTTTGGATGGAGATATTATCAATAGGATTGTGCTCTTTGAATAAGTTGTATCTCATTCATTGATGTTGGTGTTTTTTAATGTGTCATCTTTTTATCCTTTGTTAGACACTGCTATATTTGGTTTCGAGCCAAGAATTACGTAATAAGTGGTGTGATAGCTTCTATTGAAGAAAAGATCAGATTTTATCCATTATCTAGCCAAAAGAATTAGTAGACCCACCTTATATGTAACGTATTTCGGTCTGATTTTTTTGCTCGTTAAGGAAAAAAGAAATAGTGGTCTGCCACGATGTGTTCAACAGTCAGCTTGGTTTAATTCTACCATGCTCATGGAGTTAGATTGAGAAGTTGAAGCATGTCAAACAGAACCTCATTAAACCATTTTGGTCATTTTCCTATGATCTATTGAGGTATGGTTGATAAGTCATGGAAAAATGAATGAAGAAATTAAATAATTTATGAGTAAAAAGTTTGTATTTCTATTATTAGTTGTTTAAAAGTCTAGTGCTAGAAAGTAAATTATAATAAATTTAAAAAATTTGTTTAACACCAACCAATTTAACCAGCAAATTGGACTGATCTAAACTAGATAAGCAAACAACAGATCACTCACCCATACCATCCTACGATATAAATAATTAACCAGCAAATGGGTTGGTGTAGCATTGAATTTCCGTGGCAACGTCTTTTTTTTTAAATTACACAGTATAACACAAACACGCACAACGCACGCACACTCACACCTATGAAGATATGCACGCAAACCCTACCCCTATGAGCATCTTCGAAGACTGGGCCTGCAAATACTAGATATTGACGAAGTCACCATAGACGTCTCACTATCGACGGGTACGTCGTCTACCACGAAAAGCACAAAGCCGTTAAATCCTAGAAAATTCGCTCCCATAGGAAGTCAAACTTAGGACCTAAGGTGCTACTAAGACTCTTGTAACCACTAAATCTAACCAATGACAATAAATATATATATGAGAGACTTCATGTGAATGAACTTCCATCCAATTTCTTCGTCTGCTAGGAGAGTGTGTGAGGAAGGGGATGATGAAGATCTCCTAGGGATTGGACGCATCAGGAACTCGAGGCGAGACATGGATTAATCCAACCTAAGGGACAAGCAACGAGAGCGGGTGAGCCAAGCTACAACTCGTCGGAGCATCAAGTCGCCTGGACACAGCAGCGGCTAGGATCCGATGCAGTTAGGACGCCATAGATACGCATGTAAGAGACATGGCACTCGTAGGCGTCTTCTCACCGCCTATGCTCAACTCAACCAGTTCTAGTAATCCCGTAACGAGCTTAGCATAATAGGCTTGCTGATGAGATGAACAGAAATTGGAAAAATATAATGCTGAGGCAACTAATGGACTAGAAGATAGCTTGTCGCCCTCCTTGCCACGGCCTATTCGACCTGGTTGATGAGCTTTCCCTTGCATGACAAATATCAAAGCTAAAGAATCAGTTACCTATGCCGATATTGTTAAACATCTATCGACAAATTTCTTTCTCAATCTCACACATTTTTTTCAGCCAACTTATTTTCCTTGAGATCTGTGCCATGCCCATGATACCGCACTAAAGTAGCTTAATCGTATTGATCATCCGGATTAGATTCGAGGTTTCATGCATTCATAGTAGAACGAACCAAGGATTCTCATATGTGCCTTATTTTCTTCGTGGAAAAATATTTTTTATAAAATTTAAAGTTTATAGTGTAAGGTTTGAATTTTAGAATATGAATTTATAAAATTTACACTATAAAAATATAATATTTACAATATAAGTTTTAAAACTTACAATGTAAATTTATAGAATTTGCTTGTAACTTTTTTATGCTCTACTTATTATGAAAGAGATCAGTGCTGGAAATTACTAGGTATTTCTAGTGTAAAAATAATGAGATGCACTTGATAGTGCAGTGCCAAGGGGTGTGTCGTTTCAACCTGAGATCATTTGTTCAATCCCCAATACGTTCACAATTTCTTCTTTAAAATGTTTGGAGGGACATCTCTCCCTCCAAAAGTCCAAATCTCGTTTTTTTTCTAGTGTAAATACAATGTATTTACAGTTCAATTTTTGCAAATTATAATGTAATTTTTTTCTGTGTAACTTCTATTTTTTTTATAATTATATTGTAATTTTTATCTTGTAAATGAGTTTTTATGTGCTCGATGTGTTCTAATGTATAAGTCACCAATTGCTAATCAACATTTCAAGACGGTCTAAACACCCTAATCCAATGGTTAAAAATCGATGTGATGAGCCTAAAAAATTATCGAATGATGGATAGTTAGTTCCATCTACGCATGCACTTCTATTCGACGAGAAATAAGCGATGCCAAATTCTAAAAGACTTGCTTTGCCTGGGGCCGCTAGCAGTGGCATTCTCATGTACCGCACCCAGATATCGAGTAGCTTGTGTATTTGGCCAATTGTTTTAGGTTAATTTATTTAGTTTAATATTATGTTATAATTAAAGTATTAGACGTATAAATTTCTAGTGATATTGTTATAGGTTTGCCACTGTGAGCCGGTATGCAGTATTTTAACTATAGCAAAAGTTTTCATCAATTAGTAAAATAGTCCCCTCTCTTCAACTTTAATTGACAGCACATGACAGGCATAAAACTGTCTCTCAATCTTTATTCTAACAATTTAGCCGATGGGTTGCTGATCCAAACGTTTAATAAACAGCTTAGCATAGCACTCACTCACTGGTACAGTAAGTAATTAACCAGCAGAAGAGATTGGTGTAGCACTGAATTTTTAATCACCAATTCGTGTACCTACATCTTGCCTTGCCAACGGCAGTGGCGAAGTTAGACCAATCCTAACCCAAGACACAACATATAGTTTCTATAAACTCCACATCATCAACAAACTAGTACTAGACGTTATTCTTTCAACACAAAATACCACTCTTCCATACTTAAATTTAATACTCTCTACATTCCAAATTGATCTACATATAGTTTTTTTGAGGTTATTTCTAAATGATCTACATATTTGTGTTCATTTATTAGGTCTATTCGTTATTTGTGCATTAAAGTAAATGGACATTGATGCATGCATCCATGCACACATGTATTTATAACCCACATGCAATATCTTGATTTGCTATTGGCTAGGAAATAGTGGGAATGGTGCATGCATTGAGTTTATTGCTAGAGTAAATATAGTATGAGAGAGTTATTACTTTTCTTAGTTTTGGTGTACCTATGAAATATATAGATCAATTTGGAATGGAGTGTCTTATCTTACATGCAATACGTTTTCTTATCCACATGATGTATTGAATGTTGTGTAAAAATTATGTCTCATGTAAAACCTGGTTTCCTTCTCTTGCCTCATTTATTCACTTGCCACATCATATTTCTTCAGAAGTAGCAGCTTATTTAATACTATGGACATCATCTTAGTTATTGGGTTGGGAATGACAGGATTTGAATATGAGAGAGCCAACTTGACAAGCAATCATATGGTATAAAAAATTAGCTTAAAATTATATGCAAATTTTAAGGTTTTTGTAGGTAATAATATATCATATCAACATAAAAAAAATGATAATACAAAAGCTCGACAAATACTTTTTTATATAAATTTAGTGATATAAATGTTAACCCGATAGATGATAAGCGGTGGTAATATCATCTAAGCTAAAAGTCTAGACAAACAATAAGAAAAAAGTTGATATTAATAGAATGAGCAATAAACTATCTAACTGATATTTTAGAAAATTGAAATGATAGCCATCTAATGATCTAAACAATACACATGATTATAAGATATTAATAAATTGTAGTATTCTACTAAGAAAAGGGAAAAAAAGGTAGATATTATGGCCGCGGTAAAGACTTGTGCTCCTTTTGATTAGAGATTAATTAATCCTACTTGCTAAACATGTATAACTGGAAAAAGTAATAACCCTCCCCCCACCCCCCACCCCCCAACCCCTGGGCCACCGCCCATAAATATGTTACATTCTATGGGATTGAGGGTGTAACCTCATGTAGCGTGATCTCATCGGAATAGGACGCATCAGGAGTTCCAAACAAGACTAAAGTTTAACCTGCGTAAGTGCAAGTTGATGAGGCAGTGCCTCGTCGTGCAGACTAACATGCTCTTCAAGAAGGCGATCCTTAAATGGGTAAATCTTTAGCTTTCCTCACCTCCAATCATCATCAATCAAGCGACCGAATGGTTAAGTTGTTTTGTTGCTATTGACGATGTGGGAGAACTGTTCAATTGTTTTGTTGACGTTGGCATAATAAATCCATGCGTGTAGAACTATAGATCTACTTTACCACAAGTTCTTTCTCAATAAAACAAAATGATTCAGTAGTGTAAGATTAAATGATTTGGGGGACATGCAATGAATGGGGTCATGTACTCATGTTGTCCTTCTTGAATTTTCTCATCGCGTTGTGCGGATCAGCAGCGACTTTTCTGGCAGGAAGGACGTAGCCAGCAAGCTGAACCAAGCATAGCACAATTAATCCAAACTTTGTATATAGAGAGCATATATGGGAGAGAGCATTCGTATAGGATCATTGCTTCCTCCTCACACCGTTGGAGATGTAGTCATGAATTTACCAAAGAAAGTAGCAGACTTCATATACAATTGAGGCAGAATCAACTTGACCATGCATCCAATTTCTTCCGGTCTGCTAGCAGGAGAAGTGTGTGAGCTAGGGAGCTGACAAAGGATCGTGCGCAGTGATCTACTGGGCATTGGACGCATCAGGAACACGAGCCGAGGCATAGATTAAACCAACCTAAGAGACAAACCGGGAGCAAGTGAGGTCAGCGGCGACTCTCAGGAACAACATGTCGTCCGGGCACGGCATCTAGGATCCGAGGTGGCTACGCCGCCGTGTAAAGGGGCATGCCTTGCTAGCCTCGCATGGTGATTCGAGCATCTCGAGTGTATGAGTAAAATCGAACCATGTTTGATTAAAAAAAAATACAACACACTGTAGCAGCCGACTAACCGTTATGTATCAGAGCGAAAATCGATCACAAAAGAAGCTAGAGTCGAACTCAACGATGAAAAGGTGGTATGCAGCCGTTCGTCCCACGATTGATGTCACACATTGCAGCCAATGAATCAAAATTTTGTTCGGCCATGCTAATCGAACCAGGACTGTAGGTGTTCTACTTATGCCAGGCTGATATATGTCTCGTTGGCTGAACAGTGTAAAGTACGGTAAGCTCTATGTGGCCATGTTAGGTACGGGTGTAAATGGGTAAGCCGCAAACCCATTTATAGATCAAATAAGCAGTTTGACTTATAAGTGGATTTCGTAGGTTAGCTGCTTACTCCGTTAATACTAGGTTATCTGTAGTGTAGCATAATGTATGAATTTACATGTGTCATCGATAAGACTGCCATCTGTATCACCTCTCTGGGTAATCTGGTTTGGGGGTTCTTAAGCACTGCCGAACCAAAATGAGATCAGGAGAGGAACAACCTTTTCATTGATCACTGCGCCATCTGCCTACAATGCTACAACCTGGTTGTTGATGAGCTTTCGTTGATAGAGAAGTATTAAATATAAAGAAACAGTTATGCACATACTTCTATTAGGTGAGAAATAAGAAATTGCATCACCAGTGATTTTTGTTCTACGTTCGCCACCGTTACAAGGTATGCAGTACGTTAACTATAGCCGATATTTTGGTT
The DNA here is from genome assembly GCA_000338895.3 of Oryza meridionalis. Classification (NCBI taxonomy): domain Eukaryota; kingdom Viridiplantae; phylum Streptophyta; class Magnoliopsida; order Poales; family Poaceae; genus Oryza; species Oryza meridionalis. The sequence goes on from CM002528.2 coordinate 25,256,711, forward strand.
AATTTGTAAAATATTCCCCTCTTGTATCTAACTTAAATCCATAATACACCGCACGCACAAATTGTCTCCCATTCTTCCCTATCTTTGTTTTAACAATTTAGTCACTGGGTTGCTAATCCAAATGGTAATAAGTAAACAACGTAGCACCCACCCACCCGTTCGGTAAGTAATTAATTAACCAACAAAAGGGGGGATTGGTACGGTGTAGCACTGAATTTTTAGTCACCACTTCGTGTACATCTCGTATATATGAGACCGCCCATAAATATATATGTGACATCGATCGTATCAGATTGCTGGGCATGCAGAAACACATTTACCTTTCATTCACCTTAGTTTGCTAGGATCACGAACGTTGGTCTCATATATAGGAATAGGACGCATCATGAACACAAGCCATAGCTTGATCTGATGGTCAGGCACAATATATGTGTGCTTCCTACGCTAGGATGAACGCTGATGCAGCAAGTTCATTCGCTTCCGGTTCCTAGACTGAAAGGTGAGAGAGTTAACTGAAAAGTGTGGCCTCTTCGTTCGGCCAAACGAGAAAAGAAGCAACCGGAAGGGGAGCTGGCAACCTGTGTATCACCGATCTCATCAACCAATATGGTCTATATATTTTGTTCGTGCGTTGTAAACAAATTGTATTGTCAGAAATTTGGTAACCAAAAACCCAACTAAAAGTGCATAGGACGTCTTTTGGAATGGCAACTAAAGCGGATAGGAAAACGTTACAAAAATTTTAGCAGATTGCAAATCTGAAAATCAATTATTCACGCGCTTGTACTTCTGTTTGTCACTTTGTTGTTGAAATATGCAATATTTTCTTTTTCTTAATTACCTTCTGTTGCTGCCGATCAAGGAGCAAAACCAGCAAAGCCAAACTGGAGATTTCAGTTGCATGTCAACTACAAACATGTACTCTCTCCGTCCCTAAATAATTGATGTCGTTGACTTTTTTAAACATGTTAGACCGTTCGTCTTATTTAAAATTTTTTGTGGAATATGTAAAACTATATGTATAAATAAAAGTATATTTAACAATGAATCATATGATAGGAAAAGAATTAATAATTAATTAAATTTTTTAAATAAGATGAACAGTCAAACATGTTTAAAAAAGTTAACGGCGTCAAATGGAGGGAGTAATAGCTACCTTATTAAAAAGTTGTATTTCTACCTATGCACCTACCTAGACAACAGTGATAAAATAAAGAATCAGTTATGCACACGCTTCTTCTATTTGGTTAGAAATAAGCCGTGTTCATCATAGTGCCATCAGCAACGCCATGTAACTCAGATATGCCAAAAATATCCTTTGATATGCTTTGCTTTGCCATTGGCATTCCCATGTGCAGCACTGGATCAAGATCCTTTACAGTCAATTACAGTCAATTGTACCGTACTTTTGTCACTGACATGTGGGCTCGATCATCTCTGGACCCACATATCAATGACAAAGGCACGGTGCATTGATTGCAGAGGATCTCAATCCGTACAGCACTATCTAGTGCATCATCCGATGGGTAGAAATAGCATATATATTTTTAAGTTGTTTTAATTAGGCTTTATTAATTATAATACTACTATTACGTAATAATTATAGTATACATAAAAAATTTTATATTTGCTATGGTTGCCTGGTATACACTATTTTTAACTGTGACGAATTTTTTCATTAATTAGTAAATAATCTGCCTTCCTCTTCAAAAATCCACAGTGCATCACAACATGCGCAAATTGGCTCTTAATATATCCGTTTAACAGTATAGTCACAGTAGGGTTTTTTAAAAGCTTTTAATCAGTGTAGTTGTTAATCAAAACCACAAGTAGATAAGTACTAAACGACATAGCACTCACTTAATGATAAGTAATTAACCTGCACTATGATTAAGAACTAACTTCTCCATCCCTTCACTTCAGTTTCCTAAGAGAAGAGAGTACTGTGCAAGGAGGAAGCCAGCTGTGAGAGGGATTCACGCCATGTGTGATCTCATCGGAATAGGACGCATCAGGAACTTGAGCAAAAGACGGTGACAACCCCAAAGTACAAATAGTGAATCGCCCGCTAAGATGAATGCTAGCGAGGACGGCTTGTCTGTTATCTTCCGGTTCATAGTCCATGCAAGCTTGCATGGTCGAGCGGGGAATCCGTGTTCTCTCCAATGCGTCAAAGCGAGGAAAACAACAACGAGAAAGGAAAAGGAAAAATCCATACAGCAACATACATGAGCGACTAGACGTCCGTCTCCTTAGATTACACCTTAGATTACGATGGAGCTCTTTTAGGCCCCTCTCCTTTCTCTCATCGCCTAGTGCACAGAAGCTAGCATTATGGAAGTGGTGTATGCCGGGTGAGCAAATCGAACCAACCTCAGCCCAATGTGAGATTCGTGATGACGAGCTTGGTCCATTAACAACCGGCTATCAACCGATCGACATCCTCCCTTTTTATTTAAGTTTAGATTTATTGTCTTAAGCTTCATGTACTTGGATCATCAGCTTGTCGCCGTTGTTCGCGAGGACATTGCAAATCCGCGAAAGGAAGTAGTACCATGTTATTCTCCTCTTGATCTTATCAATGTTTGGTGGAAATATGCCCTTCCTGCCAGGTATATGCGTGTGTTGCGTATCGATCAGGTGCCCGTGTGTTAGCTTCAGTGCAGCGTTTCAACTTACTCCCTCTGTCTCAAAAAGAACCTAATTTTAGGTTTAAATCTAGACATACATTATGTCCAAATACAAACTCAAGATTAAGTGTTTCTTTAACAGAGGGAGAGTACCGATGACACATGACCGGCCTCCTGTGCCGCTTCTTTCAGTAACCTAGTTTTTGGATTGTGAATCAATGATCATGTACGGGCTCTATTTGGTAGTTGGTGTGTTGGTATTACCAAAATTTTGGCAACTGAAGTACACAAATTTTCAGAATGGCAACGAAACGAATAGGCCAAAAAATTGTTTGTTGAGAAATAAGAAATATCCCCCCCCCACCCCCCCCCCCCCCCCGTTTCCCCTTCTATTGGCTGCTGATCAAGGAGAAAAACCAGGAATGCCAGGCCGGAGCTTTCAATCAAGCGAGTAGCTATATTTATGGCGCCATATTTTTCACCAAAAAATAGTTAGTATATATATACATTGTAGGTTTATAAATTACATATGTAATTTTAGTGTATTTATAATATAAGTCTCAAAAATATATATATAAGTCCTAAAATTACATGTAATTTTAGTGTATTTACAATGTAAGTCTCAAAATTATATATGTAAGTTCTATAATTACATATATGTGATTAGTATATAATCATCACTCATCATGATGTATGTGTGGAAATAATCTTCTCCCTCACGGAAGCACAGTTGGGAGGCCTCAGGCCTGTGCGGTTGTGTGCATACATAGGCATGCAAACCGACTGTAATCAATGGAATTTTATGGCGCAATAAATTTAGCAAACCCGTTCAATTAAACGGAAGTATTACTGTAAATTAAAAAATCAGTTGTGAACACAGTTATTCTATTTGGTGAGAAATAAACAATCACATCTATACCTTTTTTAAAAAAGAGTAGAGTGAGCGGTGAGTTGGTCACTCCCATCACCAACTCCCTACCTTTTCGGAAAGTTAAAAAAAAAAGATAGTATATGAGGTTAATTATGAGTACCTACATCTTGCCTAGAGGGCAGAACCACCCAGTTCACCATTCGTTAGCTTCAGTTTCCTAACATGAAAGTATACAAGGAGGAAGCCGATCAATATAAGAATTCGTGAGAAGTACATGATCTCATCGGATCGGATCGGAATAGGATACATCAGGAAGTCGAGCTGAACCACATAGCAATCACAAGGTCCAAATAGTTGATCATCTGCAAAGATGAATGCTAACGTGGACGGCCTGTATGTTCAGTTCCGGTTCCCATCCCGTGTAAACTTGCAGTTTTGGGGGCCGAGCGAGGAAGGCGTGTTCTCTTCAGTTCGTCTGGGCGAAGAAACAGGCAGCAGGGAGGGATATGCCAGCAGCAATATATCGGAGTAAACTGTCATCTGTGGACGCAGCATCCACAAGGTGCTTCCACAAATTCCACAGCTTTTCCTTCTCACGTAGTGGGGGTTTGGAGTTAGTGAGCACTTTTTTCTCCAATCCCTCGAGAGGACATAGCTGGCGAGCTGTACCGACCATACCAGACCTTAGTGGCGGACACAGCTTTAAAATATAGATGGGGCGGAGAACGGAGATGTTTACTCGTTAAGAGCATTCGAACACAACACATATCGTATTAATAGTTCATTCGCATAACTGCCTCAATTTATTGGATGTTCACACCTTGTTATACCTAATTTTGATGGCCTATAACTACTATAATGGGGTAAGGAGGGTCTTGAGGGTGTGGGGCGACACGAGTCGTAGCTGAGTCAGTCGACCCACCCCGCCTAATAGGTAGATCCGCCCCTGCCAGACCTCGGTCCAAATTAGCTCGGATCAATATGTCAATTAGAAAATCTAATATGTATAATCTTCTAGGACTAGGGTCTTCGCCTTCATATATATTTTGATAACCCGTGTTTTACGACGGGATATGTGGATAAATGCATATTATATATTCTATAAATGACTTTCTCCGGTACTTTGAAACCATGGCATCCGTTGATCCGTCCAAATCCAATGGAGTAAAGTGCACGGGCGGTCCTTAAACTGGTATGAGTGTGTCATCTAGATCCCTAACCTCTCAAAATGCATATCCAAGTCTATAACTTGTCATAATGTGTCATCTAGATCCCAAATCGCCACAACCCTTTCAGGATTCAACGTGGCGCTGATATGGCATGCCACACGAACATGACATGGTATAATTTTGACTGACAAATGGGACCCATTTAAAAATTTTCTTTTTTCTTCTTTTCTTCTTTTTTTCCTTACTTCTCCTTTTTCTTTGACCCAAGTATAAGAAAGGAAAAAAAAAGAAGAATGAGAAGAAAGCGAAAACGAAAAAGAAAAACAAAAGAAGAAAAAAAAGAAAAAGACATGTCACGTCTATGTGGCATGCCACATCAGCACCACGTAGGATCCTAGAAGAGTTGTGTTGATTTAGAACCTAGATGATTTGTTCTTCAGTTTGTCACTTTGTTGTGAAATATGCAATATTTTCTTGTTCTTACCTTCTGTTGGCTGCCGATAGCAAAACCAGCAAAGCCAAAATGGAGGTTTCAGTTGCATGTCAAATACAAACATATAATAGCTAACTTATTAAAAAAGTTGTATTTCTACCTATGCACCTACCTAGACAACAGTGATAAAATAAAGAATCAGTTATGCACACGCTTCTTCTATTTGGTTAGAAATAAGTCGTGTTCATCACAGTGCCATCAGCAACGCCATGTAACTCAGCTATGCCAAAAAAATCCTTTGATATGCTTTGCTTTGCCGTTGGCATTCCCATGTACAACATTGGATCAGGATCCTCTGCAGTTAACTGTACCATGCTTTTGTCACTGACATGTGGGCTCGATGATCTCTGGACCCACATATCAGTGACAAAAGCACGGTGCATTGATTGCAGAGGATCTCAATCCGTACAACACTACCTAGTGGATCATCCAATGGGTAGCAATAACATACATATTTTTAGTTGTTTTAACTAGGTGAAACCCCGCGCATTGCTGCGGGAATTTAGTATGATAACAAAAAAAAATAACGCGTAAAATAGCTAGATAATATCAGATTAAGTAAATTAATGTGGTTTATGATAATTTAAATTTAAATAGTATGTAGAATGGTGATTCAAACGTAAAAAGTAAGGTGGTATGACTTTATGGAAGAAGAAAAGTAGAGAGATAGTTTGGACCGTAGATTAATATCTAAATGCTAAAAACAATTGATGTGATATGACTTAATTAGAGAAAAAAAGGAGAAAGATAATTTGGACCCTAGATTAATTATTTAAGCACTAACTAAGTGAGGACGAACTATATAAGTATATAGGATATCATAAAACATAATAAAGATATACATTGAAACATTATGTGAATTATGTTGGATGATAATTTAACATGTTTATATTTGAAAAGCTCTTAAATTATAAAACCTATAAAGATATAGCATGTTTGCATGATGTTTAAATGTGATGATTATTAGTGGATGATGATGTGGCATCTTGTTAGTAGATGATGATGTGGCATCTTTGCATGTTAATTGCATTTTAAGTTTAAAGAGTTAGTGGGGGATAACTTTATAGTAAGATAGGATTAGGATTTATTAATTATAATATTACGTAATAATTAGAGTATTCGTAAAAAATATTATATTCGCTATGGTTGCCTGGTATACACTGTAGCGAATTTTTTCATTAATTAGTAAATAATCTGCCTTCCTCTTCAAAAATCCACAGCGCATTACAGCATGCACAAATTGGCTCTTAATATATCCATTTAACAATATAGTCAGTGGGGCTTTTTAAAAACTTTTAATCAGTTAGTTGCCAATCAAAACCACAAGTAGATAAGTACTAAACGACATAGCACTCACTTATCAATGATAATTAATTAACCTGCAATAGAGGTTGGTGTAGCACTGAATTTTTAGTCATCACTGCGTGCACCTTTTTTGGAAAATGAGATAAACTCGGTCTCTACATCCAATCGGATGTACACAGCCAATTATATGTTGCCTTGACACAATGCATAAATACGCGATTTCTTGAGGTTTGGGGGAAGAACCAACTTCTGCATCCCTTCACTTCAGTTTCCTAATAGAAGAGAGTACTGTGTGCAAGGAGGAAGCCGTGAGAGGGATTCACGCCATGTATGATCTCATCGGAATAGGACGCTTCAGGAACTTGAGCAATAGACGGTTCCAACCCCAAAGTACGAATAGTGAATCGCCCGCTAAAATGAATGCTAGCGAGGACGGCTTGTCTGCTATCTTCCGGTTTCTAGTCCGTGCAAGCTTGCATGGTCAAGCGGGGAAGCCATGTTCTCTTCAGTGCGTCAAAGCGAGGAAGACCTCAATGGGAAAAGGAAAACCGTACAGCAACGTGCCGGAGCAACCAGATGTCCGTCACCTTAGATTAGGATGGAGCTCTTGAAGGCCCCTCTCCTTTCTCTTATCGCCTAGTGGACATAAGCTAGCATTATAGAAGTGGCGTATAGCGGGTGAGCCGATCGAACCAACCTCAGCCCAATGTGGGATTCGTGATGCGAGCTTGGTCCATTAACAATCGGCTGACAACCGATCGACGTCCTCCCTTTTTATTTAAGCTTAGATTTATTGTCTTAGGATTCATGTACTTGGATTGTCAGCTCGTCGTCGTTGTTCGCGAGGATGTTGCAAATCTGCGGAAGGAAGTACCATGTTATTCTCCTCTTTTCATCTTGTCAATGTTTGGCGGAACACGCCCCAATCAGTACGCAATCCTTATCTGTGCTTCCTCCCAGGTATGCATGTGTTGCGTATCGATCAGGTGCCCATGTGCTAGCTTCGGTGCAGCATTCCAACTTACTTCTTTTTGTTCCAAAATGGTTCTAATCTTAGGTTTAAAAACAGTGGTGGTGGTGTTGAGCGGTGAGAGTTGGTCACTCCCATCACCAACTCCCTACCTTTTCGGAAAGTAAAAGGAAAAAAAAAAGATAGTGTATGAGGTTAATTATGAATACCTACATCTTGCTTAGAGGGCAGAACCACCATTCTTTCGCTTTAGTTTCCTAACATGAAAGTATGCAAGGAGGAAGACGATCGATATAAGAATTCACAAGTACATAATCTCATCGATCGGATCGGAATAGGATGCATCAGGAAGTCGAGCTGAACCACATCGCAATCACAAGGTCCAAATAGTTAATCAACTGCAAAGATGAATGCTAACGTGGACGATCTGTATGTTCAGTTCCAGTTCCCATCCCGTGCAAACTTGCAGTTCTTGTGGCCGAGCGAGGAAGGCGTGTTCTCTTCAGTTCGTTTCAGCGAGGAAAAAGGCAGCAGTGAGGGATATGCCAGCAGCAATATATCGGAGTAAACTGTCATCTGGATGCAGCATCCACAAGGTGCTTCCACAAATTCAACAGTTTTTCCTCCTTGCCCAGTGGGGGTTTGGACTTAGTGAGCATTTTTTTGTTCCAATCCCTCGAGAGTAGACGACATTGCTGGCGAGCTGTACCAACCATACCAGACCTCACTCCAAATTAACTCTAACTATGTGACAGCTCGGATCAATATGTCAATTAGAACACCTGATATGTATAATCATCTAGGATTAGGGTATTCGCCTTCACATATATTTTTTTTGATACCCCACGTTTTACGACGGGATATGTGGATAAATACATGTTATACATTATATAAATGTTAGTTGTATATATTTTAAAAAGAGTAAAGTGCACGGATGGTCCTTAAACTTATATGGGTGTGTCATTTAGGTCCCTAACCTCTCAAAATACATATCTAAGTCCCAGAACTTATCATAGTGTGTCATCTAGGTCCCAAATCGCCACAACCCCTTCAGGATCCTACGTGTCGCTGATGTGACATGCCACACAGACTTGACGTGTCATAATTTTGACTGACAAATGGGATTTAAAAAAATCTTCTTTTCTTTTTTTCCTTTCTTCTCCTTTCCTTTCTCTGTGACCTGAGCAAAAAGAAAAAAGAAGAATGAGAAGAAAGCGAAAACGAACAAGAAAAACAAAAGAAGAAAAAAAGAAAAGGACATGTCAAATCCATGTGGCATGCCACATCAGCGCCATGTAGGATACTAGAGGGGTTGTATCGATTTGGGACTAGATGATACACTTGACAAGTTCTGTGACCCGGATCTGCATTTTTTGCATTTTGAGAGGTTGGGGACCTAAATAACACAACCCTATAAGTTTAAAGACTGTCTATATACTTTACTCTTTAAATAATATGAAAATGATGCGGGGTAATGATTTGTTGTAATTGCTTGCATATTTTAGATCTAAAATACAACAATATAAATGATGTGTCATATTTATATCATATTAATTCAAAATATTTTAGATAATAATTGCTAATGGATAACGATATGGCACACTTGCATTTGATTCAAAATAATCTAAATAATAATTAATAGTGAGTGATGATGTGGTACACTTACATGTTAAATTTTAGGAGTTAGTAGGTATCAACTCTCTCTAGTAAGATAGTTTGTGTCAACTACTGGAACGTAGTGAATCTTCGAACCACCGACTGGTCAATTTAATCATCTATTATTGCCCATCCAGTATGCAACGTTCCGCAGCTTGTGCGGTTGTGCTGGGATAGCCGAAGAAAGAGGCTATCCAAATATTATCGAGATCGAGAGAAAAAGGTTTCAAGAAATTAAAATTGGTTGTGCAATGGGGCGTACATCCAAAAACACCACACACTATAAACACACCAACACTGGATATCGGGGAGTTGCCCATCGTACTCAGATAGATCCCACTACTACAACAAAGATTTTCCTGGACACCAGACTGTGTTTATTTCCAGGCGGCCCATAAGTACAACCACACAGAAAAATGAGGAACAGACATCAGAGCATCACCCGTACAAGAAAATCTATTTTCGTGTGCGGGTTACTTAACAGGCCCACGCGTGAAAATAGGCCTATTTTCACGTACGGGACTGTTAAGTGACCCGTAAACAAAAATAGCCCACCACAAGCTGTCACCCTTATCCTCTCCCACTCCACTCACGGGCGTCCAACCACTCCCTCTCCCTCTCATCCTCCCATCCTCCCTCTCCCTCTCCCTCTCACTCTCCTCCCCATCCTCCCATCTCCCTCTCTCTCTCCCTCCTCCTCAGCGGCATCGGACGGCGCGGCGCGCGGCCCCTCCCCTCTCCTCGCATCCGGCGCTGGCGTAGGGGAGGCATGCGGGCGGCGGCGGCGGACGGCGCGGCACGCGGCCCCTCCCCTCCCCTCGGCATCCCTCCCTCCCCTTGCATCCGGCGCCGGCGGAGGGGAGGCATGGGGGCGGCGGTAGACGGTCGGCGCGCGGCCCCTCCCCTCCCCTCGGCTCCCCTCCCTCCCCTTGCATCCGGCTCCAGCGGAGGGGAGGCATGGGGGCGGCGGCGGCGGCGCGCGGCCCCTCCCCTCCCCCTCGGCTCCCCTTACAGATCCAGCGGAGGGCTGGGGAGGCATGGGGGCGGTGGTGGCGGCGGCGACAACGGGGCCCGCGCGGCTTCTCCCCTCCCCTCCCCTCCTCGGCAGCGACGGGAGCGCGCGGGTGGTGGATCCGGCATCGGCGAAGGTAGCGGGCGGCGGATCCGTCGCCGGCGACCACGGGGGCGACGGCAGCGCGCCTCGGCTAGGGTGGCGGTGCCGGCGGCGGCTGGATTAGGGTTAGAGTTTGTTTTTTCTTTTTTTCGATTTTTTATTTGCGAAAATCGATTTTCGCGTGCGGGTACGTTGCCCGCATGAAAAAGTCGCGCATTTTCGCAGATGATTTCTTCCAGACGGTCGAATCTTCCGCACGCGAAAATCGATTTCATCCACACGGAAAAATACTCGTTGTAGTAGTGTCCAACGATCAGAAACAATTTAGCAAATTTAGCACCATGAGGTACCGGTACGTTGAGATACTTGTGGAGATACCAGAACAAATATCTATAAACGGACAGACCTCCTATTGCAAGTAACTAAAATAGTACAAAGTATAGTAGCACTAAATTTTTCAGTCACCATTTTGTGTACCTGCCCGGCCACCGCACACATAAATACACGGTGATAAATGAGATAGCAATTTTCAAATGATATGTATCTTGCCCAGCCACACCCACCATAAATAAGTGACATCGTGTGGGATTGGAGGGGCTAGAAGAGCAAGAGCGTATGATCCCTTCATCAGTTTGCTAAGAGAAGAGAGCGTGCGAGGAGAAGGAAGCCGTACGATCTCACATCGGAATAGGAGGCATCATGAATTCGAGCCGAAGCGCGCCTCAGCGCATACCATGCTAGGATGAACGCCAGCCGAGGTGGCATGTACGATCCGTTCTCTTCGAATAAAGATCCGGTGCAGTTACTATAGTGACTGCAAGTTAGGCAGTCCCATCCATTCACAACCGTCGGATCAAGCGACGGATAGCTGTGCCACGTCACAACCAAGCAGCGAATGCTATAGTGTTATGTACGCGTGCTATAGTGCTCTGGTCGAATTTGATCTGTTCTTTGATCTAACGATCACGCAAGGACTGCTAAAGTTGCAGTCCACATTGCAACTGTAGGTGTTCTCTTCTACTTCCCAATCCGTGCAAACGTTCGAAGCGTGTTCTCTCCAGTTTCTCCGAGACAATGCCTGTTTAGTTAGTGAAATTAAAATTTTTAGTGTCACATCGGACGTTTGACCAGATGTCAGAAGGGGTTTTCGGAAACGAATGAAAAAACTAATTTTATAACTCGCCTGGAAACCGCGAAACGAATCTTTTAAGCCTAATTAAGACGCCATTAGCACATGTGGGTTACTGTAGCACTTATAGCTAATCATGGACTAATTAGGCTCAAAAGATTCGTCTCGCGATTTACATGCAAACTGTGCAATTAGTTTTCCTTTTTATCTATATTTAATGCTCTATATATGTGTCCAAAGATTCGACGTGATGTTTAGAACTAAACAGGTGCAACGGGAAAAGGAGACCTAGCAACAACTTGCAGGAGCAAACCTGTCCTCCCAACTCTGAGGAATGAACATGGAAGCCTTCCGTTTTTCCTCATCGCCTACTCTGCAAGACCTGAAGGCTCTGACTAGCGAGCTGTACCAACCACAGCTCAACCAAACCTCCCTCCTCTGCTTTTAAATATAAGCCTTTATTAAGAATATGTTTAAGCAAAAATTAGGGATACAGGGTAAGAGGATTTTGTTTCAGCTACCTTACTGGTCAAATGCGAATTTTGAATTACTTGATCCCCCAAAGCAATACAATAGCTGAAAATGCTTGGATTTTCGTGCCTTGAAAATCAGTGTTCTAGAAATTTTTATATTGTGCACAAATTTAATTCATAGGGTAAAAGAAGTGATATATATGGGTCTTATTTGGGAGGAGGGAAAGGGGTGAAAGACTGACAGGTGGGTCATAGTGCCACTGAGAATTAAAACCATCATGAATTCAGCTTGAGGAGGTAATTCATCTGGTTTGAAAAGTTAAGAAGTGTAAAATGTTAGTATCCAAGTTTAGAGGTGTAAATCTTTTTTTTTGCAATAGTTAAGGGGGGTAAATCAAATTTTTGCTATGTGTTTTCTATAAACTTAGTCAACCTTTTTAAAGCTTAAAATAAAAAAGTCAAAGCACCTTATAATATTAAACGGATGGAGTAAGTAACTATTGAATTTTTTATTAGCCATTTTGCGGACAGAGGGAGTAGCGTGCAAATAGGATAAAGTATGGTACCGAATTAATTCACCCAGCAGAGTTTCCCGTACCTTCAGAATAGGGGTTGCCTTCACCCTGACAATAAGCACGGTTATCGCGCTAACCGCGGCAAACAGTAAAAAACCATATAAAACTTATCAAAAATTCAAATTATTTTTTAAAATTTATTTGAATTTAATGGAGTTATCGCGGTTTTACCTTTTTATTGTACCCGGCAATAAGTGTGATAACCACAACAACCCTGCAGTTATCGCCGGTTTTGTAAAACCTGCTGCCCAGCCACAGCACATAAATACGCGCGTGATATGTATATATGTTGCCCATGAGCCATGCCCACGCACACATAACCTCGTGTGGGATGATTTGAGAGGCAGATCAAAGGGCGTAGGATGACTTCAGTTTGCTACATTCGATCATGCACATCGGAATAGGACGCATCATGAATCCAAGCCGAAGCATCCCCTTTGTATCCTGCACGAGCAGCGATCGAAAACCACGGTAAGATGAACGCCAACGCAGGTGGCATATGTATGCTGGCTCATGCTTCCCCGTCAGTGCAAACGTGCGAGGCGTACGTGCTCCCTTCAGTTCAGCAGAATGAAGGGAAATTGCAGAGCTATGGGGAGAGCCCAGCAGCAGAAACAACAGCTAGCGTGCCTGAGCAACCTCTCCTCCGGACACCGTGAACGTGGACTACATCACCTGTTTACTCTCTCTGTTTTAAAAAAAAAACAATCTGAACTAATGCTTGTCCTGACTATAGATTCATTTTTAGAATTGAGTTTCTTTTTAGACTGAGAGTAGCCCGCAAGGCTGTATAGTAGCAAAAGAACTGTAGCAACCACATCTCAACCCAAAACTGGCATGAGTGGAGCGAGCTTAGTTCCAAAACTCCATGTAAATCCATTAAAAATTGTATACAAAATTTTAAAATATACTCTCTCCGTCCTAAAATATAAACATTTTTAGACTAATACCAAGTTAATTTTTTAAAATTTTAACTACTAATAGCAAAAAATTTAAAAAATCAATCCTGTAATTTGATGTACTAGTTTTATCATTAAACAAACTATCATAACATATCATGTAACTATTTTTATTAAAACATCTTACTTTTGCTGATATTATTGGTCAAAGTAGCATCTCGAAGATCGTCTTGAAGTCTAAAAATACTTATATTTTGCGACGGAGGAAGTACTTTAGTTTCTAACTAGAATCGCCAAATTCAGTCCTAGACTTATAATTTACTATCTCCGTCCCAGAATATAGCAACATCCAGATACATTGTTCTAAGATAGATCTCATTCTATACTAGACTGCTATATTCTGGGACGGAAGGAGCGTGTTTTTTCTCCGCCGCTGCACACAGGGAAGTAATCATGTGGTAGATCATCGGTTGATCCTCCTCAAACCGTACATTCTAGAGAACGTCTCGAATATGTGAAAGCAAGAACTGTCATCCTCCTCTTTGATCGGTCACTCACGGCAGGTCAATTCAATCATCTTTCGTTCGGAATTCGGAATTGATCATGTACTAACCTTAATCTTCGTTCCAAAAAAAACCTTAATATTGGTTGGGACGTTCTCTAGTATTGATTCGTTATACTAGAAAACGTCCCAACCAACACTAGATTAAGTTTGTTTTTGGGACGGAGAGAGTATGCAACTCTTATCAAAAATATATACTCCAAACAGCAAATTTCAGAATGGCAACCAAATGAACAGCAAAATTTTAGCAAACATTGTTTCTTTTCTTGAGGAATATTGTAATCACATATTTGTAGTCGAATAAAGTACTAGCAGTGTTCACCCTCAAAATTTTAGCAAATTACTACAAGTCTGAAAAAAAATATCAATTTTTCACACTTCTTATGTTTGTTGAGAAATTGACAACATTTTCCCTTTTCTTCTGTGCCTGCTCACTGCTGATCAATAAGCAATGCTAAGCTGGCTTCTTCACACTTCACTCATACAGCAACATGTTTCTTTTTCTTTTCTTTTTATTGCTGCTCCTCGGTTACTTCAAAAAATTAACACCTCTGCAACAAAAGAAGTAGAAAAAGGAAAAGCACCACGCAGAGACACACACAAACACAAGCCGACCGTACTTCTCCCAGTTAGCTTTAGTCTCCCTCTTCTCTCATTTCCTGCTCCTCTTTTGCTTTCCCCTATCGCTTCAGATGATTCATGCGTCATACCATGCAGTGCAGATTTTTTTTTCTCTTTTGTTTTTGTTGAGGAATTTCACTTTTGATGAATAGTAACATTTGATGCAGTGAAATTGCAAAACAACAATGAATTGTTCACACACACACACACACACACACACACGAACTGAGTTGAATATACATCATCGAACAGCTTGTCAGGTTGGCCGCTCTGAAGTCTGAACCTATACTGACAATAAGAACAGAAGGGACTCTTGGCAAGAGAATGATGGCCAATTCGGCATCTCTGGCTTCTTAATTACACACAAGAAAAAGGGAAAAAAGAAAGAAAAAAGAGGAATCACCATAGATTCAATTCAAATCAAATCATGGAAGAATATGCGAAAGATTGGTCAAAAAAATGGCAGATTTCTTGAGAGGGAAGACTGCAACTTTTGTACATACCCCCACTACCAAAATCCTCTTCAGTAAAGGAGAAGCTAGCTACCTCTTTGCACAAAGCCAATGATCCTCCATCTTATGCATTGCCGGTAGAGCTGGCTAGTGCACATCATATAGCTCCTTCAGTCTCATCCAGATGTTCACTGGAAGAAGGGCCTTCTTCTTCTCTGGCTAGTCTCTCCTCCGCGGCGCAATCGTCGTCTTCCCGGCACGCCTGAAAGCCACATTTCTGTCAGCCATGGAACTAGGTACTAACCTAGCAGAAGGTGAGTTGAAAGCTTTTCACGTAAGTTGAGCCTGATGTGGTTACTATATTTGAAAATTTTCGTTAGTGATGTTCAGAACCATGGCCCTCTTATTTACTGACCTGTGAGACCCACCGACAAATGCTGATATGCTGTTCTTTTGTTTTGTTATATATGTGGTGACAATAGTACTGTGTTGCCAATCATTTGTCTGAGATGCTTATCTTAGTTGGTTCAGATAAACTAAACAAAAGCAGGGGGCAGGGATGATGAGGCCATATTGTTCCAGTAATGGAAGCTTAGATGCTTCAAATACTAATAAGATAAATGGGCTGCTTTTCTTGTCAGTAAAGGGACTTGTCAAATTCTTTGCTTAGTTCACAAGAACACTTGCCCTCTTCTATTTATTCTATTTGCTAGGGCTAATATTTACTGCTCTATTGATTATAAGTGTAAATCAATAAATCATCACCCTACTTGCTAAAACTAATATTTGTTATTTATTATAGGTGTAAATCATTTTGTGTTTTACTTTGATTTCTTATGCATTTTGTTAGTTTGTTTCTGAACAAACATATGCAATGTACATTGCATGCCTGAACTGACAACGAGCAGAGCAAAGTACTCGTCAGACAACATGAGCAGAGTATCAAGGAATGTTCATGCATGGCACAGTCGTCCATTCCAAGCCATTTTGGTCCATGTTTCTACTCGAATTTAGTACTCGAAATGCCATAAAATTTCTCAAGAACAAAGAAAATGCAGGGTATGAGCCGTATGACTGAACAGCAATGCATATGCATATGCATCAACGAACCTGTTGTGAATAGGGTCAGGCCCCTTGGGGATCCTCCTCTTGCTGCCTCTGAACTCGTCTGCACCGGCCGGGTACCTCGCCGGCGACCCCGCCGTCAACTCCGTCCACCTCCCGCCGCCGCCGCCGCCGGCCGCAGCACTCGTACCCTTCACAGCATCCGTCGTCGTCGTCGTCGCCACCAAGACGCAGACGCAGAAGAAGAAGAAGAAGAAGACAAGAACTATCCTGCAGCACGCCATTGCCCTTAGCAACCTCTCTGACCGCCGCCTGATTCCCATATAGAAAGAAGAGGAGACAAGACCCTCCTTCTTCTTCTTCTTGACTTATCTCAATTCTCTCCTCAATCTCAAGGAAGAAGGAATGGCATGTCGTGTCGTTGAGCTGTAGGAGAAGCAGAAGCCAAGAGCCAAGCCAAGGTATATGAAGCTACCAGACAGTGTACAGAAAAGAGAAGAGAAGTTCAGAGGGAGGATGTATGATGATGATGGTGATGACAACGACAACGACAACAACACTGACAAATGCCAAGGAATGTAAGGAAGCATGACACGATCTTAATTAGGAGAGGAGAGTACAGTGCAGCATTGATAAATTGCTCAGCTAATGCGGCTTTTCATGGGGGTGGATTTGAGGTGATGGGAATCTGTGATTCTTATCCCCTCTCCTGCTGCAACGCATGGATGGATGGATGGATGCATGCTTGGGTTTCTCTTCGCTTCTTTCTTTTTTCTCTCCTCTTCTCATTCGCTTTGCGTCTCTTTGTGTGATATGCTTTGCTTTGGGTGGTGATGGTTGCTTTCTTTCTCTCGCTGCTGCTCGCGTCTTCCCCAGCTAGCTATAGCTTTGCTCTTTGTTCTTTGCCTTTGCGAGAGGGGGGGTTCAAAGCAAATCTGCCGCGCTTTTGTAGGACCAAGCATGGGGGAGAGTGAGCTGAGCAACGTGAGTTGAGTGAGTGACGCCGTGTTTAGTTCCAAAATATTTCTTCAAACTTTTAACTTTTCCATCACATCAAAACTTTCCTACACACCTAAACTTTCAACTTTTCCGTCACATCGTTCTAATTTCAACCAAACTTTTAATTTTAACGTGAACTAAACACAACCTGAGTTGAGTGTTGCTTCAGTTTCGAGCTCTCCTCTCTTTGGAACTTGGTGGGTCCTCTCTCCATCTTTTTGCATTGCTAGCTTCTTGTTCTTCTTCTTCTTCTTCCGGCCTCCTCTCTCACTCTCTGCCCACACACCCCCGGAATCTCTTCTAGCTTGCTTCTTGATTCCTTTCTTTTCTTTGTTTCTTTGTTTCCAGTTCGAGATTACTATGTTTATGGATGGTTCTTGCTTGTGGCCGTGGATCCCACATGTCGTGGTTTCTTGGTGCCATCGGCTGGACGTGTGTCGATATTCGTGCACAATTTCAAATGAGGTCATTAATTAGGGCCTGTTCACTTTAATGTTATTTTCAACCTTACCAAATTTTAGTAAAGTTGTCAAAAAAAAAAGTGGCTACATTTAGTTTGTTGCCAAATTTTGGTATCTATATAAAAAATCCTACCAAAATTTTGACAAGTTGCTAAAATTTTGGCATAGTTGCCTAAATTTTTGCCAAAATTTGGTAAGGTTTTTTTTTCATCAAAGTGAACAGGCCCTTAATTGATACTCCCTCTATCCTATAATATGAGGTAATTTTAGAGGGATGTGACACATCATAATACTACGAATCTGGATGGACTCTCTGTCCATATTCATAGCAGTAGAATATGCCACGTCCCTCCAAAATCTATTATATTATGGGACGTAGAGAGTAGATTATTGTTGTCTATATAATCTTCTCTTTCATCTTTCTCTTCCCTTCCCTTCCACCATAAAATTCTAATAGTATATGACACCTACTCTTAGATGTAACATTACAATATTATTGATGCCCTAATATGGTAGGATTAAAATGGCCGGAAATGATATTATTTTTATAGAAATGGTATAGCTAGGATTATTTTTATATTTATAAATGTAACTCGATATTTTTTTCTTTTTTATTAAAGTAGGATTTTCAACTTTTGATAGAACGTTGTGGCTACCTTTTCTATTAATTTAAGATAATAATGTATAGATAAATTTTGATTGTGCCTCCCAACTCATCATGTGCTAGTACTTACAACCGGATATACCCAGATGAAATGCCGGAAATTTGGCCATGTTGTTTTCTATCTCTAAATAAATTAACAGAGTTGTTGTAGGATCCATGTTCTATCTGAAAAATATAATATGAAGTATTCCTACGACCTCTCACAAAACGCGCGAGCGGGTCCTTGTAAAATTTGAGCATAATTTATTTAAGAGGCAAGTGAGACTAACATCAATTTTGTCAGTGACCCACTAACTGCAGAACACAAGACAAGGACAAGGAGCACAAGCTCTGTATAGAAGAACACTAAAAAAACGAGATTTCTCCAAACATTTTATTTTAGAAAAAAATGTTTGCAAAAAGTTGTGAGCATGTTGAAAATTGAACATGGTATTTTGAGGTTAAAACCATACACCCTTTATCACTGCACTAAGGATATCTCTGAAAGGGAAACACTTAAAAAAAATAAGCATTAATATGGCCTATATATATGAAGTGTCCAAAGAAGGAAGAACAAAGCCGTTAGCAGATAACAGGTAGGCCCAAGTACATGAGTTCAAAACAAGGTATTGTCCAAAATTTGAAGGAATAATTGTACTTGCACACAATCATTTCGCTTCTTCCGCTTACTTTTACTTTCTTTTTTTTATTCCCCTTTCGACAGTCACCTCTTTGCTTACTGACAAAGGATCGAATTATGTGAGAGATTATGCCAAATTAAGAATAAATGCCTTTTTAATCCAAAACTGGTAGGAAAGAGATTGCCCACTTCACTGCCATTTTGTCCTTAAATGGCTCATCAACCAAACCTAATCAATAAAGTAAAAGAACATTCAATTGACAGAGCTTGAGAGGTTGTAAAAAAACAATTCATTTCAAGTCACTCAGCTTGTAAAAGTCCTCATCAAATCAACCTTTCTTACGACATAAAGACTCTCATTGCCAAAAATTCCTTCCAACTATTGTATATGAGTTAGACAAAGTTCTAAACTAACTATTATCTCTGTTCTCAAATTAATTCTGTTTTGCATATTTGTAATAAAAATTTAATAAGATTTATTATGGAAAACTGGCATAAAAAATCTTTTCCATGGAAAATACTACTATACGTTACATTGATAAAAAAAATGTTACAGTCAAAGATGAAGATGCAGGAACGTGGAAGTAAATAAAACAAAAAAGTTAGAATCACGACCAATCTATTACGGCCTCATCTTTTCCGCTTATACTTATACTTATCAGACAAAATTTAAATTTTCAACCTTAAATTTAGAGTTAATTTTTAAGGTTTTTTCATCAAAGTTTGTTTTTCAGCCTTTATTTTTAGAACGCTAAGAACATGTCTATAAAAGTTTTATTCACAAATTACTTTTCATTTGTAAATATGCCATTTGGCTTATTCCACAAATAAGCGAAATGATGAAGCCGTCCATATCTTTTACACTTTTACTGATATTTCGTATGATCATATAGATGAGCGTGCGTATGTATACGAATACCAGTATTAGTACAGTATTGAAAATAAACCTACATCAAACACTTTATATATAGTGCATTTAAGCATGCATCCACACACTTTAATTGGCCTTTAGCTAAGCCATCAAACGTGCAGGTTGGCAGCAGAGAGGGCTTTTCTATTTTTTTCTCTTGTTCCGAGAGATTTTTCCGAAAGAGCCCCTGCACTTTCCTCCTTTCCCAGACGACGACGGAAAGCCCCCAGTCAAATACGGCCGTCTTTAGCTTCACTCAACTCGATCGCTACCTCGTGTAATCTACTCATTGCTACCATTCATCCATGTTTTTTTGTTGAGATAGATTTAGAGATCCTTTAGTAAAAAAGAGCGTATATCCTGCAGGCAGATGCATGTGATCCATCTATACGAATCAGGTGTCTTTTTTTTTTCTTTCAATCTACGTACTTTGAGATGAAGACGATGATGATGATGATGATGAATGAATGAATCTAGCCTGGTTATTCCAATCTTTTGTTAAAAGAGTAGATGGCCGTATATACCCTTGATCTGGCATCTCTGCACGTATATATGTGTACCTCGATCCGGGAGCGTATAGATGCTCTGTAAAAACATGCCATTTTTCTTGATGCAAAGTTTATGACAGATTTGGGATGGAATTAATTAATTTCTTTGAAGTATATGAGAGCAAATTTTATAGAAGATTAGGTGGTCGTCGCCTCTAATTTTATCCATCTAAACTCGTGCATTAATACATTATCTCTAAATTAGCTCTACCACGCTAATCCAATAGTTTATTTTATTTGTTTGCCTAATCCACCCTTCATTTTTTTCTCTTTTTTTTTTCTTTCGAGTTTGTGCAGAGGCTTGCGTTCTCTTTTTTTTTTCCTCCTTCACTTTATTATATTAGTTTATGTGGTATTTTAGGGCAAGTGTACAGTAGGTTATACAGTTGTAGTACTTGCTCTGAGATTCACCGTTTGATCTTCGGCACAATTTCTTCAAAGTGCAAAGCATTGTTGAACGATGTGCGTTTGCGTGATTGGTTGGTTAGGAATTTTGTGTCGTGTCTCAAAGTGAGAGAGGAATGATCAGGTCACAGGCTCACACACAGTAGTCCACCTTGGTGTCTTCGCATCCGGTTTTGTACTCCGTCCATCCAATTTGCTTCAGCCTCCCATGTGTTTGGCAGTATCACTGCACTACTAGCACATCTATCTATCTATCTATTATTATATTATTAAAACAGTTTTGAAAGGAGGCACCACGTTCGCTGTGGGGCTAGAAATTTCTATATTAATCGGAAAAAAAGAAAAAAGAAGAAAAGAAGAGTTTAGGTAGAAATACAATCTAAAAATAGCTAAATAGCTAAAATTCGGAATTAAAAATAAGCAATATTGAAATAAGTTTCCATATAAGAATCCAATACGAGATTAATCAAAATTGAAAATAAAAATAAAATAAAATCTAAAATTAGAAGAAAAAAAGGAGAGTCCAAGTAGAAATATAATTTAAAAATAGCAGAAATTCAGAATTAAAAATAAGCAATATTGAAAGAAGTTTCCATATAAGAACCCAATACGAGATTAATCAAAATTCGAAATAAAAATAAAATAAAATCTAAAATTAGAAAATAAAAGGATAGTACAAGTAGGAATACAGTTTTAAAATATCAGAAATTCGGAATTAAAAATATAAAATATTAAAAGAAGAGTCCATATAATAACCCAATACGAGATTAATTCAAATTCGGAATAAAAATAAAAATAAAATCTGAAATTAGCAAAAAAGAAAAAGAAAAGTTTCAGTAGGAATACAATTTAAAATTAGCTAAAATTCGGAATTAGAAAGAAAAAATATTGAAAGAAGAATCCACATAAGAACCCAATACGTGATTAATTAAAATTCAGAATAAAAAATAAAATAATATCCAAAATTAGAAAAAATAAAAGAGAGTTAAGTAGAAATACAATTTTGAAACAACTGAAATTGAAAATAAAAAATAAAAATATTAAAAGAACACAATACGATATTAATTAAAATTTGAAAAAAAATTCTGAAATTAGAAAAAGAAAAATAAGATTTCAATTAGGAATACAATTTATAAATAACTAAAATTTGTGATAAAAAATAAAGACTATTGAAAGAAAAGACCATCTAAAACATATGACGAGATAAATTAAGTAACAGACCTATAAAGGAGTAGAGTGGTGGCGGTTGATACGACATATAAAAACTGTTAATAAAATACCAAATAGAATCCTAATGACGGTTAAAAGGAGGGATGGCAGGTAAGCCGTGAAGCAAACGAGCAAGGCGTTTGCCGGGACTTCTAGAAAGTAAAAAAAGAAAAAACCCCATTGATAATCATATTCGATTTTTAAAATCTCAATAATAATAAAAAAGGAGAAGCAGCGGGCGCGGTGTATAGGAGTATAGTTGCAGAGCCGGCGACGGTTGACGAGACTTCTAAAAAATAAAAAAAAATTCAAACGATAGTTATGTTCGATTTTTAGAATCACAATGACAATAAAGAGTAGGAGGCGGACGGGCCGTAGAGGAGCATAGTAGTATCGTTTGACGAGACTTCTAAAAATTATAAAAAATAAAACCCAATAAGACAATAAACTCTTAAAACTATAACATTCGAAACTTCTAAAAAGTAAAAAAAACAATGATAATTATGTTCAATTTTAAAATCTCAATGACAATAAATAAGGTAGGCAGCGGGCGAGCCATAGAAAAGTATAATGGCAAAGCCGCTGACGGTTTGATGGGACTTCTAGAAAGTAAAAATGAATTCAAACGATAATTAAGTTCGATTTTTAAAATCTCAATGGCAACAAAGAGAAGAGACAGTGGACGGGTCATAGAGGAGTATAATGGCAACGTTTGATAGGACGTCTAGAAATTATAAAAACGAAACCCAACTTGATAATAAACTATAAAAACTATAATATCCAATTTTTAAAGATTTCAAGGAGAATAAATAGAAATAGTGGTACATCGAGCAAGTAAATAAAGAAGGAGATGATATAAGGGGTAGCAACCGGTGTGACTTTTAAAAAATATATAATTAAAAACACGGGGATGATAAGGTTGGTCTTTTAAAGTCTTAAGACAATGAGATAACTATTTAATAAATTTTAAGTAAAATTAAACTAAAAAATATATGATTTTGTTTAGGTGCTAGCCGTGCGCCACCTAGCTAGTTGTTTTAATCCAACCGTTCCTTAATCTGCGCCTGATTAGTAGTACTAGTACTTACCAAAACCCAGCTACTTCTGCTACTCAGTGATTGGATTAAGTTGTCACCGAGTCGTAGCTAGTAATTTTGGAGAACATTTACAGTTAATGCTGCTAGCTAGCACATGTTTAGATTTATAGTCAGGACCCCTTACATTGAAGGACAAAGGGAGTAGTAATGTGATGGAATCAAACCACTCCATAGAAAAGTTTATGAAAATAAACTGTAAAATTACTACAGTACCATACTCTCTCCGTCATAAAATATAAGTATTTTAAGACTTTAACATAGTCTTCGAGATGTTACTTTGACCAACAATATCTATGAAAATAAAATGTTTTAAATAAAAAGAGTTGCATAATATGATAGTTTGATTAATGATAAATCTAATAACATCAATTTTACATTATTGATCTTTTTTATTTTTTGCTATTAATAGTTAATGTTAAAAATGGTTGACTTGGAACTATGTTAAAAAATGCTTATATTTTGAAACGGGGGAGTATATATTTAGATGGGACCGCACCGACAAAAGATTTATCCTACTCAAACGAGCATTGGAGGATGGCAACTACGAACTTGATGCATTAAAAAAATTACTGCTGATGAAAACTAAACATAAACATAGAAAATCTGTACTATAGCAATACATACACACAAAACTTATAACGGCTACAATTTTCTATGGATATTAAGGAGAGAGTTGAAGTTCAATGAAATACTGTTGTGATCAGTTGAGATGAAGAGAGAGAGAGATAGTTGTTTTTTAAAGAGCAGAGGGAAGAGGGTGAGGGAGAGAGTTTCCCTACCTAAATCTTGTATTGATCATTATAGAGATACATATAGTACGGTTCTTAGGACAAGGGAGTGGATAGGAATAGGATATTAAAAGCATAACATAAGGGATGAAGACAAAAGGTAACATAACACACAAACATGAAGAAAAAAATACGAAGCCACGAAGATGCTAATGTTAAGGGGCTCATAACAACGGTTTACACCACTTATGAGAAATTCACCTTATTGACTTAATACTGAAAAATGGAGGGCTACATCACTTGTCTTCATGAAACCAACTAAGCCTAGCTATTTGGTTGTTGTTCTTGCCAATGCCACCCCAAAGCCCTTTGAGGGGAGGGGTGATGATGGGGATAGCTTCAAAGGTGGGTCGTTGTAAGAGTACGAGTAGATCCAACATATGATCTAAGAGCTTGCTAACCCAGTTTCCAACTAGTTGAGTGTGGACCCCCGTTTTTATAACAGGAATCAATCGTGTAAACAGTACCATTTCCCTGGATCAAGTAGTCTGGTACACACGAATTCATAGCTGAAATACCAAGTGCACATACACGAGTGTCTAGTACGAATTATTACATCGTAAGCCCGCAGGCATAGTTTTAAATCATCGGACCGAGCGGTCCGGAATACATCCCAAAAATAGAAGTAGATAAGGCAGCGGAGTTAAGGCAGCGGCACGCCATTGCCACAGGCAACGACCGTAACTAAGACCTATTGAACGCCATCGTCTTCATCACCCTCCTGGTAGTAAGCGTAGGGATCCTCCGAAGCTTCATCTCCGACTTCTGGTTAAGTTTGGATATTGCAAGGGTGAGTACCAACCGTACTCGGCAAGCCACCACAGCAACAATGCACATGATAAAGGGTATTCAAGGAATGGCTATGGTTCTTTTGCACAAAGCAAGTTTTGTAATTCTTTTTACAAGCCTAAGACCTAGCATAGACTGATCAAGTTTTAATACCAGTGTTCGCATTAGACAACGACGGTTCTGTCCACCATCCATTGTGATCCCAAGGATAGCTTTCCGCCATTGAATCGTCATGGTTTTCTGAGGACGTCCACCTTCCCGCCTCTCAAGAAGTGGCTCCATCAGCATAGAAATCATTATGCAATATCCCATCCCATACAAGTTAAGAATTTAGAGTCTAGCCAAGTGTAATACATGTCCCGGTGCTTAATAACCGCGAGCACGACTATTCGAATAGATTTGGTTTACTCACACTGCAGTGGATGTACACTTTACCCGCACTCCGCGACTGCCCAACACATGAGATTCGTCACGGCAAAGCTTTTCGATAACCTTGCATTGGCAGTCGAAATCCAAATGGAAGTCGAATGAGAAAGTCGATTCTTTTATATTAACTTTACTATTCGCGAACTAGGGCAAACCCAATTTCGATTTATACATCCTAAACTATTTTGTGGGTATAAGTATTTTGTTATCATAAGTTTTTAATTTAATCTACCCGAGCATTATATCCATATAATAGGTTAGAAATTTCTATCGCGAGCTAAATATCGGACGGAATCCTAAAATTATCTTATAATATTATACGATTTAATTTAGTCTATGACTAAACGATTAAATATAATATACGTCTAAAATTCCTAGTAATTAAATCCGAGTATCTACCGGGAATTGATCACCTATAGAGATTACCAAAATAATCTATAATTATATTAAATTTTACAATTCTACGACTATAATTGATCTATAATTAAATTCTAATTATTTTAAATTTTCTAACTTCCCTAATCTCCCTCTAATTTCTATTTATTTTTTCCTTTTCTTTTTCTCTCCTCTTTTCTTTCTTTTCTTTTTCCCTTCTTTCTTTTCTCTCCTCTTTCTTTCTTTTCTTTTTCCTCCCTCCTTTTCTTTCTTTTCTCTTCCTTCTCCCTCCCGGCTTCTCCCTTCCTCTCTCTCTCGGCTCAGGCTACCCGGGGCGGCAACGGCGGCGGAACGAGGGAAGGGGCGGCGGCGGCGACGGCAGCGCAAGGCAAGGCGACGCTCGGCGCGGAACACGGCGCGGCGCGGCGGCACCGAGGGCGGCAGCGCGGCGGCACGAGAGCGGCGGCGTGGTGGAGAGGGAAGAGGGGAGGAGGAGGGAAATGGAGTGGGGGAAAATAGAGAGGGGGTGGGGTATTTATAGGGAAGAGGGGGAGAAGGAGAGGGGAAGGGGCGGCGGCTTAATGGCGACGCGACGGCGGCGCACGGGGCTCGGGACGACGGCGACGCGCGGGCGGCGATGCGATGGCGGCGCGGGGCTCGGAGCGGCGATGCGACGGGCGGCGGTGCGGGGCTCGAGACGAGCGACGCGACGGGTGGCGTGGGGCTCGACGCGGCGATGGGACGGCGACGCGGTGGCGACGGGTGACGCGACGGCAACGGCGGAGCGGGGCTCGAGACGACGGCGACGCGCGCGGCGCGGCAGCGGGAGCAGTGACGCGACGCGGCGGCGGCGGCACGGAAGCGGCGACGCGACGGGCGAGCGGCACGGCGGGGCGCGGGGCGCGAGGCGGCGAGGGGACGGGCGAGCGGCACGCGGGCGCGGGGCGCGAGACGGCGAGGGGACGGCGCGCGGCGACGGGACGGCAGAGGGGAGGCAGAGTAGTGCGCGGCACGCGGGGCGCGAGGCAGTGCGGCAGAGGAGGGGCTAGAGAACGCGATCGAACACCTAGGGAGCAATGAACAGTGTATTTTCCTATTTTTCCCATTTTAGTCTATTTCTTATATAAATTTGATTCCACAATTCCTAATTTTTGCATATATGAATATTACTCAATATTTGTGTTATCTTAACTAATGAATTCACCCTAAATCAATATTACTCATATTTTATTTATATAATTTATTTGAATTTTTAATTAGGGTTAATTCTTATTCCGTCGCACTCAAATTTTATTGACACAATTATGGTCGCGATAATATTTTATTTATTTCTATCCTTACATAATCTTTATTTTAAATTATAATTTATTTATTTCTTTAACCAACCTAATTTCAGGGTTAATTCCTAATTAATTTTTCCTCTATTTGTGATCGATGAACTCCGAGATCAAAATCCAATAAAATCATCGAACAAAATCGGCATGATGCAATTTATTTAAAAAGTTTTCGAAGGTCCGTATTTTTAGAATTTTGTTTTTATTGGTCGAATTTTTAGGGTGTTACATTGAGTAAGCCCAAACCTCCAATGTGCATTAGATATGAAGACCTTCATTCTAAAAAATCGATGCCCAACTACCATCTGATTACCGCTCAATTAGACGCTTTCTTAAAGGGAGGGAGGGGCGCTAGAAGATAGAAATGAGACCTAAGAGGGGTCAGGGGATAGAAGCTAAATTAGCATGAACATAAGAAAACAAAAGAGGAAAAGCGAAGGCAAACATTGCTTTTAAGAGGCATAGGCTAAAAAATGACATATGACAAAAGATAATAGCCTTAACAAATGGGAAGGCGCACTAAGAATGTTCACCTAACTGCCTATCGGACCAAGGTAATATCAAACTGAGAGGAAGCAAAAATTATCAAACTGTTGGAGGTTGGAGCCAAGGAAAATATAAACACCCGTCGTGCCAGAGACAAAGGAGATCAGCCCTACCATCGCTTTATCATGGTTGCAAATAGCTAAGGACGCATAACCTTCCCGATAGGCAACTATTTTCTAGTGCATAGATATGTCTGTCACCAACGGTTCCATGAGAAACCAACTTTCAGGGCCCGTTCTTTTCTCCAACAAGACTTGGATGAAGATTAAGATTTTCGTGGCACGCTTTTCAAACTGCTAAACGGTGCGTTTTGTGTGAAAACTTTCTATATGAAAGTTGTTCTAAAATAACATATTAATCTATTTTTCAAGTTTATAATAATTAAAACTCAATCAATCATACATTAATACCACCTCGTTTTGCGTAAAAAACTTAATCTTCATCTTTTATCTTCAGTAGAAAAGAACACCACCTTAGTTATTGAGGCCACGGTTGACCAGCAATGCTCTACCTTAGCAACAAAGGCAAGTGTTTCCAATGGAGGTGACTAGTTGCTACGAAGAAATTGCAGATGAAACAATAAAGGACAAGGGGATACTCACAAAGGAGACATGATGTCTAGGACCAATGTATCTAGACTCCGACTCTGGCCTGCACGAAGGAGAGAGACAAGGTAGGAGAGATAGGGAAGAGAACGAATGTCAGATGAGAGAAATGACGATAGGAGATAATGATGTGGAGTGTAGAGCCGTAGACCGGCTAGAACCCATCGGGTGTCATCGACAAGCTACAATGCCTAACCACCTTCAAGCCTTCTCCTAGCACCAGATTTGAGGTCCAAGCTTGGATAGCAAAGATGAAAAAACGTTAAGATCTAGAGGAGCGGAGAAGAAAGAGAAAGGGAGGAAGAAGATGGATAGAGAGGACCTCACAGGAGGTGGAGCCGCCATCGATGATAGCAAAGGGTAGGTATTGGGGTCGGGACTCAGGGGAGGGTCGCTTTTCGAGTCGTTCGGAGGATACCGTGAGCAATTGTTATGATGATTGGTTAATATAAGGGCCTGTTCACTTTGATGCCATTTTCAACCATACCATTTTTTGGTAAAATTGTAAAAAAAAAAGTATACGTTTAGTTTATTGCTAAATTTGGTCACTATATAAGAAATCCTACCAAAATTTTGATATTGGTATTGCCAAAACTTGGTAAGGTTTACTGTAACTACAATCTGAACATACCCTAAGTAAATATGTTAAGCCGTAAAAAATAACTATAATATAAAATTTAAATGTCAGAAGTAGTAAAGTTTGAAAAAGAAGGCAATATTATCTCGAAACTAATGCACGTCAAATACAATGCATAGTACACCTTCAAGACGACGCTGCGCAAGCACAACAACAGCTTGGACCTGGTCAGCGCTGCTGACGTGTGAATGGCGTGTGGCCCATCGCGACAACTCTCTCCGTCAAGGCGCGGCGAGTACGTCACCGCGAACCGCATCCACCCGCAGCCGGCCGGATCGCGACACGTGACGGACCCCCCGCCGTCGGATCAGGCCCCGCGTCGCCATCCAACCCCCACCCCACGAACCTCGACGCCTTCCCATCCAGGTTCACTTCCCCCCTCCCCCCACCTCGTCATCTTCCTCCTCCTTCCCCACCACCACCCCCAGATCCCGCAAACCGCGAAACAAACCACCCCCGCATCTCTCTCTCTCTCTCTTCGTCGAGCTCCTCCTCCTCCGCTGCCGCCGCTGCCGCCCATGGCTTCGTCGTCGAAGAGGAGAGGCGGGGCTGGAGCAGGAGGAGCGGAGAAGAAGGACCTCTTCCATGTCGTCCACAAGGTGCCCGCAGGGGACAGCCCGTACGTCAGAGCCAAGCACCTGCAGGTGATTGCACCTGTTCTTCTTCTTCTTCTCTGTTCTTGCCGATTCTCTCTTGAGCTTTTCTTGATGAGCAGCAGTAGTAGTAGACGATTCATGATTGTACCAGCTAATTAACCAGCATTGAATTGGTAATAAGTATAGGGTATAGCTTAGCTTGATTGTGATTATGAACGTGTTCCCTTTGTCAGTTGTGGTAACTTGTATTCTATCCGAATGAGTGTTTTTTTAATTAATTCGGTATGTGTTCAATTTAGGAAGTTTTTTCATGCCAATTGGTGGTTTTCTTGGCACTGGAAGGAAGACAATCTCTCGCGTTGATAACTAGATCTCCTTTTATTTTTTTCTTCTGATTCTGGCCGTAAATAATTTTCCTGTCCATGAAATTATAGTCGCAAATTGACTCGTTTTCCTTTCGATAGTAACGGCTAACTGTCGTCGTATGTTTATCCCCAAGGTTGTTGTTTAGTTTGATATTAATTGGAGTTATTCAGTTATTTGCTTTGTCTCTTTGCAGTTTGCACCATAGTAGTACTGTTCATTGAATCGTTGACTGTATTATGATCCAATCACAAGGATGATTGATTGGCTAATATTGAGGTCCACGAGATTAATATTGAACTACTTAAGCACGATCATGCTTTAAAAAAAATCCAGTCACACACTTTAATTCAGGATTAGTAGAGACACAAGAATTTACTGAAGTTGTCACAGAATTCAGTAGTAGTTGCTAACCTCGGCAAAACAACTTCATTTTGATGAATCAGCTTGTCGATAAGGATCCGGAGACGGCCATCGTGTGGTTCTGGAAGGCGATCAACTCCAGGGACAAGGTGGATAGTGCCCTGAAGGACATGGCTGTGGTGATGAAGCAGCAGGATCGCGCCGAGGAGGCGATAGAAGCCATCAGATCGTTCAGGCACCTCTGCTCAAGGCAGGCTCAGGAGTCACTTGACAACCTTCTGATTGACCTCTACAAGGTGTGTTTCGTTCTACCCGCACATCTCGCAAAATTACTAATAAAACGATTGCTGCAGTGTACTGACAATATGCGGAATTTCATTTTCAGAAATGCGGCAAAGTCGATGAACAGATCGATCTACTGAAACAGAAGCTGAAGATGATATACCTTGGAGAGGCCTTCAACGGGAAGGCGACCAAGACAGCACGTTCCCATGGGAAAAAGTTCCAGGTCTCCATCCAGCAGGAGACTTCTCGCATTCTGGTACAGATTACCGCTCCCCTTGTTACTCCAACTGATTGGTAATTTGGCATGTCAATGCTGCATTCAGTTACACTCAAGTTACTGAAACCTTCTTGTGTACATTACAGGGCAATCTTGGCTGGGCTTACATGCAGCAGAGCAACTATTCAGCCGCTGAATTGGTGTATCGCAAGGCGCAAAGCATTGAGCCTGATGCCAATAGGGCGTGCAACCTTGGGCTGTGCCTAATTAAGCAGAGCAGGCATGATGAAGCAAGACACGTACTTCATGATGTTGTGCTACGCAGAATCTCCGGATCGGAAGATGACAAGGTGGTAGCCCGAGCTAAGCAGCTTCTCCATGAACTTGAGCCAGTGGCGCATGTTACATCGCCAAATAATGCTGCGCTGAGTGTCAGTGAAGAGATCATGGAAAGACTAGACCTTGTGTTGAACGAATGGACGCCGTTCAGGTCAAGGAGGCTGCCGGTATTTGAGGAGATAGCTACCTTAAGGGACCAAATTGCTTGTTGATCCCTTTATTCGCAAGGTTTTTGTTCTTTTGCTTAATGTGCATACGGGTGCGTTGCCTTAGAAATTCATGTGCATATGTAGAGGCTGTTGTGGGCTTGTGGCAGTGCGAGTAATTGAGTAAATGTTGTGATGTTCAGATAGATACCATATAGCTAGAGATAATGAAAAGCATCCAAGGAATAGTGTATTTTGTCTTCATGTTCTATGATGCTTATATATAATGTGTTGTAAACATTCTACAGACTATAAGAAATCCAAGTGTACACTTCACTTGGCTTGTTGGAATCAAAACTGAAATGGTTTGGTTTCAAGGTTGCAGCACAAAATGTCTCTTTCTCTGAAGTAAAAATGAAAATCTTCGCTATGGAATGCAGAGTTGGTGCTAGAGATGTGTACTTCCGTTATCCTTTTATAAAAATATACTGATACAAAGTTGAAAGCTAACGAAATGATGGGGAAAACAAAAACCAGTCGGATCATATCAGGCAAGCATTTCCAGTTCGAACTTGAAGCAACTAAGTGAATCACAAACAACAGAGAGCAGCATACATCAAACAGGCAAACACAATCCATATCCCGTGACACAGAGGCACAGAAGAATTGGATGACTAGAAGAAATTGCAGTATTAATCATGAACAAACTCCAACATTGATATTCACAAATTGAGTATTTGCTTTCAACCTTGATGTTTCTGTCACTCTACCATTTCTTTTCAAGCTAATAGTAACTGTACAAGTCTACTTCCCCATGTCAGAGAACAGAGCAAAAGTAAGTTCCATCCTAGACGAGTGAAAATTCACTACAGGCATAAGAATGTATCAAGTTCTGAACACCAGAAAATTCGCATGTCAGAGCACTGAACTACTCTCCATTCTTCATACACTGATGCGTGCCGTATGCCCATTTCCAAATGGAAATTGAAGAGCACTCGCCACTGCAGATACAGAATTTACAAAAAAAAACATAAGTAAACTGTTTCACAAATGTCACCATGTCAGCAACATGCGTGAGCACAAAAAGTTCAGAAACTAAACACAAAAGTTCAGAAAGCTTGCACCTCTGGAGGAGTGCAAGACGAGGACGAACTCCATGTCTCTGTTGCCAGGGGGGAGGTCGAGGACGACGGGGAACAGCCCCGGCGGCGGCGCGGCGCACCTCCGGCGGCAGACGACGAAGTCCTCGCGGCGCGCCTCCTCCTCCAGCCGGCGGCGCAGCGCCGCGAGGCTCTGCTCCTTGAACGTGAAGTACCTCCACGTCCCCTGGTCGAAGTCGTCCACGCGGCCGTCGTCTCCCGCCGTGTTGTAGAAGATCGTCCGCGCCACCAGCGCGCCCGGCGCCGCCTCGCTCGGCGGCTCCTCCTCCTCCTCCTCCGGCGGCGGCGGCTTCACCACCTTCAATTCCTGGAAAGAGAGAGAGATCCCATTTGCAATTCAAGATTACGCACATCTCGGCTCAAGAATTCAGAGATGGAAGAAAGCCGAGCACCTTGGCGGAATAGAATCTGACGAAAGCAGTGGACGCCGCCGTGTCGGGCTCCGACGTGGTGGTGGCCTCGAGGCGGGCGTCGCAGGACAGGGCGCGGCAGCGCGGCGGCACCTCCGATTCCGGGACGACCTCGACGATCCAGGAGCTCTCCTCGGGGGCGGCGTCGCGGTCGACGGTGACGGCGTTCTCCCGCGGCGTCAGCCCGAACCTGGCGCGGAGGAGGCGGCCGTAGAGCCCCGTGAGCGTGAGGTGCTCCCCCTCCCGGCGCGGCGTCCACAGGAAGGCGCCGTCGTTGGGGTTGGAGGGCGAGGCCGCCTGGATGACCCAGCAGCACGCCGCGGAGCCGCGGCAGCCGCCGTCGAGCGCGGCGGGGAGCTCGGTGGCGCAGAGGTAGAGCCCCCGGTGTCCCTGCAGCCTGACGTAGTCGTCGCCGGTGGTCTCCACGGCCCAGACGGTGCCCCGGCAGTTGCGGCGGTACCCGTGGGTGACGGCCTCCCCGCCGCCGCCGCTGCCGTCGTCCGCCGCGCAGAGGTACGTGCCCAGGTGGCTCCTGAGCCGCAGCGACCTCGCGTTCTCGAAGACCTCCATTGCTGCCGCGGGGCCAAGAAACCAAGAACCGCTTCTTGATTTGGAGGAGAGGCGGGTTTGGGCGGGAGGAGGAAGGCGCGCGGCGGGGGGGGGGGGGGGGGGGGGGGGGGGGGGTGGTATTCTTGTCCTGGACAATTCCAGCCTTAACGGAACCGACTACGTGGCACTTTACGGGGCGTTGGGATCTAGGATCAACGGCTCAGATTCGGCACAATTTCTCCTATGGTTGAGGTATCTCACGCTTCAGTGTTTCACCGCCATCATCATTTATCAGCAAGTACATGAGACCATTTCCTGTTGCTTGTGACTGCACGCTAAGGCCTTGTTCGGTTTAGAAAGGGTTAAAGAGGATTACAGGGGTTTGAGGGGAAATAATTTTACACTACAATAGGTGTGGAATAAATCCTCTACAATCCCTCTATCTTGGGATTAACCGAATTTTAGCCTAAGGAGATTACTCGCGCCACTTTGTTTTCGAACTCTCTATTCCTACATTTTTAGGTGAAATTTGCCAAATACTTCGATATTAAATTCATTTATAGTAAGTACCCAAAGTGCTCAATTTCTCTTTATGTTTGGGGTGTATTTTCGGCCCATTTATAGAAGTGGAGAAAGTTCCACTTTAACTCCCTCAAATATACATCTAATCTAATTCGTATCCCTCAATAGCAATACTAGATATCTTGAACTCCCAAGTATTAAAATCGGTGTAAAATGACTCCCTCGGTAATTTTAAGGGTGGTTAATGTGGCTCGTTTACTGGTCCAAACATCGAGTCAGCATGTGGTGCTTGTCAATGGGTTGTATCCAAATTGGGTATTTGTAGAGTATGACAATCATTAGCGCTAGGGTATACACGAGTTTGCGGTAAAAGAGATAGGAGAGCATACAATAAGCATACTTCCGTTAGTTGAATCCGATGCCGCCTTTATATATTAGTACCATACGAGTACAATATTTGGGGATGACCTAATATAGTTGCTGTTGACCTAAATAGTCATTGTAGTGTCCAAGTAGTATTATGTTTCTCTTTTCTTATCCGGAACATCTTCCGTATATGAGGCATGATTTCG
The DNA here is from genome assembly GCA_000338895.3 of Oryza meridionalis. Lineage (NCBI taxonomy): Eukaryota > Viridiplantae > Streptophyta > Magnoliopsida > Poales > Poaceae > Oryza > Oryza meridionalis. The sequence continues at coordinate 25,290,629 of CM002528.2, forward strand.
TATTCGTTGAGCCTAACACAAAAGTATTATGCATACCTATTGAGAACGCTCATCTGTCATCCTCTATCTCTTATTTTCTTCCTCCTCCCTCTCTCCCTCCTTATCTCTCTCTTAGTCTATCCCCTTCCCCTTCTCCTTCTCCACAGAGGTGGGAGGACGAGGGGAGCAGCGGCGGAGTCATATTACACCGATTTAAATAGTTGGTAGGGGGTTAAGATATCGGATTTTACGATAGAGGGATATGAATCACATTCGACTTTACATTAAGGGTCTCATAGTGAACGTTTTCCTCTAGCAACCTTCCTTCCAGCACTGGATCGGCCCAACCCAATCACGCGTGGGCCCCATCGCCCCGCAGCCTCTGGCCCTCTGCGCCGCTTACCTACCCAAACTGTAATTACAGACAACTCCAGGGGGGCATCTGCAAAACACCACTACTCTCCTCCTGGTCCAAGGGTTAAAAATCCCTCGCCTCGAGGTGGTCGCGACCTCTCTCTCCTCCGTCTCCATTCCCCACTCGCTCTCGCCTCTCCCCCATGGCGGTGAAGGGGAAGGGCAAGGCGGTGGCCGCCGCGTCCGCATCCGGCGGCGGGGTCAAGCGGCGGAAGGGCCCCGGCGACGCGGCGGGGCCCTCCTCCTCCTCCTCCGCGGCCGCGGAGTCCGCCAAGCGCCGCCGCCGGTCTGGGGTCCTCCAGTTCTTCGACGACGCCGCCTTCGTCGGCGACGACGACGACGACGAGGACGAGGATGAGGAGGAGGAGGAGGAGGAGGAGATGTTCGCGTCCGACGGCGATGACGACGGTACGGATCGCCTCCCGGTTCCCTGGACGACGACGAGTTGGGGCTGCTCTCGCGGGCGGGTTGGGTTGGTTTGGGGGGTATATGCGCAATGCGGCTTCTATTGGGTCAGTCGCTTGTTGGGGATTTGATTTACTGCATGTGTTGTTGTATTGGTTGGTTGGATTTGTGGTGCTTGGGGGGTTTCAGTGATTGCGTCCCAAAATCTCGCATGTTGAAACTAGGGTTTGGATGAGCACTTAGAGGTTGAGAGGTGTTGATGCATATGGAAGTGTTTGGCTAAGGATTTAGACCAGTAGGATGTACTGTATTTTGGAACTTCTGTTTTGAATGGAGACACAGCTTACAGGTTTCTAGTAAGTGGCTCGGTGAGTGAGCCACTTTCTCAGGAGCAATTCAATGGTCAGTGGTAGAGTAGATTCTCGGAGAACTTTGTCCTGTTGTTTGTCCTTTCGTTTCAATCCAGATTGTTAGAAGTTTTTGTTGACCTTAGACCAGACAGAATATTGGGGAAAAAACAATTTGTTTGTGCCTGTGAACTTGCCATTGTTCTACTGTAAGAGCAAAGGTTTTTTTTTTAATCTGAAGGATTAAAGAACCAAGGAATCTATAATGTTCACAATTGTTTTCATTTTTTGGCATTTTGGTGCATGGTGAGGTAAGTTGATGCTCCCCTTTTCTGTTCTTTTTTTTTCCTTCAATCATTGGTTATGGTGCTGCATTTTCATACTTAGGATGACAGTGTCAATCTTTAATTTTTTACCATTTGATCTTTTGCCTATGTTAAGACTCATTATTCTGGCTACTTGGCTAGAAAATATTGCTGTATTTTACACTTAATGTTCATAGTAATTACCAGCATGATGCAGGTTATTGCACTTGAAATGGCACTAGTGAGCAATTTATCCTGCAGCTTTTGGCCATCGGCATCTCGAAATGTTATTATTGCCTGATTATTCTTTGAATCTTCTGTTGATGCAATCTCGTTCATTAACTGCAGGTTTCTTCACCGAGGGAAAGGCAGAAAATGTTAACTTAAAAAGAACTGAAAGGTCACACCCTCTTCCGTTTCTTGGGATAGTTAAGGAAGAGGAGCTGAGTGGTGATGAACTTGAAGAATTTATCAAGGATCGTTATTCAAGTCGAGTGAAACACCACACCCCTTTTGATGGCTCCACCAATGTACAGGATGATGAGTTTACCGAGGATGGTCTATTGAAAGAGCCAGTAATTTGGAGGATCAAATGCATGGTTTGTGATTTACTAGTCTTTGACCTTACATTGTTAATCTAGTATTTGGCTGCAAGGTTCTGATTCGTTTGGCTGCATTTCAGGTTGGGCGTGAGCGCCAAATTGCTTTCTGCCTCATGCAAAAGTATGTTGATCTGCAAAAGTTTGGTACCAAAGTTCCAATTATCTCAGCATTTGCACTTGATCATGTGAGAGGATTTGTTTTTGTTGAAGCTGAGAAGGCCTGTGATGTTACAGAGGTACATGATTTGCGGCTTTCATTGTAAAAAGATACCCACATTGAGGAGAGCAAGTCAAATACAGTAGATGTAATCATTTATCCATTGCATTATGTGGTTTGATATCATGCTCTGTGAAGGGTTGAGAACTTATTCTTTTATCTGCTACTCCTACTTCAATTAGCACTGTCTTCTTTTTGCCATTTCTCACACACTTCAATTCAATTCACTCTTTTGTGTAACTTAATAATTTGAGGTTTGGAACTGAAATAGGCTTTACATGTGTAGTTCTGTTACTAAAATCATAGTTTCTATGATAATCTAGGAAAAAGTTGTTTGCTCAAAGATTTCTTCCTGTCCTGCTTGTAATCTGACCTACTGAAAACATGCGCATTTCTTGCTACAGGCATGCAAAGGATTTTGCAGTGTTTACGTAAGCAGAATTAATTCTGTTCCTGTAGCTGAAGTTCCTAGCTTGCTATCAAGCCGCGCAAAACCATTTGCAATATCTCCAGGTACATGGGTGCGCATGAAGACTGGAATTTATAAAGGAGATCTAGCACAGGTATGTTTAACTCAGCTTCTTACTTTTCTGGGGCCCCAACACTTTTACGTATCGTCACATTCTTTTGTTCTTACATCACTACATCCCTGTGAATTTGTAGGTTGTTAGTGCAGATGAGGGGCGAAAACGGGTGATGATCAAGCTTATACCCAGAGTTGATCTCCGGGCTATTTCAAAAAAAATTGTAATGCTCTTATGCCCTCTTTCTGTATTATATTTCTTTTTGGCAGTAACTGATGCCTCTCATTTTTAGTTGGTTTGATTTAAGTTGTACTGACTTATCTATATCAATGTATAATACCCTAAGTAGCTTTGTGAAAGTCTTGTGAAACTCTAACTAAGCTAATTACATTATATATTGCCTGTACCCGTTGAAATTCTTACATTTCCAATGATGGGTATGCACCTCGTCCTTTTCCCCCTGGTGGTGGGGTGGGGAGGTTGGAGCTTCATCTTTGTCAGAGAAACTTCACATGTACACTGGATAATGTGACATTCCAGTGAAACCATGTGGTGTCTATTGCGTATTTCCATTTTGCTCAACTGTAGTATCATGGCCTGGGTGGCTTATATTATACTGTTGTTTTTATCTTTGATTGTACGTCTTGTTCATCCGTTTTTCTTGTTAACAACCATTTCTTTTTATTTTTTTATTCCATTGTTCTTGTCCTTCTAATAGTTTGCGTTTGCTACCACATTATTTATTGCCTTCGCCTTTGCAGGGTGGTGCTATTCCACTAAAAGAAGCTGCAATTCCTGCTCCACGTCTAATCAGTTCACAAGAACTAGAGTAAATACTTCCTTTCTGTTTCCAGTGTCTCTCTTCATGCACTCAGTATCCTTCTCATATCATTTGTTTCTACCTAGGCTTTTGACACTGTTGCCACGATCTCATTGATATTAGGTTCTTCGGATCTCATATTGAAAGGAAACATGATCGCCAGACAAATGATTTTTATGAAGTGCTTGATGGTCTCATGTTCAAAGATGGTTTCCTGTATAAAAGGGTTGCACTTAGTTCTTTGATTTACTGGGGGATACAACCAACAGAAACTGAACTTCTCAAGTTCTCTTCCACTCCAACTAATACAAGTTCAACTGATGACTTGGATTGGGTCTCCAGCATGTATGGTCCTAAGAAAAGAAACATTCCAAAAGAACCGGATATGGAGCCTTCCTCTTCGAAAGCTTCATCTTCTAAAGGAAAATACTCCAAGGCATCTTCTAAGGCATCCACTTCTACTGAAGATTACGAGGATAAAGGATTTAATCTCCATGATCTTGTACTCTTTGGGTCAGTCTCTGTTATGCAATCCTTTCTAATTGTCACATAAGTTTAGCAGATGTCATCCTTATTTTTGTTTCATATAAACAGGCGAAGAGATTTTGGTGTGGTCATTGCTTTTGAGAAAGATGGTCTTAGGGTAAGATTCTTTATAGCACACTATTGTACCACATCCATGATTTTTGTCTGAGAATATACTGTTTTTTTTAGATATTAAAAGGTGGTCCTGAAGGATCTGCAGTAACTGTTAGAAAGCAGGATATTAAGGACGTTTGTGCAGACAAAATGCTTACTGCTGTGGACCATAAGAAGAAGATAATATGTATTAATGACACCGTTAATGTTCTGGAAGGGCCATTCCAGGTGAAATGTTAACCATCCCTTATTCCCTTTAGCAAGAATTGTTGTAAAGTTCTTTTTGCCTGTAATCTGGGAAAATATGCATCATTTTTCGTTCTTTTCAAGAAAACATTCACCTCAAAGAATTCTAAAGGCAAAATTGGTTCCATTCCACTTGAAAGGTCACTGGTTTAGATATATACCATTGAAAAATTGTGGTGCACTTTAATACCATTGAAAGGTACATCTGTTTTAATTTTTCTTTTTACCATTCCATCCTTTTCCAGTTTGGTTTTTTGCTAATTTTCTTTTTATTTCCACACCAAAAGGGTGTGCGTCAGTACATGTTTGCCCTCTACTGCAGTGCTGTTTGGTTTAGCCAAGCACGAGGCAGTTTAATCAACCACACAAACTGACCCCCAAATTCATGAGAAAACCATCCATGCCTACCTCAGTATGTTACCTTGCTAGTTGATACACCTCCATCCCAACAAAATCCCCTGCTCTATGCCCTCTGTTGCACCACCCTTTGATACCAATTAAACACAGCAGCACACAGAAGTGACAAGTGGTGACTGGTGAGGTGGTGGGGCCATGTGTGGAGGTGGTTGTTTACGAGGATGAGTAGCAGGACACCTCATCCTTGCTGGGAAGCGAGACGGTGCCATGGGGGAAGCAGCCAGGGATGGCTTCGGAGAATCTTCACAGGAGCAAAAGGGATGTGAGAAGAGGATTGAGGGAGAGATGGGGAGATGGAATGGAAATCGAAGTGAGCAGAGTGCCAAATTCGTCAACAGTAACAGTTTTAAGGACAGGGCATGATGGAGCTGTAAGAAAACTGAAGATCTTAAAGTGAACCCATGAACTTCGATGGTATAGACCTAAAACAGTGATATTTCAATGGCACGAAACCAATATTTCCAATTCTAAAATACCTGATATGGTTATTGTAATTCTCTCAAGTGTCTGGTAAAGTTGTAATTTAGCATATTTTAGGTAATATTTTGTACTCCCTCTTCTTATTTTCTTGTTAGTTAGAACATCAACATAGTTTGTGTATGCACTTGTTTTATCATTACATTTTCTAATCACATACTGTATTTATGAAAATACTTAACTACATGCAAGAATATTTCATGACAAATCTACTAATATCATTTTTACATATTATCTATTAATTTTGGTATATATTTGTGATTTAAGATTTCTTGGTTTGACTGCACGCATCTTAAAATGATGTCTATTTGTGACCTGAGGGTGCCTTTTACAATGAATGTAACGCATTATTCTCATAATAAAATGATTTACGGCACTAGTCTATGCTTCTAAATTTCTTTAATTATGAGAATTTGATTCCTCCCATTTGGCACCCTTGCTGATTCATTTGGTATTTTTACAGGGTAAGCAAGGAGTTGTTAAACACTTGTACATGGGCATACTGTTTATCCATAATGAAAGTGAAAGTGAGAACAGCGGATTTTTCTGCGCCCAGTGCAGTTCATGTGAAAATGTCAAGAAGCGGAAGGAACTGGCAAGTTCCACTTTTGGAAATTCGGTATGTAGAATTGCAGATACAATGCATGTACTGTTCTACTTCCTCTATTCCATTTTGTAAGATGGTTTAATTTTGTCCTAAGTCAAACTTCTCTAACTTTGACCAAGTTTATTGTAAATTGTACCATATCTACAACATCAAATTAGTTTCATTAAATCCACCATAAAATGTCTTGATTGTGTATTTATTTGGTACTATAGGTATTTATTTTTCTATAAACTTGGTCAAAGCTAAAATTTGACTTATAGGACATAACTAAGACACCTTACAATATGGAACGGAGGGAGTACTTACTAAAGAAGGTTTGATATTTTCTGTGACACTTTGTTTTTGATGTACCAGGACGATAATCCTATTCCCATGTTTTCATATGAACAAAATGAGCAAAGGGACAGTAAGTGTTCCTGGAGATTGATGATTTTGTCAGCATAAAATAGTTTTTTTTCCCTGATTCCCTTGATCCTACAGATGAAAGGCCTTACAGGAGCACTAGAGAACAACTTTTCTCAATTGGGGAGATGCTGCGTATTCGAAAGGGTCCTATGAAGGGCTATCTCTGTCGAGTAGTTCGAATATTTCGCAATGATGTAACTGTTAAGCTAGATTCACTGCTGAAGATTGTCACAGGTTGGTTACCTGAGTATCCTTGCAGCTGTTCTTTGACAGTGATTGACTACTTCTGTGTAATGTTTGCAGTGCAAGCTGAGTTTCTTTCAGTCCCAGCTAAAAGAGGGTAAGCAGCTTAGCATGCTTCTCTTCTCTTTTCATTTTGTGCTTGTTTTAGTAACGTGATTTTGTAAACCATCATATTGTTGCTTAATGCCACTTACATCTGTGCACCTTATTGCATTACCAGGGATAACTCTTCTGGTGCTCCATCTGGTCCTTTTGGTAAGTACAAGTTTCATGCACACTGCAACTATTGCCAATTTACTCGCTGCTGGCTTGCTGCCATGGAGTTTGTTACCTATGCTGATTGTAATGTAGGTTCAGAAGCCGATAAACCCTCATGGGACAATGGATTACCATCTTTTGGAAGGTTCTTTCTTGCTTTCCAGCTTCCTACTTTGTGAATGTTTTAATAAATTGTTGGACTTCAGATTTCCTAATCAACCATCTTAATCCGACCCCTTCCCACCAATCAAAATGAACCTATGCGGTTGACTTGGTGTATATCATTGGTTGGATTAAATAAAAATCCTCGACTGTTATTTGCATTTGCACTATTCACTGAATTGTTCAATCTTCTGCAGTGATTCCTGGCAACCCTTTTCAAGTGCTGCATTACCAGTTCAGAATGCAGGTATATTCAGTCGTAGGCCTTTCTATTTGGTGGCATAGTTTAGCTTTGTTAATTTTTAGTATTGTGAAGTCATGATGTTGCAACATTTAACCTGTTCAAAATTGCTTGCTCAAGTATAACACACTCAACCAGTTATCCATTCCATGTCTCATAGAAGTCCTTGAATTGCTGTAAGAAGAATAGGCGCAACAGGGGATCAAGTGCGCTCTCTAGGATTGGTAGAGCAGATAACACAAATCCGTTTAATTTGGTGTGGGGGTGAAGTCACAGGTGGAATGGTTTTTTATTGGGTTAATGGGACAATTTTTTCTACAAAATTGACAAGTCTTAAACGTGAACAGAAAAAAAATGATGCTCATTTATTAGTAGTTGAAGTCTTTATAATTTTGCTCATGTGCAACTTCTGCATTTTTAGATGGGGAATCTGAAGTTGATCCATGGTGTAAGAAAACTGCATCTTCTGCCAATGATTCTGATCCATGGGGTACGGAAACAAAATCTGCATCTTTTGATGTATGGAACAACGGTACCACACAAGAAGAGAACTCCAGTGACAATGCATGGGATAGACAACCTGGAGGTAGTGGATCTAATATTGGTGGAAGCTCTTGGGACAGAACAGCAACTGATAAGGAAAGTGGAAAAAGTGACAACTGGGGTGAGGCATGCAAGGAGACAGAGAAAACTGGTAGTGATGCAGATCCCTGGGGAAGCAAGGTCAAAGAGATAGATCTGAAAGAAACAGATATCTGGGGAAAGGCTTCAATGCAACCAGAGAAGAAGTTGGAGGATGATAGTCAAGGATGGGGCCAACCTGTTGGCAAGTCAAACCAAGACCAAGAAAAAGGTGCAGACAAATGTGGGGCTTGGGATACTGTTATTGCTGGGTCATCTTCGTCTGTTCCTGGCAGAGGGGATGATGACTCCTGGGTTAAAACTGATACTTTGCCTGTTGGTCAAGATGATGCCTGGGGCAAATCAAAAGATAGTAGTGACGGGGCAGCAGCTGGGTGGAACGAAACTAGAACATCTAACCAAAGCCACAGCACTGGAGGATGGGATGCTGCTGCTGCCAACCTGAATGAATCATCTGATGTGGATGCACGTAAGGACGCATGGGGCAAAGCAAAAGATACAACAGCTAACGCTGAAGAAAAAAATAATGAAAGTGGAAACTGGAACAAAGCTGGACCACTAGACAAAGTTTGTGGCAGTGATTGGGGTAGTCCAAAGTTTTCCAGTGGTGATGGTCCATCCAGCTGGAACAAGGGAGACAAAGTTGGAGGAGATTCTCAAAACGGCAGCTGGAGCAGACCTGGTGGAAACTTTGAAGGTGGTCGTGGGTTTGGGCGAGGACGGGGCAGAGGCAGGGCCCGAGAGTCTGGGGATTTAGGTGGCAGAAATGACCAAGGAAGCTGGAAGAACTCGGGGACTAGTGACAGTTATGGAAGGCCCTCTTGGAGGTCTGATAGTCAAGTTGACAAGGAAGTGGGAGATTCTGGTGGATATTGGGGGAGAGGAAGAGGAAGAGGCCAGTATGGAGGACAGGGAAGAGGAGACAATGGTTGGAGAAATGGAGGTCAAAGCAATTCTGAGTTTGGAAGGAGTGATGCTGATGCACCAAACTGGGGAAATAAAGGTGTATCCAATAAAGGTTCTTGGGATAGTGGTGACAATTGGAATGCCCCAAAGTCATCTGATGAAAATCAAACTTCCGCTTGGAACAGTTCAGAAGATAAAAGGCCATCTGGAGGTGAGTGGTCTGTTTGAAATTGATACCTTGTATTAGATTTGCATGGTCAGTATACTTTTGTCTACATGTGCATGTATTTTCTTCTTTATGTTTTGGATCCCATATTTATTTGAATAGTGCTATTGAGATTTGAATAAACTTTTTTTTAACTTCAACAGGAGCATGCTACTTGAATTTCTTGCTTTGATTGCTATTGTGGTTACTTAGGTTTAGTAATATGGCTTCTACTTAGATTTAAACTTGATAATGCTCTTTTTGGGTATTGGTAAACAAAATGATCCTTAGGTTTAGCAAGATGGTGCTACTCTGGGTGCTGGAGGGTACCAAAACTATTTGCTCGAAGTTTTATCAATACAAGCTAATGCACGTGCTTTGCTATGGGTAAAGGAAAAAATATCATAATATTGTCTAAAATGATAAAATCATATTTCCCATGTGATAGGGAAGACTCACCTTAATTTAATTTTATATGTTGCTATCCATTTAGACTTAGTAGTTATGTAATATTAAGAAGTTCAAAATATGTAAAAAAAACTGCAATGAGAGTAGGTAGGGTGGCTGATTCACTGCAACCACCATGAAATTCTTTTTAAAGGAGTATAGATGTTGAAGGGCTTTATTTCTGTTCTGTTGCATAGGTCATAGGTGAACAAAGTGATTGTTGATAAGTTCTAAAGGTGAAGATAATTAAATTTAGCCATATCTATTTTCTACTTGATGTTTTAAGCTATAGTTGTGCGCTGACTTGTATATCTTGTAGGCCAAGAACAACAAAGTGGTGCTTGGGCTAGCAAGATGACTTCTATTGCTGGCGCTGAGGATAAAAGTGATGCCTGGGGCACCAAGGCGGAAGGCAATTCTGGTAGCACTGGGGGAAAGTGGGAGAATGCTTCATTTGGTAATTCTGATGCCAAGTAAATTTCTTGTTCTGTTCAATGGTGGATATACTACAGAGCTTATGGTTTCCTATCATGTTCAGGGGAAGAGCAGCAAAGCGACCCTTGGGGAAGCAAGATCTGTTCTAATAAAGGTGCTTAGAGGAGATTAAATTGTTTCTCTTTGTTGTATGCTTGATTTTTGAGCTAAATAATTGATTTTGTCCATGTATTTACATGTTGCCTTGCAATGCTTATATTATACTACTAACTTGTAGGCAAAGAACAAGAAACTGACCCTTGGACAAGCAAGGTGACATCCGCTGCAGATGCTGGTGATAACAATAATGTCTGGAACACTAGCGCAAGTGATACTGCCTCTGGGAGTGAGAGCAAGTGGGGCAATGCTGGGGCAGAGGAAAAGGCAGATGCCTGGAAAAGTAAAGTGGGGAGTGAAAATAGTGGAGGTTGGAATCAGAAATCTTCTTGGGGTAAACCAAGCTTCTCAGGTGGAGAGCAGGAACCAGCTTGGAGCAATCCAAAGAATGGTGATGATAACAGTGGATATGGTAGGGGTGGATTTGGACGAGGAAATCGAGGCAGAGGGAGAGGAAGAAATTTTGGTGATAGTGGATCCTCATGGAGCGGAGGAAGTTACAGAAATGATGAGTCACATGGAGAGAGATCTGAAGATCGCTGGAACACACGAGATTCTGATGGTGTCAGAGGAAGAGGAAGAGGACGCTTTGGCAGAGGTGATCGCAATCAAGGTAATAACTATGGTTCGGGTGACAACAATGACAGAACCTGGGGCTCTGGCAGGGGAAACAGGGACCAGGATGGTTGCAAAAATTGGAACCGAAATGATGACAGAAGACCGTTCGGTCAAGATCGAGGTGGTGGCTGGTCCCAATCTTCCGACTGGAACGCCAACAAGGGACAGTCCAGCTGGGGGAGTGACAAAAATGACAGCTGGGGAGCGCCAAAACCTTCTGGTGGAGATGACCAGGCAGGAAAAAACAATGGAAACAATCCGTGGGGTGCTCCTGCTGACAGTATGACTGGTGATGGACCCGGCGGAGGAGAGTCTTGGAAAAATAAGACTGAGGATACCTGGAATTCGTCTGGAGGAACAAGGGATTCAGGTACGACCCCAGGAAAATCTTCTTGGGGTGGATCAGAAGATGGCCAAAAGAAAGAAGGATCATGGGGGAAAAGCGAGGGGAGCGGGAGACAAGTCGGTGGAGGCAGCTCCTGGGACAAGCCGGATGGAGGATGGAACAGCAACAAGGGCGAGGGCACCCAAGGAGGTGGCGGCGGTAGCTCCTGGGACAAGGCGGATGGCGGGAACAGCAACAAGGGCCAGGACGCCCAAGGAGGTGGCGGCGGCAGCTCCTGGGACAAGGCGGATGGCGGATGGAACAGCAGCAGCAAGGGTGGGAGCTCCGGCAATGGTGGGTGGTAAGCTCGATCCAGGATCAGCTGCAATCCATTAGTGCATGTATATAATGGTTGCCATGCAGCTTGAACTTGCTGTATATTTCTACTCTTTCTAGACTTAGAACGCTATTATTATTAGTAATAACGTCGCCATGCTACTCTAAACTACGAACTTGCCTTAATTCCAGCAGAACATTACCTATTGCTGACGGTTATTAAGGTAGCTTTGTATCACCATCTCTACGATTCCCATGTGTTTTTATGCTCCTTTTGTTTTGATGATGTGATATTTTGTGTTAGTTTGATGGATGCGCCTCTGGGCATAATGATGAAGCTCTCGCAAACACCGTTTCTCCATGGTTGCGTGCGCTTCACAAGGGTTATGTTACTGCTGTAGGATATGCATAGGACAATAACAATGCAATTACATTGTTATCCGCAGACCCCTGCTTTGTTCCTGTGACGATGATAATCCCCTGTTACGGTTTTAGCATCCGTTTTGATAGTTTTGGATCAATTACGGTATATTATATATTATTATATGCCATGATCTTATTACTCTCTCATCTAGATGAGCCAAACACTTGCACCATAGCACAGTAAACACATCGCTAAGGTTTAGAGTAAGTTTAATAGTATAGCTAACTACTAGCTCTAAATTATCTATAGTCAATTTAATAGCCTATTTATACAATAGTTATCTATAAACTGGTCACTCCCCGTTGTTGTCCCGACACCATGCTGCTGCCTTCTTGCACTGCTTGCGCCAAAGAAGAAAGGGGGAGAGAGAGATTGGGAGAGAGAGAGAGGATGATAGGTGGGTCCCGTTTGTTTTTTTTATTTATTTGATGACTAGGTTGGCACATGGATGACGTGACGTCAGTGAAACTATCCTTTAAAACCGACAATGGAGTTGTTTTAGACGATTTTAATAGTTGGGGGACTTATCATATCTGATTTTACAGTTGAGGGATACGAATCAAATTCAGCTATTAGTTAAGAGTCACAATTGACTTTTCCTTTTTGCATGTTGCTTAGCCTAACTGGCATTACTGTGGGTTCAAGAAATGGCATATGAGACCTATAAATGTATACTCCCAATTATCCCTACCCTCCTTAGACAGGCACGTATATGTTTACAAAAGTGTTCAGTGCCCAACAAGTAACGGGTTGAGCGCACTAGCGTGAAAACCATTAATACATAATAAAGAAAAGGAAACTTATAGTTATGGATCAATTATGGTTTTGGCATCCGTTTTGATAGCTTTAGATCAATTATGGTATATTGTTATATGTTATGAACTAGGGTAAATTTTAATTTGAGACACATTTTATTACTTATGTTTCACTTTGAATCACTTTTTAACTAATATTTTTCATTCACTTTGAAATTTACATGATTCAAAGTGAAAGTATTTGTTAAAGGGTGGCACAATAGTAATAATAATTAAAAGGTGGTTCACAGTGAAATTTACTCTTATTAGTTACTCTTCTCATAGCACAGCAAAGTAATTAATTGTCATTAAAATCTATAGGCCCATTGTTGACCAGGTGACACGTACAACTAGCTCCAAGTCTTTCGCCATCACCAGCTCGGCTACGCAGCTCCCATGCTTCTCCGCTTCAAACGACAGATAGCTCCGAGAAACGGCCATGGGCAGGTCACCCTCGCCGCCGGTGACAGCTTCGAGACGAAGGCTCAACTCGTCATCCCGAGCGACGGCCACCACGGCGGAGAATGCCAGCTGTTTCGCCGGAGACGACGACGACGACGACGAGAGTGGTCCATCGAAGAGGACGATGTCGTCCTCGTACCCGCTCGTCAGCGCGGTGGCGTTGAGACGGCGCCCGTGACCCGGTGGTGATGGCGGCGCGCCGCCGCGAACCTCGACCTCCACCGTCGCCTCCACGCCGCGCTCGATGAAGGCGTACGCCATGTCCACGGCCACCACCGCGCCGCCGCCGGGCGCCGGCGGCGCCCGGCCGTAGATTCGCGTCTTCAGTTTCTCGTCGACCGGCATGGTGGACGGCGAAGTGATGAACTCGATGCAGCCGTCGATGAGCTCCACGTCGTCGCCGTCGCCGTCGCCGTCGCCGCGCTTGGCTTTCAAGCTGTACTCAAGTAGCACGCCGTCAATTATGGATGTTCCTCGTGCAGGAGAGATCAAAGGCAGTGTAGGGCAAACCTGCATTTCGATGCAATAGTAGCAACTTTAATTACTAAGCAAATAGCCGGAATAAAGTTTGCTGGAAAGTCAAATTATCCATTTTTAAGATAAAATACTATTAGGCCTTACCAAGTCCTAACAGTTATACTCCCTCTGTTCATATTATTAGACACAAACTTTGATCAAATTTATAGAAAAATATAGTAATATTTTTTAAAATAAATTTTGTATCAAATATATTTAATGTTAAATTTAATGAAACTATTTTATGTATTTGGTGTGGTAGATGTTGCTAACTTTTTCTATAAATTTAATCAAACCTAAAGAACTTTAAGAAAAAGTTAAACAATTTGCGGTCACCAAACCTCTTTGTGACAGCTATAGTGCTTTTGGTGACGATGAGGGGTAGTAAAAAAACATTATCTAGTGGTATTATAATATGAAATGGAGGGAGTATATCAAATTATCTTTCGACTACAAATTTTATGTGTTTTTTTCTCTACAAATATAAATTTTGTGTACTTTTTTTTATAATTCACTTACCGGTGTGATCTCGCAGGGGTCGTCCCTAGAGCGGTTGAAGACATAATTCCTTCGGCAATCCAGTTCATCACGGATCGCCACAAACCCGTAAACCCTCATCGACTGATCAAGTTGGACGCCGTCGCCCGCAAACCGCATTGAAAAAATCTGGATCATAGTGATCGGGTAGTCTCTGTCCTCAAGGTTCGTGTATAATTTGTTACCTAGAGAAGCTGAGAAAACAAAATTGAAGCTAAGGATTCATCATGGTTTCGATCATCATCATCATCATCTCATGAATAACGCTAGCTATTACTTCCGCCAAAAAAACCAACTTTGCACTACACATCTTAGTATAACAAATCTGGACAGAGTATGTTTAGATTTGTTGTACTAGTATGTGTTACATGCTAGTACGAGATTAGGTTTTTTTGGACGGAGGGAGTATGTAAGTTAGAAATAGGTGGTGGTTTTCGCAAAAAGGGAAAAATAGATGAACAATTAAAACTACAGTTATTATAATTGAACTCTTAACAAAAATACTTTAAATACCCATGAAAAAGAAAAAAAATATATCTTACTTGGATTGGTGTCATGCATAGAGTACATGCGGTGAACGGTATAGAAGAGTGGTTCCGGAAGAGAGCGAGGTAGGAACTGGACACAGTAGTAGTGTTCCTCCTCGGGCAGTGCAGAGTTCAGCTCTTCAGTTTTTCTCATGCATTCCTCGTTGTACTCCTCAACTTCCGCGTTGCACTCGTCGTATTTTGCATTGATTTCTGGAGTTCGATCGTGAAGAGACAAAAAAGTTCAATTTACTATCCCGAACTATTTCATTGAAACACTTAGCCCCTAAACTTTTTTGATTCATTTTATCTCCTAAACTATTAAAAATTCTTCACTTAACTGGTAAATTACATTTCTCTTTATTGTTTCTATTTATTCGAGTCAATATTTTAAAGCCGTAGATGATACTATTATCAAAGTTCTAAAATAGTTTAAGGGCCCCTTTAAATCGCAGGGTTGAAAAAATGGAGGAATAGGAAAAACACAGGATTCCGATAGGAATTGAAGTGTAAAACAGAGTATTGCAAAATATAGGAAAAACATAGGAATAATCGTTTGATTGGAGCGCAGGAAAAACGTAGGAATTGGATAAGAGAGATAGACTCAAAGGATATTTTACAAGAGGTTGGAGCTCTTGCTATATTTCCTCCAAAATCCACATGCAATGTGCCATTCCATAGGAATTTCATAGTATTTGCAAAGGTTCAATCCTTTGAATCAAAGGGTCAAATAGGAAAATTTCCTATAGGATTTGAATCCTATAAAATTCTTATATAAATCCTTTGATTCAAATGGGCCCTAAATAATTTTCATGACTATTTGCTTGAAATTTGAAACCTCTATGTTTAAATTAGTCCAAGCGCTTCCAAACCTACGTAAACAACGATTAAAAAATTCCAAAAACGTTTAGAGATAAGTTATAATGCATATATCAATCCCACAAAATTTCATTGCAAAAATATAACCAACAGAGAGAGAGAAAAAAAAGACAAACACCGTAAGAGAGTAAGTTGAACCATTTCCAACCATTTGAGGTCTAAAATGAGCCGAGAAATTGTTTAATTAGAAGGTTAAGTTCTTTTTGAAAAAAAAAAGCCGCAAAGTTTGATAAGAATCAAGAGAAGAAACAGAAATGATGAAGTAGATAGGCCACACCAACCATCGTCGTCGTCGTCGATCATCGCGGCGCCTTCGGGCGATCGTCACTGGTCAGTAGCGGCTGTTGCTGCAGGTGCTCGGCGAGGTCAAAACCGGCGCCGGCGCCGCCGTGGCAAGCCTCCTCGGCCGCCACCGCCATGGTTAGACCTAACCTAATCAATCGAGGTCGTGTGATGCCTCAGCTTATAGAATTATTATATTGTATACTACATGCATATACGCCCCGTCCGAGTTGGAGTTGGGGATCGGAATCGACGGCCGGCGACCTATCCGTGTCTGAGCCGAACTGGACGTCGAAGTTGTGCTTCTTTTACGAGCGGGCCCAGTCGTCAGAGAGTAGCTCAGATATATTGTCACAAATCCTCGCTATGTATGTTCTACTCCCGTGGTAGATGGTATTTGATGCGCACAATAAGATTTGGATATACTTTTAGAACGTTAATCATTAATTTTATATTTAAATTAAATAGATTCATAAAATCTACCAATAAGTTCTTAAATATTATAAATAAATACTTTTCAAGATAAATCTACATATATATACTTTGAGAAATTGGTGATGGAAGTTTTGAAATATTTACTACCAAAGTAATATATAGTAACAAAATAAAATGAATGCCTTGCCAAGCACGACCTAAGCTAATTAAGCGAAAGAGCCATAATGTGCAAGGATACAATGAGAAATTCTGCTACCAAAATAACCATCTTTCAGAACAAAGAAGCATACCCACGAACCCAAGGCATCGTCATCGTCGTCCTCGTCCTGTGTGGCTGTGTCGTCCATACGAGTTTTAGAAGAGAAAGAGTTTTAGCCGAGCAGGTAGATTGCAAAAGCAACTGCTTGACCTGAACATGATAAAAAATCCTTCTCCTAGGGCCCAACCAGAGCCACAATTTTAGGTCCAAGGCCTAGACAATCCAAAAAACTAGTCACTGCTCCACCTTTTAAGTCATGCTCACCCATCATCAATTATCGATGTAGGACTAAACCCAACCATTATACTTCTACTCATGTTCGGACTGAGACAGACAGAGAACCTTTCCTAACAAGCGTGAACCATCTCAAATTCATTCATTGCAGTGCAGGATAATTTGCACATTAGCAAGCTTGCTCCCATCCATGGTTTCCTTTGCAATCAGATCAGCAGCGATCGATCGAATAGCTGTCAAAATTTGCGGATCAGCGTAAGGGCCGTAGAGAGCCACCCCTTGGCGATGTAGCGGTAGATGGCCTCCGTGTAGTGACCACCGTCCCAGTGCACGGACGCCGACGGGTCCTCGCACGTGACGGCGCCGGCCATGCCGCAGATGGCGCTGCCGTTCCAGTTGTACGGCCCGCCGCCGCCGCAGCAAGCCCTGAGAATGCCACCGGCGGCGAATCCTGCACATCGCAAATGTTCAGACAAATCACTTAATTAACCACATATCATAGTAGGATATACCATGCACCGGTCATTGCTTTCTCTTTTTCCTTATGGAAAACTAAACGAACCAAATCTTGCAACAGGACACATCCTCTAACTTTGAGTGGCTGACATGTGGATCTCACAATCAACAGGCTCACATGTTAGTGACGTATATCAGAGGGTAGTACATCAGAGGAGACTCGTTTTTAAGACTGACTAGAAAATATACATACCAAAACGGATGGGATCTTGGAGAACTTGGATGATGGGTTGGTAGAAGTCGGCGAAGATGATCTTGGCATGAGGGTACTTGCCCCTAAGCCCGTCGAGAGCCGCACAGAGCAGCGCATTGTGGCGCCTGGACACGCGGTTGACAGCGCGCAAGCAGCCGAGGCCATCATAGTCCATCGTGTTCGGGCTCATGAAGAGCGTGAGGACAATTGGCGAGCACCCCCTTGGCGGGTTTCCCGGCACGACCACGTAAACCGCTCCTTGGTTGATCAGCCTCTACAATACCCAAAGTTGAAGCAATGTAAACAAAGAATACAAGTGAATTAATATGCATATTGCACTTTCTTCGTCCTAAAATATAAGAGCAATTTTACGGTCCTTGAGGAGATACCATGAGGTACCATTTTTTCTATTGTAAATTTGGTACCTAGGTACTATGAGGTACCATGAGGTACCAAATTTTACACTAAATTTTTGGTATCTCATGGTACCTCCTCAAGGACCGTAGAATTGCTCAAAATATAAATGATTGTTGTTGGATGTGAGTATGTGACACAGTACTATGTCTGTTCAGATTTCGTATTATTAGTATGTGTCCCATCCAACCAAAATCATATATATTTTGGAACAAATGTAGTAACAAAGTAAAACTGCAAATTGATACTAATGCAGATCGAAGTTTACCTCCACAGCCGTGGTGATTGTTTCCACGACTTGAGGCACTAACGATTTGACCTCGTTTTCGGTCTTCTTTGCTGTCCACATGAGGTTGTAGTCATTCACCCCGAACTCTCCAACGATGAAGAGGGATTTGCTGAAACAGTTCTTGAACCCTGCAGAGACCAATCGGTTTCTTGAATTCAATTCAGGCTCGTCGAGAAGAGTGCACGATGCTATCTTCAGTTCAGAAAATTGTTACCAATTCCAGCCGACTCACCATTGGCTTCATCTGTGCTGCTGCAAATCGATGGCTTGAGATGCTCAAACCAACCAAGCTGCACATCCAGCGAATTGTTCAGAAGCTTATCTGCAATGTTATTTCTCTTGAAGAATGCAGCGTCCATCGCCGGCGCGGTGCCGACGGCAAAGTTCACGCCATGAGAGATGCTTGAGCTGTTCGCCAGGAAGGCTGGAAGGAGAGGGAGACCAAACTCCTCGGCTACAAACAA
The DNA here is from genome assembly GCA_000338895.3 of Oryza meridionalis. Classification (NCBI taxonomy): domain Eukaryota; kingdom Viridiplantae; phylum Streptophyta; class Magnoliopsida; order Poales; family Poaceae; genus Oryza; species Oryza meridionalis. Next base: position 25,309,232 of record CM002528.2, read on the forward strand.
ACCGATTATTCCGGTTTCATTGTAATTTTCAGGAAATTAAACTATTTGTATTGTGCTCTGAATCAAAATATTGCTGAACTTACCGATGAAATCGACGATGACTCTCCCATTGCAGACACGGCCCGTGGGGTGGCCAAAGAATGTCATGCCGTAAGGAGGCTTGTCGATCCACACGGGTATAACCGGTGTTGCCATGATAACGAAGTTGCCGGTGTCGATGTAGGAGTCTCCAAAGGAAAACATCGAGGTGAAATAGTGTGAGGTTGAGCTCACACCAGAGAGACAGTAGAGGAAGGTGATAGAGAATGCAAGTTTGGGCTCCATGAATGCTACCTAATCTACTAGAAATGTGAAGAATAGCTGAGTGCTAGCTAACTGATTGGGTTATATGGAGGTACAATTCAATGCTACTCCCTCCGGTCATAAGTTTTTGATGCAGTTGACTTTGCAAATGACTTTTGACCATATACATGTCTTACTATTTTTGAATATATAGAATGTTTAATTACTTCTTATATTGTTGTGACTTGTTTTTGTTATCAAAGGTATTTTAAGTATGACTTTTATTTTTGCAAATTTACACTAAATGTTAAATAATATGAATGGTAAATTTCATGTTCAAAGTACATTATGTCAAATATTTATGACAGGAAGAAGTGTAAAACAGCAAATTATTTAGATCTTTAAGTATGTTCCAAAAAGTGAGATAAGCAGTTGCTTGCTCGATAGAGCTTGCAGTCAAAGGTTTGAAAATGTAGATCGGTATTGATAAAGAGCATAAAGGTTATCTTAATATCTTCTCTTTTGAAAGGTTAAGGTTATGATTGCAGGACATAAGAAATGTGATAACGATTACAACTTGCAGTCTTAAGTCAATATTTAGTCCGAAATCCACCATGGCCGCCCACGGGAGGGCGCCGTGGATATCAAGGCTTACACGTTTTATCTGGTTTCGCAATTTGATAGACGGCTCTTTAAAAAAAAAAACCGTACTACTAGTTGATCCTTAATCATAGTAACATGTGAAGATTACTGCTTGATGGTCCTATAGTGCGTAACCATTAACCAAATACCATGACGGTAGCACTCAGAACCAGGATGGTTAGCAAATGATTTTCTTCTCTTTTACAAACCGCGGTGTGTACACACTGCATTATATTTATTTATTAATTTCTTGAGCGTAATCTGCATGTCAATTGTCAAACTACAGGTCGATCGATTGCACACGGTATACAGACTTGCCACACAATCAGCCTGGATATATTATTCTTCCATGGTTTTGATCAATTCTTTCAGCAAATCAGTGGGGGATAGCAGCCAAAATTGGGGGATCAGCGTAAGGGCCATTGAGCCACCCCTGGGCGATGTAGCTGTTGATGGCCTCCGTGTAGTGGACACCGTCCCAGGACACTGCGGCAGATGGATCCTGACAGGCGACCACTCCGGGCATGGCGCAGATGGCACTGGCGTTCCAGTTGTAGGCGCCGCCGGTGCCGCAGCAAGCCTTGAGAACGCCATCGGCAGCAACTCCTGCATACAGCAAATGTTGAGACAAGTCACTGTGTTATTGAGCAATGCTCCCTCCGTTTAAAATGTAACAATCCCGAATATACTTTTTTCGTCATAAAATATAGAAACCTAATACTTTACGGTATAAAATATGACTTCACCACTAAACTACCCATATTATCTCCGCCTCTTAACTTTATTATAGCCCCTAACTAGTCTGGTCCTACTCCCTCTGTCTCAAAAAAACATCCAATCCTGATTTGGACCTGGATCTAAGTTCAAACTCAGAATTGGGTTTTTTATTAAGACGGAGGGAGTATATTTCACTTATCCCAAGAAGTCAACTAGGTCTTTTTTAGACGGTGACAACTCCAGCATAAGTACAGCGACAAGTCACTCTGTCTTATTAAGCAATGCTCCCTCCGTTCAAAATGTAACAATTTATATGTAGTGCGCCCAAATATACTTTCTCCGTTCTAAAATTTAGAAACCTAATACTTATAAAATGTGACTTTACCAGTAAACTATTCATATTATCTCTACTATCTGTTGACTTTATTATAATCCCTAATTAATCCGGTTCTATATTTCACTTATCCAAAAAGTTAACCAGGTCTTTTTACCCTATTCTTAATACCTGTGCTAAAGGTTAAAACTTGATATATTTAGGGACAGAGAGAGTAGCATACACTAGCCAATAGCCATCATATTCGATACCAACACGCAAATAATTTAATAATTCACAAGTTATGATCAGAAGTATTTTCTCACTTAAGACTATGTGGAAAAATATATTAAAAAATTATAGGACCGGAGCAAATCTCCAAGAAAAATTATAAACTAGTTGGTGCGGATAATAAGCCAATAAACATACCGAAATGGCTAGGATTCTGGAGGACTCGAATGATGGGACTGTAGAAATCAGCGAAGATTATCTTGGCATGGGGGTACTTGCCCCTGAGCACCCCAAGAGCCGCACGAAGCATTGTATTGTGGCGTTCGGCCACGTCATTGATGAAACGCAGGCAGCCGAGGCCATCGTAATCCGTCTTATTGGGGCTCATGCGAGACGTGAGAAGTGCCGGTGCGCATCCTGTTGGTGGGTTCCCTGGCACAACCACGTAAGCTGCACCTTGGCTGATGAGCCTCTGCAATTAATATAGTACAAATTTCAGAAGAAGTTGAAGAAAAAATCAATTGATCTACGCGGTGATTAGAATTTTCCAAGTGTTTGCAACCAATATATTGTTCAAAAGAAAGAAACTAATGTGCCGGATACCTCAACGGCTGTGGTGATTTTTTTCACGACTTGAGGCACATACGACTCGACCTCTTGTTTGGGCTTTCCCGCCATCCACATGAAGTTGTAGTCATTTACCCCGAACTCTCCGACGATGAAAAGGGTTTTACCAAAACAATTTAGCCCTGTAGAGACCATCACTTTCTTTGATATTAATTTACGCTAGCTCATTGAGAAGAAGATAAATATGTATGTGTCATTGTCTATGGTTCAGAGAATAATTAATTGTCAATGGCAGCCAGCACGCACCATTGGTTTCATCAGTGCTGTTGCAAATCGTTGGCTTGAGCTCCTCAAACCAACCCAGCTGCACGTCCAAAGAATTGTTCAGAAGCTTAAACGGCACAATATTGTTGTTCTCGAAGTATTCAACTCCAGTCGCCGGCGCGCCGCCGACGGCGAAGTTTACGCCATGGGAGACACTTGAGCTATTCGCCAGGGAGGCTGGAAGGAAAGGGAGACCAAATTCCTCGGCTAGAAACCATGTCAACAAAAAGTTAGAACTATAGTACCAAGCTGATCATGCAAGTTCATAGTGGAATTCCTATTTTTTAATTCTCACGGTAAAATACCACTCTATGTCCATATTCGTTATATTAGTATGTGTTGAGTTGATGTATGAGATTGGTTTAATATGTCCAGATTCGTTAATTCACATCCTAGTACGAGATTGGTTTATTTTGGAACGAAGGTAATACCTATTTAGGGTGTTGCTTAACTTACCAATGAAATCGATGATGACTCTCCCATCACTCATGCGGCCTGTAGGATGGCCAAAGAAGGTCATGCCGTAAGGAAGCTTGTCGTTCCACACGGGCACAACCGGACTGGCCATGATGACGAAGTTGCCGGTGTCGATGTACGAGTCTCCAAGGGAAAACATCGAGGTGAAAAACTGCGAGGTAGAGCTCACACGAGAGAGACAGAAGAGGAAGGCAATGGAGAATACAAGTTTGAGCTCCATGATGCTCTCTCTGCCTGCTAGAAATGTGAAAGAAAAACAAAGACACAGCACAAGTAGAGAGGACCTTCTAGCTATTTATAACCGTAAGACATGACAGATGAAAAATAACCCATTGTTTAATACTTAAATTAGTAACACATTGCATAAGACTACTTAACTTCCCTTTGTCAACGAGGTGGCTAAGTTGTTGCTTGCTCAATAGTCAATACAGTTTGCAATCCATCTGGAAAATAAATATATAAATGGCGTTGACAAAGATCATAAGGGTTCATTCCCTCTGTGTGCTTAAATAGATGAGGTTTTAGGACGCGACCTTCAAGTTGATGTATGCAAAAAAAATAATAATTAAAATTTAATATGTGAAAATTCTTTTAGTAGTTTTCTCATGATAAATATTTTCACGCCGATGTATTTTAATCATTTACATGAAAGTGATCGGAATAAACAATTACTCCCTCCTTTTTAATAGATGACATCGTTGACTTTTAAATACATGACTAACTATTCGTTTTATTCAAAAATTTTATGTAAATGTATAAGAGATAAATCATGCTTAAAGTACTTTGTGTGATAAAACAACTCAAAAAAAATAATTGTATTAAAAAATCAACGATGTCATTTATTAAAAAACCAGAGGTAGTATCAAATATACACTTGGAGACTGTCACAATGCCATTAACATGTAAAGAGAATAATGGAAGGAGGATATTGTAAGACCGAATTGCAATTTGACTATCTGAATCATTATCTTTTTTTTAAAAAAGTCCACTATGCCAGTTGCCACCCCGGAGGCACCGAGGGATAAGGGCTTGCATGTTACACAATTCGCTGGATGACTGGCTCCGCAATTTCAGAGAAGCTATATATATTGCGAGTTGTTCTTTTAATTACAACCAAGTTCAGAAAACTGCTTGTGTTTGAAAAACCTTTTCTGTAATGACAATGTACAGATAGCTTTATTCACACGACGCATGGAATTGAAGCTTCCTCTGACATCAATTTCAGGTTTCAACAGAAGCTCAGCTGAGCCAACATGAAAGCTGGGAAATTTGAATTCAGTTTCCCCCAGAGGCTGATAATTTGGGTTCAAATTTCCCCTGATTAAGCTCCAATCCTCCTCCTTTTTTTTCTTTTTTGCGGGGGTAGCTCCAAATTTCTTGTCAGCACCTCAGGGCCAAGATTTTCGGTAGCAGCTACAACTCCAAAATGGCTTCAGAATTCAAGCGATGTCCAAATTACCATCTATCCATCACAGCAATGCAGAAATCAAAACCGTCGAAACAGCAGATATAACTGCTCAAATTTATGTGCTATGTCAGCTCATATGGCCGACCATGATACTATATCTGTTTGATCTTACGAGAACAGTAAGAAATTAGAACCAGCATGCCTAGCAAATGTTTTTCTTTTTTGTTTTGTTTTGTTTTGTTTACAAACTGTGTTGTACACACTTTTCTTTTTGCATGATATGCTATTGTAATGCCGATCCAATCAGTACACAAACCGCGGAAATTTTGGAAATTATCTAGAAGAAGAACTAATCCGATACTGGACAGTGGACGCTAGGACTCACGACTCCACCACCACACGAATGGTGCTTCCCCCATAAATACATGGCAGACATCTGCATCTCAATTCAAACAACAGGTTGATTCCACATTGGTAGATTTACCATGCTGCTAAGGATTATGCCATGGTTAATTTGTTTCAGCAAATCAATGGCGAATAGCATTCAAAATTGGTGGATCAGCGTAGGGACCATAGAGCCACCCCTTGGCAACATATCGGTAGACAGCCTCCGTGTAGTGAATCCCGTCCCAGGACACTGATGCTGATGGATTCTTGCAAGCGACCACTCCAGGCATGGCACAGGTAGCGCTTGCGTTCCAGTTATACACGCCACCAGTGCCACAGCAAGCCTTGAGAACTCCATCGGCACCGAATCCTGCAGATGTAAATGTTCAGAGATAAGCCACTTTCTTAGTAAGGCTCTGTTTGGAGGAGTTTAAGATTCTGAGAATCTGCTGGTTGGTAGCCAGCTTCTGAGAATCTGGAGAAGCTAGGTTTTCCAGCTTCTGGATTCTATTCTAGTTTATTTTCTGAATTCTACAAATACAGATTCTCAGAATCTGGGTGACAATCTGGACTGTTTGGGGGAGCTGGAGATTCTGGGAGAAACTACAGTAGCTAGAAGCTCTCTCAAACAGGCCCGAAGACTGACCACAGCGTAGCATGAACAATTCAATAATCCTTTCATAGTTTTGATTGTAAAACGTTTGTATAAACTGGTTGACGTTTTTTTTTTAGAAAATGGGATAAATCGGGCCTCTACATCCAATCGGATGTACACAGCCAAAATCCTGGTTGATCTATGTAACTTAACAAAGCTAGAACACAGTATAAAATCCTGGTTGATCTATGTAACTTAACAAAGCTAGAACACAGTATGTACTAAATCGGCGAGGTTCTTGGGTGACTCGAATGATGGGTTGGTAGAAGTCGGCGAAGATGATCTTGGCATGGGGGTACTTGCGCCTGAGCCTGCCGAGAGCCGCGCGGAGCAGCGTGTTGTGGCTCTTGGCCACGCTGTTGATGGCGCGCAGGCATCCGAGGCCATCGTAGTCCGTCTTGTTGGGGCTCACGCGTTGCGTGAGAAGTGCTGGTGCACACCCTGTTGGTGGGTTCCCCGGAACGACCACATAAACTGCGCCTTGGTTGATGAGCCTCTGTGATGTGCAAATTAAGCTGCAGATTTAGAATATGGCTTTGACAAATATTGTCCATTTTTCTTATATTCAGAAGCAACTTTGCCATGGTGTGATAAAGAGATCAAACTTTTTTCTTGAAAACATAACAAGTTCAAACCAAAGTAAAACTTCACGGTATTACACTGGAGATTTGCTTCGGTCCAGCAAAAAATACCTCGAGGTACCGGTACCCATGGTGCCAAATCGTTTCCGATCGGTGGATGCCCATCCTGCTCAGCTAGCTAGATCCAACGATCACAAACGATTTAGTACCGTGAGGTACCGATACCTCAAGGTACTTTTTACTGGACCGGAGCAAATCTCATTAAACTGAGTGATGGGTGTACCTCCACTCCCATGGTGATTTTTTTCACGACTCGAGGTATGTATGATTCGACCTCGTGTTTGGCCTTCCCAGCCATCCACATGAAGTTGTAGTCGTTCACTCCAAACTCTCCAACGATAAATAGGGACTTACTGAAGCAGTTCTTGAAATCTACAGTTTGTTGAAATCAATTTAAGCCCACTGCGAAGTAGATACAAATACTCATTGGTTATATCTTCTCTGAAGGCCAGAATGAATTCGATTATCTAAAAATAAAGATCAATGCTGATTATTGGCGCCTATGATTCAGACTACTCGCCATTTTCATCTTCTTTGGTTGTGTTGCAAATCGATGGCTTGAGCTCCTCGAACCAGCCAAGCTGCACATCAAGTGAATTGTTCAGAAGTTTAAATGCCACAATGTTGTTCCTCTCAAAGTAGTCAATGCCAGTCGCCGGCGCGCCACCGACGGCGAAGTTCACGCCATGGGAGACACTTGAGCTATTTGCCAATGAGGCTGGAAGGAAAGGGAGACCAAACTCCTCGGCTAGAAAGCACAACAAAGAAAAGTTAGAACTGCTGAGTTATACCATCTAATATGTAAGTAAATTGCTCTCATCGTCCTCGTCAACTTATTACTACCTTCATTTTGTAATATATGGTGTCGTTGACTTTTTTACAAACGTTTGACCGTTCGTATTATTTAAAATTTTTGTGTACATATAAAAAATTTAAGTCATGCGCTTAAAGAATATTTGACAATAAATCAAGTCATAATAAAATAAATGGTAATTATATATATATATATATATATATATATATATATTGAATAAGATGACCGATCAAACGTATCTAAAAAATCAACAGCATCATATATTAAAAAACGGAGGGAGTAATATTTTGGACGAACTGGTTAGTACATGCAACTCAATAGTGCACATAATTAACGAGCATGCAAGTTCACAATAGAATTCTGAATTCTCATGGTATAATTTGCTGGAAGTATTTCTAGGAGTTAACTTGAAAGAATTGTTTGTGTAGCACCCTGAATCTCTGAACGTTACTCAAGAAAGCGTTTTAAGCCCCTGAGGACATACATCTTCGTGTGCATGTGGTCCAAATAGCTATTAAAAAATATGAAAAAAATACAGATTATGATGTCACATTGATTCACAAACATGCTACTCCAATAAATACTGGGAGTAGAAAAAATAACAATTCAAACCACAAAAGGTGTGTGATCGTATTGGCAGTTATTTTCTTTCAGTGTATATATATTGAATTTAATCTTGCATGTTTGTCCATAGATGTATAAATCAACCATGCTTCAATTCTTTTTCCATATATTTTACATAATTGTGTGGGCCACATGCACGAAACAAGGGCCTAAATACTTAACTTACCAATGAAATCGATGATGACTCTTCCATCACTTACACGGCCTGTGGGATGACCAAAGAATGTCACGCCGTAAGGAGGTTTGTCGTTCCACACAGACGCTACCGAAGTTGCCATGATGACGAAATTACCGGTGTCGATGTACGAGTCTCCAAGAGAAAACATCAAGGTGAAAAAATGCGAGGTAGAGCTCACATGGGAGAGAGAGAAGATGAAGGCAATGAAGAATACAAGCTTGAGCTCCATGATGCTACCTGCTAGAAAAATGTGTGGAGAGAACACCAAAGACACATGAGAAGTTGAGGGTTTGCAAGCCACTTATAATCACATGGAGATGATCATATGCTTTATAAAAGTAACACACTGTTTAAGACTTGAGAAGTAGTAATACACGTTGTTTAAGTGATTAAGTCCTCAGGTACGATTTGACAACCGAGGTGATCCTTCTTATTGGTCAATCCAGAATATTGCAACCAAGCTGGAAAATATCAAAGACCATAAAGGTTATAATTGCAGGACGAAAGAATTGTGATGTTACAAAAATGCAAGTTGAGCCAATATTTGGTAAAGATCCACTTGACCAACCCAGACGTTGTGAGATGATCACGGCTTCACCGTTACAGATGTGTTGGTCCGCTTGTTATTGACGCCGTTTCAGAAAAGCTGCGTTGGTCTGAATTACAGATAATCTTCAGAAAACTGCTTGATTGTTTCAATGATATCTTGAAAGAAATTTTCTTTGGTAATGATGTTGTACCGAGCGTCCTGGAATCTCAAGCGATCAATTATTGAAAACCACATCTTGTTCACATGAAAGAGTTGAAAAACTTGAAAAGACTGGTAGACTCAGGTTCAACTCTTTCTTGCTTCAATACAATCTCACTGTAGTCTACTGCATGACTTGGATTCTCAGGTGAGCCAACCCAAACAGAGTTTTAGGAAGCTGAGCAATTTGAATTGAAGTTTCCCCAAACTTCCAAACATCTTATCCCCAGGCTATGCTTTACGAATTAGCTACATATCAACTCTCTCCGTCTCAAAATATAAGAACCTAAAACTGGATGAGATATTTTTCTAGTACTATAAATCTGAATAGACAGCCTGTCCAGATTCGTAGTAGTAGGAAATATCCCATCCGGTTCTACATTCTTGAATTTGGGGATGGATGGAGTACTATAAAAGAGAGTTGTAGTGGTGGTGATTCTACCACCACTACTTTTGCACTTTTTCTAAATTAGTCCCTGATATTTTTGTATGTAATAGTCTAAATTTTGTTTGAATCAAGTTTATACAATATATTCAAATAAACAAACAAATAATACTAGCATATTTGATAAAAAAATATTGTCTATGACATTGTTATATAATATTATATTTCACCCATAGCAAAGCATGCATGGGCATTTTGCTAGTAATGGTTAAAAATTTACCAGACTACAATAGATGGTGAATTTTACCTATATGTGATGGCATATAGCACCTCAAATTGTAAAAAAAAAATTCCCATATTCTGGGATAAAAATTGTAAAAATAAAATTGTAGTGATGGTTGGTGAATATTCTGAACGGAAATCCCGGAATATATAGCTGCTCAAATTTCCATGCAGAATGGCATGATCAACTTTTTTTTGGATTGCTATTGTACATAATCCCCCGTCGATCAACTGATACTCGTTCGTACTAGACGAATACCCATCGATACCAAGCTGTGGGACTTCGTAGCCGCACTCCTCCGGATCTAGTCTTCACTTGCAAAATTTGAGTGACTGTGCCTAGGCCGGCCAATTCTCACGGGTGCTTGGCCTTCACTCCCAGTCGAACGAATCAACCTAAACGGTATAAGCATATAGTGGCACGTACTCCCTCTGCTTCTAAATATTTGACGCCGTTGACTTTTTTAAATATGTTTGACTGTTCGTCTTATTTAAAAAATTTAAGTAATTATGTGATTCATTGATAAATATATTTTTATGTATACAAATAGTTTTTTATATGATTATATTTCATTATCTTAAAAAAATATAGTTTTATATATTTCACAAAAGTTTTTGAATAAGATGATCGGTTAATCATGTTTAAAAAAGTCAACGGCGTCAAATATTTAGAGACGGAGAGAGCATTATTGACAGGCAAGGAAAGGGCAAGGGCGCAGACAGGAGGTACCCTAGCATTTCCTTTTCCTTTTCTTTTCGAGAGATCTTGTGATCTTTGTCGAAGTCATTACAAAGGTAACTAACCTTACACAGTTTGGTTGGGCCGAATTTGGGCCATAACCACTACCGGTGTGAATTTGTTTTAGGTGGGCCGTACCCAAAACGGTCCACGGACAGCTTGCCGGAGCTAGCTAGCCATCAGAGGCTGATAGAGAGATCCTAGCCTGCAGAGGTGGCGCCGGAGATCCACCACGTACGTCGCAGCGTCGATTCGCCAACGCCCAAAACCATCGTATATGGCTTTGCCAAATCCTGGAACCGGTTTGGCTAAATTTGACCATCAGTCTTGCTCTCTTTTATGCCATGTTTTCAATTATTGTGATATGGAAAGTGAAACATAGGCAGATTGTTGGGGGCGTGTCAGCGTTGTTTCATCACGTGTGTCAGGCGGTGTGGCACGGTAAAAAAAATCAAATTTAAAAATAATTCATGGGAAGGTCTATTTTAAAACGAAATATTGATAAAAAATTCAAACAATAACAAAAAATCTATTAACTTATTAAAGTAACAAAAAAGAAGCCTTCACGTTCACTCTCACGACCTAGAAATTCTCATATTAATCGGAGAAAAGGAAAAACAGAGTCCATATAAAAATACAATTTAGAAATAACTGAAATTCAGAATTAAAAAAAAATAAGAAATATTGAAAGAGGAGATTAGAGTCTATACCGGTATACAATTTAGAATTAATGAAAATTTGGAATTAAAAAAAATAAGAAAATTAAAATTAAGTTAGGGTCCGTATAAAAATACAATTTAGAAATAACTAAAATTCGGAATTAAAAAAAGATCCATATAGAAGTACAATTAAGAAATAATAGAAATTCAGAATTAAAAAAAAGAAATATTAGAAGAAGAGTATAGAGTCCATATAGAAATATAATTAAGAAATAATAGAAATTGGAAATTAAAAAAAGTAAGGAATATTAAAATAAGAGTATAGAGACCATATAGAAATTTAGAATTAACTTAAGTTCAGAATAAAAATAATAAAATTAAAGTAGAGTTTAGAGTCCATATAGGAATACAATTTATTTTTTTTGAAATTAAAAAATAAAGAATATTGAAAGATGAGTTTAGAATCCATATATAAATACACTTAGAAATTTTCAAAATTCAGAATTAAAACAATAATAATGAAAGAAGAGCTAGAATCTATATGGAAATACAATTTACAAATAACGAAAATTCAGAATTATAAAATAAGAAAAATTGGAAGACGAGTCAAGAGTCCATACAAGAAAACAAATTAGAAATAACTAAAAATTTAACATTAAAAATAATCAATAACTATCACGTAGAGTATGAATATTACACATTGGTAGTTTGGTAAAGTTAGTATAAAATTTAAAATTATGATGTCATTTTAATATATTTTAATTATAAATTGAGAAAATATATATGCCATTATATGAGAAAATATAATGATGCTAGCCGCGCAATCTGCGCGGATTGTTAGTTCTCTTAATAAGGTCCATATGCTCTTAGAGCTACTCTCTAACACATGACATTTGCTTCTCATTTCCAACTACAGATTGATTGTACACACTGATCATGTAGATTATATTTACCATGCTGCTAGGATTAATCATGTCATGGTTTTGATCCTCTCAACAAATCAGTGATGGTGGTGGATAGCAGTCAAAATTGGTGGATCAGCATAAGGACCATAGAGCCACCCCTTGGCAATGAACCGGTTGATGGCCTCCGTGTAGTGAATCCCATCCCAGGATATCGAGGCCGATGGATCCTTGCAAGCGACCACTCCAGGTAAGGCGCACGCGGAGCTGACGTTGAAGTTGTAGGTGCCACCGGTGCCGCAGCAAGCCTTCAGAAGGCCGTCGCTCGCGAACCCTGAATAATATAATATTGCAAATGTTCAGACAAAGTCCGGTCACTATCTCAGTGATGCACACCGTAGAATTATTGTCATCGTATTTGAGAACGAAAGCACAAACAATTTCTATAATCTTTGCCAATCTCGATGGGTAAAGTATTTGTATATCTTATGCATGATTGCGTACGAAAAATATATATACTACATCAATTTTATATTACAAGTCACTTTGACTTTTTTCTTAACTAACCTTTTTTGAGTTGAGCAACATTTTTAACATAAGACACATATTACTAAAACATATTTAATGTTACGTTTAATAAAACTCAATTTGTGTTATAGATATTAAATTTTTCTATAAACTTGATCATACTTGAAGAGATTTGAGTAAAAAAAAAATCAAAACGACCTATAATATGAAACGGAGGTAATATATTGTATGAACTAGTTGGTGCATATTACTTTCAAGAAAGCTTGAAATGTAGCATACCAAAATGGCTAGGGTTACGCATGACTTGGATGATGGGTTGGTAGAAGTCGGCGAAGATGATCTTGGCATAGGGATACTTGCCCCTGAGCCTGCCAAGAGCTACACGGAGCATCATGTTATGGCGCTTGGCCACGCTGTTGAGGGAGCGCAGGCAGCCGAGGCCATCGTAGTCTGTCCTGTTGGGGCTCATGAGAACAGTGAGAAGCGCCGGTGCGCACCCGTTTGGTGGATTCCCTGCCACCACCACGTAAATCGCGCCTTGGTTGATGAGCATCTGAATATTCATATTCAGATAGGATTATCTTTCTTTTGATACTAACGATTGGAACTTGACTTTTCCAAGTCTTTTAAAGTAATGAGAAGGGTAAAAATTTTAGTAAATGACTGTGATGTCTTTGAATAAGAAGAAGGGTAAAAGAAAAGAGAGTAAATGACCGTGATGTCTTTGAAAAATAAGAGAGTAAAATGTGCTGGATACCTCCACGCCCATCGTGATTTTTCTCACGACTTGTGGCACATATGACTCAACCTCTTGTTTGCTCTTCCCTGCCGTCCATAGGAAGTCATAATCGTTCACCCCGAACTCCCCAACGAAGAAAAGAGATTTACCAAAACAATTCTTGAATCCTGTAGAGACCAATCAGTTTTCTTGATACTTTCTCTATCCCATAATATAAGACGTGCACACATTCGAAGGTTCAACTTTAAAAACATTTGACTAGCAATTATTATAATATAAATTAAATTTTATTTGTTAAAATTAATATCATTGGATTGACATTTAAATTTATTATTTGTTGCAATAAACCTTATAGTATATGAGAAATTTTAAGTCAAAAATTAGTTTTGAAGATTGTGCCAAATTTAACCATGCCTTATATTATGGGATGGAGGGAGTAATAATTTCCGATGATTGAGAAGATAATATATATATACATATTTTGTTCCCTATGGTTGAGAGAATTTTCAATGCCATCCACTTACCATTGGCTTGTTCAGTAGTGGTGTTGCAAATGGATGGCTTGAGCTGCTCGAACCAACCCAGCTGCACATCCAGAGAAGTGTTCAGAAGCTTGAACGACACAATATTGTTCCTCTCGAAGTAGTCAATGCCAGTCGCCAATGCGCCGCCGACGGCGAAGTTTACGCCATGGGAGACACTCGAGCTATTCGCCATGGAGGCTGGAAGGAGAGGGAGCTCAAACTCCTCGGCTACAAATTAACCATGTCAACGAATAGTTGAGATTTAGTACCCAAATCAATCGTGCAAATTCGTGCATGCAGGTACTGAATAGTTATCTTCTCGTAGCATATATAATTTTTAGGAACTTGAGATTTCAGAGGAGTTAACTTTGCAGGGATTCATTCCATTATTAAAAAAAACCTTTGCAGGGATTCATTTGTTTGTCCCACGATCTAAATTAGTGTGAAGATTTGAAGATTATTATTCTCACTTGTTATTAGTGTGAAGATTTGAAGATTATTATTATTCTCTCTTTAATAGTTGCAATTATTCATGGTTTGCCTATATGATACATGGGTGAGACCAAAAGGAAAAATCATGAAATGCCAAATTAATTAGTTGATCATTACTCAACTTACCAATGAAATCGACGATGACTCTCCCATCACTCATGCGACCAGTGGGGTGGCCAAAGAAGGTCATGCCATAAGGAAGCTTGTCGTACCGCAATGGTGGACCTGGAGGTGCCATGATCACGAAGTTGCCGGTGTCGATGTACGAGTCTCCAAGGGAAAATATCGAGGTGAAATAGTGCGAGATCGAACTCACACCAGAAATACATAAGAGGAAGACGATGAAGAATACAAGTTTGAGCTCCATGCTTTGTTTGCTACCTGCTAGAAATGGGAAGAAAACCAAAAAGATACACGAGAAGATGAGGACTAGCTAGCTACTTATAACTGTATGGAGATATGCTTGGATATATATAATCAATTGTTTAAGACATAAATTAGTAACATAGGTACGTAGCCTTTGTCAAACTGAGGTGGCTGTTGTTGCTTGATCAATACAATTTTCAATCCATCTAAATATATATATCTTATATATGTTGGCGTTGACAAAAGAGCATAAGTTTTATTCCCTTTCCGTTCTTAATAAACTAGTAGTCGTACACATACAGTGCACGTTTTTATCATGATTGATTGTGCAAATATTACTAGTTGTGTCGAAGTAAGTCTTAGGAATAACATGACAAAGACTATATATGTTAGTTCATTTTCATTTAATACGATGTTTTGCATAATTATTTAGGAGTGGCTTAAGAATAAAGATCCAGCTATAAATCTGAGCTATTGGATCAAGTAGAAGCAAACCTTCAGGATATGGTCTATCCAATATGTAGTTATTGCAACAATTTCAAATTTGTGCTTTCTATACTGGTAGTCATATATAGATCTAGATAAAAGAAGTAGATAAAGATAGATGAGGCCTTAGAATGTTGACTTAACATCTTAACTCGTTGATATATGAAATAATTAAATTTTGATATGTAAAAATACTATTAATAGATTTTTCATGAAAAATATTTCCTTGTTGTATTTTGAAGTTTTTTATGAATACATATATATACTGGATAAAAACATCGGTCAAATATATTCTTAGGAGACTGTCAGAATGACATCAACAACATGTAAAAAAAGAACGGAAGAGGATTGCAATTGTAAGGCAGAAGATTTGTGATAACAATCATAAAGTGCAATTTGACTATTTGAGCCATTATTTGGGTATAAAAGTCCACTTTGCCACCCTTGATTCGCCGTGCGATCTTAAACGTCACATGCAATTCGATAGATGCCGTTTCAGAGAAGCTAGCTAGGTAGAGTTGGTCTTTAATTTAATTCCTTATAAACCGTGATCGAAAACCGCTAATCGCTTGATGGTTTCAAACTTTTAATAGTACGCCTTGAAAGAACTTAAGAACCTTTCTGTAATTTTTTTTGACCGCGAAAATATTAAGGGAAGAAAAAACTGTACAAAGTATATTAAGATAGAGCCTTTCTGCAATTACAATATATAGATAATCTTGGAATTCCAATCCATCAATCAATTTGGGTTCAAGATTATCAAATCTTCTTTTTTTTTTTCGTCGGGGCGACGAAGACAGCCGTCCGAAATATATTAATAGATAAAAGAGAAGCTGTACAACATGTCCCAACAAGGGACACAAGCTCGCAGTACGTCAAAGCACCACCTTTACAAATTTACAAGGGCTATGTCAAGTTATCAACCATCTTATCAGCACCTCATGCCAAGATTTTTATAGCCGCTACAAATTCACGATGGTTTTAGAATTCACAAGATGGCAAAATTCAACACATTTCACAGCTATGCAGAATTAAACACCTGATGGGCGCGCGCGCTCAGCCCCTATACGCACGTATGTATAATACTATATATATACATACATAGTATAAAGTTTGTATACTATATATACATATATACACATAAATTTTGTATATACACATAAAATGTTTGTATAAGAAATATTCATAATGTATAATTTTATTGTGTATGTATATTTTTTTATAGAGAAAATGTACATATAAATACAAAGCTTATATACGTATAGTACAAACTTTGGTTAAAACGGGCCAACCGACATGATGAAAATGGAGAAAATTGGACAAGCCTGTATTTTATATAAAAAATAAAAAAATAAGGGTAAACGGGCTAAGCCCACATGATATAAATGGACCAAGTCTACATTTTATATATATAAAAAAAGAATGGTAACGGGCTGAAAACATCTGCGTCCCGCGCGCGGGGAACCGCGGAACTGACCGCTAATTAGCGATCCCCTATGCGGAAAGCCAGAAATAAGAATTGTTGAAACAATATACTCAAAAAATATAACTGATCAAATTTTCATGTTAAGTCCAGCATGCTCAATATTGTTGTGGAATTCATTACAAAGGTAAAAACTAGAGGATGGTTATATGGTACTCAACTAATATACCACTCAATCTAACAGCAAGGTGACTTCCCCTTGGTTAACGCAAGAGTTGGAGCAGTTACCCCACAGAACCCTTTAATCTGACCTGACCAATTGTCAACAAACAATGAATAGC
The DNA here is from genome assembly GCA_000338895.3 of Oryza meridionalis. Taxonomy (NCBI): domain Eukaryota; kingdom Viridiplantae; phylum Streptophyta; class Magnoliopsida; order Poales; family Poaceae; genus Oryza; species Oryza meridionalis. The sequence goes on from CM002528.2 coordinate 25,326,106, forward strand.
CTTCGGCTTTCTTCACTCAACGTTTATCTTTTGCTTCTTCACGTGCTCCTTGTTTTTCTTGGCCTCACGGCGCTCCCTCTTGAGCCCCTTGATGTCGTTTGATAAAGCCATCTTTGCAATCTTTAACGGTCAAAACCATGAATGAGATTAGAATGTCAAAAGGAAAGTTCAACCTTTACAGCTGCAGGAGAAACAAAACTTACCTGCTGGTCTGGAATGTAGACCTTGCCCAACTTGCCCTGCACAGGATCCTTCGTGACATTTTTCATCTGCGAGAAGGTCCATAGTAATTGTGAATACCATAGTGGTGACTGAAGGGTCTTTCTTAGCATGAACACAAGAAAAGGGGCAATAGTTGCTTAGGCTAATGGCACCAAAGGTGCAATCTTATTAGCAACCTAGCAATAATGAAATGAAAAAGGACAGTTATCAATTGGTTTTACCTTCTTAGCATGATCAGCAGTCTTCATTGCTTCCTTCTTCAAACTTTCAGCCGGATATCAGTGCCGCCTAACTAACTAGGTCCATTGAAGGTCCAACTTCAACAAGCTCCATTCTAGGAATAGATGTGCCAGACCGTTTCAGACGGAGAGCACAGTGCATCAAGTAGACACTGGTAGGGGAGATTGCTGTGCACACAAATACCCGATCTACACCGGCAAGGTTCAGATTCTCTACCACCTACATCAGTAGCAAACAGGTTATGCCAAAGCACAATGTATTATCTATTCACAATGTGCAAATCGGCAAATAAAAAAGATGCACACCTCTCCTCTGAAAAGATCAAGCAGCACTTCCTTCAAATGCTTCAGCTCTTCAACACTTTCAAAGTTCTCCCCAATGAAGGCAAAGAAAGGCTTTGACCCAAGCTTAGGTGCCAGTTTCTTATCATAGACATATAATTCAATTGATTTGTAGTTCTCAACTCCAATTTCAACAAGGTCATATATATGGTGATCATAAGTCCTTCCCAAAACAAGATTGTTGGGCCTCTTCTTTGAGTGAGAACCATACTGGAATAACAACAACAACAACAACAAAAAGAAGGTTTACTGTCAAAACGGTACATAAACATAATCTCTTAAAACACATCACTTGGTTACTACCACATTTAAATAAAAATTATGGAACTACAAGCACTTGGAATAGGCACGGAGTAAGCTTCAGATAGGTTCCATGTAAGTGGTGTCAAGTTCATAGTTTAGTTCACAGTTTAGCTCCACCTCTCCTCGACACTACCAAATCGCTAGAAATAACAATAACAATCTATAATTGCAGATAGAATAAATTGAACTTATTACAATTAGGCTGCAATCCGTCTTGAGCGAGAAGAACTCAAGCGAAGTTTCGCCGCCGCTCTCGAACGGCCTGATGTTCTCATTCTTCTTGGAGTACTTGACGGCATTATCACGCTTCAGGTGGAACAAATCTGCGAGCACGGAGTTCAGCACCGCGCTGGTCTTGGTCCCATGGAGAACAAGCGTCTTCTTGCCGGTCTCAACCTGGTTCAATCAAAATCATCAGAGGAGAAAACTCAGGCCGGAATCTCACGGGGGAGCAGCGAGCGAGCGAGAGAGAGAGGGAGGGAGGCTCACGAGCTTGGGCGCGTGCTTGAGGAGCTCCCTCTTGGCGCGGTGGCTCTTGGGCGCCCTGATCGCCACCATCTTCTTCTTCTCCGGCTCCGGTCGATCGACGCCGCCGCGACGGGGAGGTGGAGTCGGCGGCGAGCGGCGGCGCGGTGTCTCGTGTCACGGAAGGGGGAAAGAGATGGATGGACGGATGGGATTGGTGGAAGTCGGAGAGGTTGGACGGCTCAGATCGTTCATGCGCTTCTATTTGGGCTTAGGTTTGTCAAAATTCGGCCCAATTTGCCACGAGACGGCCTGTCAGCCTAGTCCAGCACGAGATCGGACGGTCCACGTTGATATGGACTTTGAACGCGATTTCGTAGAATACGGGGGTTTCTATTGAAAAGTATCTTACTAGGTTGAATTGTACATTTACTTCCTAAACTATTAAAGTATTTTTCAGCTTATTTTACACCTCCAAACTATTAAAAATGGTTCACTTTGCTTTCTAACGATATTTCTCTCTATATGGTAGCAGTGGAAATTGTGATATAACATACCCTATCTATTTTATATTATAAGCCGTTATGATTTTTTTCAGGTTAAACCTTTTAAAAGTTTGACCAAATTTGTAGACCTCAATGTTTTTTTATTAAAAATGTTGCTATATTTTTCTTAGATTTAGTTAGATCTAAAGAAGTTTGGCTTAAAACATGTCAAAATGACTCATAATATGAAAATAAATTGTAAATTGAGGTAGTACTTCTCAACTTTTTTAACAAATTCTTTTATCGCCATTTATATAGGTTGGAAGCACCAAGGCTGATTTAAACATTAAGGTTTTAAATTTCAGGTAAATAGTCAGGAAAAAAGTTGAATTTTTTTTTCGAATGTTTGATATTGGTGTTATTTATGGCTCTATAATATTTTAGCTAAAATATGACAAATGCTATTGGGCAATAAAGTAAACCATTTTTAATGGTTTAGAGCCTGAAAAATAGTTTAGGAGGTTAAACAAGCAGTACTAGTTTGGAAGAGTAAAATGAACTTTTATTCATTGTTATTTAATTTTATTATCAATAATGACGTGGTAATTGGTAACGTTTCTCCTCCCTTCCACGTGGGACCCAGCGTGCAGGCCGCGCCGACCGAGGCACGCACTAGCCGTTAGCCCCCCCCCCCCCCCCGCGCCCCGCGCGCCGCCACCGACACCCAACGGTCGCCGGCGAGACTCTCCTCCTTTATTAACGCCTCCATCTCTCTCGCCCTCCACTTCATCCCACTCTCTCACCCAACGAATTCCCTCGCAAATCCGTCCAAGTTCATCGACAAACACAAGAAGCTCGAGCTCGCTGTGCTTGCGGCTGCAATGGCGGGGGTGCACACGCGCAGGGCGTTCCTGCTCTGCAACTACCTCCTCCTCGGCGCCGCCTCCGGCTGCATCTTCCTCACGCTCTCCCTCCGCCTCCTCCCGTCCCCGTGCGGTCTCCTCCTCGTCTTCCTCCACGCCCTCACCGCCGTCCTCGCCGCCGCGGCCTGCTCGGGCTCCTTCACCACCGGCGGCACGCACGCGGCGCACACCGCGTCGGCCGTCCTCACCGCCATCTTCCAGGGCGCCGCCGCGCTGCTCGCGTTCACGCGGACGGGCGACTTCCTCGCCGAGCTGCGGTCCTACGTCCGGGAGGAGGACGGCGAGGTAATCCTCGAGCTCGTCGGCGGGCTCGGCGCCGCCATCTTCGTCCTCGAGTGGGCCGCGCTCGCCCTCGCCTTCGCGCTCCGCCTCGGCGACGACGGCGGCGACGGCGACGAACACGACGGCGGGTACGCCAAGAGCTGGCAATCAGGATACCATGTCTGATCCATCGAGACTGATGAACAGAGAAGCATAAGAGAGAAATTCTTCTATTCTTTTTTACTTTTTTTTTTGTGTTTATTTACTGAATTCGTGCGGCTATTCAGCTGTGATTACAGTGTTGCTGCAAATTTTTTACTGCTCTCTTCTTGGTTTCTTGAACTAAAGAAGTGCAAGGCAAATGTATTGCTTTGCTGTGTATTCGTTTTCCTTTGCCGGATCTGGTATAAATTAGAGGAAATCTTGTCATCCGCTTGAATGAAATTTGTCAAATTTCTCGTAAACAACCTTTGCGGGCAATGTTGGTATGATTTCTCAATAGAAATTTTTGTTATTCAACCAAGGAAATTTCTTGTTACCATCCTTGTTAGTGAACAACCTGCTTTAAAAGTTCAAACTGGAGGAAATTTATAATTCACTTGAATGAAATTTGTAAAAAGAAGTGCGGTTTGGGCCGTTCGTCCATGAGAAGTCCATTAGTTGAGTACGTGGGCTCGGCCCATGAAACTGCTCCCCATCGGCTCCTACAAAAATCCACCTCCTCGCCGCCGCCCTTCCATTGCTAGGATTTGCAGCTGCAGGGCAGATCGCCTCCCCCTCGCCGCCATGGTAAGAGCTTCTCCTCCTCCTCTCCTACTTCAGCCGCATCTACATTGTTATTCTTGTAGGCCAAAGTTATTAGATCTCCTTTCAGTTCGTGTAGTTTTATTAGCTTGGAGTAGATCTAGCAAGTTTGAGTAGTTTAAAATGTCACCAGAGTTGATGATTTCATGAGAAATACAATGGATTCAGTTGAGGATTTGAAGAGGAATTCTCAATAGATGTTTGATAGTATGATGTTATGTTAAACGTAGCAGCTTCACATCGTTTTTTTTTTTGGTACTGATGTGATTGTATATTTGATGATATTGCATTCCTGAAGTGACATCATGGCACGATGGTTGAATAGCCTAATTTATTTCCATGTAGCCCAATTTATTCTCCAATACTATGATTAGCTGCAAGTTTGAGCCTCTTATTCCTTCTATTTTGATATATAGCCGAAGCAAATCCATGAGATCAAGGACTTCCTTCTCACAGCGAGGAGGAAGGATGCCCGCTCTGTGAGAATCAAGAGGAGCAAGGATGCCGTCAAGTTCAAGGTGCGCTGCTCCAGGTACCTCTATACCGCTGTGTGTACATGACACTGACAAGGCCAACAAGCTGAAGCAGTCTCTCCCCCCAGGTATGCAGAGGGGTTCAAGTCCAGTCTGATCCGAAATCATTTCTTTTGTTTCTAGATTCTCCATTGTATTGTTTTAAATCTTGATAGAATGAGATGCAAGTGTACTACAAATTCAGTGAAGATGTTTACCTAGACACTTTATATATAGCATGGCATAGGCTGTGACCAGGCAATTACCATTCCTACCAATATTGTAGAAGAATAAAACTGTTATGGAATAGAACATCCTGACCCTTTTTCAGTGTTGTAGTGCATTTTGCACTTTGTTTTCTTTTAACACTTCCAGATTGCACTAATATATCTGCGCTTTTCTTCCCTATGATTACATTAGATTATATATGCTGTTCCAAGCAGAAACCCAAATGTAACATGTTTTTTTGGACACCATTTGAGTTAGATATCTAGGCCCTCGAGTAGATAACATTACTATTAGAATCTTGCTTGTGTCTTTTTCCTTATGTGCATTATTACTACATTTATCTCGACTGTATCTCTGGAACTTTTCAGAGAACTGAAATATGCTTGTATCTCTTGCAGGCTTGACCGTTCAGGAGGTTTAAGCATTTGAGACAACAAAGAAAATGGTTCTGTAGACAACTTCTGGGTTTTTATTGTTTAATTTGGACCCTCGTGGTTGGAAGGAATTGACTGATACTCCTCCGTTTGATATTACAAATGTATTTGTGATGGTCCATGACTTTGCTTCTCATGAAAAATTTGAGATAGTGTAAGGTTGTTTTGTTTTTTCTCAGTGCAATCTTTGGCAGTTGCTACCTTCCATCTGTTGATATGTGGATAGTTCATAGTAGTATGCTATTGTAACTTACTACTAGTAATACAGTACGTACGTAGTATGTTGTTCTGTTTGACTGTTTGAGCTTGTTCAGATTGATATCATTTCAAAATATACAATTTTTTTTTATAAGTTATCAAATATGTGCATCAATATTATCAAATTGGTAAAATTTTGGTATTGTCAAAATTTTTTAAGGTTTATTTTAGCTACAATCTGAATTGCGCCTGTGTGTCGGACTGATCTTATGCTACAGTATTCTGACGTGGAGGATGCCAAGACACGTGGAAATGGTGACGTGGCATTCTCCCAGTGGCTACGAGGGAGCTACGGCGAGCTGTGATTGGCTCACCAGAGGTGGACAATGAATTTGCCACACTTTTGTTCAGGTCGTCGGGGCCCACAGTCCTGTGGGGCCCATCTGTCAGCTGTGGGCCTGGAAAGTCATGGTCCACCGTGGACTTCTCCAAGTCCACGTCTTCGTGCGACGTCGCCATCTGGCCGGTCCACCACGGAAGACCGACCCGAATCCCGCAAATAGCCTTCGTGTTATCTAAAATTACAAGGTTGCCATTCTCTTTGGAAGGCTTGCAAAACGGTGAGTGGCATAGGCTGTAAATAGTTCTGATTCTTGAGGCTATTTCGGGCGTCAGTTGGCCTACAAATATTCCAGCTTCGCACTGGGAAAGCAGCCACTGAAGCGAACTGCGGAGCTACCACCTCTCTCCGGCGCCGGCGAGCGGCGGACACGGCGACGGCGATGGGTCGCCTCCGCCGCGGCGGGGTCGGTCTCCTGCGTGGCGCCGTGGTGCTCGCGTCGCTGCTCCTCGTCGTCTCCGGCGAAGTCATCTTCGAGGAGCGATTCGATGGTACTGTACTTACTGTTCCTGTACAAATCTCCTTGGTCTCGTTTTCTGTTTTAGCTGTGTTGAACTGGAGCGCTCAATTGATTATTACTGCCCATTACTATCTCCTGTGCTGCTTATACTAGCTGTTGCTTTCAAATCGAGTTGAATAATTGATTGGATGCATGGGAAGCATATCCCACCTGTAAATATGCTATTCTGCTTCCTTGTTGATACTTTCTTGGTACTGAACTACTTATTGCTGCTTTTCATGTTGCCGTTCTTGCTTGCTTCAATTGATAAACTCAAAAAGAAAATCTGTTTGTGCCCTTTGGTCAGAGGAAGCTGTGCTTATTGTTAAACTTTCAGAGAGTTTGAGCTGACCAACAGTGCAATTTTTTTCACGTTTAGATGATTGGGGGAGCAGATGGGTGAAATCTGACTGGAAAAAGAGCGAAGGGAAAGCCGGGACATTCAAACATACAGCAGGGAGCTATTCTGGAGATCCTGACGATAGAGGTGAGGGTCTCAAATTTGCTACTTTCATTACAATTAGCACACTTCATTTATCAAATTAGCACTTCAAAATTCAGTCTTCATGTTTCAACTGTCAAGCCATACGATAAGAGCCTTATTTGTGCTATGAATTATGCCATGAATCATGTTGGTAATCTGTGTTGAAACCATGTTAGGTATACAAACAACCTCGGATGCTAAGCATTTTGCTATATCGGCCAAGTTCCCAGAATTCAGTAACAAGAACCGGACATTGGTGGTTCAGTATTCGATAAAGATTGAGCAGGATATTGAATGTGGTGGTGCTTATATCAAGCTTATGTCTGGTTATGTGAATCAGAAGAAATTTGGTGGTGACACTCCTTATAGGTAAATTTGGCTCCCTGTTTTTGGTCTGCAAAAAGCTAATGTTGCTCTCTCTGAATTTGGTCTACACATTGACACTAAAAGTTCTAACAAGGGCCATATAAAAGATTTTGTATGTGCAAAAGATAGAAAGCTTGAATGCAAATATGCAATTTGTTGAATAGTGAATAAAACAGAATGTTAAGCCTTAACAGCTAAGCTGGTTTGGTTTACCACAAAAACCCATCCTTACAGTAAAAATGGTTTACTACCTTACTGGTATTAAGTTCTTGCTAGCCAAATATTGGTTGGTGGATATAGAATGTACCAATTACTTTCCGGTTCTCATGTTTTTTAGATAATGATCCGGTTGTCATTGTCTCATTGTGTTCCTCACGGAACTACTGTTGTATTCTCGTTCTGTCTAATCCTCTTCTGAGTTGCATCTGCTAACTTCATGATGTCTACTCTTGCAGCTTCATGTTTGGGCCTGATATATGTGGTGATCAGACAAAGAAACTCCATCTGATACTGTCTTACCAAGGGCAAAACTACCCTATAAAGAAAGATCTGAAATGTGAAACTGACAAGTTGACACATTTTTACACATTCATTCTTAGGCCAGATGCCTCTTATAGTCTACTTGTTGATAACCGGGAGAGAGAATTTGGTAGTATGTACACTGACTGGGACATCCTCCCTCCTCGCAAGATCAAAGAATCTAATGCGAAAAAGGTTTGGGATCTGCAGCATGATTCAGAGAAATTTTATTGTGAGACATTTCAACAAAAGCTTCTCTTATATTTGTCTTTTCTTGCAGCCAAAAGATTGGGATGACAGGGAATATATTGAAGATCCCGATGAAGTTAAACCAGAGGTTTGCAATTTCATATTTCTTATACATTGATAATATAAATCAAGAACATTATGTAATCTTTTACCTTAATTTTCCAGGGCTATGACTCTATTCCTAAAGAGATTCCTGATCCAAAGGACAAAAAGGTTTGTACTTAAGAATTACGCTGTAAATCCAGCTTCTAATATTTAAGCATTTAATTGGCATATCCGTTTATAATGGATATAGCGTCATATGTTCTTAATATTATGAGAGTGCAGACAAAGGTTCCATTTTACCTGTTCAAGCTTGTTTCATTAGAAACATCCTATGACATGTTAGCATTTTCTATCTGCTGTTAGCAATATTAAACCCAGCATGACCTCAATGGCTCTCATGGTGTGTTTGCTAAGTTAATAAATATAACACAGGATGACATATGTTTTCCTTTTTACACTAAATCAGCCTGAGTCATGGGATGATGATGATGATGGTGTATGGAAGCCTAGAATGATACCGAATCCAGAATACAAGGGACGTTGGAAACGCAAGGTTTGTTTTATTGACTGATTAGCTCCTCATTGCAACATTTTGTAGCACTTATTTTAACATGCTTCTGTACACAGAAAATTAAGAACCCTAACTACAAGGGAAAATGGAAGATCCCATGGATTGATAATCCAGGTGAGAAATGATGGGCTTTTTTTTGACAGTACTATGTTAACGTTTTTCATTTCTCGCTGCATATCTGACTTAGAGCTGGACCTCACCTTCTTCCAACTTTGAAGTGAATAATAAGTGATGTATATGCATCTTTCACAGAATTTGAGGACGACCCAGACCTATATGTGCTGAAACCTTTGCAGTATGTGGGAATTGAGGTTTGGCAGGTATTATATTTCTTGGTTAAAGATGTTTGTTCTGTTGGAATGCTGCTGCTAGACTGTGTCGAACGGCACAGTCCTTTACATGAATGGCATAAATGCTATGTAAGCTGAAAACTACTAATGGTATGCAGGTGAAAGCTGGTTCAGTTTTTGACAACATTTTGATTTGTGACGACCCAGAATATGCAAGAAGTGTTGTTGATGAAGTTAGGGCTGCAAATAAAGAGGTAAGCTGACCCAGAATAACAACACAGAACACATATTTGTAAATTTATCAATGAAATTATTAGTTTCATGTCATGGAAAACCCCCATCTCGATATTTTTTTTCTGTGTTGTAGGCTGAAAAGGAGGCCTTCGAGGAGGCTGAAAAGCGGAGGAAGGCTAGAGAAGACGAGGTTTGTGATTGCTTTTAGTTCACTTGTTACTCTTCTGTTTGTTCATTATTATGAAGAGTTGGGTCTTGTGACCCAGCAATTCCATTTCATAGGGAAGCTAACATATGCTTCTTTTCCACAGGAGGCTCGGCGTGCACGAGAGGAAGGAGAGAAACGAAGAAGAGACAGGGATCGGCACCGTGGCAGGGACCGTTACAGGGATAGATATAGAGTACATTTCTTCTCCCTGCTATCATCTGGAATACTTTCTTCCTTCTACAATTCAGCTGGTTTTTTTACTCCTTTCAGAGAGGGGTTGCCTCTAATATATCAAACACCAACTATAATAATCTATCAAAAATTTTAGCTTGCATCTGCTTGCTTTAGGATATAACAGGAAAATCGATAGCTGTATTAAAATTTACAAAGAAGATCAGGTAAAAGATAAGTAGCAAGAAAAAAAAGTAATAGACATTCTGTCAGCAAAACATGCAAGAATTCTACACATCATCACTGTGAAGACATGTAGAGGTAGTGTGCGTGCTAACCACTAACTGTCATATACATGTACAATTTGCTAATGCTGATGCATATGCTAGTATCAGTAATATGACACCAGTTGATGGCCATCACAACTGACATCTTATTTGTTTCTCTACATTTGCAGGGTCATCATCGTAGGTACGACTACCATGTAAGTTACAAACCATCTTCAGCTGCTAGTATCTCTATAACTGCCAAAGATATAGGAGAAACAGTTCAGTAACATTTTTAATCTGTTGGTTGCATATTCAGGACGAGCTATGAGGTCTCCAGAGTATCCCATTCTTTCAAGGAACTTCAGGAAGTTAGTGTTGCCCATCGACTATTTCATCACCCAATTGATGATTGCATGTATCGATACAACATACTATTTCGAGGCCAGAACAAAAGCTTTCTTTCACGTGTGGATAGCACACTACAACACGAACTGATGTTGTTCACCTGAAACGAAGTAACAATCTGAAGATGTGAAACGCTAGAACATACATTTTTGGGCAGTAACAATATGCTAGCGAAGAGGACGATATGTTTCCAAATTCCAGTAATATTTCTCCTTATTAGTGCCTTAGAACATAGGAAATAAATCACTCATTGTACTTTCATTGTACTTCAGTTATATATATGTGCGGCAGTGTGTGTTACTAATTTCCAGAGAGTAATGTTCTCCTTTCTTCTCTCGTCTGTTTGGTGTGGCATGGCACTGAAGTGAAGTGGTTGGTACCTAGCAACTCCCCAAGTTGCCCATAAATAAGCTTAGCTGCTACTCTGCTACTAGAAAACTGTAAAACCCCTGACAATCTCCTTCCTCTGTCCATGAGAAAAGCAGAGTCAGATAGAGTAGAAGTAGAACGCTGTCTCGGTGCTTCGACGACGCGAATGCTTTTGAGAATGGGGTGCATGAGGAATGCGAACGCAAGCTGCAGAGTTGGCGGCCGATATGCTACGGTTGCAACGCCATATAGTTTCTTCACGCCAGCAACCTAGCGTATCACAATCCATCTAGTCTGAGGTCGAGATCAGCTCGATTGGTAAGATTTCGAGGAGAGCTTACCAAATGATCTGAACCATCGACGAACAACACGCCTCTTGTAAACCATCGACGAACAACACGCCTCTTGTAAGTGCAGTGACAGTGTGGCTCAGGGGGGATCCAGCAGCAGCTACAGGTCGGTCGCGCATAACCCGTTTGTTAATGGGTCCCACCAAATTTTAGATAATGGATTAAATAAAACCCGGTCTCTCTACATCAACACAGCCATTGGTTCCCACCAGATGGAAAAAAAAACTGACGTATTTCAATTATAGCTTGTGAAAAACCTGAGATATGCTTCCGTAGAAATGCATTGAGGAGCCTGAAAAAAACAGTTCAGGTTTCGTGTTCAGGACGAGCTATGAGGTATCCATACTATGATCTGTTCTTTCAAGGAACTGAAGTTCATGGTGCTCATCGATCATATTTCACCATTTGTCTAAGTGATTATTGTATCAATAAAATAAGTTATAGATCAAACATATCATTTCAAAGTCAGAACACGCTTTCTTTCTTGATTGGGGAGCACATTACAACACGGAAATGATGCTCTACTCCTGAATCAAATTGAAGCATGAGAAAGCTAGCCACAACATCCAATTTTGGGAAGTAGTAATACAACAAGACGAGTGTATTTTTCCACCTCCAAGTAATATTTATCGTCAGTGCAGTAAAACAGAGAGAGAAATTTACTACGATGTGAAACACATACGGTATTTCCATTATGCTTCGGTTATATACATATAACAAAATCGTGTGTTACTTATGTTCAGAGACTAATATGCTTTCCTTTCTCCTGGATGTGGTTCCCGTGCAGTTCCCAGTGTGACTACGGATTGAGATCCTCTAACTTAAGTCACGTAACTTTAAGTCACTGACATGTGGGCTTTCTTTACTATAGACTCATATGTCAATGACTCTCACCTGACTTACGGTAGAGGATTTCAATCCGTGTGACTGTAGTAGTCACACTAGTACTATCCAAATTGCATCAAAGAGCTGAGATTCTTGGAGCACTATTCACACATGAAAAAAACACCGTGCAACAACTGTAGAGATGGTACTGTAGCACTTGCTCTGCACGCCGGGTTTAGTTTTCCCCATATTCCCAACTTTCCATCACATTATATCACATCAAAAACTTTTCTACACACATAAATTTTAACTTTTTTTCGAAACTCCCAACTTTCTTCGAACTTCTAACTTTTTTCAGGAACTAAACACACCCTTAATCAGAAAAATGAATGGATGAGATACCATGCAGACTTGCAGTCCAAGTTCTGACTGCATGTGATCTCAATTCCTTTGATTTCTCCCCTTGTCTGGTTAGTGTGCCAGAGAAGTCCTAGGTAGTACTTCCTTCGTTATATATTTTAAGTGCAGTTGTTGGTTTCTGTGTTCAATATTTCACCCTAGTGTTTTATGCGTGACTTATTTTTTTAAAATTTTTTAATACATTTTTTAAATAAGACGGACGGCCAAACGCTAGACAAAAAAATACACAACTGCATTTAAAATGGAACGGATGGAGTATAACTTGCCAAGTGCCTATAAATAAAAGCTAGCTGCTACTAGCTCCCTGGGATATTAATTAGAATGGAATCGGCACTCAAAAACTAGATACCTCGACCATCCCCTTCCTCTCAGCTGTCTGCTGGAAATCAACGATGAGAAGAGTAGAACATTGTATGCCGTTGGTCCAACGATGCGATGCTTTGAGAATGGGATGTATGTGGAATTTGCGTTGAGCGGTCAAGAAATCCTGAACTCGATACGCTCCGGTTACAGCAACATGGATCCACTCATTCTGTGTGTGATGAGCATACGACCTTACGATTTGACAGTTCATCAGTACTGCAGCGCGTGTACTCCAGGCGGTCTGGCCGTTTGCCTCAGGCAATCGATCGTCGATTGATCTAATGAAAATTAAAAGTTTGATGGAACCTGAAAAAGTAAAAAAAAAATGTATGTTGTTTTAAGGAAAAAGTATGAATTTCTCTGTGAACTTTAGTTCACATTCAGTCGAATTACCTCCCGAACCATAAAAGTAAATATCATTCACCTCCAACTATACAAACCGAACAAATAACCCCCTCCACCCCCACCCTCCTCGGGGTTTAATCCGCGGCGGTTTTGATTCTACGTGACAATCCAGTAAGCAATTTTTTATTAAAAAAATCAATGGACCCCACCTATCAATTTCTCACATGATCTCTATCTCTCTCTATTCTGTCTTTCTCTAATTCACTCTCTCTCTTCTCCCTCCCCTCACCTAGCTCCATCACTCACAGGTGGCGGTGAGTATAACAATACATTTTTGGGCAGTAAAACATATTTGCACCGTCTAGTAATATTTCTCCCTAGTTCCTTAAAACATAGAAAATAAATCATTCTAAGTTGTGAAATACAAACTGTGCTTCCGTTATAGTTCGGTTATATATATGTGACAATATATACTACTAATGTTCAGATAGTAAATGATTTCCTTTCTTCTCTTGTTGTATGTCACTGAAATGCTACCTAGTACCTCCCCAAGTGTCCATAAATAAAGGAATCTTGTACTTCTTGAGAAAGTATCTCGTGACATCTAAATTTTACACTAAATAATTTTAGTACTTTGAAATACTTAGTGCTTACAAATATTGAATTTTACTTAAAAAAATACAGTGATGGTAAAATTACCCTCATAAATAAGCTAGCTGCTAGTGTGCTACTAGCTCCTCTATCTAGAACCCGCACTAGAAAAATGTAAACCCTGACCATTATCTCCTCCAGAAAGTGTAGAACACACACAGTCTTGGGTGCTTGGACGATGCGATGGTTTGAGAATGGGATGCAAGAGGAATGCGAGCGCGAGCTCTAGGATTTGCCATTGATCTGCTATGGTTGCAATGCCATAGTTGTTCTCGTTAGCAGCCTATCATATCACCATCTAGTTCTAGGCTGAAGTCAAGATAAGCTCGATATACCTTCAAGGCGAATATGGGCTTACGAAGTGATCGAGTCATTGATGAACAAACAGCTTAGCTTGTAGGTGCACCCGGGTGGCCCCACAGTGTGGCTTAGTCGAGAGCCTGAGATAGGCATCTTAGTCCTGTTGTGCACAAACCAACAGCCTCATCTTTTCACTTATACATATGTTTATCATCAAAAATTTGAATTTTCAATCTAAAATTTGAAGTTGATTTTGCATTTTTTAATCGAAGTTTACTTTTCAGCCTTTGCCTTTTAGATCACTAACAAGTTTTATTTACAAATTACTTTTCGTTTGTAAATATGCCGATGGGGCCACAAGATTCTGCGGTTTTGAGCACCAGATGTAAAAAACCTATAGCCTGTGATAAACCAATGATTTATTCTTCCACAGAAATGCATTGAGGAGCCTGAAAAAAAATTCAGGTTTCGTGTTCAGGACGAGCAATGAGGAATCCATATATAGCATTCTGTTCTTTCGAGGGATCGAAGTTAATGGTGCTCATCGATCGTATTTCACCATTTGTCTAAGTGATTATTGTATCAATAAAATAAATTGTAGATCAAACGTATATGATCATTTGAAAGTCAGAACACGCTTTGTTTCTTGAGTGGGGAGCGCATTACAAGTTACAACACGGAAATGATGCTGTACACCTGAATCAAATTGAAGCATGAGAAAGCCACATCATCAAGTTTTGGGAAGTAGTAGTGACCAGTACAGATTCTGGAATTTGTGACGGGCTAATGTGACCCGTTTAGGATGATTCATCTCTAATGGATAAAAGATATTATGTTTGAGATATAACTACTAGGGATGACCCGTCACTGATATGAGGTCATTTATGACGGATCATAGTTGTAAAACCTCATGGATGACCTATAACAGGTCACAACCGTACATCGCCACATATAACATGTCATCCATGACGGGTGTAATTGGATAACCCAGTAAAGATGAGAGCAATCATCCGTAATGGTTATTTATGAAGAGTGGTAGTTACAAACCCATCACGGATGGGGGAAAATTCAATTTTTTTTGAAAATTTTCAGACAAACTTGGATAGAGACATGCCTTATATGAAAGTTGTAGATCTCAACGAGATCAATAACTTTAAAATTGTTGAAATAGTTTAAATGCCCGAATATGCATTATAAGGGAACATATCCTATGCACACAAGCTTCCTGTGCACACTCCGTACACACCAACTAGCAAATGTCATAGAAAATTTTAGAAAAAAATAGACATATACTTCCAATAGTATTACACCTATGTGAAATTTTATCTTCAAATTCATTATATTTTAGCCGTAAAATAATTGAAAAATCTGACAATTGTAAGGGTAAAAATCTATTAAAAATTTGTCTTTTTTTAGGCTAAAATATAATGAATTGGAAGGTAAAATTTCACACATAAGTGTAATACTATTGAAAGTATGTGTTCAATTTTTGTTTAGAATTTTCTGTGATATTTGCTAGTTGGTGTGCACAGAGTGTTTATGTAAAAGCTTATATGCATATGATATGTTCCCGCATTACAAGTGGTGAGATCTATCTTTAAAAGCATAAATTTGATTTTTTTTTTCAAAAGATCTCGGATGGAGACATGTTCTATATTAAAGTGAAAGGGTTCGATGAGATATATAACTTTCTAATTGACAATATTTTTCATCTGAATATGTGTTATAAGTGATGTGATCTATTTCCAAAATGTTTTTTTGAATTTTTGAAGTGACCTTGGATGGAGACATGCCATACATTGAAGTTGTAGAGCTCGACGAGATATGCAACTTTATAGTTGAAATTATTCTAGTTATCTAGAGTGTCAATTTTGTGTTTCATGTTTGGATAAGAATAGTGAAAAAAAGACATGTAAAAGACCTATCAACAAGTAATTAAGTGGTCTATTGATGAGATCGTAAGATTGGTTTGCATGTGTTGAGATATCTTAATTTTTTTGAACGGAGAGATATCTTAATTTAAATTTCACTATAGGATGCATATAAAATGTCACTTAAAAAATCATGAATTTGTGGCTATAACCTCGTAAGTTCTTATGTGTGATGTGTGATAAGTTAGCACCCGTCACGGATGAGCTATCAGTCACTTGTCACGGATGAGGTTTCACTGATGAGGCTCTTCTCCACCATATTGTATTTTTCCACTTCCAAGTAATATTTATCGTTAGTGCCTTGAAACACAGAGAGAAATTCACACAAACGGTACTTCCATTATGCTTCAGTTATACACATGTGGCAAAATCGCGTGTTACTAATGTTCAAAGACTAACGCATTCCTTTCTCCGTCTGTTTGGTTGGCGTGGCAGTGAAGTCCTAAGTAGTATAACTTGCCAAGTGCCTATAAATAAAAGTTATAGCTCCTTGGGATATTAGAACACAGAATCAGCACTCAAAAACTATACTAGCCATTTAAGTCACGCCTTGCGTGACCATGAGCAGATACCTATGGTTACCTTTTTATATATCTCGGTACGTATATTCAATTTTATTTTGGTATTTTTATAGAGCTGATAACATCATATTGATTATTTAACACTCGGTATAGTTTAGTCAAAATTATACTGTACTCCAACTCTGACCTACCATATAGATAAAAGTGAAAACAACTGAAATATATCTGATCATTATTTGCATACAGAGCCAACTTTAAATGTTTTTCATTACCAGAAATTCTCACAATAAAAACAAACACATTCTTCTACAAATATATTGGCATTTATTAAATCTGAAACCATTTCAAATATAGAGGGGCCATTACACTTTTAGTTTTTCTTCCATTCAGTCAAAACAGGTTGGATGCAAACTTTAAAGCTTCTATAGATTGCAAGATCAGTAAAAGTATTTCCCACAAATCAAGACATTTTAAGGCCATGCATTCACGCCACCTCACTAAATTGTAAATCCACTTGAAACGTCACTGTATGCTAACAATGATTTGCTATGAATTTAATTGGAGCATGAACAGACCATCTTTGTGACTTTGTCCGTTTGTAACAGTTTAATTTCCAGTTGACAACTGGTTGTAATGTATTAAGAGGCTCAAGGAATCAAGCTCTTGACCAAACGAAAGCATAATTAAGAACACATTGAAGCTTTCCATTTGAGATGTTCTTCCTGCTGCTTTCTGTTTCCTATTCAACAATTGCCACGGTAGTGGTGAAAGTGTAGAAATTTCAATTATGTTGAATAGAAGACTTCAATCAGCAAAACTAAAAAGAACTTGATTTATGACACAGTCAGCAAAAATAAATTTATTGTTCTATGAAACAATATTATTCCTCAACAACTCCTGTATAGCTTTTACCATTCAAAATGTACTAATGTTCATGATTCATATAGAGGCCTTAGATGCATGGCAGTAAATCGAACAAAAAGTGAAACCACAAGTTTTGAAAGGCCATTTAATTCATTAATGTCACTTCAGGTGAAAACGAATAATGCAAATCAATATTGCAGTCATTTTAATTGCTGCTTTAAGACTTGTAACATCAAGAGATACTTAATAATACCATATTTGATTGCTTTATTGTTTGCTTCATAAATTCTCAGAAATCATTATTGAATTAGTGAATACACCCTTCACAGCAAACCAGAGGCTAGCTTAGAGTCAAATACATCTGATCGTTAGTAGTACTTTATTTGCAGTTAAGCAAATCACCTTGTAGAATTATATTTTCTAGGTTTCCACTCCTCTGCTTGCTGCATCTTTTGCTCGTTAGACACACATATATAGATACACACATCTAGAAATACACCATTCATTTATATAATGTTAGGGGCAACCTTTTCTCTTTTTTTTTTCTAAATACATGAATAGCTAGTATTACTTTCTTTTTTTTTTGGAGGGGGGGGGGGGGAGGAATTATTAGTATTAGTTATCTCCCGGTGAGCCACTGCCGTCGGCTTGATTCAGCGAGTCAGACCTCGGGCATCCGGAGGAAAATACTATTTCAATCCATTTGTAAATCATTTTTCTGCTAGTCTGAAATCCATTTGTTATCACACATATCTTTGATAGCTATTGAAACAATTGTGTGTAACTATTTATAATTACTAGGTCCGCGGATTGCTGCGGGAATTTAATATGATAACAATAAAAAAATAACGTGTAAAATAGCTAGATAACATCAGATTAAGTAATCTAATGTGGTTTATGATAATTTAAATTTAAATAGTGTGTAGAATGGTGATTCAAACGTAAAAAGTAAAGTGGTATGACTTTATGGAAGAAGAAAAGTAGGAAGATAGTTTGGACCGTAGATTAATCATCTAAAGGCTAAAAACAATTGATGTGATATGACTTAATTAGAGGAAAAAGGAGAAAGATAATTTGGACCATAGATTAATCATTTAAGCACTAAGTGAGGATGAACTATATAAGTATATAGGATATCATAAAAACATAATAAAGATATACATTGAAACATTATTATGGAAGAAGAAAAGTAGGAAGAGAGTTTGGACCGTAAATTAATCATCTAAAGGCTAAAAACAATTGATGTGATATGACTTAATTAGAGAAAAAAAGAGAAAGATAATTTGGACCATAGATCAATCATTTAAGCACTAAGTAAGGATGAACTATATAAATATATAGGATATCATAAAACATAATAAAGATATACATTGAAATATTATGTAAATTATGTTGGATGATAATTTAACATGTCTGTATTTGAAAAGCTTTTAAATTATAAAAACTATAAAGATATAGCATGTTTGCATGATGTTTAAATGTGATGATTGTTAGTGGATGATGATGTGTCATCTTGTTAATTAGTGGATGATAATGTGGCATCTTGTTATTGGATGATGATGTGGCATCTTTGCATGTTAAGCTTAAGGAGTTAATGGGGGATATCTTTATAGTAAGATAGGATAATGAACCAGAACTATCAATACATTACATTTGATAGGATGCATTCTTTTTTATAGTGCTCTTAATTGAAATTTGCCCACTAAAAACTGAAATTACATGGGAGGCTTAGTTAAGAACTTCATTATAGAACTTATTGATCACCCTTTAGGCTAAATTTACTACTTACATTATTATTACAAAACTTAATTGATATGTACTGTTATTTCCAATTTAGCAGTTAGGGCATGCATGGATTCAACTTCTTAACGCTAGGTGAAGCCGTGGTTTCTACACATCGTACAGGCTTCACCAACATAAACACCATGAGAAGCTAGAGGTTTTAGATACTTACATAATGGTGCAGTTCCGAGGACCTTTTGTATTTCCCTTGGCCATTGTCATTGGAAGACGATGAGAAGAGGCGCTACAAAGGAGGTCCTGGGGAACCAGAGGTGCTCAGGTGGAAAAATGCGCAAGATGAGATGGCGGCGATACACCAGTGCATCGCTGTCGGGACGAGCCATGCCTCTCGAATCCAGATTATCCCCACAATCGCCGGATCCAGCCCTGATAGGAGGTAGTTGTGTTGGGGATGGGGATGAGGAAGAGGAGGGGGTTGCGGCAGCGGCGGCGGTGGGGAGGAGAGGAGGAGGTGGCGGAGGCTGTGGGGCACTGGGGATGGGGAGGAGGCAGCGACGGCAGTGAGGGCAGACGGTGGTGGCGGCGGAAGGAGAAGAGGTGGAGGCGGCGAAGCGACGCGTGCGAGGAGTCACAGTGACACACGGGAGGGGGAGGGGGAAAATGTAAATACACAGATATAGGAGGACTGGAAGCTGAGAGAAGTTTCTTGAAGGGTTGTTTCTGAAATCTTCTCTTATCATATCCGACGGTGGTCGTTTATCAGCAGTTGTATTGGACGGTCCCTGTTTTATGGATGACGTGGCCCAATCAGATTGCAAGAAACTTTATTTTTTTCAATACTTTAGATACCTCGATCATCCCCAATTCCTCTCTGTCTGCTGGAAATCAACGATGAGAAGACTAGTAGAACATTGTGTCGGTGGTCCAACGATACGATGCTTAATTTGAGAATAGGATGCATGTGGAATTTGCGTTGAGTGATCAAGAGACCCTGAAGTTGATATGCTCCGGTTACAGCAACATGGATCAGTTCATTCTGTGTGTGATGAGCATACGACCTTACTATCTGACAAGATATCACTGCAGCTCGTCTAAGTGAACGTGCACCCAGGCGGTCCGGTCCGTCCAGGAGATCGTTCATCGATTCTCGAGCTGAAAATTGAAAAATAAAAATTTTGGAGGCATGTGTCGACATATTTTTCTGTTAATTAAAATCAGTAAAATTTGTGTACGTGCCTTTTTTGCCCGAGACCTCGAGTCCAGCTTCTCCATACTTGCCACGGTTAGTTTGTTGTTACTCATGTGAATATCTCAATTTTATTGCCCAAAGAAACTCATGTCACATCATCCATTGAATTTAGTTGGGAGACAGAAAGGTAAGAGAGAAGAAAGAAAACGGTGAAAAGTGAAACTGAAAAATTATCACGTAATTACACCATAGTTACATTATACTTATCCTGTAGTTATATTAATGCAAATATGGTGTAATTATAATGTAAGTGAATATATTTACAGTGTAAAAACAATTTGACTATTTTTTTATGAAAAATGTGACGTCATAAATATAGCTACTCCCTAGTTAGAATTGAAATAGAGTAGATAAATATAGCTACTCCCTAGTTAGAATTGAAATAGACAAGTAGATAAATATAGCTACTCCCTAGGTAAATTCGTACGTTATACGATAAGTTATAATGATAGAAATTACTCATGTTAAAGCTTCAAATAAAATGTTTTCAATACTCATGCAAAATCAAAGTTTAGATTTAAATTCTACTACTCTGCTACTGTGCTATAAAGTTTATTTAGATTTAAAGTTACCTTAATTTTTAAAGTGTTTCGTAGTACTGCACTCCCTAAATCAAACTGTAACTGGTTGGTGCAGCACTTAGTGCTAAGTCACTCGGCCACTGAATGTACTTAAATACATAACCTATATATGTGCCCTACTCCTCAGGGGCAGAATCAAATGAACATTGTGACGCTTGATGATCTCCTTCATTTGTTTCTTCCTAAGGTGAGAAGAGATGATGCATTGCATTTGTTGTTTTGATGATGAGATGCCGTGAGAATACTCAGAATAGGATGTGTTGGGAATTTGGGTTGGTCAGTACCTAGCATTGCAGGGTTAAATTGTGGCACTATGCTTGTTGATAGCCATTCATATACTAGACATGAGTTACATAATTGTTCTTCACTAATTTCATTCCGAACGACGCCGCATTGTTCATCTAGGAAAGTATGTTGTGTATATTCAGGGTTGCTCTACAAGTCAGTTCGGTCCTCAAGTTTGGCTCTGCTTTGAGTATGCTATCAAGGGTAAAAGGAAAATCACAGCGGATGACAGCCACGATTTATATAGTGACTCTATATGCAATTTCCTTTTTCAAGGTAAATCAATAGGTTTCAGTCCTGATTAGGTACAGCTTAATTAGTTGCTTATGCAATGTAGCACAGTCGTTAATAAAAAAAATGGCTACAACGATGGCATAATATTACTGTCATTAGTGAAAACAACCATGGCAGAAAAACACCACCGTTAATAAAATCACGGATAAAAAAATGGTTGGTCACCAAAGACGTATTCTTTAACGATCACGCTTTTGAATCCTGAAGCACATCAGACGGCCAAAAATTCAAAAGTTTTAAGGGAAAAGGAAAAATCTGCCGAGCGTTTTTTTAGCAAATTCCGTTTACTCCGAGCAGTGAAATATAAACTGCATGTATTCTTGCTACACTTCGTTATATACACTAACAACTAAAGAGAATGTTTTTCCTTTTTTCCTTCCTCTTCTTTGGCTGGTGTAGCACTGAAGTCCTAGTAACTTGAGGCCACTCCATATATGTATGATATGAGCAATTTTACCATCCAATATTTGGTACATCGAGATACCACATTTTGCATACAAAATTTTGTTAAAAATACCTCGAGGTATCGATACCTTATAATACCAAATCATTTTTGATCGTTGGATCTAACTCGACAGGATGGGCATTGTTAGATTCAACGATCGAAAACGATTTGGTGCCATGAGATCCTGGTACCTCGAGGTACTTTTTTGTTGGACCGGAGTAAATCTCCTACTCCCTCTGTTTCAGGTTATAAGACGTTTTGACTTTGATTAAAGTCAAACTACTCTAAGTTTGACTAATTTTATAGAAAAACGTAGTAATATTTTTAACCCAGGATAAACATATTATTAAAATTTATTCAATTATAGATTTATAATAAAATTATGCTGGCGTTGTAAATATTACTATTTTTTTCTACAGAATTAGTTGAACTTAGAGTAGTTTAACTTTGATCAAAGTTAAAACGTAGGGAGTATCTATGTACCTTGTCTGCTTGCCAGGTACTTTTTGTTGGACCAGAGCAAATGTTATAAATTTAAGCTAACTTGTTGCTGCTACGTACTCTGGGCACTAGAAAACTGTAAAGCCCAAATGCCCAATAAACCATATTCATCCAATGCCCATGGGAAAAGCAGCTGTGTTATAAAGTTGTCTCGATCGGTGGTTCGATGATCAACGATGATCTGAGGATGGGATGCACGGGGAATTCGAGATGAGGAACCAGGACGCCGTGACGTACTGAAAGCCCATTTGAGGGATCACCACAATGAAGTGCATGTCATGTTAGCCCCTCACAGGTTAAATACTTTGGCAAATGCTGTGCTCTTGTTCGTTTGATCGGCGTCGTGATTGGCCCATCTGCTTGACAGAGACGGGACTTCGGTCGACCAGCTCAGAGCAAGTCTAATACTAATAGTGTAGTAAGCTATTAGCTTCAAAATAATAACCATGTCAGCAAAATATTTATATTTAGCTATAAGATATATGGTTTATACAATAGTTGGGTTTTAACTTGTCTATAGATGGTACATGGATTCAATTTTTTTTAATCAGACTAGCAGTATCATTCACTCATCCACCTGTTGTATTGGCTGCATGCAAGTGAAAATTTATGTTGCTTCTTGGAGCGTGTGAGGAGCCAGCGGTAATTTAGTCGCTCACTTGCTCTTTCTCTTTCTTCTAAATCTCTCTTCCAGGTCACCAACAAAACTGAGGTGGCGCTCCTATCGCCGGTTGACATACTTCTACTATACTTGCTCTCATGGTGTGCAAACCTTGTTACACCCTGTCGTGCGCGGTCTTTCTCATGAGAGACTTATGTTTATGTCATCTCTAGGTTGCTTATGGGATTCGTTAAGATTGTGTTAAAAATTAACCTTTTTGCCATGTAGTTTTTTATTAGAAACACAGTACAAGCACAATCGTGCACAATGCATGCACATTCACTACTATGAATGCATACACGCACACTCTATTCTTATGAGCACCTCCAGAAAACTAGACCGTCATATTTTGAGTTTGACGAAGTCACCACGAACGTCTCGCTATCGATGGGTAAGTCGCCTACCACTGAAAGAATAACTAATCATAAATACGAGCACATGTGGGGTGGGTTAGTTCCACCACAAAGAATATAACCAGTTGAGCTACACTCACTTCACTTTTGCCAAATTTAATTGGACAGTAAACGATTTCCTAGCAAATTTTAATTGGACAGTAAACGATTTTCTAGCAGTGTAATATAAGGGAATTTAGCTATATAACTACATAGGCAAAATCCCTTAAATTTGTAGACGGAAGGAGTATCAAACAACTTTTAATAGTTGGAAAAAAACATATTATTAAAGTGATACCAAGTTAACCAATATAATTCACTAGCCCGAAGCAAAATTATTTTTTTATAGATATAGACAATCTCTAAGTTAATTACCAAAAAAAATATTTAGCATTCTGAGAAGGAAGTATTGAAAAAAAAAAGGGACAATCACTTAACAAAACGCATGGCATACTAGTCAAAGAAAAGATGTACTAGTCAAAGAAAAGATGTTGAAGACGTATTCATGTTGTTCACCTCAATCAAAATGAGGCGGCGAATACCATACCATCTTTTTTTTTAAGACAACTCGGATAAGATAATATGATGTTTCTATTGATAGAACAGGGAAAAATTAAAGTCTATAACCCTTTAATGCCATCTTGTACAGGTTAATCCATTTTTTAGCAGAAGCTATACAACAAAGATGAAATGTTCTTTTCCATCCTATAGTGAAATATAAACTGAGAAAAATTTTACTCCGGCCTGTGAAATATAAACTGTATGTTCGCTGTACTTTGTTTTATATGTGTGAAAAAAAATGCATGTTTCTGGCTAATGCTGAGAGAGAGTAAATGTTTTCCTTCCTTTTCTCTGGCTGGTGTAGCACTGAAGTGCTAGTAACTTCAGGTCACTCCATATATCTTACCTATACCTTCCCAAGTGCCCATAAAAAGGCTAGCTGTTGCTGCAATGCTGCTACTTCGGCAGATCACCAGCACTAGAAAACTGTAAGCCCAAAACCATCTTCATCCTCTGTCTGTGGGAAAAGCAGCAGTGAGAAGAGAGTATAGTTCGATGATGCGATGCCCTGAGGATGGGATGCATTTGGAATTCGAGATGAACAACGATGACGTTCCAAGGCTCCTTCTTAGGCATGATTTGTCATGTTAGCCTTTAGCGGATTGAAAATATTTGCCAATTGCAGTGCTCCAATTCACTTGATTGGCGTTGCGATTGTCCCCTTTGCAAGAGGCAAGGATCTTCTGGGGCCGTCCTGCTCGTCACGCAAACCTCAGGAGAGCTCGTCGCGCGTTGCGAGATTTCAGTGCGTGGAGTTGCTGGTGAAACGACAGTTACCAGCATTGGGCTGAATAACTTCTCGCGTGCATGATTATCTCGTTAGATTTTTTGTCTTCTCAAGTTGATTCTGGGATTCGACAGAGGCAGTATTAATAAAATGTTTCACCATGTACTCCGTCCGTTTCAAAATATTTGACATTGTTGACATTTTAGCACATA
Organism: Oryza meridionalis; assembly: GCA_000338895.3. Taxonomy (NCBI): domain Eukaryota; kingdom Viridiplantae; phylum Streptophyta; class Magnoliopsida; order Poales; family Poaceae; genus Oryza; species Oryza meridionalis. The sequence continues at coordinate 25,350,822 of CM002528.2, forward strand.
TTTAACCGTTCGTCTTATTAAAAAAACTTGTGAAATATGTAAAACCATATGTGTACATGAAAGTATATTTAACAATGAATCAAATAATATGAAAAGAATAAATAATTACTTATTTTTTTAATAAGACCAATGGTCAAACACGTATTAAAAAGTTAACGGTATCAAACATTTTAAAATGGAGGGAGTATAACTTAATTGAACAGTAATTAAATGATTTCCTAAGCAGTGTAATGATTTTCTTAGCACCCTAACCCTCGGTGCTTGGTCTATTTGGATTGGAAGGAAAGGAATAACGTGTGTTCAGCCGCTGCACACGGTCCTGGTCCGAGGTCATCATGGCCATGGCGTAGGAGCCGCCAGAAGCCACCCTCTGGCGGCTTGCCAGGGTCTTGTAGCCTGCACTTCCTATGTAGGGTGCTAGGTTGCTAGGTCATCTATTTTGTAGTGTGAGAATAGGGGTAAGTTCCCCCGGTTTTTAGTTTCTTTTTCTTTTTCAGCTCTTGGCTATTGTTTCCTTTTTGTTTGGTTCCGTTTGTAAAATTTTATTCCTCTTAATACAAAGGTGCGTTATCCTTTTGCGTATTTCCGAAAAGGAAACTATGGCGTAATATGAAATTTTTTATCCCTTCCCCAACATTCAGGTGGGAGAAGCTCCTCCCCACTCCCTCCTTGACTAGTCTAAAAAAAGGAAAAGAAAAACTCTGGGTCTATTATGTCGCTCGTCGCCTCGCCGGAGCTCCGGCCACTAACCGTCGATCTGCATGACTAGATATAAAATCAAAGTGTGTTTGATTCTTATTCTGTGATGAACAATTGTCATATGAGATTATAGTTTTTAATATTTGGAGATTATTGGCGAAGTGGTTTTGGAGATGATTGGATTTGCTGGTGTTATACAGGTGCTGCTGTTTTGTCAGGTCTGGTCAGACCGAGTGGGTGCTGCCGGTCAGACCAGCCAGCCTGCGGTTTGACCGGCCGACTCTGTGTCGGTTTCGGTTTCGGGTAGTTTGATTGGATATCCGTGGATATTTTGTGTTTATGGCTTCTAGATGGATACTATACGTATGTAATACTGTTGTTTGCTAATAATGAGTTAAGTTAGAGATAGCTTGGTCTAGGAATATAGTTTCTTTATTTGATTCATGTGTATGTGACTTGATGTCTCGGGAGAGTTTTGCCGGTGATGGATCAGGAGTCAATTTGGAGATAAGGTGACGTCCGGACGGTCAGATATCATGTGGGATACTTAGGCTAAAGATCAATGCACGTGGTTAGTGAAGATTTCATATGGCATACGATGGAGATATTGTGTGCATATGGGATGCAAAGTTGAATTTAGAAGGAGTCCAAATTTGGTATGGTTGGAGTTTGTAAAGTTGGTTTCTTGTACGGGAAGGTTTCCTAGATGGATTAGAACTTCTTGTATGAGTTTGGTTCGTGGCTTTAGGCTACCTACCCTATGTATAAATAGAGAGGGAGCGTGAGGCTTCCCGGTATCGCTTTTGAGAGCATTGAGTTGAGAGTTGAGTTAGGGTTTCGAGTTTAATCGAAATTTTCATGAGGAGTGCTGTTGTTGAACTTTGTAAACACAGATAGAAGTAATAAAGTTGTCATCTACATCAAGAGTTCTTCGATTTGTGTTTACTCGGGTTCGGTGGTCTAACCGGCGAGACACCGGTGGTCAGACCGTGTAACATCCCGGCCTAGGGCTTAATAGGATTAATAGAATAATCATATCAACAAGTTGCAACTTTTTTTCCGGAAGCCAATCTCCAAAGAACTCTAGGGTTAAGCGTGCTTGGCCTGGAGCAATTTGGGATGGGTGACCGACCGGGAAATTCTTCCCGGGTGCACACGAGTGAGGACAAAGTGTGCAGAAAAGACACGGGCGCGTGTGTCGCAGTTGCGCAGGCATGGTGCGCATGGCTGGTGTAGACCGGGAGTTGTTACACAGCATGGCACATGCGCTGGCACTGGACACATGGACGTGGCCAAGAGAGGACGTTCCTGGCCTGGGGGGTTGATCGACGCTGGCCAAGAGAGGACGTTCCTGGCCTGGGGGGTTGATCGACGGGGGCGTCGATCTCTCTTAAGGGGGTGAGGGTGTAACATCCCGGCCTAGGGCTTAATAGGATTAATAGAATACTCATATCAACAAGTTGCAACTTTTTTTCCGGAAACCAATCTCCAAAGAACTCTAGGGTTAAGCGTGCTTGGCCTGGAGCAATTTGGGATGGGTGACCGACCGGGAAATTCTTCCCGGGTGCACACGAGTGAGGACAAAGTGTGCAGAAAAGACATGTGTTGGTCTGTGAGGGCAGTCTATGACCTATGAAAGCTATCAGATGTAAGTGGGCCCGGCCTGGGGAAGGCGGGACGTTACAGAGCAATTTGGGATGGGTGACCGACCGGGAAATTCTTCCCGGGTGCACACGAGTGAGGACAAAGTGTGCAGAAAAGACATGTGTTGGTCTGTGAGGGCAGTCTATGATCTATGAAAGCTATCAGATGTAAGTGGGCCCGGCCTGGGGAAGGCGGGACGTTACAGACCGGCGACATCGCAGCGGTCAGACCGGAGATACAATCTCGGTCAGACCAGCTCATCTTCTTCGGTCAGACCGCGATTCGTCGAAATTGAGGGTAACTTTTATTTCCGCTAAAAGTTTTGGTTTTTGGGTACATCAACCATTCACCCACCCTCTGATTGGCTTAGTTCTTACTGTTCGATCCTACACTACACTTCCTTCTCCACTTGCTCAAGGTAAATAGATGGGTTTCAATCTTGTGCTCGTCCAAGTACATATGATTTTATTGATCAAATAGAACACGAATTGATGATGTCACTACAAGAATCTATTTAATCTATGACGAAAATAATTTGTCATGGATCACTGGAAATTCATCATAGGAATTTGTCTGTGACGATTATACTTATCGTCATCTATTGAGCGTCACAGATTAAATCTGTCGACGTTTTCTCCGAAATCGTCACGGATCAGCACAATCTATGATGTTTTTTAACCGTCATAAAACGCTTATGGGCTCATGTAGTCCAGCCCAGGCCCAACCTTTGTGACGAAATTAAACGTCACAGATGGTTGCCACGTGGCGGCCAACATGGCAGGTGACGTGGTCATTGACACGTGTGTGATGATGTGGCACTGATGACGTGGCAGCTAATGTCAGCAATTTTTTTATACAGCCCATTATTTTTTGACGGCCCATTAATTATTTAACAGCAGCCTATTATTTTTTTTTAGAATTGGTCCATTTTAAAATAGGCCCATTTCAAAACTGGCCCATTTTGTCAACCAACTATCAGATCAAAGCCCACTAAACAAGCTCATTAAATTTGAGCCCACCAAATTCAATCCAATTTCTCATATATCTCAGATTTAAACCTAATATTAGATACCATCTCAGATTCAACTAATAATAGATACAATCAGAATACAACAGGATTCAAATAATAGTTCAACTCAGATTCAACGTAATAACAGGAGGCGGCCTGAGAAACACATACATTTTCAATCAATCAATCCAAGCCAAGAAAGTAAGCGCGCAGGTCAGGATCACGCTTGATCTGGATCAAGACGAGGACAACCAAAAGGAATCAGATACCCTGGAAAACTCAGTAGTGTTCAGTATGAGATAAAGACAGTGAACAAACTTTTTGAAATAGATACGAGCCAACGTTTCAGTGATCAAAGGATGTGGGAGAAAAACTTAACTTTGTTATTTTCACATCCATAAATCATGGCATCAAACAGATTAATGAACAGAATATGTGCTGGCATACCATTTTCTCACATCACATGGTAGACTATTTATTTTCTACCCAAAGCTACCACATAACACACACTGGTAGCACTTTGTAGCAACAAAGGCTGCTCAAAATATATATAAAAAAGGTGATGGATGACAAGGAGAAACTCAGTATCAATTTATAGACAAGAAATAGGCATCCAAGTTCAAGTCAACCAACTGAGCTAAGTTCAGTTCCTATTTTCAAAATAAATGAAACATATATGTCTTTGTCCTTTTGTAATTCTATTAGGCAATTTTAAATGCTGATGGCAAGAGTCTCCTAGATAATCAGCACAGAGCTCACTGCTACATTTCTATGCGCATATGGCATTATTAATGTTGGTCATTCTGCTGCAAAGGAAATCTTAGAGCTACTTCTGGGTACTACATGCACAACTAAAATCTAACATTCAGAGAAATAGATTTTGTACACTCAAAGCGTGCCCATCCATACCATTAAGCCACTGATTAAAAAAAATGGAGGACCCAACTTACAGAGAGCACATATGGAGCATTTGGTTTTATGTCAGAATAAAGACAATCATCCAACTCTAGCAATACATACTCTTCCTCTTCTTTTCCCCCTTCTTCTTTGCCAAACTGTGTACATTTCCCGTTAGAAATTAAGAAAATATTGCTTTCAGTAAGACTCTGTTTCAATAATTTGAATTTAAATTTTAAATTATGACAACTTCAAACAACATTTTCAAATACTAAATGATTTCAACTGAAAAATGTCATCAACAAGAAAGTTGTATAAATCATCAATATCTACAACTTTGTTTTGGTCATTTTGCTATATGACTTTGTTTCAATAATTTGAATTTGAATTTCAAATTATGACAAGTTCAAACAATATTTTCAAATACTAAATGATTTCAACTGAAAAAGTCATCAACATCAAAGTTGTATAACTCATCAATATCTATAACTTTTATTTTGTTCATTTCTTCATCCGATAAAGTGATAGTAACATTGTTCACAAAATTTACATATCTCTTATATGGTTTTAAAGTATTTAAATCATGACGAAATTGCTATAACGTCACAAATTTTGGGCCGGTTTATGACGAAATCGATAAACTGTCACGGTATTATGGGCCTTGTATCCATAGTTGAATATCCGTGACGATCTCTAAAAACATCACGAAAATTTCGTCAAATTTTGTCATAGATTAAATAGATTGTTGTAGTGTGTCCACCTGAATGACTTGAATCAAGTTGAGGCAAACATCATATAGAAAAATATATTTTTCCACCTCCCAGTACAAGTTCTCATTAGTGCCTTAAATCACACAGAAAAAAAATAATTCACTGTAGAAAATAAAATATACTGTCCTTGCGTTGTACTTTGGTTATATACTAGAAAAATACCCGTGCATTGCAATGGATGAAGGTTATTTTAATCGTATTGTTGTTAGATTGTTTTGTCTAAAAAGTATATGTGTTTTTTATTTTGATAGTATTGATATTTAATTTGAAATCCTTATTGGGATGATGGCCATATCATGTACGTTACTTTCTTATAACGTGGCAAGAATTCTGAAGCAATTAGGAGTCCGACTCTCATATCAAGTTAGCATATTAAAAGGATTTCTTATACGACTCTTTATGTATTTTCAAAAGTGAATAAAGTTAAAAATTGACTTAAATACGGACGATATAGTATCGATGAAAATATCTTCAAATTATTTTATAATAGTAAATAAGATAAAGATAGAAACAGAGATTGCAAATTTTAGTTAACCATGTGCTCAGTTTTACATTGATTTTTATTTTAATATCCTTATAATTACTATTGCGAACTTCACTTGCTCTAAATCGTTCACTGATGTGGATGCTATGGCCATGCATGAGTTTGATTATGATTGGGTTTCCCACCGGTGCCTTGCATGGTTTCTATCATTGGTGTCTCACAGATTCAAAAAGTCCTCCGTTTCAACAAAATGTCTGTGTCCGATTCTATACAAAATATGATCAATGAACTTAAAGAACGACTTAAACACGTATAACGTACTAAAATTTTAGCAAAAACATCTTTAATTTTTATAATAGTAGAGAAGAGATAGAGATACAATCCTCTCCTCAGGATTCAAGATGTTGTGTACTCTTTTGCAAGGCACCGCACCGACATGTTTAGCACTAAGAATAATATATGCTATTAAGATAATTTCCTCAGCTAATCAAAGAGCAGCCATATGTTCGCCTGTGATCGATATGCTCTCCTCGCTCGTGCGTATATATATATATATATGTCGATTAGTGATGATTTGTCTCGAAGATGACTCGGCCAGAACTTAAACGGGCTGGATTAGCTTTTACTACTTTGATCTGTTTCAGTTGGTCCCATGCCAAAAACACCACAATCTTGTCTAGGATGATGGAGTGATTGTGTATTTGTGTATTCCTGTACGGGGCAGATTCGCGTGGAAACAGAACCGATCCCGCGTGAGGCTGCGACCTAGCGGTAGTGTCGGACAAAAAACATACGGAAGAGAAATAGGAGAAACTCAAAACCTAATCAAACACGGATGACGTACTCAAATTCTGACAAAAACATCTCAATCCTGTGATCGTCCAAGTACATATGATTGTATTGATCAAATAGAACACGAATTGATGATGTCCACCTGAATGACCTGAATCAAATTTTGATCACAGCAAATACCGCAATCTTTCGGTGTCCTGTAGCAAATTTTGCCAACTTCCTATTCGGCCGAAAGCAGGCCCACGCAGGTAGCCGCATACAAATTTTGCTCTGCACGTATGCACATCTTGTTGGTACCAACAAAACCGGTGAAAAAAAAAAGAAACAACCACAAAAAGCGGTGAAGAAAGAGAGAAGATTTCAGGCGCACGAGCCTGGCAAAAAGGGAAAGGAAACTGATCACGACGCTGAGATTCTAGCGGCAGATCGTGCATTAGCGATTTTGTATCAACTATCAAATAGTATAATTCATCATGACCTAGACTACCTAGAGTAAGACTCTCACCATGTCGTCTTACACTTGCATATCTGTATATTTATATTATATATATCATGTATTCATATTTTTTACAATTGATCGTACATTTATTATTGTATTGCTAAGTTGATGTCGTATAGATTGTATATACATGTAACATTCAATAATTTTAATCCGTTTCTGAACCGAGTCCGCATCATTTTTAACATCCGAGACAATCCGCATATGCACACTATCTGTAGCAGCTCCGAATCCATTAAAAAATATGGTTTAGAATATGCTACGACCATCCGTTCGAATCTGATCTATTTTCACCCTATCTTTCCTTGGAAATTACTTGTGTAGGCTAAAATGGGTGTGGATTAATTCTATGGTCAATTTTATGATAGGCATATCTTTTTCGGTAGGCCCGAAATTCGATGGGCATAGATGGGCCTCGTTTTCATTTGCCAAAGATAACGAGACTGGGCCGGCCTCTACAGGTTATAGCCTAGATGACCCAAAGAAAATGCATGCATGGGTTTCTCTAACTACTACTCAATTGTTTCTCTTGAGAGAGTACTGAAGTGCTGGTAATTTCAGGTCACTTCATTTATATATATCTACCTATACTTCACCCAGGGACGGTCCAACATCGGGGCGGCGAGGTCTCGAGCTCCCACTACTGGCGTGATGACTATGAGAGCCCCCACGAAAACCCCACTAAACTTTTTTACCATATGTAGATGAAAGGGAGACTGTAACTTTATCTAATTTGCTCAGATTCTAGTGTTATTTTTTTCTGGATCCGCCACTAATTTTACCAAGTACCTATAAATAAGCTAGCTGTTGCTGCTACTCATGCAAACCCAGCACTAGTAGAAAACTATAAACCCAAACCATCTCTTCATCCTCTGCCTATGAGAAAATCAGCGCGGTGAGAATTGAAGCTGGAGTAGTAGAATGTTGTCTCGGTAGTTCGATGATACGATGCCTTGAGGATGGGATGCATGGGGAATTCGAGATGAACTACAGTGACCAACCAAAGCTCGTCTTGAGGCATCGATAGTCATGTTAACCCCCTCACAGATTGAACACCTCGTCAAATGATGTGCTCCAGTTGATTTGATCGGAGTTGCGATTGGCGCCTTTGCTTGCAAGAGACAGGAGCTATGGACATTCTGATCGTCGTGCGCGATCCTCAGCCGAGCCCGTCATGCATAATGAAGCTCATGTGCAAGATCACCTCGTTCTGCTGTAGTAGTGAAGAATCGCTGCCGGCTGGTACATCGCCCAAGGCCTCTGCGGACCTCTGGACACTACCGATCTGCATGACTGCAGCAGTCTTCTTCAGTTGTCCGAGGTAAATCAATAGGTTTTTCAGTCTGGTGATCCAATCTACCTTAAACTGCTCCTATATGTATGAAGGTTTCCATGACTGATCAATAACCAACGCCGACCGGTTTTGGCATGGCACAATTAATGTGCCTACACCTTCACAATTCCGATGAACAAAGCCAATCCTTCAGACTGTCCAAGTGATGATCGTATCGATAAAATATAACAGACCATTTTGAGGACACAAGTCTTCTACGCGTGGACAAAACACGAATTGATGATGTTCACCTGGATCAAGTTGACGCTATGCAATGCAAGCCACGGCATCCATCGTTGACCAGTTGCAAGCATCATAGAAAAAATAGTTTTCCACCTCCTAGTACTATTTCTCATTAGTGCCTTAAATCAGAAAGAAAGAAGTTCACTATAAACAGTAACATATACTGTCTTTTCCTTGTACTTTGGTCATAAGTAATGCCTTTTCCACTAGGGCTGTCAATGAGCCTAGCTCGAGCGAGCCTCCTTATCTAGGCTCGAACTCGGTGCAAACTCGAGTCGAGCTCGAGCCGAGCTTAATTTCAGTGCGAGCTTATAGCTGGGTTCGAGGTCGGCTCGTTCGAGCCTCGAGCTTTTCTCGAGCTTACCGCCAAACACGCTAGTACTACTCCATTGCATGCATGTATCACAATTTCCTAAGCTCAAGCAGTCTAGCTTAGGCCTTGTTTAGTTACTAACTTTTTCTTTAAACTTTCAACTTTTCCATCACATCAAAGTTTTCCTACACACATAAACTTCGAACTTTTTCGCCACATTGTTTCAGTTTCAATTAAATTTCTAATTTTGGTGTGAACTAAACACACCATTTAGATGGGAAAACAAATCGAAAACTTTTCCAAAAACATCACATTGAATTTTTGGACACATACATAGAGCATTAAAATATAAATTAAAAGAACTAATTACACAAGGGAGGAAATCAGGAGACAAATCTTTTGAGACTAATTAGTCCATGATTAGCCATAAGTGATACAGTAAATCACATTTGCTAATGACAGATTAATTAGGCTCAAAAGATTCGTCTCGCGGTTCCAGGCGAGTTATGAAATTAGTTTTTTTATTCGTGGTCGAAAACCCCTTCTGATATCCGATCAAACGTTCGATTTGACACCCAAAAATTTTTATTTCACCAAAAAGATAAAAATTTAAGAGAAAAGGTAGAACTGTGCTAATAAGATGGGAAAAAGCACTGCCAAATCTTTCAAATCACGTTGGAGTACTATATGTTGACTCATTGAGGCATGCATAGCACAATAGCACACCTGACACCTGTTGCAAGCCATGCATCTTTTTTATTGGGAAGTGGGAAAGTAGTAACAGCAACGGTAGAGTTTGTCGGGCATTGAACGAGGAGAGAGACTGAGGAGTAGAAAACACTAGCAGACAAGGCTCGTCGAGCTACTCCAGCTCGGCTCGGCAGGCTCGCGAGCTCAGGGTCAGGCTTGAGCTCGGTTTGACTCTCAGACGAGTCGAGCTTTTAACGAGCCAAGCTCGAGCTGTTCGTGAGCCCCTAGCTTTTTTGACAGCCCTATTTTTCACCACTAGTACTATGTCTCATTAGCTTGTTACTTCCTCCGTCCTAAAATCTAAAATATAAGAGATTTTAGGTGAATGAGAATATGCTATTACTGAATCTGGACAAAAAAGCCTTATTTAGATTTATAGTTATAGGATATATCACGTTTATTAAAAATTATATTTTAAGATAGAGGGAGTACAAATATTCAGAGAGTAATGTTTTCTTTTTTCTCCTCTCGTCTGGTTGTGCTGAAGTGCTAGTACCTCTTCAAAATTGAAGTGTCCATAAATAAGTTAGCCACTACTAGCTCCTTAGAACAGAATCATCAATATATATAAAACTGCAAATCATAACCATCTCCTTTCTAGATTTTGTGAGAAAGACTGAAAAAGTAAAACGCTATTCTTTTTATTTTTTTTGGAAACCAACAGATGATGCGCTACTGCTCTAAGAATGGGATGTATGGGGAAATTGAGACAAACAACCTCAACGCAGAGAGACTCGTGCTGAGGCATAGCAGGTCATGTTAGCCTCTCACGGATTCATGACCTACTCAACCGCTGTGTTCTACTTCATTTTATGTGCAGAGCATAACAAAGAAAAGACGTTGTCCCGGTTCGGGTTGCAAGGGTCATCAGCATACACCGTGCAGCTCGTCGCGCGGAAGTCTTAGCCGGTCCGGCCTGTGCAGCCAGGGGTCGTCGATCGTCGGTCGCCTCGGGGCGCAACATGTAAAATCAATCTACATTTTCGAGTTTATCATCTACCGATATTTTCCGTGTCCCGATGGTCTGATTGAAGGCAAGGCGGCGATCTGATCAGCGGGAGAGCGGCGATCTAACTGCGGGTGTGCGCGTGGTCTGACCGGTCAGACAACGGCAGTCTCACCGGTGATTTCCGGGCGGTTTGACCGACGGCGACATGGATTCGTCATCTACTCCGTGTCTCCGTTCGAGATAAATCTTTTATTTCGCAAAAGATTTTGGGTTTTTAGTTTTTTCTATCATTCACCCCCTCTCTAGATTTGTTTGGTAGATCCTACACAACAATGGCACGTAGAGGCAGGCATATGCAGCCATGTGTTAGGGAATGTTATCTGCCAGGCCTGCCATGTAATACGATTTTGCCTTGTAACATGATCTTGTCAATTACTATATATCAAGTTATCATTGACTGATTTTCTCTAGCTAGGCTGATTGTGCGATTCGTGAAGATAGCATCAAAGAAAACTTTCAGCGTGTAATGCTTTCGGTTCTGTAAGCGAGAATCGGCTTACTTACCATTTCACTTATAAGCTACTCCCTCCGCCCCATAAAAAACCAACCTAATACTAGATGTGACATATCCTAATACAACGAATCTGGATAGAATTTGGACATATATCTGTCCAGATTCGTTGTATTAGAATATGTCACATCCAGTCCTAGATTCATTTTTTGGGACGGAGGGAGTAGTTCTGGTTGTATGGACTGAGTGGTTATATGTTTATTCACTTTCTCCCTAGCTCAGGTCCAGTAGGGCTGCCTCTGTAATCTCCCATACTCATGTACTACTATATAAGGATGTAACAGCCCCCCCCCCCCCCCACCCCTTCCCCCATTTACCTGTGCTTGATCTCGGTTGGATTTTGTTCCAACAATCTCCTTCCTTTGTTTCTTTTGAAGGCAACTAGAGTCAAGAATTGTATTAATTGGTAGTTTGTTCATGAGATGCCTTGAGAATAGGATGTGTTGGGAATTTGAGTCCCACACTGTAGTTAAGAGCATGGTTAAATTGTGGCACCGTGTTTGTTGAGAGCCAATTATAGACTAGCTATGTGTGGCATTATTGTTCGTTGGTCAGTTCTTCCTGAACCGCCCAGAATGGTTCATCTAGGAAAGTATGCTCTCTCTTTAGAGCTGTTCGATGTACTGATGAGTTCATCAAATTTGGTTTTAATTTGAGTTTGCTATGGAGGAGAAACAGTGCAGGGGGTGGTTTCTTATCTTGAAGGAATATCCCCTCATTAGTTTGTTCTAAGCTCTCAAATATCATCAAAAGTAGTTTATAAAAAATCTATTTTTGAAGTGATCATCTATCTTAATAATTCTAAACCCAATCTACATATTGAGAAAATAAAATTTAATTATAGGTAGTACAAACACTACTAATAGTCAGATTTAATTCTTTTTTTCAACTTATATATATCGAATTTAAACAACGATTTATGTTGCTTCGAAATTTTAAGAATTTTCCTTAACTAGTTAAGTAATGTAAAATATTTTTTTATTTATTCTGGCCTTTACTTTAAGACGACAAGGTTGCTTGTTGAATAAATACGAATTACAAAATCACTACTTGATGAAAAAAAGGGAAAACTACTTAATTCACTTAACTTCCATTTATCACTGGCAAGAATCTTCATATCGTAAGCAGGTAATGGCGGACAATCTTTAAGGGATGAAATGATTTTGTCAAAAAGGAAAAAAGATAGACAAGATTTCTACAATGACTCTACACAGTTTCCATTTTTTTTAAAAAAAAAACAATTGATAGGTTTCAATCATGTGACTATCTTAAGTTGCTTCTCTAATTTATAAGGGTAATTTTACCATATGTATTAGGAGGTACCTTTTTTTTATTATTGTAAAGTGTTATGTAACTCGGGGTATCAGTTTTTTAGGACGTGAGTACACAGCTAGTGGTAGCTGGTCCATCTATAAGAGACACCATCTACCTATACTTCAAATACAATTTTCTCTTAAACTACTCATCCAATCTATGATCCGATTACACCATTGTGTTCATAACAATTAAATTTTTACAACAAGATCTCACATGATTATATTTTGATGAAAAATCACAAATTACTTTTATGATATGTCTAAATTACTTTTAGATTTCACTAAGTTACTTCTTAGACATACAAAAATAAATTCAGTAAAGCTTAAAAGTAATTTACATATATTATAAAAGTAACTTATAACAAAAAGAAAGTAACTTTAATTAATACCTTTTTTTATTGAACAAATTATCATATATTTAATTATCATATATATAAGTTACTTTTAGATTTGATTAAAATACTTCCTATACATTCATAATGCTCTGAGGTGATTACTTTTATTATTGTTTTTAGTTAATTCCATAATTTATGCTGATTAATTTAATTTTTAGATAGAGTCATGTTTTTATCTTTATAACGGATTTACTTCAAATGGCATGCCAAAGTTACATTCATTTTGTTCTAAGTTACTTCTATAATATATGTAAATTACTTCTAGGCTTTACTGAATTTACTTTTGTATGTCTACTTAGTGAAATCTAAAAGTAATTTAGACATATCATAAAAGTAATTTGTGATTTTTCATCAAAATATAATCATGTGAGATCTTGTTGTAAAGATTTAATTTAATTGTTATGAACACAATGGTGTAATCGGATTATAGATCGGATAACTAATTTAAGAGAAAATTTCATAAGAAGAAAAAAAATATGCACAACCTAATAGCAAAAACTACTTGCATGTATGTCTGTAACGCTACTAGTACTTCTCACGTAATTGTCCGTGTCGCTCGTTAAATCTAAATCGAGATGCCTCTCGAAATAGATTTTGCAGTTTTTTTAATATCTACAGATACCATAACATTTCTGGATTTATAAATATTATCATTGTTGTATACTCTTCCGATCCACATGTGCCTAACCTTCACAATACCGATGAAGCCACTCCTCCTGACTGTCCAAATTATGATTGTATCAGTAAATAATAAACATGAATCAACGCGGTAAACCTGAAGCAGATTGAGGCTGCGAAAGCCAAAGAATCAATCTTTGACCAATAACAATTAATACAAACGAATGTATTTTTTCACCTCCTGATGATATCTTTTTGAGAACTCTTAGGTACAATATACTACTAAGTATATACTGGCAGTATATAAAACGGCATGTTATGAATTTGATAGAAAATAAAATAACACTTTAGTAAAATTTTTTTGTTCAGATTGAATATAATTGGGAGTACCCGATTCTGGATCTTATCGTGCACTAGGGGAGGAGCACCCTGAGCGCCATTTGATGACGAAGCACGTGACGATAGCACGATTTGATGATAGAATAAACGAAGAAAAGACAAAATTACCCTTACAAACTTTATACTATATTCTAATTAACTAAAAAATCAAATCAATTTACACCGTTAGATTATATACTTGCAGTATATACTAACAGTTTGTACCTAAAAGTCCTCATTTTTTTATGCCTTGATTAAAACAGAGAAATAAATTTACTCAGAGGGAAATATAAAATGTATTTTCGATATATATAAGTGCGACGAGACGAAATGCGTAAACTGACCAATGCTCAGAGGGTAATGTTTGCCTTTCTCCCCTCTGGTTGGTGTAACACTGAAGCGGTATAGTAACCTCGCGAAGTGCCAATAAATAAGCTAGTGTTGCTGCTATACTCTTGGTAGAATCAGCAAAGAGAAAATTGCAGAGTGTAAAACCCAATTAAACCATCCACTTTCTCTGTCTGTAGGAAAGCAGAGATGAGAGTACAGTAGGTAGAACGTTCGTCAGCTCGGTGCACGATGCGATGCCTGGTAATACAATCTGGCATGGGATGCATAGGGAATTCTAGCTGAACGAGCATGTTCTGAGGAGTCACCTGCTGAGACATCACAGTTCATGTCAGCCTCTCGCAGATCCACGACCCAAGCAATTCACGTTGGATTGAATGGCTAAGAGTAAATTGCACTTGTGTGGTGGGTATAATTTAAGGGCATGTCTTAGATCCCCTGACAAGTTTTTTTACCCTGTCACATCAAATGCTTGGACAGATGTATAAAATATTAAATATAGGAAAAAAACTAACTACACAGATTACGTGTAAATTGCGAGACGAATCTTTTATGCCTAATTGCTCTATGATTTGACAATGTGATATTAAAGTAAACATTTGCTAATGACGGATTAATTAGGCTTAATAAATTCATCTAGCAGTTTGCAGGCGGATTCTATAATTTATTTTGTTATTAGACTACGTTTAATAATTTAAATGTGTATCTGTATATCCGATATGACATGGCAAAAATTTTCACCCATGTATCTAAACATAGCCTAATATACAATTTGTAAAATGAGCACAAATGGATGGAATCATCATCATAATCAAATGAATGTAGAATGTTTATCCTCTTCATCATTGGGCCACGTATACAACATAATATTAGCCATTGGATTTAGAGAGGAGTGCTCGGATTAATCAAAAGCGAAGAGCGACGAGAAGGAGACGTGGAGTATAATAGATGTGGAATATAAAAAATACTGACGTGGTGACAACAATGTGGTGGTGGTACTCCCCTGCTCGCCATCTCCAACGAAGAGAAGCAGCAGCCTACTGCTGCTGCACTAATGCTGATTTTTTCTTCCAACAAGCAATAAAGAAAACTGCAGCTTTCACTGGCTAATTAACCAGATTGATGCGGCATCTACACAAGTATATTAAATGCCTGCAACTCTTAGTTGAAACAACTCAAATTAACCCTAATACAACATATTTTATGACCATGTATAATATATTTAATGCCAGTAGTATATCACTCTATATTATTTAGCACGTCATATGAACAATATTTAGGGTCTGTTAGATTAGTGCCATTTTAAACAATACCATTATTTTATAAAATTGACAAATATATGGATGTATTTAGTTTGTTACCAAATATTGATAATGCATATAAAATTTTGGTAACATCACATTTACTATGGTTTCCATCCTAAAATATTGCAATATTTTATGACGGAGAAAGTAGCTTACATATACCATCTTTCTTTATAGCTCATTTCTCTTGCAGTTGAAGATATTGTTCGTCTTTCCTTTTTTTTTTTAGAAACACAATATAAACGCTGACACTCACTCACAACGTGTGCGTACTCGTCGCTATGAATGCACATACGCGCACCTTACCCCTACAAGCACCTTCGAAACTTGGAAGACCGATCCGTTACATCTTGAGATTGACGAAGTCACCACAGGCATCTCGTTGTCGATGGGTACGTCGCCTATCGTTGAAAGAATGATTAGCCGTAAATGCAAGCACTTGTATCAAGTCTAGGACTTAAACATGAATGGAGTAGTTCGACTATAAGAAACCTAGCTAGTTAAGCTACACTCGCTTCGCTTTTCTAATGATCAGAGATTAATCCCTTCTTGGTTGGTTGGTTGGTGCGGCATAAATTGAAGTGGATAGTGCCGTAAATAAGCTATGAGCTAGCTGCTACAACCTCCTCCAGGCAGAACCAGCACTACAAAATTGTGAACCCTAACCAACTTCTTCCTCCATCTCTGAGAAATCGGTAATGAGAAGAGCATATAACATTTTGATCGGTGGTTCAACGACGAGATAGGATACGCTACACTGGGAATAGGGTTCATCGGGAAGGGAATTCAATATGCTCCATTTCATGTTAGCCTATCAAAATGTGATCCTGGTTGTGCTCTGCTACACATTTCGTTTTCTATGCACAAGAGCCTCTGATATGGAGGTGATTGGTGTTGCTGCCGCAGGCCTCTGCAGCCGGAGGGACACCATGGACCGTGCTACTCGCCAGTCACAATCCTCAGCCAACCCTGCATCGCGGCGCCGACGACGAACTGACAATTGTTGCCAAAATCAAGTCATTTTCTATATTGATTTTTGGTTTTCCAAAAACCACGTTAAAAACATTCACCATGCCACCATGTAAAACCATGATGTGCTTTCGGTTCTGGACCTTAAACTAAAAATGTGTACTGTCGAAACTTGCTACGCATGCAGTGAGATTTTCTTTTTTTAAACACATTACAGACGAATGCGCACAGAATATATACGTACTCAACCCTACGAATACACACACGCAATCCTTATCTCTATAAGTATTTTCAAAAAACTGAATAGTCATATCTTGAGATTGACGAAGTACCACTGATTACTAACTGTCTTTAGTTTGTTTTAGAATTAAAACTGTGACATATCTCGTTTCCATAAAAGGGTACCAGTTCCACCGTTTCCATTTCTAAATTTTGATTTTTCTAATTTTTTAACACCGATTCCTAGTGCTACTAAATAGTTAAATTGGTAAATATAAAAATTCTTTGGCAATGTACATCCATGCTGGATGTAGAGGTTGTGTTTTAATCCATTATCTTAAAAAAAAATTGACCAGAATCTTTTTCATTAAAATGATATATTGTTCCCGACCGTTTTTATTTCTCTCCATTTAGTGTCTTTGAGAAAATGCCCACATGGATAACCAATTTGATGAGAAACACATTCCAGAGTCCAGACTACCGTGCTCTGTTACAAATTTACAACACTTACCTCTATAAATCTATGATGAACACTAGTACTGTACTATATTTAACACTTGAGTTGTTGGTTTAGGACTTAAAACACTTGGATGTGTACCTCCCTACACCTTGACCAATAACCATATATATGCTCTACTCCTTTCCGGTGTCAGAATCAACATATTAAAATTTTGAAGGATGGTCTCTCCTTTCATTCTTCTTCTTCTTCTTCAACAGTAGAGTCAAATTGTGGTATACCATGCATGCTTGTTTACAGTCAACCACAATTTAGTTCTACTTAGTTTCGGGCAATGAGATCGGATGTGATCTAGCTCTTCGCATTCTAAACTTGACATTATTCATAGCTCGAGACAACTTATTAATAAGCAAAGCCAAGTCCTCCCCCAGCAAGTAGCTTGAGTTGGTCATTGGACATAACATTAAGGGCGGTAAAAGCAGTAGGGGCCAATGAAGAAGAGCAATCATCAAATTAAAGAAGATGAGACCAAAGCATTAGACTTAAAATCAACTTTACATGAAAGAATATACATCTCATCAGTTTTTAGTTTAGCGTAAAATGAATCAATAGTCAAAGTAGACATGTCAACAGACTCTTAAATTGATGTAACGGCCACATTTCAAATTGATATGTCTAAGATGTCTAGCAATCTCAGATTGGGGATAATTAATATTGTAAGATCTATCTATAGATCTAAGATTGCTTAAAACTTTGTTGAAGCATGCAAAATAATCATCTAAAGTCTCTCCAGATTTTATATACGTTTTTTTCAAAACATCTCTACGTACTTACTTGATGTTGGAAGTTCCTTAATGAAAATTAGATAAAATCTTCCAAATCTCATTAGTAGTTTGAAGATGTAAGACACGATCAAAATCCGAACAAGAAATACCACTAACAAAAATATTGCAAACATTACAATTGATTTCAAAATCAGTTTTTTAGCAACAATATTGACCTGTGCAAGAATTTCATTTGGATTTTCAATTTTAAGCCAAATATAACTCTCACATATGATATATGCAATCTTTTTTGCACCAATAAGAAAAATCAACTCCACAAAAAACATGTGGTTTAGTTGTGAATTTATCAGCCATGGTTAAAACTTAAGATTGACAGAGATCCAAAGAAGAGAATAAGACTCTAATACGACTTGTAAGATCAAATACAATAAAGTAAGTCTACGAAAGACGGAGTGAATGGTAGGATCAAAAAAGCTAATAAAATAACATTAAGCCACTCCTCCTAACTATCCAAACAATGATTTGTATCAATAAATATTATGAACACGAATTGACGCTGTGAACTTGAACCAGATTAAGGATCTGCAAAGCCAATGTATCCATCTTTGCCAAGTAACAATTAATACAGACGAATGAGTTTTCCCACATCCTATGATATTTCTGTTAGTGCCTCAAAGCAGAGAAATAAATTCACTCTTGGCCGTGAAATACAAACTGTATTTTCTCTATATTTCATTTTAAATGCGTAACAAAATACGAGGGACTGGTTAATGCTCAGAGAGCAATGTCTGCCTTCCTCCTCTCTGGTTGGTGTAACACTGAAGTGCTAGTAACTTCGGGTCACTCCATATCTACCTATATACCTCGCCAAGTACCTACGTATATAAATAAGTTAGTGTTGCTGCTACGGCTCTGGGTAGAATCACCAAATAGAAAACTGCAAACCCAAACCATCCGCTTACTCAGTCTGCTGGAATGCAGCGTGGTACCGGAGAATTGATCTTTGTCCGGATGATAAAAATCACATTTGTTCCGATTCGAATAGAAAAGTAGACCTGTAGAGGTAGATCGTACGGGTCTCGGTGCATGGTTATAAGTAACAATCTGGAACGGGATGCATATGGAATTCGAGATAATCGACCATGTCGTGTAGAGGCTCCTGCCGACGCATCACGGCTCATGTCAGCCCCTCACCGATCCACGGCCTACAAAATTGCTGTGATTTAGCTCGTTTGATCGGTCGCGGCAATTGCCGTACTTGGCTCGCACGAGCAGCAGCCGCGACCATACTGAACTTGTCGAGAGCAAACCTTACCGGAGCCCGCGTGTGGTGCTGGTGGCGCGGCCCCAGCGTACTACTTTGCTGGCAAAACGGTGGCGGTCGACGCCGTGCTGGTTAGGCATTAGAACACCTCACGTAAGATGGTCATCTCAAGAAGATCCAATCGGCGCGATTAACAATGTGGTTAATATTCGTAGCAATATAGGATGTGACTCGTATTGAGCCATAACTCTGCTACCATATGTGGGTCGACTAGATGAAAACGTATCCTCTGCCATGGGAACTAGAATGGTAGAGAGCTACAGTACTCTCTGCCATTCTTTATTTTCAGCCGTTGGATTAAACATGGACGAACAAGAGTAATTGCTACAGTAAAAAAGTAAATCGATACCGTACTGGTAAACAGTAATTTGCACTGTTTTGCACGGTAAAATACTGTGCTTATAGCACACCACTGTAGCTCCTCTCACCGTTTACTGTACGTCTTTGCCATTTCCTCCCTAATGTCAGACGATGCGAACCTCGACTAGATGGGCCTCGTTTTCATTTGGCGTAAAAAAAAAGAGTCCACTTTACACTCCTTAAATATATACGTCAAGTTTTATTTGTCTCCTTCAAATTAGATATAGGGAGTCTATCGACTATCAAAACTAGTTCAAATCAAGTCTATCGACATGGTTTTGGCTGATGTGGCATCTTGTTAACCTGGTATTCGTCTCATGTGATGTCTCCGTAGCATTAAAAGAAAAAATATATAACATAAAAGACTCCAATGGGACCCAAATGTCGAAGTGAGAATCTGGTTATAAAAATATTACGGGCCCGCATGCGAGTGGTGTCCGATTAAAAAAATACAGTGGGACCCAAATTACTACCTCCCTCACCCTTTCTCAACCTTTCCTCCGGCGACGCCGCTTGTCGCCCTTTGCCCGTCGTGATCGATGAGTGCGGAGGTGCTGTTGGGGAGCCAAGGGAGCTCCATGGTGGCTTCTCTAAAGGCCGGTGCTCGAGCTCGAGGACACCATCGCAAGGCACAGGCATATCCGCCATGATGAGGAAGAGATCAAACGATTGGGCGAAGCCTGGTGGAAGAGGAGCAGCGCTGCCTGGCTCTCCTCTCCAATTCCGCCACAATGTCTATCTGCCTCCCACACTTGCACAACACATACTCCATTGCTCAATCAAAAATCCCAAACCTTACCCGTATGATGTTCTTGATGCGATAATGCAATCAGCAACTTCCAACGATTGTATGTTCATGGGCATTGACAGCACAGAGGAAAGCGAGCACAAAGCAGGTGATGTGAAGAAGAAGGAGGTGGGTTGGAGTGCCAGTTTGTGAACAGCGGTATCTTCCTACGGCCACCGCTGCCACTACCGTCTTCGGCCGCCCTCGTAGGCCCTTGTTGACGCATCCATGGGTGGAGAGAACGAGATGAAGGAGAAAGAATGAGATGCGAATGACACGTGAGTTCTACCTTTTTTTTCTGATTGTAAGTAAATAAGTGCCACTTAGGATACAATTGGGTTAACACATCACGCAAGCCAAAACCGTCATCCAAAATAACCGAAAGACTTAGAGGCTGTTTGGATATCTATTCTAAGTTTGCCACCATTCACCGTACTTTTATGTCACACTTGTCTAAGTTGTGGTTTACAAAAAGTGGGCCACACCTTAGCTAGCAAAATAGAATTATGCCACACTTTGTTGAGTTGATGACATGTGTGGCCATAATAAATGAGAATGAATCTTGCCACATGTGTGGCTACGAACCAAACAATTGGCAAACTTGTCTAACATGAGGTATGACAACATTTGACAAACATTGGGAGCAAACCAAACAACCCCTTAATTTGCGCAGGTTTAGAAGTTGAAGATGCTTATATATCCGGTTTTTGTGAGAGGACTTTTACGGTACATTGTACTGCAAGTATATACTAGCAGTATATTTATGGGTATAATAGGAATTTGTCAAAAACCTGAAAAGGGCTTATCAGTCATTTGAAGTTGATATTCAATACCGTCCATCGAACAGTACCCTGGAGGCCTGGATCTCGCATGAGCGGTCGGGGCATGTTCCGCTGACGACGCGCTCGGCGCTTGTAGGCTCCTCGTTTGACGACTGCGCGATTCCTCCCCGCATGGCTTTCTCCTCCACATCCATCCTCGCAACTCCTGCCTTTCCCAAACCACTGCGAGCTGGCTGCCTCCCCCCGCTTCCCACCTCCGGCCTCACTGCTCTTGTACTCCCCAACCCGCGGCGGTGAAGTGTCGTACACTACTCTCGAGGCGGCTGGAACCCCGCATCAGCCTCCGTGTCCTCTCGCGGCGAGGCGGCGTGCTGCTGTAGCTGGCTGCCTCCCCATCTTCCGCCCTCCCTGCCCGGCCATCGCCAATTCTGTAGGCTTCCTTGGACTGCTGGTGTTGCAGAAAATGTTACTTCCATGTGGTCTGCCTCCTGAGGGAGAGACAAAGATTGAGGTGGCCTTCGGTCGAGCGTTCAATGTTACATGCTACTACTGGAAGTATCAGATTCTTATCCAAAACAGGATCAAAATTTTTTTTTCCGTAGCCATCTTGAACATCTGAAGCCCTCTATATGTACCCTTTTCGAACATACATTAATGTTCAGTCCTTGTATGTAGCCTTGCCGGTGCAAACTGCCGCAGCTGCGCGCCTTGGCCTGGGCCCCCAGCGGCCGGCGCCCATATGCAGCTCCGCCTGGATGCCATCTCCTGCGCACCCGAGCCGTCAATAGAGGAGTTGAGGAAGGTTTTGGATGAGTGGGAATGACAGAAGAGGATGAAAAGAGGACGTAAATAGAATCGATTCCCGGCGGCGGCGGCGCAGGGCGCGGCGTGCTTGCGGTGGTTATCGGCGGCGGCGGTTAAACATGTGACAAAGGAAAAGGAAAGGCTCTAACTCTCCAACTGGAATTCGCTCGAGCGGGATCTGACGAAGAAGTAAAGAAATGCGAAAATACAAAAATATCCCTCCACGCAAAAAGATTATAAGACTAATATACCCTATTCAATTTATACTGCAAGCTCATTGGGTGGAAGATCAGATGAATCTACACCGTTAAATCATATATACTGCTAGTATATACTTGCAGTACAATGTACCATAAAAGTAATACTCGCGTCCTGTTTGGGAGACCTAAGTAGACTCTTTCCTTTGGCAAACATACCAGGACGGCAGGACTAGGCCGAGCTCTATAGGTTGTTGCCATAAGGCCTGCTCCGACGTGTCATTCGGCCAACCATCGATACGTCGAAGATTCGTGGCCAGCTAGGCGTCGCGCGTGACCAAACGAAGTCCGCGGAGCCAACTTTGGACACTCGTTCTTCTGCAAATCTCTGACAACTTCAGGGCGCGTGGCGTGGGGGAGAACGGCGCGGCCGCGTTGTGGAGGTCGTGGCCTTGCCCCTCCCACCACGGCCCCCTTCGCAGGGAGCTCGAGCAGGAGCCCAGCGGTGGCAGCGGAGTCATGGAAGCAAGCAGCAGATGAGCGGCAGGCGTACTAGGAAGACCGGCGAACGACGGCGACGATGACCTCAACCTCACCCATCCCGATCGGCACCCCCTTTTGGAGCTTGTCGGCCAAGTCCTGCCTCGATTCATGTCGCCGGAGCTCGCCGGCCGTCTTGACCCATGTCGCCGGGAGCTCGCCAGCCGCCTCAATCTCACCCATCCCGATCTCTGCCTCCTCTAGATCTCGTTGGCTCCGTCCCGCCTGCAAATCGTCGGGAGGAGGTGAGGAAGCAGTGTCGGATCGATCGATTTTCGTCGGAAGGAGGAGAAGAAGCAGCGCCAGATCGATCGATTTGTGCCACCGGGAGGAGGATCTGAAGCGCGCGGTGAGGAGGTTGGAGGAGCAGCGGCACGGGAGGGGGGCTTCTAATGGGCAATCGATCGCCCTGGCGATCGGGTAGCGATCGATCCTCCTCCCCCCTCCCTCCCTCCACCTGGTTTCCTTTTTTGTCACCGCATTACTTTCCTATTTTAGTAAATTTATATACCTAAAATTTGCACATCTCAAGTTTACACATCTAAAGTTTAGAGACCAAAAGTTTATAAGTCAAAAGCTTATATATCCGATTCAAATTTGAATTTGAATTCAAATATTTTTCATATATAGTATTCCTATACATCTAAAGTTTATACACCTAAAGTTTATAAGTCAAAAGTTTACATACCCGTTTCAAATTTGAATATGAATTATATATGATTCAAATTTGAATTTGAATTCAAATATTTTCTATATATAGTATTTTTATGCATCTAAAGTTTATACACCTAAAGTTTATAGACCTAAAGTTTATAAGTCAAAAGTTTACATACCTGATTCAAATTTGAATTTGAATTATATCTTATTCAAATTTGAATTTGAATTCAAATATTTTCTATATATAGTATTTCTATACATCTAAAGTTTATACACCTAAAGTTTATAGACCCAAAGTTTATAAGTCAAAAGTTTACATACCCGATTCAAATTTGAATTTGAATTCAAATTTTTTATATATAGTATTTCTATACATAAATTTTTCTAACTTTTTGTTTTTTTAAAAAAATTTTGTGGTGTAATGTAGTAGGAAGAGAAGAAGGGGAGGAGGAAGGAGGGAGAGGAGGGAGGAGCATAGGGGGAGGGCCAGCGCGGGGTGATCGCTGAGAGTGATCACCCGCGTGTTAGCATTTCTGGCACGGGAGAAAGAGATGGGTGGGGAAAGTGATTTTCGTGGTGGGCCCGGTGTCAGAAAAAAATTGGTCATGGACCCACCCAAAGCTACGCATACACTGGGAAGACGGGAGCTTCATCCGTTTTTTTTGCGTACGTGGAGGCTTGGCTTCTCGGTTTGACGGCGGCACATTGCTAATGTCCTAACTGGATGGCTAATTTGGAGCCACCTTTCATTCGCCAATGAGATGATACTGTGCTAAGTTGTTCTCTTCATCTTATAATGTATATTTTTCGCAATTACTACAATCTGAACAAAAACGAAACACTTCATCTTGGTCTACAATTTTAAATCACCACTTCGTCCGAGCTAGTTAAATCAAGCGGCCCAGATGATAGTGATTAATTGCTGGTGGTTTGCTAACCGAATGCTAGTAAGTACCTCCTCGAATGCCCATAAAATAAGCTAGCTGCTACTAGCTAGGTCTTCTCGGCGGAATTGGCACTCTAAAACTATATAAACGGGTAAACCCTAACTATCTCGCCTTCAATGATTCGACGATGCGAAAGCAGCCGTAAAAATTAGTAGAATGTTATTTCAGTGATTCGACGATGTAATACTTTAAGAATGGGATGCATGTGGAATACGAGCTGAGCTAGCTTCAAGACTTGAAGTTGATATGATCCGATGGTTACAGGATCATATTGATCTCGTGGCGCTTATTAAGCAATCGATCTGGTTACAGGATCATATCGATCTCGTGGCGCTTATTAAGCAATCGATTGGAAATGCATCTACTAATGGACGCGCAATAGTACACAAGTGGGAAAATTAAATCACCAAATCAATGGATCAGGTAGCAGCTAAGAATCTGACTGCTTTTTTGTGAGAAAAACATGTCTCATTTGTAGCAAATTCTTAAAAGTGTTTCCCACTCATTAGCACACACCACAATTTTTTGTCTCAGGACTCAGACGTTGAGATCTTCATCTCGGTAGTTCGCCGTTTGGATTTTGTGTGGTACTCCTGGTATTGTGGCTAATAGAAATTTTTAGGGTAGTTAACTATGATATATGGCACGCGGTAAGCTAAGTTCTTCGCATGTTAATTATATGAAAATTTATAATAGACGAATGGTCAAGATTACTCTTGTTAAAGTATTGAATAGAATATTTTTTGTACTCATATATAAATCAAAGTATAGATTTAGATACTTTTATTATTCTATCGCCACAATATTAAAAGGCACATTTAATTTAGTCCTGGACTTATTAGTCATGCATGTCAACAGATGAACATTGTGGAAACTTGATCATCTTCGATCCTTCCTTTGTTTCTTTCTAAAGTGACGAGAGTTGAGAATTGCATTTTGGTGGTTTGATGATGAGAGATGTGTTAAATATTCACACATTGGTTGTGGATAAGAGTAAGAGATCTAATATATAAGTGGAGGGACCACTGACTTCATTGGTTAGCATTTAGGGTGGAAAAAATCGTTTACGATCCTACAAGATGCCTTGGGAATGGGATGTATTGGGAATTTGAGTTAAACGGGGTGGTGATGAACCAGACGGTGATGACATGGTTAATTTGTTTTACCGTTCTTGTTGATAGCCAATAGCAGACTAGCTATACATGACACTGTTATCTACTGGTCAATTCGTTCCAAACGCTTAGCTTGATCAATTGATCATCCAGAAAATCTAGAAAAGTGTGTTGTATCTTCATAGTTATTCACCTGCAAGAGAAGAAAAATTGCCCGGAAACACATGACATACTGTTTGCTGTCACAAGAGAGATGTTTTGCCTTTTGTTGTGCATGAGGCAATCTTCAGAGTCGGATGTAGCAGCATCTATTATTCAGTTAATTTTGGTGAGGTAAACAACTATATAACTTCTGCTTTATTTTGTTTTCCACTAGAGGTTAGCAATTAGAAACCTTTCTTTTTTCCGTTTACTGTTTTCCTTAAGTTTGTAAAACTATTGTGCATTTCTTTTATGGAAATAGGAGAGGCTTCAACCTCTCTATCTTTTTTCAAAAAAATTCTTCATAGTTACTTCGTGGATTGGTTCGATCGACAAATAAATTTGGTTCTGATCGGAGTATACTACGAAGAAGGAGAAGAAATCATAGTGATTTGACAAAATTCAAACAATGACTTGATATGTAATTTTCTTTTTCAAAATAAATCGATAGGTTCCAGTGTGTTGTGATTGGGTCCACATGTGCCTTCACAACACCTATGAGCAAGCTACTAGTACTCCACTTTTTCCAAGTGAAGATTGTAAGGCTTCCATCGGATGGCCTAATCAGTCTAAAAAAAGCCAAATTTTGAATTTTCAAACTTAATTTTGAGATTGATTTTGAGATATTTTTAACGTAGTTTCTTTTACAACATTGGCTTTTAAGTCACCAATAACACATTTATAAAAGTTTCATTTACAAATTCATTTTTATTTCCTAATAAGCCGTTTTGGCTTATTAGGAAATAAGCCAAACGATAGGGACCTAAAAATAAAATAGAAACTGAATGTACAGCATCCATCTTTGGGTAGTAGCAGTACACTAAAAAAAGAAAAGAATGTATTTTCCCACCTCCCAGTAATGTAGAGAATTTTTATGGTCCATCAACTAGTACCTCCAAGTACTAGTACTGCTAGGTACCAGATAAAATCTAACCGCTGAATCAACGGGGGTATGATTTGGGAAAAAAGAAAGAAAGGAAGCAACAGTGGGGAACATTACCTAGCGCCATCGCCCTTTGATCCGATTCTTCAATCTAGCATCGTCGCCCGTTCGTGAACTTTCTGGCCACCACAGTCGCTACATTGGTGTTCTTTCATGACACCACTCCCTGGCCACCAGCACCGTCATAGTGCCACCTGGGTGTTCTTCCGTGTGTCGCCGTCGCCGATTAACTACTCATTGGTTTGAGCGGTACCGATGCATCGAGGGATCCAGAGGCCGTAAATCACATGTATATATCATCATATATAAACTTGATTTGACTTGGTTCGCTAACCAATTTAAATCTAGCCTGCATATGTAATTAATCCCTACACCAGTCACCAAAGACCGAAAAACATCCGAATCACACGCTACCGATTTTCAAGTTGTGGGGAAAAATGTGGAGCTATATGTCATAACAAGTTGGAGATCAATGTTCTGAATCCATGTCTGAATAGAACCAATAGATTAGCTTCATTCATCTCGCTAGGAGAAGAGAGGAGGAAGACCACGGGGCGTCAGGAGTATAGGAACTCCCAAGTCGGGATTTCTGCAGGAGAGACGCGGCTTTGAGTCTAAACACGAAATCCCAATTTTACCCTTCGAATTGCTAGTACCGGGCAGGATGAGAGCAGGCACTGTTAGGTACTCGATTCTTGACAGCCGTTCGATCATCCTGGATCAACAGTCCGAATTTGGTACCGCTCTATACTGACAGCCGTTCGATCATCCTGGATCAACGGTCCGAATTTGGTACCGCTCTATACTAACAGCCGTTCGATCATCCTGGATCAACGGTCCGAATTTGGTACCGCTCTATACTACTGGACGGTAAAAACTCTCTTTCTTGTTATGGCCTCAACCATAGTGGAAAAAACCGGACCAGGCCAGTGGTTCGACTAGAAAAAACCATCTTTCTTGTTATGGCCTCAACCATAGTGGAAAAAACCGGATCAGGCCGGTGGTTCGACCAGAAAAAACCATAACCAGATATCTCCAAAGTTTGGAAAAACCATAACCAGATGTCTCCATTGTTCGGTTTAACTGAAAGACCGGACATGCATTCGACCCGCAGATTGAACCGGATGAACCGGGAGGGTTTTGACTAAACCGGCTCGGTTGGATCGGACAAAGGAGATAAATGGGCCACGTTAAGGCCCAGTCCATAGCCTTCAAGCCCACGTGGCTGTTTTTTTAGAAAAAGCATACAAAAGGGATTCGAACCTGTGTCTCTGCACCGAAAGCACGTAGCTCTAGCCATCCCACCTTTGCTTCGTTGTGTTTTAGAGAAAGTACACGTTTCATATATTAACCTATTGAACCGTGGTTCAACCGGCGGTCCACCAGTCAAACCGTCGGACCGGTGAACCGAGGTGTCGTCCGGTTCACTCACTGGTCCCCTTTTTTGCACTATGGCCTCAACACATAGAAAGAAAATTCACTCTATGAATATAAGCTATACTTCAATACTTTCTTTATACTTCTGTTATATAGTTGTAACAAACTGTGAGCTACTATCTTCAGAGACTAATATGATTTTGAATAATGCTACAAATACGACTGCCTCGTCCGACTGGGACATACGTTGTACGACAATGCATCTCCAACGTAGATTAATCCCTTGCCCATGGCCCTATGCGTGCATTGGATGTGTGAGTCGGAATGGAGTCGTACACTGAAGTCGTATGTATAGCACAATTGTAAGATTTTCTTGTCTAATTGGTGTGGCAATGAGTGCCTGTCTCCAATCCAAGAGCCCATCAATAACTTACTGAGTATATATACTCCTCTGCACAAAACCAGCAGTAGAGAACTGCAAATCCTGGCCATCTCAGTATGACAGTATGCTATGCATCACCAATGTAATGCAATATCCTGGGAATGGAATGCATTGGGAATTTGAAACGAACCACCTGATCCTAGATAATGTCTAGCTGAGGCAGCAGTAGTCATGTTAGCCTCTCACCAATTCACTATCCAGTCGACATGTGTTGTGCTTTAGATCATTTTATCTGCAGATCAAGCATATGAAATTATCGGCGTGTAGTCTGAATTTCTAGCCTTGCTAGAGAAACGGTGGCAGGTTGGGAAAAAGCCACCAAGCTCCTTGTATCAGTCTATCCTCGTTGCTCAATTGCTTCTGCGATTTGTGAGGATAACATCGCCGTGTAGCGTGTGGCCCTTCTGAACCTGTAAATGAAAAACAGCACGCTGTTGAAGCACTGAGGTACTACTGATACCAACTCTGTTACTATCTACATGTGTAAAAACACGTCTCAACAAAGAGATATTGTTAGAGATACAATTAACATGGTTAATGACACAATTGAAAGTAGATATTAGAGATCTGGCTAACGATCTGTGCTGTAGTGGTGAAAATAAATATGGCAGTTCCGACCACTCTACGGCTGTTGATTTGCATCATTGCATCTATGTTCGTCTTTAGGGGTGATTTTATCATTCTGGGAGGGATCATATTTTCTATCTCAAATAAAAAAAAATAGTATAAAATTTGAGAGAAATTTTGAAGTCCTTGAGTGGTACCAAAATTTCTAGTGCAAATTGAGTACCCTGTGACTTTATTTATGGTACAGCGTACAATCATGTGCTAATGATCCACACTGTTTTTCGAGCCACCAAATAACTATAATTGTACTTCAAACTCAAACTTAGTTTACTTTATACAGCTTATGTATTTCATTGCTAATTTAAATATCCATTATTAAAACAAAAATCTCACTATTGATTTAATTTGGATATGATTCAGACACGGAGATGTAATTCATCTTCCATAGAGGAAAAATTAATGTAATGTACTGTGCCTTGGAAAGTACGAGTCCAGTGATTTTGATTGGGTCTAAAAACTAGCAATTATGTACAATCCTCCTAGGATTTGTGAAGATAACATGAAAAAAAAATGTAAAACCTTGGGATGGGCTTCAGTTCTAAACCTGTAGATGAAAATTGCGTATCGCTGAGAGATGGTCGATATTGAGATACCGACCCTTATTCTCATCAGCATTTGTTACGTTTGTCTTTGAGACACTGAGAAGAAACGCATTCCAGATTTTCAAGCAGTCACAACATTTCACATCTACAATAACAGACGGCGCAGTCACAACTTTGATTCTGTGATACATGAAGATTATCAGGTCTGAATAACTAGTGACCGGTTGGCGTACATGCTACTTAGGTTGTGTTCTTCTCACTTCTTTTTTAACTCACATCTCTCTCTTTCTGCGTACACGTTTTTCAAACCGATAAATGGTGTGTTTTTGTAAAATTTTTATATAGAAAATTTGCTTTAAAAAATCGGATATTAATCTATTTTTTATTTTTTTAGGCTAATACTTAATTAATCACGCGTTAATAGATAACACCGTTTTCCGTGTGAACTCCACCTCCCATACTCAGCCTTAATTCACCCTATTACTCATCTCCACATGTGTGTATTGATGATTGTTCACCTGAATGAGCATTCATCTTTGACCAGTAGTTAGAAATATACTCCCTCCATCCCAAAATATAAGGCATAACCACTCCTAACACAGAGACCAAGAAAGAATTTAATCACCTTCTTGATTGAATCACACCCATACATGCAAACAATGTGATTGGGAGACTTAATGATACATGAATTAAAATAAACCAAATTTAAAAAATCAAGAGATGACAATTAATGTATGTATGCATATGCACGCCTTATATTATGAGACATAGAAAAAAGTGGTTGTGCCTTTGTCGGTGATATGGGCCTGGGGGTCTTGTCAGGCCTGAGGTGGGGCGGCGGCCACTCCTTCCCAGAGACTAGACGGAGGAGGCTGCCCCCCCAATGCCAGGTGGCCCTCCCCCAAGGGGAGTCAGGCCCGAGGTGGGGTGGCGGCCACTCCTTCCCAGAGACGGGATGGAGGAGGCTACCCCCCAATGCCACGTGGCCCTCCCCCGAGGGGAGTCAGGCCCGAGGTGGGGTGGCGGCCACTCCTTCCCAGAGACGGGACGGAGGAGACTGCCCCCCCCCAATGCCACGTGGCCCTCCCCCAAGGGGAGTGAGGCCCGAGGTGGGGCGGCGGCCACTCCTTCCCAGAGACGGGACGGAGGAGGCTGCCCCCCAATGCCACGTGGCCCTCCCCCAAGGGGAGTCAGGCCCGAGGTGGAGTGGCGGCCACTCCCTCGTGTGACTAGGAGTCGGGCTCCCCCGATCCCCTCAGCAGGTCGCCACGTGCGGTGGGTTAGGTGGCCACCATCGAACGCTCACCTACCCGCATTAATGGCGACCTGAGCAGGCGCGCCACGCCGCATTTAATGTAGCGTGCTAAATTGGTCTATAACCGGTCGAATGACCGACGGGACCCGGGGTGTCAGGCGTACTACTGCATGGGTCAGGGGGCGTGCACCCTGACTTGTCCTATCAGTCATGATGACGAGAGGTCTTAACCTCTCATCCCGGCCAGAGTTGGTCCATCCACCCTGGTCAATTAAGGGTTCCCGTTTCCCGGCGCAAACAGGGACCCAGAAGTCTCCACCCATTAATAGCAGCTGACATGGGCGCCCCCCGTGTCAGGCGGCAAGATTTGACAGGCCCCATCACCAAGATGACGTGCGCTTGCACCACGCCGTCGCTCCGCCGCACCACGCCGTCGCTGCGCCGTGCCGGCGAGACGGGAAGGAGAGCCACCGCCGCTAGCGTGGGGAAGGGCGCCGCCGCCGCTCGCTGTGGGGGAAGCCGCGGCCGCTAGCGTGGGGGAAGGGCGGCGCCACCGCCGCCACCGCTCGCCGTGGGGGAAGTCGCCGCCGCCGCCGTAGCCCGCCGTCGCCGCGCCATGCCAGCGAGAAGGGAGGGAGAAGGGTAGGGAAGCGGCACCGGTGGTGGGAGAGGCGGCCGGCTGGGGGAGGGGGGAGGGGGAGAGGCGGGAGATGGGGAGAGGGAGAGGGGGAGGGGGAGAGGCGGCGTCGGGAGTGGGGGAGGCGGCCGGCTCAGCTGGGGGGGAGGGGGAGGGGGTGGGTTAGGGTTAGGGTTTTCATAAGGCCGTGGGCCGCCGGCAAGGACGAAAATAAGTCTATTTTAGATCCCTCGGGCCGAAGAAAAATAGAAGAAGTTTATTTTTGGTACTTCATTTTTTCGAAGCATTATAACAATTATAGTCATTGAATATGTTTATTTCGAAGCAAACATAAAAGGAAGTATTTTATTTCTTTTTTTTAATTAAATAATTGTTAAATGATGTTTGTATTATTAAAATTAGCAATTAAGCTCTGAAAATTCCAATAAAATTTCAATGAGCGTAACTAATCATGGAGAATTTAAAAAAAATAAATTTAACCATGTCATTTTATTTCTCACACTTGCTTTACTTGTAAATTTATTTAATTATACACATACCTATATAAAAATACCAAATATTTCAGCGAATTTGTATTTTAATTAATTGCATATTTTACTGATCTGTACGCACTTTTGGTCAATATACACACTGCATAATCACCCGGTGCAACGCACGGGCACTTTTGCTAGTATATACCATATATTCACATATTGTTAGTTATGAGGTATATACCTCCCGACTGACACATACTTCTGCTTTAAAAACAAAATAAAAATTAAAGAATATTTAAAAAAATGAGTTTTCAATCTTATTCTATCCTTTAACATTAGTTTTGGTAACTCCGTTTATAAAAAAGAGATCTTAAGTATGAGGAGGTATATATCATAAAAATAGGTGGAAACCTACTGACTCTGTTACTATCTTCGTTTGTAAAGACACATCGGAACAAATGGGCTCGTACCAGGCACATCTAGTTTCCAAAATTTAGAACGCAATTCGGAGCCACAATAGACAGTAGCCCTCCGATGCAAACGATGCGCAACAGCGTCGAGACGGTCAACGATAATGGATAGAAAATGATGTTCTAGAGGTACAACGGCGAAGAAAATCCGCCGGTGGTGACACCACTCGCTGGAGCTCCGGCAACTCCCCCGTCAATCTCGGTTTCCTCAAGGCGAGCATTAGATCTGACTATTTTTTTTATAAAAAAATGGAATGACTAGTTTAACTATCTTCAAATGGCAATTACTTCTATGGGCCAAGTGGGCCCAAACTAATTCTGTGATCCATTTCACAATAGGCCACTTTGGATCACTGCAATTGTAGCGATCCAGATCAGGGTTCACCAAAGCGTTTTAGGTGGGGTTACCATCACCCCATAGTAAAGCGGTTATCACGGCATCCGCGCGGTTATCGTGAAAACAGTGGTTACCTTGAGGATTACCACAGATTCAAGAAGTAAGAAGGGTACCGCACTTGATAACCGTGTGGTTTTGTAAATCCTGATGCAGATTCAGTGGGCCTTAATGGCCACTTCATTAGTTTGCCATTTGCCAACCATACAAGAGTGAGTCCGTTGAGCTTTCGTGGGGCGGAGACGATGTAATCTTGTCTCCACCAATTATATCATTTTTACATGGAACATTTGTTCTTTAAGAAATGTATAGCATATATTTGGACAATGGATTTTGAGTCAAACTCATTTCTTGACCACTTATAATGTGTTATGTATGTTTGGGTCATGGATTTTGAGTCAAGCTTTTTTTTAACTACTTATACTGCTAGGACGGTAGCATCCATTTTTGGGCAACAAGATGTATGAAAATTTTTCCACCTCCCATTAGGTTGTGATGAAATAGTTATACTTTGTTGGGTACGTCAGTATTGTGACGATTCAAATGTGTGCTACTAAATATTCGGAGTCTAATGTTACGTTTTCTTTTCTCTAATAAGCTGGTATAGTAGTGTAGCGTTGAACTGCTAATAACTATTCCCCGCGGTTTCATAATTTTTGACGTTTTAAATAAGATTGAGGTCAGGTGCGAAAACAATTTATAATTTATTTTACAAAGGGGCTACAATAAGTAAAAATATTTTTATTGTATATATATTATAATAAAAGAATATATTTAAAGATCATGTCATTATTCAACATGTCAGGAATTATAAAACTGAAGAGAATAAAAATCACTCTACGTTCACCTTACCAAGTGCCCAGCGCCCAATGCCCATAAATAACGTAGCCGCTACTCTAGACAAACCCGCGCTCAGAAACAGTAAACCTTGACCATGCATCTCTTCCACTGACTACTAGAAATCAGCGATAAGAGCAAGTTTAATAGTAGAGCTCACTATTTACTATTAGTCAATGTTAAAGCTAACATGTATTATAGTAGGTTGGCTATAAGGTTATCTTTATTTTCTTTATTTTCTTCATCCTCTCTCTTTCTCTCGCTATGAATTTAATGCATATTTTTTGGAGCTTGTGTATAGTTAGCTCTTGCATGAGAGCCAACACTCCCTACTTTTATTTATCTCTCTCTTTCATATAAGTATATAGCTTGCTTATAGTACACTGTTATCTTTGCTCTAAGGAGAGGTAGAACATGTGTTGCTGGTTCGACAAACCAAATGCTAGATATACACTGAGAATGGGATGCATGAGGAATTCGAGAAGAACTTCCGTGATGTGAATAGGATCCAATTGTAGCAGCGCGGCTCACTGTATTTGATGACAATGTGGTTGTATACTCAAAGGTTGTGCTACACTGCCCCATCCCATTTTGGGTGCATAGGCTAGGAAGTAGTTGGTGCTGTCGCTACCTGTCATGGATTGTGATTCTCGCTGCGTCACTTCGATCGACCGAGTCCACATGCCCAACGCTTGTCCACTTCCGGCAGAAACGACGGCCGAAACCTTTTAAGGTGCTTGAGATGTACCAGATGGAGGTACCTCCCTTACTATTTAATCACCCACCATTGATCAGTTAAGGACAACTTAGGAATAGAAAACAATATATTATAAAAGTCGATAATTAATTCCTTTTACATGTAACAGTCTCTCTCTTTTTTCGCATCCAGTTTGTTACTTATCTTCGATTCTGTCGTTCGCATCCTAACACTTGTCCAAAATCCAATTCCCCTAATTAATTCTTCAGGTTCTCATCTAAATTTAGAGTCCAAAGAAACACATATAATCCTCTTTCGTCCATACACAAAGACAAATATGGCTCGATCAACTAGTTTGTTGAATCTTTGTATGTATACAAAATTCTTGGTCATTGTAGATCATCAGTGGTGGTGGCGTTTTGTCCGTGCGGCACTTGCTGAAGAAAGATGTTCTTATCAGCAAGCAGGGCTTATCGATCCTAATTCTTTTACTGATTAATTAGAACCCCAC
Source organism: Oryza meridionalis (assembly GCA_000338895.3). Taxonomy (NCBI): domain Eukaryota; kingdom Viridiplantae; phylum Streptophyta; class Magnoliopsida; order Poales; family Poaceae; genus Oryza; species Oryza meridionalis. Next base: position 25,385,480 of record CM002528.2, read on the forward strand.
CTCTAATCTGTATGAAAGTAAAGTTACTAATCTAACCTTCCACCTAAACATCAAGTTAATACCTGGCTCACTTTTTTAATACCTTCTGAGACATACCTTTTATCACAGACCGTTAGATGGCAAGTAATCAACAGACACCATAACTCCCAAGCACAGGAGGAAGTATATAGGTGCATACTTTGCCTAGCTAATTCGTTTTTCTTCTTGATCCCCATGGGGCCTAATTTACTCTATATGGGGTTAGTGTCGTGTGACTTTATTCTATTTGTTTAATTAGAAGAACTTTGGCACAGGCCGAGATGCAATTCATCTCCCTTTTAATTAACCCTCCAAAAAATGTTTAACCAAGTCGTTTTATATGTTGCTTGTTGAACCTATAAATGAAAAATGCGTACAGTTGAAACATATACTAGATAATGAGTTGCACTTGTGATTTGTCAACGAGAAACTGACAATCACCAAAGAGACACATTCCAGATTATCAAGCAATATTAAGTTCTCAGCACTTCACATCAACGATGAACACTACATTGTGTAAGATCATAAAGAGTTTTTTCCACCCTAAAAATTAGCCAATGAGGTGAGACACATTGGTGTCCCTCGGCCGTTCACCGTACACCGACAGTTCCTTAGGTATACGGATCTCGCAGCCATCCACAGTCCATCGGGCCTTCACATACTGTGTCCCTTGGACCAGAGATATTGAACTAGCCAGTCTCTGATACCAATTGAAGAATCGTAAAGGGTTTTTCTCACCCTAAAAACTAGCCAATGAGATGACAGGTTCTCCCACTTATATATTAGAGCAATTTTATAGTCCTTGAGGAGGTAATATGAGGTATCAAAAATTTAATGTAAGATTTGGTACCTCATAGTACCTAGGTACCAGGAGGTACCAAATTTACAATAGAAAAAGTGGTACCTCCTCAGAAACCGTAAAATTGCTCTTTATATTAAGTCGCTTACTCTTCCACAACCAATATAGAATTATTCAACACATTGCAATACAATTGAATGAATAGCACTAAGTTCCAAGTCACACTCGATCGCTCAATATTCCAAGTCACGCTGATCACTCAATACTCAAAATTCGAACCCTGGTCATTTCTACGAGAAATCAGCGTACCGGCGGTGGTTCGACGACGAAACGTGATAGTATGCCCTTAAGTTAAGAATGGGATTCATGGGGAATTCGAGGTGAACTGCGTCGATCTGAGTACGGTCCAGTTCATGTTAGCTGATCACATTCCAGTCCTGTACGGCTCCATTCCGTTCTCTCTGAACGACAAGGGAAGTTGTCGTTGCTGCAACTCCTTCAAGGATTAGTGACTGCACCTTAAGCAGTAGCACTGGCATCTTTGGATATAAGCTGAACAGCCTAGATCGCGCGGGGTACTGTTCGCAGCACTGTAGCACGGAATGCCGTTCATGTTACTGTAGCTATAAATCTAAACCATTGATCACAAAAATGGACAGCTAAAATTACGTGCAGTGTTAAGTTGCAGTCACTACTACCGATCCGAATGCCTCCTTCAAGTATGTGTGTCAGGCTGTGAGCCGATGGGAGTGACATTGACCATCTCAGCAGCTCACGGGTCGGAAAACTCAGCAGAGTACGTCCGCATTGTGTGTCCTTAGAACAGTCCCAACCCATAACACTAGATATGGTTTTCATAAATTTTATATCATCAAGAAACTAGTACTAAACACTACTCTTCCAATGCAAACACCGCTATTCTATACTTCAATTTAATGCTACTTATTTCACATGATGTCTTGGATGTTGTGTAGAAACCATGTCTCATGCAAGACATGGTTTCCTTCTCTTTCCTCATTTATTCACTTGCCATATTATTTTTTGTTCTAGATGGTAACTTATTTAATGCTATAGACACCATCCTAGTCATTGAGTTGGAAATGCCCTTATGCACTTCTGTTTTGGCCGAAAATTAAGTCCTTTCTACATTGATTAATTATTGGATTTGCCGAGCGGAGATCATGTCTGAAAACTTTCGCGTGTGCTCCATGTAAAACATTGGGATGGGCTCTGGTCCTGAAGTTTAAATGAAAATTTAGTAGTCTGTCACTTCTGTCTTCTGAGAAACATTGTTTGTTTATTAGCTTATCAGCCACACCAAATTTTAAACACAATACTTTCATCCAGGGAAGAAATGATGCTGGGCTGATTTATGTAATTAAGTGGCCATAATAGTTTGGTTAGTACCAATAGAACAGATTTACTGATCATTTCGAGGCCATAACAAGATTACTTTTGTAGGATCGAAACATAAAAACTAAGCCAACCAGAAGGGGGGTGAATGGTTGGTAAACCCAAAAACCGAAAACTTTTAGCGGAAATAATAGTTACCCTCGAAATCGACGGAGATCGGTCTGACCGCAATTGTCCAGCCGGTCTAACCGCGCCTGTGCCGTCGGTCTGACCGATGTAGATTGATCGGTCCGACCGCCGAAGTCACCTGCTTGCTCCTGTCGCCGCTGCCGGTCTGACCGCCGCTTGCCGCCGGTCTGACCGCCGGTATATCGCCGGTTAGACCGCCGAAACCCGGTGAAACATAAATCGAAGAACTCTTAAAGTAGATGACGACTTTATTAATTCTCTATGTGTTTACAAAGTGCACCAACAGCGCTCCTTACAAAAATTTCGACTAAACTCGAAACCCTAACTCAAAACTCGAAACCCTAATTTCGACTAAACACCAACGACGATATCCAAAAAAACAACCCGAAACCGAAACCGACACAGCGTCGGCCGGTCAGACCGCGGGCCGGCCGGTCTGACCGCTCAACACAAGCCGGTCTGATCGGCAACCACCGCCCGGTCTGACCGGTCTCGACAAAACAACAAACCATGTTCATCACCTGAAAATTAATTATCTCCAAAACCACTTCGACAATAATCTCAAAATATTAAAACCAATAATCACAGATGCCAATTGTTCATCACAGAATAAGAATCAAAACACACGTTGATCTTACAATCTCCCCCTTGATGAACACATTGGCAAACCCATCAAAAAATGTTTTGGTGTTTAGAAAAATAAAAACAAAAGTGGTAAAAAGCACACTTCGTGCAAATGTACACATCGTGCTCAAAAATCTAAAAGAAAACTTCTCCCCCTTTTTAAAAGAAAGAAACTCCCAATTGAACCAAAAACATGCTCTTCTCAAAGACTCTTCTCTTCTCCCCCTTTTGACAATGATTTCATTAAGCATAGGAATTATGTTCATTAAAGTATAAGAGATTAGCATACATATATCATATCATGTCATGTGTTGCAATAAAAAGAAGATGAACCCATCTATAATATAACAAGCATGCATTAAAGTATAATCATGAACCAAAGATTTTACAATTAAGCTTGAATCAACAATCAAAATTCATGATTTCATACGATTTATGATGCAACATCTTAACAAGCAGATAGGTTGAAAAATAAACACTAAACACATATACCTATTGCATTTATCACTCTTTCTCAAATTAGCTTTAGCACAAAACAAGAGAATTTTTTTAACCTTTTTTTTCTTCTTGAGCCTTTTTGCTCATATTTTTCTCTTTTATTCCGGGTACGTCCCTGTCGTCAAGACTGTTTCCAGGTATTCGACACCCATTATTTTGCTCACATCGAATACGTCGTTGTCATCAAGACTGTTTCTGAGGATTCGGTATTCATTTTTTTCATATTTTTATTCTCTTTTCACAATGAGAAATTAAAACTATTTAAGGAACAACAATTCAATAAAGCATATATATAAAGCATTTATAAATCAAACCATATGCTAGCATCAACATTGCATATTTTCTTAATTTAAGTAGAATTTAAATGTCATGCATCATCTCCCTTAAAAGCAAAATCTAGATCTCATGAAAAGATTAGAATACATACAAGCTATGCTAGAGACAAATAAACCTTCAAAGTATTGCTAGCATGCACAAGAAAACACCATATGTATAAAACAAAGCTCTCTTTTCTCAATTTTTCTCATGTCATATTATTGCTTGATAAAACCATGAGGTACAAACTCCCCCTCAAATCATGCCAAAAGGATTCACGAATAAGCACTAACTCCCCATCAAAAATAACCTCCAATTCTCTCCGAATAAAAATCAAGAAGAAATCAAAGATTTTGAAAAAGACATCCAATAGCCAATGATATCACCAAGGTTCTCATGTATTGACATATATCCACTTGTATTAACAAAAACTACTACCTCAAACACTAGCATATGAAAAGCTAATCAACGAGAGAGTAGTACAAGATTATGTCAATACAAAAGTAAAGTGATGTTACCTTGCAAAACAATCGTCATCTCAACATTGAACGCTCATGGGGAGTATGCCGCCAAAATACCTACGAACAAGAAGATGTTGAGGCCTCCGTGTTGGGGTTGGAAATAAGAAATTTTGGAATCCAACACTGAGTCACACGACCAATAGAACCAGTAGGTACATATGCACTAACAAAATCAGAATCAGACTTACCAGAAAACTTACCTTTTCGCTTCACAAAAGTCTGATTTGAATTTCGCACAAAATTACCCCGAGGCCGGTCTGACCGCCGCTGTGCCTGCGGTCTGACCGGGCCTAGCAACAGGACTGACCGCCGGTTCACCTGCGGTCTGACCGCTGGCCGGTCTGACCGACTAGACAATGTCGGTCTAACCGTGCTCCTCGAATTAAAACCCGATTTTTGCCAACGTTGTTTTGTAAAAACAATTTCTCTTTCCTTTTTCTGTTTATGGGCAAGTCTAAAACAAAAACTAACCAAATGTCCATCTTTTCCAAAAAAGAACAAGTGTACTTCTCACGACAAGTTTGTGAAGTAGATGGTTTTGAAATTGATGGTTTTGCATCAACAGAAGGTTTTGCATGCACAACATTAAATTTCGAAGAAGATGTATTCAAAGAAGACATGATGCCAACAGATTTAAACACAGTGTTCTTAGGCTCAGTTTCAATCAAAATTTCACCTCTCCTAGCAGCACCCAAAATTGTAGGAGGATGTCTAGCATGATAAGCATAAGAATCAAAACCTAAACCACGATTATTTGTGCTAACCTTGGATTGATCGAGAATCATGTTGAGGTTCTTTTTACCATTAGAAAATCTTTGCAAAGAACTTTTCAAATAAGAAACCTCCTGAGTAAGAATAGCACAATTTTTGCAAGCATCCAAAAGACCTTTTTGTTTTCTACAAGTTGAGCAAGAAAAAACCTCATCTTGTTTAACAATTTCTTCCATGTGTTTAACACACCCTAAAGCATCTTTCAACTTCATCTCATTCAAAACACACTTTGAACAATCTTGAGAAATCAAAACACCATTGTTTTGTTTTGCCTTATTTGCACAAGAAGCATTGACCAAAGAACTTGCACAAAAAGCAACTTTGTATTTTTTTTCAAAACATTCTTTGTCAAAATCAATTCATCAACAACGCGAGCATGTAAAGCAAATCCAAGAGCAAAAGAAGACTCCAACTTTTTAGATTTTCCAATCTCAAATTCCAATTTCTTGCAATTAACTGAATTGACATCTCGCAAAGCATTAATTTCAGAAAATAAAACTTCACAAGATTCACATTCATCATCATTAGGAATCAAAGATTTTAATCTATCAATTTCAGCATTTACAATCTCAATAGTGTGATCCTTCTCATCAAGCACAATAGAACATGTTTGAAGTTTTTTAGCAAATTTATAAGCAGCATGTTCTAATTGATCATAACTAAGCTTTTCTTCACTATCACTATCAGATTCATCAACATTAGAACTTGCATTACGAGCAATAAAAGCTAAATCAACAATTTGCTTACCTTTGCTCTCATCTTCATCCTCTGATTCATCACAAGCTCTTATTAATTCTTGGATTAGCTACTGCACGCAATTCTTCTTCTTCTCCTTCGTGATCTTCTTCTTGTTCATGTCATCTACCTTGACTCTACCATCATCTTCCTTCTTGCCTCTCCCAAGCTTAGGACAATGTGAACGAAGATGATCAAGTACACCGCACTCAGAACAACGATTCGGTCCACCTCTTTTCCTGTTCCTAACATTATTCATAGCTCGAAAAAATTTGTTAGATAGCAAAACCAAGTCCTCCTCCTCGAACTGTTCGAGTTGATCATCGGACATGGCATTAAATAAAGCAAGAACAGAAGACTTCGATGAAGAAGCACCAACATCCAAAGAAGTTGAAGACAAAACCAAAGCACTAGACTTAGAATCGACTCTACGAGCAAGAATATTCACCTCATGAGTTTTCAATTTTGTGTAAAGCGAATCCAAAGTCAAAGTAGACATATCAACTGACTCCTGAATAGATGTAACTTTCATCTCCCAAATAGACATATCAAGACCACTCAAAAAGTGGCGAGAAATCTCAGATTGTAGATAATTAGCATCATAAGAAGAATCAACAGATCTAAAATCACTCAAAATTTTATTAAACCTAGAAAGATAGTCATCCAACGCTTCTCCAGGTTTCATCTCAAATTTAATGTACTCCTTTTTGAAAAGATCACGACGAAATTCTTTAATGTTATTTGTTCCTTGATGAAAATTACTCAAAGCAATCCAAATCTCATGAGCAGTTTGAAGATGAGCAACACGATCATAATCCGAACGAGAAATCCCACTCAAAAGAATATTGCGAGCTTTGCAATTTTGTTCAAACTCAGTTTTTAAAGCAGCAATATTAATTACTTCAGGAATCACATTAGGATGAGAAACTTTTCTCCAAATATCATAATCTTCAGCCATAATGTAAGATTGCATCCTACTACACCAATGAGAAAAATCCGTTCCATCGAAAACATGAGGCTTAGTTGAAAACCTAACAGGAGCAGCCATGGCAAAAAACTCTAGATCGATAAAAATCCAAAGAAGAAAACGAGGCTCTGATACCACTTGTAGGATCGAAACACAAGAACTAAGCCAACCAGAAGGGGGGTGAATGGTTGTAATACCCAAAAACCGAAAACTTTTAGCGGAAATAAAAGTTACCCTCGAAATCGACGGAGATCGGTCTGACCACAATTGTCTAGCCGGTCTGACCGCGCCTGTGCCGTCGGTTTGACCGATGTAGATCGATCGGTCCGACCGCCGAAGTCACCTGCTTGCTCCTGTTGCCGCTGCCGGTCTGACCGCCCGTATGCCGCCGGTCTGACCGCCGCTTGCCGCCGGTCTAACCGCCGGTATATTGCCGGTTAGACCGCCGAAACCCGGTGAAACACAAATCGAAGAACTCTTAAAGTAGATGACGACTTTATTGATTCTCTCTGTGTTTACAAAGTGCACCAACAGCACTCCTTACAAAAATTTCGACTAAACTCGAAACCCTAACTCAAAACTCAACTCAATTGCTCTCAAAAGCGATACCGGAAAGCCTCACGCTCCCCCTCTATTTATACATGAGGTAGGCAGCATAAAGCCACGAACCAAACTCATACTAAGAGTCCTAAACACCTTAAGAAACCCTCTAGTACAAGAAAGAAACTTTACATAACCAATCGTACCAAATTCGGACTCCTTCCAAATTCGACTCCGCATCCCATACGCACATAATACCTCCATCGTATGCCATATGGAATCTTCACCAACCACGTGCATCAACTCTAGCCTAAGTATCCCGCATGATATCTGACCACCACGGACATCGTCTTACCACCAAGCCGATTCCCGGTCCATCACCGCAAATACTCTCTCGAGGCATCGAGTCACCTACACATGAAACAAATAAAGAAACTATATTCCGAGACCAAGCTATCACCAACTTGACTCATTGTTAGCAAACAACAGTATTATATACGTATAGTATCCATCTAGAAGCCATAACCATGAAACAATCACGGATATCCAAAGAAACAACTCGAAACCGAAACCGACACAGCGTCGGCCGGTCAGACCACGGGCCGGCCGGTCTGACCGCTCAACACAAGCCGGTCTGACCGGCAACCACCGCCCGGTCTGACCGCTCAACACAAGCCGGTCTGACCGGCAACCACCGCCCGGTCTGACCGGTCCCGACAAAACAACAAACCCTATTCATCACCTAAAAATCAATTATCTCCAAAACCACTTCGAAAATAATCTCAAAATATTAAAACTAATAATCACATATGCCAATTGTTCATCACAGAATAAGAATCAAAACACACGTTGATCTTACAATTTTCACATGCTTGGAGAGCACACTAGAAACAAGAATGGATCATGTACAGCTGAATAAAATTGAAGCCACTAAAGTTACAACACCCAATTTTGGGCAGCAGAAAGAAAGCAAAAGACATGGAAATTTTTCCACCTCTCAACTAGGCTGTGAAATATAAGATGTACTTTGATTATACTTTATCGTATATATGTGACAAATTAAATCGTGTGTTACTGATGTTCATGACTAATAATGTTTTCCTTTCTCCTCTTGGCCGGTTGGTGTAGCACTGAAATGCTAGTAATTTATAGGGTCACTCCGTGTATACCTTGCCAACTGCCAAATATAATGCCCATTTATAAGCGTAGTAGCTGCTACTCCTTTGGAAAAAAAAAAAAACCAGCACTCAAAAACAGTAAACCCTGACCATGGTCTTCTCCCTCTGTCAGTGAGACAGTGAGAAGAGTAGAACATTGCATCGGTGGTTCGACGATGAAATGCGATTGAGTTGAGAATGGGAAGCATGGGTAATTCGGAAAGAACGGTGAGCTTAACACAATCCAGTCCCTCACAAGATCCTTTTTGGTGCATGACCAATGTAGTGCTTGGTGCTTGTTCCACTCATCTGCCTCAGTGAAGAGCCGGTGCGATTGGTTTGTGCGATGATCCTAATTTGGCGCAGACCTCAACAAAGCTAGCATTTCATACGGCTGGTCACATTGATGCCAGGACAATGCTATTCATCTCTAGCCTCAATTTACTTCCGAAGGGACTTGTGTTAAGCTGTTTGTATTTGTTTAATTAGAAGAGGGCTATGGCGAACAAGCGGGATGCAGTTCATTTAATTTGGGCTAGAGAACAAAGCAATGCCCCTTGTGATAAGATGATCGGTTTGTCAATCGGATCGTATCCGGTAGAACCATCACCACAGGGAACATATATTCAGTTATCTTGCTTGAGTCCAACGAGCGAGTTCTTCTCTACGCTGCTTCAGGATTTGCAATAACCAAGAACTTTCAACATGGTCCATGTAAAACTTAGATGTGCTTGAGTTCCAAGCCTGTAATGAAAAATTAAAGTACCTCGTGGAAAATTTGAAGATACCAAAATTTCAAATTAAACTATGAGGTCAGGTTTACACTACTTTAGGACCATAAAATTAAAGTGCCTCGTGGAAAATTTTAAATTTGAAGATTTTCTACGAGGAAATACCAAATTTGAAGTACTACCAAATTTTGATGTAGAAAATTTGATGTACTTTAATTTGGTAAACCATGTATCTTCAAATTTTGAGTATCTGGCAATAAACCTCTTGTGGAAAATTAGATGTGCTTGAGATACCTGATTTATTGGCCTAAATGGTATAATCATAGGTTCCAGGAGGTAACAAAAATTTTAATATAAAATTTAGATACCCCGTGATACTTTCTTAAGAACTGTAAAATTCCTCACCACCGTGCACCATTATAATAGCCCGTGATACTTTCGTAAGTTCATAAACTATCTATAGATAGCATTATATTATATTATATTGTGCACTTGAATCAACTGTACATGGGTTGGTGTATCACTTAAAGTTCCAAGTTAATACCCGGCATTCAATTTACCTGCCTACACCTTCACCAATAACCATCTATATGCCTTACTCCATATTAAGGGCAGAGTTAACATATAAAAAAAATTGAAGCCAGGCATCCTTCCTTTATTTTTCTTTCTTCTTTCTTTTAGGATGTTTTCTTTGTAAGATGACAAGAGTTGAGTGTTCTATTGGGGGTCCGATGACAAGATGCTCTGAGAATGGGATGCTTTGGGAATTTTAGTCATACTGATTTGTCAAGTTAGGTACACTGGAAGCTTATTAAGTTCCATGTGCTTGAGATTGGTTTGTGCGATTTTCTTGCTCAAAGTTTGTTGCCCTTGTCAATTTTTGTTTTAGCACTACGAGAAGGAGAGGCTTAAGGAAAACATGGTGTAATTAACATAGTTTCTATAATAACTATATGTGTATCTTCTTTTTTCAGAATAAATTCATAATTAAGTTTCATTCTTGTAATAATATGATTGGGTACCGGATATTGTCTGTGCCATTTACGAAGGCACGACTTAAATCACAGAATAACCAGCCGACCTAGTTGGCATGGCACTTAAAGTTCACCTTGTTACTCCACATGCCTCTACACCTTCATAGTATCCATAAAAGAAGCTACTACTTGTCCTCGGAAAGGATCCAAATTAGTGAGGAACTTCAAAAATTTGTTTATATGTTTCTGTTTGTGTATGATGGTAGAGGTGGTAAGTGTTAAGCGCTGCATCAGTGGTTTAACGATGAGATGTTCTAGGAATGGGACGTGTTGGGAATTCACATCCAACATGAAACTAAAATCAGCTCTCAATTCGAGATGCCGTGCTTACGGGTTGTCGCATTTGGTGTGTAGATTTCATCGATTTCATTCCTATACGATTCTACCACTGTCATTGCTTGTGTGATTTGGGGAGCCAACCCTCTTCCTAGCTTCGGGGTGTATTTCGATTTATTCCCTAGTCATGATTGATTCCCAGAGCTGAAACAATTAGATAAGAGATTTTAAGGTGTTAACCCTAGCTAGCAACATCATTTCCATACGTACTACTGTTGAAAGATGAATTAAGTTAGCTGATAGGCCGGTGTGTTCGGATCCCTGTTTTCTCAACTCTTCCCTCTCGTTTTCCACACGCAAGCTTTTCAAACTACTAAACGGTGTGCATTTTGTAAAATGTTTCTATACGAAAGTTGCTTAAAAAATTATATTGATCCATTTTTTAAAAAAATAACTATTACTTAATGTAGGATCGAATAGTAAGAACTAAGCCAACCAGAGAGGGGTGAATGGTTGGTATACCCAAAAACCGAAAACTTTTAGCGGAAATAAAAGTTACCCTCGAATTCAACGGATCGCGGTCTGACCAAAGTTGTTGCGCCGGTCTAACCGCCTGATGAACGTCGGTCTGACCGATGTAGATCGATCGGTCGAACCGCCGAGATGCCTGCCGCGCCTGTCGCTGCCGCCGGTTAGACCGCCCGTATGCCGCCGGTCTGACCGCCGGTATATCGCCGGTTAGACCGTCGTAACCCGGTGAAACACAAATCGAAGAACTCTCAAAGTAGATGACAACTTTATTACTTCTCTCTGTGTTTACAAAGTGCACCAACAGCACTCCTTACAAAAATTTCGACTAAATTTGAAACCCTAACTAAACTAGCTCTCAAAAGCTATACAAAAGCGATACCGGAAAGCCTCACGCTCCCCCTCTATTTATACATGAGGTAGGCAGCCTAAAGCCACGAACCAAACTCATACTAAGAGTCCTAAACACCTTAGGAAACTCTCTAGTACAAGAAAGAAACTTTACATAACCAATCGTACCAAATTCGGACTCCTTCCAAATTCGACTCCGCATCCCATACGCACACAATACCTCCATCGTATGCCATATGGAATCTTCACCAACCACGTGCATCAACTCTAGCCTTAGTATCCCGCATGATATCTGACCACCACGAACATCGTCTTACCACCAAGCCGACTCCCGGTCCATCACCGCAAATACTCTCCCAAGGCATCGAGTCACCTACACATGAAACAAACAAAGAAACCATATTCCGAGACCAAGCTATCTCCAACTTGACTCATTGTTAGCAAACAACAGTATTACATACGTATAGTATCCATCTAGAAGCCATAACCATGAAACAATCACGGATATCCAAATAAACAACCCGAAACCGAAACCGACACAGCGTCAGCCGGTCCAACCGCTCAATCACCGCCGGTCTGACCGGCAACACCTGCCCGGTCTGACCGGTCACATGAAATAACAGCGATTTCCTGTAGATTCACCTGTGAACTCCAATCATCTCCAAAACCACTTCGTGAATAAATTCCAAATAACAAAACCAATAATCTCCAATGCCCAATTGTTCATCACAGAATAATAATAAAAAACAACTTTGATTTTACACTTAATTAATCACGTGCTAATGGTCCGTTCCGTTTTCCGTGCGCACTATGCATTTTGGCAACTCGTTCTAGCGAACATACCCCTATTCTTCAACCATACTCCTCCATCCCATAATATAAGTCGTCCACGCATTTTAAGATTTCACCTTCAAAATATTTTAACCAATGTTTAGTACAATATGAATTAAATTATATCATATGATTGACATTTGAATTTATTTTCATATGATTATAATTTTGTTAGTTACATTATAGGATTGACGTTTGACCATATCTTATACTACGAGATAGAGCGAGTATATGGCTTGATAACCAGTAATTAAATATTTTTGTACAGTGTTTCTCTGTCCTTTAATTGAAAATTATCGTGGGGGCTTTCTTCACTGTTTTCTGGTCAATAACCTAGAATCACCACAGGTGTTTAGTATGGTGTATATTACACGGTACTAACTACTCCCTCTGTCCAGACGGAGGGAGTAACTAGTAATAAACTAAATTTTAGTCACTGGTACCATTTCTTCAGTGAATTTTCAGCCAACAAATTTTGTGGATGCTACTAGTTTGGTTTTGATTTGAATAGTAAAAAAAATGACTGCTGAATGGGTGAGCCGCGTCACTGCAAATCTGAAATGCCGTTACGAGACTTGGACCTGTATAGAAGTACAGGTCCTCATCGGTCATCTGTATTTAGTAATAAGTCAAAACGATTTATTAGGGAATAAAAATAAATTTATAAGTGTTCTTAGCGATTTAAATGTTAACGCTGAAAAAAATTCATTAAAAATATTTTGAAGTCAAATTCAAAATTAAGTTTGAAAATTCAAATTTTGAATCAGGCTTTGACTTACTAGGGACCCACAGAGCCTCCTCATCTGCTAGACTGCTACAGCCACTATGCTGAGCACACGTGTACCACGCTCTGGATTTATCTGCTTCTCAGGTCATCCAAAGAGCTGACTACGTGAGGTACCCATAGCTTCCACCTGTGATCAGGGCTTGAATTAGGAGATTTTAGAATCAGTCAACTTTTTGTGAATTTGGTTAAAATTTTATTCAAACTCAGTCAAAATTTGTTTAAATTTTAAATATTTCCATTCCGAAAGTCCCAGTAGAAATGTGCAAAACGAAATTGCTAACCCTGTTTCTAATCCAATCAGATAAAATAGCTGCGCCGTAGTCATTGTCTTGCTGGTGATATCATCAAGACGAGATTTATCTTCTCCGTTCTTCTCCGACCTGCAAAGTTCGATCTTTGGCTCGCCAAATTGAGAAGAACGTGAATCCGGATGAACGGGATATCATCGAGACGAGATTTATCTTCTCCATTCATCTCTGACCTGCAAAGTTCGATCTTTTGCTCGTCAAATTGAGAAGAACGTGAATCCAGATGAACGGGTGAGCAGAAGATATTGTGAAACTCTATGTGTACTTCTAGTACGGTACACTGTACCAATTGGAGTCATTATATATTAGCATTTCTTCCCTGAATTTTGATCCTTCTCAAAATGCAATGCTTTTTTGTGTGGATTTTGTGTGTGTTTCCTCTATTTTCACATGATTCATCGTTTTCATTTTTTTTCATATATTATGAAAGGGTGAGCCATGTCGCGTATATAATGAACCGTGGCTAGATGCAGTACAGCTTAGCTTTGTTTCTGCTATCGTGAACTTTCTATGTAAGTTCTGTAATAATTAGCTGTAACTCTTTGAGTAAAAGCCGGAATATTACATTCTATTATCTAAAAAAGATGCAGTACAGCCACTATGTTGTGCACAAATGTACCCATCTGTCTTTGTATCTCTTTCATGTTTCTCTGTATGTGGAAAAGCAGCGGTGAGAAAAAAACAGAACGTTTGTCTCGGCGATTCGATGATGCGATGCCCTGAGAATAGGATGCACGAGGAATTTGAGATGAAAAAGACTAATCCAAATAGGCTCCAATCGGCACGCTAGAGCTCAAGTTAGCATCTCACAGACTCGCCATGTCGTAGACGACTGTGATCTAGCTCATTCTGTGTGTAGAGCATATGATGTGGTCGGCACCGTCAGTGTTGCCTCGGCTCGGTCTCGACACACGGCGACAATGAGCGCGTCCTCGCGTGCGTGAGACGATCGTGTCCAGCAAAACACGATCAAGGCACGCATCGTGCGATAGTATCCTCCCCAATCTAGATTTGGTTTTAGCACGTGTTTGACCATTTATCTTATTCAAAAAATTTAAGTAATTATTTATTTTTTTATGTCATTTGATTCATTGTTAAATATACTTTCATGTACACATATAGTTTTATATATTTCATAATTTTTTTAATAAGACGAACGGTTAAACATGTGCTAAAAAGTTAACAGTGTCAAATATTTTAAAACGGAGGGAGTAAAAAAATTTAACGGTGTCAAATTTTAATTGGGATGAACTTTGGGATGTGCTTCGGTTTTGATCTTGTACATGAAAATTAAGATGGCGTGAAACATGCATGTTTCACCATGGGTTTGCTGCTGATATGGTACAAGTACAACATTAAAAAAAAGGAGAATTATTAGAGGTCGAACGCCTCCTAGATAACTGTACTCTCTTCTCAACTTGTGATCTAGCCATTTACAATGCGCGCAGGTGGCGTTCGGCCTCAACACAAAAAGTGAAATATTCGCTGCCACGTAGTCCATCCGTGCAGCCTCCTCAAGAACGCGGGGCAAACTTTGGCCACAGGTTCCTGGCGTCGCAAGTGGGACCATGCTCGTGCTCCACGCCGTGAAGGAAGAGAGGGAGGAGAGAGAGCAGGAGAGGCACCGTCGTCCTCCTCCTCTCCGCCGCCGCGGGAGAGGCACTATCGTCCTCCTCCGCCGCCGCCGGAGAGAGGGGAGAGGGAGATGCACCGAGGTGGAGGGACGCCGACGAAGGGTAGGAAGAGCGGCGCGGGCGGAGAGACGTGCCACCCTCGATCTGCCGCCAGCGCCAGCGCCGCTAGGGCCGCCCGGCGTCGGAGGGGAGAGGGGAACGGCGGCAGTAGAGTGAGGAGAAGGAGCGGCACACACAGAGCAGGAGAGAGAGAGAGAGAGGGAAAAAGCTCGCCGGAGAAGCCACTTCCGCGTCGAAGAAGCTCGCCGGAGAGGGAGAGGAGTAGGGGCGCCGCCACCACCGCCGTCGTCCGCAGCGCCGCGGCCGTGAGATCCACCGCGCCGCTCGACGCCGACGCCATGGCCGTCGTCCGCCGCGCCGCTCGGCGCCGCGGCCGTCTTCCGCCGTCGCCGTCGCCAGGCCCCACCGCTGTCGCTGCTCCGCCCGCCGCCCTCGCCGCCGATTCGGGAGAGGAGAGGGGGATCTCGCCGCCCCGCCGCCGTTGCCGCCGCCACTTCAGGAGAGGAGAGGGGGGCTAGATCTCGCCGCCCCGTCGCCGTCTTTGCCCCGCCGCCCAGCGCCGGTGCCACCCAACGCCGCTCTGGCCGCTCTCTCGAGTGAAAAGGAGGAGAATACTAGTGGGAAAAAGATGGAGAGGAGAGAGACCACAGAGGAAAAAAAAAAGTAAAACAAGATTACTAGTGGGACCCTCTATAGGTAACTTGTATTATGGAGTAGGTAACTTGCATTGTGGAGTACGTTGCTTTTGCTATTCTTGGTCTAGTTGGCATCCCAGGACCGGAAAAATCTCACGGCGCACTACTACTGCCCTTAGAGGTCTAACACCTCCTAGAATCAACAAGTTGTTATATCCTAGGTAGTTGTGTTTGCCAATGTTTTTTTCTTTCACGTGCGTAGGAAATGAAACGCGCTGGATGGTAGAAACGAAGCAATCTAGGGTAATGGGAATATGGGATGCATACACGCAAGGGTAAGTAGATCCTTGATAAATTGACGGAGACTAAAGCATAAAAAAAAGTAGTGTTCTATCTCCAAAATGCCGATAATATTAGTACTGGAGGGAGAAGTATATTCATGGAAACATAAAAGTAACACTTCTCCCTAAAATTGACCAGGATCATTTTATACCGGATCACATTTAAGCTATTTTTTTAAATCCTGCTATATGTACGATGGTGTCATTCAATTACTGTCCGACCAGTACAATATAAACACGACGTGAATCACATATATTATCTCTATCCTAAAATGTAATATTTTTTAGCTAATCTGGACTAGCTTATATTTTTAGGTCGGATGGAGTATCTCATTTTCGGTTTCTTTAATAGCAAGTTTAATAGTATAGCCAACTACTAGCTTCAATTTATCTATAGCCAATCTAATAGCTCATTCATACAATGGTTACATACTACACTATTAATATCCGGTCCCACCTGTCATACACATACTGTGTCTTGGAGTTTGTGCTATAGCTGGGCTATAAATCTATAGCCCGCTACTCTTCTTTCTACTCATTTATTTTCTTAAAATATATTTGCAAATGGCTTACAGCGTACCTGCTCTAACTGAATCAGGTGAGTCGCGTCGCTGCGTGCCGTGGCGAGACGCAGGCCGCGTACAGAACCTCTCTCTGCTCCCCATCTGCTACAGCCACTGTGTTGTGCGCACGTGTAGCACGCGCTAGACTTATCTGCTTTGCTCGTTTCATCCAACGAGCTGAGCTACCCATCACCTGCCGAGCTGCTGAGCTACCCATCGTTCGCGACAAGTTCCAATCAGATTTTCAGCTGGTCACTGTCTTTCTGCTGATATCATCAACACGAGATCTTTCGTCTTCTCCGCTCTTCTCCGATCTGCAAGGTTCCATCGGTTTCTGCTCCTCAAATTCCACTACCTCTCTTCTTGATTGGGAGGAAGCCAAGAAAAAGTCAAGAACTGCCCAGTCCCCGGTCACCAGGTGGTGGTGGCGAGTTGCGGCGATGGCGTTCGTCTCTTACCTCTCGCTGATGCTGATGCTGCTGCTGCTGTCCGCGGCGGCGGATGGTGGTAGCGGCGGTGGTGGCGTGGCGGAGTACGAGACGCAGTTCGAGGCGTGGTGCGCGGAGCACGGGAGGTCGTACGCGACGCCTGGGGAGCGCGCGGCGAGGCTCGCGGCGTTCGCGGACAACGCGGCGTACGTGGCGGCGCACAACGGCGCGCCCGCGTCGTACGCCCTGGCGCTCAACGCCTTCGCGGACCTCACGCACGACGAGTTCCGCGCCGTGCGCCTCGGCCGCCTCGCCGCCGCCGGCCCCCGCCCCGGTGGCGCGCCGTACCTGGGCCTCGACGGTGGCGTCGGGGCGGTGCCCGATGCGGTGGACTGGAGGCAGAACGGCGCCGTCACCAAGGTCAAGGACCAAGGCAGCTGCGGTGAGAGCACAATCTTCTCGATCTGTTCTTCTTACCTTTACTGGATCGAAAGATTTTGATCTTTACTAGATTGGCAATCGATTTTAGTAGCTACATCTAGAGGTTAATAAAGCAAAGCAAAAGAAAGAAAGAAAGGAACATGTGACCAAGGCATTATCCAGTAGCTACAGAGGATTCCAAGAATCTTAGGAGCTTAAGATTACAAAGAAGAAGAGGCTGACCAAAAAAGGCTAATTTGGGCTTTCAGAACTCATTTGGGGATATTGCTGGTAGATTTCAATGATTCATTCATTGGTTAGCACTTAGCAACATTCTTGCTTGTAGTGTACTCTGCCCCACCTTTATGTTTATTTATCATCATGGTGCCTGCAGAAAAGATCTTAGAGTTCTTCTCTTATTATTTTGGTGCTATATCTTGATGAAAGTTAGGTGACTTAAGAATTAAGGTGTTTTCTTTGAGGACACTGTTTGCCATTTCACTGACTTAAATTTCCAAAAGCAATATCATCTTCTAGTTAGTTGAGCTTTTCCAAGAACAGATCAAAGTCCACAAGATTTGCTATCCTTAGAATGAAGCAACATCTCTGGTGTACGTGTAGTAGAAACACACACACACACACACACAGAGAAAGAGAGTTGTGCCTCCAGTTCCAAATGAGATATTTCATTGTGCACTAATGAGATGTTAAATTAAAGTTCCATTGCTTCTGAACCACTTTACGAATGCATTTACTGTTTAGAGCCAGTTTAAGGCATTCTTCAGATTATGTGGGAATCTCTGTAAGCTTCTACTGCTAAAACAGCTGTGCAAGTGTTTAAATATATTGTATAGTTGAGCCTTGTGTCTTTGATAGTTATATTGATTTTTTTTGTAAAACATATAAGAATCCTGATATTAATTATTGTGCTTCCAGTACTACAGTGTTCTACGTTAGGGAATTATCTTAAACTGGCTCTGGTAAAATTGTAAAGGTACATACGGCTATGTGCCTCATAAGAAACTCCTCTGGCAATAGGGATGATTCTTGGAAGAAACAAGGATTTTGTTCCTAGAAGTCACTCATTTGGTCTTGTATAGTTGTATCTAGGTCATGTTTCCTCTTGTTTAATGCTTTCTACATGATTCTTGAAATACATTTTTCACTTTTAACTGCTGGTTCTACCTCATTTTCAGTGGTTAAACCGTGCCAGTACTTCCAGTTAATGTGGTTTGGATTGTTGTTTAGGTGCTTGTTGGAGCTTCTCAGCTACAGGTGCCATGGAGGGAATAAATAAGATCAAGACAGGTTCTCTGATCAGCCTTTCTGAACAGGAACTAATAGACTGTGATAGATCCTACAATAGTGGTTGTGGTGGTGGGCTCATGGATTATGCTTACAAGTTTGTGGTTAAAAATGGTGGAATTGACACGGAGGCGGATTACCCATATCGTGAAATAGATGGAACATGTAACAAGAACAAGGTAAAAGGGAAATGTGTACATTCCACAAATGTCGAGATACCCTCTACCTGCCATACTAATACAATAATTTGTCTGCTTAAAGTGCAGCTCAAAAGGCGAGTGGTAACAATTGATGGCTACAAAGATGTGCCTGCCAACAATGAAGATATGTTACTTCAGGCTGTTGCTCAGCAACCTGTTAGCGTAGGAATATGTGGTAGCGCTAGAGCATTTCAGTTGTACTCCAAGGTAAATAGTGCATAATTTGTTGGTTAATCCTCTCATGAACAGATGTACGTATTACCAATTTTAAACATTTTTTTACTTGCCTTTTAATATTTTGTTATGCAGGGCATCTTCGATGGTCCATGTCCTACATCTCTTGATCATGCTGTATTAATTGTGGGATATGGTTCTGAAGGTGGCAAGGATTACTGGATTGTGAAAAATTCTTGGGGTGAAAGTTGGGGAATGAAGGGCTATATGTATATGCATCGAAACACTGGTAACTCCAATGGTGTCTGTGGCATAAACCAGATGCCGTCATTCCCTACAAAATCAAGCCCGAATCCTCCTCCTTCACCAGGGCCAGGTCCAACCAAATGCAGCCTTCTTACCTATTGCCCTGAAGGATCCACCTGCTGCTGCTCCTGGCGCGTCTTGGGGTTATGCCTTTCTTGGAGCTGTTGTGAACTGGATAGCGCAGTTTGCTGCAAGGATAATCGCTATTGCTGCCCTCATGACTACCCGATTTGTGATACGGCTAGCCAACAATGCTTCAAGGTACGTAGAAAACGATTTTGTGCATTCAATATGAGCTGCCTCAAAATCTTCCATGGTTATGTTTTCTGTACTTCTCTTCCATTTCACTTTGATTCATATCAGATTCCAGTTTTTGTTTTTTTTTACTGACTGTAGAGTAGATCTTTAGTATTTATGAACATGTTATTGTTCGCGTTATTGGATGAACTTTGTGTATTCTGAGAACTGAGTGTTCTTTCTTGTTTCAGGCAAATAATGGCAACTTCTCTGTCATGGAGGGAGGGAGTAGGAAACAGCCATTCTCCAAAGTTCCTTCTTTGGGTGGTTTGTTGGAACTGTTGGATCAGTGAGCCTATAATTCGAGCCAACTATCTTCGAGTGAGTACAGTTGACATGAGCAACGAATGCGATCTCGCCTTATCTTTCTTTTAGTACCTCGTTGCTGACCATCCTCTTTGACAGATACACTGATGTATGGACAATGCTAGGCTCAGTCAGTAGTCGGTGGTTGGGTTGCTGCTTTCTTCAAGTTTCCTGCCGCCCTGATGCTCGTTTTGCACGGAGATATTCAGATTTACTGTGTATTTTGGTGAATGGTAAATTATAATTTGCCCTGTAATGTTGTGCTGTACATGTCAGACTAGCCTGGATTATTTCACTCAATTTGTGCTAGTGAGAACCACTTGCTACGTGTGGTAGATTGATAATAAAGAGATTGTGCTGAGTCCATGCATCTAAAACTCAGATACTACTCTCTTTTTTTACTGAAAACAGTTGGAGAGACTTCTCCTGCGCTATATTAATAGATATATAATAAAACTCAGATACTTATCCCTTGAATTATTAGTTCGTTTCTGCATATATTTAAGCTTAAACCAAACATCTAAACTATTAAAATATCTTCCATCAGATTGAGTTGTATGAATTCTCTTACCAATGCAATCCCAAATGTGATTAATGAGGAAAAGTTTCTCTCTTTCCGAATGAACCTGAGTTCATACCGTACAAAGTTCAGCTGTGTTGGGCGTTCAGTCCAGCAACCGGATTCGAAAGTCCTGCAAAGATATCATCTGATCTTCCGTAACCAGTCTCACCAAGATTATCTAACTACTCCTTATATTTCTTACTCTCTTCGTTTCAAAATAAATAAATCTAATACAATATATGACACATTCTATTACTATTTCTTACTCTCTTCGTTTCAAAATAAATAAATCTAATACAATATATGATACATTCTATTACTAGGAATTATAATTATCATTGAACAAAAACAACATTAGATTATAACTGTAAGTGCAAAATCGCAAATAAGAGCGGTGATGATTAGGGGAATAGGTTTTCGTCGTATGTCGAAGGACGAAGTGGTGGAGGAGGTGCTCGTCGCCGCCGAGTTCAGCCGATGAGCTCACCGGAGAAGGAGACGACGGGGACGGGATGGGGAGGGGACCCTAACTTTTTCAAAATAGCCCCTACTTGGATCATACTAACCCTAACTTTTGCACAATAGACCATATATTTACATATTAGCCCCCCTTATGATTCTAAATATTTACAGTATAGTCCATACTGAGCCGATAACTAGTTCACAATGGACAATAGCAGATGCCCTACATTTTACAAAGCAGCCCCTTCTGCTTAGATCCTACCCCTCCCATCCGTTTCAAAATGTAAGTGATTTTGAATGGATGTGACAAATATTAGTACTATAAATCTAGATACGATCGTACATATTTATAATCCTTTATATTTTAGGATAGAGGGAGTGGTAATTTTTCTACAAAATGACTCAACCGTTCCAAAATAACTCAACCGTTTAGTATAATGAATCTAAATATGTGGTCCAGATTCGTTTTTTTTTTTTTTTTTTTTTTTTTTTGTTGGGGACGGAGGGAGTAGACCGGCTCGTCTTCTTCTCCTTCCACCCTCCCCGAAAACGTCGCCGCGGATGGAGTCGGCGCCGCCGCTCAGCCGCAAGAGGGGAAAACCTATGGACTATGGCGCCGGATTTACGCCACCGGTGGCGTGGCGGCCTCTCCGATCGGTTCACACCGTCGACCGCCGCTTTGCTTTCGAGCGCGCGATTCCGCAGCGGCGACGCCCGCGCCAATGTCAAAATGTCCTCCAGTTCATAAAGGTGAGGAATCAAAAAAAAAAAAACTCACCAGATTCGTTTTCGCATGGTTAGCGTTTGCGGGCTAGAAGGCATAGAAGTGTGGCTGCGATTTGCTAATGGGGAGGGACAGTAAATTTGATGGCATTGCCAATTTGCCATGGTGCAATGCTATGGATTCGGGAAACAAATCTATTCTTTGGTTCCATTTTTCTTTTCTTTATTTATGTTCTTAGTGCGGCCACTTAGTAAAATCAAGAACCGAGTGAAGTGACAATCGATCACCGCCACATCTCATAAGAGGAATCAAGAATCCTGCAAGTTATTGTATTTCTGTTAAAGGTTCTGCATTTCTTGTCCACGGCCTTGCCCCCTATTCTCTCTTCACGCCGGGCCAATTGCATCCACAGACACACACTGAGACACGCGTGAAAAAAAAAACGAGGAAAATAACATTTCTGATGGAGAATTGATATTGTAAAATATGTTTCTTGTTTTATTCTATATCGATTGCTTCTTTAATTCTACATCGTTAATGCAGGGAATCATGCAAAGTCAGTCAGGCATGGGAGGTCCGGAAAAGGAGAATATCAGTGGTTGGGAAAAGACTTCTTTTCTTTTCATGTGCGTGAATTGTGAATTGGATCCAGTAGGTCAGCGAATCCAATTCCCCGGTTGCTTTCAGGTCTCTTGAACCGTTTATGCGGCTGCCAGCTTGCGATAGTGGCTGGTTTCCGGGCGTCGTTTGTTCTGGTCATCCTATAAATTGGCAGGTGTGTGCTTCTTGTTTTCTTAATAAACCCATCCTATATTAGCAGATTGGTAATAGCAGAAGGAGGTGGCACAATCTTAAATTCTTAATTCAAGTGTCTGGGCCTATTTGGGCAGCGAGATATGGTACATTCTTGTTTGCTCATGATCTTGTGTGCATAGTTGTGTGTTAAATTTTATAAACAGATGTATGCCGGTTGCAACAATGCAAAAGTGAAAGTCTAAGCATGCATACTATCTGCAGAAATGCTATGATAGAATTGTCCAGAATAGAGCTAGCCTGATACTATTGTGGCAAATAGGACTTGGAGTAATTTTCAAGCTTGCAAAGCCTCGGGCAGTTGCTTAATCATGGGATCATAGTGACATGTCGAACTTTTGTTTACGAAGTTTGCAATTGGACAACTCTAGACTCCTAGAGTTTCTTCAGTTCAAGAACAGAACCCACACACCATTGCTATGGTGCTATCTTTTTTTAATTGAAAACTCAGCTATGTGAATTTCATGACAGTGTTTTGGTTTATCTAGCGATGAAGTGCGGAAATATTATTGTCTTGATGAACTGTAGTTTCTAGAACTCAAACTCAGATGTCATGGTCTAATGAAACTTTGGTGTCCATGTCTAATAGAGTATCAAAAGCAGCGATGGGAAGAGCCCCATAGTGGTTGGGCCTTGGGGTGGCACAGGAGGATACCCTTGGGATGACGGTGTATACTCA
The DNA here is from genome assembly GCA_000338895.3 of Oryza meridionalis. NCBI lineage: Eukaryota > Viridiplantae > Streptophyta > Magnoliopsida > Poales > Poaceae > Oryza > Oryza meridionalis. Next base: position 25,408,722 of record CM002528.2, read on the forward strand.
ACGATACGCCAGGTCATCATCACCCATGGTGCAGCTATTGACTCCATAAGGATTGAATATGACCTGAAAGGAAGTTCAGTCTGGTCAGAGACACATGGAAGCACCGATGGAGGTTCTGAAACAGATAAGGTCTAGTTTACTATCCTTGCTGCAGCATTTTTTATTTTTTTAGCAAGATTGCAACACTCTCTGGAATTTGCACAAATTTAATTTTTACTGTGCATGTCTTTAGGTCTATATAATAAGTATAAGAGATTTATTACATTCCTTGAGGAGATACCACATTTTTTAGTTAAATTTTGGTACCTCGGTGGCTCCTATGTGTTGAGATACCAGGAAACAGTGGTACCTCCTCAAGTACCATAAAATCACTACAAGTATAAACACCTATATACAATTCTGGTAAAGTTGAAAGATATTTTTAGGCCTTAGCTTTATGTATGAATCTCATGTTTATTTTGGCGCATAAAATCTATGACATGCTGAGTTGTTTTTAATGAAGTTTGTAAAAGTATATATAGCAAAGGCCTACTTTGATATTCATTCTACTTTGAAGAAGCACAATTTAGTTTTCATCCCTAAAACAAAATTATTGATTTTATATGTATAATCTGCAGGTGAAGCTAGATTTTCCTGACGAAATCCTTGTGTCTGTAAGTGGCTATTATGGATCAGTCTGTGGAACTCCAGTTATCATAAGATCATTGACATTTCAAAGCAATCGTTCCATATACGGGCCTTTCGGTACTGAAGATGGGACACCTTTCTCACTCCCAGTAAGCAGTGGCAAAATTATTGGTTTTCATGGAAGGTCAGGGTCGTATCTCAATTCAATAGGCTTTTATCTGAAGCAAGTGAATGTTTCAGATCGATCAAATTCTCCAGTCTTGCCTCAGAGTAGAAGTATTACAAGTGCATATAACAGAAATGGTTATAGCTTTCCTGAGGGTGCTTCAGGATATGACATGGTCCTTGCAGTGAGAGATAGGGGTGACAGCTATGCTGTTTATACCAGCAATTACCCTAATCAGCAGTATACAAATCCATCTCCAGATTACAATGATGGAATCCGCTGGAATAAGGTGCCACAAACTAGTCCATCACTGCAGATGGTATCTTTTCCTAGTGGTTACGGAGATAAAGGAGGTGCAACTCTGAGTAGCCACGAGACTTATGGTCCTTGGGGTGGAAGTGGTGGCAACATGTTTGATGATGGCATGTACACCGGTGTGTGGCAGATCAATTTGACTCGTGCGGTGGGAATTACTTCTATAAAGGTACTTTATGATCGAAATGGCCAGGCAGTGTGGGGAAACAAGCATGGATTCAGTGGAGCTGTTTCACCAGACAAGGTAAATGTGATTTCAGTACTGCATTTCTTTTAATTTATTGTGATGTTACATACATGATTGTGATGAAGTGGAACTTTTGTTCTTCAGATAGTATTTGATTTTCCCTCGGAGGTCTTGACTCATATAACCGGCTACTATGGCACGACAATGATCATGGGTCCAACAGTGGTCAGATCACTCACATTCCACACAAACAAGCGGAGATACGGACCATATGGGGATGAGTGTGGCACATATTTCTCCACCAGTTTTACTGATGGGAGGATAGTAGGATTCCATGGTAGGGAGGGATGGTACATTGATGGCATTGGCGTCCATGTTCAGGAAGGTAACTTGGTGCCACAGCGAGTTAGTAGTAGATCAATGACTGAGATGAACCCCTCTTTGCGCTACGACATGCTTGCACAATCAAGGAGTGAAACATACAATGAGGTAGCTACAATTCTTGCCTGAATCATTACATAAGTATGTGGCTGCAGAGCTAACTTGTAACCGTTTTCCAGGTTCCTTATAGCATGGTGAAAGAACCAGTTCCAATGGGGCCAGGGCCATGGGGTGGCGAAGGAGGCCGGCCATGGGATGATGGTGTCTACACTGGTGTGAAGCAAGTCTATGTGATGAGAGGCACCTTTATCGGCTCGATACAGATCGAGTACGACAGGGGTGACCAATCCGTCTGGTCTGCAAGGCACGGAACCAGTGGCCACATAACCCATAGGGTGAGTACTGAGTGCTATTATCAATCAAGTTCCTGTTGTCAAGGAATAAAATTCATGAAACATACAACAGCAATATAGGATCTGTTCATCTTTCTTCGGTGGCATGTCAAACAATAACCTCTCTCCAAATGCACTTGCAGATTAAACTGGATTACCCACACGAGGTCCTGACATGCGTATACGGCTACTACAACACCAGCAGGGAGGAAGGGCCCAGGGTTCTGAGGTCGATCACCTTCATCAGCAACCGAGGGAAGTACGGGCCGTTCGGAGAGGAGTTCGGGGCATACTTCTCGTCGGCGAAGACGGAAGGGAAGGTTGTGGGCTTCCATGGCCGGAGCGGGCAACACCTGGACGCCATTGGGGTGCACATGCAGCACTGGATGGGAGACAGGAGGCCTGCTCCCAAGTACGTGCTGTCGAAGTACCTCTTCTGATTGAGCTATGGATGAACACTTGAATTCATTTCAAACAAAGAGTGAATACTTGAATTACATGTAGTTTAGCCAATAGTCATATAGATAACAGATGGGATGGTTTCGATTTGAGCTTTGGAGGCTGTAACATTTTGGGATATGGAACAGTTTAAGCCTGCGGATGAGTCCGTTCCTTGTACTCAGGCAGGCAGGCATATACTTAATGCATGACGATTTATGAGTAAATTCAAATAAAATTCACATTTTCTGATTCTTTTGCTTGCCGTGGAGAATTGGAGACCTGTTTTCAAGACTTGTGTCATTTGTGTGATCCACTTTCTCCGAATTTGTCGTGGTCACCATATTAGCTGCACTGCATGTCTGCATCTCTGCAGATAATGTTCATGATCTGAGACCTCCCGGCCACTTCAGGACAGGCATCCAAAGTTGAATTTAGCAGGAAAGTATAATGCAGTAATGCACATGAAATGCTTTGAAATCAAGTGTTGTGCAAAACTGAAAATGAGGCAACATCAAACAAGTGGAAATGAAAATGTTTTCTTTTTTATTGAAGTGGAAATGAAGAGAATCTTCTTAGGAAAGCTAAAATGTTTAGGGTACTTTTAATTCTAGAATAAGCTGTAGCTAATCGAATCAAAAACTCCCCAAACATACCCATTATCACATATCGCAGCCGTTCATGTTCAGGAAGGTTGTCCCTTCCCTTGGTACAAACACCGGAAAAATGCCCATCCGATCTGACCGTTCGTTCCAGATCGGACGGCCAGGGACGGAGATATGGGACACCGCTCATTAGAACAAGGGCCTCAATTGTACGGTCTCATATTTTCTCTTATGATTGTGCTTATTGTCCAAAATTTAAATTTTCAACCTTAAATTTGAAATTGAGTTTAGGGTTTTTTCATCAAAGTTTATTTTTCAGTCTTTGTTTTTATATCGCTAAGAACATGTATATAAAAGTTTTATTCACATATTATTTTTTGTTTGTAAATATACCGTTTGGCCGATGGGGCCGATAATTTAGCACATCTGGGCCTGTTTAGTTGGTGAAATGAAAATTTTTAGATGTCATATCAGACGTTTGACCGGATGTCGGAAGGTGTTTTCGGACACGAATGAAAAAACTAATTTCATAACTCGCCTGAAACCGCGAGACGAATCTTTTGAGCCTAATTAATCCGTCATTAGCACATGTGGGTTACTATAGCACTTATGGCTAATCATGGTATAATTAGGCTTAAAATATTCGTCTCGTGATTTACATATAAACTGTGCAATTAGTTTTTTCTTTTTATCTATATTTAATGGTCTATATACTCTCTCCGTCCCAAAAAAAGACAAACCCTGGGTTTCCGTGTCCAACGTTTGACCGTCCGTCTTATTTGAAAAAATTATGAAACAAATTAAAAAGACAAGTCACGTATAAAGTATTATTCATGTTTTATCATCTAACAACAATCAAAGTACTAATTACAAAAAAATTTTCATATAAGACGGCCAGTCAAACGTTGGATACGGAAACCTAGTTTGTTTTTTATATGTGTCAATGATCCGATACGATGTTTTTTTTTTAATTAAACAGGCCAGAATAGAGGGGCATATTCGACCATTCGTCACCAGCTAGGATAAAGTTTTGATTCCTCTCCCAACGACAATATCTTTGGGAAGGCGAGCCATGGTAGGGAGCACATAGTCAGAACCGCAGAGCAAGTGTGTCCTGCCTCGCGTGAAAGATAAGCGGCGCTCTTCTCTGCTCGCCGAGGAGAGAGAGAAGAGAGAGAGAGAGAGAGCGAGAGATGGCGGCGGCCTCAGCGGCGGCGCAGGTGGAGGGAACGGTGATCGCGATCCACAGCCTCGACGAGTGGACCATCCAGATCGAGGAGGCCAACAGCGCCAAGAAGCTGGTAAATTCAAGCCTTGGTCTCCTCCTCTTGTTCCTTCCTCTATCTCTCTCTTTTTTTTTTTGGGCTAAGTTTTTTGAGTTTTGTGATCAATGGTGTGCGTAGTAGCTGGCCTAGGGTTTAGTTACTTGAGATTCTGCTCATGTCCAATTTTGTGATTGAGGCACCTGAGGAGAAAATTTTGCGTAATCAAAGTTGGGTTTTCCGCGTCTGGTTTTTTTTCATGAGGATGTTAGGGTTTCTCTCTTCCCCGTCCTGTGGGGATACAGATCTACTGTTCTCTGACCGTGAGAGGATAATTGCAGCATAAACAGTTTCTCATTTAAACTAACCATGGTTTTTTTAAAAAAAAAAAAGAAGAAGAAGAAGAAGAAGAATCGTAGTTATTGTGAGAGGAAAATGAACAAGTTGTTCATGTGCTCGTAGTTGGATTGGTGGAAAGTAGATGATGGTATCAGCAATGAGAAATCGTGGCGCACTTGGGTAACTCATTAATCCTTCGTTATGAGGTGTATAATGATGTTTGTTTTCCTTATGCCGGCTGATTTTGTAGACGATAGAGGACATGACTATTGCAAAATACTTGGCTTATTTCAGAATTTCAGATCGGGTGTTCACTTCGATTATAAGAAATAAATTTGAATTGTTATTTGCGATCCACCCTTATCTGTAGTGCAGTGTTTCTCCAATTGTTCCTGCAGAGGTCAAATTTGCATGATTAACTTAACCACACTAGAGCCTAAAATCATGGCATACTTTAGGAGGGTGCTGAGGTCAAATTTGCATGATTAACTTGACCACACTAGAGCCTAAAATCACGGCATACTTTAGGAGAGTGCTGATGTCAAATTTGCATGATTAACTTAACCACACTAGAGCCTGAAATCATGGCTTACTTTATGAGAGCCGTGTCATATTGCTTCAAAGATGCAGATGTTTGATAAGTGAAGTTTGTAATTTTGTATAGACTTGCAGTCCTAAGGTTGGTAATAGAGTCCAAAGGTTGGGAACTATTACAGTCACTTCATGTATATAACTATATATGTTTTTTGAGAACATTGTAGTTCTGATTGCTGTCATTTGAATTGTTGAAATGTGGAATTAGCAATACCACAAAAGTGTGTTAACCTGGTTTTCGTCATAACAGGTTGTGATTGACTTCACTGCATCATGGTGCGGACCATGCCGCATCATTGCTCCAGTTTTTGCCGATCTAGCAAAGAAGCACACAAATGCTGTTTTTCTGAAGGTTGATGTCGATGAACTGAAGGTATTGCCGTTCCCCAATTTTTATATTTTTATGAAGTACAGTAGTACGATTGCTGTGTTGGTTTTCCCCTTATCTGGCTTTATCCTAATGAAGATTTATATAACAAACAGCCTATTGCTGAGCAATTCAGTGTTGAGGCTATGCCAACATTCCTGTTTATGAAGGAGGGAGATGTTAAAGACAGGGTTGTCGGTGCTATGAAGGATGAACTGGCGAGCAAGCTTGAGCTACATATGGCCATGTAGTGTTATAGTGGATTAGTACTGATCTCCTAAATAAAACGGGCCTTCAGGCTCTGAAAGGATTAGTGCCTCTGTCTGTGGTGGTTTTCATATGCTTCTAGTATCAAGCATTGTTCTTACCGTTGTCTAGTTCATGGATAATGCCTTGTTTGATCCAAGTTTGTGCCTTGAGTATTTCCAACAAAATAATATAACCTGTGTATTGCATATGATGGTTTTCTTTCAGGTGAGATGTCAGAATGTTGGATCCTTGAGAGTTGTTTAGCTTTCATCATGATTAGTGAAGAAAGTTATTTTGCACATCACCATTGTAGTAATGTGGCAAACCTTGTTAACTTGTGAAAAACAAAAACTGAGAGTAATTCAGATGGAGTCTCATTTAAATTGTTTCGGTAACAAGAGTAGCTCATGTCATCCTCAACCATCTCAAGCCACTAAACCAGTACTCCATTACTGGGTGGTCCAACCCTATAAGATCGTGACTGTAATTTGCACAATTGATTATTTGTGTTAATTTTGAAACCAATCTTCTCTGGTTAAAATTTACTATTTGCAGTCTTGCTTCTTTGTCTGGTCACCTCCATCCCATGCATACGGTATGTAGTATGGGGCATATCCTTTTCTTCACTGGGTGCCGTTTCACTGGTCATTTGGTCGGCAGTCTTGAAGCTGCTCCTCACTGATCCAGGCGTAAAGATAAGCTGATCTGATTGATATCTGCCAAAACTCACAGACAGAAGAAAGGTTTTAGTTCTACCAAGTACTGTACTAGTAGTTTTGTGCAGCCATGAGAGATTCTTGTCTTCCATGGAGTGCCACCGCCAAGAAGCAGCTACCTTGCATCCTACTCCACATCCCATTTTTGTTCTTGCTTCAATCCCTATCTCATCACCTTCTCGCATGGATCAAATTCGATAAGAAATGGAGTAATCAAGATCAGTGAAAGCTAGGGGGGAGCTTGAGCTTCTTCCCTGGCCGGCAGGCAATGGCGCCGGCGCGCGGGTTTGTCGAGAGGCTGAGCACGGTGGAAGGGCGGCTGCTGCGGCTGGAGGTGGTCGTCCTCGTCAGCGCCGTCATTCTCGCGGCGCTGGTGCTGTACGGCGCCACCCGCCGCCGGAGCAGCGACAAGCTCCTCCGCGGCGTGATGTGGATGGCCTACTCGGTGTCCTACGTGGTGGTGTCCTACGCCGTGGGGCTGATCCAGGACGGGCCGTTCCGCGGCGAGACGTTCGTGCTGTGGGCGGCGGCGCTGCTGCTGATCCAGGCGAGCGCGTACGCGGCGCCGGTGCACAGCCGCCGCGAGTTCAGCCAGCGGAAGAAGCTGCTGCTGCAGCACGTCCTCCAGACCGCGCTCGTGCTCTGGCTCATCGCCAACGCCACCGGCCGGAACGCCAGCTACCGGGCCGCGATCTGGGCGTTCTGGTGCCTCAACGTCCTCAAGACGGTGGCCAAGATCGTCGAGATGATCAAGGCCAGCATCCCCGACCAGTCCGTCAAGGTCATCGCCGACTACATGGACGTCGAGGAGTCGCTCGCCGCCGCCGCCGCCGAGCCGCCGGACCCGACGACGATGATGGGTTACAGGTACATCTTCCACGGCGAGGACACCATGGTGCCGGTGAGCCACGAGGGCGGCCGCGTCGCCCGCGACGACATGATGAGGCAGAGCGACGGCAAGTCGGTGGTCACCATCGACCGTGTCTACCGGTGGATCGACGACGAACCGGGTTACAGCGGCGTGGAGAAGGACATGGCGAGGGACTTCTGCCTCGCGTTCGCGCTGTTCAAGCTGCTGAAGCGGCGGTTCTACGGCTTCGTCCCGGCGGAGGCCGGCTCGCCGAGGGCGCGGGACCTCGTCTGCGGCGGCCTCATCCGGCCGGCCGTCACGGGGCCCGACGCCGCGTTCCGCGTCGTCGAGGCGGAGCTCGCGTTCCTCTACGACGAGTTCTACACCCGCAACGTCGTGCTCGTCGGCGCCCGGACCTACGTCTGCATCGCCGCCGCCGTGGCCGGGATCACCATGTGGACGGCGTTCTTCGGCACGCTCGGCCCGGGCTACCACCGCCTCCGCGTCGGCGTGCGCGGCCTCGACCGCTCCGTCACGGTGCTGATCGTCGTGATCACCGCCGGCCTCGAGCTCTGCCAGGCGGTGGCCGGCTTCTCCAGCAACTGGAGGTACGTCAAGACGGTGTACCGCTGCGTGCGCGACGACCAGCCGTGGACGAACAGGCGGCGCGGCCACCTCTGGTGGAAGGAGAGCATCACGCCGCCGGCGACGAGGTACTGGGACGACAAGGTCGGCCAGTACGTGCTCCTCAAGCGGTTCGGCCACCGGCCATGGAACATCCTGTCGTGGCTGACGCTCTACCTGGTGGAGCCGCGGCGGCAGGGGCAGAAGCGCGGCCGGAGGAAGCGCCTGCCGCAGGAGGTCCGGCGAGCGGTGCTGGTGTCGCTCAAGGCGAGCCACGGACACCTCACCAATGGCGTCTCCACGCTGCGGAGGCACGGCCTGACGCCGCAGCTGGAGTGGGCGTGCGCGTTCCCCAAGCTCACCGACCAGATCCTGGTGTGGCACGTCGTCACCACCCGCTTCGACTGGACGAGCCGCGGCGGCGGCCATGGCCGGAGCCGCCGCGACAACGGCGGCGACGTGAACAGGGTGGTGGCGACGAAGCTGTCGAACTACTACTGCGCCTACCTGGTGGCGTTCGTGCCGGAGATGCTGCCGGACCCGAGCTACAACGCGGAGCAGATGTTCGACACGGCGGTGCAGCAGGCGAGGGACCACCTCGGCGGCTGCAGGACGGAGAGCGGCGTGCTCCAGAGGCTGCAGGAGATCGAGGAAGAGGAGCGGCGCGGCGCCGTGCGCGAGAGGGCGGGCAGCGCCACCGTCATCGAGAAGGCGGCGCTGCTCGGCGGGCAGCTCAGGGCGGCGGTGGGCGGCGAGGCGCGGCGGTGGCAGGTGCTGGCCGAGTTCTGGGCGGAGTTCATCCTGTTCCTCGCGCCGTCGGACAACGTGGACATCCACGCCGAGATGCTCGGCGCCGGCGGCGAGTTCATGACGCAGCTGTGGGCGCTGCTCTCCCACGCCGGCGTCCTGGAACGGCCGGCCGGCGCCGCGACGCCGTCGGCGCCGGCAGTGTGATCCGATTGATCGACGGTTATGTTCGAGATCGTGCAAGCTAGATAGGGGATGCAAATTTAGTTGCTCCATCCATGAATTCATTTTATATTTTGAAACATCATTGAACGATTTATTAGTTTGGAACAAAGCGTCTGAAAGGAAAATTTTTCTGGCTTATAAGCCAAAAAAAAAAAAGACTTCTGCAATAAAAAGAATTAAGACTCTCTTTAGATGGGACTAAAAAACTTTTAAGTTCCTATCACATCGAATGTTTGGATACTAATTATAAATATAAACATAGACTATTAATAAAATCTATCCATAATCTTGGACTAATTCGCGAGACGAATCTATTGAGCCTAATTAAATCCATGATTAACCTATGTGATGCTACAGTATACATTCTCTAATTATGGATTGGTTAGGCTTAAAAAATTTGTCTCGCAAATTAGAGTTTTGTAAGTAGTCTATATTTAATACTCTAAATTAGTGTCTAAATATAGAGACTAAAGTTAAGTCCCTGGATACAAACACCACCTAAGATATGACCTCTACAATTTTATTCTTAGCGATTCAAAAACTAGAGCTAGATATTAAAAACAGAAAACATAATTTAAATTATAAATTCAAAACTGGTTACGGCTTAACAAGCATGATCATATAAATATTATTTCAAACACTACCAAATAATAATTCTGTGAATAATTTGTTTCAAATGCTACCTTATTACTTCCGTCATATTGCTCGATAATGTAGCAGATTGGTCGTTTGAATTGTTGTTGTCCATTCGCCTTTGACTTGAATAGTTCAGTGTACTAAAAAAATGTGCCTAATTCTTTTTTCGTACAAGACCATCCAAAAGCTTGAAATGCAGCGGCAAGCAAAACCAAAAGCAAATAAAAAGATGAAATAAAAGTAAAACAGGCAACCTAGTTCAAAAAGGAAACTGTTCCTACTTTATATAGTTTTTTTTCAAAGACTAGCTAAATGTATGTGCTTCGCTACGGATAGATAAAAGGATAAATTTCTTAATATTGCCTAAATAAAAAGTAACATATTTTCATGAAAAGTATATATTACCCGCCTTTTTCTATAGAGAATACCCCTTAATTTAATTTTAAATGTGGTTATCCACTTAGATTTAGTTGTTATGTGATATTAAAATGTTTAAGGGGTAATATGTAAAATCTACAATAGGAGTGGGTGGGGAGTCTTTTTAAGGAGTATAGATGTCATTGCAGATATAAGTGGAAGTTCTCAATTCTCATCTAGAAATATTGGGTGGCTAAAAGCAAGTTTATTTGTTTTTTGAATAGGAGAAAAACTAAGTTTATCCGATAACGAGACTTATAAATTATAGTACCTCCATTTTTTAATAGATGACGACGTTGACTTTTTCTTACATGTTTGACCATTCGTCTTATTCAAAAATTTTATGCAAATGTATAAGATATAAATCACACTTAAAGTAATATGAGTGATAAAAAAAACTCATAACAAAATAAATTATAATTACGTAAATTTTTTGAATAAGACGAATGGTTAAACATGTGAGAAAAAAGTCAACGGCGTCATCTATTAAAAAACGGAGGGAGTACTAATTAGGCAAAGATGCAAAATAAGGCAATCCAGTGCTCAAAACTCATACCCAACAAATATTTCATAGAACTATTGGGGAATATGGCCACTTTCTAGTTGTACACCTATTATTGCCTAAGCATTTGATTGATAATACAGGATTAATGGACAATCTTTTTAAGTACATAAGTAATGATGGACACACAGTGCTACCAATCCCTTTGGCGCTTGTACTTCAACTATCTATCATGACACATACCTATTTACAAGTGATTGAAGAAAAGTAGAAACGCAACATCTCTAGCTCTCTGCATATGTATGGATTAAATTGTTCTTAGCGTTAGCACGGACTAAGTTCAGCATCTAAAAAAAATGCACAGCTTAATGGTGAAATTATGGAGTAGTGTTCATGTAAACATAATATTGTGATTATTTTGATAAACACGAAAAATAGTTCGAATAAAATACATGACTAGGTTGGTATGACAATCACATACACATAGTTGCAATGAAAAACAACCCACATCTACGATGTTAGCGGTGCCATCGATTGTGAGCGACTAGTATCAGTTTCTAGTGACCTATCACTTTCTTTCAAACATCGATACAATTGGTAGTATAGATGCAACAGCAGAGCCCAAGTAGCCGCCTGACTTGTGTACGAGAGATGCATCCACTTCCACCTGAAAATCATGGCAAACACACTACGGATATAGAAGGACAAAACAAATAATTATTCATAATAAGCGGCTCACATACCCTTCGCCGTCATCCGGTTTAAGCCCTATTTAGGAGAGCTTCTAGCATCTACAATTTTTTTCCAGAATCTCCAATTCCTCCAACGGTATATATTCTCACTAAGATTCTGAGAATCTATAGCTATAGAAGACAAAATAAAACTAGAAGTCAGAGGCTTGAAAACCCAGCCTATACGAATTCTCGACTTCTCGTAAGCTAACTACTAACTAGTTGCTCAGCAGAATCTTAAGCTTCTTAAACAGGCTTCAAGTATCTCACGGCGCGACACAGGTACAGCGGCAGTGCACCAGGTAAAATAAAAAGGGGGAAAAGGGAAGAAAGTCCACGAACCAAAGAACGCAAACCTCACGTTCCTCGTCACTCCCGTCATCGTCCATAGCCGCGCTACCGACCGACCGACTCTATTTCCGGTTTTTTCCTCGCTTCCCCCCAGCCCCCCACCCGCATCCATCCACACCACCCGCACGCGCACCCGCACCCGCAGGAAGGACGGGGACGCGGATCAGACCGACCGTGCCAAACGCCAACGCCATACACCTGACCTCACACTCGCACCGCACCGCACCACCTCCTCACCGAGCCTTGTTTTTTTTTTCCTCGCTTCTCTTTCCTCTCCTTTCCGTCGCGCTGCTCGCTGCCTACAAATCGCAATTCCCCAATCCAAACATATTCCCTTCCCTTCCCTTCCCGTCCCCTCCTCCTCCTCCATCTCCAACCCCCCGCCGCCGCCGTCGCCGCGGCACACTCCCCGGGACCAGCAGCGGCCGCCGCCAACGCCGCGGGGGCAGGTAAAAAAGCGCGCGAGACGCCCGCCCCTTCCCGCTGACCTAGATCGGGAGGGTTTACTCGGGCGCCCGGGTCGTTCGTGTATGGGGCGTGGGCGGTGGGGGATTAGGGTTTCGGGGTCGGGGGGTCGGGAAGGTGTCTGATCGGATGATGCGTGGCTCTGTTCTCCTTCTGGGGTGCGGGGTTAGAGCTAGGGCTGTCGCGACGATTTATTTTATTTTATTTTAGTTGAATTTGACCGGAATTTCCACGAATTGGATGGGTTTGTATTGGTTGGATTGTGGTAGGAGTGTTTTTATAGGGGGGTTGGGAGTAGGGGGGTAGGGTTTGATAATGGTTTTGGAGTGATATAATATATTTGATTCCTGTTAGGGTCTTCTCCCGGGAGATTTCCCGGCGCGGATTCTGTTAGCATTTAAGTGTGCGCGTGTTGTCGTTCATGCATGCAGCTGCGGATAAGGTTGCTTGAAGCAGTGGAAGATTTCCTGGATGGCTTGTGCTGCAGCAACTGATGATTCTGCTGCGAGCACGGCTGGGATGAGGGACGAGGATCGTAGCCTGTCTGGCGAGTCGTTGTCTGAGTGGCGGTCCTGCGAGCAGGTGGAGAGCGAGAGCCCTTCGACGTCCCCGCCCTTTTGGGACACTGACGGTGATGACGATGATCCTGGTGAGTAAATGCACTTGCTTTGCGTTACGCATGTTACTAATGATTAAATTATTTGGTCCGTGTCGTTGCAACACCATTTGAGCTTAACATGATTGGTTCAGACTTGGAGGAAATAGCACAAATTCTCGAGTAATTAGTTGATGTAACACCTGTATGCACAATGCGACTTGTTCAGTTGCAAGTGTGAGGGTCATCTACCTTGCAGCTGCCAGCCCAGACTTCACAAAAGATCTCGATCAGAAACTGGAAACGGTCCTCGTTGCAGAGTAGCTTCAGAGTCCAGAAGACAGTAAACACGTGTGCTCTCATAAATGAGACAGTTTTGTAGCCTTAATGCATAGCGTCCAGTCAGGTCATTTATGGAAATCCATGAATTGCCAACTGAAGGCGCTGCTGGTTAGCACCCTCCATTTAACAATTTTAATCCAGCTACTTTGTACTCAAGTGTGCGCTGACCGGAGAAGCAGACAATTTAAGAAATAATTAATGAGGGCAATACTTACCCCATACGTTGCTACCTCCATCCCCGGAACATAATTAACGAGGGCAATACTTAAATATACAATCTTATTTCATCCAGAATTCCCGGAACATTCTGTTTCTTCGAAAAGAAACATAATACAGTCAATAATCCTATTTCATCTGTTATTCTGTTCATGTTCGCATTTAAATTCTGGCTGGAATTTGCGCTTCTAAGGATTTAGGTACCTTTGCTTCAACCTGAATAGCAGGAGAATCGCATGCTGCAAACCAACATTTCTAATTGCACAGAACCTCAGTTCTTGTATTAATCTTGCGAATGACTACTACACAGCTAGGAGGCAACCTGCAATATAGAGAATTGTGATATGCAGACAATCATGATTCTTGTAATGCTCCTTTATCATATCTTCGTACCTGTTTTTCTATATTTTTAACTCGCACCAAAATATGTTTGCAAACAATGGCTAGATAAATGTTGTGTATACTCCAATATGTACAAAAAAGATAGCTGTATGCCTGCCAGTACATTTTTAATTGAAATTAATCAATCTACACTGGTATGGTCCATGGATCCAGTGCCAAATGTTTCATACCAATAGGCAAAACGGAATATCCACTTGAAAAGTATTGACAGGTATGCCTAATACCATGCTTAATATGTGTTTTTTTTTTCAAAAACAGATTTGGGATGTAGAGGGGGACATATTCTATAGCCATGCACAAATTTTAAGACCAAACTTGATCATGACATGTTTAGGTTTGAAATTGACAAGCAGCAAAAGTGAACGATAATAAGCATTAAGAAGTCCTGCAAAATTTATCTATTATCTAAAAATCTTCAAATGCAATTGAATTATGTCTTGATATATTGCATGGATATAGAAATATGCTTCTCCCCGTTTCTTTTACATAATGATTGGAAGCATCCATGCATAAGAAGTAGGGAGGTAGTTCCTCGGGGAGTGGACACATTCAGGATATGTTCACTCAACCTCTTTCACTGCTTGCAATGACTACCATTGATTTCATCAAAGAAAATGGACTCATGTAGTAAAATGGAGCAACTATTTCACAATCAAGAGCTCAATCAAAGATACATTGTTTCTGCAGTTCATGTGTGTTTTTGGTTACTAATGTGTTTGAGACTAGAGAGTAATGATTGGTCAATTAGTCAGTGCAATAATATCCAGGGTGGTTTCTTGTTAGGATTTCTATACCATTACCACAATTGAAAACGCTCCTTGCTCTAAGCATTATGTGCGTATGATAATGGATGGTGTAAAGCATGAGCTCTTGCTTTTGGAAATCTATGGCAGATCTTATCAATGTCTTACAAGTGTGCATAACTTTATCCTAATTTCTATCACTAAGAAGAAAAAAAAAGTGATGTCATCATATCATACCCACTATAGTAGAGATGGCAGCTGATTTAAGACATTTATGATTGAACTGAGACCACACGTGTATTAGAGCTTGATATGTTGCATAGAAATGAAGCTGTTTGACAAAAATTCAGCTTGTGAAGAATTAATATCTTGTCATGTTGTTTTATAGTATATGCTGAGGGTATCCATGTGTACCTAGTTGACTTCATTTGAAAGTTCTTTTTTCCAAATTATGTTTGATTTTACCTTGTCGTTCTGATGATTACTTAGTGCTGGCTTATTTGGAGGGTAATAAAGAGACATCATGTGATAAATACTTGGCTGAATCTTGTGTATATGATCTTGTGAGTTGTGATAATCCATTATTTCTTTTCTTTCCATTCTGCCTTCATCATCTTGACTTTCCTCTACAAACTCAAATTTTGAATTAATATTTTCTCTATCTATACAAGGAATCCAGATTCATTTACCATCTCTTTTCACGCTACTTCACAATGTTATTTGGTGCCTCATTTTCATTGATGCAGTTTATGTTTTGTGTACAGTACTTCCTCCGTTTCATATTATAAGACTTTCTAGCTTTGCCCACATTCATATATATGTTAATGAATCTAGACATATATATGTGTCAAGATTCATTAACATCTATATGAATGTGGGCAATGCTAGAAAGTCTTATAACTTGAAACGGAGGTAGTAGTAAATATGATTTGGGCATTTAAATTGGTGACATGCTTGCTGTGCTGCTCTCACCTGAATTACGTTCATGCTAGTGTCAACGTTTGCTATTGCTGCATGTATAAGTTTAACTCTCTTTCCTGGTTCAAGTCCCAAGTCCTGACATGTCTGTTTTCGAACTACTTTAGTATTTATAGAGCAAAATGCTCTTTTTTTTTCCTTTAGAAGTTCTTTTTTCTTTCCCTATTTTAACCTCATCTCTGAACTACCGTTACAGGTCCCAAACCTTCAGATTTATTTGGGCGGTATACTTGGAGAATTGAAAATTTTTCAAAGGAGAAGAAGAGAGAAATGAAAAGCGAGCCATTTGAAGCTGGTGGTTACAAATGGTAAAAGGCTTGGTGACAATTGCTATGCATGATTTGCCAATGCTTTGCAATTTACCTCCTATGCTATCCTTTTGTCTCCCAAGTTAAAATTCTGCATGATAGTTTTTTCTTGAATAACCTTTATCCTGTAGATATTAGTACTTTTTTGCAAATATGCCTTTTTTTTCCCTCTTATGTTGGTGCCTAGAGAATGGTATTGTCAATTTTCATCTCACCATGTTTCCTTTCCGTGCAATGCAACCATATACAAACACCGCATAATTCTGTCATACATGCAATTTTTTGACATAATGTTTGTTACCTAGGAAATGTAGACTTGCACGATTTGGGGCATTATAAAATTGTTTTCTGTGGAAAAAAAACTCTTTAACAAGATTTGGATAATGATGCTGCTTTCTTTGTCCTATGTTCGCCGACACAATATTGTGAACTGTTATGTTTACTTTTTTTTATTGCAGTATTTCATTTAGATGATTATTATTGGGTTTGAACACTGTTATCTCTGCTTTAGCTATTATGTAAAAAGAAAAAGAAAAAAAGAAACAACTGTAAACATAGCAGCATATCTGGTGAACATGTGATATTTATTTCGGGGTTTGGCTTACATGACCACCAAATATTGTTTGCTTCAGGAATCTTTGCTGAGGGCCATAGGAACAAATCTAAGAGCTTCTTGTCTCTTTCCAGTTTAAATTTGTTATTTATATATGCCTATTTACTTATTCCTTTCTTTCTTTGTCTACTTGCTATTTTACAGGTATATTCTTGTATACCCTCAAGGATGTGATGTCTCCAACCACCTATCACTTTTTCTCTGTGTTGCTAATCATGACAAACTTCTCCCAGGTTTGGTTTTTGTAGTCTTTGCTGCTATCTAATGGTGCACCATGGACTTGTTATCTCATATTAGTAATACACTTTCAGGGTGGAGTCATTTTGCGCAGTTCACTATAGCTGTAGGCAATATAGATCCTAAGAAAGTAAAATACTCCGGTGAGCGGAATTTGGCTTGTTCTCTTCCCCTAGGAAGCTACCATTCTTATCTTCTTGAGCTTCAGGTCTTAAGTAAATTTTGTAGATACTTTGCATAAGTTCTGGAAGAAGGAGCATGATTGGGGATGGAAAAAATTTATGGAGTTGTCGAAGATTCAGGATGGTTTTCTTGTTGATGATGTTCTTGAAATCATAGCTCAAGTTCAAGTTATCAGGTAGCTAATCTGTCAGTGCGAACAATTGGTAGCTAATCTTTGTATCATGGTGCTTCCAATTCGTGTCTACTTAATCTATTAGGCTGGTTCATTTGAGCATGTCTGTCTTTATTGCTTCATATCCTAATCACATGAACAATATTTTTGAATTTTCTACAGGTAGTCTGCCAATTTATCTGAAAGCATTGTTTCTTTATTCAATTGCATTCCTTTTGATTCTACTGTGATGTTCCCATGGTGGGAATTTATTTAATCTGTTATTCTGTTCCAGTTTCTCATTCTTTTGCTCTAATTTCCTAGCATTTTGTAGCTCATACGGACCAGCAAGACCGCTTGTATACATTAGATAGTTTGCCTACTTCTGTTTCTTGTTGATATGAATTGACTACGAACTATCATGTAACATCATAATGCTGTATTTAATATGTAAGGGAGAAGGTGGACAAACCATTTCGTTGCCTCGATCGTCCTTATCGAAGAGAATTGCTTCGTGTTTATACAACAAACATCGAGTCAATATACCGCCGTTTTGTTGAGGAACGAAGAAATAAACTTAGCAAGCTGATTGAGGACAAAATGAGATGGTCCAGGTTTGACTAGTAGCTATTCCAGTATAATATGCTGCAATAAAAAGCAAACTATTTTTTTCTTTAATTACTACCTATTGAAATGAGATCTTTATTGGATTTTCAGTTTTTGTGCTTTCTGGTCAGCAATTGACCCAAGTACTAGGCATCGGATGTCTAGAGAGAAGACTGATGTCATATTAAAAGTATTAGTGAAGCATTTTTTTGTGGAGAAAGAGGTTACTTCAACATTAGTGATGGATTCTCTGTATACGGGCCTGAAGGCGCTTGAATACCAGAGCAACGGCAAGAAAGGGAGAACAATAGCTGATTTGGATGAACTGCCTGCACCCATGATCCATGTTGACATGGACATGTTTGTTTTGGCCAGTGATGTTATAGATTTGCTTGAGAGAGCAGCCTTAGAACCCCTGCCTTGTCAACCTGTGTCTCCAAAGGACGACAAGTGTTCCCAGAGTCGCATGAAGGTAGGGATTGCTTTGATGATTGAAGCATGATTTTTTTCCTGTTTAATAATCTCAGTATAAATCTTTATGCTCCTAGATATATTCTACTGGGAATACTTTTTGTTGTGAGTTTCTTGTATTGTATCTGTACATAGTTGTTTGGTGATCAGTTTATTACAGAGTAGAGGTTTTTCTACTGGATTTGCAGTCTCTCTAACTATTCTCACTGTCGTAGGATGGTGCTTCTGGTGAGGTTAACAAAATTTCCATGGAGCGCGAGGAAAGACGCCTAACTGAGCTTGGTCGGAAGATACTTGAAACATTTGTGCTATCTCATATATTCAGGTAAAAAAGATTTATTTAGGCTGATTTTCTTTTGGTTACCGATGTAGTGTTGGCCAGTATCGATAGTGGGTCCCTAGGCTTTGTGGGTGGTTTACGTTGAGCCTTGGGCATTTGAATGGAATTATTTGACCTCTAAAATTCGAAGATTTCTCTGACAGACAGAAACTACCAAAATTTTAGAAAGCTGTGTGTCCCAATTTTGCATTAAACTAATGCATATACGTTTTTCTAACTTAAAACAGAATAAATTTAGACAAATTACAGTCATCTCTTGTTAGCTACCTAATAGTCCTCATCCGTGCTCTTTATTTGTCAGTGGAATTGAAGTTGCGTACCAAGAAGCTGTTGCTTTGAAGAGGCAAGAAGAGTTAATTCGAGAGGAGGAGGAGGAGGCATGGCTTCTTGGAAATGAGATGAAGGGGAAGCGTGGGGGTGGTGCTAATGAAAAAGATAAGCGTGCAAAGAAGAAACAGGTCATATTCTTTATAGACCTTAGTTTATTATATTGAGTATCATATTGGCTCTTCTATGTGCCTCAATAGTGAAGCAGAACTATAGCTAGAAGCTTCTTAAGCGATTATCGTACCCAATAGTTATTGAACTTAAATTGCTTAGTGATTTTTGTAGTCAGGATTTACAATTTTTTTTTGTGATTTAATTTAATTAGGTTATGCATCATAAAAGAAAAGCTTTAATCCTATATTTTGCAGTTTCATTAGGGTAGATTTTCCACATTTCCATCCTTCCCTATTCTACTGCCAAGTTGTGGTGAGCAATTTTCCATGTAGTTGATGCTTAGAACCAGCCTCTAGGATGTTTTATTTGGTCAAATTGCATCTGCTTTCTCCTGGATGCTGTTTAGAAACTTTCTGATTTTACGTATTCTCTGATATTTTTTTTGAAGTTGATAGAAATTAAAAACACATGTTGAGTTGTACTGCACTTGGCCAGGGTCCAGCGCAACCTTTCATAAAACTGTCCAAACTGGACCGATACTTGACCAGGGTCCAGCGTAGCCTATAAGGCGTCCACTCTTGGTCATCTCAATTTACTCACGAACTATATTCTTTATAGTTTCTTCTATCATGGATTCGTGGTTCCATATTACTATTTCTGCACTAGCATATTTTTGTTGCAAGCTTAATGCCACGTGCTAGGATAATTTGGGATGAAACGGGGTGAAGGGGAATAGATTGGACCATAATAGAGGAAAAAACAGGGAATGGCCCTGAACCTAAACGGCACGATGCTCTCCATTGCACCGAGAAGGCAGGGCCGATGGGCACTAAGATAAATCTTGATCTAATGCCTAATTGACTTGAGATAGGATCCTTCCTTATATAGATGGAGGACTCCTTAACCTAATCCTAACAGACCGCGACTCTATCCAACTGAGCTACATACTTATCATGAGGGGTGTGGATATCGTTTCCATTGGGCCTAGGACTCCCGGCCCAAAGCCCATGACACTTAATATATAATTATTGGCTTTTATTATTCTCTGATTTTA
The DNA here is from genome assembly GCA_000338895.3 of Oryza meridionalis. Classification (NCBI taxonomy): domain Eukaryota; kingdom Viridiplantae; phylum Streptophyta; class Magnoliopsida; order Poales; family Poaceae; genus Oryza; species Oryza meridionalis. The sequence goes on from CM002528.2 coordinate 25,428,588, forward strand.
CTGCTGTTGTGCGACCCTAGCATCTGGTTTCCCTTGTGACATTCCAAATGAAAAATGTTATTAGCTCCTAGTCCTGAGTAACATTGAATTATCTTCTGAAGTCTTGTGCTAGTGCCATTCTTGAAGAACCGCTCTCATTCTGGGGTTGAAAATATATTTGGGTGAACATTTATTAGTTTGGATTGCTCAGGTACAACTGATGTTAAGTTTTATGGTTTTGATGACCTCAACCTACTTTATTTAGGGTCACTACATAGCTTCATTTCATCATTTGTCAGTTGTGTTCTATTCTATAATTTTATATGCATTTTGATCCTTAGCTATCCTTAATAGTTTGATGTGATGTTTCTTTCTCTTGTATGATCTTGTTTTTTTCCACTAATGCTGAATCATTCTTTTTCAGGCCAAACAAAAGAAGAACAATCGTAAGGTTAAAGACAAGGAAAGAGACGAAAAATTTGAAGCAAAGATTCTGGAAAGACTTCATGATGAAACTGCGATTGACGATAGTGATGGTTTATCGTCAAAGCAGGCAGAAGAAGTGACAACAAAGGTTGAAACCTTGGAAGAAGGTGCTTCAGATAGGCAAGGTGATCTAGATAGTTCAGAAATGGTTCACCGACCAGACTCAGGTGATAAGTATCCTAGACAAATGAATGGACTGAGTGATGTTACTGGCAATGCACAAAAGGTAAAGAAGGCCTCCTCTATGGAGGCTAACTCACCAGTCTTTTTGGCTGATTCTGTTGTTGCAAGCGGCACTCATAGCAAAGGAAATAATTTGTCAGACAGTAAAAACCGCATGACACCAAATAGGTAGGTGAACTCTAGTTTCTAAGGCTTGCATTGTGTTGCTAGTAAAATTGGCATCTGCTCTAACTGGAACTATCCTGCAGGGGGAAAAATCAGCGTAACAAGGGCATAAGCATTATCAGCTTTTCTGAGGAAGGTGAGGGTATTCCCTCGAGTTCTACTGGTGGTTCGGCTCGTTGTAGTTCTAGTTGTGGCACATCTGCAAAGTTGGACCAAGATACCGTTCTACTCACCTTGAAGGATAAACTCCGTAAGCTGGGGCAACGTCTGCATGAGGTGATACATCTGAAAAAAATAACTGCCTTTGTTTTGTTGTGATATGTGAAGTCCAGCTGCTCTATTTTGGTCATATGCATGGCCTTCCACGGATTATATTATGAGTATTGGTTTGAAATGGGATGAGCGTCACATATGTTGATTGTATGGAATATTTGTTTTTGACCCATTACTCTTGTGCAATTCATATTTAAAATTTATTACAAAAGGTAAACAATATTAGTATGTCTTCCATATTTCACGCCTACGGCTAATGACTAAGAGTCTATATGAATTTTAATCTCAATTTTTTCGTCAGACTAAACAGCTCTTCCATTTTGTTTTTTGTTAATGGATATAACTTGCTTTAATCTGTGTGTTTCAGAAAAATATTGAGGGGCGAAAACTTCTCCAAGCTCATTTTGAAGCCATGGAAGCAAAGACGAATGGTTCATCTCCCTCATCCAGTCCTTTGGAGGAAACACCTGATGTTGTGAAGAGCCCTGAGCAGTCTGCAGAAGGTACAACAGATGCAAAAGCTAATGGAACACCAAATAAGGATGAACCCGTGACAAATTGTGTGGCAGAGGAATCTGTTTCAGTCATGCCAGGCACAAAGAGTACTGAAGCTTTATCTGGTATGGCCCTTGCCAAAACAAAAGTTGAGCCAGTTTCAAATAAAGATCATGTTCCAAAACCAACATTGCAAGCCAATAGAGCATCTGCTAATTGCTCGAAATCAACTCCAGTTGATATGGAGAAAGATGTTCCTCTTCCTTCAAGATCGCCACAAATTAATAAACCTGCTCCAGTTCCTCCAAAATCTCCACAAGTTGGTAATGCTACTCCAGTTCCTCCAAAATCTCCACCAATTGAAAAAGCTTGTCCAGTTCCCCCAAAATCACCACCAAGTGCTAAAGATACATCCCTTCCTTCAGTGAGATCACTTCAAATTGATAAACCCGTCCCAGTCCCTCCAAGATTACCACAAGTTGATAAAGCTGCTTCACTTTCTTCAGAATTGCCACAAACTTCTACCACTTCTAATTCTGAAGCTCAAGAAGAGACTACTGCCATAAGGGTCGCATCTCCCTCAGTTTCTGATGTTACTGTCACAGCATCAAGACCTTCGAGTGCCCCTGTGTTCCCTGCCCCAAGATCAACTGTACCAGCTACACAAGTACAAGTTTCCACATTGCTTTCACGCTCAATGAGTGAAGCAACTCGAAGATCAGGAAATGATCCTTCCCCTTCTGCACCAGCTTACATTCCGCAAACCTACCGTAATGCTATCATAGGTAAGCATGGGCGGGGTACAACCTCAACAACTACTGCATATCAGTCGACCTCTCTGGGCCAAGGTACTGCCCTTTCACAGCCATTGTCGACATATACACCAACTATGTCATTGACGATGCCTCCTGCTGGAAGGAACGATCAGTTTTCTGGTAGGCATGGATTGGAGTCTGGGTTGGGAAAGCCAGAAGCACGTGATAGCTGGCAACCATGGAATGCTAACAGGCATGTTGACAAACATCTCTGGAGGGATGACTCGACATACCAACAAACAACCAACGGTCATGCATATCCGCAACCTTGGAAGGATGTTAATTTTCTTCAAGCAAGGGGCACAGAAACAGAAATACCCAGCAGGTTTGGAGGATCGCAACTACCTAGGCAGTTCCAAGCTGAGACTCATGTGGATTATCTCTTGCAACAACCACAGGGGGCAGTGGCAGAAGAATTTCCGCACCTTGACATCATAAACGATTTGCTTGAGGAGGAACAGAGCAATGGCAGTATGCCAGAGTCCATTGGTCATGATTACCATACATTTGGTCTGCCGTTGCCGTTTTTGTTAAGAGGCAATTTGGCAGATCAGGAAATGGCTTCTGCTAGCAGTCCTGGGCGGTTTAATTTGACTGAGCCATATTACGACGAGGGATACTCAAGGGCCTATGACATGAGTGCTTTCCAGGGGACAAGGGAAAGGCAATTTCCCTCCTTGGATGCCTATTCTAATGGCCTGTCTGACATGAGTCCATCAAAGCCTTGGCTGAATGGCTCTCCTAATCCATCGATGAATCATGCAGTTGGCACAAATGGATACCCCCAGCAAATACCGGACTACACCACCAATTTGGCTAGTGAGTTGAATGGAGCCTCTCTATACCATCGCCGCTACGCCAACGGTCGCTGGTAACGTGATGTCGCCTGTATACAGTCTTGCAATCAAAAAAAAATAATGCTTGTTACCTGTAATAGATGTTCAGTCTGGGTCTGAGCCGTGTCATGGCCTGTAATTCCAAACTTTTAATTCCAAAAGGGCAAAGGGTTACATTCTGTAAAGCGTTCGCCGTGTTTAGGCTGGTTAATGCTAAGTCGAGTGCTTTTCTGATCAACTGTGTCTCGTCTTCCTAATGGTCTTTTGAGAAGAAATACTGGGAACCGTGTCAACAACGGGGTCACCCGGTTTGACGAGTCCCGTCCAAAAGGTGGTGCAGAGTGGTTTGGTTTTTGGCCCTTTTAGGTCAATCTCGCCCCAGGTGCCATCGACCTACTACCAAATCCGTATTACCGATCTCGATATTGGTCCAGTCTACCCCATGTTCACGTACTTTGAGTCTTTGACCTGACTCCTGAGTATAGTGGGCAACAAACATTAGACCTGCTACTGCATAGCAGTAGGTATACGCAACTCCATTCCAGTACTTGGTTCTCAGCAAAATTCTACCAGTCGTAAAACAAAACGCAAACGTCCATTTACATTTCCATCATACTGGTTCTGCAAGTAAGCTCGCTATCAGGGCAATCAGCGATGCTGACCACTACTTTGTTTTTCTCTCTGTTCCAATTCTTAGCCGTTGCACTGGTGCTATTGTGCTAATGATGGTTTGGTTTTCTTCCTTGAGAATTTCAAGCTCTAATAATTTTCTTGACCCAACGCATCATTGACGCTAAGAACGGTTGCATTTTTATTTTCCTTCCGAAACTTTGAGACAAAATCATTTCTGGGCCCACCCGACAGGGGGCAAGGTCAGAGACGGACCGGAAACCAGAAATGCCGGGGGGTGCCATGGCCCATGGTAGGTCCAACTCCACAGCCACTGGCCGTTGGCACATGCCGCCACCGGCCACCGCTCGCGCGTGCGCCGTCGCGCTCGCTCGCTAGTCGCTACCCTACCTTGTTCGGCAGTGGCTGATCCCATCATCTCCTCCGAGTTTTGTGCACACACTTCTAAAACTACTAAACGGTATAATTTTTTAAAAACAATTTATACGAAAGTTATTTAAAAATTATATTAATTTATTTTTTAAAAAATATATTAGCTAATACTTAATTAGTCGTGCTAAACGCTGTTCATTACAACTGTTCTTTGGACATCACTCCTCGATCTCTTCCTCGGTTCGAGTAGTCTTCTCTCCTTCTTCCGCGCGCCGGGGGGGGGGGGGGGGGGGGGGGGGCGCCTCAACCTTCCGGGAGGCACGTGTGGTGGGGTATAAAGGGGGAGAGAGGCACGATGCCGCACGGCGTCGCGCTCGTCGTCGTCGTCGCCCCTCCTGGCCGGTAGCGGATGGGCGTCGTGGTGGGGTTGCAGCTTGCTCGCCTCGCCCTCGCCGTCGCCCCCGGGTTGCTCTTGCTCAGCTTCTCCGCCGCCGCCACCGCAGCCTGAAGCGCGCGGGCGTCGAGACGAGGATGAGGGAGTACGGGCCCGCGGCGGCGCCGCGGCTGCTGGTGTCCGACTCCGGCCGCGTCCATGAGATGGAGAGGTTCTCGCATTACGTCGGTACGGCGACCTTGCTCTACTACTACTTAGTACCTTCGATCGATTATTTTGCTTGAGCATTCAATGGATTTTTTTTTTTTGCGGAGCAATATTGCTTCCGATTGATTGAATGGATTGCTGTCCGATGCAGTACATTGACTTGCAAGAACTCAATTCCATCCACGATTTTCGGAGGGGATCACATGCTCCGGTGTTGGAATGTGTGATTCATGTTTTTTACATTTTCTTCTTTATCGATTTCGTAAGGGAATTGAGCTACAACCATTTCCTTTTAGTTTGTTCATCACTTTGTCCAATCCAAAAATCCAGGATACAGCGCGGAATTCGAGTGTGCACAGCACACGCATCTAGATAGGCATATTATTAATGGGGTGGCCTGGAGATTGATTAGCGGCAACTTGGGCATAGAAAATTTTTTGGGGGGTGGAAATGGAAGCGAGACATTAGATTATGCTTTCCACTCCATGAAACACCACTAGCGAGATTCCAAACAATGGCATATTCTATGTGGTTTGAGTTGTAGCACATCATCACATATTATTCTTGTCCCTTTATGATCTTGGGACCAGCACTTGTGTCCTTCTTGCCTTTTCTGTTTTCTCACAAATATGTGGCAATTTTCAGCTAGGCAAATTGGGTTTGACCATGTGGATGAATGCCCCCACCTATGTACACTGGCCTATGATTATCTGAGGAAGAACAAGGGTTACGAAGAAAACATATTCGCGTTCTTCCAAAACAGCCAGGATCCCGAGATTCTGATTGTAAAGTTCATCGAGGAACTCGACAAATGTATACTTGGCTACTTCTCATTCCATTGGAACTATGCAACCTATATAATTTCCCAGGTAAAGGAGTTAGGACCTTTTGCCTTTATGGCTTTGTCCTCCATTGCTTCCTTATTAAACTCTCCTCCACTGGTATTTTACGTATTGATACAGTGGTGATTTTCTCAGGTTTTGACTGTAGAAGGTGCTCCTAAAAGGAAGCTCAGGAACATGGTATTAGAGGCCACTAGGTAATTAATCATCCTTGAGCTACATGCTTGGTAGTTCAAAATATTTTAATGCACAGTCATTGCCTAATCTCTGCCTTTTTTTTATGCCAAGTATTAGTTGCTTTAGCTTGCAGCATCTTCTTGCTTTACTGCAGCACAAGTTTTTCTTACTTGACTTGGATGTACTATTAATCAACTCGTATGATCTCTTGTTTGGAGTTCTTTTTGTACAAATATTTTTGTAGGAGTATCATATATTTACAGAATCTCTCCTCATTTAATGTTGTGTTGGATCTGTCTCCTTGAAGTGCTTATTGGTTGAGTTGAATTATTTATTCTATTGACTGGTTATTTTCTTCCTATCTGATCAAACCTTTCACTGGATCAACTTCAGAGCTCAAAATGGATATTTTAGCAGAAACAGCACATTTGAAGTCAAAGCAATGAGATTTAGATGATAGGCATGTGCTTAGGCTAAACTATGGTTACTTTATTTACTCCTATAGCCCTATGTTTGGCCTGCCATGTTCCTTTGAAAAGTACATTGGTAATTACTTAAGTGCCTAACCGGAGAAATTCAAGTGGAGAAAATGCTTATAGTTTCGATCCAATATGGTCTCTTATATCTTGAAAAACATGTTTATAACCAGTTACAATTCAATCCCTGTATTTAAGTAGATGAACTCTGTTTCTCTGACACCAAAACTCAGAATGGGGTCTAGCTTCTGACTCTCCACTAAATACAGGAAACAGAGATTTGAAAGGGTTACAAGAAACTTGAAGGTGACCAGACTATTCTCCACATTGGTGGAGGAGCTGAAGGCCATAGGACTATCTTCCCATGTTGAAGCACCACGGAGTGATGTGATGGTCCCAGCAGCACATTGTGATCGCAGCCCAGTTCTACTCTTGATGGGTGGTGGGATGGGAGCTGGCAAGAGCACCGTGCTTAAGGATATACTCAAGGAGTAAGTTGATCACTTCCATGCTCGACATTCTGTTCGTGTTTTGTTTCATCTCCCTTTTCGTGTATGTTTCTCATCCTGTGGTTCAATATTTTGTTAAAGCTAAAAAACATTGATCTGATCTGCCAACCAGCAGGTTAATGAGGAGGAGAATAGGTGAATGAGAAATGGCAAGATGTAATAATCAATTAGGAGGAGAAAAACATTGCTTGGACTTTTTAATCAAAGCCAGAGCAGCTAAAGAATATAAAATACGCCTTTTCAGAAAGCTTATCGTGCTGCTACCTGTTTCTTGATCTGCAGAGCATTCTGGTCCGGAGCAGCTGCAAATGCAGTAGTTGTAGAGGCAGATGCATTCAAGGAAACTGATGTAATCTATCGAGCTATCAGCTCAAGAGGCCACCACAATGACATGCTGCAGACGGCAGAACTGGTATTTGTTAGCAGCTGTTACTATACTATATATGCTAATACCAGTATACCAGTCAGTGAGTAAAACGGCACATGACCACTACATGACAACCCAAAATGTACAATTGCAATCATTTACATTTTAGTGTCTTGGAGATGCTGTCTCACCTCCTAAATCTCCACCCCTATATTCATCTTTACTATACATTGAAACAAGAAACCCAATCTCCTATGTACATTTCAGACATACCATGGCTCATTGTCAGTGACCCCTCGATTCCGGTGCAGGTACATCAGTCATCGATGGACGCAGCCTCGTCGCTCCTGGTGACTGCCCTCAACGAAGGGAGGGATGTGATCATGGACGGCACCATGTCGTGGGAGCCGTTTGTCCAGCAGACGATCACCATGGCCAGGGCTGTGCACCGGCAACGGTACCGCATGGGTGTTGGCTACAAGGTCACCGAGGACGGGTCAATCACTGAGGAGTACTGGGAGCCGGTTGAGGACTCCAGTACAGATGAAGAAGGCGAGACAAGAAACAGGAAGCCATATCGCATCGAGCTCGTGGGTGTGGTCTGTGATGCCTATCTTGCGGTTGTCAGGGGAATCAGGTGCACTTCAGAACTTAATCTTACTCCCCTACATCACAACTGAATAGCTCATACTATGTTTGTATATTACTCAAAACTTCCACACAAGAACAGGAATTATGCTTTCTGCTCGCGCTTCCATCTGTCAGAATTGCCATCGACTAACTTGCACTATTTCGTGTACTAAGTACAATATTTAAGCACAAAATTTGACACGGTTAATCACATTGTCAGGAGAGCTGTGATCACCGGGAGAGCAGTGAGGGTGAAGTCCCAGCTGAAGTCCCACAAGCGGTTCGCCACCGCGTTCCACAACTACTGCAACCTCGTCGACAACGCGAGGCTCTACTGCACCAACTCCACGGGTGCCGCGAAGGTGAGCTACCAATGCATTCCATGTTCGGCTACCGATGCCGATATCGGGGCTGGTTTTATAACATCAGGGATCAGGCACATTGAGAAATGAGAATTCACCTTACCGCTCGCTGGCTCTACAGCTGATAGGATGGAAGGACGGCGAGAGCAACCTTCTAGTGGACCCTGAAGAAATCGGCTGCTTGGAGAGGGTGAGCCACCTCAACGACGAGGCCGACTGCGTCCACGAGATCTACCCGGACGGCTCGGCGGCGGCGGCCTGGGAGGCCCTGGTCACGTCGCCGTCGAGGGCCCCGGCGCAGCGGGAGATCATGGCGGCGGTCCAGAGGAGCGAGGCGCGCTTCCGGACCACGCCCTCGTAGCTGCAGCACACGATCACTCGTGTCAGGTTGGAATTTTCTTTTCTTTTCTTTTGACACGATTTCAGGTAGGATTGGGGGTATTTGGGTGCTGTGTGTGGTGGCTGCCAAATGGCTCGTGGGACACGGTTCGTGTTATGTACGTATCATACTGTACATTGTATCAACTGATCCTGACTCCGTTACCACCCGGCGTATTGTTTCGTTTTGCCGGGCGATCGAGCTGTATCAAATGGAGCTCGTCGGAGTCATCAGTCATGTACACGTGTTTTTACGATGTATTCCGGATCTAGACAAGAAACAACACACACTTTTCATGGTCACTTCAGTAAAAGCACTGATGAAAAAAACTCAATGACACTTCCCGTCGAAACACTTGTGTCAAGATATATAGTTTGTTCATTGAGCCAATGTCCATGTTGGCATGTCGGACGTGCAACCTCCTGGCACATATATATACTACTACGTTCTGATACTCTGATTGGTACATGCTCACCTGGTTGGCTGGTTCTTCAGGATTTGGATCTGTGGTCCTGTACCTGACACCCACCGTTACATTTCTGAATCTAAGATAGTGGCAGGAGTTGCACTTCACCGGTGCAAACGCCCGCTTACTTTTCAACGGAAATCTACTGCGTCCAGGTGGCGGACGCCCATTCGCTCAGAGGTGATAGACCACGGCACCACGCCACGCATGGATAACCAGACCAGAAGAACTAACACGATTTGCGAGCCACTCTCACCTAGAGACCAGCAGAGTGTAGTGTGCCTCTTGCTGCTAAGCAAGCAGAAGGGCCGGAGCCATGGCGACCATCACCGCCGCCGCCGCCGCCCGCGCCGCCGTTGCCCGGCCGTCAGGTAAGATCAGAATTTCTGTAAAAGAATCGGTGACCAACTGACCATTCAGTTCACTGATCGAAGCTGGCAAGCTGCCATTGCCATTTGCGTGCAGGGATGCCTCAGCTGAGAGCGAGGAGGGCTGAGAGGCTGAGGTGCGGTTACTCCTCCAGGGACGGCAAGGAGCACGCCGCCGCCGTGAAAGGCGCGTCGTCGATGCTGGCCACGGCGGCGGCGATGACGGCGTCGTCGTCGGCGCCGGCGGCGATGGCGCTGGTGGACGAGCGGATGTCGACGGAGGGGACCGGGCTGAGCCTGGGGCTGAGCAACAACCTGCTGGGGTGGATCCTCCTCGGCGTGTTCGGCCTCATCTGGTCCCTCTACACCGTCTACACCTCCACGCTCGACGACGACGACGAGTCCGGCGGTCTCTCCCTCTGAGGCCTTGTTCGGTTAATCCGAGAAAGAGATTGGAGGGGATTGAGGAAATAATTCCACATCATAATAGGGGTGAAATAAATCTCCTCTAAATCCCCCGCTCGCGCGTTACTCGACACGAGGTGGCAGTTAATTATTTTGCATTCTTGGTTGGTGTAGAGACCAATTGAGTTACCACTTCCATGAGTCCGTCTACTGATTCTGTCTCTCTCTCTCTTCTTCTTTTTTTTATTTACTGCTCTGCAAATAGGCGGGGCCAGTCTGTGCATGAGCGTGCATGTCGGCTTTGGTGTAATTAATTGGAGACGTGCATGGATATTTTGTAACTAATTAAGTTGGTGTTTACCTTGAGTAGTAGCTGGCTAAGTTTTTCATGAAATTTTCAAGCCAGTTATGCATGCCACTATATATAGAAAAGGTTGCCACATGCATATGACTCTTCTTTTGCTTGGATACTAGATGATGAAAGGAATGGTACACCTGCAGTTGCAAGGATGGTTCCCAGGTTAATTGCTTTCAACTCTCTGTAAAGTTAAATATAAACCAGCACTAATAATGTTATGAAATAAATTAAGCAACAACACGAAAAAAAAAAGAACTAGCACTATATATGTTCAATTGCTGCAGCTAAATTGCTAATGGTATCAAACTGTCGATGTGTTTGTCATGCCTAGAGATCACTAGAGGTTTGGATTGGCTCAACTTTAACAAAAAATTTGACAATTTGACCATTTCCAAAAACTTATTTCTCAAATGAACCGCGCCCAAAACTTATTTAAAAAATGAACCGGAGGTTCAACGCCAAATGCTCCGGCGCTGAGCTTAGTCACCTCAGTGCCAGATCAACCGGTGCTGAATGCCGTGCCACCATAGATGGCAGGCCGACTCGGCGTGCCGACGTGTCAAAGTTTAGCGCCACCTGGCTCAACGCTGAGGTGGCTAAGCTCAGCACCATTCGATCTGGCGCGGAGCTTCGAGACATTAAGGCCCACCCGCCCCGCCGAGAGAGCGAGCTCTCTCATTTCTCTCCCTTCCCCGCTCCACGAAAACTGCGACAACGACGGCCGAGCCCTAATCCCCCTCTAACCCGTGGGAAATCAAGGGGATTTGGAGGGGATTTCGTGTGGAGGTTGTGGAGTAAGGTAACCTTCTCGAAATCCTCCTATATTTTCTTCATTTGGTGATTTGTTTTGGAGAAGAGCATGAACCCTAGGTTTGTCGTTTTTGTGAGAGGAGGACGATTGATTTCATTTATCGGTTAAGTGAGTTCTATATGTTAATTTTGAGGGGATTTCATTCATCAGTACTAAACCCTAGTTGGTAGGATCGATTTGGTAGGTTCCAATGTAGGGTTTGGGAAGAATTTTTATTCTCATTGGCGATATAGTATGTAGTGAATTGAATGAATGTAATCGTATGAAGTTTGTGCCACATTGTCTAGTTTGGTTTACTTGTGTAAGTTAGTCTTTTAGTGCCCTTTTTGTTGTTTAATTGAAATAGATGTACTAATAGTATTACTTACTTTGAAAGGTGGTCGGACTTTGTAGATGGAGAGAGTTGTTCGTGTGCACTATGATGGAAGTGTCTTAGAGTCGAGTAATGGTGGCAGCCAGTTCGATGGGATGTCGGTGAAGACGGTTGTTTTTCCATCTAAGCCTACCTTTGAGGAGCTTTTGTGTCGTACGAAGGATATTCTGGGTTGGTCAGACAAGGTGGTATCCATTCAAGGTAGATACGATGTGGGGGGAGGACCTATTTCACATAAGCAAATGTTAGAGTTGAATGGAGAGACTGAATGGGAGGCATACATTGAGATAGTGAAGGAAACACAGTTCACTATGTGCACTTAGTCGTCGTGGAACTACGAACCTATTTTGTTAAATGTGCTTCTGCTTGGAAATTGGTTTGGGATGCTTTTGCATGGGTGTAGGGATGTTTGAAAGTTTAAATGTTAATTTCTGAATATACCTCCGCCACTCCCTTGCGGGCTTTGCCCTCCTTGCCGTTGCTGCGTGATGCGGAGAACGACAACACCTGGTCGGTGCTCCGGAGAGCGCCTTTCCCCTTGCGCTGGGGTGGTGGGTGGTTCAAGCTGCCCGCTCCGATGAAATCGGCCATGGCAGATGGACCGAGAGGTGGAGGGAATCCAAGGGGCGACGCGGTGGCGCTGCGACCCAGAATAACGGCGTCGGTGGCGGAGATGAGGTGATACAGGTGGGACGCATCTAGAACTCTAGATCTGATGGGTAAAGTGAAGTGGCGTGTGTTTCTTACTTGTTGCTGAAGAAGGGAAGGTAAATGGGCTTGGGCCTAAACTACAGTGCAGCTCGCCACTGTATACTTAACAAGTTCTGGTGATTCGTCGAGGGGCTTAACAACTCATGTTTACCATGAGTAGATCGATGTTATATAAGTATGTGCTATGACATAAATGCTAAAACAATTTCTGAAAGTTTAAATGTTAATTTCTGAATAGAAAGAATCTGTCCATGCAAAGATCAAAATAAATTACAATTGTTGCAATCATGTATTTCAATGGAAAGGGATTAAATTCAAGTTGAGGTGATACATACCATTGGAATTGTTGCAAGATATGAATTGATTTCCCTTCTTCATATATAGATACCCTACATTTGATGTGTTTGTTATCCTGCTCTTTTCTTGCATGTACTGTTCACATTTCAATTTCAATTGCATCTAGGAATTGAACAATACAATATTTTCTGATCTTTTTAGTTTCTTGGCATTACTTCGTTACAATCTATAACTAAACTATTCCCTTATTGACGTTTGCTCCATACATGCACATTACTCAAATATCCCGCGTCCAGTCCGTTGCAGGTGCATCAACCATGATGCATTTCGCCAACCTAGCTAACCACAACGAGGAACTGGAGGCCTAGCTTCAACAACTTCGCTCCAGCTTCAACATCCTCCAAGCCTTTGCCACTGCCTTCGTCGCCGTCCTGATTTGTATCATCGCCATCGCTGCGTGGCGTTTCGCTTAATCCAAACGGCTACAAGTACTTTTGTGTAGCACATGGTGCTAATGCAAATATGGTAGTACTATAAAGACAATGGTAATGGTTCATTTATTGAAATTATTGTCCTGGTATCCTCCAAGTTGATGTGCGCAGCCTATACTGAATATGACTTTTGTATGGACCTCGTCATGTAAGCCCGTCAGAATTAGCATCACTTTTGCACCTATGGCTGTTAGGCACTTGTATGGACCTTCTTATGTACGGCCAAGACTTGTTCTCTAGTTAAGTACTGCTTCTTTATATGCTAAATGGTTTGCTTAGTTGTGACTTTCACTTCGCAACATTGCTTTGGTTGCACACTGGTTATCAACTGAATGACTGACGCGGAACCAGCCATACTCAGTGCCAACCTATTTGGCGCTGAGATCTAGCAGAGCAGACAACCATACCATAATGCTCTGCACAGCTACAAAGTTCCCCCCTTCAGTGCCAAATACGATAGCGTTGAGTTTAGCCACCTCAGCGCCGAGTCGGGTGGCGCTGAACTTTGACATGTCGGCACGCCAAGTTGTCCTACCATCCACGGTGGCACGTCATTCAGTGCTGGTTGACCTGGCGCCGAACCTCCGGTTTATTTTTGAAATAAGTTTTGTACACGATTCACTTGCGAAATAAGTTTTCTAAAAGAGTCAAATTGTCAATTTTTTTTTCAACTCTGAAGCATGTACAGGCAGTAGAGAATTGTGCCCTGTGTCGTCCCTCCAGTAATCACCCTACAAGTGTGAGTAATGGCTCAATGGGGAATTTGATGGATAAAATTATGAGGGCCAATTAATGCAGTTACCAATCAGCGATTCCCAACCTTAAGCAAGTTCGAGGAGTTTACTCATCTCACGATCTCATGCATCCGACTATGATATATAGGAGGATTCATTTTGCTTGAAGATTGGTGAACTACCGGTATATTTCCTCCGTTCTAAAATAAACAATCCAGTATAAAGTAGTACTCCCTCCGTCCTACAATATAAGGGATTTTCAATTTTTGCTTGCAACGTTTGACCACTCGTCTTATTCAACTTTTTTTTGCAAATATAAAAAATAAAAAATTATGTTTAAAGTACTATAGATAATAAAGTAAGTCACAAATAAAATAATTAATAATTTTATTTTTTTTAAGTAAGACGAATGGTCAAATATTATTAGAAAAAATATTATAGACGAAGGGAGTATATCATTACGAAATCCGGACAGTAGATCGTTATAATTGCCAGTACACGAAGGAATTATTACTATTGGGCCGATTGGGTCAATAAGCCCATGAGAGCCCACTGGGCCGGTGCTGCTGACGTCACGCCGAGCTACTTACCTCCGCTGGCCTCGCGAGCGGCTACAACTCCGCTCCCCTCCCCCTTCCCCTCCTCGCCTCCCCCACCGCCGGCCAACCATGCTGCCGCCGGCCGCCCGCCTCGCGGCCCGCCGCCTCCTAGGGCTCGCGACCTCCTCCGCCTCGGAATCGGCCGCGGCGCGCCGCCTGTCCCGTTCTCCGGTCAGTGCCCCCCTCCCTCCTCCAAATGCCTCTGTATCTCCTCGCTGTTCATCGGCGGAGCTTTGCCGTCCTGATCTCTCCCTCGGGGGGAACGTCTCGTTGCAGATCTCCTACGCCGCCGCGGGCTGCTCCTCCAGGCTGTTCTCCACGGCGCTTAACTACGTACGTGAGGCGCCTCCTCCCCCTTCCCTCGGATCCACCCCCTACCCTCTTCCCTGATCTGTCTGTTTTGTCTGAGGATGATAGTGAGTCGGATTTGTGGGTTTGCTTGTTGTGCAGCACCTCGATTCGCCGGAAAACAACCCCGACATGCCGTGGGAGTTCACGGAGGCCAACATGAAGAAGGTGCTGTTGTTCGTCTCGTTCATTCATTTCCCTGTGATTTATGTTTTGGATTGGAACAGTGGCTGGTTTTGGAGTAGTTGTGGCAGAATTTGTTCAGTTTTGTTTTCGGATGTTCAGAAATGGCTGTTAGGGTAGCATTTTTATCAGGACTATTAGATAATAATAATAATATAATCTTACGTTGGAACTGGTTGCTGGTTATTTGAGAAGGGGAAACGTTATCTGTCATTTAAAACCTTAGAAATGGGCAAATCTGCAAATGACCAAATGTAATAGAGACGTGGGGTATAGTGTTCTATTCCTTTGACATGGGATTTAGATTTTGTGAATGCAGTTTATATTTATTGTATCAGCTATGTTAGTTATCTGGCTTAAAAGTCTCTATTTCAATAACTGATTCAGGTTAATGAGATATTGTCTCACTATCCAAGCAACTACAGGCAGTCTGGTATTATTCCGATGCTTGATCTTGCCCAGCAGCAGCATGGTGGATGGGTGCCAGTTGCAGCAATGAATGCTGTAAGTCCCTTTTTTATGAGCTTTTGATGATTAACTGTTTTCTACCTTCAATGGGTTATATTCTGTTTTCGATACTTCAATTTCAGAAAGTGACGAACCTCAACATTTGTTAGTTGTTACAACTCACGTTAGCTATAGTTATATTGGACTTGCTTAGCAGACATTCTTAAATCAGAACCTTATTGCGCTGGCCTTGTTTCTATTCACTTCTTCGTCCTACTGAAGATGGGTGACACTAGGAAATTAGGAGCCTTACTAGTAAGAGGCATTGGAGAATGGGGGTTGGCAATCACTAAAGAAAAAGTTCTTGTCAACATATCAGTTGAAATATTTATATAATTATAATTACAATTGAGTTAATCTTCTCAGGACTAGGACTATTACAATAACATTGCTACTGGGAGTGTTATAGATTATGTTACATTTTAGATCTTTTGTACATAGACCCAATCACCAGTCCATCATCACTGTGCTCACAAAAAGTATTTCTGACAATACTATTTCCATGTCTTGGACTTTCAGATTGCTAAAATCGTTGGAGTTGCACCAATCAGAGTATATGAAGTTGCTACATTTTACACAATGTTTAACCGGACTAAGGTATCTTTGCATGACTTTGTATTTTGTACTTGTTAATCCCTCCACTAGCATCTTTTCACCCTGTTTTGCCATGTAGGTGGGTAAATATCACCTTTTGGTGTGTGGCACCACACCTTGCATGATTCGTGGTTCACGTGAAATTGAAGAAGCCTTGTTAGAACATCTTGGAGTTAAACGGAATGGTTTGTATTATTCACATAACTTATCCTATCAACTAAGAATAACACTTCCTGATTTGTTACCACAAACGGTCTCCGAGCATGTGTTCCTCTTGCTATCTCTGTGATAGCATTAACATTTTTCTTTCATTTGCAGAGGTGACCAGTGATGGTTTATTTTCTGTTGGAGAAATGGAGTGCATGGTAACTTCGAGATCTATAATTTTTTGTCATTTTGGATGCTTGCAAATAGGTGTTCTAGTTGAGTTTTAAGTGTTTAACTATAGCCAATAGGAATGGTCTGTAGGATTTTGTTGGTGAATGATTCAGTGCTTTAACTCTAATGAAAAAACATAAGTACAAGGCAACTTTTTATTCAGCTTTCTGTTATATGTTCACAGGGCTGCTGTGTGAATGCTCCCATGATTGCTGTGGCCGATTATTCTAAAGGTTCAGAGGGTTACACATACAACTATTATGTAAGTATACACATTGGTGCATCCAATTATCTATTGTTGATGACTTATGCTGGTACATGCAGTGGGAACTTTAGTAGAAACATTAGTAAGAATTAGCAGCTGGGGCCCACTCGTGTGTTTAGATTTAGTAGTTCATGTTTATGCACAAAATGAAACATTGTCAACTGAAGAATCTAAACTTGCATGTTATAGGCCGCTGGGTCCTGGGTTTCTATATGGCTTAGCAGGCGTCTTTGGAGAAATAGTGCTAACATAGCTACATTTTTTTTTTTGCTAAACCTCCATGCTATAGCAGTACTGTGGCACTGAAAACACTAATGCCAACAGAGTAACAAAAAACAAGTGGATAAAACTTAACAAAACCTGCCTGCTTTTTGCTGAGAGGAAGACAAGACTTATTTGTGTACTGTAACTGAGCATTTCCATTTCCCCTTTTCAGGAGGACCTCACTCCTAAACGAGTTGTTGAGATCGTCGAGATGCTGAAAAGAGGAGAAACCCCTCCTGTAAGCTTTGCTCTTGAACTAAATAATTCTTTTGATATTTCTAGCGACAAGTTTTACTCGGTTCGATGTTATAGATACCAAGCCCCACCATTGGTTTATGTTGCGAACTGATTTTGATGATTGTGATGATTTTTGCAGCGCGGCACACAACACCCAGAGCGGAAAAACTGTGGCCCTGCTGGAGGGAATACCACCTTGCACGGTGAGCCGAAACCTCCTCCGTGCAGGGATCTAGATGCTTGCTAGGTTTGCTTTCAATTACAGGCACACAAATAAGTTGGGCCACACACTGTATGATTATATGGTGTGAAAACTGCAACAAAGCAAGGCGATGTGTTGTTTGTATTCTGATCTTGTTTTGTTTACCTCTGCCCGCATCTTTTTTCTCTCCTTTTGCACCATCAGAGAGATGGTACATTGATAATGACAGTATGTTATTTTGTCAGCTGACATGAGGCGGCAGTGGTAAAAAGATTTGTATTCGTCTTTCGGCAAAGATAAACTCTTGGACATTCACTTTTTGGGCATTCCTTTTCAGCTTCTGATTAGTGATGAGTGCCATTTAAACACCATATCATCGCTTGTTACATTGCTAATCTAGCGGTTTGATCATTTAGCAGCCGTTCATGATTTGATCATTAACATTGCATTCATCTCCAACTAAATTACTACCATCATTAACACTGCATTCATCTCCAACTAAATTACTCTAGAAAAGGCTAAGGGCCTGTTCTTTGTCTGCTCGGATGATGGATTAAGTTAAGTGTATGACAATTATTTAAGAAAATAAACTTTCAGGGTTGAAAATTGTATTTTAATAAGTTATAATATATGTTGATGAAGATTTTTTTTAAAAAAATATAGCGTTTAAAAGCTTGGAAGCTCTCCTCGCAATCCATCACCGTTCGCCCGTAAAAAGAAAAAGAAAAAAGAACACGACCTTTTATATCCTATTACATCGAATCAAATGTTTGAACACCTATATAAAGTATTAAATATAAGCTAAAAAAATAACTAATTGTACAAATCGCGACTAATTTGCGAGACTTATCTTTTAAGCCCAATTATTTCATGATTTGACAATATAGGACTATAGTAAATATTTGCTAATGATGGATTAATTAGGTTTAATAAATTCATCTCGCGGTTTACTGATGGATTCTGTAATTAGTTTTTTATTAATGTCGGAACACCCCATGCGACACCTTATATAATAACCATGGGACACGCCATGACTCTGCATAAAAACCATCCCCTAAACGGCTAAACTAATTTCGGTGCTTTCTCTCAGGGACCATTTGAATATTACGTGTTATTATTTGGACCTACCTGCAAATCTCTCCATGTCTTTCCGCCATCGGCTTCCCCTCCTTAACCTCCCCCATTCCCTCGCAAAACCCTCGTCTCCACACTCTGCTCTTCTCGCAAACCCTAATCCCACGCGCGGCCACCTCCCATGGCGCGCTCGACCTCCCTCACCGAGGCGGAGGCGGGGATCACCTGCTTCGCCTCCTCCCTCCCGGGCTTCCGCGGCGTCCTCAAGCACCGCTACTCCGACTTCATCGTCCACGAGGTCGCCCGCGACGGCTCCGTCGCCCGCCTCACCTCCTTCGATCTCCCCGACGAGGTAAAACTTAGCCCTCTCGACCCCGATTCCGCGGCTCCCTCCCGGGATCCCCGATTTTTTTCACCGCGCTAGCTCAGCTCAGCTCCGCCGTGTATCGCAGTGCGTGGATGTGAGTGAGGAGGACAAGGCGGCGCCGTCCGCCGACGCGGACCACTCGCAGGCTCTCGAGTCGTTCCGTGCGCTCTGTGGCGACGCGGATTGCGACGCGTTGAAGGGGCTCCTCGAGAAGGCGTCCGCGGGGGGTGAGGCTGATGTATCGCCGGTTATTCTCTCGCCGGACGCCGATAAGGCTCATCGATCGGTTGGTTTGATTCCCCAGTCCCAGTTTCTGGTTGTTTATGTGGTTGAGATTGGTGGAAACGGTGTGATTTGGGTGTGTTTTTGGTTGTAGGAGGTGCATAATTTCTTCAAGAGGAGCTTCAAGTTTTTGGTCACCGACACGGTGGAGCACAATGATGGAGTTCAGAGATGCATCAGGGTGCGGCTGGGATCAGGAGCTAGGGGAGGGTGGGGTGGCGGTGGGAGAAGTGGTGGTGGGAGAGGAAGGAAGAGGAAGAACATGGGTGGTTCTGATTGGAGAGATGACCGGCCATTTGATAGCAGAGGATCAACTAGCTGGCCAAATCATGTTGGGAAGTTCCTAAGGTGGTGGCATTCAGCTTGAATTGATAGTTTCTGTCGTCCTGGTATCTTTAACTGGTCTCTGTACTCGAGTGTGTTCATCTGACTTGCTAGGCACTACTATATTTTACTTGGCTAAGAAACATCTAATCTATGTGTGTAAATTTGTATAAGGAATATTATGTTTTTGTATCGTCTAATTTTGCTGTTAATTAACGTTATAACTGGAGTTGTCATTCTGGTGTGCTGACCAGGTTTCACCTTTGCAAAGAGAACAAGGACACACAAGAAGCGTTAGGAGTAATTGGGAAAATGTTAGGACTTCAGGTATACCTCAGTTGCTAACTTATAACATTGTGTTCGTGTTTCTACTGAATGCTTTGATTTTTCTTTTTTACCTTCCTTTGCATTCCTAGTTGATCTCTATACCTTTTGCAATTGGCAGTCACGTTCATTCGGGTTTGCGGGGACGAAAGACAAACGTGCTGTTACAACACAACAGGTATTTATTCCTCATGTGCATGCCATCTCACTCAATTTTCTGTACATAATCATGAATCATGTTTTTGTACAATTTGTTTAAAGATTGCATACAAGTATGCAAGAAATACTGGTATATTTTTAATTAAGGCATAATTTATGGTATTATGATGTTACAACCAGATTAGATAAGTAAAATGAAGCTGCTCTGGTTTGGAATACTACATGTAGTATTGTCTTGGGAAAGGAGTTTTGTGAAATGAAGCTACAAGATCACTTTTCTTTAACTAGTAATGTTCTTACTTCTTAGTTTTTAGTCTTTTTCACCTTTAGTTTGTATTGCTTGGCTTTGTTCTCATCTTTAGCCTACCCCAGCTTGGTTGAGATTAAAGGCTGGTGTTGTTGCTGTATTTTGCATAGTGATTTTTAGTCTATTTGACAGATTTGTTTATGTTATCTCACTCCTTTCTCATGGTTGTGATCCTTTGCATATAATTACATTTTCTTGCAATGGTTACTTTTCTGATTGTTTCCCCCTGGTTAGGTGACTGTTTTCAAGGTATCAGCCAACAGATTGGCTGCACTTAATAATCGACTATTTGGAATTAAAGTTGGAAACTTTAGGTAGGTGATAAAATGCATTATCCTCTTTGTTGATATCATTGCAATGTAATTATCCTAAATACTAATTCTTTTTGCATTCCTTTCTAGTTATGTGAAGGAGGGACTTGTTCTTGGTCAACTAATGGGAAATCGATTTACAATTACTCTGAGGTACTTGTTTTTTGTTTCTCCTTTTAGTTTAATGTAAAAAACTAAAAATGTTCTCTAGTGCTCTAAAAAATGATTTGCACTAATCTTAGAGCACACGGATGGCCTGATTTGAAGCTACATATTACTTCACTACCAACAGTACTATATTTCACATGCACCAAACCTCTTCTTTTCTTGGTTTAAGAAAACCAAACAAATGGAGAGCTGATATTTTCCTGCATTTCTTCAGGGGTGTTGTTGCAGAATCAGAAGACATAATAAAGGCTTCTGTGGAGGGATTAGGAAAGAATGGATTTATCAACTACTATGGGTTGCAGGTATGAAGCCAGGACCTTTTCGTTATGTTTCAAAACCTAACTGGTATGTGTTTACTTTTGAAGCTCATCAAGTTCATCGTTTTTTGTTGGTTAGCGTTTTGGAAGTGGTTCAGTACCTACTCACCTTGTTGGAGCTGCTTTGCTTAGAGGAGAGTGGAGAAGTGCTGTAAATTTGATTCTTGATCCAAGGGAAGGAGATATCCTTGATTTATTTTATCCAATCAGCAGTTGCATACTTGCATATATAGTTGTGCCAACTTTTGTTCAACATAACTTAATACTCCGAACAGAGAGATGACATAAGGGAGATGCGTGAACATTACAAGGAACATGGTGATATTGATATGGCACTAAGGAACTTCCCTCGACATCTTGTAGCCGAGAAGGCTATTGTAAGTGTAGTTTTTTTTTCCTTCATTACTTAACCTGGAATTATTTAAAACAGTGGCTTTTTAGTTTTTATTCAAGTTATGTAATGTAGATCACATTATTTGGGGAAGTTAAACTGATATTCTTTCATGCATTGTTTCCAGCTTCAATGTTTAAAGAAATGCCCTGGTAACTATCTGCAAGCATTAAAGAGTATACCAAGAACATTACGAATGATGTATGCTGTTTATCTTTCTTCGTCTTTTCATGTTTCTTGACATTGATGGGTTAGTCAATTTCTATTTCCTCAAAAGCTAGGTAGATTTTATAATATACAAAACTGTATTGGAATTATTATATAGGCATCAGTCATGAACAGTAGTAGATCCGTTATATGTACCAGTTTTTAAAATTGTTCTCCTCTGCTGCTCAATATACATAATGTTTGCTATATTCAAGCTTTTCTGTTATTTTTTGTTGACCAATTTATTAATTCTCATATTTTGTTTATGCGTCTTTCTTATTTGCTGTTGCCTCTTTTATGAAGGTACGTTCATAGTTACCAAAGTTACCTCTGGAACCATGCTGCCAGTGCCCGAGTTGAAAAATATGGTCAGTGCACTTCATCCTTCTACAGCTACTCAGTTTTAGTTGAATCATGATGCAGTGTGTTCCCTTTGGTTTATATGGTGAACTTCTCCTTTCCCATTCCTCCTTATGCTAACTGGTGTACTTGACAGGCATTTCGCAGGTTGTAGAAGGTGACTTAGTTTATAGCAAAGAGCCCCCTCCTGGAGAAGCAACTTCAGTTGATACTTCAGAACCTTGCGATGACCAAATAAATTCATCTGATATTGATCTATGTTCTGAGACACTTCCAGAAGAAACAATCCAGTCTGTGAAGGTTTGCAATTTGCAGCAAACAATGCGGTGTACATGCTCATGCACAAAAAATTCCTAATCATGCACTGTCATTTCTCATGTAGATAGTTGATTCTGAAGATTTATTGAAGGGTGTCTACTCATTTGAAGATGTTGTCCTTCCTTTGCCTGGGTATTTACCAATACCACATCCATAACTTCAATCTTCATATTGAATCACATTGAGAAATATATATGATGTGCTTGACTGTAAATATGCAGTTCGCAAGCATTATTTCCTGGAAACGGAATTGCCGACATTTATCATGAATTGGCTAAAAAGGTGCTACTATCGTACAAAATTTATTTTATAGTTTATTCAGAAGTACATCCTTTGCTTTGCCAGGAACTTGTGTATTCTTGAATTTCCTTTACAACCCTTCAGTTGCTAAATGCAAAAAAGAAAAACGTATATTGTAGCTTATTGGTTGCTAGATATGTAACTGTGAAGTGTGTTTAGTTTCCCTTTCTTTTTGTGGATAAATGATACTTCTGTAATGTCACAGGTTTAATTGGCTAATATATTATGAATGAATTACACAATATTTTTTAAAGTGAGATTAAATCCAAGAAATAGGAATCATACTGTTGATTTGCTTTCATGTCTCAGGATGGCATTAGCTTGACAGAGAATGCACATGGTGTCAAGTAAGTTTCTTTATTTTACTGTAAGATCAAAGGCACCAGCTATAAATCTTTTTGTTCTGATATCATAATATATTCTCATTCTGTTGTGTATATTACCTTGACTTGCCTATTTCAATTTGCTACTTTATACCCTAACTTTTATGCTATATGATACAAACTCCATTTTTAAGGGAGTTTTCAATTACAAACATGAAAGGAGGTTATCGGCGGGTGTTCCAGCGGCCTATTGATTTTGAGTGGTATGTCTTATCCCATCGACTTCTCACTGCATTAGATTACCAAAATCATCACCTTTTCTTTCGTATAAATTCCAGCCCTGTTCCACTAAAAAATGCTTTGGTGTGACTGTAGGGAACTCATGACTTACACAGATGACATAGCATCTTTAGCAGAAACTGATTTGGATGTTCTGTCCAGAAACAAATCTACAGAAGCCAAGGAAGTAAATGAGACTATATCTAGCGCGATTTCAAGTGCTCAATCACATGATTCCAAGGTGGCAGGGCCATTGGATAGCTCTATGCCAGGTAGCGAAACTGGCTTAGTAGAGGTAAAGTCTGTTGGAAGCTCAGATATGATAGCAAGGAAATTGGCCATAAAATTAGCATTTACTCTACCAGCATCCTCCTATGCTACAATGGCTATTAGGGAGTTGCTGAAGACTTCAACCTCGGTATGCTTCTCAACTAATATTATATTACTATGCTTTCACTATAATTTAAATGATGTTAAATGGACTGCTTATGGCGTTATGCATAGTTAAGAATGCATGACTACTTGAGAATTCCAATACATTTAATTATGGCAGTTGCCCAACAGTATTGTTAATATTTCAGGACGTCACGAGAAAATATTGTTGAATATTTCAATATATATATGCTATTGCTCTAACATGTTAGCAAATAACAACATTCATTTCATAATTACCTTCTGCTCGTCTGCAGGTCACGTATCAGAAAACACTCGATTGTTAATTTTGTTATTGACATCAATTCTTTATGGGAAATCTTCCAAGTCGCATCTTAGAGGAGTTGACATAGTTAAGCAACATGAGTTGGTATGGTGTTTGAATTGTGTTTGTGTAATTTTTATCGCTTGGCACTAAGTTATTAACTTATAAATCCTGATCTGATTATTGCAGTATTGCATTTAACAGCCCAAATGAATCGGCATTGAGATATACCATGCTGCTCGGCCTGCTCCCGTTCGGTGCATACTGAATTGCTGATGCACGTTTATGCTATTGTGGGGGTTAAAAACATGTTTTGCCACTAGAATATGTGGCATGCCATAATATTGTATGAACTTTTGTAACCAAACAGGGATATTAAAGTTGAGAACCCTTGCGAGGTTTCCTTCTTGTCTGGGTTTTGAATTTTTATATGCTGTGTTTGTTGATCGAAGCTCAATTATCGTAATATCGGGCAACAAAATCAGTTTGAATTTGTGTCTTGCACAGGCGGCCGGCTGGCAACTGGACGGCAGCTGGGCTGCACATTTGACGCAGCCTGACGGTGATGAGCAGCTGGGCGGCTGACTTGAGGCTGCAACACGACACGACGCCTGGTCCAGTGTGGTACCCCAATTCCACTAGCCCTATCTGGAAGACGAAAACGGCAGCACCTCCTCGAACATAGTAATAGGGTTGGTAGAATAAGCCTACAACAGCTGGTGCTCACAGTGAGCCCCAAAGGGAAACACCTTGGAAGTACAAGAAAATAATTGATGTATGGCAACAAATACAACCACAACACACAGATGTACACCCTGTAGGTGCATAACTCATTTATTTTTATAACCGGTTACCAAAGTTCGCAGCTGCTGCTAGCTCTCTACAAAGAAAAGATGACGGAAATTTGGGATACAACTCAGTATACAAGAAGAGCCTAAGATCCTGCACATTTTCAACCGACCAGCAGGACATGCATAGCCTAAATGGATTGATGATCCAATGGTGTCTCCAATCTCAGCCTCCAAAACAACACTAAGGTGACAAATGGCATGTCCTAAGTCAGGTTCTGGATCTTGCGTTTCAGCCACAGGGCCCGGACGTCACCGTTAAGCGAGATGAATATTTCCCGGTTGCCCGCCTGAAGGAACACATCGGGGGCAACCGATTTCTCCACCTGCGATAGCTCGGCCATGCCGTTGAGGATCTGGACGCATCTCGATATGCTGTAGCTGTCCTCTGGCTTGGCCAACTGCCAGTCGTGATTCGAGTTCTTGTACTCCCCCGAGTCGTCGATCACCCGGTCGTTGCTCTGCCTCTTGGAGCAATGCCATGAGCGGGGCTGCCACTGTGATATCGCCTGCGGGAACATGTGTGTATCTCTGTTCGTGGCTCTGATATGCGGGGGAGTTTGCTGGAAGGAGGACTCTTTTGAGATTGGTGACTGCAGGCGAGGTGAACGTTCCACGATAAAGTCTTGTTCATCCTCACTGTGGTCCAGGTCTGCGCCAGTGTATAAAAAGCGCTTACTTTCTTCTGCCATTATGCCTTCTGCACAAGGGAAGGGGTATTAATCAGTATACAGGTCCAGACATTCCGATCCATTAAGATAAGGGATGATTAGAAACTCAAGAATTGTTTGCAAAAATATATATGAGAAATCAGAAGCATATCTTTAGTACCATTTTTCCCGAAAGGATTCCTGCAGTCCTCACATCGGCAAAACAAAGAGCAACCAGTCCCATCCTGTACATAAGAATTTAGTTGAGAATATTTTTCACCAAATGTTTAGCAGAGAGCTTGAACTAAGACCAAACCTGGTAGCAATCACAGTATTTCTTTAGGCAACTTGATTTCTTGCAATTGCAACCTCGCCTAGGCGGAGTTGAGGAAGAAGAATGATGAGCATCTTCCTGTAAATGAGAACACATTGAAATTACTACTACAAACCAAAGGAAAGATCAAATACTGTAGCACCAGCTAATTCAGTTAAGAAAACAACCACAGCTTCCGCATTTGCCTCAGATCTTCGATTAATTTTCAGCGACATCCGTTTCTGCCGTGAAAGAAGCACCTTGCGAGTGGTCTGAACTGTTTCTGCATATAAGGCCTTGTTGAAGCATGGCTGGCATCCACACTTTTCAGAACAATAACCTCCACCAGCAAAGCATGGGCAATAGCTGCATAAGCAAACGCTTCAATATTACTCTTAGTTCATGAAAGCACAAGCAGCCAAACAGAGATCCAAATCAATTTAAACTTATCATATATTACTCTAATGGTGTTTTCCTATCCATAATATTTGCAGTAGGAAAAAACAGCTTCTTGAAAACATAGAAGAACTATGGCTTCCATAGTAGCTTTTGTAGGCTGATCGCAAAGTTGTAAGCTTTCCGCCATTAGTTGCACATATCAAAGGAGTACTAGAGGTAGCATACAATGGGAAATCATACTAATAATCAAATGGTACAAACATATAATATTATAACAGAGCATGGGATTCCAATTATTTATTCAATGTAAACACATTACACACCACAGGGAGCACTCAAATTATGCGTACTAAAGAGAAGACAACCGCAATCCATTCAAACAGCTGTACTATAGAACCCAACAACAAAGGGGTTTTTGAACTACGAGCAATATATCTAGTCAAGAGGGGATCATACCCGTAAAACGTCGCGCAAATCCCTATCTCTATTCTCCACTAACTAAAATGGATGCACATAGCTGAGAAAATCGCATGGTACCAAACAATTCCATTTCCTCCCCCCTTTTTTTCACTCTAAACCTTCTCAGGATCGTATGAAACAGAGAACTACAAAAATCAAAAAGGATCAGAGGTTTCTTACAGCTTCAAGCATCTCGACTTCTTGCAGGCGCAATGCTTGCACCCGTTCCCATCCGCGCTCTCCTCCACCTTCTGCCTGCGTTTACAAGAAACCCCCCACACACACACCCGAATCAGATCACCCGGAAAACCCCCACAGGAGGCGCCCGAATCAATCAAAAAAGAAACCGAAGCGCCCTCCAGCTCAGGGGCCACGGATCCTCACCGCTTGGGGGTGGGAGTGAGCGCCAGCTGGTTCATGCTACAGGGCTCCGCCTCTGCCACCACCACGGCCACCGGCTGCGGGTGCGGGGGCTCCACGGCGGCCGTCGCCGGCGGTAGCGGAGGGGGCGGCGGGGGCGGGACCGGCACCTGCACCGGCGGCGGCGGTGGCGCCGCCGCCACCGGAGACGGCGGCTTGACGGAGATCGGGGTGGCCTCCATGGCGAGGGAGGGCGAAGAAGGGGAGAGACAAGAGAAGGGAGAGGGTGGGCGCACGGGTCCGGGGTGAGAGGAGAGGAGGTCTTTTAGACTGGTTTGTAGGGCCCACTTGCAGGATCTCTCTTCCTCTCTCTCTCCTTGTGGGGTTTGTGGTTTTTGGTGTTTTCTTGGAAAAAGCTCCTTGGTTTCAGTTTGCTTTTTTTTTTTTTAATAAGCTTTGGATTTCAGTTTGTTTTTTCTTTGGATTTCAGTTTGCCTTTTTTTTAAAAAAAAATCTTTGGATGTGCCATGTTTTGGTAGAGGTTTGATTTGGGAGGTTTTGAAATTTTGTAAGGGATTTTTGTTATTTTTTGAGGAGTTTTTAGGATGTGTTTTGTTGCGAGAATAAGGAAAATTTATGATTTTAGGGTGAGAAAACGTAGAATTTTGCGGTGACGGTACGAGAATAGAGAAGGATTTTACTGTTTGAGATGTTCTAGATAAGATATTTAATTTATTGCTAAAAGAGAGGCTATTCCATTACAGGTAGTGAGGATAATTTGAAGGGTTTTGCAGTTTTGGATGGTGTTTTTAATAATATATTTAATTTGTTTCTAAAGAAAGGCTATTCAACTATTGCTAGGATATGTGTAGTCTCCCTTTATAATATTGTTCCATTTGACTAAAACGTTCTTATCCCATATCTCACCGTTTTGGCTTGAGGACATTTCATATACTACTAATTAGCGTGTTGAATTTTGTACCGTCAATTTGCTTTTAATACATGACAGGACTACCAATTCAAATTGGAACAATTTGCTACTTCGGTAGTATTACTTGTACGATATATTTTTTGATGTATGACTTGTCTTCCTTTACCGTTTATAACTTTCGTCAAGTTTTATATTTTAAAAACTAAAATAAGTCTCACAACTAAAAAGAAACTAGCTGAAAAGTGCTTGCTCATCGGACAAGTGTTTATTGTACTGCAGTAAGAAAGTAGCGTGTGTGTCATCACGGTCGTTTTTTTAGAAGAAAAAGGGTGTCATAAAGTGTGGCGCGTTACTCGTTTTCTTTAAAAGCTTTTTAACCGAGCATGAAACGTAGCTTATAATGCACGGCAATCTCAAATTCGCCACCTCATAAAACTCTTGTTTTGATATCTAAACGAAGAAAACCGCACTAGTTGAAAGCTTTTTTGCACTTAACGCATAGCCCATCAGAGAAGCGTTTTCAAAAGAAAAAAGATTTGTTCTAAAAAAAAAATATGGCAACAACTCAACTGAACAGTGGTGAACACACCACTAACGTCTTTACCTATTATTGAGCTAAAAAGTACAGTTTGAACTAAGGATCCCTTAATTTGTATGAAAAATTAGAAGATTACAATCTTACAAAAATGATTACTCCTTAGAATTGAATCGTTTCCTTTCATTTAAAAATCTTATTAAAATACATAGTCCTACTAAGATTTTAAAGGAAAGTTAACAAAAACTTCAACCTCTTGAAAAATTTCATTTCAGTCTATCACTCTCGTATGACTCTTAGATGATTGTTCATGTATTTTTCCTATTTTGCAATATTTTTGGACTTGCATTCATGTTAAAATCCTATATTTTTTTGGCTTGCATTTATGTTAAAATCCTATGTTTTTTTGTTATTTCTTTGATTTATTTTAATCATTCCTATGAAATTGAACTCTCTGACTTCAGCCTCAAATAGTCAAGTCCATATGTTCCAGAAAATAAGGTATGCACATCAATACAAATGGAGGAATATCCATCAATACTTTTTTCGCGAACGCAAATACGCATCAATACCAATTGATGACCTTTGTCAGTTTAAGAGAAACAATGTGCCCAGTACTTCCTCCATCTAGCATGAAGGGAAAAAAATACTATAATGCCCCTTAGGAGGGTACGCTAACTATTGATCGACTGAACTGACATAAATTTCAGCAAAATTAATATTACTCCAGAAATACTTATATTTATGTATAAATTTTAAACGCCTAAAAGTTAGAGCTATTCCTGTCAGAAGAGAACTAGAGAAATTGTGTTCAGCGGTTCAGCACCATATGCCGATGTCCCACTGAAAACCAGGGCCCTCAATGTTAGTCGAGTATTTGCACCAAGCCGAGATATATATTTGCAAATGCTTCCTTCGTTTCATATTATAATACTTTCTATCATTGTCCGCATTTATATATATGTTAATGAATCTAAACACACATGAATGTATGTAATGTTAGAAAGTCTTATAACCTCAAACGGAGGTAGTATCAATTAACATCAGCACATGCTCCCAAAACATTTCGTTCATGTCTTTAAGCCCATTTGCTTCATGATGCTCTGCAACGGATTAACGCCACCGATCTGATTCAACAATTGCTTAGGGATGAGATTGTTAATGGTGTTCAGCGTGTCCTTGTTGTTCATAACATTCCTGTCCATATTCTTGGGCAACTTCTTCAACTTGCTACACACCTTGGCGATTCGCTTGTATTCTTCCAGCATGTCGGTCACATCTTTCATGGTCCTGCCAGATCCTCGAGCGACCCGTTTAATTCGTGATTCACTCATCAGCTTTGGGTTTGTGCTATCAAGCTCTGAAAATTAAGGAGGAGCCAAATAAGTTTCAAGAAAGCAATCTCCATACAAACAAGAACAAAAATGCCTATAATAGCTCACCTGCATTTGTCATAGAATCCATAATAGTCATGTATCGCTTAATCTTTGCTTGGCTTTCCTTATCATGTCCTTTGGGCATCAGTTCAGACCTAAATCCAGGTATCATAGATAAAACCTGCAAGAAAGAATTACACAATGCATGATTAAATTCGTAAAAAAAAAAGATTTCCTTATGTTGCTTTGGCTTTCAGTGTTGATGTCTTGATGAAATACTCCAACAAAAACAAGATTAAATACTGAAAATAAATCTAACCTGTCCAATAGGACCCATGTTAAGAAGATTCTGGAACAGCTCGTAGAATACTCTGAGAGTGAAGGTTCCTTCTATCAGTCTCTGCATAAACTCAGGTTGTTGATCAGTAGGCATAGCATCTTTGATCTTGTTCACCAAGCCAGACAAGTCTCCCATTCCTGACAGTTAGAGAAGTTATGTAAGCTGGACAGAACAGCAAAAGGTTACAGATTGAACCAAATATGTTTTTACTAACCTAACAGACGACTAACAAATGGTTTCACATCGAAAACCTCAAAATCCTGCATGTGTTCTCCAGTTCCAATAAATACAACAGGGCTCTTTGTAGCTGCAACCCTGGAAAAGAAAAAAAATGTCAAAACAGGCTCCTTATAAAATTTTCACTGATTTACTCAAGGAAATCCGCCTTTTTGCTATAATTAAGAAATCCTAAAGAGTAATAATTTAATAATGAGGTTTATGTCGGAAGTACTAACGCGCTAAGTGCACCGCCTCCTTTGGCATGACCATCCAATTTCGTAACAATCACAACACCAACAGAAGCACTCTGTTTAAATGCTTGCGCCTGATCAAACGCTGCCTGACCAATGCTTCCATCCATCACGAATATCACAAGGTCAGGTTTCTGCACACAGAAACACAAGTTAAATTCTCAGTAACACAACAGTGGAATATGCCATGATCAAAGATCTTTGCAGGTTGCGCCAATGTAAATTAATACCGTTGCTTCTGCAA
The DNA here is from genome assembly GCA_000338895.3 of Oryza meridionalis. NCBI lineage: Eukaryota > Viridiplantae > Streptophyta > Magnoliopsida > Poales > Poaceae > Oryza > Oryza meridionalis. The sequence goes on from CM002528.2 coordinate 25,459,189, forward strand.
CTTGGCGCATTTCTTCGAAGAGTGCAGCCTCTTGCTTGTGGCGCCCGCTAGTATCAACAATGATGAGATCAGACTTCTCCTTCCTGAACCTCTCCACACCCTCAACAGCAATTTTCACTGGGTCTGATTCCATGTAGCTGCAATGACAAACAGTTTTCTTTAATGTCAATTTTAGCAAAGTATTTTTTATACTAATATGTAAAGGAGTGGATGTAGAGAACCAACCTTCCATAGTAAGGAATCTTGGCCTTTGTAGCATTCTGTTTTAACTGATCAAAGGCACCAGCTCTGAATGTATCAGCACAAACCAATGAAGGTTTAAAGCCCTTCAGCTGATGATAGTGAGCATATTTGGTACAGGTAGTGGTTTTCCCAGAACCTACAGCAACATAACGTTATGAAGTGAGCAGCGAACATTAAATTTATATTGCAACCCAAGAAAGAGGCAGACAATAGATTATTCTAAGGAGCAGGTGCAATAGAAGCCAAAGCAAACTATCAGAAACTTAAAGGAGGAAATGGCACTAATCCTTAAGACAATGGGTCTAGCATCTATAACCAGTTGGGTACCACAAATTTCCCTGAGATGTGACCTCTATCTGACAATGTAATACTCCCTTCATTCCAAAATGTTTGACGCCGTTGACTTTTTTTAAAATATTTGACCGTTCGTCTTATTCAAAAAATTTAAGTAATTATTAATTCTTTTTCTATCATTTGATTTATTGTTAAATATACTTTTACGTATACATATAGTTTTACACATTTCACAGAAGTTTTTGAATAAGACAAACGTTCAAACATATTTAAAAAAGTCAACGATGTCAAATATTTAAGGAAGGAGGGAGTACTAGAATCTGAAGTTTGTTGACTTCAAGAATTAATGCACAAGGGAGAAAAAAAGATTGAGAATCGTCCGTTGTCGTCTGGCTATGGATACTTTTCCAACATGGAGAAAAGTAATCATCATCACAAGAAAAAAGGAACTTTATATAGTTTTAGTCACTAAAGGCCAAATAAATTCAGCAGAATTTAATTAGAGGAATTACAAACAAACCTATCAGCAGCTAGCTAGTGGTTTAACACTAAAACCTAGCCCGGCTAGGTAAAATTAAAACGGGAGGCCATGTTCTAATCTTCAACTCCAAACAACAAACAACTCTCTTGTTTTTCATTAGCACGTTTCCTAAATTGCTAAATAATGTATTTTATAGAAAAAAAATTGTAGAAGTTTCTTTAAAAATAAATCGATTTTTCAAGTTTATAATAACTAATACTTAATCAATAATATGGTAATGAGTTTTCTCGTTTCACGTGCGCCGAAAATCCCAACAGACGAACGGGCCTACCTTGCAAGCCGACGAACATGACCACGCTGGGCTTCCCCTTGGTGGGGGTGAAGGACGGCTTCCCCGGATCAAGCATGTTGCAGAGCTCCGCGAAGACGGCCTACATACAAGACGATATATCAGCAAAATGCGTTCAATTGCCAGAATTTCACGGGAGCTCATCGATGGATGGATCTCATCTCGCTGACCTGCTGTATGATGCGGCGCTTGTTGGTGCCGGCGGGGAGGGCGTCGAGGTTGACGGCCCTCCGGATGTTGGCGCGCATGTCGGAGACCATCCTGATCTGCACGTCGGACTGCAGGAGCGCGCGGGCGATCTCGTGGAGGCAGTCGGCGAACGCCTTGTCGTCGATCACCGTCGCGTTGCTCATCTGCGCCAGCGCGCGGGAGATGCTCCCGCCCAGCTGCGCGAGCACCATCTCGATCGACCGATCGGCGCTCCGGCGACTCGGCGAGCTGCGATCTTCGGCGGCGGGATGGAGAACGCGAACGTGTCGTGCTCGTGCTCGTGGCGCGGCTGCCAAGATTTGTGGAGTGTTTATCTCCGTGATCGTTATTAGTATAGCTTATATAAGGATAGGGTTTAGTGTAAATTGGAATCCGGATATGAATCGAAGAGGTATTACAAAAATTGGGCTGAAAATTGAAACCTAGGCGGAATCCATCTATGATCTATCGATCTATGTATCTCTTTCTGGCGGCGATTTTTCGTCTCGTCCGACTCCTTTACCAGCGTTGATGAAAGCGTTCGTCTGATTCCCGCGTTCGCGTAGGTCGCTCACGCTTCCAAGTTTCCGTCTTGGCGTTTGTCCCGTCCGACTCGATCCTTCGCCACACGCCCGCGCACACCCACACGTGCCCAGGCTTGACACTTGACAGTTAGTAAGTGGCCCGTGTTGATGGATTCTGTACACTTGCGTTTCGTCCCTCGGACCTTTTGTTTGCTCTTGGTCCATCCGCTACTAAATGGGCCTTCATCCTATATGGTCCAAGGGAAATAAGTACAGTTTACTTCCCTCATCTTTGACGCCAAGTTTAAAATTATCAGGTATGAAAGACGGCAGTGGGTAGAAGGGTGGCCCAACACGATGAGAGAGCTCCGCGTCGGCTGCTGCAAGCTCCTCCAACTCTGTGTAGTTAACGGGAGAAGGGTCGCTGCTGTCGGGCCTCCTCGCCTTCCAACAGTGTAGCCGGCTAGCCACCAAATCTAAGCGTCAGGTGGTGACACCCAAGCGAAAGAAGCCAGCCAAAAGGCGACCCGACTGCTTACGAGGCTATGACGGCATGTCGTGATCTTCGGTGGTGACGGCCTCAACGGGATCCCCATCCCTCCTCCTCCACCGATGCCAACACCCTCCTTCCGTGCCTGCACGACCATCCCGCTCAACCGCACCCTCCCACCCGCTCCATCTCATCCCCGGCCACCGAGATCATTGAGAAAAAAGACAGAGAAAGGGTATAGAGAAACAAAGAGAAGGGGAAGGGCAGGATGTGTCACTAACATGTGGGGCCCACCAATTTTTATTTTATATTTTGGGCTGAATTGCCGTGATATGTGGGTTCCATGCAGGTTCAGTCACCATGTCAGTTCGTGATATGTCCTGAGATCTCGGGTACATCGCTTTTGTAAGTTCGAAGACAGGCTATACTTTGTATCACCGTTTAAAAATGAATTTCAAACTCGGAGTTAAGATGAGAGAACTAAAGCAAACTTATTCCACAGCATTGGGTGCTCGTCGAGACGCCTGTGCAAACTGGTCATCCCCCGCCCAGGCAGGCCGCGTCCGTGACGTACCGCTCTTGGCGCCTACGCTCGCGCAGGCCGGCGTGGGCCGCGTGGCAATCGTTCTCCACGCGAGGAGGCGGCGGCGGCGGTTTCACACGGGGTGGAGGAGACGACGGCACAGCTCAGCGGCTCCGCACGGGGTGGAGGACACGGTGGCACGCCTCCACGCGAGGAGGAGATAATGGCGGCAGCCCAGCCTCGGTATCGGGCATCGGTGCTTAAATAGGAGTACAAAACTTTTATATTTTTGTCAAATTTTTCATATTTATAGAAGTACGGGACGGGAGTAAGGGACCCTCATCCCGCGCCAGGCCGGCGGCCGCGGCCTCCTCCGAGGCACCCGCGCGGCCGTGCTCGGCGCACCGCGCGCACGCAGTGCCAATGCCCAGGCCGAACTGCCCAACTACTGCCGCTTCGCACGCCGACGATGGCGACGACGAGGATGATCGAAGAGCAAGGGCGCCAGCGACAGACCGACAGTGGTAGTATCACCATGTGTTATGAGTCATGACGGTGAGTGAAGCCAGCCATTGCCATTCCAGATGGCAAACAAGTTAGGAGTCGGCCCTCGAAATCCGGACGCGTACGGTGCCGTATGATCTAGCCGCGCTGGACGCGGTACCGTACGCCGCCGGCCGCGTACGGTGCACCCGTAACACGTCAAGACAAGCAGACAGCGGCGGCGTCCGACCGACAGCAGATTACGGGGGCCCCCCCTTTGCAGACGACTGATGGAGATATCGTTCACGTGGCGCGCGCGAGCAGAGCAGTGCCTCCTCCCACGGGCGGCTGTGCTGTCGATCGAGCGGGCAGGGGGCAACCGTGTGGTGTCCGACTGTCAGAGCCACGTGCTCCGGCGCCCTCCTCCGCCCCCGTCGTCCCCGTGACCCTCCGGGCACCCAGCGCGCCACGCATGGGCATGCCGATGCGTCCATGGCCGGCCGCCTCCTCTCCTGCGCCACCCAACGCCACGCGTGTGGCCAGAGCGGCACGGCGGCGGGCGGTACGTTCGCTATCTCAGGTATGCCGAAGAGACAAGGAGGCGACACCGTGAAATCTTAGGCTGTCGTCCTGTTGCAGACTTGCAGGACGTACGCGTTCCTCTCTGCACTGCTCCCCCTACAGCCGGAGGACAATAAATCGAGAGTACTTGTAGATTTTAAACTCTTTAGGGGCTGTATGCTCGTTATTTACATGTAAGTCACATAGTTATAAACAAAATTAAAACATATACGGATATATCACTCCATGCAAGTTAAAATTTAATTTCTACAAATCACAACGAAAAAAACAAATTAAACTACAACAATGTATATTCATAAATAAGTTTATTTTTTTCGTTACAATATATAGAAGTTAAATTTAATTATATGCTTGTAGAGTGATTTATCATATGTTGATACATGTAAACAGCGAGTGACATGTTCACTCGAGAGTTAATAGTTTCCCCAATAATGTCCTTCCACGCTACGCTAGCATATCAAATGGAAACAAGCGCAGAGCTGTTTGTCCGTCTACGCCGCTATCTACTCAGTCTCCAAAGATCATCTTTTCTACCGGTTGTGTTTGGTCACCTATTGAACGCAGTTTCAGACGCTGGGAGGAATTGACCAGTTTCACCAGCAATTCTGCAGAATTCCTGTAGCCTCCATGTTCCCAACAGAGCCTAGCTAAGCACCAAATCATTTTTTAAGATCAACGGATCTGAAAGACTTATTATAACATGTGGAAGATTCACTCTCACGACCCGACAGAAAAAGACGCTGCATTTGCCAGTGACACGAGCAGTTAGGCTGAGCGCATCTACCCCGTGTACCAAAACAGCGAGAATTTATCATTACATCGTCGTGTTGTCGTGACAAGACGTCTAGCAACTAAAGCAATACTTGCTCCGTATATCATCCATCCTAGTACAACGAATTTCACATCTATTTCTAGGTTTTTTTTTAGGACGGAGGGATTATGTTCCCACCACATACACACCATGACACTACTGTAAATTTGACTGCTAATATGTCATTCAGATACCGATGGCATATCTCAAACTTTGTAAAATTATAATGGCATGGTTCCAAATTACCCTAATAAAAAAAGTACATTAAACGATGTTGATAATGAAAATACGACTGGAAGGGCGGCCAGGACAAGGTTCACATGCCTTGCTACAGCAAATTTCACTTCGGCGAAGCAGCATCGTCGTTTCCCTTTTCTTGTTCTTCTTTTCTTTTGAGAGGCCAGCATCATCGTTGAGCCTGCACGTATCCACTCTCTTCTGAACCTAATAATGCACAGATAAACAGGTTATGACATGCCCAGAAAAGTATATACGTACAAACGAAGGTGATGCGACTAATATTAGGAGTGCGACATTTCAGTAATCAACCTAAGCAAGGTTGTTGGCGTTAGAAACCAGGTGTCTGACATTTCTAGTATTTATCACACATATTAGGCATGTAACAACCTTTAAAGACATCATCATGTAAAGACTTATATAAAACAAAATCTTTGAAATTTATACTGTTGTAAAAGGATAAGCTAATGTGATGGTGATATGCCCCCACTCCTTCACTAAAGGTAGATAAGCTTGTGTTGTGTTCTTTGTAATGTGCATATGTAGATGGCTAATTGACCGCATGTGGTCAAGTATACAATTTTTAGATTTGGGAATAACTTTTCTTTTGCATTTTCATTTGGATCTTATAGCATGTTTATTTGTCATCCATCGTGCGTCTTCAAACAGGAAAAACAAAACTGTACTAGCTAATTCAGGCTATGGGAACCTGCTCCTGCCTTTACCTTCAACACAGTTGCAGTCATGTGAACTACGGTTTCCTACATTTTTACCTAGGAAACTGGTAGGCATCAAAAAATTCATATTATCTTTCTTATTCTCTCACGAGGTAGTAAACTGTTGAAGATACTATGGGTCAGGGCAAATCTCAAAATTTCAATAACATACCAAGCTAAACAAGCCAATCCAAAAGGAAGGAGAGGTCTACAAAAATTATCCACACAGGAAGAGCAACCTAGTCCTGAACTCCATACCGTTTCCTTCTATTTGCCTTCTCCCACCTTCTTTCTCCTTCTCTACTCCCATGCATCTACTATTATTCTTTTAGTCCTCTTTCCATCAGGCATCAGCATTGAAGATGGACATTGAATCAATGAGGTGTGCATGCTGTGGCCTGGAAGAGGATTGCACCCAGGAGTACATAGAGAATGTCAAGGCAAACTTCGGAGGGAAATGGCTTTGTGGCTTATGCTCAGAGGCGGTAGGGGATGAGCTCAGTAAAGACAGAAGAGAACAGGATGACATCGAAGATGCTATCAAAGCTCATATGGCATTCTGCAGGATGGCACTATCAAGCCCTGCAGTCAAGGTGGCGGATGGCATGAAGGAGATGCTCAGAAAGAGGTCAAAGGATAAGGTAAAGCATGAAAAACCATCAAAAGCACACCCATCCTTACTTGGTGACAACTGACAAGGTTCCAAAGCGAAGAACATCAACAATGATGCTTTTAGATAAGGGTGTGACTGATGTAAGATTTCTCTCAACCTACTCAACAGTTAATTTACTAGCATTACGTTTTATATTCCCTGGCAACATGTCTAGTGTAAATACAATTTGGTCATATGAATAAGTTTCAAGATCACCACATTTCTGCATGAAGATCTACAAACTTCGTTGACAAGAGATACCATGCTTTTGTGTGAACATGCAGGTTATCCTGTGTTCTTCGTCACTCTAGAATATTTACTCAGAGTTTTGTTCTCACCTAATTGATTTTGATGATCTATGATGAAAATTAATAATGACAAGTGATCACTTTTATTCCAACAACTAGAGACTAGTTATGGTTCAATGTCTTACATTCTAAAAATCATTGAACAAATTGGCCTAAGATTGTCACTGTGCAACTATTCATGTACAAATACCCCAGGGAGAATCTATCAGCAACATGTACAAATAGAGTGAAGAAATATAAATAGAATTAGGTACTCTATCATTCCAGGTTTGTAATATTTGATCGGCAAGATCCTTGAATCTATGACATTTCTTATAATTTGTAATCACCCTTATGTAACAAGATGAAGTTGTAACAACATATTTCATCAAGATGAAGACGTGATACAAGTAAAATACCACGCTATGAGAAACTTATGAAGAAATGAGCCTGGTAAAGGCATCAAAATATCACTTTGTACTAAAAGATAGCACGAGGCACCAAGCAATGACAGATAAGTATTGACAGGGGAATGCTTGATTGAAAGTTGAAGGTGTTCTACAGATAATTCACAATATGCACACTTCAAGTTCAAATTAATAAAAACCACATGACCCACAGCTAACAGGGTGCATGGACACTTCTTAGAAGTAAAAATCCTAATACTGTTAAAACAATCAACAAAAGAGTCGAAACATGCCTGTACTCCTGGCCTGCTTGTGCTGAGATCCTTCAAAGTAACTAGAACAATCCTTCTCCTGCATACAAAGGTTATCATGATTAAATGGTAAACACTAAAATCTAAAACATTGGGCATCTGCATGCAGATAATTGTGGAGACCAATCATAGTTGCATAATCACAACAAATAAAAGTAATGCAAGATTCTCATAAATCAGAATATTAAGGTTTTCAGTGAACTTACTTAGCTCATCTAATGAAATGCTAGCAGCACTCTCGCCAGATTTAATCAGCCGAATCTTACCTGTACATATAAATATTTTTCCAAAGATAAGCTTTTACAACAACAAAGGCAATCAAAATAAATAAGTAAAAAAGAATAGCTATCAACATTACGCAAATGCAGTATAATTAAACAAAGCAGCAGGCTTCTGTGTCCAGTTTGCCAGTTTGGTAACAGAGTTATGGAGTTACCCGAGAAAATTGTTCAAACTTATTTATTCTTGCTATAAAATATTACTACCACAAAGTTTCTAGTGGAATGGCAGATCAACATACCATCTCGTCGAAGACAAATCTCTGGTATATTTTTCACTTGATCATTAATGCTGTCATTGTATACTCTGGTTTCAATATCACCCTCAACATAAACTGCAGAACTGAAATAAGGCAAGAACAAAAACAGCGCCAACCACAGTAAAAAAGAATTTCAAGTCATAGAACTAGGAAATGGTATATAGTTGTATGGAGAAAAGAAAAAGGGTGTTCTCACTGAAACCACATACTTCTTCACCAGCCTCTGGACAGCAAAAGCACCTAGCTGGTCATTATGAATGGCTATCCGATGCCACTGAGCTGGCTTTGGCAGATCTGCATCCCCTACTACCCTCTGGTCAAACATGCCACCAGTTCCAACCGTAAAAACAGTCACTGTACGACCATTCCTTAAAATTTTCTGCACAGGAACCTGTCCGACTTTTCCACATATTATAGCCTAGAAAGTTAAAACAATCAGTTAATACCAAGTTAAGCTCCTGAAAACCAAAACACGAAGTATCCTTTTCATATTATACTTAAATACCCTGTGAACACCACGGAATCCCCAGCCCTTCTTGGGGTCTACGCTTTGGGGTTCTAACTCTCGTCTTGAATCTGTATAATCATCATCACCTCCCATTTCACTCTTCTCATCAATATCAGAAAAGGAAACAGTAGAACTCCAAGCTTGAGATTTTCTGTAGAAATCTACACAGACAAATATTTAATCACAACCTACTCAGTAAAAACTGAGTAGAAATCTTGAAACAACCATGAAAAACAGCCCACCAATTGGTTTTCTTTGCTGTTCTAAGACCCTTCTCAAGCCCTTCAGTAATCCAGTGCTGAGAGAACTCATGGTAAATCTACGCACATTGAGGAAAAACATTAAAATCATAAAATTAATCATCAGATCATATTTTTTTCCTATTCCTTTAATGGATTTCAAAACAAAATAAACATCACAGTCGTCAACTTCATTCAGCATTTTCCTGGTAGCAGTTCTATTCTCAAAAGCATTTGTTCAGTGTGACCTTCTACAAGGAAAAAACTACACGAGGAAATAAGGTGCATCAGGATGGCCTATCACGTGGGAGATGAGGCATCCCAGGTTTGTCTCAACAGTGCAGAGGAGTTCCATGAAAGTTCTGCTTATTCTTTCCTGCACAAAAACAACTTATGGTCTTATTCAACTACAACAGCTCCATTCAATTGGAACCTCAGGGACGACAACCAGCCAAGACAAGGAAGCTGATCTACCTGCCTAAGCAGCTGATCCGCCCTGCTAAGCTGCAATGGCATTCTAGGATCGTAGTATCTAATAACCACCCTCTTCAGGAAGGACTGAATGAACAACACCTAAAATCTAAATAGGCAATCACAGAAAATTTAACAGCCTACTGGACTAAACTTTGCATGGATAAAATATGCAAACGGTCCAAGATATTCTACCGAGACATTTTAATAAACACCTTGCAAGCATCGCACACTGCCACACTTGGCCATTCAGGGGCTTCACACGACGTCGACAACAGTTGCATACCCCATAGAACAGTGGCAGACCCAGCACAAAATGGAGAAACTGAAGCCACGGAAGAGTTGGAACAGTGGAACGAGCTCGGGAAAAGGACGTACCTTCAGCGCCGCCGCCGGAGGCCTTAGCGCGTCGCCGAGTCGCGGGAGGGATAAGACGGCGGGACAACGCCGACGAGCGCAGACCGAGGGAGCGGGGAGGATAGCCGTACGGCTCGAGGGAGGCTGGGAGGAGGCGGCCGGCGGCGTTGGGTTGAAATTGGCGAGGTGTCCGGTGGAGTCGGCGGCGGCGGCGGCGGCGGCGGAGCGAGATCAAAAGGTCGAGTTGTGAAAACTTTGGGCCGGGCCTGGATATTTCTGCTTCTCCTGGCGTAACGGGCCGAACCTGCACCAAAGTTAGTGGGTTGCTGCTACCCATGAGACTTCTGCTGCTTCCCCTCCTCTTTGTCTTGAAATAGGACAAAAAAAAGGAAAAATGCAAAAGGTGAATTAAGGTACTACTCCATCCGTTTCACGATAAGTTATTCTATCATTTTTCATATTTATATTGATGTTAATGAATCTAGACATATAAATTCATTAATATCAATATAAATATGAAAAATGCTAAAATAACTTACATTGTAAAATGGAGGAAGTAGTATATACTAGTAGTAACAAATCTGACACTAGAGTTAGAGATGGAAAATGTTAAGAGTCTATCCAAAGAGTGGTGCATTGATCAATTCGCTCTAGTAAATCAATCTTTTACGGTTGGTGTTAAGCACCATTTCATTATCACCGGGATTTAGTCGTCTCATGCTCGCGTTGGCAACTCAGGAACTTCATAAATTATTCTTCCATGATAAGAGAGGCTAATACCTTGTCACGCGTTGTTACCATTGCTTAATTAATAAAACTATACGATTCAATTGATAAAGAAATACGGAAACACGGGGTATAATAAGAATATGAACATATAATATTCTTAGTAATGAAAAAACATGTTCAAAGAATCAGATAAATCTTGCATTTCAAATGATGAAATGAGACATAAAAACAGCATATAAACAACGAAAATTATGAATAGTACTATGCTCTACGCAGCGACTCCCACCAAGCACATTATTTTACCTGAACATACATTCCAGATTTTTCTTTTCTTTTCTTTTCTCTAATAAATGTATCATACTATCCTTACAACTATTCGCCTATGCCTCTTAGCATTTAGCAGCAGAATGAATGTTACTGAAATATGAGATGTCTGCACAACTCAACGTTCGTCACTTCAGAGTCAACAGGTTTGAGTATGTTGGTTATCCGAAAGCAGTTAAATGAACTAGCATATTCAAGAAGCATCAGTGTCCCCTGTAGATTTCTTGTACTCAGGCTTGAGCTCATGCGTTCCCTGGTTTGGTCCTCGTTTGTTGTAAAAACACAGATCATTCAGAATCTCCTTCAGGAATTGCTGCATAAAACGAAGCACAAACAATCACAAAGCAACCATTGAGAGTAGTGAATAAAATATTTGTTGTTCATAGGAACACCACAAATAAAGTATCTTAGCCAATGTTTTTTCACTTAAAAATAGAGGCACACCAAATAAATCAAGAATATACCTCTGGCTGATCAGTTTCTTGCACCAGCGCCTTTAGTGCCCAATTGGGCTGTCTTTCAAAAAGCTTGAATATAATATTTTCCAGTTCCCTGCGATCCCTACGTATTCTTTTTGCATCGGATGGTTTGGTTGGTGTTTGCTTCTTCTTCTCCTGAAGAGCATAAAATTAAATGTGTTATGAGAAACTTTAACTGATGATGAGTAGTTCAAGATGAAGAGGCCGACCGCATGATTGGCATTTGACAACATGGTAAAGATAAGTAGAGGAAATCAAGTACTGAACTCATTTTATAAGCCATAATCAGAAAGAAAGTCAGAAAACATGTATGCAGATCCTTACTACCTAGATAGAACTCTATTAACTTGAAATAACATCCACCACAGATTAAACACCTAGACTTGTTAAAAATGTTGATCTATATCATTAATGATAACAGAAGAACAAAAAAGAAATCTCAATCTTCATTTCAGAAAATGAAAGTACCTTCGAACCAGAAGGTATGAGACCAACCATGCCAGGCAACGGTATCAGGCTCATTCTGTGATCCTCAATTACCTTCAAGTAGGGAACAAAACCACAAATCAGAATGCTTTAAAATCACGGTAATGTAAGATAGCCAATGAAGTACTGCAGTACTTCACCTGCACTTTTCTAGTTTTGATCATGGACTTTTGTGTCCTTTCACGGCATAACTTTCCATAGTTCACCAAATTATCACTGTGAGGCTTCATGTCAAATTTATGCTCGACTTTTCCTTCACATGAAAGTTTCCCTGCAACACACAAAGGTCATTTTTGGGTGATAGTCAAAACTTAGATGCTATTGAAACTTGAAAGATCCCCAAAAATGTAAGTAGTAATAAAAAATCCATAAGAATCACTGGTAACCAGTAAGGGTAACTTTCTGACTGGTAACGCAGTAAACTGCCAGTGATAGCTCACCTGAAGTCCAGTCAAGATTCTTGAAGGCTTACTAATTAAATCAATCCGGACACCATTGACTTTGGCAAACAACATGATAGTATTTTTCCTATTTATTGGAGAAACTTGGACAAAAGATGCACACACATGAAGAAACTAAGTGAAGGCCCCTTAGCACAAGTGTTAAATAGATGGCTACTAAACCATAAACAAGTTTAGGAAATACTGATCTTACAATAACCACCTAGTCACCCATGCTTCATAGTACAAAGCATGCACTCAAACTTGTAGGAAGCCCCAGAAATAGGATCAATAAATGTCCAACAATAAGCACCTAGTCACCTACTTATTCCAAAGTCTGATTCATGCTTCATAGTACAAAAGCATGTACTTAAACTTGTGGGAAGCCCCAAACGTAGGATCAATAAATGTCTAAACTCATGCAGGTAAAATCAAGTATGATTGTATGAACAGACTTCTAACATACAGGAACGAGTAAAAATGATGTCTATCAGGTGAGCAGTATATACAGAGAAAAAGAATGCAAGCAGTATAAGTTAGCGAGCTGGGAATTAGACTCCTACCTTGGTTAGACTCAGAGAAAACACACATCGGTACAAAATCCTTGGACATATTCAAGGAGTAACTCTTTGGTGTATTGCCAGTGTTAGTTTGAGCCATCTCCATCTTGAACTGCCATGCCAATAGCACCATGTTATAATGAATGATGTAACTATAGGCACCACAAGCAAAAAAGAGATGAGTAATGAAACTAACATAGAACGGGGAACAATTATCGAACAGGGCATAGCAGTATGACATATCCCGCTCTAATTAAACCTCTGGACTCTTCAATACATCTGATTCTGTCTGTATCGATAATTCGATATGCATGCGCTTCATATATGAAGAGCATAGCAATTCGCAAATGGGAAATCAACTGAAATGTTACCCATCCAATCAATCATATTATCACATTCGGCAGTCAATCCCTCCACCACTACAGCTATTTTGCGGTCGGTGCAGAATTTTGTCCCATTTTTCCCAAGCATAATGCATGAAATCTACATTTGAGGTTCATACATTACCATGAAATCTACATTTGAGGTTATACATTACCAACTCCCACGGCCGTAGGGTCATCATTTTGCTTGAAGAGAATGTACTACCAATCGAATCCGCAAGGGAGAGGGAGTGGGGCGGGGGAGGCTTGCCTGGAGGGAGGGCTCCTCGGAGCGGAGGAGGTCGAGGGAGAGGACAACCTTGGCGACGACGGGGTTAGGGTTGGAGCCGGCGGCGTCGGAGGAGGAGGACACGGCGCCCTGCCAAGCGTGCGAGACGACCGGGGGGCACTTCATCAGCCACACGGAGCGCTCGGCCCGCGCCGTCTCGAGGTACTTGGCCTCCTCGCCCATCCCGCCGCCCCACGCTGGTGGCTCCGCGCTCGCAGTCTGCCCGGCGATTCCGGTGTCGGCGGCGGCGGCGGCGGCGCTAGGGCACGGAGCGGCGGGCGATCTGGCTTAACGGCGGAGCGAGCGGTCGAAGAGGAGGCACATGCGGAGGGCGTGACGTGCAGTTTGATGAACGATAATCCGGCCGGATCGGATCAAACGCTGTTTGCAGATGCACCGGGCTTTCAGGAATGAATCGGTTACCGACGAAAGTTGATAGAATTCGAATAAATTTTACTAAAATTGACTTAGATGTTGTTGTAAATATATTTAATTTGGTTTATTTAATCCTATCGATATATGATACTTGCTCTGTTTCAAAATATTCATATTTTTAGTGTTCAAAATTTATACCACAATATAAACATTTTTAGCGTACTTCCTTATCTCAATGGATCACAAGTTCGCAACCATCACTCTAGTCATTTTCTATACCATCTCTAGTTTAATTTCTATACCTATTTCCTTCTATCGATCACGATAATTTTATATTTAATCTTAATCGGCTTAAATTTATAGAATTTGGTTGTTTTTTATGAAGTCGTGCTAAGAGCTAGTGCTTGCTATCTCATAATAGCTCTATGGATTTCATCGGAACTGTTTTATGTTTCTTGGGCTTTTTCGTTGCGGAATTAGACCTACTATTAATGTTGGCTAACTGGCTTATCCATAAGTTACATCGGTCTGCCGCTCAGTCGAAAGTTATGCAACAAGTCTGCAGTAGTTTAAAACTGGAATTGGCACAATACTGCGAAGTGGTCGCCTTCGCTTAATTTAGGTCAGACCTTGATGCTGCGACTCAGGCATCACTCAATAGATATGCAAGGCTTACAAAAGTGCCCAAACAACCACAATACGAACCGTTTCCAATTGAAAAACAAATTATTAAATTGTTATGATTTATGCTACTGTAAACAGCTTATGTGATCAGATTTTATATTTTAGAACATAACTTATAATTTACTACCCCTTCGTCATATAATAAGATCATTTTTGGATCCTCCTATTTATTAAAGAAAACTTTTTAAAGCAACCATGGTATTAGAGTTTGTAAAAGTAAATGATAAATGTATTGGAAGTAGATAAAGAGAGAAATAATTATATTATATTTTTTAATAAAGTTGACGTATTCTAGTTTTTTTAGTTTTTTTATTGGTATGTGCTAGATTGGTGAAAAATAAACGTTTGTTGGTATAGATGGAGCGTTCAAAAGCTGAAGCGAGGCTGCTATGTAGGCCAAGTCTCACGTCTGTCAGGTTCGAAAGCAAATGCATATCTGTCACAAAACAAATCGTAATAGGCGCGCGTATATATATGCCTTTGGTTAACGGCCGCGACGGCCGTCGGCCCGCCTCCTCCACGGTCACCGGCTGGCCTGTGAGCTGTGAGTTGTGGCTCCTACCGCCCGCGTCCGCATGAGAACGACAGGTGCTCGACACTTGGCCAGCAGCCAGCTCGCGTTAACACATGGCCGCGCCGCCCCCGCCGCCGGACACGGCCACCGATCCGATTCGAAGAAGGTACGACGTACTGCGACCCAAGCTAGATCGATCTCCTCTCGTTTTCTTCAATCTCCTTCATTTGATATAATACTGCTTCGCCGATCAAATCTGTTGTTTTTTTAATCAAATCTGACCATAGTTGATTACTGATTTGTTGTCTTGTCCTGCTGTTTTATTTAGCTGTTGATTAGTAGTAGTACATGGTGAGAAAGGAGGTAGGTTAACCGGAAAGCATTTTATTTTATGCTTCGGCCTGCGATCAGTACTACTCCCTTCATCATATTTTAAGTGTAATTGTTTATTTTTTTTTCAACATTGATCGTCTATTTTACTTAAAAAAAATTATATTAGTATATACAATAAAACAAACTTTATGCTTAACTTTTTTAATTTTTATAATATTTTTATATAAGATAAGCAGTTAAATATTAGACACGAGAATTGTAACTTCCGTATCTCACAGTTGCGGGGACCAAAACTTGTTTAGAAAAAGAGGTGAACCATGACGCTCACGCTGTAACGCTGAGCGCCCTGTGCCCCGAAGGTGGGACAGAGCCGGTGCCGAAATCTAGAACTCCGGAGCCCAGCACGAGGGGGAGCTCGTGGCAGTGTCCGCGCCACGTGGCCGGCGGCCGCTCATCCGTCGTGCTCAATCAAGCGTGTGCAAAACCGATCTCAATTTTTCACCTGTAAGACTACATCACACTCACACGCTGTGCCATTTGACAATTGGCATGGTTATGTAATATGTTCCATTCCATCAAGTGTGATTAGACTAAGTTAATTTTGTTCCGTATGATTACAGTGACGGAATAGAATGATTCTACGAGAAAACCCACACTAGTTTAGTTACGAGTTTATCCAACAAGGGTATTGCATCGACCGTTGTTTAGGTTATCTTCACAACCGTCGGCATCCAATCTTTATTCCTTACTTACTTGGATGATTTCGATCTTTTACACTAGTTAACAATCGAATTAACAAGTCTCTAACTTGGCCACTGACCGCGGGCGGACGGCGAGCCCTAGCGACCACTAGCTGGTGGCCCCACACCACCGCCACCACCACCATGCGACGAAGACGAAGCCGAAGCCGTATAGGTGAAACGTGTGTGTATCACGGCGTCTCCCACCGAGAAAAGGCGACGCGATTGCAACCCCGCGCGAGATCGACCTCGCGTTCCACTCCCACTCCCCTCCACCTTCAAATCCACGCGAGTTGTTGAGCGAGAGAGAGAGAGATTTGATTTGCGTTTGCGTTTGCGTCCATGGCGCAGCAGCAGAGGATGGTGATAGTGGGGGAGGAGCACTGCGGCGGCGGGGAGGACAGGGAGCTGACGGTGAGGAAGACGACGCTGTTCTGCCCCGGCGACGGGCTGGAGGCGTACGACCACCGGACGGGGACGCTGGCGTTCAGGGTGGAGACGTACGGGCGCGGCGGGGTGTGCGGCGGCGGCGCGGCGGCGGGGGACCTGGCGCTGCTCGGCCCCGAGGGGGAGCCCGTGCTCACCATCCGACGCCGCCGCCCCAGCCTGCACCACCGCTGGGACGGGTTCCTCGGGGACGGCGCCGCGTCGGGGCAGAAGCCGCTCTTCTCCGCCCGCCGCTCGTCCATCCTCGGCGTCGGCTCCGGCGCCGCCGCCGTCCTCGTCGACCTCCTCGCCCCCGGCGCCGTCGGCGAGTTCCGCGTCGACGGGTCCTTCCCGCGCCGCTGCTGCCGCGTGGTGGCCGTCAAGGCCGCCGCCGCCGGCGGGGGCGGCGGGGAGGAGGAGGAGGAGGTGGTGGTGGCGGAGGTCCGGAGGAAGGTGGACGAGGACGCGCACGTGGTGATGGGGCGCGACGTGTTCGTGCTGTGGGTGCGCGCCGGGTTCGACGCCGCGTTCGCCATGGGGATCGTGCTCGTGCTCGACCGGATCACCGGCGACGAGATCGACGGCGATCTCGGCGCGGACCTCACCGTGGCCAGCTCGCCGGTGTAAGCTTTGCGGTGATCGGATCACTGGGTTCATGATTAGAGATGTGTAAAATATGTATCATCTTGCAAATTCTTTTTTGTATGTTTTCTTGTCGAAGTTTGGATATTTTGCCTTATGAATTGAGCTTGTAGCTTTGAGCGAAATGCAAGTTACTCCTAATTACGTTAGCCTTTGACAGCAGTAATAACTATAGTTAATTATTTTGCTTGTTCTTTCATGCCTTTTGGATTATTTTTGTCTCTGAATAGTAGTATAGTTTATAGTTTGGTGATCTAACTTACCTGCGTTTTAAAAAAGGTTTATTTTGGAGTCAACAAGGTGGAAACCAAGTGGTATCCATGTGTGGCAGCGAAGTGAAGCTGTCGTTTTCATACCAAGAAAATGGGGAGGTCTTTTTTTTCTGTGGGTAGTAATGTACTACTAATTCACATAATCGATTTAATATCTCTTTCACTTTCGGTGCGAATTCTCAAAACAATGACACTTTCAGAGCTGGATTTGCATAATGGAAACATCAACATACCCCAACAAATGGGCAAGCGAAACTTCTGACGTTGGGCTGCATGAAAGAGGAGAGTCACATCACTACTAGAAGAGTCTTAGATATGCATAATTGCACCCTAGATTGATTCATATACAGATATATACTGGCACTGCCAGATGTTATCACAACTCTAACCCATATAGGATTATTATTACCTTATCAAAATCACAGCACATTTGGATAAGAAAAACATTATCTTCCCAGTTGCCATGCTCTTTAGGCCACTATGGCCCAGGACCCATGTACGGATGCATAACACCAAGTTAGTGAAGACACTTGTCAGGATGAAAAAGACACACCTTTCCCCACTTAACTGTAAACACGACACATTGACAGACCATCATGAATGATGTATATTTCCCATTTCTATAAAAGAATAAGATCATGAGAAGCGTCAAAATTTCCACATCTCACAGGGTTTGCTGTTCGTGCATGTCATCTTATGGCCCATCTGTTCAATCTCCAAACAGGAGAACATACAAAAGGCACACATCTCAACTGTACAGCTTCCGAATGTTGGCATAAACATGCAAATGATTTCAATGGCATGTTTGGAACACCCACTGGGTCTACTGATCTAGGGGTCTGCCAGAAGTCACAAGTTAGTACCACCGGCTTATGTCAGCACTAGTTGAAATGGAAAAAAAAAAAGAAGGGTTTGTGTCCATCTTATGGCAAGAATCAATTTGAGTGCCAATTCTATGCTATGTGAGATCCTCTGTATTCATAATCTATGAACCGCCACCACTGTTGATACCGAAGTAGATTGTCTTGCGACTGAAGGCATTCATAGCATAGTCGACTCGGATTTGACCAAGGTCTGTGTTAAAGTGGATTCCATATCCAAATCCAACACCAAATCCCGGTTTTCCCTGTCGAAGAGCTGGATTACCTGCCAATTTTACGATGAATGATCACTGCTGAACAGAAGTGTACAACAGAAAAGGAAAGATCCACACATTATCACAGAAGTAAACATATCTGGGGTGAGAACAAAGTTAAACGCAACTCGACATTAGGATATCAAGAATTCAAGCCCCCACGTTTTCACGAATAGGGATGAGTACTCATTCGTAAGGTTGTTTAACAAATCTACTATGATTCTGATACTATATCTGTGCTGTATAGTACAGTAACATCGGGGGCAATCAAATCATTCTTCTGTCGATAGTCTAATGTGTTAACCTTATTAGTTCATACTCTCGTCAAGTTTCATCAAGATGGATTGGTCACAATTACATCTTAACATCTTGGCTAAGAAATATTTCCATAAATTCCACTGGGGACATACATCATAATACAGTAGTAGACTAGTAGCTGGCTGGTGGCTGTAAACAAAATCCCTCATTTACTTTATGGATTATACAGTTCATTTATTGGAGAAGACTGTTTTAAGCACTAATTTAGTATATCAACCTCATTTTCTACTTAAGTAAATCAGAAATTAGCGCATGACAATACAGAGGGAGTGAAGCGCTTACCAGGGACATGACAAGCAGATCCTAAGTCACTGCCGCAGTCCATGAAAATAGAACCCTCTAGATGCTTTGCCTTCACAGAAACAGATAGTTCAAAATTTTATGTTTAATCTGAATGTATAATATTACAAAGCAAATAGCTAGAGTACTACGAATACTGGACACTTCGCACTAATCATCACAAAAATATAGGCACAATATGAAGCTGAATGATTTTTCAGTTGTGTAAGCTCCAAAGCAACTTCAGTGAAAATTTTAAGCAACGGCACTAGCTTACACTGAATCGCCAGCAATGATCTCCATATCTACTAGAACCCTCAGATGACCATTATTTCCCTCTAGGAACAGCACTAGTTTCTTTTGGTTCATGGCTCGGCTTGGATTTCATCTCTAGCCAACCCTACCCAAAATTGCTTCAGACTAAAGGTTGTTGGTGTCATCGTCGTTGCTGTGTTGCTGTAGTGTTTGGTTGCTAGCTTAAATATTTTCTAAATGATCAATGTTACACCACTTTTAACATTAAGTAAAGCCTCATGCATCTATTCAATAAATCGCCTTCAATTATAAATTCCATGTTTGGGCTCAATTTCTCTATGGCATTCCAAGTTTTAGTTACGAACTGAAATAGTGTTTTCATACATACCAAAGGAACCGTATATTCACAGTTAGCAATTAGGCACAGTCTTCCTGCACCAACTGCACCCTCACCATAACCCCGTACGCTACCAAGTCCGCCTATTGCAAATGCTTGGTATGGCGCCATATCCCCCACAATGGAACCACCTGTCAAGCTGTGAGATAGGAAAAGATTAATTACTTCCGCTGAGGAGTTTAGCACTTTGCTGGAGAACAGTAGGTGCATGCATTACCTAGTAACCAAAAATGTTGGCCCCAATTTCATGCCTTTCGAAACAGCACATTTTACTCTGTTGAAGGTCAGAGATTTTGGTACAAGTGGCAATCCTTGTTCCATTTGGAGGTTAACCTGCCAATAAGATCTATAAGATAAGGTAGATCTTACAGTAAATATGTTAAAATATAGTAAACACAAACATACTTTTAAGAAGCTATTATCATTAACATCTGCATAACCAGACTCTTGCTTCAAGATAATCATATTATCATGGAGGTTACCACTGCATGATAAAAAAAACAACAGACAATTATAAGCACCTTTTTAGTATATTAAAGTTCTAGAATTGTAAAATACTTTAGCACCTGCATGTTAGAGGAAAGCCATCATGGTCCCTGGCTATGGAGCGTCCCTCATTATTAACAGGCCGGATATGCTGGACAAAAAGGGCAACATATATGATCAAATGAACTTGGAGAAAAGATTAAAAAAATAGAAAATAACTAAAGGCAACAAGCCAACAACTGGATTTGGGTAGATGTCCACCTCGAATTTAACACTGGTTCCGGATGTCCAGTTTGATGTTGATGGTTCATTAAGCTCAACACCAAGCGACAATCGACTAAGATTTATCCCTCTGCTCCCTGATCGTGTGAAGTTGTCAGCCGGAAAGCCATGCACCGCTATTTCTGGTGTCATTGTGTGCTGATTGCTCAAACCAGAGCAAGTAAGAATAAGTGTGAACAGAAGAATCAACTAATACAACCAAACAATCTTTTATATACAAAACATAAGTAACTCTTGTATGCAAAACATAAGTAACTCAGAAGTGCATCAACAATACATACTTACATAGGTTTCCTAGAAAAAAAAAATAAAATAGACTACTAGAGTATGAAACAGCAGCTAGCATTCTCTATGGAGATAGAATTAGGTGCGACTTGTCCCTAAGGTTCTTCTCAATATCCTATCAATGCCCAAGACCCACTAAACTTTCATGAAAGCTAAACTTCCGCAACAAAAGTTATGTCACAAATTC
Organism: Oryza meridionalis; assembly: GCA_000338895.3. Classification (NCBI taxonomy): domain Eukaryota; kingdom Viridiplantae; phylum Streptophyta; class Magnoliopsida; order Poales; family Poaceae; genus Oryza; species Oryza meridionalis. The sequence continues at coordinate 25,480,160 of CM002528.2, forward strand.
AAGCTTCAGTCCATAGTATGAGCACATATAAAGATATTATGTTTACTGATTGCTCTGATATTATAGCAGATACTGAGCATGTGATGCAACAGATCAGTATGAAGAATTATAACGCACTTGTGCTATGTCACTTGAGCATTTCTGTTCAATTTCAGACAAGAAATTTACACAGATACATTGAACACAAAGCCAACCTGAATGACAAATGACTGTTGTGATAACCATTCAGGCCTCGGCCGTCTAAAGGTGATGACAGCATTGGATTCATTGATACCCTTATCCAATATGACATCTAACTTCTCGCTCCTCCCAAATAGGCTTGGATGTTTGAGTGAGATCCTGTGGACAAGACTTCTTTAAATCACAGTGCCAGATGCAAAAAGAAGTGGAAAAACATAAACAGCAATTCAAAGGGGCAGCACATGTGTGTGCCCATGGAAGGCCCAAAGATCAAGCAAAATTCAGGGACGCTTGAGCACTGAACAGCTATAGAAACACAACTATGCGAGAGCAAGCATGCAGAACATGTTTGACACAAACACAGACACACCAAAGCACAGGCACAGGCACAAGCACAAGCAGAGGAACACATGAATACAACCTGTCTGCGTGCGCAATGTCTGGTGCACATACAAAATGAAATTTACCAAGGAGATGCAAACCGACATGCTTACCTTCCGACGATTTGCGAGAAGGTGGCGCCAGAGTTCCTGAAAACAACCCAATAACACAACACACAAACACAAAGTCAAGTCAGACATCCAAGTGCCACCGAAACAAACGGCATCCACGCCGCTAATAGGCAAAAGACCGAGCACCTCATGGGCGGCAGCAGGAGCGCCTCGCAGAGCATGTGGGTGAGGTCGACGTGCACATCCACCTTGGCTGCGGCATTTCCACAAACACGTTAGCCACACACACACACACAGAGCAAGCAGAACATCCCGAACCAAGGAAGAGACAGAGAGAGAGAGAGAGAGAGAGAGAGAGAGAGAGAGAGAGAGAGAGAGAGAGAGCACGAACCTTTCCCCGCATTGACGCTCTGCTGAGCTCCCATGGCTGCGGACGGCGCGGGGAGGAGGTGCACCTCATGCGAGCTCGGCGCCACGGCGAGGGCAGGACGGATGGCGAGGAGGAGGAGGGGTGGAGTGGCGTGCGGGGGTGGGGGATTTTGAGCGGGAGGGAGGTCGGGGTGGGGGGACTCGGGTGCTTTGCGTGGAGCGGAGGGAGGTGGGGAGATCCGAGATGGCAGTTGGATTGCTTCGGTCGGGTTACTAACTACCAGAGAGTTCAGAGCGGCGCCGACTTGGATGGAGTGGACAATGGACTTCGGCCTTCTTTCTTGGGCTGTTTTCACCAAAAGCGAAGAATGCTTATGCTTTGGGTTTTGGATTTTTTTCGAGCAAGAGAATTCTCCTACGAAACTGATTTTAGGGTGAAATATGCTTGTGCTTATGGTTCTAGTGCTACCAAAATTATGATATTATCACTACGTTGCTGTTGTATACGATGATAGGTTTAAATTTTGTTTCCATATTTTCTAGTACTATTTTAGACGTAATCTTACGTACCAATAGGTTATTAATTACTCTCTATGTCCTATATTGAATTTTTATAAGACGAAGGAAATATGTGTCTATTTTTTATTATATCTATCCATGTTAAATAAATTGATGATGTTCCGTTGGCTTAGAGTGTTACTCTTACATTGAAAGACCTAAATTAAATTCCTACTATCATTTGTTGGTGGTCAATTTTTATATTACACGGTGCCTATAAGGGCAATCTCACCTTAGCCTACAAATAATATAAAGTTGGAGGAAGTAATAACCTAAGTAGTAGTTATTTAACCAAATAGAGTATTATGAAGCAATCGTCTAATAACGGATAGTTGTGCATATTGTACAGGATATTGTTTCAAACGAGATGGTATACTCGCAAGTATTAGATCTGACACCACATAGATACTACACAAAAAGCTTGTCTCTGACCCTGATGTCGTCAAGCCCATCCACCTTGCCTCATGTCTCGTGCTTGCTGGCGAGAACTCAATGACAATGCTATCCTTCCTCTCTTAGATCAGGAGGTAAGATGTGCTCTTCTTCTCATTGAGTTAGAACGCGCCTGCTCCTTGGACAACCGGCCAGTTCGCACTTTCTTGCATGGGAAAGTGGTCTTCCACAGATGAGCATAGGCGACGCCACCAAGCGGGATGGCTTTGTCATTGGCTAGATTCATGACAAGTGATCCGAAATCCTTCTTCCTGTTCCTGTTCTAAATCCAACCGTTTTCCTCATCCCCTCGTTGCCGAGGGGATGGTCTTGTGGAGTAGGTGCATCTGGTCACTGCCATTGTTGTTTAGATTAGCTGAATAGCTGCTGCGTTGATGAAAACATCAACGTCACTATGTCAGCTAGTGCAACCCGATGGAAGGCCGCATTGAGAACATTGTCGCTCCCACCGAGGAGGCGAGGATACGACTAAACACGAGCATACGTAAGCTATACATATCCACGTTGTCGACAGAGGGAGTACCATGCAAGGACAATGGATATATCGCGTAGCATTCCCGCTAATAATATATCGTATTTATTACACTTTTCTCGTACCTGGCTTGTTTTCTAGAAGAAAACTTCCACACTTTAAAAAAATCTTTTAGCATTAAATGCAAAAACAATGTAAGCTTAAAAAAACTTTCATTTCGATAACTTCCATTGGAAACTTATGTTTTTTATTAAGCACGTGTTTGATTGAACTATAATTGTTACAATAGTAGTAGTAAATCAGAGTTTAGATTATACTAGCTGTAGCAACTCTGTCCCATAAATACAATAGTAAGATAATAATTTATGTAAACCTTATATATAGGATTGAAACATAAATGCAACTGATTTAATCGTCTCTGCCAATCAAACTTTATCTGTAAAATCTGATCCAAAATTTACTTATAGTACTATTTGTCTAAATCTGATGATGGTCTTGACACAATTTTTTCAGCTTATTCACTAAATTATTGCAATGGTTAGTTGCTTCACACTTCGAAAAATATGTTTCTCAAAAAACTTTTTTTCATAAACATTGTTTAGATCACTTGTTTTGTTTTAAGTTTATACTTTAAATTGTTTGATTTATTTATATAATTAAGTTAACAACACTCCGTTTGATAATAATATAAATCAAACAGGTAAAACAGGAGATGGCATAACGGTAAGTCGCAGATCAAGGTATCATGTCCAAACAGGATCCGACCGATTACACTCTCTTTGGGAAAACACTTGACCAAATCTTACCCACTACCGAACACAACCCTAGTGTACTAGCTATCCGCCTGGTTTTCGAGTTTCCAACGAGCCAGAAGGAAGCCCAATTTTTCCCAAAAGAAATCCACCTCCGATATCAAAATCCCTTCTCCCTCCCCTCTCGCCGCCCTCCTCCTCCTCCTCGTCGCCGTCCTCCTCCTCCTCCTCCTCCTCCTCGATTCGAGGGGTGCCGCCGCCGCCGCCGCAGCCGCAGCTCCAGCATCCGCGAGAGGCTCGCGTTGGGGATCGCCAATTTCCACGCCACGGTGGCCAATCCCCCGCGGCGCGCGCTGGTGGGCGATGCGATCGGATGAGGTGTTGGCGACGGCGGCGGCGCTGCGTGGTGGTGGAGAGGAGGAGGAGGAGGAGGGCGTCGAGCTTCCCCGCGGCGGGGTTTCGGCCACCGCGCCTAGGAGGAGGAGGAGGAGCCGGTGATGGCGCCCGCCGTTCAGCCGCCGCCGTCCCCGCCCCCGCCGCGGCGGCCCCGCTCGGGCCCTCCACCGGGGCTGAAGAATCTCGGCAACACCTGCTACCTCAACAGCGTGCTACAGTGCCTCGCGTCGACCCCTCCCCTCGCTACCTTCTGCCTCTCCTTCCGGCACTCCAATCTGTGTACGAAACCCTAGCTCATACTTTCTTCCTGTTATAATTGATTGCATGTATTTGGGCGATTCGCCAGGAGCCCAGGAAGCTGATATGTTCGCCTGTTGGCATGCAGGCAAGAAGGTGTTGCCGAACAAGGACAAGGAGTGTGTGTTCTGTGTGGTGGAACGGCAGATCTCGCGGCTTCTTCGGACCGAAGCAGGGGCGCTAGACTCGCCAGCGAAGATCATACGCTGCCTGCCGCTCTTTGCCGAGCATTTCCGGTGGGGCCGCCAAGAGGACGCGCACGAGTTCCTGCGCTATATTATAGACGCCTGTCACACCGCTGGTCTGCGCATACGCAAGCGGCTACCTGCGTCAAACGCCAATGGGGACGCTGGCGAGGAGGAGGTCCGGGTGCAAGGGCCATGTATGGTGATGAAGGAGACATTTGGCGGTGCGCTGCTCAGTCAAGTGAAGTGCCTCACCTGCAAGGGAGAGTCAAACAAGACCGACGAGATAATGGATATCAGCCTCGACCTGCCTGGAAGCAATTCTGTTGCTGATGCGCTTGCCCGTTTTTTTCAGCCTGAGATATTGGAGGGTTCAAACAAGTACAGCTGCGAAAGGTACATTTTATCCGCTAGTTAGTTGCTGATAAATTGTCAAGTGGTGTTCTAAGTCGCCTAGGCAGTACGGACGTGGGCATGGCAGCATGGCGTCTAGCTCCTAGTCACACTACGCAGCATGCTGGAGGCAGGATGGCACCTAGCTCCTAATCAGACTATGCAATCGCTTGCTTGTTACTACCACGTTAGACTGGATAGTGACACGTAGCGTGAGAGCAAGCTAACTACCTTTTTAACTGTATTTTGGTATAGCTTAATTAGGGCTTTTTTTTATGAGGGATATAGATGGAAATATAATTATTCTGAGTCCAATAGTAATATTTTTTTAATTTAGTTTCTTGAAAAAAAAAACACACTAATGTTTTGTTAAAAAATCTCAAGGTATTTTGTTAAGAAAAACAAGTGTATTCTGGATATTTTGTAAAAAAGTTGTAGGGTTGAATGCCTAGGTTTTCGAATGAAACGTCCAAGTTTCAAAATCTGCTAGGAATCTTTTCGCTTTCCACTTGATTGGACTGCTAAACCCCTGTGGAAAAGGTCAGCCAGTTACGTTTTCCTTATATTTCGCTGGAATCAAGTTTTCTGTTCAAACTTCCTGGAAGATTTCTTATCAGGGAATGGTTGATCTAGTGGTCGCGTGCCTGCTTAATCTTGGTGACAACAGCTTTAACATTTGGTACATTTACAAAAAAAAACCAGTGTTCCAAAGGAAACTGGAAAACCTTGCCCAATTTGGAGGTCCAATTGCCTTTCCTATATTGGCAGTGGTCCATCCAATAATTTATAAGAAAAAAAATCAATATATTATATAAAAAAGCAATCATTATACATTTTACAAAGCGTGCACTCACTTTTCACAAAGGGAAAAGTAAGTAATAGATAGCTAGCCTCTTTAACCTTGCTCGTTGAGGTATTTCCCGGACGGGGCAGTTTATGCTTATAAAGGAATGCAACCCTGCCAACCACACCTGTAGGGTCATAGGGGATTAAAGTGAGCTCAATACGTGAACCTGTTAATATTAACTGCGCTATCAGTTTCCATTTATATTCTTTTCATGAAGCCACTATAATTGCTTGCCCATTCATAGTTTTTAACTTGGGTTTCCGAAATTCTTCTTATGTGTTCCGGACATGCCCTAACTTGTGAAAGGCATTTTTTTTTGTATCGCAGATGCAAGAAGCTCACCTCAGCACGAAAGCAATTGTTTGTCCTTAGGGCACCTAAGGTGCTTGTCATACAACTCAAGGTTATCAATCTTCATTCCTGATATTTTTATTCTATAGAACTTGTTATTGATTAAGAGATGTTGCTGATGATCTCTGTTTACTTCCATTCTGGTTTGCTGCCACTAGAGATTTGAGGGAATAAATGGTGGGAAGATCAACAGGAACATAGAATTCAAAGAGACTCTCTTTCTTTCTGACTTCATGTATAATAAAAACCAGGTACGGCATATCCTCTTGATTGTTACATCAGTATTTGTTGCTTGTTCTACATGTAGGTAATAATGTCAAACTAGTCGTGGAAACAAGTTATGTCAATTGTAGCAATCCATCAAGCAGTGACCACATGTTGGCTGTTTATGTAGTTTTATTGTGCTACTTTTTTGCATTTATAGCATGAAGTCATAAATCTTTAAGGAACATTTTTTTCTGCGATTATTGTTAGGTGAACTCTCCAAGAATGTTGTTTAGGATCAAGAAATTCTGGATTATATAGGTCTTATAGTTATCTTTTGTGGCATTTATGTAGTATGACCTTACAAGAGCTTCATAAAGTTGCAAAGAAAAGTTCCATAGGTTCAAACTACATCTGGACTATGACACAGCATTTTAGGATTATTCTTCACTTGAAATTCACTTTCATCCGCATTTTTCATTGTTTGTTTTTAACATTTCTGCAAATATTTCATACCAAGAATCAGATCAGTTTGTTTTAATTATATTGCTTTGCATGGATCTGCAGGATTCACTGCCAGTATATAATCTTTTTGGCAGTATTGTTCACTCAGGGTTCTCTCCAGATTCTGGTCACTACTATGCGTATGTTAAGGTAATAGGCTTTTCCCCAATACTTAAAGTCTTCAATTATTTTGCCCTGACATCTAACTAAATGATTGTTGACTATGCTCAGGATGCTATTGGTCACTGGTATTGTTGTAATGATTCCCATATCTCCCCCTCAAGCTCTCAGGATGTTCTATCTGAGAAGGTCTACATCCTATTCTATATTCTGAGTACCAAGACTCAAAAGCCTAGTACAAATGGTTACTCTTCTAGTGCAGCTAAATCTTCCAGCAGCAATGGAAATGGCATATCAAATGCCACATCTAATGAGCCCCTGAAGATACCACTAGTAAAACAGAACGGACTATGTTCTAGTAAAGGTATTGCACCGCCACCCCTGAAGAATGGCAAGATTGCACCAGGTATGCACCTCAAGCCAATCCACTTGAAGAATAATGGAACGGGGAAAGTTTCTTCAAATGGCAAGGCAAACATCATTCCGGGAAATAAGCTAGAAGTTAGTGAGGGTTTAACACTGCCAGCAGTGAATGGCCGTGACTCTGGAAAATATGCAGAACCCGGTAAAATGAATGCTAATGGTAGTGTTTCTTGCAATAAGACGGATGTTAATTCACAGAGAGTGTTGCACAATACGAATGGAAATGGAAATGGAAATCCAATTCACTTTTCTGATCTTCAAGAGACCACTGATGCTAAGGCTACATGTGCTGAGCAATATTCTGAAAAGTCGTCTATTGCCAGTTTAGAGGATTCTAAAAATCCTGTTTCATGCCATGAAGTGTCTGCAGTCATAGTAAAGGATGTGGTATCTTTGGGTAAGGACAGTGCTTCCTTGAAGCACCGTCTTGAAGAAGGGAAGTTTAAGGAAATGTAAGTCTCTAATGGGCAGGAACTATTTTGCTTTGTTATTTGTAGCTATTTCCATGAAGCACTGATTGTCCATTCTGCTTTATATTTTCTCTAGCAGTTTCAGACGTTATACGACTTGCTGATCGTATGCCTGAAACTTTATGAAGTTATACTAACAATTTTCATGCTACAACTACCATTATTCACACATATTTAAAAAATGTTTACTGCAGTTTGTAGTGTATGTTGTAGAATCTTCACACATATTGCTCATTGGAGGAATATGTAATGGTTGCCTTTTTTTTTTTTTGTTTTTGAATTTGGAACATCTTTTTGTTGAACTTACTGTGCGTTTTATTATTTAATTAAAAACAGGCTTGCTGAATCGGCATCTTCTGAGCTTCACTTGTCTGGTTGGGTGGATGATGTCCGTAATTTCATGCACACTATAAAGAGACGCCGTCTGCAAAATACAGGCACACCTCAAGATAGTGACACAATGAGGTACTTTGATCTGACATTTTTGTGCAACTTTATTTTTTTTTCCTTACAGGATTCTATAGGCAGATAAGCTTGTATGCCTTTATTCTTTGGTTGTTTTGCTAGTTATATCTTTTTGTCTGGAAATGTTTCCTCCATGTTCTGCATTATTGCCCCAATTCAACCTTGATCCATAACTATTGCGTTGCTAGGATTTTGGTATTTCGTGGCTGCAGCATCACTATTATAGTTTTAGTTACTAGCAAAATACCCATGCTTTGCTATGGGTAAAAGAAAATATATAATATGTCAAAGACATGTTTGCTTATTTGAATACATGATATTCACTTGATTCAAACAAACATTAGACTATTATAGAATATCAGAAAATATAAGGGACTAATTTGAAAAAAGTACAAAAGTAGTGGTGCACTAGTGTCTTTTATAGTACTCCCTCCGTTTCATATTATAAGTTGTTTGCCTGTTTTCTTAGTCAAACTTCTTTAAGTTTGATTGAATTTGTAGAAAAATATACTAATATTTTCAATACAAAACAAACATATTAGCAAAATATATTCAATGTTAAATTCAATGAAACTAATTTGGTGTCGTAGATATTGCTAGTTTTTTCTATAAACTTGGTCAAACCTAAAGAACTTTGACTAATTAAAAAGTCAAATGACTTATAGTATGAAACGGAGGGAGTAGTATAGATAGATAGATAGATAGATAGATACCAATAGTCTTTAGGTTAACATGTACAAAAAAACAGCTAGATTTAATTGCATGATATTTGCTTCTGAATGTTCACCAGTTGCATTTAGCTCCTTTATTATTTTATTACATTCAATATATTAATAGTTATAGATAGCTTTATAGATAGCTTTAGATGTTTCTGTACTATTTATATTCTCAATGCCTGCTAGTAACTAGTGAGAGAAGGTTATCGTTACTGCTGCATTGCAGTGCTTTACTGCTTTTGGCTGACGTACGAAGTTATGATTCGGAAGCCCCACACAAGTCATACGTCAAACATGATTCAATGGTTTCCATTTCTCTTCTGTGCGATTACTTACATCATTCAATGGCTCTAATATTTGTATACTTCTCTCTCTTATTTTGGCAATGCAGAAAGGAGCTGATAAGCGAATCTGGAAGAATATTTAGGTCAAAAATTCCAGAATCGCTGAGGGAGCATCTCATTCGAGCCCTGCGGTCATATTACCAGGACAAATTTTCACTGGGAGGATAAATTTTGTGCGGCGGTTCATTAGAAACTTAAGAAAATGTATCTGTATTTACCATTTTGTAGAATGGCAATTTGATGGTGGATGTATGTTCCATGTGGTATATGTTTGCTCTGGTAATTACCTGTTTGCCTTCTTTATTTATTTATTACTATATATTGCTAAATTGCTAACTTATCTTGTGCTTGGCGGTTCAGGTTCAACGGAATCCTGTTGGTCAACTACCAGCTCCTTGCGCGGCTTAATTTTGAGGCATTTTTGTTATCCAAATGAGGTTGAGACGTAGAGTGGCCAAATTACATGTAAAATATTGTCGTCTTTTTGCTATTGCTCCTGATTCTATAGGCTTAAACAACACCAACAACCCCCATTCCTTCCCTTCTGTCTAGAATGTAGAAGATTGTTTTTTCCCTTCTGTACAATAATAGTTCGCAGATTAGCAGTGTATGGGGTTTTTGACCTTTACTGAAGGAAAAGCCCGTTCGTGGCTTCAGTACTGGATTTGTTCAGAATTAGGGTCCATTCCATAGAATTGCTGGTAAAATCATCAGAATATAAATTATCCAAAAGCAACCTGTCGTTTGGACAATTATACTTATGATTATTAGGTATCGCGCCAGGACAAACATGAATGTTTGGTTAACTGGGGTAAAAAAAAGCATAGCATGGCATCCAAAGAGGCCTACATCTATTAGTTACCATGTTCACTGTGCTGATCATCCTATTGCCATTGCTTTGACTCTGCGTACAGCAGCACGGGCATTTGAACACATTGCTGGTTGGTGCGTAATGGGATAAGAGCGTATCGAAAATGAAACAAAGAGAAGAAAAGGGAAGTAGAACAATAAAGAAGTGGAAAATGAAACAAAGAGAAGACAAGGATAAGTAGAAAAGGGGTGGTTCATGTTTGCTTGTCGCTGGCGTCTGAATTGTTCTTCGTGTCTGCATCATTTTCGAATCGGCGCGTGTAAGCTAAGAAAGCGGACTGAAAACCTTTAATCATTGAATCCTGAAAACAAACGTTTTGCATGCATTGTACATCAAACTATCAATTGACAATCATTCGCCATCCCACATAAATTTCATCTTGCCTGTTTCAAAGGTACAAAAAAACAAACGATCATCTTCAAGTCCTCGAAAACCTGATGCTAAACATTTCCAAGATCAAAACGGTGTCACGAGCTCGAATTATTTCGGCAACTTGCGCTTGTATTGTTGGCAGTTGGCTGGCCAGCGTCTCCTACCGGAGCAAACGAGCCAAGGAGCGCGACGGCGAGCCGCTCGATCCCGCGCACCGACGGCTCGGATCCACCCTGCCGTCGCCGCCGCCGGCCAACCACCGCGGGCATTATCCGGTATTCCGGTGCAGCGCGCACGTAGTACGATACGTAGACGTGAGCTGGTTTGTCACCTGTCAACCTCGCGCTGAGACGAGACGAGACGAGCGGCAGCATCGCCAGCGAGCAGCATCCTACCGAACCAACGCCCATTCACCACCGCCGGTGAGCTGTGTGAGGGGCCGTACTACGATCCTGTCTAGACGGGACTTAAAGGAATAAAAGTTGTAAGTCACTATCACATCAAAGGTTTGGATATTAATTATAAATATTAAACGTAAATTATTAATAAAACTCATCCATAATCTTGGACTAATTCGCAAGACGAACCTATGTGATGCTACAGTAAACATTATCTAATTATGAATTAATTAGGCTTAAAAAACTTGTCTCACAAATTAGCTTTTATTTATGTAATTAGTTTTATAAGTAGTCTATATTTAATACTTTAAATTAGTGTCTAAATATAGGAACTAAAGTTAAGTCCCTGATACAAACACCACCTACTACTGGTGTGTTTGATTTGATGCTCTCACGAGCTCGTGGTGGACTGGTAGTGGTGTTTATTTACACGCTCAAAGATTAAACAAATATTTGCAGATGGTTTTGTTGGTCAGTAGTGTGTAGGCAAACGACGCAATTATCTATTTTCTCCGTTCCGATATATTTATACCTACTATACGACATGATATTTTTTTAAGATAATACATTTAAACAGAGAATATCTTAGCGTATACTAGGTGATAATATTTTAGAACGGAGGTAGTATTCCTATACTGCAATAGAGAAAAAAACCGAACTCGAACACGAAGTCGTCACAAAAGTCCTGCGTGCTTCCCGTCGGGCATCCCTGTGTCCTGCTTCCGGCGTGAATCTGAACTTGTTTTGTAAGAAGCTGTTGTGCTTAAATGGGGGTACACAGTCTAAAGGTTCCTTTAATCTGACGGGATGAACAAGATCATTTCAAGAAGAGCAGGCAAGAGTTTTTATTCACTTTCACAAGCAGTATTTACAAATGCGAATAACAGTTCGATTATCACGGTGATCGGCCGTCTCGATTGAGTTGGTCCAGATTATAAACCGACTGGTTCAAAACAAATTCAAACCAAGATTTCAACTTTTGGTAAAATTTATTTGAGTTCTACCCATTTTCGTCGATAACCCAAGCTTTCGGTAGAACATGTGTCACAACTCACAAGCTATGAGAACTGCAGTAGTACAGAAGTAATTACTCCCTCTGTACCAAAAAAACAAATCTAGAACTGAATATGACATATTCTATTACAATGAATCTAGACAGAGGTATGTCTAGATTCATAGTACTAAAATGTGCCACATTCAGTACTATGTTGGTTTTTATGGGACAGAGGGAATACTACACTTTATCTACTACTACCTCCGTCCCAAAATATAATAACTTTTGTCTATGAATCTGGACACATAGAAATACTTATATTTTGGGACGGAGGGAATAGACTACTAGAGTATTACCTCTATTTCAAAATATAAAAAATTTAGAATCAGATTAAACACATATTATTTAAATTTGTAGTTTTATTTTTCTTTTTGAGAATTACACAGTACAACGTAGACACTCACAACGCACGCGCACTCACCCTTATGAATGCACGCACGCACGCACGCAAACCTTACCCTATGAGCATCTTCGAAGACTGGGCCGGCAATCCCTGAGATTGACGAAGTCACCACAGATGCTTCGCTGTTGACGGGTACGCCGCCTACCACTAAAAACACAACACCGTTAAATTCTGGAAAATTCGCTCTCATTGGGAGTTGAACCCAAGATCTCATGTGCTGCTGAGGCTCTTGTAACCACTAAACACTAAAATGTGTATTTCATGTAACTACTCGCTCCGTTGTTTGCATTGTTTGATTACTCGTCTTATTCAAAAAATTTGTACAAATATAAAAAACGAAAAGTTGTGCTTAAAGTACTTTGGATAATAAAGTAAATAAAAAATAAATAATAATTTTAAAATTTTTTGAATAAGACGAGTGGTCAAATAGTATAAGAAAAACTCAAAATCCCTTATATTAGAGGATAGAGGGAGTATATTTTAGAATGGAGTCGGTAGTACTACTCTTTGCCTTGCCTAGAGATTCCTGGCGGACCTAGAGTCGCTACGGCGCCGTTAACATCCCATCAGCCATCACCAGGAGTCCAGGAAAAGGAGGCAATCAGCCGTCTCCTGTCTCCCGTCTCCGTGCGGGCACCGCACGGCATCTGCGGCATCTGCAGGCGCTGCACTGCAGCAGCCACCCCCACCACATCCACCACCATTTCCCAGGGAATCCCCACCCAAAAAGGCCGTGAAACCGGTCGTTTTCCCGCGCACCCCCACCTGCGCCTCCACCTGCGATGCCAAGCCGGCAGGCAGCAGCGCCCCCTCCCTCCTCGAGATGCCAAAGCACGCACCTGCGCGCACACACGAAAGCCCGCGGCCTCGCACGGCTCGGCTCGGCTCGGCTCTCCCGAAGGAAAGGAGAAAAGAAAGACGGGGAGAGGAAAAAGCCGTGCGCTGCACTGCAGGCAGCATCAGTGCATCACCACCAACTGGCGTTCGCGTCCCCTCGCTTTATCCAATTTACAAATGGTCTTTATTAAACAAAACCGATGGTTTTCTTTTGACCCTTTTTGTCTTCATTAACAGAGGAATCTCGCGTGTATTGTGACAGATATTTGTGTCATTATGTTCATTTCTTGATTTTTTTTTGTAGAATTTCACTTCTTCCTAGTACTAGTATTTTAAATTGGTTTTTAGTCTATACAGTGAGTAGTACAGCATCTTTTATCCCTGGATAATTTACTAGCCCTTGATAGGAGTATTCAGTATGATTGGCATTAGTGAGGATTTCACAATTTTTCAATAAAAAAGAGAGGACTGAGACTGACAATTTGCAGCTCGCACCGACACTGCATAGATAATTGGAGTCTTCAGAACTGACAAAACTGATTATTTTTTAAAACTCTCTCTTCAACTTTGTTTGTAATTTGAGAAAATTTGAGGGATCATTCTTCATTTTGCCGAATAAAAGCGAGTCTGCAAGAGATTGCCAACCGTCCACCTCTCTCTCTCTCCCACGCCACGCCACGCTACGCCTCTCCTCCTCCAGATCCGGTTCGCCGCGCCGGCGATGGCCGAAGATCCGGCGGGGTCCCGCCGCTGGCGGTGCGACGCCGGCGACGAGCACGGCTGTTGGCTCTCCTCCTCCGCCGCCGGCGGCGGCGACGACCACTTCGACCGCCTCCCCGACCCGCTCCTGCTCGTCATCTTCAACCGCATCGGCGACGTCAAGGCGCTCGGCCGCTGCTCCCTCGTCTCCCGCCGCTTCCACGACCTCGTCCCCCTCGTCGACTCCGTGCTCGTCCGCGTCGACTGCGTCATCCCCGACGACCCCGCGTCCTCGTCGGCGGCGTCGTCCTCGTCGTCCTCGCCGTCCGCCGCGCCATCCTCCCCTACGGCGTCCGCGCGCGCGCGCACCGTGTTCTCCCAGATCGCGCGCATCGTGCTCGGCGGCATCGTCAAGCCCATCCAGGCGCTCGGCCAGATACTCTCCCCCGCCAACTCCGCCTCCGTCCTCGCGGCATCCGTCACCTCCTCCCCCTCCTCCTCCTCGTCGTCTTCGTCCTCCTCTACGCCGCCGCTTCCCGGTGACGTGTCGCACCACTCGCCCTCGGAGGTGCTCCGCTCCTTCAAGGAGCTACGCCGCCTGCGGATCGAGCTCCCCGCGGGCGAGCTCAGCATGGAAGAAGGCGTGCTGCTCAAGTGGAAGGCGGACTTCGGGTCCACGCTCGGCAGCTGCGTCATCCTCGGCGCCTCCTCTGCCGGCAAGGACGGCGGCGCTGGAGCAGCTCCAGCTGTTGACTGTGGCGAGTCCGACGAGACAGGGAGTATTCCGGAGTCGTTCTACACGAATGGGGGGCTGAAGCTGCGGGTGGTGTGGACAATCAGCTCGCTGATTGCTGCGTCGGCGCGGCATTACTTGCTGCAGCCGATCATTGCCGACCACACGACGCTAGAGAGCTTGGACCTGACAGACGCCGATGGGCAGGGAGTGCTCACCATGGACAAGTGGCAGCTGCAAGAGCTGCGGGTGAAGCCGGTATCGGCATCTGGGGGCTCACACAGGACGCTGATGCCGGCGCTTAGCATGCGGCTGTGGTACGCGCCTCACATTGAGCTGCCCGGGGGCTTGGTGCTGAATGGAGCAACATTGGTAGCCATCAAGCCGACCGAGGAGGCAACAAGGGACACGGTTGGGAGTGGGATTGCTGGGTCTGCAGGTGGATGCTGGGTTTCAGATGCCTTTGAGGAGCCGTATCGGACAGCCGTGGGGATGCTCCTGAAGCGGAGGACATATAGCCTTGAGATGAACTCGTTCTAAGCTGATGGCAATTTGGAAGGTCTATCCGCGAGGTAAATTTTGCATTGCATTCAATACAACGTTTGTCTAATTATCATCTGCAATTGCTGTTCGCTATGCCATGCTTTGGCTTCTCACATTGTAGCATTTGCTTCAACAACATTGTTGCTTATTCGTGGAAAAATTAACACTCGCTCACCAGTATAAACTTGCAGCACGAGTCTTTGAATTTCTGAAATTTGGTTTATGAGGTTTGCCATGACTTCAGTTAGGTTGTCATAATCAAACAAAATAGCACAACTTTTCGCTAATTTGAATGCGAGGTTGTAAGGAGTTGGAGGAAATCTGTTGTTTTAGCTGACTCATTATATCATTGAGTCTTGTGGTTATTCCTACTAGTATATAACAAGCTTCCCGTATCAGTTTACATGACCTGGATATGCATTTCGTGACTGCCAAATTAATGGAACTTGATTCACATCATATCTTCCACTAACATCATGTGCTTTGAAAGTACATCGTTTTCCACTTGACATCTAATCACGATTTTCTGTATCCAGCAGTAACAAATGAACAAAGCATATTTCATTTTTCTTGAAGAATACTCTGTAGCTGAAAGCATTCTTTTTTGCGGTAGGCACAATAACCTTCACTGAACTGCACTGAAATAAATAAAATCACTCATCAGTGATGATGTACAAAACATATATCGAGTTTTATTTTATTTTTTGTCCATGTTGCTTATGAGAACTGTTCCTGTAAATTCTGAGAGTCTGGCAATCCACCAAGTTTACATCCAGAAAGAAAGGGGCGTTGCATGAGCTACTGTCTTTCTTTGCAACTAGTAAAAGCAAAACAACCTAGATGACCAACCCTATTTACTTACCTTAATGCATTGTTACAGGGTATGAATCACACATACCAATATGTGCCTCGGTCTGTAATCTTTTGTTGTTTTTTTTGTTACCATTGTTGTATGAGAACTGTAGTCATCAAGGACCATCCATTCCATTGCTAGTTTGAAATTATGCAATTAGGGAATAGAGAAAGGGTTAGGCTATTAAAAGGTGTGTATAGTTTTTATGGTGAGAATGGTGTTCCAACATTTATGATCTATGTACTGATCGTTTGATTGTACATCACCACCACGGAATCGTGGATCACCCAGTATGGCCCCACATGCTACATACTTTACTTCTAAATAACTAATTACTTAACCAGATCGCATGATGGAATCTTTTGCACTTCCTTGTATTGTTGGAGGGCGTGTCACATGCCACTTCCTAAACTCTTGAGATTCGTTTTAGCCATAGATCCGCTGCACGAGAGAATAGAAAGAGGAAGGAAGATCCCACCTGGATGTAGGATCCACTTGTTATTTTCTTTAGGGACAATTGCATCCATACAATCAAATAGTCCATTTTCTTTAAGTTATAGACCATTTTGAAACCCTCTAAAATAGTTCCCTTTCATTTCACAAATTGCAAAAAAGAAACAGAATCAGCAATTTTACTCAAGAAAATGTCCAATCCGTTGTTAACTCATGCTTGTGCACTTGGATACTTGATGCAATAACAAAGATATTTGAAAAGCAGAGAACATATATTATGTTTGCATTATGCTTGTTGTGTTTTGCAAGATCAACTGTTCCACCATTCCACTGCATGTTTCCATAGTGTAGTAGTAAGCTTTAAGCAACCAATGGATTTGTTTTTGGCGTTTTGCTAACATCTTATATTTCTCTCCTTTTCAGGATGTTAATTTATTGCAAGTTGCAACTCAAAGTACTACGCGGCTTAAGAAATGGAGTAGAAGTTCACTGGCTGCCTGTTTTACTCCGGCACACGCCCTACCTAGACATGCTGCAAGTTCTTATTTAACGCACCACTTGTCTTGAGCATCTGTCAGCAAGGACCTGAACGGAGGCTATGCAGCCGATGATGACGAGAAGCCGAACATGCATCCTAGTTTGTTGGAATTACTGGGCTACTCAATGCTGAGCTTGTTGTTTGCCTCTTTGAGGAAGCCCGTACCTCTCCCAGACGTTGGTAGCACGGATAATTTGTGCCATGCCAAGCTGCTAAGTGCTAATCCTAATTTATCTTCCAGTATTCATGAGTCCTGTACCGTACTTTTTGCAGAAAAAGTTTGTAGTAGTACATGCGAGGTTACTCTGTTTCTGTACATCAATATGCGAGGGCACAACTAGCAGAATCTTGTGTAATTGGGCACTGACGTACGTAGCATTATCAATTATGCAGTGAATCCAAGTGCTTAAGCATGCAATTAGCAGAATCTTGTGTAATTGAGCACTGACGTACGTAGCATTATCAATTATGCAGTGAATCCAAGTGCTTAAGCATATGCAAGGTTTTTTTTCGTCGCTGCCAGGCTCGCTGCGTCGATATTGCTCTGCGTTTTCCTCTTGCTGCTCGATGTATCTGCGAACAGTGTTTTGGATGGCTGTTGTTTGTCGCGCGTATCGGTGAGAAACTGAGAATAATGGAAAGCCCAGATCGAGATCGGTTGCATTGGCATCGCCAAGCGGAAGCGGTTGCCTCGCCTTGAGCCGGACGACTGTCGCCTGGTCGATTGCCTCCCTCCCGGCATCGGCACGCTGCCCCGTCCGACGCACGCAGGAGATCCGTGAGCTGGCGCCGACGGACCACACTGCATATGCTTTGCGATCGATCACGGATTCGCAGGCGCGGAGGGAGCCACAGCCCACAGCCATGTGGCACCATTGGGCATTATACGTAGTTCTTACCGATACAGTAGCAGACACTGACGTGTGGGCCATGTGACACGAGACAGCCTGAGCTGCCGGGGGGAGGATCATGAAGAGGACCTTGAATTCGTTCGTGGATGCCAACAATCTTGAACATGGCCAGAACTTATCTCAACTATAAAAATTTGGTAATTCTATAATATTCTTCTCATAAAGCTCAGCAAAAGTAACAAACAAAATACAACTTGCACTTCTCAACCTTATCAAATATATTGACATTGCTAAAATCTGATATAACTATTTAAGTTATATGAAAAAAACACTAGAACATCCACTCGAAAGTTTAGTACCATTTTCCGTCTATTGTTATGCCCTCCCGATGCATAGGAATGACAGATCTACCTTGTGTATCTATAATAGTATGAGTCTATTATTGTGATAGTCCATTCATACTATATTATCTTTTTTTTTTTGGAATAAGACTTCATGTTACATTGTCGATATATTACCTCTTTTGGGATCATGACAAAAATCACATATATCACAATAACTATCTCGATCAGCATGGATGTTGATGTCCCCGGTCCCGGATCTAGATCGGTAGTGACTGTAAGTTAACCGTTTGATCTAATTTAGACAGGACAGATCACAACAAAACCACTGTTTATGGTCCTATTAGCAAGTCTGCGTACCACCATTTGATCTATAGCACACTGTAGCACGACACGAAACGTTGTTTACGTTACTGTATCTAATTTAAACGGACGGTTGGTATGGCCGTTTATACGTATACCATGAGCGATCCGTCACGTTTAGACAATGCATGCTCTATTACTCGCTTGCGAATACATAATTCCGTCATTAGCGATTAATCAGCCATTTATATTTAATCGGTCGTATAATAGACGTGTACGCTTGAAGCTCTTATCTGAAGAGCGGACGGGAATCACAAACATCAAATTTCGATTAATAATCGTCCATATTTTGATAAGTTGTTTGATGGTACGTACCCTCTCCGTTCGTCCGACATATCCGTATTGTCTCTTTCGCAACACATATATATGGTATCTCTTTGATTGTTGAATATCAGAATGTACAGACGAAATGTAAAATCAAAGTGTTTTTGATTATTGTTCTGTGATGAACAATTGGCATTGGAGATTATTGGTTTTGTTATTTGGAATTTATTCACGAAGTGGTTTTGGAGATGATTGGATTTCACAGGTGATCTACAGGATACTGCTGAATTGTGGTCCGGTCACACCGGGCTAGTGTGGCCGGTCAGACCGGCGTGTATTGCGCGGTCAGACCGGCGCAGTCCGCGGTCTGACCGGCCGACTCTGTGTCGGTTTCTGTTTCGGGTTGTTTGTTTAGATATCCGTGATTATTTCATAATTATGGCTTCTAGATGAATACTATACGTATGTAATACTGTTGTTTGCTACTAATGAGTCAAGTTGGAGATAGCTTGGTCTCAAAATATGGTTTCTTTGTTTATTTCATGTGTAGGTGACTTGATGCCTCGGGAGAGTATTTGCGGTGATGGACCGGGAGTCGGCTTGGGGATAAGACGACGTCCGTGGTGGTCAGAGATCATGCGGGATACTTAGGCTAGAGTTGATGCACGTGGTTGATGGAGATTCCATATGGCATACGATGGAGGTATTGTGTGCGTATGGGATGCGGAGTCGAATTTGGAAGGAGTCCAAATTTGGTATGATTGGTTATGTAAAGTTTGTTTCTTGTACTGGAGGGTTTCCTAAGGTGTTTAGGACTTCTAGTATGAGTTTGGTTCGTGGTTTTAGGCTGCCTACCTCGGTATAAATAGAGGGGGAGCGTGAGGCTTCCCGGTATCGCTTTTGAGAGCAATTGAGTTGAGTTTTAAGTTAGGGTTTCGAGTTTAGTCGAAATTATTGTAAGGAGTGCTATTGGTGCACTTTGTAAACACAGAGAGAATCAATAAAGTCGTCATCTATTTTAAGAGTTCTTCGATTTGTGTTTCACCGGGTTTCGGCGGTCTAACTGGCGGCGCACCGGCGGTCAGACCGGCGGCATAGCAGCGGTCCGACCGGCGGGCACACGGCGGTCAGACCGGCGTCAGCGACAGGAGGCGGCGACAAGTCTCGGCGGTTAGACCAGGAGATCCACACAGGTCAGACCGGCGGCTACACTTTGGTTAGACCGACAGATCAATCTCGGTCAGACCGATCTCCATTGATTTCGAGGGTAACTTTTATTTTCGCTAAAAGTTTTCGGTTTTTGGGTATACCAACCATTCACCCTCCCTCTGGTTGGCTTGGTTATTGTGATTCGATCCTACAAGTGGTATCAGAGTCTTGTTTTCTTCTTTGGATTTTTATCGATCTAGAGTTTTTGCCATGGCTGCTCCTGTTAGATTTTCAACTAAGCCTCATGTTTTCGATGGAACAGATTTTTCTTATTAGTGTAGTAGGATGCAATCTTACATTATAGCTGAAGATTATGATATTTGGAGAAAAGTTTCTCATCCTTATGTGATTCCTGAAGTAATTAATACTGCTGCAAAAACTGAGTTTGAACAAAATTGCAAAGCTCGCAATATTCTTTTGAGTGGGATTTCTCGTTCGGATTATGATCATGTTGCGCATTTTCAAACCGCTCATGAGATTTGGATTGCTTTGAGTAATTTTTATCAAGGAACAAATAACATTAAAGAACTTCGTCGTGATATTTTTAAAAAAGATTACATTAAATTTGAGATGAAACCTAGAGAAGCTTTGGATGACTATCTTTCTAGGTTTAATAAAATTTTGAGTAATCTTAGATCTGTTGATTCTTCGTATGATGCTAGTTATCCATAATCTAAGATTTCTCGCCACTTTTTGAATGGTCTTGACATGTCTATTTGGGAGATGAAAGTTACATCTATTCAGGAGTCTGTTAATATGTCTACTTTGATTTTGGATTCGCTTTACACAAAATTGAAAACACATGAGATGAACGTTCTTTCTCGTAAAGTTGATTCTAGGTCGAGTGCTTTGGTTTCTTCTTCTTCTTCTTTGGATGTTGATGCTTCTTCATCTAAGCCTTGTTTTCTTGCTATTTTTAATGCCACATCCGATGATCAACTCGAACAGATCGAGGAGGAGGATTTGGCTTTGGTTGCTAACATAATTGCTCGAGCTATGAACAATGCCAGGTCCAGGAAAAGAGGTGGTCCAAATCGTTATTTTGAATGTGGTTTCAATTGATCATCTTCGTTAGCATTGTCCTAAGCTTGGGAGAGGCAAAAGAGAAGATAAAGATGGCGAGAAGACCAACAACAACAAGCCGAAGGGTACGTTCA
This sequence comes from Oryza meridionalis, assembly GCA_000338895.3. Lineage (NCBI taxonomy): Eukaryota > Viridiplantae > Streptophyta > Magnoliopsida > Poales > Poaceae > Oryza > Oryza meridionalis. The sequence continues at coordinate 25,501,050 of CM002528.2, forward strand.
AAGGAAGGAAGATCAATGAGAATCTCAAGAAGGCTTTTGATCAAGTCTACGCCGCATTTGAGCCACTAAACGACATAGATGGTGATAGTGGAGATGAAGCTAAGGGAAAGAACATCTCTGATGTTTGCTTCATGGCACGTGGTGAATCAGATTCAGAGTGTGAAAACAATGAGGTAAGTGCTTTTGAGGAAGCTATTAATATTTTGAGTGCAAAAATAAGAAGTGTGAGAAGATATATAGAAAACATGAATTTATCATTGAATTTGTTAATTCTGAAATTGCTAGATTAAAATCTCTTATTCCTAATGATGATGATTGCAAAAGTTGTGAGATTTTAATGAATGAGATTTCAAAAATTAGAGATGCTAATGTTGCACATGACTTGAAAAATAAATCTTCTCTTGCTCTTAGTTTTGCTTTGCACACACGCACTTTGGATGAGTTGTTTTTAACTAAAAAGTTGTTGCAAAAATATCAAATTGCTTTTCATCCTAGTTTGATGTTTAACATGATTTTTGCTAAAAAGTTAAAACAAACTCATGATGTTTTGGATTGCTCAACAAGTATTTTGAATAAGATGAAATTAAAAGATGCTTTAGGTCGTGTTGAGTACATGGAAGATGTTGTGAAAAACAATGAAGTGCTTTCTTGCCCCAAATGTCGTAAAAGCAAAGGTGTTATGGTAGATTGTGAAAATTGTGCTAATTTGGAAAAAGAGGTTTCTTATTTGAAAAATTCTTTGCTTAGATTTTCTAATGGTAAAAAGAACCTCAACATGATTTTAAATCAATCTAAGGTTAGCACAAATAATCGTGGTTTAGGTTTTAATCCTTATGCTCATAATTCTAGACATCCTCCTGTTGTGTTAGGTGTTGGTGCTAGAGGTGGTGAGATTTTGATTAAACCTGATACTAACAAACTGTGTTTAAATCTGCTGGTATCGTGTCTACCTTGAGTGCATCTTCTTCAAAATCCAATGTTGTGCATGCAAAACCTCCTGTTGTTGCTTGTGTTGCTAAGTCTTCTAATTCTACCAATGTGTCTAATCATCGTGAAAAATATACTTGTTCTTTCTGTGGCAAAGATGGACATATTGTTGGTTTTTGTTTCAGATTAGCTCATAAACATAAAAAGGAGAGAGAGATTGCTTTTGCAAAATCAAAGTGGCAAAAATCTGGTTTTCCCTCGAGGAAACCGGCCAGACCGCAGTGGGTCCCGCGGTCGGACCGGCGACCGGTAAGACCGGCTACTGTGCCTTGGTCAAACCGGACACCGGTCAGACTGGCCCCCGGTCAGACCGGCTGCACACCCTCGGTTAGACCGGCCTCGAACAAATTTTTCTGAAAATTCTCAAACTGTTTTTGCACGTGGATATATGCCTATTGGATCTTCTGGTCGTGTGTCTCAGTATTGGATTCCTAAATTTTTATTATCATCTAACCCCAGTACCGAGACTTCGACTTCTGCTTGTGTGTAGGCTTTGGTGGCAAGGAAGGAGAACGTGTGGATCGTGGATTCCGGTTGTTCGCAAAAATTGGTTCTCCTCTCTCAAAAAGGCATCCAAGACTGAATCGATTATCTTTGGTGATGCTTCTACAAGTGCCGTTCTCGCTACAGGTTTGGTTATGGTAAATGAAAAATTTGAATTGAAGAACGTTGCTTTGGTTGAGGACTTAAAGTACAATTTGCTTTCAGTTTCACAAATTGTTGATTAAGATTTTGAGGTTCACTTTAAGAAAACTGGAAGTAAAGTTTTTGATTCTTGTGGTGATTCTGTATTGAATATTTCTCGCTATGGAAGAGTGTTTAAAGCTGATTTTGATAATTCTGTTTCACCTGTGATAACATATTTGGGTGCTAAGTTTGATAAAGATGTGATGTTTTGGCATCGTAGACTTGGACATGTTGGTTTTGATCATCTCACTAGGTTAAGTGGTTTAGATCTTGTTCGTGGTTTGCCTAAACTTAAGAAAGATCTTGATTTGGTTTGTACACCGTGTCGTCATGCTAAGATGGTTGCTTCTTCACATGCTCCTATTGTTTCTGTGATGACGGATGCACCGGGACAGTTGTTACACATGGACACTGTTGGTCCAGCTAGAGTGCAATCTGTTGGAGGAAAGTGGTATGTGTTGGTTATTGTTGATGATTTTTCTCGATATTCTTGGGTTTTCTTTATGGCAACTAAGGATGAAGCTTTTCAACACTTTCGTGGTTTGTTTCTTCGATTGGATCTTGAATTTCCTGGTTCTTTGAAAAGAATTCGAAGTGATAATGGTGGTGAGTTTAAAAATGCTTCTTTTGAACAATTTTGCAACGAAAAAGGTCTTGAACTTGAATTTTCTTCTCATCGTGTTCCTCAACAAAACGGTGTTGTTGAAAGGAAAAACCGTGTTTTGGTTGAAATGGCTAGAACGATGTTGGATGAATATAAAACTCTTAGAAAATTTTAAGCTGAAGCGATAAACACTGCATGTTATATTTCAAATCGGGTTTTCTTGAGATCAAAACTTGGAAAAACTTCTTATGAACTTCGATTTGGACGTCAACCCAAAGTTTCACATTTGCGTGTTTTTGGTTGCAAGTGCTTTGTCTTGAAATCTGGAAATTTGGATAAGTTTGAGGAACATTCTACCGATGGATTGTTTCTTGGTTACCCCACATATACTCGTGGCTATCGTGTACTTATTTTAGAGACTAACAAAATCATTGAGACTTGCGAAGTTTCTTTTGATAAGGTTAGTCCAGGTACTAGACCCGATATTGCAGGTACACTGTCACAGGTTAAAGGGGAGGATGGTCGTATTTTTGAAGACGAGAGTGACGACGACAACGACGATGAGGTCGGCTCGGCCGGTCAGACCGGGCGCCAGGCCGGTCAGACCGCTGGCACACCTCCTGTCAGACTGCCTCAGAAGGAGCCGTCAGACCGACCAAGGTCGTCGGGTTCCGGTACCGTTGATGCTGATCGAGATGGACCTCCAGAGATTACAATTTCGACCAGTACTGACACAGGACGTGAATCAACTGCAGAAGTCGTTGCTCCTTTGCACATTCAACGACGACATCCGCCGGAACAAATTATTGGTAATATAGGTGAGCGGACTACAAGGTCTAAGGTAACGACTCATGATGTTTGTGCAAATTCTGCATTTGTTGCTTCTTTTGAACCCAAAGATGTGTCACATGCATTAACTGATGAATCGTGGATTAATGCCATGCATGAAGAACTTGAAAATTTTGAGAGAAACAAAGTTTGGATTTTAGTTGAATCACCTTCTGGACATAATATTATTGGAACCAAGTGGGTTTTCAAAAATAAACAAAATGAGGATGGTTTGATTGTGAGAAATAAAGCTAAACTTGTTGCTCAAGGTTTTACCCAGGTGGAGGGTTTGGATTTTGATGTAACTTTTGCTCCTGTTGCTAGAATTGAGGCAATTAGATTTTTGTTGGCTTTTGCTGCTTCAAAAGGTTTTAAATTGTATCAAATGGATGTGAAAAATGCTTTTCTAAATGGTTTTATACATGAGGAAGTTTATGTCGAACAACCACCAGGTTTTGAAAATCCTGATTTTCCCAACCATGTTTTTAAATTGTCTAAAGCTTTATATGGTTTGAAACAAGCTCCTAGGATATGGTATGATAGGCTTAAGAACTTTTTGCTTGCGAAAGGTTTTACAATGAGAAAGGTTGACAAAACGCTTTTTGTTCTTAAGGATGGTGATAATCGACTTTTTGTTCAGATTTATGTGGATAATATTATCTTTGGTTGTTCAACTCACGCTTTGGTTGTAAAGTTTGCTGAGACTATGCGCAGCGAATTTGAGATGAGTATGATGGGTGAGTTATCGTACTTTTTGGGATTGCAAATTAAGCAAACATCTTAAGGTACTTTTGTGCATCAAACGAAGTACACGAAGGATCTTTTGAGACGGTTCAAGATGAAGAATTGCAAGCCAATTTCAACACCAATTGGTTTGTACAGCTGTGTTGGATCCTGATGAAGATGGTGAAGCTGTTGATCAAAAGGAGTATAGAAGTATGATTGGATCTTTGTTGTATCTAACTGCTTCTAGGCCAGACATACAATTTACTGTGTGTTTGTGTGCACGTTTTCAAGCTTCTCCTCGTGCTTCACATCGTCAAGCGGTCAAGTGAATAATGAGGTATTTGAATCATACACTTGAGTTTGGAATTTGGTATTCTACTTCATCTTCTATATGCTTAAGTGGATATTCCGATGCTGATTTTGGGGGTTGTAGAATTGATAGGAAAAGTACTAGTGGAACATGTCATTTTCTTGGTACATCATTGATTGCATGGTCTTCTAGGAAACAATCTAATGTTGCTCAATCAACTGCTGAATCTGAATATGTTGCTGCTGCTAGTTGTTGTTCACAGATTCTTTGGCTTTTATCTACTTTGAAAGATTATAGTCTTACTTTTGAGAAAGTACCTCTCTTTTGTGATAATACTAGTGCTATTAACATTGCTAAGAATCCTATTCAACACTCACGCACAAAGCACATTGATATTCGTTTTTACTTTTTGAGGGATTATGTTGAGAAGGGAGATGTTGAATTACAGTTTTTGGACACAAAGTTGCAACTTGCTGATATTTTCACTAAACCTTTGGATTCTAATCGATTTGCTTTTCTTCGTGGTAAATTGGGCATAATTCATCCTTTTGGCATGTTTTGAGGGGGAGTTTGTACCTCATGGTTTTATCAAGCAATAATATGACAATGAGAAAAATTGATAAAAGAGAGCTTTGTTTATGTATAGGGTATTTTCTTGTACATGCTAGCAATATTTTGAAGGTTTATTTGTCTCTAGCATAGCTTGTATGTATTCTAGTCTTTTCATGAGATTTAGATTTTGCTTTTAAGGGAGATGATGCATGACACTTAAATTCTACAATTGAATTAAGAAAATATGCAATGTTGATGCTAGCATATGGTTTGATTTATAAATGCTCTCTATATATATGCTTTATTGAAATGTTATTCCTCAAATAGCTTTAATTGCTCATTGTGAAAAGAGAATAAAAAATATAAAAAAAATGAATACCGAATCCTTGGAAACAGTCTTGACGACAAGGACGTATTCGATGTGAGCAAAATAATGGGTGCCGAATCCCTGGAAACAGTCTTGACGACTGGGACGTACCCGGAATAAAAGAGAAAAATATGAGGAAAAAGGCTCAAGAAAAGAAAAAGTTAAAAAAAATTCTCTTGGTTATTTTGTGCTAAAGGTTATTTGAGAAAGAGTGATAAATGTAATAGGTATATGTGTTTAGTGTTTATTCTTCAACCTATGTGCTTGTTAAGATGTTGCATTATAAATCGTATGAAATCATGAATTTTGATTGTTGCAAGCTTAATTGTAAATCTTTGGTTCATGGTTATACTTTAATACATGCTTGCTGTATTATAGATGGGTTCATCTTCTTTTTATTGCAACACATGACTTGATATGCTATATGTGTGCTAAGCTCTTGAACATTAATGAACATAATTTCTATGCTTGATGAAATCATTGTCAAAAGGGGAAGAAGAGATGAGTTTTGGGAGAAGCAAGGTGAAGAGATGAGTTCAATTGGGAATTTCTTTCTTTTCAAAAGTGAGAGAAGTTTTCTTTTGGATTTTCGAGTACGATGTGTACGTTTGTACGAAGTGTGCTTTTTACCACTTTTGTTTTTATTCCAAACACCAAAATATTTTTGATGGGTTTGCCAATGTGTTCATCAAGGGGGAGATTGTAAAACCAAAGGTGTTTTTGATTACTATTCTGTGATGAACAATTGGCATTGGAGATTATTGGTTTTGTTATTTGGAATTTATTCACGAAGTGGTTTTGGAGATGATTGGATTTCACAGGTGATCTACAAGATACTGCTGAATTGTGATCCGGTCAGACCGGGCTAGTGTGGCCGGTCAGACCGGCGTGTATTGCACGGTCAGACCGGCGCAGCCCGCGATCTGACCGGCCGACTCTGTGTCGGTTTCGATTTCGGGTTGTTTGTTTGGATATCCGTAATTATTTTATGATTATGGCTTCTAGATGAATACTATACGTATGTAATACTGTTGTTTGCTACTAATGAGTCAAGTTGGAGATAGCTTGGTCTCGGAATATGATTTCTTTGTTTATTTCATGTGTAGGTGACTCGATGCCTCGGGAGAGTATTTGCGGTGATGGACCGGGAGTCGGTTTGGGGATAAGACGACGTCCGTGGTGGTCAGAGATCATGCGGGATACTTAGGCTAGAGTTGATGCACGTGGTTGATGGAGATTCCATATGGCATACGATGGAGGTATTGTGTGCGTATGGGATGCGGAGTCGAATTTGGAAGGAGTCCAAATTTGGTATGATTGATTATGTAAAGTTTGTTTCTTATACTAGAGGGTTTCCTAAGGTGTTTAGGACTTATAGTATGAGTTTGGTTCGTGACTTTAGGCTGCCTACCTCAAGTATAAATAGAGGGGGAGCGTGAGGCTTCCTGGTATCGCTTTTGAGAGCAATTGAGTTGAGTTTTGAGTTAGGGTTTCGAGTTTAGTCGAAATTGTTGTAAGGAGTGCTATTGGTGCACTTTGTAAACACAGAGAGAATCAATAAAGTCGTCATCTACTTTAAGAGTTCTTCGACTTGTGTTTCACCGGATTTCGGCGGTCTAACTGGCGGCGCACCGGCGGTCAGACCGGCGGCATAGCGGCGGTCCGATCGGCGGGCACACGGCGGTTAGACCGGCGTCGGCGACAGGAGGCGGCGACAAGTCTCGGCGGTTAGACCAGGAGATCAACACAGGTCAGACCGGCGGCTACACTTCGGTCAGACCGGTAGATCAATCTCGGTCAGATCGATCTCCATCGATTTCGAGGGTAACTTTTATTTCCGCTAAAAGTTTTCGGTTTTTGGGTATACCAACCATTCACCCCTCTCTGTTGGCTTGGTTATTGTGATTCGATCCTACACGAAATTGCTTGCATTTCTCGAGCTGCAAATCACAGCAGAGATCTGAATCGCGACGTCCCTTGTCCCTTGATCCAGTACAGTGACCTGAGGCGTGAGGAGGCCCCAACGAATTATCTGTTTCGTTTGTTTGTTAATTATTAGATGTTAACATGTTTAGTTGCTAGTCACATATTATCACGTTTAAGGTTAGATAGATTTGATTATATTGGCAGTTGTTGGTTATAGTTACAGTTGTGGTAAGATTTTATTCTAATAAGTTGGGTCCCATATGTCATTGATTCATAAAAGTGTGGCAAAATTCCATTAGACTTGCTAAGGTGTGGCCAATAATTTGATCGTATTAACTTAAGCAAGTGTGATAATATTTATTAACAAATATTGGTAAAGTATGGCTAGGAAGCAAATACACCCTTACTACTAATAGCATGCCCAACAATCACCCAATTGCCTTATTTTTGTTTCCGCCCATTGTTTATAAGCTCGTGCAAAACGTTTACGCTGATCATCAAATATTTTAGAGACGTACCGCCTCCAAAATAATTGAAAAGGTACCGACAGCATATATATCCGGCATATCATATCATCAAAAACTAATTATAATTATCCGGTCAAACTCGCCTAGTAACAAATACAATTTTTTCTTTTTGAAAAAATAACTGGCCTGTCCAGCTGTCCTCTCTAACCAAAGGTAATCCAATTTACTTGCCCAAGAGGAAATACACAGCGTAAGAACGGAGTGTTCGATACACAGTTCGCAGCTCCCATGCACCGGAGCGACATCCCGTCGTCGTCGTCGTCGTCATCGCGTGCGGCTGATCTGCGCAATGGTCGTCGCCGGCGGCGTGAACCTTGGTACGAGCAGTGTCGGCGGCGGCGCCGCCGGCGGCGGCCTGCCCCTGCACGACGCTCCACGCCTCCTGGACGTGGCGCTCCTCGGTGAGCGAGTTGCCGACGGCGCAGCGCAGCACGTACATGCCGCCCACCACGGCGGAGCTCATGTACGCGCGCCCCGTCGCGTTCACCGCCTCGAGGAGCCTCCTGTTGAGCTCGTTGCTGGCCGTGAGCTCGTCGTCGCCGCCGACGAGCTGTGCGGCGGCGCCGCCGCCGCGCAGCCGGAAGCAGACCAGCGCGAACTGCCTCGGGAAGGGCACCTCGAACCGCGCGTCGGCGCGCACCATGCGCTCGAGCGCGGCCGCCATGCCGACGTGGGAGCGCACGACGGCGCGCAGGCCGTCGACGCCGTGGCAGCTGAGGACGAGCCACAGCTTCAGCGCGCGGAACCGGCGGCTCAGCGCGACCTGCCAGTCCTTGTAACCCACCGCGGCGTGGTGGTCGCCCGTCGCCGCCGCGGCCGCGTCCTTGAGGATCACGTCGTGGTCGGTGCCGAGCGCGGCGACGAGCGCCGCCGGCCGCGCCACCCACAGCGCGCAGCAGTCCATGTTGGCGAGGAGCCACTTGTGCGGGTTCGTGCTGAACGAGTCCACGGCCTCGGCGCCGGCGATGGCGTGGCGGAACTCCGGGCACACGCACGCGGCGCCTGCGTAGGCCGCGTCCACGTGCACCCACACGCCGCGCCCCTCCACGGCGGCGCAGAGCTCGCGCAGAGGGTCCACCGCCGCCGTCGGCGTGGTCCCGACCGTCGCGCACAGGAACAGAGGGACCCTCCCCGCCGCCTCGTCCGCGGCCACGGCGGCCTGCAGCGCCGTCGCCGTGAGAACGAAGCCGCTCTCCCGGCACGTCGGTATCTCCCGGCAGTTACCACGGCGAATGCCGGCGATGCGCGCGGCCTTCTGGAACGAGAAGTGGGTCTGGTCGGAGCAGTAGACGACGAGGTCGCCGATCCTCTCCTCGCCGATCTCGGCGAGCTTCTTGTCCCTCGCGGCGACGATGGTGCAAAGCATGGCCTCGCATGACGTCCCAAGCAACGTCCCGCCGCCGCCTCCGGCGAACAGCAACCTCTCCGGCAGGTGCAGCGCCTTGCCGATCCAGTCAGTAACAACGACCTCCAGCTCGGTGGCCGCCGGCGAGGCTTCCCACGTGAAAGGGTTGACGTTGAGGCCGGCGGCGAGAGCCTCGCCGAGGGCTCCCACGTTGCTGGCCGTCGCCGAGAAGTGCGCGAAGTGGCGTGGGCTCTGCCAGTGGGTGATCCCCGGGAGAATGAGCTCGCGGACGTCGCGCAGCGCGGCGGCGAGCGCGTCGGGCTCCGGCGTCGACGGCGCCGTCGCCGGGAGCTTCCCGGCGAGGAAGCCTGGAGCGACGGCGGGGCGCACGGGGTAGTCGTTGATGCCGTCGTAGTAGTCCGCGATGAAGTCAACTACCTGCCGTCCCTGGCGCCGGAACTTGCCGGCGTCCAGCGGAGGGCGACCGAGTAGTGGCGTAGTAGCAGCTACAGGGAAGGCGGCGTCGGAGTGATTCAAGATGGCCATGGATGGCAGACGCAGGAGCAAACCGAACGGAGAGGAGTTAATATAGCTCTGGATTCGACTAATTAGTGGATTGTGTTCTTTGGATAATGGCTATTTATAAGCACATATAGATTTTCCGGCTGGCAAAAAATGGTCTGCGGCAGTGCCGATTAGCGACCGCGCCCGCGGTCTTTTTTTCCTTTCTTAGTCTCTCTTCTCTACAGCACATGTATATACATATATATACTATATATAGATGTGTATAAATTTTGTATATATATATATATATATATATATATATATGTATGTATATATATATAATTTTTTATATGTACACACTTTTAATGTATAAAATATACACATGTACATAAAGTTTATGTGTGTATGTATAAAAAACTAAAAAAATATGTGTATATAAACTTTATATATGTGTATGCAAACTTTGTATACGTGTATATAAAAATTGGTATATGTATGTATAAAAACCCACAAAATACACGTATATACAAACTTTATATATGTGTATACAAACTTTGTATACGTATATAAAAAAATTGTAATATATATGTATAAAACATAAAAAATACACGTATATAAAGTTTGCATATGAGTATACAAACTTTGTATATACGTATATAAAGTTTATATTTGTATGTATATAAAGTTAGCATACGTACGTATTAAAACCCAAAAAATACAAAGAAACAAAAAAACGAAAACAGAAGGTACGGAATAAAAACAGAAAAAAAAAAGGAAAAAAAGGGAGCCAACGCGCAGTCCGCCGCCCACGTGTCCAGTCGCGCGGGGATCGCGCGGGGAGGGACGTGCGCGACTGCTCGCGAACTAGCGATTTCGCACCACGCCTTCTGTACAACACTGCGTACACACCTGACGCGTGTCCCATCACATTGCTGCAGCCAAGCGTTTTCCTTGAGCTAAGCCGATGTCTTCCTCAGCTCGTTGGAACGGACGCCAAGCCACGGTTACCGACTGCAGATGGAATTGAGCCGTTGTTTCATCAGAAGACAGAATAGATAAGGCTGATTTTATCTCTACTTTCCCAACCCACCTCTCTCGTTTTTTATGCTCACGCTTTTCAAACGGTTACTTTTCAAACGGCTAAACGGTGTGTTTTTTGCAAACAAATTTCTATATGAAAGTTACTTTAAAAAAATCATATTAATACTTTCAAATTTATTTTTGCTAATACTTAATTAATCATAGGCTAAACGCTATTTCGTTTTACGTGTCATGGAGTTCACTCCCGAACACAGCCTAAATATGCCGCTAACCAAGAACAGATGGATATATAGATTGTAAAACACATATGTATGTCTACAACCAGTGTTAGAAATTCTGGAATGAATTTTGGTCATTTCGGACTCTCGATAAAATATTATTTCGTCCGATTTATTTTATTTTTTATTCTTTTGTGAATTTGGTAATATTCTATTTAAATTTGATCAACATTTGTTTAAAATTTTAGAAACTTCGGTATATCAGTGATGTCCAATAGAATCGGCCAAACGAAAAATTAAACCCTGTCTATAACACCATGTTCATAAGTCACAACAAACACCATATTATTGAAGCATGTAAATCCGTTTATATTGCAGAAGCAAAAAGAAAACCAAAACACTTCGGGAGTAGTACAAGCTACTATGGCAATTCAATAGGTCCCTATCTAAAGTTCTGATCTGAACAAACCATATGGGTGCGTTCGTTCTTAGGTGATTGGGTGAGATTGCACATCGTATTCCACGCGCACGCTTCCTAAACTACTAAATGGTACATTTTTATAAAAAATTTCTATATAAAAGTTGCTTTAAAAAATCATATTAATCTATTTTTAAAATTTAAAACAGTTAATACTTAATTAATTATACACTAGTTACTCACCTTATTTTACGTATCTTCCCAATCTTTCCAATCTCCTTCTCCTCGAACACAGCCAAGTCTCTTCTGCAATCAGCTTTCATGTACTCTGAACACCGGCTCCCAAATCCCAATCGGCTTTAGTATTTCAGCACAGCGGCTCGGCTCCAAAGAAACGGCTGCTTGGCTGCAGCGGGAGAAGGACACGCGTCAGGTGTCTACGCAGTGTTGCAGTTGCACAGGAGGCCTGGTACTCTGTTACGGCATTGCCGCAGAGAATTTTTTTCCTCGGCAAACCATTAGTATTTCTGTTTGTTACTTTTTCAAACAATCATAGTAGTATTTGTCTAGCGATAGAGAGTACGTGGACGCCTTCACATCCAATGCGAGCTTTGCATGCACTTGTAGTTGTAGGCCCACATCTTTCTTAACCACACATTGGGCTGTCACTGGCTCACTGCATGCTCGTACTATCATGCATGTATGTATTGGTGCATAATCTCTCTACTCCAATATATTTTATTAGCAATTAAAAATTATTTTTCTTTTGAATTACTATCTACTATATAATCTATTCACACCGTTATATTCATTGCAATTCAAAATTTTATAAGAATATATCACTTGGTTATATTTAGGATATTACACACACATATATATAATTACATTTTTAATTAAAACATATCAATAAAATACATGAAACATTATACAATATTTGGTAAAATTATAAAGAACACGACATGCACCATTTACAAATAAATTAGTGAAATATTCTAAATACTAATCGGTTATAAAAACACCACATGTAACATTTGCAAGTGAAACTAATGAAACATCCAAAAATAACAACATATGTAACATTTGAAAGAATTCATTGCAAAACTAAACTCAAGTACAACATAGTCGAACCAGTTGAAACATTTGTTTCTTACGCGTAAAATACAAAATTTTAACAATTAAAACATATACTGTATTTTTCATCATAATATAATCGTATGCGACCTTTTTTAAAATATTTAATTGCAACGAGTAAACTAATTGATTATAGATAACATAAATAATTCAGGAGGGAAAAAATTTTAGTGGTGCTAAAAGAGCCACTTTATGCATGGGGATTAGAGGGAGAAGAGGGGATGAGTACGACCCTATATGTACGTACATGTAAGTGGGTGGGACCTATGAGCATTCGTTTTTATTGGAAGATCAGACGCCCGGTGATAAACGTTCTCTAGAGAATACTCCATATGGTGGCATTCCAATTAATGCATTGGGTACTCTACGGTCGGTCGGTGGTTTGCGCATTCACGCATCATGTACTTAATAGTGGGAATAGTAATGCCCACGTCTCTCAATGACATAGACATAAAAAAAACATTATAATTAATTTGGTAGTGGGTACAAAAATTTTCAAATATACTTCTTCCCAATTCATATCTTAGTAATGCCTAACTAGCTAGTTGATTTATATAATTCAACAATGTCTCATCCAAGACACTATTTTTTCTCTATATTCTTTAATTAGGTGCCGTATGAGCTCATATCCAATGTGACATGGCAATTAATCCCATAGATACTACTTTCATCATCCAAAAACGTTTATTTGGATGAATGGAGTAACTTCGAACACGTACAATAATATGATAAGTGAACTATAGCCTATATGAGTTCTCACCTCAGATTTATGCTGAGTCCGAAAAGAGAAAAGGGTGAGCCACAAATACTTGAGGATTGCAAGAAGCTATATAGCACGAACTGCAAAGAGGCTTTTTGAGAGGTAACTGAACAATTTTGCGAATCAGCCAAGTGTTTCCAAGAAACCCAAACTCATAAAGTTTATATCTAAATTTCACCGATTTGAGAGGTAACTGAACAATTTTGCAAATCCCTGCTAATATGCTGCTGGCTAGTTCCTATGTCAGAATGCACCGGGGTGTTAGGAGAGTCGTGGGTGTATGACCTTGTCAGGGTTTAAATTCCAATACCAATTCAATAGAAATTTAGCGAGGCTATGAATTATCATTGGTCTCCATTTATTTAAACGCATGTTAGAAAATATTTTGTAGGTGTGTAAGATTGCGTTCGGAAGTGGAGGTTTGAAACTTTACCTCCCCGTATGTAAAACGGAGCGATTCACTAACGCATGCTTAATTAGCTAAAATAAACTTGAAAATGGATTAAAATGATTTTTAAAAGCATATTTTTTAGAATTTTTTGAAAACACTGTTTAGCAGTTTAAAAAACGTAAATGCAGAAAACAAGGACCATTTTGAGTAGAGCGCGTGTGGAAAATAAGATTAGGTGGTAAAAGAACACCAAAATATGGTTTATTAAGTACTACTAGTACGTGTGTGGTGATATGTGATACATGTGTGGGTGGGTGCACAGTGATGGACAAAATAAAACGAGACCGAAAACCGATTTAAAAAACCGGAACACTAATCTTATGTTTCTAGTTCGGTCATCTTTTGATAGAGACCGAACATTTTTTCAGGTGTCTTCAGTCGTCTGTCTCAAAGGACCAAATACCCGAAGTGCACAAAGATAGGCCGTGTTTAGTTTGTTGGCCAAAATTTTTTTAAGTATATGGACACATATTTAAAGTATTAAATATAGACTAATACCAAAACAAATTATAAATTCCGCCTGTATACTGCGAGACGAATCTATTAAGCCTAATTTTAATCTGTCATTAGCAAATATTTACTGTATCATCACATTGTCAAATCATGGCATAATTAAGCTCAAAAGATTCGTCTCGCAATTTACATGTAAATTGTGCAATTGATTTTTTCTCGTCCATATTTAATGCTTCATGCATGTGTCCAAACATTTGATTTGATATTTTTGGACAAAAATTTTTGGGATCTAAATACATCTATAATCTAAGTATGTGTTTTGTTTTGGGATGAGGTAAGATGGGTTGGACTCATCCTTATTTTCGGATGCGATTGTCTTGTCTATCTATTTAGCACGAGGGATGTGATGGTCTTAGTTTATATGGGATGACCCATATATCAAATAAAAGTGGGTTGGATTGATCCGCTAGTTTTTGAGGAACCCTTTCAATCCGAATCTCAGGAGAATATCCATTTTAGGGATCATCCCCTCTCACCTATTACTAAACCAAACACATTAAAAAGTGGGTTCAATCCAACCCAACCCACTCTGTTCTTTGAACCAAACACATACTAATCTAACCATCCCGGGTGCACTTTAACTCTCTTAAATATATATTGAGCTGATCCATACCCCTCAACCATAAAACCGAAAATAATAACTCCTACAACCATTAAGGGCTCCTTTGATTCAAAGGATTGGTATATGATTTTTTAGGATTCACAATCTTATGGATTATTTCCTATGGAGGCCTTTGATTTATAGGAAATGAAAGGAAGCATTCCTAAGGATTACATCCCTTTAGTTCATTTTCGCAGAAAAAAAAGAAAGAGGTCTGACCTCTTTGGAAGAGAAATCCTGTACTTTTTCCTATAGCACTATCAAAGGGCACATTTTATCTTTTCCTATGTTTTTGATTCTCATAGGATTGAAGAATCATACTACTTCAATTCATAAGTTTTTCATATTCCATTGTTTTTCCTATCCTGCGAATCAAAGGATCCTAAAACCGTGTAAAATCACTGTGGCCCAAGTGGCCTAGTCCAAGCACCTCTCCCACTTTCGCACGTATAGGAGCCAACTCATGAAAAGAAAAACAACCAAAATTTAAATTTTCAAATTTAATTTCGAAGTTGATTTTAAAATATTATTAATATATTTTTAAATTTACTTCTAAGTTGTTAAGAATACACGTTTAAATGTTTTACCTAAAATTTAATTTTTATTTTCTAATGAATCATTTTAGCTCATTAGAAAACATGGGCAACCAATGAGACTAGGTAGTGTTCTTTTCTCCTAATATGAAGATGAAGTTTTTTACGTAAAATGGGGTGGTATTAACGTATGATTGATTGAGTTTTAATTATTACAGACTTGAAAAATAGATTAGTATGATATTTTAGAGCAACTTTCATATATAAAGTTTTCGTACGAAATGCATCGTTTAACAGTTTGAAAAACGCTGCATAAAAATCTTAATCTTTATCCAACTCTTAGGTTGTGTTTAGATGGTGAAAAAGTTGGGAAGTTAGGAGAAAGTTAGTAGTTTGGAGAAAAAGTTAGTAGTTTATGTGTGTAGGAAAGTTTTTGATGTGATGGAAAGTTGGGAATTTAGGGGAACTAAATAAGATTACGTCATTACCTAACCTGCAATGTTCCAAGTTCCAACTCGTTTCACACGAGCCAGTGTCACCGACAAGCAGGACCCACGTGGCAGAGTTTGGCTCCGCCGCGTCGCCTCCACTCCCTCCAGCGGTCCAGCCTCCTTCCCAAACAAGCTACCGCCCAAATTGAACTTGATCGAAAACTCTGGAGGGAAAACTCCCGCCAAGATAAAATCTTCCCCCAAATCCCTCCTCCTCCTCCTCGCAATCTTTCCTCCCAAATCTGAAATCTCGCAAGTACTCCACGCCCGAGAGGGAGAAATCGAGGGATCGGCAATGGCGGACATGGGGAGCCTGGAGAAGATGGGGCGAGAGCTCAAGTGCCCCATCTGGTGAATGATTGATTCCCCGCTCGATCGATTCGACTCCTTTTCCGTGCTTCGTCTTTGGATTCGCGTTCTAGGACGATTTTTGGTTCTTGGGTTCATCTCTCTGTTTTTTTTTCCTCGGCCATCTTGTTTTCTCCTGATGTTTTGTTGGTTGATTCTCTCCGTCGTCCTGAAACTATTTCTTCACGGGCGATTTTTTTTCCTCTCTCTCGTTCGTGTGACTTGCGATCTGTTGCGCTTTGTATTTGATTAGAAATCTTGTTCTTGGCAGCCTGAGCCTTCTCAGTTCGGCGGTATCCATCTCCTGCAATCACGTCTTCTGCAAGTAAGTCTCATCTCTCTCTATTCCGCCTCGTCGTAATGCAGTTAAAATTTCACAACGTCCTGTATGGTCTTCTCCATTTCGGGCTTATATGCTGAAATTTCCCCCATTCTGCAGCGATTGCCTCACGGAATCGATGAAATCCACGTCGAGCTGCCCCGTGTGCAAGGTCCCGTTCCGCCGACGAGGTTAGTGTTGTGCGCTTGCTGAATTGTATCTGCTTAATTACGTGATAGCCGTGAAAAATACACGAATTAAACTAACTGCCTAGGTTTACTGTAGAGTTTCTTGTGTAGTGCTTATTGGACTGCCGGTGATAAATTTGGTTTTCGCTGAGCATGGGCAGCACAACACATTCAGCAATATTTTGAAAATTTGATATGAAGTATTTGATAAACTTGACCTTTAGTGGAAACTTGGATATGATACCTTAATGGCTTGATATCTACATGGTTCAAAACTGACATTCAAGGGCTTGGTTTGCTTGCAGAAATGCGACCAGCACCTCACATGGACAATCTGGTCAGCATTTTCAAAAGCATGGAGGCTGCAGCAGGTACCAATGTGGTCTCAACACAGGAGGCTCCTGTGGTAAAACTTGCAGGTAATTGTGTTGTAGCATGTTCTTATTCTATTTTCTAGCATATGTGCAAAGTAGCAACCTCATTGATTGATTTAGTTAAAGTGATTTTTTTGTAACTCCTTTTTTGTACTACACTGTTCAATTCAGTTACAATGTTTGTTTTGCATCTCTTCTGTGCTACATTGTCAACGTAAGTTAACAGTGATTGTTCTGTGCTTCTTTGTCTGTACCCCATTATTGAATTCATTTCAACATAATGCTTGCTGGATTATTGGCTCTCTATGAAAAAAAAATCTATGTTTAGAGAAGATGGATAGTTGTCAATCTTTAGCTCACTATATTGTTCATGTTTGAAGATGGATCAGATAGTGTCAACAGCGGGAAAAATTCCAAAAGGTCACAAAAATCATTGACACGAAAAAGGAAGGTAACATCCGAGATGGGAAAGAATACAGCAAAGGATGCTACAGCTTCTGCATCCCAGCCTACTACAAAGCTTTCCTTTTCTACTAACAAAAGAATACAAGTGAGACCATTCCCTGAATCTGAGACACCAATAAGAGCTGAGAAGATTATGAAGCCTGAAGAGCCAAAAAATAATCTGAATAATGATGTTGAAGGAAAGAATAAAGCAGTGGCATCGGGTCAACCTGGAAGTCCTTCATTGTCACCCTTTTTTTGGCTAAGGGAACAAGAAGAAGAACAAGAAGGCTGTACTGCTGAGACGTTAAGTGAAACACAATCTTTAGACACACCCTTGCGTCATAATGCGCCCTCTTTTAGTGATATAAAAGATTCTGATGACGAAATCCCCTTAAATATGACTCCAAATGTAAGTTCTTCTGACCACCTCTACCGTTCTTTTTGATTTTTTTTTTTCGGCTTCTCATTTTGCTACATGAGTTCCAGAGCAAAGCTGCGGCTACAGAACTCTTTGACAGTGAAATATCTGAATGGACCCAGAGACCATGCTCTCCTGAATTGTATTCCACTCCATTGAAAAAGCAGGTATTTTGCTAAGTGCCTAAGTGGATCAAGAGGCACCATACTTTTGTCACTTTTTCCCTCTTTTGTGACCTGATGATTTTCATTCATTTTGCATTTAATATTTGATGACTCAGCTATTTTGTCTGTTCAGAGTAAAGCTAAGAGTAAACTAGATCAAATTGAAGAGAAGGGTGATGAAGAAGATATGCATATTGGTGGTTCATTTGATAAGCTGGGTAATGCAAGTTATGCAGCTCAGCTTGTCAATACAAAAGCAACAACGCAGAAGAGAAAGAAAACAAGTCCCAGTAATAACAAAAACAGTGCAAAATTGTCCAATCGTGCTGAGCCCTGCATAAAAAAGTCTGATGCCAATCAACAAGGTTCAAATAGACGTAAAAGTGCTGCCCTAAAATCTTGTCAGAAAAGCAACAGTGCTGTATGGAGGAATACTTCAGGTAGAAGAAACAGGGCCTCTAGCAACAGCAAGCCAATTCATGGCTCTAGTGATAACCCCCCAGAGTCATATCTTCCTAAGGAGGGTTTGGATGTTGAAGCACCTGACAAACCCCTTTCTGAAAGGACCCAAAACTTGGAGAAAAATAGTCGACGAAAGGGAAGTGCAAGGAAGCTGGAAATGGCAGGGAAAACTATGGCAGATACTTCAGAGAAGAATAGTGAGCCAAGAAGTAAGAGAGTCAGAAGAATGTCTGACGACGCTATAGCTAAACCGGTTGAAGTTCCTTCAGGATCTGGAAATGAAACAGAAATACCACAGCTTCACACCCTCGCAAAAGTCAGCATTCAACGCAAATCCTCCAACGCTAGAAGACAGAGCAAAGTTTGTGGAGAACAGGAAAGTAAGAATGAACTTGAGAACACGATATCGAACACTGCCACAATGACACCAATTATTTTACATGGGAAATGCCAAAATAAAGAGGCAGTATGTACAGCCCCTTCAGTAAGGACTGCATCTGTTAAGTACAAGCAAGCAAAATTTAGCGAACAACCAGATTGTTTTGGAACGGAGAACTTTGGAAACCTTCAAGCATGCCCTGCACGTAATGTTTTACTAAAGAAGTGTGAGGTATCTACTTTGAAGGTTTCCTGTGCTTTCTGCCAGACCAATGTCATCACGGAGGTATCTTCAGACTTCTGCCGTGTTTATATGCAAATGTCCTTTTCTCCAAGTCCAACATATCCCCTGCTAATGAACATACTCCTAGAAGATAACCAAATCTCCCCCGTTTTCTCTTTTAGGAGTCTGGAGAGATGGTTCATTATCAAAATGGGAAACAAGTCCCTGCAGAGTTCAATGGAGGAGCCAATGTGGTGCACTCTCACAAGAACTGCCTTGAGTGGTTTGTTATCCTTTCTAGTGCAAGTTAATATCAGAAAAAAAAGATTTCAGTATGCAATATTAATCTGAATTTTTTTATTATTTTCTTGAAGGGCTCCTGACGTCTACTTCGAAGATGATTCTGCCTTTAATCTTACAACTGAATTGGCGAGAAGCAGACGGATCAAATGTGCTTGCTGTGGAATTAAAGGAGCTGCACTTGGATGCTTTGAGATGAGTTGTCGGAGAAGTTTCCACTTCACCTGTGCAAAACTGATCCCAGAATGCAGATGGGATAATGTAAGTCCATATGGTGTTCTTTATATATATTTTGAGCCAGTGGTTTCAACTACACCAGAATAATTTCTGAACGTTTGACAGCCATAAATCTGTACCTTATTGTTTTGTTTCATTTTTTTCATTGGCAGGAAAATTTTGTGATGCTATGCCCTCTACATCGGTCTTCAAAGTTGCCCAATGAAAATTCTGAACAGCAAAAGCAACCTAAAAGGAAAACAACACTCGAAGGGTATCTTTTGAACCTGTTGTTTGAAACATGTTTCCTAATGGTTGAACATTGACATGTATGAGCATTTACTGTAGAATAATTGGCTTTTCCAGGCCATCTCAAATAGGATCCAATCAAGATTGTGGTAATAACTGGAAATGGCCATCTGGATCACCACAGAAGTGGGTTCTCTGCTGTTCATCACTTTCTAGTTCTGAGAAGGTGCTTTCGAAAATTAGTCTTATTTTCCTGACCCTGATCAAATTAATGGCATTTCCTTCATATGCATTACAACTGAAACAAAATGAATAAATTACTCAGGAACTTGTATCAGAATTTGCAAAGTTAGCTGGCGTGCCTATTTCGGCAACTTGGAGTCCCAATGTTACCCATGTTATTGCATCAACTGATCTCTCTGGTGCTTGCAAACGGACGCTGAAGTTTCTCATGGCAATCTTGAATGGCAGATGGATTGTCTCCATAGATTGTAAGGCCATGTGCTACTAATATAACTGTGCTGAACAGCTTATATTCATATTGATCTGGTGCCCCTTGTTGCTAACTGACAACTTTGTATCATAGGGGTTAAAACTTGCATGGAGTGCATGGAACCAATTGATGAGCACAAATTTGAAGTCACTACTGATGTTCATGGGATCACTGATGGTCCTAGGTTAGGAAGATGCAGGGTTATTGACAGGGTAAACATTTCTTGCCATTTTATGTACCTCATTTTCTTGCAAGGATCACTAAAAAAATCTTTTGATAGAACAAAATTGGTGTTAACCTGAAAACAGTGCCAAATCTACTTGTCCGTTCGAACAGTTTTAGCTTGATATAAAAGAGGACAAGCAGAAAGTACCACCAACATGATATGTTGCTATGAATTAAAAGAGACAGGCTGTAATACTTCATGCAGCCATGCACTTATGCATGCCATAGAATAAATTCATTGACCTGGTGCTGACAATTCCACACATTTGGAATTTTGGATGTGTTCTAAG
The DNA here is from genome assembly GCA_000338895.3 of Oryza meridionalis. Classification (NCBI taxonomy): domain Eukaryota; kingdom Viridiplantae; phylum Streptophyta; class Magnoliopsida; order Poales; family Poaceae; genus Oryza; species Oryza meridionalis. The sequence continues at coordinate 25,521,664 of CM002528.2, forward strand.
CAATCTCATGTGGATATTTTTTACGCCTAACAATCACATTGTTTTTTGTTCTTTTTTACCCTTGCAGCAACCTAAGCTGTTCGACAGCATGAGGTTCTACCTCCATGGGGACTACACAAAATCCTACAGAGGCTACATGCAAGATCTCGTGGTTGCAGCAGGTGGAACAGTTCTTCAGAGGAAGCCCGTATCAAGAGACCAGCAAAAGCTTCTTGATGACAGCTCTGACGTCCTCATCGTTTACAGCTTCGAGAATCAAGATAGGGCAAAATCCAAGGGCGAAACCAAGGCTGCTGATCGCAGGCAGGCTGATGCTCAGGCTCTTGCCTGCGCTTCTGGAGGCAGAGTTGTGAGCAGTGCATGGGTGATTGACTCAATTGCAGCCTGCAATCTGCAACCTCTTTGAATCTAGAAGACTGCCTGGTGCCAAAATGCGAGTTCGATAGAGTAAGAAACAAGATAGAAATCTAGGATGCACAGGCTTTGTAATGAGACTTAAATTATTTGAAAATAAGTTTATTATGCGTTGCAAAAGAAACTAGACTGCTCTATGGAAGTTCACTGGATAGTCATGCGCCAGATGGTTTTCCTGACCTCCTTTTGTAATCCGTTAGTGCACAACACAAACATACAAGAATGATGGCATCAGGCACCAAAAACGTTTAGCAACAATAACAAAGATTAACAAGATAATTCTTAGTACTCCCTCCATCCCATAATATAAGGGATTTTGAGTTTTTACTTGCAATGTTTGACCACTCGTTTTATTCAAAAAATTTTGAAATTATTATTTATTTTATTTGTGACTTACTTTATTATCTACAGTACTTTATGCACAACTTTTCGTTTTTTATATTTGCAATAAAATTTTGAATAAGACGAGTGGTCAAACGTTGTAAGTAAAAACTCAAAATCCCTTATATTATGGGACGGGGGGAGTAGCTTATTGAAAACAGAACTTGAGTAGGCTTGGCGAGCTGGATCAAGTGACATTGGCCCTATTTGGGAGAGTTTAAGATTCTGAGAATTTGATGGAGAAGCTAGGTTATTCTTATAATATAGGTGACAATTTGTATTGTTTGGGGAGTTGTAGATTCTACAGGAAGTTGCAGTTACTGGAAGCTCCCCAAACAGACCCATTATCAGTCTTTAGGCTGTGTTCTATTGTCCAAGTTCCCAACTTCAGATTTCAATAGAAAAGTTGTTGTAAAAAAATCATATCAATCCATTTTAAAGTTTTTTTATAATACTTAATTATATGTTAATAATCAACCCCGTTTTCCGTGCACGGGGGAAAGGTCCGAACATATAGCCTTATAAGTTAAACTCTTTAGACCCAAATACTTGGCCCATCCACCTTTACAATCTTTCACAACTAACTCGGCTCACTCAGGACTCACGTGCCAAAAACATGGCATCGCCAAACAAAATCTATGCCAAAGTTATTTGTATCAAAGCGTGTAAATTTCAAGTTGTTGTACTAATAGTAACCACTGTCAACTTGTCAATTACTCCCTCCATCACAAAATATAATAACTTCTCCACCAACATTCTCTTCTCAACCAATCACAACCCTCCACCATTCAATTTTCCCACCTGCCTCCACTTCTCCTCCAATCACAACACTCCCCTATTTGATCCTACCAACTTTATTAATATCCGTGTCCAACTCTAAAAATGCTTATATTCTAGGACGGATAGAGTACTTATACTGTGACTGCAATTTACTTTTTGTTTTACTATTAGTTGCCGCACTATTCACACACAGTTAGTTCAATGGTGATCTAACATACCCATTATCGGTCTTTAGGCCATGTTCTAATGTCCAAGTTCCCCACTTCAGATTTTTAATATAAAAGTTTTTCTGGGGGCTCCGGCTCCCCAACATCCACATTGTATACGCCAGATGGACAAATGGGATGGACAAATCAGGAGAACTGCTATATTGCATAGCCCCCATCTTTCAGTAGCTACGGAGCAACATGTATTTGTTATCCCTTTTTTTGCATCTGCATCGTAAGAATTTTTCGCTATCCTTATCGGCCCCTTGTTCACCATAACCTACTACGAATTAGACAATGGTTTTCTCCGTTAAGCATGGATTGTCGTAAATAGAGCCGACCTTCTATGATATGAACGATGTCGGATCCACCGCGACGGGCCGATGTGCCACCGCTGCCATCACCGCGAGTTCATTGTTGTTGTCGCTCTGCTTGTAACTTGTGATTGAGGCAGTGTGGTGGGCGAGGTTGGAGGCGTCACAGTTGCATTCCTTGCCTATGAATAGTCTAACTCCATGGTGATCCCGTCATTCTCGGCAATCCACTCCAATGCCCTCCTAGATATGTGGTTCAAGGTGATGTTGGCGCAGTCCACCAGTTGCTGCTCATATAGAGGGACGAGGTGCTCTGTCTTGATGTAGTGGTCGCTCTCCACGGTTGCCATGGCCACGAAGGCCCAACATGAATCCATATTACCATAATCCTTCACCGCCATCACAGCTCCCTTGTTCTCCTAACGTTGGCGGGAAGCCTGTTTGCCTTGACGTATGTTCTTCCGTACTTTAAATATGTTACTCAGATTTTCAAAGTGGCATGTAGCAAACATTAATCCAAACAACATGTACTACCATGCTCATTAATCACTAGAAATTTAAAATTGTGCTCAACAAATTTATTTTCAACTGTATACATGAACAAATCAATCAACTTGTCCAACTTATACATAGGCCTGGTTTAGTTCCCAACTTTTTGTTCAAACTTCTAACTTTTCCATCACATCAAAACTTTCCTACACACGCAAACTTCCAACTTTTCCGTTACATCGTTCCAATTTCAATCAAACTTCCAATTTTGTCGTGAACTAAACACACCCATAATCCACTCACATAAAATTTATTGTTTATTTCATAATCACCAATAAGACTCATGGTGTAAGCACATGCAAGGTTTGCAATTTAGTTTTACAAATTTATATTGGGGCTAAAATTTTGAAATCTTAGAAATTTCAGGACACAAAATTTGAAATTTAGATAGATTTTGATTGAGTTTGAATAAATTTTGACCATATTCAAATTTTTATAGAAAATTTCAAGCGAAATAGTTTCATGCCAGGGGTCTGAAATTTTGAAAATTTTGAACTAAAATTTCAAACGCTAACTACAAAAGCATATAGTAACTAGTGATATGATACTCCACGTCACATGTCAGAGTAAAATATTTAGGGTCAAGTTAAACAAAAGATAGTTTATAAATTCCTATGGTTAATGGTTAATAGTACCACCTGTCACAAAATAAGTAATGTTTTAGACAACTACACGGTCACCAATGCACTTGTTTTATTATAATATTTTAAAATTTTATTTATTATAAATCTAAACATATTATTTTTGAAAGTTGGATCAGAATATTTAAAGAGAAATTGATCATCAAAGTTGTATTCCAAAAATTTGTGAATGATGGAGTACAACACTGGAATAGTACACTCTAATATGGTGATCATGGCTACGTGGTACTCAACTTGTTTCAATACGGTGATCATAGCAGCGCAACATCTCAACTTGTCGAGTTCCATGGTGATGCTCTCCAATTCTCACACGAGAGAACGGGGAGGGGGCATATGTCCCCCACAACCAAAAAAGCTACCTCATACAACGGAAAAAGCAACCATGCCTCATACGACGGTAAAAGCAACGGTCTTGGTCTCTCGTACTCTCTCCTATATATAATATATTTGAATATATTATTAGCCAAGGTTTTCAAAGCTGAACTATAAAAGTTAAATAGAGTATATTTTTACTAGGGAAAGTGAAACAATAATCCAGGGCATGCTTCAAAATTTTCTATTCCAAAACATCCTGGTTGTTCAATATATTTTATGTGATTGTTCTTAACATCCCGCCATATGACACTATAAGCATGCAAGTGACCAGCAGCGGAGCCAAGGCCCGGCCAGGCTCCGCCTAAGAGCAAGTTTAATAGTATAGCCCACTATTAACTCCAAATCATCTATAGCCAATGTAATAGCCAATTCATACAATAGTTGCTTACTATATAATTAGTACCTGGTCCCACCTATCATACACACATTACGTCTTGGAGTCCGTGCTGCAGCTAGCTATAGATCTGTAGCTCGCTGTTCTTCTCTCTCTTCTTTTATCTTTTTAAAATATGTTTATAGCTGGCTTACAGCCTGCTATTGTATCTGCTCTAAGATGCTGTAGTAGATTAGCACTTCGTTAATCATGCAACAGTAGCATATTTTTTAATTAATTACCCTAATGAATGCTTGATTAGTTGAGAAAATTAGCAAAGCATATAATTAATGCTCACGCCATCACATGTTTGCATTCTATATGCCATCACAACTCATATACAAGCGTACAGCTTTGATAATACACAATAATCGATCTATCGATTTTAACTCTTACACCAATTAACTCGTACTGTTAATTTTACTTGTGTCAATGGTAAAATGGTCCGTAGAGTTGTACAAGTTCATTTTCGTTTGCAGTACTAGTCATCTGTCAGTGGCTTGTCCGAGGTCAATAAAATTTCTAGATCCGCCACTCCAAGTGAGCATGTGGTCGCTCAGTCACTCAAAACAATGTGTAGATTCACAGAAGCTATGATCATTTCTTATGCAGGATAATGAGTACTGGAGCCATTGGTCTATCATTTCAAACGGTCTATTCATCATTTCAAACTTGCAGCTCATCCAAGTCTTCATTGGCAAGCTTGATGCAAATGATTCAACAACATCAAGTTCATCCCTAAGGATCATAAACAAAAGATAAATACATCCATCCTTAGAATTATTTGAATAGAATGCTGTCAAAAAACAAGAATTTGCTGACGTGTTTAAAACATGCGAAAATCATCATCAAAGACATTCTATTTTATAATTCATCATATACCACAGTTCAATCTAGCATGCATAGCTATAAACCTAGAATAACATAAAAAATTACAACGAGCAATCAGTGTAGCCTTACAATACATGGGCACATTATTAGCATCTGCATTTACCTCTCACCCAGATGTCCAATGTAGACAAGGACACTTATGAGACCCCCCGAACTGACAATTCTGCTGGCAGCTTGCAAAGCCAGCTCAGTTGTCTTAGCTACAGTGATCATTGATTTATCTCCTCCTGGAAGATAGCCCAAGTTGAATGGTACAAGCCTAGAAAATAAAGAGTCATTAATAATTCAATCAAAACATAAAAGATTTTAATTACTTGATCCAATAATTTCAACAATAACTTGTTATGAATCCTGTTAACAAATGAGTAGGTAGCTTCTAATACCAATGAATCAGAATGGCTAGCTCACCTGAGAAATCTTTAGGGACAACCTCCTCCATTCTACTTTGACAGATTGTAAAGAACTTGACAAGTTCTAGCTGCAACCAAGAAAAGTTATTGCAACAACCACAAAACTGCAGACATTTCATGAGGCAATGATGCTTTGTTTCTATATACTAAGGTCTGAGCATAACACCACAAAAAGCATATAGATAAGTACCCCAAAAAAAACTCAACACATATGAGTATAGTTAGACCTCTCTTTACGGTATATCAACAACATTATCTGTTCATTTTCATTTTCATTTCTCATTTCTAAAGAACAATAAAAATATTTGGAAGTGAGAGAGAAAAATAAATGTATCCCGTATCTAGGATAGTTAATTTCTAACACAACGTAGCAGCAAAATCATTGTTCCCACTTCCCCTGAAGTTGCTGCAAATGTGAATTAGAACTCACCTGACAGGGAAATCTTTTGGGACGACTTCCTCCATTCTACTATGACAGATTGTAAACAACTTGACAAGTTCGAGCTGCAGCCAAGATAAGTTATTGCAACAACCACAAAACTACAGATATTTCCTGAGAATATGGCAATGATGCTTTGTTTCTATATACTAAGATCTGACCATAACACCACAAAGAGTTAAAAAAACCAAAAAGACTCAGCATATACGAGTATTGTTAGACCTTTCTCTGCTATCTATCAACAACATTATCTGCCCATTTTTATTCTCATTTATAAATAAGCTAATCTTTGGAAATGAGAAAGAAAATTAAATGTATCCCCTATCTAGGAGAGTTAATTTCTAACACAATGTAGCAGCAAAATCTTTGTTTCCACTTCCCTTGAAGTTATTTCAAATGCATACCTCATGGCTATTGACGGCCATTTTCAGAAAAGAGAAAGTGCTGGCTATCGCGGACTCCTGAATGTCCAACTCATATACACGACCTTGTACTCTTTGTCTCTTTCATCAGCTACCATTTTAATCATAGCGAATGTATCATTGCCGTTCCCGCATGTGGCATCAACCACAGTATCCCCTTTCCGAACAATACTTCTCCACACCGTAACCATACAACCAAAAGACAAAGATATGAATAGCTAAAGCGTACACGTATTCTTTTACACATATCCGGTTAAATCCTAGAGAGCATTTCCCATTAATGGAATTTCCATCCCATACTCCGTCAAAAAAGAATCCCAATTCATAATTGCCCCGTACACTGTAAATTGCAGTAATGTAGTAGTAGCAATTACTTTTAGGCTGAAAGGTAAATATCTCACGCATAACAGAAACGAAATTGCTGTACATTTGTCGAATGAATTTTCGCGGTGGCTGGATTCGTCGTTTTTCGGCCGTCCCATGACAAACTGTCCATCCGTCCATCGTGCAAGCCAGCCAGTTGCTACATCGTACTCAAGCTGGCATTTTTTTAACCTAGGAAAAGGATAGCTATCCCTCGCCCCCGCCGCCGCAGCTCAACCAGGCTACCAGCTTCCGATCAAGGCACAGGCCAAATTTCTCGGTCTCGGAGAAGAGCATGGAGCAGGTAGCTGCCGTGAGGGACCAGGTGGAGCTCACCATGCGCCTCCTCCACCACCTCCGCCTCGACGACAAGCACGGCGCCACCACCAACCTCGCCTTCTCGCCGCTGTCGCTCCACGCCGCCCTCACCCTCCTCGCCTCCGGCGCGGCGGGCGCCACCCGCGAGCAGATCGTCGCCTTCCTCGGCCCAGCCGGCGCAGACGCCCACACGGCACTCGCGTCCAAGGAGGCTTCCACCGGCGTCCTCGCCTGCCGCCGGAACGCCGGCTGCAGCAATCCCGAGGTCCGCTCCGCCATGGCCGTCTGGGTCGACGCCTCAACCCCGCCTTCGCCGACACCGCCGCCTCCGTGTTCAAGGCTGCCGTGCGGTCAGCCGGCAACCCCGCGGCAGCGAGCGCCGAGATCAACGAGTGGTTCAGTAGCCAGACCGGCGGCTTCGTCAAGGACATCCTCTCCAACTCCGACGACGACGGCGGCGCCATCTCCGCTTCGGTCTTCCTCGCCAGCTCACTCTACTTCAACGCCTACTGGGACCACCCCTTCTTCCCGCACCTCACGGAGGAAGGCGACTTCCACGTCTCGCCGGACCACGACGTCCGCGTGCCATTCATGGCGGGGAGCCACCAGCACGGCTTCATGGACGTCGGCTGCTACCCGGGCTTCAACGTCCTGCGCATGATGTACCGCACGGGCGGCGCCGCCGGCGGGAACAAGATGTTCGCGATGTACATCTACCTCCCCGACGACCGCGACGGCCTCCCGGAGCTCGTGCGCAAGCTCGGCTCCAGCCCGGCCGCGTTCCTGCGCAAGGCGATCGTGCCGGAGCAGCCTGTTGCGGTCGGCGAGCTCAAGATCCCCAAGTTCGAGGTGTCGCTCAAGGTGGTCCAGGTGGAGGCCTCGCGTCTCCTCCGGGACCTCGGCCTCGACCTGCCATTCCTCCCCGACGACTCGTTCTCGGGGATGCTGCTGGACCCGCCTCAGGGGGCACCCGTCTCGTCCCTTCTCCACCAGTGCTTCGTCAATGTGAATGAGGAAGGGACCATGGCTGCTGCGGGCACTGTTAGAGTGCGCAGCCCGGCCCACCAACCGTGGGCTACCCAAGTCACATTGGGTCTGCTCCATCACAGGCCCAATCGCAGCCACAACTTTAGGTTCTGGGCCTACCGTCGGGGAGATCATGGGCTTCGCCATGCCGGACGATCAAATCGTCGATTTCGTCGCCGATCACCCCTTCCTTTTCTTCATCGTGGAGGAGGTGAGCGGCCTCGTGGTGTTCGCCGGTCAAGTCGTGAACCCATTGCTCCATTGATATGCTTCTTCATTGATGGTGCGCGTCAGTGCTGATCGAAGGAACTGGAACAAAAATATCTCGATCGTGTTGTTGTGGTTGGTTTTATGCTTAACAGTACTCCCATAACGATGACGATGATGATGGTTTCAATAAGTTAAGATTTATCATGTTAATCTTTGTTATTCCTGGTTGTGTTTTTTGGAATTGAAATTTAAAATATGCATTATTTTTCATAATTTTGCATACATATACATGTTTTAAAATATTTGTAGAAATATATATTTCTCGCGGGTTAGATCCGCACCACACCGTCGGGCGTAGCTCAAAGGCGTGAAACTGACAATAGGGGTGGTCCAGCGGATTGGTCATGCAGGACCGACGACTGACTCGGTATCGTGTCACTGCCAAGAGCCTATTGTGTTCGTAACCCAATTACAACCAGGCGTGGTGAATTAAGCATGCCCTATTGGATCTTGGGTGGTGGTGTTCCGACGGCCCACATGCTATTTTACCCAATGCCTTTCGTTAAGCATTACGGTGTGGTAATATTATTTTAGCATGCTCATGAAGCATCACGACTAGCTTTTTATGTACTCCTTCCATCCCAAAAAAGTGAATCTAGGACTGGATGTGACATATTATAGTACAACGAATCTAAACAGAGATATATGTCACATTCGGTACTAGGTTAGTTTTTTATAGTACAAAGCGAGTAAGTTAGATGCTGATTGAAAAACACATGATTTAAGCCGCGATTGGTCCCAGAGTTACGCGCATTATATTCTTAAGACGCGGTTGGTCCAGAGCTGCGCACATCACATTTTATGTAATCGGTATATCACTCGGGTCATGTCAATCGGGGATTCACACCATATATATTGTGTCTAGGTGTAAGCCACTTGGCTAACCAGGATTTTTATTCTTGACTATATGTTTAGTTCTTTACTCAACTAACTGACTAAGCACACAGTCATGGGCTACACCTAATAGATGCATCTATTTGATGCACCTATTTTTATCAATTCTTCGAAAAGCTCTCTACAACCTCTTTGCAAGATATCAGAAAGGACTCAAGAAGGAAACACTAATTGAAGCACTCAGTATTGGTCATAAATCACAAAGAAGACTGCAACTCAATTGTGAAGATCTCGGGGACTACTGTGGAGGTTATGGGTATCGGGTGCTCACACAGTCTACATATCCGACTACAGATAGGTGGAATGCATCCATGTAATATGAGATAGAGTAGGACTTTGTTGCATGTTACCTTATGTCTCAAGGCAGGGTATAGAGCTTCGGCTGAATATTACCTTGTATAGATTAGAAAATTAAAGTTGCGTTCGGATAGGTTTTCCTCCTTGTAACCTTGCTCCCCAATACACACACACAATAACAACAACAACAACTTACATAAGGTGAACAGGGAGTCCCTTCAAAGGCATGAGGGAAGAGATCCACAAGATCGACACAACCAAGAACACCATGATCAATACAATCCGTCAGATCCAATCCACAGGCATGAGGCAAGAGATCCACAAGATTGACACAACCAAGAACACCATGATCAATACAATCCCGCAGATCCAATCCACGAAACAGGAGTAGGGTATGCCTAAACATGTCTAAACCCTTGTCTCCTTGCATCCATCCACTTTAATTTCTCGTGTGCTACCCCTTTATTATTGCCAATACAAAACATCAACACAACCCTAAAAAAGAGTAAAGTCACAAGTGCGGCTCAAAGCAGGGGTAAGAAAGCAATTGTCCTTCGTTTATACTGCAGTGCTTGAAACATATATATAGTTGTGAAGCTCTCAAAAGTTGGCCTGGCGAAAAAGAAGCTCTAAAAAGTTGTTATCAATACCCACAGCTGTTCACCAAGTAAAATCCTATGGAAATGACTTGTAACTTTAAATCTTGAATCCTTGGTCATTGTGGCACTTGCCATGTGGTCGCTCACTAACTCCGTCATTCCCCACAAGTTGGTCACAGAAGGTGTGATCATTTCTTGTACAGGAGAATGAGTACTGGAGCCGCTGGTCTATTGAGCATTTCAAACTTGCAGCTCATCCAGGTATCAATAGGCAAGCTTGATGCAAATGATTCAACAACATCAAGTTCATCCCTAAGGATCATAACAAAAGAAGATAAATAAATCAAGTCTTAAAATTATTTGAATACAATACTGTAAAAAAGATTTTTCTGATGTGTTAAAAACATGCGAAAATTATCATCAAAGACATTCTTTTTGTTAATTCATCATATACTACAGTTCAATCTAGCATATATAGCTATAGACCTAGAATATATATGAATTTACAACGAGATAACCTTATGTACTGTACATGGGCACATTGTTAGCATTCGCATGTACCTTCCACCTGGATGCCCAATGTAGACAAGGACACTTATGAGTCCCCCAGAACTGACGATTCTGCTGGCAGCTTGCAAAGCCAGCTCAGTCGTCTTAGGTACAGTTATTATTGTTTTATCTCCTCCTGGAAGATAGCCCAAGTTGAATGCTACAAGCCTAGAAAATAAAAGAGCCACTAATAATTCAATCAACACTTAAAATATCTTAATTACTTGATCCAATAATTTCAACAATAAACTGTTACTGAATCTTGTCAACAAATGAGTTGGTAACTAGGAATAAATGTGAATCAGAACTCACCTGACAGGGAAATCTTTTGGGACGACCTCCTCCATTCTACTATGACAGATTGTAAACAACTTGACAAGTTCCAGCTGCAGCCAAGATAAATTATTGAAACAACCACAAAACTGCATATATTTCCTGAGAATATGGCAATGATGTTTGTTTCTATATGCTAAGGTCTGAACATAACACCACAAAGAGATAAAAAAAAACAAAAGGACTCAGCATATATGAGTATTGTTAGACCTTTTTTTGCTATCTATCAACAACACTATCTGTCCATTTTTATTCTCATTTATAAATAAGCATACAAATCTTTGGAAATGAGAGAGAAAATTAAATGAATCCCCTATCTAGGAGAGTTAATTTCTAACACAACATAGCAGCAAAATCTGTGTTTCCACTTCCCTTAAAGTTGCTTCTGCATACCTCATGGCTATCGACAGCCATTTTCAGAAAAGAGGAAGTGCTGGCTATCGCGGACTCCTGAATGTCCAACCCATATACACGCCCTTGTACTCTTTCATCAGCTACCATTTTAAGCATAGCGAATGTATCATTGCCGTTCCCGCATGTGGCATCAACCACAGTATCCCCTTTCCGAACAATACTTCTCCACACCCTAATCAGAAAACCAAAAGACAAAATGTGAATAGCTAATTTGTACACGTATTCTGTTACACATCTCCCGTTGAATCCTAGCGAGCATTTCCCATTAACAGAACTTTCATTCCATATTCTGTCAAAAGAAAAGAAAATTCCCATTTCATACTTGCCCAGTACACACTGTAAATTGTAACTAACGCAGTATAGGAGTAGTAATTACTTATTAGGCTCAAAGGTAAAAACAAGGGATAATTTACACGCTACGCAACAATGGGGATTAGTACCTACGCGTGGGCTAACTCAGTGGCCTTCCGCTTGCCGGTGACGAAGCCCACCACCACATCCTCCACCCCTGCAACTGCAACGAAACCCCAGCCATTCCACTGTGTTGTAACATCAAAGCTCACACGCAAACACCGAGTCGACTCACGACAAACACACGGCTTAGAAAGGAGAACGCGGAGACAAACCTCCGGCGGCGAGTTCCGCAGCGGGGGCGCGGGCGGAGAGGCAGCGGCGCTGCCTGGTCAGGCGGAGGAGCGGAGGCGGCGGGCCGGAGCTGGGGCTTCGTCGGAGGAGAGGAGGTAGTAGGCCCCAGGACCGGAGGAGGAGAGCAGCGTGCGGCGGAGGCGGCATCGCGGCGGCGGCTGGATTCGAGGGGCGTGGAGTGCTGGATGGGGCGAGGAGGCGGCGGCCGCGGCAGCGAGAGTGTTCGTTGGATTGGAAATCGGTGGTCCAGATGCGTCCATGGAAGTTGCGTCAAAATTAAATGGAAAAAAAAAAGAGGCTCTGCTCAGTATAGCTCTCTTGACATCTGGTCAATCGGTCACGGAGCATTTCATCATCACTCACAATTATGTGAGGTGAGAGGCTCGAACTCTCGACCTCAGGATAACTGACGTTTTAGCTATGAGACCTACGCGCTAGCCAACTGCGCCACCACCCCGTTGTGCTGAGTAAGAAAACCGAAGCTATAGATCTCGCGGAATGATAGAAATCCCATTACAATTTGTCCATCGTGCAAGCCAGCCAGTTGCTAGCTGCTTCATCTTGACAGCAACTCACCAGGAAACACTACGATGATGGTACAATTCAGGATCGCGGACCGATCGGCCGCTTTCAGGAGAGTAACGGCTAGATAAGAAGAAATTACAATTACAGACTTTAAATTCAGTCATCATCAACCAAAACACCGCGCCCTTTTCTTTTTTTTTTCTTTTTCAGTTTTTAAGTTGAGTTGTTTTCGCATACACCAAAAAAATGGACGCGAATACATTAGCGTTATAACGAAGCGTCATGGGCAGTAACATGAATGTTAGCATTCGGTATTATTTTATCTGGTTTCCATACACATTTTTTAGGCCGAGTAAGAAAGTGACATAAACAAATTTTTTGACAGGCTAAGGCTACAGCAGATGCCACAGCATGGCTAGAACAACGAGTGCTTGTAGGCATGTCACACTGGGCCTTTGGTCCCGATTGTGCCACCTCCTTACTGCTGGCATCAGCACACAACTTCAATGCAAAACTCCCATCAAAGAATTGCACCAGGCCATCAGATGTAGTATATTAGTAATATTTGGTTACTGCAAAGTAGGTGCAAGCTCGGCTTTTTTACGTCTGACCAAATTTTGGACAAAGAGCTCTCCCGCACGATACGAAGACCGAACCTGAGAAGTCATAAACAGTAGCAAGGATAAATATGCATAAAATTCTACTACCAAGTTAACAACCAACAAAAGAGGTGGCAAAGCCTTTTCTCTTTTGAAGATTGTCTGGATAACCAGGAGACATGATCTAGTCCTAGATGGTTCAAACACAACGGTAGCAATATTCTTTTGAAAACAAGGGGCATTAGTAGAGTTATCATTTTCTTCAAATACAGTTGCTCATATTATTAGATTTTATCTAAAAGAATAACAGACTTTATGTGAGGCTTACCAGAGGTCCACTAGCAACATAAAGAAAACCCAGAGATTCCCCATACTCCTTCCAGAAATCAAACTTCTCAGGAGTCACATATTCTCTGACCCGCAAGTGTCTTTCTGTTGGCTGTATAAGCAAGGAGCATTGGATGATACAACAAGAACAAAGTAAGTCCAGGAGGATATAAAAAGCGCTGGAAAAAGTTGCTCAAAGATCAAACCTGTAAATATTGTCCCAAGGTCAGAATATCAACATCAATGGCCCTCAAATCACACATGGTTTGCTTCACCTCTTCATCTGTCTCACCTAGACCAAGCATGATAGAGGACTTCGTTACCATACCATCTTTGCAATTTTTCACATGTTTCAGAACAGCTAAACTCTGATCGTATCTGTAGAAACGAGATAATAAACTGGAAATAAGATAATAGCTACATTGCCAAGAGTCAATATGATGACATTAGAGATTTTACATAGTTTCTTCAAGGATTATCCCTCAACCTCAGTTTTCAAAATTAGAAGTGGTAGGTTAACAGTCATTATTAATTTATTATTGGATAGCCTAAGACAATCCTGGACCTCAGGACCTCTGTATGGGTGTCATATGAGCTCTGGAGGGTGTATTAATGACGAAGTACTTCAGATTTCAAATATAGGCAACCATACAGTGTTTTGTGGCTGTAATGAAAAACACAGAGAGCATTACGCTGCTCGGGGATCTCTGACTATTCTCTGCAGACTCCTCACAGTTTCAATGTTGTGTGCAAACACATCCAAACCAGAGTTTGCCAAGGATGAAACTGCCTTGAGGTCATCTCGAAAATCTGAAGTTAGACACTCCACCAGTATACCGGGTTTCAATTCCTGAAGATAAGCTAAAAGTTTCTTCAGTACAGTACATCCACCAATTTAGTGACACAACTAAATGGCGACCGACAAACCTTTAGAGCCTTCACTGTTTGTGCAAAATGGCCACTTCCACCATCAGGAAGGTCGTCTCTATCAACACTTGTCAGCACAACATAGTCTACTCTGCAAAAAAAGAAGCATCGGTTCTAAAGTCGTTTGCATTATCATCTCAACATGCCAATAATGCAATAATCGTCGGTGTATCGTACCCCCAACTTGCAACTGCCACTGCTGTCCTGAGAGGCTCCAGGGCATCGGGCGGCGGAGGCTTGTTACTGGTTTTCACGGCACAGAATCGACAACCACGGGTACAAGTGTCGCCGAGGAGCATGATCGTCGCCGTCGCAACGCCGTCGCCGTCCCCACCTGCACCCCCGCCGCCATTCCAACACTGAAATATACCACAATAATCGCAAAATCAAACCAAAAAAAGGAGTTACAACTTTGTCACACCACAATGCGTTTGGAGTTAAGATTTTTACATGTTTGATTCTATTTTACCTCACCGATGTTGGGGCATTGGGCCTCGACGCAGACGGTGTTGAGCTTGAGCTCCCCGAGCGACTCTCTCAGCCTCGCGTACTTCTCCCCCTGCGCCGCCCGCTGTCTCAGCCACGCCGGCTTCCTCGCCGCCGGGTCCCTCCCCGTGTACGGCCCCGGAGGCGCCCATCCCGCCACAGCTCTTCCCTCCGGCGGCGAGTCCGCGTCGCATCGCACGGTGGACACGGAATTGGGCCGAGCACGGAAGCTCAGGCTTGCGGATCCCGCGTGGATCGAAGGCCTCGCGAGCGATCCCTGCATTGTGGAGGGCGAGACCGTGTGGTGGTGGTAAACCCTAGAGCAGTAGGCCGCCATTGCTGCGCTCGGCAGTGCAGGCCGCGGACGAGATGGGTTCGAGGTGGAACTGTGGAAGACTGAGTGTGGTTTTACGATTTTGCCCCTGGGATTTGGGAGGTGGGAACATGGATGGCGTGGGTAGGATGGGGAATTTATGGGAGACGGCGATGGCAACCAAGCCCCCGCCGGTTAAGGTGCACAGGTGACGCCGTGACGACGGCGACTGGTGGGGCAGCGGAACAAGTGCACAGTCGGGGTCACTGGTTTAAATCCTACAGTTAGTGGGGAAACTGCTTCAATGTGCAGTTTGGTTGTATTTAAATTTTGTTCCTATTGAAACGAAATGTGTACTACCACGGCTGCGTTTATTTGCGTTGGTTGGGAACCCTCTCCAACACGAATAACGGAGCAGCTCATTAGCACATTAGTATTAATTAAGTGTTCGCTAAAACTAACTTAAAAAATTGATTAATATATTTTTTAAAGAAATAAACATTTTAAAACAATACACACTGTTTAGCATTTTGAATTGAGATGGGAACACATACAAACGAATGCAGCCTATGAGTTGTGGGCTTCTGGCTGATGAAATTTGTGAAATTTTAGCTTAGTATTGTTATTTTCACCAAGGCATTTTACAGTATTGGTTTTATCAATGTTTTCACATAAATATGGCTGTTCTTCCTCGCAAATAAATAAATAAATAAATATGAGTGTTCTTAGATATTGACAACTCGTCGGGACTACCATACATATTGATCTTTCTCGTGTGTTTCTATGTCATCTTCTCATCCAGGTTTATCATTGAAATAAATGAACTATGATCATAATTATGCCAAACTAAACGTCTTTCAAGTTTAAACTTTGAATTGGGAGACTAATGTACCATTTGATTAAATTATTAAGCATATTATTACGACGGATTATCCATGTGATCATAGGGATAGATTAAAGGTTTTAAAAAATAAACTTAACAAATAGCTTAAAACAAATGTTATAAGTAATACAATAGAAAAAAAAAGTTTTTTGAGGACATTATTTTTTATGTGAAGAGGAGCCTAGTATTTTGGCAATAAACATACCGTCCAAGATCACTTAAGGCTTATTCGGTGCTATTTCTTTTGCCAATATAAAGATACAAAGATGGTGTTTGGTTTGATATTTTATCAAATTTAAGTATAGTTCGTGACTATAGCTACTAAATATTGATAAGAGATTGGCAAGCTTGTGATTGTAAAGTCTTGTTTAGTTCATTGCCCTACCAAAATGTAGTAGATGTTTTTTTTAGCAAATTAAACGAGCCCTTGATCATATGAAGCTATTCAAACTTTTGCCATACATATGTTGGGATGTAATCATTCTCCTTATCTTTAAAACTATTGCCACGAAGTTGAGTTTTTTTTTATCTTGGAATCAGCGGTACCTCATATGTGATCAGACAAGGTAAAACCCTCTCCTGAATAACTTTCTTCATGCCCCCAATCTAGACTACTGGACAAGCCAAAAAAATGCCAAATGGCTTCCATCTCTTACAATGTCCATCTATATCTTCTTGGTATTGTTCTTATCTAAATGACATCCATATCTGAATCTAGAACAGCACAATCATTTTCCCCTTTGACAATGTCCAACTAATCATGGTTTAATCTGTTAGCCATGAATCAATACACACGCCAATGATGCTAGAAACGGAGCCATTTTTCTTTGTCCAAAATGAAGGAGTCCGGACGATGACCGGATCATGGCTTGACTTTTGGGTATTCCAATCTGCTATACGCCTCTGTTTGAGAATTTGGCTTGAAGAAATGTGCATCTTCAGCCTTCAGCCATACCATCATCGGGTACACGCTGCGGTGGGTGTACCTGCTCCCCAATGGTCGGTGAAAGAAAGCTCAATGGTAACCATCATGGTACATAAGTACATGTGGTTAATTACTCCAATTCCATATCTTTTCAGCTACTTGACAGAATAACTGTCGCGAATTATTTGCTCTATATTGCTAGATGTTTATTAATTTTGTACAAATCAAAATAATCCGATGAATAATCTATCTCAAGCTATGATCCTTTTTCATTGCACTTTGGCCTCTATTATTTCGCTTATGCTTATATTCCAAAATTTGAATTTTGAAACCTAATTTTTAAGCTGATTTTGTGACATCATTTGCATTTGAATCACGTAGAACGTGTATATATTATTTTGGTTGCTTATAAGCCATATGAATAAGCATCGGCATACGTGAAATGATGGGACTGTGAGTCTGCACGGTTTAGAGCTTCCACATCACACATTCAGGTTGTTAAGATTCAGAACATGTGTGTCACTGTCAAGCTCATGTGGTTCAGGCACCAATGGTGGTGAGAATAAAAGCGCCTTTTGGGATATTGCTAGCTTAGCTCTGCTCTTTGGCAAGTGTTGTGGTTGCTACCAAAACCGCAGGAAGGATATATTCTCTTGGGGACATTGGAACAAGGCATAAGGACATGTCCCTGGTGATACTTCAGTTAGGAGTAGTAGTTTGGTCCTATAATGTTGGGGTTAGGTTAACTTAACCAGATAAGTGTAGTTCAATAAAAGTTGTAATTAAGTGGCTTTTAGTATCAGAAAGAAATTCCTGGAATTGCATTTGGCCAGCTAGAAGCAAACCTGGCACATCATCCATATGCTTTCTGTCCTAAACCATGCAGTCTTATCTACCTGAACTCGATCAACAATTATTAACACGGTCCGAACCATTATTAAACGGGAGTTCGATTAACAAAGCCATTATCTTTTGTACCTCACGTTGCATTAACAATTGCACTCATGTCAAACGCAGCAATTGTCAAAACCCCGGAGCATTACTTGATTTCTTCTCAACAACTCCAGCCTGCAAACTGCAGGGACCAGGGTATTTATGTTCTCGTGTCCTCTCAAAGCAAAAATGGGAGCATCCGTGAGCGCCAATATGTATAATAAGCTCTAATACCCACAAATATTACATATACAAATATACACACTTTCACATATACTTTTACTAGTAATATATGCAAATATACACACTTTCACGTATACTTTTACTAGTAATATATGCAAATACACACACTTTCACATATACTTTTACTAGTAATATAGGGTAGTGACTAGCCAGGTAGGTTGTGGATTTGTCACTAATCAAACGCCCAAATACTCCAAAGAAGTAACGACGGATGTATACATGTGATAGTGATATGGATGTCTAGGGACTAAAGATGTACTCCTTTCGTATTTAAATATATATGGGGCACTTATAATTTTATTCCATCAAACTTTTAAAATTTAAACCACCAATGACTCTTAAAATATTTAGTTAAAACCATGGTGGTTTGTTTAGAAGTACTTATACATGAAACTATATGCATAAAGTTTTCTTTATAAGTACTTTTTGCAATATCATAATTTTGTTAGACACCCCTCTATTATATTCAGAAAGAAAAATACTAGTCAAAGTCATAGAAGAAAAAATGAATTGTGTCATATATTTAAATTCGGAAGTACTAGTATATATTTGTAAACACAGTCTTCGGAGATGTTCCTATGATCAAGTTATACAATGTGTACGTTTATATATTTGTTGACACGGTCTTTGGAGCTGTTCCTATAAATAAATTATACAATGTGTATGTTTGTAATGATGAGTATGCATGCATTTATATGAACATCGTGTTTAAAAAAATACCCCCTCTGTTTTACAAAGTAAGTAATTCTAGCATTTCTCACATTTATATCGATGTTAATGAATTTAGACATATCTGTCCATATTGATATTAATGAATCTAGATATATCTATATATGAATGTGTGAAATGATAAAATGACTTACATTGTAAAACGGAGTAATTACGTTAACAATAAAAATAAAGCGAATGGAGCGTGGGGGCGGGGGCGAAACGGACGGGCGTGATTTTATAGCTGGGAGGTCGCGTTGTGCGCGGCAGGTGGGGGCCGGGAGACGCGAGGAGGAGGAGAGAGGGAAGGCAGCACGAAGTTTCGTTCCGGCGAGTCAAAGCCAAGCCAAAGCCCCAAAGCCTCTACTACGCCTCTCTCCACTCCTCTTCCCTTCCCTTCTCTCTTTCTTTTCTCTCACACGCTTTGCCTTTTGCTGCCCGCTGCCTGCTTTGCCCACGAAAAGACAACCCAACCCGGCGAGTCGTAGTAGAGTAGAGAGAGAAAGAGGAGGAGGAGGAAAAAAAAAATAAAATTAAGGCAGTTCGTTCGTTCCCCACTTTTGCCTGCTCCAATCGCCGCCCCCCGCCCCGCCGCCTCGTCGCCCGCCCGAGATCCGCTCCGCGTTGCCTCCCGCCGCCGCCGAGGTGAGCGCGCGCTTCCCCGGACGACGCGGCTCCGGCCGGTGGTTTCTCTGTCTGCGGTGTGTTTATGGTTTTTTTTGTTTGTTTGGAGCGGGGGTGCAGTGGAGGGGACTTTGGGATGAGCTGCGGCTGTGTGCTCAGGGGAGGGAGGGGTGTGTGTGTGTGTGTGTGGATTACAGCTTGGTGGGATTCCGGTAGCGAATTGGTGACTCGTCGCTGTGGCGCGTGGCTGTGAGCTTTGGGAGTGGGGGGGTTGGGGGCGTTCGTGAGGCGATGGGGGGTTTCTGGTGCTGCTTTTCGTGGGTGGTTTCTGGGGGTCTCCCGGGTGGAGGCAATGTGATTTCTGGATCGAATTCTGCTACTTCCGGTGCCGGAGAGGTTTTTTTTTTCTCTCGAGATTTTGTTTCGCTTGGAAATTGAGATCTTGAGGTGTTCTCCCTCAATCGTAAGCAGTGTTCTAGCTACCCCTTTCGATGGGATATAGTTCGAGCTCTCACCATGGTTTAATTTCAAACATGGAGTAGGCGTGGTTTGATTTCAAGTATGGACTAGGTTCATATATGGCGGGGCAAAACATGGCAGGAACTTGTAACTTGTGAATATGTTATTTGAATTTTCATTGAGTCGTGTGACAGATGGCAACTGGGTGTAACGATTCTGATTTAGAATATTTATCTCCTCAAATTTCAGATAGAGGCATCGTTCCCAGCATTGGGTTCCACGGAGAATTGCCAATTTGGATTTCTGATCCAATTGTTAGTTGGATTGACCGTTTCAGAGTGCCTGCAGTTGGCTGCTGGATTGGTCAATATTAGAAGACCGTTGGTTTCGGAGATGATGCCATTGTGAGTGGAAATGGATTCTGCGAGAAGTTGGTTCCAGAAGTTCCAGCCGAGGGACAAATCGAAGAGTCCAGCGGTGGCTGCCAGTCATGGAAAGGATCCAGGAAAGCCACCAATTGATGACGCGCCTTCTAGTGCAACAAAACAGAGGGTTGCCGCGGCAAAACAGTACATTGAGAATCACTACAAGACCCAGATGAAATCCCTGCAAGATAGGAAAGAAAGGTAGGCGACATAATTATATTTCTTGCTACTTTTGCCTGGTTGTATTCCTCGCAAAAATATATTTTTGGCATTTTGCGTATATGTAACGGAATTTGTTATTACCGTTGTACTGTGCCATACAAAGAAGAGAAATTAGACCAGCAAAGGCCACCTTTTGTTGTTGTTTGGTAGCGCACCTGACAACACATATCACACGTCGTAGGTTGGGATTTCAATGGTAAGTACATCTCTGGGTAATTGAACAAGATTGCACGCGTGTGTGCATGTGTGCCCTTGACACTGCCAAAAAAAGGAAGCTTGATTGATTAGGTAGCTTTCCTGACTAGCGCTCGTGTTAGTAACAAATAAATGTTGTCCTAGATTTGTTCAGCCAAACAAATTTAATTTACAAAAGAAAATCTATTCATGAATATTTAAATTAGTTATTCGAAAGTGATATGAATTGATTTGCCTTATCCAAAGTGATACTTGATGCGACTGAAAGGAGTATATTGGTTATGTTGTAGGGTTGCACAAGTGACTTCTTTTTTCTCAAAAACGCAGGAGAGTTGCATTTCATTTCATTAAGAGAGAAACAATATACAAAGGAGAGGCCAAAAAGCCCCGCAAGTCTGCAACTAGCCCAAAACACATCACACCGAGGTGATGCTCAACCCAGGAAAAAACAATCCCCTCCTAGACTACCTAGGTGTTTGGCTCCAACATCTTAGAAAGAAACTCTTGAAGCGCATGAGCCCCAGTTAAGCACCATAGGCTACTCTCATTTGACACCGATTGCAAAACCACCGTGACATTGGGAGAGGCCCCAATGAACACACAATCATTGCGATGCTTCCAAATCTCCCAAGCTACTAAAATGATCAAATAATTCAGCCCCTTCCATGAATCTTTATGAATCCCTTTAATAGCCTTGCACCACCCAACTTGAAAAGCTCAATTTTGAAGGCTGTATCTCGTTCACGTTGTAAAAGCTCTAACTCGCACATGACTTTTAAATGGTTCATTGAACTCACGCAATTTGTGTTGGGATATTTATACCCATTTTGGTTGCTTTCCCCTTTTCAGGGCTTTTGATTTTGATTCCATCGCTTTGGATTTTTATGCTCTGACAGTTTATTTTAATAATCCATGATGAGCTTTTTCTGCTCATACTCAATTTGAACTTCTAATCGTCTTTGCGCGCTATTACTTCTTTTTTGCATCACTAGAAAATCATATCAACCTGCTTTGTTTCTATTATGGGTAATTCACTTCCTTTTATGCCCATTCAATGGATGAAATTTTGTCGCCATTCCTCTCTGATGTGTTCATTTGCTTTTAGGCGCTGGATGTTGGAGAGGAAACTACAGGATGCAGAGGTTCCTGTAGAAGAGCAAAATAATATTCTAAAGCATTTGGAGAAAAAGGAGACCGAATATATGCGATTGCAGAGACATAAGATGGGGGTTGAAGATTTTGAACTTTTGACAATTATTGGAAGAGGTGCATTTGGCGAGGTACTGCTGATCTCAGTTCCATAAACAGGACCTTAGCAAATTTCTTTCCGAGCATAAGAACACTAGATGCGCTAAGATTTCTTTGTGGCCTTCTATTTACATCCTGTTAACAGTAGGCTCAGTTAGAATAATGGTCGACTTGCCATTTTTTGCTTATGCAATGTATATAGTATAAATTTGGATCTCTTTTATGCTTAGAAAAATGTGCTGCCTTGCTGCTCCTTTTTGTATGATGCCATTTAACATGGAAATGTTCTGACTGAATAAAAATGGGAGTTTTTTTTAATTGTTTAGGGCTGCTTTCATGAAAAGGGGAAATGTGAGTTTTTTTAGTTTATTTGTTATATCTGGTTTCCTGATGGGTCACACTTTGGTCCCCTGTGATGAAGGCATTCAATTCGTCAAGTGGTCCTAGGCCATGCATTTGTCTTCTGAATTCTAATCATTCTCCCGATACATATTGCAAAAGGAAAATAAAAGGAAGGAACTCTGATTCTCCCAGCTTATGTTCTGCAGTTGTTAAGGACCTAATATAGTAGACCGCTTTATCATAGGCTCAAGTCTACATGTAATCCTTCCTCTCTTGTGTATTTGAGAAAAAAAAACATGTAATCCCTCCTCAAGTCTAGATGAAACCGGTCTAGACTTTTATGCCTGCCTCGTCAATCCTCAGTGTCTTCCACATAAATTTATTTGAGAAATAGGGTCATGTCCTTTTATGCCTATAATCTACGATTAAACTCAAGACAAATAAAAAAGGCATGCGCTTAGTGTCCAACAAGACTTTGTATTTATTACTTTTATTCCAGATTTAACCTTTTTTTAATAGAAGATTCTTATGTTTCTTCCTTTTCAACAAGAGAATAGGAGAAATATGTCTATTGCTTAGTGTGGTAGATCTATGCAGTTCTGAAACTACTATATCTAATCGTCATCAATTATATGTACTTACTTTTGAGGCCATTCCAATGTGCATTGCGCTTGATGTCACTGTAAATTGTAATTATGCAGGTGCGTCTTTGTAGAGAGAAGGCGTCTAAGAATGTATATGCAATGAAAAAGCTTAAGAAATCTGAGATGCTTCGTAGGGGCCAGGTACCATGTATGGTCTGGCTGCATTATTTTTTAGTTTCTATTTCTGATTTACACGTATGCTTTGACATGGTTGTACAAATTTCAGGTTGAGCATGTCAAAGCTGAAAGAAACCTTCTTGCAGAAGTTGATAGTGCTTTTATAGTCAAGCTCTACTATTCTTTTCAAGATGAAGAATACTTGTATCTCATCATGGAGTACCTTCCTGGTGGTGACATGATGACTTTGCTTATGCGCAAGGACACACTGACAGAAGATGAGGCCAGATTTTACATTGCAGAAACCGTATTAGCAATAGAATCTATTCACAAGCACAGCTACATTCACCGGTATCAAATAAGTGTTCCCATGTTTTGGTAAGAAATTTTATGATTCAAAAGATAACCTTGGTGTTCTTTTTTCAGGGATATCAAACCAGACAATCTATTGTTAGATCGCAGTGGTCACTTGAAGCTTTCTGACTTTGGATTGTGTAAACCTTTGGATAGCAGTAATTTTCCAAATTTGAATGAGCCAGATTATACATCTACAAAGGGCACCAAGCCTTTACCTGATAGTAGCAGCCGGTTAAGCTCTTCTGCTCCAAAGCGCACACAGCAGGAGCAATTGTCGCATTGGCAAAAGAACCGACGAATGCTGGTAAGTAGCATATCTGAAACTGAATTAACCAATTGATATTTGATAGAACCTTGCCAATGTTGTGATGCCTGATGCCACATGCCCACATCAAGTTGATGTATTAATGTTTTTTGTAGTAAATTCACACTATTTGTGAGCTTTTGTTTGAACATCTGGGCTAATAACACTTTGGTCTTTTACCTGGCATAAAACCACATGAAAATTATTTTGCTACGATGGATTTTCAAGCTTCATTTGTGCTTCCTCTGACAAGGTTTTTAGACTCGGTGAACATTGAATATTTCTGAATAAAGAATCATTTGCGTGCAGAAGCATAAATGATGCTATTCCTGGACAGACTTAATTCAGGCATTTGTGTACAATGTGCAGTATTATAACGCACAATTCCAAGGAAATAAAAAATTTCATGCTCTAAGCTTCAAAGTTCTAGTGGATTATGTAAATCATGCATTACTTAGCTGTTGATGAAACTTGGTATTTATTATATGAAAAAACATTTAACGTTTATCTTGAATTTTTCACATTTTGCTCTCTGACTACGTGTTGCCATGTTTTTTGCCGGAATGACCGAAGGAGGTCATTCAATGTAATTAAGATAGGAAGAAAAAGTTACAAGAAAAGTTTTACATCGACAGCTGGCTGTCGAGGAAGGATGTGCACCAGAGCACACGCCCCGAACCATGTGCCAACCGCCTAAACACACGCTATAGAGAGGGAAGCTAAGCACCGAACCGACCATCGCTATGCGAGACCAATCGCCACCGGGCCAACAACACCACCACGACACGAAGACTCTAAAACAACGCCCTCATGAGGGTCGCGACGCCAAAAGACGCCGTCGTCATCCGTCCAAAATCCTGGACAAGGTTTTCACCTAGAGCTTCTTTCCGAGGGGGGAAGGGTACCTCAACAACAATGCCCTCAGGAGGGTTACCACGCTTGAAGGCGTAGCCACTGCTGGCCCAAAGAATTGGGCTAAGCTTTCGCTCGGAACCCCCTACCGCCGTGGTCCGTCTCCCCATCCGAATCCACCATCTAAACATCGGCGGCACATGGCTTCCACCACACCCAACCGACGCCCCTCCGCCGGCCAGCTTCCAGTCCTGCCAACGACAAGACTGCCACCACACCGCACCGACGCCCCTCCGTTAGCCGACTTCATTGAACCGCCATCCCTAAGAGCTGGCCCAGGACCCCTCCGTTCCACCACCCGCCGGCTGCCTCGCCAGATCTGGCTGAAGGAGAACCCGGGACTGGGTGGCACTGTTTCGGTACCCTGAGCTTCCCCCGTTAACGAGCAGCCTCCTCAATCCAACCTAGAAACTCCTCGCAAAGAAGGGGAGGAGCTCCAGGAAGGGTGAGGGTGCCGACCGGCAACGAGGAAGACGACCCACCGCTGCCAGCTCCCTTTGCACTGCCATCTGACCGCCAACGCCACCGCGCCTCGCCTCGCCTGGCCACCGCGGCGGCATTAGCAAAATGGAGCAGGAGGCCGCACGCCGGCAGTAGCACCCATGGTGTGCACGTGGCGGGCGTGCCCTGCTGCGGCTGGGAAGGACAAGCAGTAGAGGGCTAGGGCGCCACCCCTAGCCGCCGAAGACACGGCCGCCGCGCCCAGGCTGCATCGCCGAGCCGCCGTTGCCGCCCCCAGCTGCCTTCCGCCGAGCCGCCACCGCCGCCTCTGCTTCCGGGCCAGCCACGCCGAGCCGCCGCCACCCCCAGACGCCCACCGCGTTCGTGCCTGGGCCAGCCGCACGCCGCCACCACCACAGCCGCACGCCGCCAAGCCGCCCCTAGCCGCCTTGCGCCGCTGCTGCACCGGATCCAGGCGAGGGATGGCCGGATCCGCCTCCCCACACCTCACCGCCGTCGCCGGAGACATGGCCGGTGGGGGCTTCGTCGCGCGCCCCATCCACGTCGCGCCGAGGAGTGAGTTGCCGCGAAGAAAGGAAGGCCTCGCCGCCGCCTTCCCTGCTCGCCGCCGGCGAGCTCCGGCGGCGGCGAGGTAAGGGGAAGAAGTGGAGGCGGGCGGCTAGGGTTTCGTTGTCCCCGAGCCGCCCACGCGAGAGCGACCAGGGGAAGAAGTCCTCAGGCGAAGGGGAAGCTAGTAAAACACGTGTTGCCATGTTGACAAGTGAATATGTACATGTGTCTTGTTTTCTAGCCTCACATCAATATATATGCTTAGTTATACTTTTTTTTTTTTGGCATGCAGGCATATTCAACAGTTGGTACTCCTGATTACATTGCTCCAGAGGTTCTGCTGAAGAAAGGATATGGAATGGAATGTGACTGGTTAGTCTCTTATCTTGTACTTGTCCATAATTGTAGTCATGTTATTTTTCCTCATCGATGTGCTTGGTTCTTGTTCTCACATTTTATTTTGATCTTAGGTGGTCCCTTGGTGCAATTATGTATGAAATGCTTGTTGGTTATCCTCCATTCTATTCGGAGGATCCAATGTCAACCTGCAGAAAGGCATGTACTTTGCCCACTGATTTTTTTATTTGTTATCTAGAGGGTAATTGTTTGGAATTTTCTATATTCAATCTAAGCAAACCTCACCCAACTTGCAAGAAGACAGCCTTATGCCAAATTTTATTGCACAATCAACACAGCAGAATGCAGTATTTGCCATAGTAATGTACTACTGACCTGTATGTAATCAAATTATTATGTGCGTCAGTGGCTGGATGATGATGGTAGCAACTAGTCCTTGGAGCTCATCCTATACAGTTTATGGACTTGACTCTAATAATCGCGCATGACCTTGGTTTTTCCTTATGAAGTGCCCTATAGTGGGAAAATTTTGTGGAAGGCTGTATTTCCCAATGCTTTCAGCTAAGCTTGTTTACTCCAGTACAGGAAATACTCATGTAGCTTCACGAGCATGTGTTTCATCCAATTTTATTTTCTATTCTTCATTTGCAGATTGTAAACTGGAGAAGTCACTTGAAATTCCCTGAAGAGGCAAAGCTTTCTCCTGAAGCTAAGGATCTCATCAGCAAACTTCTATGTAATGTTGAGCAGAGACTTGGAACAAAAGGAGCCCATGAGATAAAAGTGCGCTCTCTTCTATATGTACATATGTTTATTGCTCTCAACTGTGTTCTTAATTATTATCGTCATATGCTCTACTTTAGGCACATCCATGGTTTAGAGGTCTCCCATGGGAAAGATTGTATCAGATGAAAGCTGCTTTCATACCAGAAGTTAACAGCGAGTTGGATACTCAGAATTTTGAGAAATTTGAGGAGGTAAATTTCAGTCGTTTTCTCTTTGGTCTGATTTATGTGATAATTTGAGGGATTTTGTTTCACCTTGTTTTAATAGGTTGCGATCTGAAACCTTGCTGCATTTAGCATTATAATTTCTAATATGACAACTTAGCCATGTGTTTTACATTGTTTCCATGTTAACATGTTTATTTCTGGTCTTTTGGGAGTGAAACTTAAAACTACGAATATGTTAATTTGGTAAACTGTATAGAAAGCTGAAGTTATCACGCCTTTACTTACCTTTCTTACTATTTTGCAGACCGGTGCACAAATTCAAAGTTCATCTAAGTCGGGTCCATGGAGAAAGGTATGTGTGACTTCACCATGAAATGCTAATTACTGAGTAGTTGGAAACACATTCCTAGTAATGAAGCTGCACATGTGTTGGTCAAACAACTGTTATATCATATATATTTTACGGCAGCACGTGTGTCGCCTGTGTGTGGTATTCACATACCCTCTATATTATATTTATCAATTTTCTGCTATATGTAGATAGGGAACATCCATAGCTTGACTAGTGATGGACCATGGACATGAAGATTGTGATTCACTGCTAGCTAGTCTATAGCCATAAAAAATGTACAAAAAAAATAGTATGTATTAGGAACATTTCCAAAATTTCCAACTATTGCTTTTAGGGGGCAGAATTTAACATGCTTAGTAGGAGCTAATTAGAGATGTTTCATTTTCGTATTGCCTCTTAGCCAATGAACTAAAACGAAGAACACTGCTATTTTTGCAGATGCTTCCATCCAAGGATGCAAACTTTGTTGGCTATACATATAAGAATTTTGAAATTGTAAATGATGATGAGGTTGCAGGAATTGGTTAGCACTCTCTCTCTCTCTCTCTCTAATGTATTCTGGCACTGGCATGCCTTTCTTAAGATTATGCATTTTTAGTGTCTTGTTTGAAAAAAAAAATGTTGTGCTTATGGAACAGCTGAGTTGAAGAAGAAGAGTTCCAAGTCAAAGCGGCCAACTATCAAGACATTATTTGGTATTGAGCACTATTATTGCCTATTGGTACCTTATACACCATGTACTGTTTTACATGATATGTTTAACTTGCTTTTATCCTTCAAACAGAGAGCATGGATGAAGATGAGCCTGTTCAAGGAAGTTTCTTAAATATGTTGCCCCATAAGGAGGGGCAACCTTCATCTCACTCCACCATTCCACCAGAACAATACCAACCTCGACATAAATAGGATAAGGAGGTTTTCAAAAGTAAAACACAGATAATTAAAACAAGAAAAAAAAATTGGTTCCTTTTGATCTTGTTTCCCGTCCAAGCTTTGTAAATTCTAACCGATGCTTTCTCTTCTCAAATTCTTCATACAAAAATCCCTCCTCTGTCCAAAGAGTGGTGTTTGCTGTACGCGGCGATGTTTGTTTGGTTCGCCGTGTGTTTGGGTTACAGCTTCGGTGATGATGGGTCTCAGGTTACAGCTAGTGTATACTTGCTACCATTTCTGACGGGCATGTGTATTGCAATTAAATTCACCCCTCTTTTGTTCTGCCTTCCCAAGGGCTCTTAATTAGCATGTAACATACTAACTGAAATGGTCGTCACAGACCGTATCAAGTAACATCGTTCGATGGTGAGCAGCGTATATAGTGTTTCATCTCATCGGAAAAGCCATACATATCGTTCTCGGTGCATCGTGTGTTCGTGTTAGCTTTATATGCGTCTACAAAAATCAAATAGATATAATAAACCTGCAACCTATCTTTTATACTAAAATAGGGTGTAATGAAGATCGAGATATATAAATCGCTGTGTCAATATGTTTCATAGTATATAAATCGGATGAAGCTACTCCCTCGGTTTGTGCCAAGTCAAATTCAAGTTTAAAATGTTTCAGCATTTTCAACACAAGAAAATATACTTCAAAATTATAATTAATTGTGGATTTAATGAAACTAATTTAATGTTAGATGTTGGCATGTTGCTATGTTGTTATGAACTTGGTCAAACTAAAAAATTTTAGCTAATTTTAGCTCAAGACAAGTCTTATGATATGAAACAATGGGAGGATCTATCTTTTTTTTCCCTTCAAAACACATTGCAAATGCAAACTCTTTTATACACATGCGCACTCATCCTTTCAAATCCAAATCCATGAACTCTATTTCTATGAAGATCTTCAAGAGTTTAGGCCAGCATATAAATATCAAAATATGATGATCCATGCTTAGTTTGATGTGATAGGAGTAGTTAATATCATCGCTTACCGATGTGACTTATCATCATAGGAGTAGTTAATTTCTGAGGCAAATATTTGAGTTATGAAATTCCATTTCATTTTCCATATTGGCTTGGTTCACCCGGCAAAATTCCTAGTGGGCTTTGCCCCTGAGCATAAGGGCATTCCCAACCCAATGACTAGGATAGTGTCCATAGCATTAAATAAGTTGCTACCTAGTAAAAAAATGATATGGCAAGTGAATAAATGAGGAAAGAGAAGAAAACCATGTCTTGCATGAGACATGGTTTCTACACAATATCTAAGACATCATGTGAGATAAGTAGCATTAAATTGAAGTTTGGAATAGTGGTGTTTGCATTGAAAAAGTAATGTCTAGTACTACTTTTCTTGATGATGTGGAGTTTATGGAAACTATGTCTAGTGTTATGGGTTGGGACTGCCTAGCTGAAGCAAAGACCTCCCCCACGCGACGCGAGACGCGACCCATCATTCGGAGGCCCACCAATTCATCTGGAGAAAGCTGCGCTCCTCCGCCTCGCCGCCGCCGCCGCCGGGGAGGATGGCCGAACGGCGGTACACCGAGCAGGAGGAGGCGCTCGAGATCAGCTCACTCCGCCGCATCATCGCCGCCTACGCCAAGTACGCAAAACCCCATCCCGTCCCCCCTCCCCTCCCCTCCCCTCCCAGCTCGTCTCGTCTGCCACGCCACTCTCCTCGCTCGCCGGGGCGGCGGTTGGTTCGTCGCGTAGAGGCGCGTAGCTCCGTTCTACAGCCCCCCCCCCCCCCCCCCCCCCCCGGCTTTGTTCCGAGCCGTGTGGAGGTGTGTGTCGGTTACAACTTAGTTCGAGTTGGTGTTGTTTCTGAGTTGTAGGGTTTAGGAGTAGTCGCCGATTCGAGGGTGGTGTGAGGTTCTGGATAGAGTTGATCTGTGGTTACGGGGATTACCCATCCGCGAAGGGCGGTAGGCTTCGTTGGGACTTGGGGAGTTCTACACTACAACCATGCTAATTCTGAAGCCTGAACGTTGTTGATTGGAGTGAGAGAACATTTCTTTTTTTCCCCGTTGAAGGCTTTACGAAAATCTTGATAAACCAACTCATAAGCGTGACCCTTAAAAGTTACTATATGTGATGTGAGCAAGTGATATCTCCTGGAATTGCTATTTTTTATTTAGAAATTCCATAATCAAAGTATTATTGCATCGACACTTGTACTTTTGTCAAATCTTGTTTTCTTTTCAAGTTTTAGCATTGATATTGCAGAAGTACTCCCTCTGTTTTACCTATCTTCTTTAGAACGCTTGCAGTTAACATTTGAAAACATTTACCACTAAGGCCATTCACAGTGCACACACGTGGCGTATGGCAATGTTGGTCCACATAGGCAAATCGCTTGCGTGGAGGAGAGAGGGGAGTGGGGACTGTTCCCTCACCAGCTTCGCGTGACCAAAGTTGGTCACAAGAACCTCGCAGCAACTTTGTCAGAAAAAATGCTCCTCCACGCGTAACAAGAAAGCAAGAGCGAGAGTGAGAAAGGAGAAGAACAGTGGATGACTGAAGAGAGAAGTTCGCCAGAATAGGGGCGCTCGGGGAGCTTACTGCCACTGCGTGGGCTCGGGGATGCCGCCGCCGCTGCTTGGGCTTGGGGTAGCCGAGGGAGGAGGCCGGAGAGGGAGGGGAGAGGCGCCCGATGCCGTCGAGCTGCTGCCACCACCGCCTTCTCCCAAGCGGCACCGGCTGTGTTTGGGGAATGGGGAGGGGGAGCCAGATCTGTGCCACCGGTGGAAGAGGGGGTGGGGGAGTCGCCACCGTGCGCTGCCGTGGGAGAGGAGGGGGCGGAGGAGTCGTCGCTGTGTGCCGCCGTGGGAGAGGACGAAGAGGAGGAGGGTGGGGGTTTGGCGCCATGGGAGCCGATTGAGGGAGAGGAGAGAGAGAGAGAGATGGGGAAGGAGCGGCGGAAAATGGGTGGTGCGAGCGATTTTTCTCCGAAGGAGGAGATGACGATTTTTTGTGGTGGGACCTGCCTGAAAAAAAATTGATGGTGGACCCCATCTAAAGCTACGCGTACTGGGAGAGATGGAGCCTCATTTACTTTTTCCCTATGTGGATGCTTGGGCTCCTTGATGAGCCGGGACGCAGTGCTATTGCCCTAGTACACTCTAAAATAGTTAGGACTTGGTACATGGCAATGGTATGGGTAGATTTACCTTCAAAACTTCTAACATAAAATTGTATTTTGAAATTTTCGTCCAACATATGAACACAATTGGAAAAGGTGGGGGCCATGGGGACAGAACAAGTGTAGCGAAGACTGTGCCAGTGTTGAAATGACTTATAAGAAAAGAATGCAGGCAATACAATGGCTTCTGAATTTGAACATTTGTTGGTATGGATAATCTAAATGTGAAATGGTGTATGTGGAACATAGCTAAATGGGAACCATTTAACTTATATCAGTGTTTTTCTAATTGAATAATAATATTTTGTATGGCTATTGTGATAGCTACCACGATGCTGCAGAAAGGGATGTCAAGAGATATGAGCGATCATTCAAAAGGCTTCCTCCTGCCCACAAGGTTTGTATTTGAGTCACCATACCCGTTTTACCTTTTTATATTCAACCACCACTACCTCTTGGCTAATCACTTTTGGATTTCATTTTGACTTGTAATAGGTTATCTTACTCTGTATGTTCATTCACATATCTTATGTCTTTTCTTGTGTAGGAACTTCTTTTTAACCTTGGTCTGAAGTACCAAAGGCTGAGATGGTAAGTAATGTTATGGGCTTAATGCTTGTAGTAGTGGCCAATACTTATTAGTTCCACTGCCTGTGCTTAAATATTGTGAAATACAGTTTTGCAGTAGATCTATTTGTCATGTTCGAAATCATCTAAAGCATTTTGTATATCTGATGCACTGTACTTTATTTATTTAGTCAACATTTTTTAGTTCTACCAATGATGTTCTATCTTAAATTCTCCACCGGATTTTTCTGAAAAATCAATACATGCTGCTTAAACTAGTTATGGCCACTCCTTTTGCTTACTGTGATGGACTTTATTATTGTTTTGTAATTGTTTATTACTTCACAGGTGTATATCCATGAATGCATCATTCATCATGGACATGCTTGAGGTATGTTTGTGTTATTGTGTATATGTGGTTTGCGGTGTCGGGGTGGGAAGATTGCACGTTAGGTGAA
This sequence comes from Oryza meridionalis, assembly GCA_000338895.3. Taxonomy (NCBI): domain Eukaryota; kingdom Viridiplantae; phylum Streptophyta; class Magnoliopsida; order Poales; family Poaceae; genus Oryza; species Oryza meridionalis. The sequence continues at coordinate 25,554,069 of CM002528.2, forward strand.
AACTTTAATGTACATGATGCTATCCTTATAAGGTATATGACTGCAGGCATTTGAGCCTCCTTTCGACATGAGTCAGCATGTAGATATGGATGGTCATGATTGCGCAGAGAACATGCATGGACATTGTCATGCAGATTGTGCTCATTCTGTCGATAGGGGTGATTGCTTTAGAAGTTCTATCTCTGTAAGCAATTCCGAGTTGCATGAACCAGACGGTTGCCCCAGGAAAGACGACAAGACTCATGAACTCTCAAGAGAAACTGACAACAAGGTAGGCCTTATGTCTTGTCTTGATCCTTTTTGTTCAATTTTAAAAATAATGGCTGCTTTCATGTTGAAGCCATATACACTACTCCCTCCGGGTTGATAATACTTGTCGTTTTGGACAAGGACATGGTCTCCAAAAAACAACTTTGACCATTATTTTCTATTATAATATGCATAAAAGTGTTAATAAATATATGATTTTATTAAAGTACTTTTCAAGACTAATCTATACATGTAGTCACCATATTTGAAAGACAAATATTTTAAAAATGATTCATAATCAAAGATTCTAAAGTTTGACCTCACCCTTATCTAAAACGACAAGTATTATCAGCCTGGAGGGAGTACAAAATTGGTGATATCACACGTTTTGACTGATGTAAGTATCAAACAGGACGAGGTAGTTGACATGGAAAGTTGCTCCCAGCCGGTTGGTGACAAATTGGGGGCATCTCAGGTTGAAGATAAATCATGTAATGGTGATAAAGCCATGGATGCAGCAGCTAACTGTCAAGATACAGATTGTGTTGCATGTTCTGCTGATGAGAATGTAAGCTCCACCTGCAAGATGTAAGCTGTTGTGTATTCCTTATAATTTATAATTGCATGATGCAGAACATAGTTTAGCTTTCATGCTTGAATTTTATCACTATGAATCTAAAGGAATAATACATGGATGTGGCATTCTTGTTATCTTCTGGTTGCAATAAATGGCAGAATGCATTTGTTCTTCGCTATCTCTAGCTGTTCGTTCGGTTATCTTCTGCTTGCAATAAATGGCAGAATGCAATAAGTGTTTTCTTCCTTCTTAATGAAATGAAATGCAACCCTCCTGTGTTTTTGAGAAAAAAAAAGTACATCACACAATATTTACACATAATTTTCAGTCTAACAAGCATTGATTTTTCTCTGTTTATTTGTTCTTCTCATACTTTTAAGGAGATAACGATATGTATAAATAAATGTGAACTATTTAATTCTTGTTATCTTATTTTAGGTGATACCGCAGCAATTCATGGCTCCATCCTTGCAGTTGAATGTTCCTCCAATTGATGTTGACAAGGTAAGTGTTTCTGTCAACTTCTCATTTGACACATTTCGAACAGAAAGCATACTGCAATGCGTCAAGAAGATAGCCAAAGGTTCATGTTGGTTGACCGCCACAGTTGTTACCAAAGCTGGCATCTTTTCTGATATGGGGATGTTACTGATTTTCATTATATGCTGATTTTTCTTTTTTCCCTTTGGCTTCTTAATAGCAAGTGCTCAATCATGCCATATTTTGCTGATGTTGTATGCATGTGTGTAGTTTCTTGCACCTTGGCCTACATTTACAATTGTTACCAAAGCTGGCATCTTTCCTGATATGTGGTGTTACTGATTTCTATCATATGTTAATTTTTCCTGTCATTTTTTCCCCTTGGCCTCATAATAGGAAGTGCTCAATCATGCTATATTTTGCTGATGTAGTTTCTTGCACCTTTGCCTACATTTTACATGTTTTTCAGCTTGCATGTTTTTGGATGCTCTGTCTGGTTTATAGCTTCTATAATCCATTTTATTCTGGTTTATTCAGGTTAGATGCATCATAAGAAATATTGTCAGGGATTGGGCTCAGGAGGTATTTTCTGTGCAATTTTGGGTTGGCTTGAAGTGGAACTTCTGTCTGAAAGTAATGATATAATCCGAAAGGAAATATTACCGTTTGTTACTTAAATTGTTGTAGGGTCAAAAGGAACGTGATGAGTGCTATAAGCCCATCCTGGAGGAGCTTAATCGTCTATTTCCTAACCGAAGCAAGGAGAGGTAAACTTGACTTATCCCTGTGTTATGACAACAATTTAGAACTACCATACTTTTTTACCTTGTTCTGGGTAGTGATCTTGTTTTCAAAATCGGGGTAATTAAAGACAAGGGCATTCTTCTCGCACGAGAGCGATTCACGTGACTTCAGCATGGCGTGTTTGATCCCGCTGTTATCCACGTCATCCTCATTTTTACCACGTCTCACTGTGGTGTGGGCCGGCGCAGCTGTTTACCACGCGCTTTCCTCAGCTGCAGTGACTTTCCTCCGCTGTTGTGCACCACTCGCCCCTGCCGTCCGACCAGTGGGCCCGCCTGATGCTTCCTACCTGCTGTTTTCGAACGACTTGCCTTCCATTCCATGGCTATACACGATGCGAGGGGCTGTGATGAAAGAAACCGCTGCGGCTATGGCCACCTACCATGCCCATGCCCTGTGATTCTGAATTGGATAAATATTAGGACATCTCGTCCCCTCTCGCACCACACATTTACTGTGGATAGTTTATGCAAGCATTTCCTTTAACCTCATATACAAATGGAAGTTGCTTGAGGCTTCATTCTTGATCAATCATTGACTTGTGTATTTGTTGAACTTCGTAGGCCTCCTTCATGCTTAGTTCCTGGTGCTGGGCTTGGGAGATTGGCTCTGGAGATATCCACTCTGGGTAAAAGAAAAAAAGCTCAAATCAATTGTGAATGAGCTGATATCATATATTCTTGAAAATTACCCTTGTTTTAACTCTTGAACAGGTTTTGTGAGCCAGGGAAACGAGTTCTCGTATTACATGATGATTTGTTCAAGTTTCATTCTAAACCAGTAGGTCAATCTAAGCTATACATATTTTTTTTAAAAAAAAAACTAGCACCTTACATTATCAAGTTGTTTATCACACAATAATATTTGGTCATGTTTTATCAGCACGCAAGAAACCAATGAGTGGACTATATATCCTTGGATACACAGCAACTGCAATTCTCTTTCAGACAATGATCAACTTCGCCCTGTTTCATTTCCTGATATTCACCCCTCAAGGTAATAAAGCACCTTGTTTTTTCTCATAAGCACCAGTATGCTTGCAAATGCTGTGTTAAAATTCATCGCTCTGTACACTTGATAGCGTATGACCTTAGTTTTGTATAATATAAGGTGCATATAGGACGTCACGGTTGATGAAAATATAAATATGTTGATTACATTTATAGGTAATTTACCATTTATGATTCTATATTTACAAGAGCTTCATATGAAATCAACAAAAATGGCTATGTAAGAGCATTTGATTAGAGAAATTGAAACACCCTATTTAAATCTGGACTTTTTGCAGAACCTACAAATATTCTATGTTTGGATGTTGTAATATTTGAATGATTAGTTAATTGTGCAGTTTCGTTTGAATCCTGAATCTAAACTTCATTCAATTCTAGAATTCAAGTTTGATGCTTCAGCTTGTTTCAGTCATTCGGTACTATTTGTGCTGTAGGTAGAAATGTTTACTTATGTTCCTTGCAAAAGGAGAGAAACTGTCCGTTATCTCTTGTTATGCTACATATTTATCTTATGTTTGCCTTCTTTTCTTTTGACAGCTCAGGGATCACAGAAGGATTTTCTATGTGTGCTGGTGATTTTGTAGAGGTCTACAATGAAGAAAGCCAAGAATGTAAGATGACCTGGTTTCCTTATAAACTAATCAGAAATTGAAAATGAGTTAATTAATTTTTAACCTGGCTTCCTTATAATGGGATATGCATCACTCAACTTAGCTCTTTTTGTTAAATTGTAATATTCTAGTACCATTTGCCCTTTCAATCTTGTGTGGCCCAATGAAAGCATGCCAGAAACTGGAAGCAGTGGGATTAAATAACAATTCAAAAACACAGATACGTTTCGAACAGATTTTTTGCATTGGGGTTAGTCTAAAGCATATATAAATAGAGTGACAATTGTACAGAACCAATTTACAATGAGAATGGATGTGTTCTGATGGAACCCCAGAAAAAGAGGACAATTGTGTGCTGGTTTTGTTTCTGTCAGATTGTTTCGATTTTAAATCATGGCCAACAAGGGAAAAGAGTTGTTCTTTTGTGGTGGTCTTGTTTCTTGTCATACATACGAAGTGCATTTTTTAAGGGGGGATGTATTAATTACTGTTATTGTTCATTTGTTAGCTTGCTTGGATTTATTTTGTAATGCTCATTAAATAAATCAAGGTGAGAGTATTGCTTTAACGTTCTTCAAAAACTAAATTGCAAGTGATAGGCATTTTCTTAGAAATGAAGTAGGAGGCAGTTGCAAGCCAGGTCCTTGATTTTATGTATTATGGAGAAGGAATGAGCTCCTCAAATTAATATTGTAGGCTATTGAGGCATGCAATGCAATAACTCTGAAACTGATGATTATTGGTTGAAGTCATTTTGAAGTCTAATACTTTAATTCTGACCTTGATGTGTTAATTTGTTCCGCTTTTAGTTCAGATATGTATGATTGGTAACTACGGGTTTTTTGCCTTCTTGACATTCTCACAATACTCATATTTTGCTCCAGCTTCATGGGATGCTGTTGTAACATGCTTCTTCTTGGATACGGCACACAATATTGTTGAATATATAGAGATCATATCAAAAGTTCTCAAGGATGGTGGGGTGAGTCTCTTTTTATAGGATTAAACTCTGATAAACTATTCTTGATGAATTATTCTTGATGAATCAGTGCTAATGTTTTTTTGAGTCAGTTTACGGGGAAATTTATAATTCGGTATATGCTGTTTATTTACTGTTTCTTATCTGTCATTGATAATTATGCAATTTCAACCAACAGGTCTGGATAAATTTGGGTCCGCTTCTGTATCACTTCGCTGACTCCTATGGACCAGATGATGTAATTAGTTCTCTCCCCTTATTATACTAGTTAAATGAATGAATGCTATGCTAATTGAATCCTTGAAGGTGCTACTATGTCTTGAGGAACTTAATTTATCTCCTTAAACACAGGATATGTCTATTGAACTGAGTTTGGAAGATGTGAAAAGAGTTGCTTACCATTATGGATTTGTGATGGAGGTGAGTGTTTTGCAAAAAAAAAAAAAAGTTTTGGGCTATAATTGAGGAAACTCCAAACTATGCATGTGCAATGCATAGTGCACCAATACGTTGGATTTGTACACTTGTATCTTCCAAAAAAAAGTGCAATACATGTTTATTATATATATGCATTGTTGTAAAAAAAAAATATGTGAAGGGTTATGATTAGACAGAAAGTGCATCACCTCACTGCAAAAATATGTGAATGGATTACTTTGATTTGTGGTTTTCAGGTGGAGAAAATGATAGATACCACATACACTGCAAATATGAAATCAATGATGCAGGTAATCTTTTAATCTCTACAGTCTTCACTGTGGTTTAATCTTCAAATATCTAGGAAGTGATTGAATTTATGGCAAATATTTAGAATGGCACAGTGAAAGCTTAAAGGTGATAGTCCTGTTTGCTGCAGTTGGAAACTTGGTCATTTGGACTTCTAGATGTCCACTTGTTCCTCAATCCCTTGTAGGCTCATATAGTGTTCAACTGTTGCATAGTAAATTCAACAGGTGTATTAGGAGTGCTAGGAGACTAGGAGTTGTCCAAATTCAGTTGTTTAATGTATCAGTTAGTGGCGGAGTGTGAGCCAAAATACATGAAAGGCCAATCTACAACTTACAGAATTACTACGACACAGGACCAGTTCAACCTGCATCTGACTATTTGAGCAGTTAAATGCTCTTTTTTGCTAAGAAAGGGGAGACCAATGCCCTCTTTGGTCTCAGCCAGGGCTCTGCCTCTGCCTGACTCAGTACTCAGCGGATGTTCACAATGCTATTATGCAACATTTCAAAGCTGCCAGCTTCCAATACTTGAGATTTCAGCTGTACTGAATTCTGTTGGACGTCTAACATCACTAGTTCAATACCCATGAATTGTTTGTGCATTTTGCCAATCTTCTTGATATTTGGTAATAATGGTCTTATTTATACTGTTGTTGAGTTGCAGAATCGGTACCGCGCAGCATTTTGGACGATGAGGAAGAATGCATCTCGATCAAAAGCTCAAAAACACCAGTGAGGTGAAGATACTCTGTTTGGAACGGTTGGCACAGGCTTACTGGCTATAGATCAAATTTCAGTCATTCTATGGTGATGCCTATCAGATTTGGAGACGGACAATACGGATGATCCAATTCACGCCACCATTTTTCACCATGATATGAAACTATATGGATAGATTGATAGTGCATGCGTTCCATTACTGCGATAAAACCAATCTCCGTTTGCCAAAACATTTGAATGGCACAGGGAAAAACTGTTCCAGTTCGATGTATATCAATTGGCCAATGGGAGTACTAAGGTATATTAATAAGTTCGATGGTACGTGTTCGAACTGTACAATGACACTGAATTAGTAAACGGCAAATCAAAGAGCTCAACTTTTTTGGACTGTATTGTATACTGTTAATTTCTTTGTTATTGCCTTCACTGGTGTAGCTGCGAATTTGCGATACCAATTTTGCCTACGAGAGGCTCTACTAGATATCACTAATTTCTTTGTTATACGATAGTTTTCGATTTATAGTTTCTCTGCTACTAAACAGAGGTTAGATCATACTCCCTCCGTTGAACGGAGAGCCTGAGGCCCTGAGCTCTACAAGAGCCAAAAAAAAATAGAGTTAACCGCTGCCGGGGATCGAACCCGGGTCACCCGCGTGACAGGCGGGAATACTCACCACTATACTACAACGTCTTAGGTGCTTCAATTCTTGAATAAGATAATACATTCGTATTTTTCCCATGTACGGCAATTGGCAAAACCTCTAAACCATAACGTCGTCCTGTCAGTCCGATCGTGGAATATCAAGAGGGAGTAGAAGTATACGTGCAAGACTGCAGGGCATCATTATCTCCCAATATCCAAACAAGCACAGACTTGGCATATCTAACAAATCATTTTTTTTGGGTATAATATCTAACAAATCATTGACCAAGCAGGGGGAAAAAGTTTGTGTAGTCCAACACTAAGGTGGGGAAGTATTGACATGCTCTTAGCATGGCACTAGAACAAAGGGTTCACGGACAACAAAAGCATAGAGTAATTAACAAGGTAGCTAATCGTGAAAATCACCCAAATATCGAGCAACGCGCGCAAATGTGCGATGGATGGCAAGGAGGAGCCGCTGGCTCATCTCCGGCGGTGCTTCTTGCCTTATTCCCGCATCACGAGCTTCCTCCGATCCACGCACGAGAGCTGGCTGACCGGACTGAGCAATTAAGCCAATCACTGCAGTGAAGTGAAGCTTGGTGCTTGAAGGCAAGTCACTATTGGGAAGTGTTTGGTTACAAGCCACATTTTATTACAGTTTGCTACACTTAAAGTTAGACAAGTTTGATTATCTTGCCAGTTGTTGGCTGTAGCTATAATTGTGACAAGAGACTCTTCCAATAAGCTAAGTACCACACATCTATGACTCTTTGACAAGATTCCCTTCAACTTGTTGAAGTGTGATAAAAAAATTAATCACCTTAAGTGAGTGTGATAATATTTATTAACAAATGATGGTAATATTTATTAACAAATGATGATAAAGTATAGCTTGGAACCAAACGCACTCTAAAGAAGCTAAAGAATAGAGAAAAAAAAGAACTATGATAAGCTTAGAAAGATACCTACCAGTATATTCCCTCCGTCCAAAAAAATCTAATCTAAATTCAGATTTGTTGTTATAGGAAGGGTCAATCCTCCTAGTTGTTTTTTTTCGGAATGAGGGAGTAGGTATACCACCAGGGTTATCGTTGCTATGGGGGATGTCCTGTCCGGTGTCATCCCGCAACGACCCCACTTCGCGCGGCATCAGTAGCCAAGGGTGTCGACTAACGACTGTACCGGCGCGGCCACAGTGCCACCGGGGCACCTTGCACAAAGCATCTGTATGTCCAGGCCAGGCTCCCAGCAGCGGCAGCGCACTCAGGTTGTGGATCGTGGGAAGAAAGCGCGGTGCCGCAGCCAACGACCCTCCGTTGCGCGGCACGCACGCGCTGTCTGCCAAATGCCCATGCCCGCCCCCGCTCTTCCTCCCACCCACCCCCACACACCTCCGCGCCGCGCGCATGCACAGCACCACGCAACACGCACGCACACGGTTCGCGTGGCCCTCGCGCACAGCGATTCGCTAGTTTCCGACGTGCCGCCAGCGCGCGCGACGACGACGAGGGGCACCCACGGATTACGGAACGCGGACTCACCCACACGCCACGGGCAAGACAACTCTACTACTGGCAGTTTTTACCCGCAGCGAAGGTAGAGTCACGTTTCTGCCGTTCGTTCTGCACGGAGGCTAAAAAAAACATGCTTCGCCGTTGCCGGGGATCGAACCCGGGTCACCCGCGTGACAGGCGGGAATACTCACCACTATACTACAACGACTTCCTGGTGTTAGCTGAGACAGGATTTTGAAAGCTAAAGTTCACACCTGGATAGGCACATGCCTGACACACACGAATCACCGAACAAAAGCTAACACCGTGTTTAGTTGCAAACTTCTAAGTTTTCCATAACATCGAAACTTTCCTACATATAAATTTCCAACTTTTCCGTCATATCGTTCCAAATTCAACCAAACTTCTAATTTTAGCGTGAACTAAACACACCCTAAGGTAGAAAAACATTGTTCGTCACGTGGAAGACAGAGAAACGGAACACATTAGGATAGTGAAACAAACACAAAGTGGTATTCAGCATCCATTCCCCAAGACCCCAACCCAATCCAACAGCAGATCAGTCCTCCAGCAGAACAGAATCTTCCGTAAGCCGTCTGATACAACCAGATGATCACAAACACAAGGTGTGATGATACCAGATGCACACGAATCATCACCGGAAGCTAAGGGAGAAAACATTATTGATTATCAGTTGCACATTGAGCCGTCTGATCATTAAACGTGGAAAGCATATACACTTCTGAAACTGTGATGTACACACTAGCTCGGCCGTTATTCCAACACATAAAGCACGCCTTTATTTTGAACTTAAAACAGAAGTGGCAGTTTCGCATTACATGTGAGTGTGATGGACCCTTTGCTTTCTCGTCATCAACTCCCCACTAACAATCGCTTTGCTAGTGACTTCGTACGGCCACTCGTACCATTAACACACACAAAGCAGCTCGACTGAAATAAAAATGGCCAAGAACACCTGAAACCCCGTTCGATCGTGCGCTGAAGGGAGATGATCCGATGATGAAAAGTATCACGAATAGATTTCTCCAACGACGTCGTCACTAGGAGTGAAGGGCACAATCCTTGGGCTGAAACCCAATCCTCCCTGCCTCCATATCGTAGACGACCTCAACATTCTGCATCTGGAAGCTTCCAAGAACTGCTCCTGGCCCGTTATTCGCGCCACCGACATCGTTGTCGTCGTCGTCATCGTCGTCCATCCTCTGGAACAGCAAGCACTTCACCACCACCGAGTTCTTGGGCGCGGTGACCGCGTAGTAGCAGCTGTCCTTAGGCAGCGTGAGCTTCACATCGCCGAGGAAGTGAAAGTTTATCAGAGGCAGCTCATCCTGTGTGCATGGGGTGTGTGTGCAAGGGATCTTGAAGCAGAGATCAAACCCTGTCCTCATCTCAAGGTCGTAAGATCTTTCATAGGGTATGACAGAGGCAAGGGATGATAGGATTGTGGTGTAGAATGGATCAGGGAGGTGAGTGTATGTCGTCCCGGTGTCGACGATCATCCCGCCATTGCCTTCGGAATCGATGCTGCTCAAGCTGGGAGCAGCAATGGCGGCGCCATCTCCAATGCTGACACCCTCTAGCCCAATGTAGTAGAAGTTTGGGTTGGTGATGCTCTTCAGCATTGGGGTGAAGAGGACGTCGTCCTTCGCGGACAGCGCGAGGTCGCCCATGATCAAGGAGCTGGTGAAATTCGGGTTCCTCGCGAACCGGAATCCTAGGAAGCAATGGGAGAATCCTTTGTCAAGAAACCCTAGCTGGGATGGCAGGGAGAGTATGCCCTTGCCAAACCCTGCAATGCCAATAGGCTCCCTTATGGAGCTACCAACACAGCCAAAGCAGAAGCCAGGGACATCCAAGAGGATGGCAATGCCAAATATGCTTCCATGGAGTGTTACAATGTCCTTTGCAAGGGAGCCAAGGACCAGTGCTCCACCACCATAGGTGTAGGAGAAAGGAGGGCAGGGTCTAGCGCATAGACCACTCATGAAGGAAGGAATGGCACAACCCGCCGCAGCGCAGGGGTCATGGGAGTTATCGGAGCTATGGATGTCGACACAGAAGCGGCTGCCGCATAGTTCCTTCATGTTTGAAGAGGACTGAGATGGGGAGAAGGATGGAATTGGCTTGGAGGTGCTATGCTCGTTGCCACACTCCAAGCACTGGTAGCTGGAGTTGGTGCCACAAGGAACCCAAGTGAGGTCACTCCCTGTGTCCAAGTACACCTGGAAAACCTGTGGGGGCATGCCCAGGTTTAGGGAAAGAAGGTAGCCATCTGTATATGTTGTTACTGGTTCTATGATGTCCAAGAAGTCAAATTTTGTGGAGTTTATTATCACCATGGATGGAGCAGATAGAGACCTAACATGGCTAAGGCCAAGGACCACACTGCTATGGGCTTTGCTATCTTTTGCATAGGAAATGAAGGTTGTGGATAGGAGGCAAAGAAGAATGGACAAGTGAATGAAAGAATGCATATTGTGTGTGATAGATCAGGAAGAGGAGAATTAGGACTACTTATATAAGCTTTAGAAAGCTGTACACAAGAAAATAAATTTAAAGGCATTCTTAGTTGGAAACTTGCTTGAGCTATATGCTATCTGATGGAAGGCACTTAATGGTGCAGATAATGAAATATTATTATCATGGTGAAGGTGCCAAATAAAAGGGGATGGGACTATGGGAGGTGCATAAGCTAATGTACTCATATTATGATACTAATTAAAATGGAGCTATTTAACTGCTTCAGTGTTACTGGCAGTTTGTATGTCCTACATATCCCACATGATGGAAGTTGAATTGCAAGGAGCACTTCCCCAGCATCTCATTAGCTGGTATCTCATGGGATCGTTTGATTTACTTGTGACACCCGCACCCTTTTTGTTCATTCGTTTGAGTTAGTTAATTGAAGGAATGTTAATCCTACAGGCACTTGGTTTTGTTGATTGTACTAGAAATTGTGTTATATTTCAGGCTCCATCTCTTACGTTTTGCTTTCCTTGTTGGAACCCACATAGGATCTATAGAATATAAAGAGTTATATGGAACATGTCTACAAAAGATAACCTTTTGAAAACTTTCTTGATTCCAAATTCCAAAATTCTTCAGCCTATACATGTTTAAAAAACTTGGGCATCATTGTGAAGCCAGATCTAAAGAAAGGCAGTTTAGTCCAGGGAGACTAAAAGTGATGATCAAACTATTCTTGGGAATGATGGCCAAAGCTGACGGCAAATTACAGCAATGTGTTGACAATGTGACTGAAATTGGGGCAAATAGTTGTTTAAGTTAAAACTAAGATATAATCATTTATACCGAGAAAAAGAAGATGGGTATTAAGAACATACAGCCATAGCGGAACATATATACAAATTAATATATCATCCATGCATAAAAAGCTGGGCATTCAATCATAAATCTGGATCTTAATGGCCAAGCTGATATTACCAGGATGAGCCATCGTGACTAATGAGAAGCTATAGGCTGCTGGCCTGCTGAGTGAATTTACAGATAGGTGGTTTGTCGTGGCTGTACATGCATACCCCTTGCCCCACTCAATGCCTCTTGGCCAGTGTCTTCTTGAGGCCCCTTAAGATCTTGGAAAACCATATCATATTCATCACGAACAGTATGGCAGGCACAACACAAACCAGAAGAAAACCAAAGGTCTCCATCTGCTTAATCTGTATGCGAACACATCAAGTCAGAAATATGTGTTTGATAGCCATCATGTACATTGAATCCAGAAGAATTACCATGTACCTGATCATAATGTAAAAAGATCTGATAAAACAAGTACATGAACAAAATTATCCTTGCAACCTGCACAAAGGAATTTCTTTCATTGTTAGCAGACCAAGGTACTTGAAGCTCCAAAATATAGAAAAAAACCATATTATCGATTTAGCGACAGATTTAAGTAAACCTAAGTGTTCAAATACAACTTTGGTAGTTTAATCTTAAAACTCCTGTAATTAGGAAGGATCATTTTCCCTTAGAATAATTCAATATATCTCACTTGGTAGCAAATAAACCTATGTGCCAATATTATCCTCACTGGAAAACAAGCATTTGTTTGAACATATGTACAAATCCGAACTAGCAAGACAACTGCTTCCAAGGCTAGCAGAAATTCGAAATCACAAAAATTTAAATAAAACAATATTATAGTTGAAAAGTTCAGATGTAATTAAAGACTAATGCTTTCACAAAAATGTATGCATAGATCACATAATTCCCATTTAATTATAGCCAGTGCAGAACAATACATTCTGCCACAACACAACTAGTTTAGAACTTTATTCTTACCAGCCAAGTAACAAACATTGCAACTCCATTAACAACGTATCTTTTGGATCTTTTCATTCCAGCAACATCAAGGAACCTTGATAACACAAAGGGGAGAGAATAGCAGTTTAGATGGACCGATGGATTGAAGATGATACCAAAACAAAATTCTATGCAACATATTTGTATACTCAGTTACCATCTTAGGTTGATTCCAGGTGTAGTAGTCTCTGAGATGAGACTCATGTATGTGTATAACTGTCCTTCCCCAGAAAGCATAGTATACGTTACAGCAGTAAGTGACAATACATGGTGGACAAGCTGACAAAAGACAACCAAGAGTAAGTTGGTAATGGCTAATGACAAATAATGCAGTTTGCAGGAGTCAAATGGAGGGCAACGGACCTAGGTTAGTCAGTTAGGAGGGAAACTGGAGTAAGAGAGGGTAAAAATAAGATGAAAAATGTTTACTTACATACTCCATTCCACCGAGTGAAGGGTAAAACCATAGTATCATGGCAAGGTCCGCAATGAAATACCCAACTGAGACCTAGCAAACATGAGATTCAAGTAACTAAGTATAATGAAATATTCACAAGTCACAGGACAATAAAGTAATTGCATATGTATACCCCTAGCGTGAAATTGGAGAGGCTCGAACTTCTAAATGTTACTGGTCCATCCTGCTGGTCAGAGAATAAACCCGAGAAGAAGACTAAGTATGCTGACATAAGTGTAATGAATATTGCATGGACAGTGGACATGCCCCTATAGTAACAAAGGGTCAGAAGATGTATCATCAGAAGCTTATAATAATAGAGTGGGATGTAGGAACTTGGCAATTAAGTTGGTTAATGCTGCTGACCTGTTATTCCATTCAACCTTTTGCATCTTTGTGAGAGAACCATAACCCTTGAAGTAGAATGAACTGATAAAGCGTGTGAAATCATATGACTGAGCTAGCAAAAGAACACAATAGTCAAGATAACAAAACCATTACAAGGACTATGAAATAGATGTTGGAAATAATATGCTATATTAATTATGTGCCATCATCATTGACCATGATTTTAATGGAACAAATAAAACCAGTGAATGAAAAAAAAAGGTCTTATATTCCAATGCAAAAGAGCAATGGCATAGATGTTGGCATTCTCTTTGAGCATACACATACGCACAACTATGAACATGTTATTGCACAGGTACACAGTAGAATGATGATAATTAACAGAAAAGTGAGAGTGAGAAGTGACATTACCAACTTGCACATCAGAATTCCGCCAAGCACAGAAGCATATGGAACATATGAATCTGCTAGCAGGTAGTCCTTAACAAGTAGTTCTGCTTTGTACTTATAGGCTTTAGCAGCCATCAATGGCAGATCCATAATCAAATACGTGATAACTCAACAGCCTAATGAGGAACACAAACAGAGATGCATATAAGTGTTACAGTATTAATTGAACAATGTACAAGCATGAACAGTCATAACATTAATGAACATATCACAATATATATAGGATAATATTGTACTGCTGCCAAATTATCTTAAATGAGGTACAGTAATCTAGAGCCCCTTTTCAGAATGCAAGGCACTACCAGTTCCATGACTTGACCAAAACAAAAGGAGATAATTGTTCAATCAAATTCCAAATGCAGCAACTGTAAAATGAAAGAAATTCGCTGGTAGGTGGCTATTCATCATTTGTAAAAAAACCATCACCATCATGGATGCACAGCTTAGCTGGTCCCTGTGTCTTCTCTCTATTTTTCCATCAAAATTTACAAGCAAGAGACAAATGAGCATGAAACTTTTGCTAGTAATCCCAAAACAATAAATGCGCAATACACTTTTCCATCTACATCGAAACAACAACATAGAACTTCCGAATCACTTTTTTTCTCTCTTTTATACGCTTGGACTCGAGCCATCCACTAAATACAAAACCTAAGGCCAAACGGAGCATTGATACGAAATTACGAATACGATCCCTCCCATCCAATCCAACCCATAACCAAAATCCACCCCGTACATCGCCCCTAATCTCCACGCAAACCAGATCAAAAACAACAACAACAACAACAACCAAAAAAAAAAAAAACCCGAGCCCCCAATCCGCGGGACGCATGATCGACGGGCAACCCAAGCGGCGGCGGCGGCGGAAGCGGGAGGGGGAGCGCGAGGAGGCCTCACCTGCGCGGCGCGTGTCGCGGGTCGCCGCCGCCGCCGACGACGAGGTTGGATTGGAGGAGAAGCAACCGGATTGGATTGGCTTGCCGATTGCTCCCTTCCCCACGGCGGAAGATGCGGGAAAGGTGGAAACTACTGGAAAGAAGGGAAGGGAAAGGAAACGGAATATAACCGATTGGCGTAACTAGAAAAAGGAAAAAAAAAAAAACCTTAGCTTGCACCCTAGGCCAAGGCACTATCAATAGCTCGATTTATTTACTAGTTTAATAGTGCTTAGAACTTTATTATCGTCACGCATCAGATAGTAAACGAAATAATTTGATACGGAGTATGATGCGAGGAAAAAAAAATACGGCTCGCTGTACGCATGTCGGTAACCCGTGTTATTGATGGTATGTATTAAATGTGTTGGTTATTTTTCAAATGTGGTGGCGTATAAGATTAAAAATGAGTCCGCGCCGGTCGGCAGTTATAATTTCTTAAATTAAATTGGTAATAATAATAGTATATTAAAGTGAGAGTTCAAGAAGGTTGCAACTTACAGCTTCATATTTATTCGTTCCGAATTTTTATATTTAAATTTTGAAAACAAAAAACTGAACTAAAGAGTCCGTGATGTTTACAATCGTATATTTTACTATTTAATACAAATTATCAGTGTCATGATTTATAACCCAACTAATCAGTGACCAGATCAATGACCAGATTCTTCTGGTTAAAGTGGAGTGGGTGCTCACTCAAAATGTCAAACTAGTTTAAACATATATGTAGATCATTCCCAGATCTTATTCCGATTTACAGTCAAACTATATGGCTCCTTTCTTTCTCCCTAAACCACATGATGCATACATTATATGACTCCTTTAAAGGAAATAAGATTTTTTTTTAGGATTCCAATCTCATAGAATTTTTTCCCCTATATGGCCCCTTATAACAAAGTTTTGGACATTAGTGAATCCTATTAAATTCATTTGGATTGCCTCAATCTATATCAGTTTTGGAGAAATTTTAGCATGAGATCCAATATTATGGATAGTTTCTTTTCGGTCTTTCTATCCTAAAGTATGGCTACCTTTTTAGTTTAATTTTTTACTGTAAAGTTAGCAATATTTGAGACGGAGGGATTACTAAATAGTTTAAGTTTGTACAATGAAGTAGCTATATTTGAGACGAATGGATTACTAAATTTGAGATGCCCTGCAGACATGTGAATACCGAACCTCAAAATAAAGATAGTCTTAACCTAGTAAGAAGAAAGGAGTCCCCAACTGCAAAAGAAAAACATAGAATGACTAGGGCTATTTGGATTTGTATCCTAACTTATCTTTTGAGTTATACTTAGACAAAAGGCCCATATCTACTAATCTAAAGCCAGCGGTTACGTTGTCTTTTTATTGGGCCACGTGACGCCCATGGCTTATCAAATAAATCTTGAATTTTGTTTGAGGAAAAAAATACAGAAGAACAAGAAAAATAGAAAACTACAATGTTCTGTGATAATTCTAAAAGCAAGAAGTACCTCAACAGTTTTTAAAAGAAAAGGTAGTACCTTAAGAACACAACATCTAAAACATTTCGATTAGATGGGATTAAAAGGATGTACCCCCCCCCCTTCATATGCCGATCCACTTAAAACTTACATATAGAGGTATATACTTAAAGACCCTAAGCTTTTCTTTATTTGGAAGATCGATCCAAGTGTAGAAATCACTTAGGATGTGTTGCCACCGATCCAACTGTACTAATCGCTTAGGATTTGTTGCCACTTTATAACATATATTGTTGAGAATTATACATTTCCATAATATTTTTTAAAGTAGGAATATCACAAATATTCCATTTCATATATCTTTTAGAATTAACTATTTATGTAGATAACCCCATACATTTAATCTCTCTAGCTCTTAAGTATATGAACTTCAAATATATTCGTCTATCCATGTGACCAATTGACTTATCTTACACTACTCACTCTAACTTGAATTTGTGGAATATGTCTAACTAAATGTTTTCCAGTGGGTACTATAACTATATAACTATGTGTTCTGGAGGTGAATTTCATTCTAATATTTTCTTTTTTTTTGGTCTCTTTGCTTCCGTTTGTATAGAATCTTCAAATCTCTCAAGAAAAATAAAAATAATCAATTTATATATCTCGAACATGACTAACAATACCACCACAGGCTTTATTAATCGGCGCGCCAACTGGCACGCCTATTTTCTAGTAGGATATAAATACAATCCTCTCAAAAGGGGAGAATGAGAGACAATACAAGCCACATGCAATCTCGTCGAGTCAATATTAGGGGTAAGCCAACAGCTAATCCCAACTACCTCACCATGACTTTATGCCGACATAGTCGTGTAGGCTATATTACTGTTTTCACCCCAGCCAAACAGGATGTAAGGTCATTGCCTATCTCAAGAACCTGAACCAAATCCATGTTTCCCTTTTGATCGCTCCAATTTCATTTGCATCATCATATCCACCTTACCCTGTATAGAAAAATACTTTTTTTTATACACAAATGGTGCTGTCGGAAGTTTATTCAACGATGGTCTTTATCTCTCCTAAGATTTTTGTGTTTTTTCAGCAGTCTAATCGTAACGATTATTCCTGTTTTTCATGTGTTTACAATCATCCGTTTTATGCATGCATTCATGTTAACATCGTGTGTTTTTTTATATTCTTTTGTTTTCACAATCCCATCGTTTCGAAAGAGCTTTTATGAGATGAGATGAATATTATGAGTATAACTACCAAATCTTTGGAAAGCTAGAGATACCTCTTATACAATATTGGTTTGATAACATAGCACAATTCGGTGAGCTGGATATTTGATGAAATTCCCTCAAAAAAAATTTCTATTTGGTAAAACTGGCCCTACTAATTTCTACCTGTTGAATTGGAAGCCTATATAGGCTGATAGTGGCCTAATGCTATACGGCCCATACCAAACACAAGCTATTCAAGATGGGCCCATCGCAAGTTTGGGCGCAGCAGATTTGGCCCAAGGATTCCGCGGAAGTAGCCAAGCCGGTGACCTCTGAAATCGTCTGCTCCCGCTGGACTCTCTCTCTCTCTCTCTCTCTCTCGTTGTACTCGATCTCGATTGCGCCATCGCCGATTCGCCATGGATCGTTCTTGAGATAGGGTTGCCAAGGTTGTAAAGTCAGAGCCCCTCGTGCGTGGCTGCCTGCATTTACTTTGCGATCACGGAAGGTTTCTGAAACCCCTGACAGTCTCAACAACCTTCTCGTTCTCCCTCAATCGTTCCCCTTTTTACACACCATCTCTGTTTTTTTCTCCAAGAAGAAGACTTCCTCCTAAGAGTACTTTCTGATCGATTAATCAAGGCCCTGTTTACTTCACACCAAACTTCTCGCAACTCCTAACTTTCCATCACATCACATCACATCCAAAACTTTCCTACACACATAAATTTTTAACTTTTTTTTAAACTATCAACTTTCTTTAAATTTCTCCCCAATTTTAAAAACTAAATACAGCCCAAAACAAAGGCAGAGTTCGTGGTGGTCGAAGTCTCGTCATTGCTTCCTTCCAGACTTCCAGCTGTGTGCAGGGCATGATCTTAGTACCAGCATAGTACTAGTAGTGGTACCTGCATGCTAAACGGTTGAATAGCACAGTAATTTTGTGGTCGTTATTTGAGTGTAAAAATAGATGAAATTAACTATTATAAAGCTAAAAAGTATATTTAAAACCTTTTTAGAAAAATATTTACAAAAAGTTTTTATGAAAATCACATCGTTGACAAGCTCATGATTCATGAAGCATATGCCCACGTTAATCCCTTTTTTCGTTGAGGAACGGGCCTAGGAAGACGACCTTTTCCTGCGGTGCAGGCGGTGACCAATTGACTAAGCACCGACAACGCCAGGTGTGAGCCTCCTATGCTTTCTGGTTTTCCTTTTTCACTTCTGACCTCCTCCGTTTTTCATTGTTTGGACATGGTAATGCAGTCTGCTATGAGATTATTAGAGATGTAGACCACAGCTAATGATAGTTACTTAGATTAATGTGATGTTTGACAAGGCTTTTTTCAATTTTCATTCAGGTATAGTCAAACTGCCAACTAAGCTTCAGCTTTCAGCCGTGTCTCGAAACGACCACAAAGTGCGAATTTTTAGGGCCTAATTTTGCTAATCCCGTTGCGGAAATTAATCGCATCGGTGTGCAGCTAATTGGGTACCAGGCAAGCATGATCCGGGGAATCTGTCTCAAAGACGTGCGACTAAAATAGTCAGATTAGGTGGTTGTGATTAGCTTCTCCCATGTTCAGAGGTAAACATGGCATCAACCAAGTACGACAGTTTTCAACTGTTGTAGTTGCCAATTTATTTTTCGTTTTGCTAACTACTCCAGCGAACACTGTCGTTTGACAATTGCTACATTTTACTACTGATGTGCCATAAGAGTTTTTCTATGGCAAATTACCCAGTACTTCTTCCGTTTCACAATGTAAGTCATTGTGAAATAGTCATATAAGTTTGGTATGATCGGTACAGGAAAAAAAAAACTTTGTTAAAGTTTGTAGTAATAGTTTAACTGTGTAGATACGGTTTTTTATACGTAGATAGTACTGATACGTAAACAGAGTAACATGGTCTACCCAACCAACATGATGCTTCATATTTGCTAGATAGTTATAGCATACTGTACTAACACGAGAATTTTATTGGGTTTTTTTTTTCGGGGAGAGAATTTTATTGGGTTTGATGACAGGGCTACATTTTTTCCTGTTCTTGGGACAATAATTCAGAAGTTAGAACCGACGGAAGTTTCTAATGCACGCTTCTGCTGAGAATCTCTCGTTTGACAGTGCTGTATACTAATTTCCAATTTCGAGAAATTTCTCATGCTGATGAGGCTACTATAATCATCGAGATCCCGAAACTCTTCAGAGTTCAAGGTGCCAACAGGGAAATTTTCTTGGTCTTTTCCCACCGACGGTTCACTTGTAGTATCAGCTCATAAACTCCATATTGCTAAGCTCTCTCTTCCTAGGAAAGAGATGTGCAAATAAAACACAACTTGGTCAGGAAGCTACGATCCAAAGCTACAAATTTTTATCATAATTCCAACAGGATTTAGGCATTTCACCAGCCAAAATGTTCTGCCGACAAACAGTACTACTACTACTACTTCTCCCAGATTATTTTCTACTCTTTCTACTGATTTGAGCAATTGAGCTAAGCACAACAAAAGATCAGGTATTTTACCATGGCCAAGTCAATGCAAGTCATACAGATCGAGAGTAGCTAGCTTAAACAACTTCCTTCCATCCATGGAAGCTGCACTGAATACTTCTATGTCTGTGTCAGTCGAAAAAATGGGAGCCAAGAACCTGCAGATGGAATGATTCCCTCACTCCCATGGAGCAAGCAAGAATAAAAACGATGGAAGCTGCAGGGCAACCAAACCCACAAAGCTGTACAGTTCACGAAGCAGTGTGTGTCCCTATGCCTAGTTAATACTTCCACTGCTGCTACTAGCCATGGTCTAGCTGGCCATGGGAAGCAAGCAAGGCACCCACAATTAAACGTGAGCATATCCACGGCGGCATAGTTGGCCGATGCCACTGTGCTGATGGGCTCATGCACGTTTGGGATCTTGGCTGGCTGCGAGATGTGGCTGCCCATGGCTTTGTCTCTCCAATAATAATCCACCTCAAAATGAGCTCCACTTATGTGTGCAAGATATGATGCTGTCTTGTGACTTGGAAAAAGAAAATGTAATCTTGTGCTAGTGTTCGTGTGAAAATCATGGATGATTAGGCTAGAAAGAGGTTGAATTGAGGTGGTTTGATGCAAAAGGAAGTGAAAAGAAAGGAGTCGATGTTTGGGGCATGCAATTGATGATGATGATGATGATGTCCAGAAATCCTAGTTATTACTTATTAGTCCCACAGATGACAGGCTAGCTAGCTCATCTGATGATCTGAAGTTGCGTGTGTTAGTGGATGCTAATTTTGTCCCGGGATGCTCAGATTCTTTCGATCTGAAGTACGGAGATACAAGTAGTAGTTAAGTTGATCCTCTTGTTTAGTTTCTCATGGACAATGTTGTTGGTAGAACCAAACCATGTTTTTGTCTCCATTTGAGCCCAGTTGAAGCATCGTGTAGATCTGTAATCCTGATTTGATTCCTTCTCTCCTCTCCTCTTCCCTTCCATGATCCGCTCATGCACGTCTGACACGAACACCTTTTTTTTTAAAAAAAATTATCATTTAATCAGCCAGAAATTAATCCTTCATACTCATCAATGGCCGTTTTTCTGATGAAGATAGTGAGAAGAAATGAGAACAACTCCTGTTGTTCGGCCTTTTTTCTGCGGCGGCGGCGGCAGCCGGAGGGAGATTAATTGTAGCTGTGGCCGTGGCCGTGGCTGCCACCGACAGCGCGCCAGGCTGCAGCAGCCGCCACAACCGCACGCAACGAATTGGACGCGACGCGACGAGACGACGAGACGAGACGACGTGCGAGCCCATCCGGCGGCACGCGCGCGCACGAGCCCAAGTGCCCAACCAACCAAAACCCAAACCGGCAAACCGCGGCTCGGCTAACGTTAATCTCGTTGTCAAGGAAAACACACGCGGTTTCATCGTCGTCAGGGATGGAAAGAAGCAGCGGCGAAGCGCCTGTGCGTGAGTCGGTCCAGCTCGCGTGTGTTTCACCGTTTTGCCAGCTTTTAGGGGGTGTTCAAATCGGGTGTAAAATTTTAACGTGTTACATCAGGTATTTTGTAGAGTTTTCGGATACTAGTAAAAAACTAATTACATAATCCTAGTAAACTGTAAGGTGAATTTATTAAGCCTAATTAATCTATCATTAGCAAATATTTATTATAGCACCACATTGTCAAACCATGAAACAATTAGACTTAAAATATTCGTCTCGTAAATTAGTCGTAATCTGTGTAATTAGTTATTTTTTAGCTATATTTAATATTTTATGTAGGTGTTAAACGATGTATCAGGGTAAAAAGTTTTAGGATGGGATAACAAGGCATTAACCGGCTAACCGCTCGTCACTCTGGCTGTGTTGGTTGTGTTGTGTGTGTGTCCGAGAGGAGAGCCAAAAGAAGGCTTTTTTATTGGGGGAGAGACGACGAGAGAGTTAAATAAAAGGGTGGGAGAGAAGGAAGCTGAGCTCTCCCGTACTACCAAGACCGACGTGGTGAGCTGTTCTTGTGCTCTCAGCTGCTGCCGCGGGTGGCCGGCTGGCTTATTAAGGTTGAGGAGTTCTTGATGAGTAGGTGAGGCCGGAGGAGGAGGAGCGATTGGTTGGTTGGTTGGTTGATTGGTGTTGTATACTTTGTGTTGGCAATGGCGCCGTCGTGGTGGGGGAGGAGTGGAGGAGGAGGAGGAGGAGGAGTCGGCAATGGGGGTGGCACGCCGGTGGTGGTGAAGATGGAGAATCCGAACTGGTCAATCTCGGAGGTGGAGGCGGCGGAGGTGGCGCCGGGGTCGCCGGCGGGGGCGGGCAAGGCCGGGCGCGGCAAGAACGCGCGCCAGATCACGTGGGTGCTGCTGCTCAAGGCGCACCGCGCCGCGGGGCGCCTCACGGGCGCCGCGTCCGCCGCGCTCGCCGTCGCGTCCGCGGCGAGGCGCAGGGTGGCGGCGGGGCGGACCGACGCCGACGCCGCGCCGGGGGAGAGCACCGCGCTGCGGGCGCGCTCCTACGGCTGCATCCGGGTGTCCCTCGTCCTGTCCCTGCTGCTGCTCGCCGTCGAGGTCGCCGCCTACCTCCAGGGGTGGCACCTCGAGGAGGTGGCGTCGCTCCTCGCCGTCGACGGCCTCTTCGCCGCCTCCTACGCCGGGTGGATGCGCCTCCGCCTCGACTACCTCGCGCCGCCGCTCCAGTTCCTCACCAACGCCTGCGTCGTCCTCTTCATGGTCCAGAGCATCGACCGCCTCGTCCTCTGCCTCGGCTGCTTCTGGATCAGGTTCAAGGGCATCAAGCCCGTGCCGCAGGCCGCCGCCGCCGGCAAGCCGGACGTCGAGGCTGGCGCCGGCGACTACCCCATGGTGCTCGTCCAGATGCCCATGTGCAACGAGAGAGAGGTAAGCCCAAAGCAAAGCTCCAATCATTTGCTCCATTGCCCTCTTAAGTTGGAATTTCAGATTGGCTGTTCATTCTCTTGCTATATACACATTCGTATCTTCCTGGATCAAAATATTCGAATTATTTTAGCTGCAATTGGGATTCGATCCCTAGTTCTAGTTCTCCTCTGCGCGAATTCAGCAGGAGGATTCTGCTGATTTTGTGTAGACTCTGCATTGGATTGGTTTGGATCTTTGACCTGTGTTCCTCTTTGACCCGGAGGTGTTCTGCATTAACAACAACTTGGATGGTTTCTGAAGTTTTAAGTTGCTGTGATCTTGCTTGCTCAATACACTATAACAAGAACAAAAATTTGGTGTTTTTAAGGTTGAATTCTGCCGTTGGGTGTCGTACCTTTCAAGCATACTTATTGCCCTGGTTCTCTGTCTGGATGTTGTCGTCAACCAGAAGACATGTTAATTGAACATCAAAATGGGCAGCATAGCGTACTCCTTTTAAGACTAGAGCGTGCTACGCACAATTTGGAAATCTGAGGCTCAATTATCTGAGAGGCTAGGCCAATTCAATTGATTCCATTTCATCTGGATGTTTGCAGGTGTACCAGCAATCCATTGGGGCAGTTTGCAACCTGGACTGGCCAAAGTCAAACTTCTTGGTGCAGGTGTTGGACGATTCTGATGATGCTACCACTTCCGCACTGATCAAGGAGGAGGTGGAGAAATGGCAGCGGGAGGGTGTGCGCATCATATACCGGCACCGGGTGATCCGGGATGGCTACAAGGCTGGAAACCTTAAATCAGCCATGAATTGCAGTTATGTGAAGGATTATGAGTTTGTTGTCATATTTGATGCCGATTTCCAACCACAAGCCGATTTCCTGAAGCGAACCGTGCCACATTTCAAGGTTGGACTCAACTGAACAATGCTGGCAGTTGTAAACACGTTGTTGCTTCGCTTATATGACTATAAACCGTATTTGTTATATTTTCTGACATCTTGATTGTTGAATTTCCAGGGGAAGGATGATGTTGGGTTGGTTCAGGCAAGATGGTCTTTCGTAAACAAGGATGAGAACCTGCTGACTAGACTACAGAACGTAAATTTGTGCTTCCACTTTGAGGTGGAGCAACAGGTGAATGGTGCATTCCTCAACTTCTTTGGATTCAATGGAACTGCTGGAGTTTGGAGAATTAAGGCGCTTGAGGATTCGGGGGGCTGGATGGAGAGAACAACAGTGGAGGACATGGATATTGCTGTCCGAGCACATCTTAAGGGATGGAAGTTTGTCTTCCTGAATGATGTTGAGGTACAATCAATAATTTGTTCGTGGCTTAAGCAGAATCTGCATTGTATAAATGTCAAAGACTAATAATTTGATTCATGTGACTTCCCTTGCAGTGTCAATGTGAGTTGCCAGAATCATATGAAGCGTACAGAAAGCAGCAACACAGGTGGCACTCAGGTCCCATGCAATTGTTTAGACTCTGCTTTGTGGACATTATAAAATCTAAGGTACGATACTTTTCTTCTGTAGCACTGTGAAAGCTAAAATTTCCAGCAATGCATGTACTAGCATATCCTGTAAATGTAGTTTCTTTGCTAGAGTCACTTTCCTAATATGTTATGGGTTTAATGAGAATTTACAAGATGGAGTAGTTGTTGAGAAGCATCAACCATGGTACCTTTTTACATGTTTGGGCAAACTTTATGCATATTATCTTATATTGAAGCACAATATAAGAAAATTGAACAAGATGATGAGTTGCTAACCACTCAAGCAAGTTACCAATATCCATAAGAATTCTCTGTCGGTTCACTTGATTGAAATCATCAAAGAACTTATCACAATCTCGTACCAAGATATGTACTAATAAAGTTTTTTTTATCCCTTCTTCATATTTGATTTCTACCTATTAGTCCACAGTTTTTATACTGTTTCATTGGATAATTAACCTAATATCGCTGCCTAATTTCTTGTGCAGATTGGGTTCTGGAAGAAGTTCAACCTCATATTCCTTTTCTTCCTCCTCCGCAAGCTCATCCTACCCTTCTATTCATTCACACTTTTCTGTGTCATCCTTCCCATGACAATGTTTGTTCCTGAAGCTGAGCTCCCTGCCTGGGTTGTATGCTACATTCCAGCTACAATGTCCATCCTGAACATCCTCCCAGCCCCAAAATCTTTCCCATTCATTGTCCCATACCTTCTTTTCGAGAACACTATGTCCGTAACCAAGTTCAATGCCATGATTTCTGGATTGTTCCAGCTCGGGAGTGCCTATGAGTGGGTTGTCACCAAGAAATCAGGTCGTTCTTCGGAGGGCGATCTTGTTGGGCTAGTTGAGAAACACTCCAAGCAGCAAAGAGTAGGATCTGCTCCCAATCTTGACGCGCTAACAAAGGAGTCGTCGAATCGTAAAAAGGACTCCAAGAAGAAGAAGCACAATAGGATCTACAGGAAGGAACTGGCACTTTCCTTCCTCTTGTTAACGGCAGCAGCTCGCAGTTTGCTATCTGCTCAGGGAATCCATTTCTACTTTCTTCTGTTCCAAGGGGTCTCATTCTTGGTTGTTGGTCTCGACCTAATTGGTGAGCAAGTGGAGTGATAGAAGATGAAGAGTTTAATGGGGTTCTTTTTTGTTTGAAAGAAAACACTTTGCAAGCATCAAAGGGCTCTTTGTAAAGGGAAGAGTGATGCAAATGTTCGATGCTTACACATGGAAGCTTTGATCCCTATTCTAGGGGTCGAGATTCATCACATATACTGAACTGTGGAGATGTAGATAGATATAGTTTGGATTAAGCCTGTGGGATGCTTTTATTCCTTCAGGCAATTCTTTTGTAAGAATCTTTTGTGCCTAGATGGGTTCTTCTTCTCTCTTAACAAACTTTACCTTCAAATGAAGATAATACATGTTTCTACCATGTACTTTGATCGATTACCTTGGGTATCCATATACATGTCAGATTGTCCTTTTTTTCATCCAGTATATAGAATTAATCACTTGTTCAGAACATCTTCTTGTGTCCTCCTGTTTGTTCTTTGTGAATGAATGAATGATAATAGTATGTTCTGAAAGAACTTTTACCTTACTCACAAATGGAGCCCCTCATTAAGGGGCCTTTGCTCCATGCTGTCTTTGGCTTTGTCATGTGCATTGGCTAGGCCAGGTTGTTTTGATTTCTGTCACTATCATTTGAAAAGGACAAGTACGCCCAAGTGTGCTCCTTGAATTGCAACAGTCCATGTGGAGGCAAATAGGAAATACTACAAGTGACCTGTAAACCTTGTTTGGCCTGTTGCCTGATGGTGCATGTTCTCCTAACCTTCCAATTGTTATTTTCATATCAGAAGCTACCTACCCAATATTTCCTCTCCACTGAAAAATATATCTGTTTGATGGCACGGCTCTTGTATTATTACCTTTCAACCTCTAGCATTGTTTTCTTGTCCAATTGGAGCGCACATCTGCTTGAGAAGCTTCTCACAGAACTCAGTTTTGAGGCAGTGATTCTTTCCTCCATCTTCTCCTGGTCCAAAGTATAAAAAACCAGACAGCTTTCACTGCGTATCAGGCCAGAAATTCTGAAGATGTGATAGGGGAAATGGATATGAAAATGCTCGCCGGTGGCGCGTGCAGACAAGGCACATGGCGCCGATTCTCGCGAGGAAAGAGACCCTGTGTCCATCGCTCTCCGAGATCCAGGACATAATCAGACAGCCTTACTAGGCTGCTGTTCCTCCTCCGTTCGCCGAGTTCTCGTCGTCGTCGCATGTCGCCGTGACACCGACGTGCCATCAGCCTCCCTCCCCCTCGTTACGCTTGTTTTTCATGCGCTATCACCGCGATCTCGTATTGGCATACGGGAGAGGAGAAGAGAAGAGAAGAAGAGAGAGATGAAAGCAACGGGTGCCTGCCTGCAACATGCATGGGATGGTGTGTTGCCCTTTGCCATTTGCCCCTCCCCCATGTGATCGCCTCGTCCAGTTCCTTAATCTGCTTTGGCCGCGTTCGACTGCCCCCGCCGGCCCGCGCGACGCACGCAGAGACGCAGGCAGGCACCGGCGTCAGGTGCGGATTTTGGTGCGTGAGTCTCTCGCGAGGTACGGCGCCCATGCGTGTCCCAAGATGCGACTCACATGGGCTCCATCTCACGCTGCCCCCGCCGCGCCAAGGCAGGCAGATGCTGAGATGCTCCCCCTCCCTCCCCTCGCGCTGTGCGTGCGTGAGAGGCGCCGCAGATGCGCGGATTTCCCCGGTGATCCGGTTGGCTCTGGCTGCTGCGTGTGACCGTGACTCTTCCGAGTCAGCTGCGCGCGGTGCCTGCCTACGTTGTACTCCTACGTGCGAATGTACCACGGGACGGGACACGCTGCCGCGCGGAGACGGGGGCCGTGCCGTCTGCCAATCTGTTGGCGCGGTCGGCTGGCTCTCCGCGATAGATATACCCGGCAACAGCAAGGCAGCTACAGCGTCTACAGCCTCAAGCGGCAGCAGCGATCACCTGACCTGACCGTCCTTCCTCGCCGTTGAACATCTCTTGCCAATTTTACTGCATACTAATAGTGCTCTACTCTAGTGGTTGGTTGGGCCAAATGAATCGCCATTGGTTGTTCAACAATCAACACTCAGCGGTCACGTGTGGATGATTAGCATTATTGAAGCGGATATTTGGGATCTCAACCATGATGATAATCCAAAGTACGGTGAGCAAACAGTGTAGTAGACTCTTGGCGACAAGGAAACTTCAGATCAAACACAGTGGTGGTAGTACGTACCTTGGGTTATAACAGCACGCCCAGAGGGCTCTATGTACAGGCAGAGAGGTCAATAATACAGATGTAGTCGCCATCAGCACTAACACGAGCTGAGGCATGCCCTATCATTACGGCTCTAAATTGATTCAGGGTATCCCAGACTGAGCAAGATTGGGGGGTTTCATCACTTCATGGGCCTAATAATAACAAAGTAATGATCCCTTAATGCGTATCTGCCGCTACTGAAATGAAGCTAGCATGTGCTTATGGGACTGTCGGAAAGTGATGATTGCACTGGGAGTCTGGGACCATACCTTGAGCCCGCCTAGCTACTTCGCTATCCCTTTATTGCCATCGTCATCGTCATCCTCCAGATCACTGAACGATACATCTTCCTCCTGTCCCAGTGAAGTTCTGTTACCTTCTGTGCCAACCACCTCTTCTGCATCGTCGTCGTCATCAGGCCATTCATCAACTTCATCTTCATCAGTCTCGGCATGAATTTTGGACTCGATGGCTAAACTCTTGGTTTCATTTTTCACTGATAACTCTTCTTCAATTACCGACTTGTCTACTATTTCCATCTCTGTAATTGCAATGGGGAACTTTTCAGCCTCGACATCTGGTGAGATATCAGAACTGGGTTCTTCGAACGATGAAACCTCTGGTTTTCCAGCTTTGTTTTCAATGCTTGAAGGTTGTATCACTTTCTCTTCAGCAGGGGCAGAGGACATAATCACAGTTTTTGATGATTCCTCTTCCTCCGGAACCTCAGATCCTCGCTTATTCTTAGTCTGTAAACTTTGCAGCAATTCCTCCCTTGCTTGTAGGATCTGAATGGAAGAGAATGTTTGAAGTGGAATCAGACTAAAACCTTGGCATCAGAAAATGTAAACCGAGGAAAGAAGTTGACTGTGTTACAACACAAGAACTGACAATGCACCCAGCTAGTCAAAGTAAAGCTGCATCTAGATTAGAGGTACTGGGTATACTACCCAGGTACACCCTTCAATTTATTTGTGTGTAAACATAAGGGGTGGAGTGGTGGACCTAGATATGGTACAAGTCCAGGCCAGCCAACTATTTTGGGCTGCCTTTGCCTATCCATGGTGATAATGAGCACAAATTAATGGGCCAGTTCCAGGCCTTGGACCATGGCATAGGTGGCCCAAGGTCTCAGTCCACCGACACTGCCACTGCGCATAACAGTACTTAAGGGTAGCCCATTCTAGGCGCAACCTGTATGCGCTAACCAAGTCATCAAATAAGGTATTTCACATGTGAAGGGGTAGGGTGGTTATCAAGAATTTCGTGGTAACTAAGATAGTGGTGCTAAACTACTATATAAGCTGGAATGGCTCAATTTCCTCCCCTTCTTATTTTGGTTTAAGAAGCTCATCATGCATTTCAAGGAATACAACAAAGATTCCATAATAAATTACTTGTTAAAAAATATTAATTGCACGATAATGGAATTACCTGTGGTGTTGAAAGAAGTTCAGCATCTTGTTTGTTGAGTTTCGAGTGCAGAAGCACAAAATATATCTTCCAGAAACATGCTTCACTCATATCAGTAGAGCAAATGGCAGCTTTTATATCTGACAGGCTTGGCACAAGGTGCTCCATGGATAATGCATGCACATACTGAGCATCCGAAAGTTCAAAGTCTATTAAAATAACACATTTGTTAGATCATAACATTAGCATATAGTATGACATAGTATTATACTGCAAGATGTAAAATAGTAGTGTTGATTATTGTTTTTTGCAGCTTTGATTCTCAAAGAAAGCTGGATTTTCGAAAAGGACACGAAGCATTCAAGAAGTTTGCTGTTTAAAGCTATTAAACACGGTACTACCTTCTGATGAATAAATGATATTCTTGAGACATTATATAGATTTGAACAATGAATTCATTGACAGAACTTTAAGTATATAAATAATATGCAGTCCACCAGACGGCCATTATCCAAAAGAAAGATGAGATTTGAAGCCAGTGTACATACAGGCTATACTTGCAAAATATATGCTTGCACTAATACACCATAATAAACTTGGTAGCATTCAACAAAAAACATAATGAAATTTCAAAATCCAGTATGATCTTAATCTGTTTCATTTCCTGTGTGGAACTAAGCCATCTTGTCATTGTAATTAGTATTACTTCTGAATTTCCATAATTAATTCATATCTTCCTAGTACTATTGAGTCAGTCTCGAAGATCAGCGTACGAAATAACGGAATATAAAATCAACTAAGAATGTTAACTTTGGAATGGGAACATGAGTCATAAACAAAATTCTGGGCCCTGATAATTGTCTCTTCTCAATTCAAGCAATAATGCACAAATCCAACATAAGTACTAGCACAATTCAGTATAACCTGCCCGATTTTCCACAGAACATGTGGACATCACTAAGTCCAGCATCTATTCTTTCAAATTGTTATTGGTTTTATATAGTGGAATGATGAAAATATTTATCACGGGTTACGCAATTTTGCTCAAGTTGACATGAAAGCCCTCCTAAGAAATCACAAGTTCACAGAGCAAAGGGTTTCCTGGTTTCCCAACTCCAAATGAATTATCTTCCCACAAACCACAACCAAATTCGCTCGAATTGAGACCAGAAAGTACAAGGCATTCCATCCCTAATGCACCAAATTACACAAAGTAAGTCTGAGACGTCACTAAGGCAGTGAATCTTACCGTCTGCATAGCGCTCACTGATGAACAGTGGGAAATCGAGCCAAGTCTCGGGCCTGGTCGAGATGTGCCGCACGAACACCACAACCTCCTCAGTGACGCCAGCCACGGGCTCCCCCTCGTCCGCATCCCCCTGCCCAAATGGCAGGAGGGAGGACGCGATCTTGGATATCCCCGCCACCGCCTTGTTGCTCTGCAGCATCGAGATGCCGCTCCTCACCCTCCCCCCAATCTCCGCCAGATCGCTCCGGATCCCCGCGATCCGCGGCGACCGCGCGGACTCCTCTTCCCCATCCCTATCCTCCTCCTCCTCCTCCTCCGCGCGCGGGGTGGAGAACTCCGGCGGGGGAGGCGGCGCGAGGAAGGAGGCGACGCCCCAGAGCCGGCGGGTGAGGGTCTCGGTGAGCTCGGAGATGTCGTCCTTGACGCCGCGGCGGCTCGGGGTGTCGGGCTGCTCGGGCTCGTCGGAGTCCGGGTCGCGCGGGGAGGACGCCCTGTCGCCGGCGTGGTCGGGCTCGTCGGCGTCGGGGTCCGGCTCGCCGCGCGGCGAGGAGAGCGTCGCCGCGATGGAGCGCGCGAGCCACGACATTGGCGCGTGCGTGCGTGCGTGCGTGCGACCGTGCGAGTGCGTGGGCGAAGATGGAGATGGGTGGCGTGGCGACCAGCCGAACTTGGGGACTCGTGTCGTGAAGCGTACGCCGCGGGTGGTGGTGGATCAGTCTGGGAGTCGCCTGGTGGGTTTCTAGCCGTCCGATCGGAAAGCGATGGCCAGGATGAGGTTTGTTATCGGAGGTAGGTGGGGTAGGTGAGACCGTGAGCCTCTGAGAGGTTTGTTATCAAGCACTTTCAGAGGTTTATCACAGATTCAGAATTAAGAATATGGAGATCTAGAGTTTGTGGTCACTTTGGTTTGTACGAAATTTGTGGGAAAACTGGAGGATTTCAATCCCTGTATAGGTTTTGTCACTGTCATCCATTTCGGAATGGAGAATTGGGACAGGAAAAGTAGAGGAATTTTTTTCCTAGGAATTCAAACATCTGCCAACAACACCTATTTTTTTCCTTAGCTAGGGGTGTGTTTAGTTCACACCAAAATTAGAAGTTTGATTAAAATTGAAACGATGTGACGGAAAAGTTGAAAGTTTGTGTGTGTAGAAAAATTTTGATGTGATGGAAAAGTTAGAAGTTTGAAGAAAAAGTTAGGAACTAAACCAGGTCTAGGTTTGAGGCAAATCAGCAATAGAAGCTATAAAGGACCATGATTTGAGGATACTTGACCAAGGTTTTTTTTTTCCGAACGCCACTAAGGTTTTGCTATGATTAACAATGTTTTGCAATATTCGTACAATTACTCAATCCCTATGTTGTTCCAAACAAACCATCACATATTTTCCATAGGTTTTTCATTCTTTTTTTTTTAGTAAATTTCAGAAAACTATAACTTTAATAACAAAACTATCAGTTTTCTGCAACATTAGCGACATATTTCAGTTTGCTGCAACAATAGCGTGAAAAATTATCATAAAACTACAACTTTTACGTTATATGCTACTACAGTAAATATAGGTGACAATTGTAGCAACATATAACGTAAAAGTTACAGTTTTGTGATAATTTTCCACGCTATTGTTGCAGTAAACTGATAGTTTTGTCACTAAAGTTGCAGTTTTCTGAAATTTACTCTTTTTTTACACATACGACTCTATCATGTGTTTACGTTTTTTTTTTCCTATTCACGTAGTTTTTCTAAATGAGTCCTCTAGGTTCAGTAGAGTAACAATTTAACAAGCAAACATACTTCTATCATATCTATCCACCAAACTTTAGTAGTTCTAAAAGTTTCCTATCTAGTTTTGATAAAGCTACAAATCAATACATCTAATAACCGTGAAGTGAGTGCCGGGATATTTATTCCATTATCTTAAAGAAACCGTGAAGTGAGTGTAGCTCAAGTTGTTAGGTTCGTCTTAGTGGAACCAACCCATCCGGGTTTAAGTTTTAGATTCGATACGGATGCTCGCATTTATGGCTAATTATTCGTTCATAGGTAGGCGACGTAACCGTCAAAAGCGAGACGCGTGTCGTAATGATTTCTTTAATTTTAAGATACGTCGGTCTAATTTTTTTAAGGTGTTCATAGAGATAGAGATAGAATATGTGTGCGTGCATTCATGAGCGTATGTGTTTGTACGTACTATAAGAAATTGATAACACCGAAATGTATCCAAATTTGGTACCCCTACCAAATTATGGCACGGTCGGTTCAAACTGAACAAGTCCTTAATCAGTGTGTTATTCAGGCCGGGAAACGTAACACCAAACTGGGCCTCATGGCTTGCTAAATTCCACCTGTGCTTACTTCGGCCTGACGGGCCAGGCCTTGAAGATTTTTTTTCATTTTTAAATTTATATTTTTTTAATATTTACAAAAATATTTGTACCTGCAAAAATATTTAAAAAAATAGACTCTGCCGCCGGCAGGGTGACTTGTGTGACCAAACACCAGAGGCCGCTGAGCGGGCATGTGAATTTTGCATGCGGTGAAAATTGCATTTGCCCTCTTGCCGCCCTTGCAAAGGACGGCAAGGGACCTCAACTCAAAACACGCACACACCTTGCCGCCCTCTATTTGGGCGGCAGGGTCTATTTATATAAATATTTTCACTGGTATAATATTTCTATAAATATTAAAAATAAATATTTAAAAATGAAAAAAAAAATGGGCCTTGACTAAATCGTCTCTTCGTTTCCGCCGCCTCCCACGTCAGAGTTCCACAAACTTTTGCTGGTCTCTGCGCCTCCATTTGATTAATTTGGATAAAAATGAGTGACGTTTTTAGCCGAACAGTTCTTGAGTCCCATGGTCAGAACAAATTCCGTCACTGGGCATTATATTTGCCGATGAAATGAAATAGTAAATGGTTGGGTAGGATCGTGCATGGAAACAACACCATTGATCAAGTAAAAAAAAATCGAAACAACACCAAGATCACGTACACAATCCGGCTAGCTCCGAAAGGAAGTTCAAAAGTTGGGGAGAAAACGAGACTGTGAGTCTGTGACGGACACTTTCGTGTTTTTTCTGTCCCGACAAAGATGGGGGCAACTGGATGATCATGGGTTGATAATTTGGTGAATTAATCGCGCACTCGCATGCAAATGGTGCCGGTCGGTACATCGGTTGTAGACTTATAGCTGTCACCGTGTGTGGTGAGTCTTAATCAATTTGCATATTAGTAGATGGGTGAAGAAATTGTGCGATTACACTAAACTAGCTAGCTGCATTGAACCATGGCTCTGTTGATCGGTTTGCTGTTGCATCATACACCTGACGCCTTAAACTCCATTTTTCGAGTCATCAGATCAACTCTAGCATTAGAACAAGTTTAATGGTACAGCAATTACTAACTTTAAAAATTAATATTTTAGCTAATCAAATAGTTTACTCATATATATCCTCTCTCCGGGCTGATAATAATTATCATTTTAGGCAAGGATAAGATCAAAGTTTAGAATATTTGATTATGAATCATTTTTAAAATATTTGTCTTTCAAATATTTTGATTACATGTATAGATTAGTCTTAAAAAGTACTTTAATAAAATCATATATTTGTTAACACTTTTATATATATTATAATGAAAAATCATGATCAAAGTTGTTTTTTAGACCGTGTCCCTGTTTAAAAGACAAGTATTATCGACCCAGAAGGAATAATATTAACATATAAATATATACTACATCATGAATACATGGCTCATCTCTTATGCATACAATGCATTTCCTTCCTTTCTTTCTTTCTTTCTTTCTTTCTTTATTCTCCATCTAAACACTTTATGTCGACGGGTGATACCCGTAGACCAGATATAAAGGGTATTGGGGTACGTTGATCCAAGGGTCTACGTAGTATGACATCAAGCAAACAGAAGACGAAGATTATACTGGTTCAGGCCCCTTGACAGGTAATAGCCCTAATCCAGTTGGTATGGGATTATATGATGGAAATCACAAGTTAGAAAGGGAACGATGGAACTCGATGAAACCGGCGAGATCGTAATCGAGTTAATTCGACTAGACCTCCCGGCGATTTGGCTTCCACGGGCTCCGACTTCGTAGGCTGTGGTGGTGGTGTTGGCTGTGAGATTCGATCCCCTTTGGTCCTCCTAGGTGGTCCCTTTTATATCGCGGGTCAAACAATCTCCAAGCAGGACTCGGAGACGTCGAACCGCACACGATACGTTGAGAACCCAGCCTTATCCGAGTAGGTCTCTTTTCGTCTGCCAATTCCGTGAGGGATTTCCTTAACACATATGGAGAATGTCCCTATACACGCGGGCATGCCATACCGATATGTGACGTATATCGAAGGGTAAAGAGTATCCCTAACCCGTAACCCTGACAGTAGCCCCCGACTTCTGCTTAAATGAACTTGTGTGACCGATCGCGACTTCTGATGTCGAAGCTGATGTCGTTCTCGGTGTGGGAACCGTAGAGACATGACATAGTCGAGAACACCATGTGAAGCCCAACGGTCATGAGTGAATTTAAACTGAAGTCCGAAAAACCGCCGCGCGTAACGGACCCAGAAAATTCCGGTGGGCATCTCTCTCTCCTTTCCTTGAAATTTGCGCCGTGCGGAGCGTGTATATTTAAGGGAGTTTTAGGGATTCATTTTGAAGTCCGCCTGTTGTGAGAAAACTTTCCAGCCTCCAAGCGTCCCTCGTCTTCCCCGCCCCCGTAAAAGCCCTAGCTTGTTAATCTCCGTCCTTCCTCCGGCGATCTCTAGTCGGCGATGGATCTCGGCAAGTCTACTTCCACCAACGCGTCGCTGAAGAAGCTCCAGGAAGATGGCGCCCTTCCCAGTCGTGGAGTCATGGAGAGAGAAGTAGGAGGTACTGAACCCCGGCCTGTCCTGGGTCGCATGGTTGCGATCGAGGACTACATTCTTTGTGGTTTTCTCCCTCCACCTTCTGAATTTCTTCTATTGGTTCTGAACTTCTACGGCCTTTCTTTGCTCCACTTGAACCTCAATTCCATTGCCTTCCTCAGTATTTTTGCACACCTTTGCGAGGCCTACATTGGGGTAGAGCCCTTCCTCGATCTCTTCCGCTTTTACTATGAGTTGCGTTGGATGGAATCCAACAGGGTGTCTGGATGCGTCGGGTTCTGACTTCGGGATGGTTTGAAGTCGCGCTATATCCCGTTCCAGTGCCCCTCTTCTCGTAGCAAATGGCGGGCGAGATGGTTCTATCTTCAGATAGAGGATTCGAATCCTGCCTTTGTTGTTCCCGAGGAACAACCAGACAAGATTTCATCTTGGACCGCAAAGCCTGCATTGACCCCTTCCCTCCACTCCTTCATCGATGCCATCGACGACCTCCGAGTACGAGGTTTGTCGGGGTATGAAGTCGCTATCGACTTCGTTAGTAGGCGGATCCAGCCGCTCCAGGCCCGAGCCCACCCAGCCTTTGACTATTCTGGGCTGGAGGACGCGACCCGGGTTTCTCCTCGGGGTATTTTCCATTTTTGGTTAAATTGATTCCCTTCTGTGCATGTTCTTCCTGACTTATCGAATTCTGTTCTCGATCTGCAGGCTTGAGTAGCGCCACCGTGGAGCGCCGCGTTGGCCAACTGATGATTAGTGGCCCGACAACGGCAAGCGACGTCCCCATGCCTCTTTGTGATAAGGAAACGACCGAGCGCGAAGCCGCAATCAACGTGAGTGTACTCGGTAACCTCGCTATTTTTGCTTCCCGGGTCAGAAAATGATTTCATGCGGTGTAGGCTCTCCCTCTGACTGACGTTATTGGACCGTTCGCGGACCACCAGGCGGCGGCCTCACTGAAGGAGAGCGTCGCCCAGGAGACGCCCGGCATGGCCGTCGCCGCTGCTGCCACGACTAGTGGCAGCCGTGTCCCGAAAACGGGAAGGACATTCACCTCCATTCTCGGCAGCCGCCGGAGAGCATCCTCCCCACCGGTAAGTCCCTTGGTTCGTTAATCTCGTATTCAAGAGATGTCACCCTCAACTCGCGCTTGATTTTCCCAGGCTGTGGACGTGTCTTCGCCACCTCCGCGGCGGAGGAAGCTGGTGACGCTAGGCGAGAAGTAAGTAAGCGCAAGTCGAGATCCTCTCCTCGTTTATCTTCTGGCAGCTTGATTTGAGGATCTTCTGCAGGTCGGCGCAGGCAAGGGCGGCGCAGGCGAGAGCGGCGCAGGACAAGTCCGAAGGAGCCTCCGGAGCGTCTCCTGCGGCAACCTCAACCGATGTTGTTGTCGCGCCAAAGAGCCGTGAAGCGACGCCAAGCGGTCCGTCCAGTGCCCTCGGACCTACTCGCGGGCCGTCTGCCAATGTCCTCACCTGGGGGGAGCTCCAAACTGAGATGCAACGCATCCTCGAGGCTGGCACTCGCAGCGTAAGTCGCGAGATCGAGGAGGCGAAGACAGCGGCAGCGTCGTCGGCGAACGAGCGCGCCGACAAGCTGGAACGCGACCTGGCGGAGGTTCACGAGGACCTCCAGAAGATGAGGGAGCTGGTGGCCGGTAACGAGCGGCAACGGCGGGGACTCGAGGACCGGATGTCGGAACTCGGGAACAACCTGTCGGAGATCCGTGGGTCGCTGCGGGTCACCTACAACGGTCTTCATCAGCTCGCGGGGGAGTGTGGCGTCACGACGACCATCCCAGCGAACCCCGACGAGTTCTCGCTGACGTCCTCACTTGCGGAACTGGCTACGGCGATGGAGGCGATACCCTCCAAGCATGCGGCCAGGATCGTGGAGGAGGCATCAAACGGGATTTACACCGGGGCCTGTCACGTCCTAGCGTGTGTCCGACTGGCACACCCCGAACTCGATCTTCGGCAGATCTTGGACCGGGGGGCCACCAACGACGCTCGTAAGGGCGTGATGGAGGAGGTTGGCGAACTGGGAGAGTCTGTTCTCCCGCTTTTTGAAGAGTAGGGCCTCAGATCATTTGTAATCAATTGTGCTTTGTAAAACATTTACCGGCTTCAGCTGCCTTCCTTCGTGCAGTCATCACCTTGGTCTCTGTTAGCACTTTAGTCCTGAGTATTTTTGGTTGTCATTTGTAGGGATGTCGATGTCAAGGATGTCCAGCAGCGTGGGCAGCCCGAGTTACCGGTGGTCGCTCCGGCGATGAGCTTCCAAACGCCTGTGTCGCAGGACGATATGGGACGAAACTCACCCGTGGAAACGGGCGTGGCGATGACCTCCTTAGGTTGGTGATCTTTGTTTTTCATCTCCTCCATTCTTCTTCCCGGAGTAACTTGGTTTTTGTGTTCTCGGAATGGAAGAGCAGACCTCGAGAGTAGACTTGCCGACCAAGATCGTCGCATCCAA
The DNA here is from genome assembly GCA_000338895.3 of Oryza meridionalis. Lineage (NCBI taxonomy): Eukaryota > Viridiplantae > Streptophyta > Magnoliopsida > Poales > Poaceae > Oryza > Oryza meridionalis. The sequence continues at coordinate 25,591,794 of CM002528.2, forward strand.
TATTGGAAGACGAAGTGTGAAGTCGCGGAACTCGAGAGGGCGATGGTGGAGGTGAAAAAAGACCAGGCTGTGGAGGCACTTAGGGATCGCGAGGTGTGGTTCGACTCTTATCTGAAGAGATGCTGCACGTCCATGGCCCATGTTTGTAGGGAGCTCCGGGTGCCCCGTGGAGATCCCGAGGAATCGGCGGCCGGCTACATCTCGTGGCTGAATGGGGCATGTACTCAGCTCGAAGGCTTCGGCAAGCGCATTGACGAAGCCCTGAAGCAGGAATGCCGTCGGTCGAGCCGATATGCCGGAGGGCATGTGTTGGCTTGCATACGAGATCATCGTCCGCAGCTGCACCTCGAGTTTCTCCGTGAAGGGTTCGCTCGTTCTCGGAGGACTCCGGCGGAGATAGACCACCTGGCGAAGTCGATGGCGCCGCTTGCGGAGGAAGTTTTCCAGTCGATGGACTGGCGTTGGCCTTCCTGGTAGCCTTTGTACCCTGCGATAGACATCTTAAGGAAAAATGTAATACAATTTTGGACTTGTGCGGAATTGTAAGAAGTATCTTATGAAATAGAAAAGAAATCTATCGTAACGAGTCCTTACTCTGGATGTAGTGTGTAAGAGTGCCTCCTCAGTTCTCGACTTTGGGCAGTCGTCTGAGTTGTACACTCTCCCTAGCCCCCAGCCTTGTCATCGGAGAATGGTTCTCGGAGGACAAGGCTCTTGGACCTTTGACCTGCCTCGGTTGAACAAGCACTGATCCTAGCCCCCAGCCACGAAGTTGGAAAGTGCATTTCCGATTACGCGGCTTGGTTAATACGCACGGGGAGAACTCTTGCACGACCAGGTCTGACATGGTCTTTCGTCTCTACAGAATCCGACAAGGCCTTATCGGCTCTGGGTGTCCCCAGCCGAAGATCCCTTAGGTTCCTCGGAGGCCTTGTCAGCATGGCGTAAAGTGACATGAGGATAGGTTTCAACGCTAGGTGTCATTTGGGTGAGGGATCGTCAGGCAGGAACACTGTGATTATAATATGCGCCTGAAAATAGGCTTTATTGATGATGTAAGTTGCCTTACAGGTATGGATGGTATTGACTCATATATAGAATTTACGTAGTTGGTCAATGTTCCATGAGTTTGCCAACTCGCGGCCATCACCGTCTGCAATTTTGAATACGCCTAGTCGCAAGACTTGTGTGATCGTGTATGGTCCTTCCCATTTGGGTGAGAGCTTGTTTCGCCCTGCTTGGCTTTGAACCCTTCGGAGGACGTAGTCACCGATCGAAAGTATGCGTGCTCGAATGCGCTTCTCGTGGTAGCGGCGAAGGGCTTGTTGGTAGGCGGCTGCTCGAACGGCAACTCGTTCGCGATGTTCCTCGAGTAGATTCACATCGTCGTTTCGCTGCTCCTCCTATTCCTCGTCGGAATACTTCTGTGCTCGTGTACTCTGATGTCGTAGCTCGCTGGGGAGCATAGCCTCGGAACCGTACACGAGGAAGAATGGTGTTTCCTTGTTGGACGTTGTCGGTGTGGTGCGTATGGCCCATAGTACTGATGGGAGTTCTTCGACCCATTTGTTGTCATGTGACATGAGCCTGTCGTAGACACGGGTCTTGATCCCTTGTATTACTATGCCGTTTGCCCTCTCGACTTGTCCGTTGCTTTGAGGATGGGAAACCGAAGCGAAGCATATTTTGACTCCCAGCCCAATGCAGTAATCCTGGAAGTCAGCACTGATGAACTGGAAGCCGTTGTCGGTAATGATGCGATGCGGTAGTCCGTACCTGCAAAATATCCCCTTGATGAACTTGATGGCGTTGGCGGCCTTGATTTCCCCCGTGGGTACCGCTTCGATCCATTTAGTGAATTTGTCGATCGCCACGAATAGGAACTTGTAGCCGCCCTGTCCTCGTGGGAATGGCCCGAGTATATCTATCCCCCAGCACGAGAACGGCCAAGTAAGAGGGATGGTCTGGAGCGCTTGTGCAGGTAGCTTTGTGTGCTTGCTGTGGAATTGACAGGCGTCACACCGCTGGACCATGTCACATGCGTCTTTGAGGGCGGTTGGCCAGAAAAACCCTTGTCGAAAGGCTTTCCCGACCAATGTGCGACCGGCGGCATGTGACCCACAGATGCCTTCATGTATATCGAGGAGGAGGTGTCTGCCGCCGTCGGACGAGACACATTTGAGAAGTACTCCGTTTGGCGCTTTCTTGTATAGATCGTTGCCGATCGTGCAGTAGATTTTTGCTTTACGGGTTATTTTCTCAGCCTCTGCGTCGTCCTCGGGCAACTCTTCGTTGTTGATGAATTTGATCAGTTGGGTGCGCCAGTCGTCTGTGGTCTTAATATCGGCGATGGTGCGTTCCGCCTCTGTGGCCTCCGAGCTGATGTTGGGGGCGGCTATGTTGATCTCGCCGATTTCCTCTTTCACTGATGGCTTCGTCAGGATGTCCAGAAAAGTGCCGGGCTCGAGTGGTTCTCGTCTGGACGCACGTTGCGCTAGGTCATCTGGCTCGATGTTGTCCTTGCGGTATACGTGTCAGACCTCGATCCCATCGAACCTTTTCTCCAGCTTCCTGACTTCTGCGAGGTACTTAGATAACTCGGGGTTAGAGAATTTATAATCTTTGTGTACCTGGTTCGCGACTAGCTCGGAGTCCCCTTTCACGATCAGTCGTTTGACCCCAAGTGCGGCTGCTGCTCTTATCCCGGCGAGTAGTCCTTCGTACTCGGCTGTGTTATTGGTCGCCCTGAAGTTGAGGTGGATTGCGTGCTTGAATTGATCTCCGGAAGGAGATGTCAAGATGAATCCTGCCCCTGCTCCTTGGCTGTTGAGTGCACCGTCGAACGCCATTGTCCACGTTTCGTTGTCGATCTGGTTGTCTGATTGGTTATCAGGCATGGTCCAGTCAGCTACAAAATCGGTGAGTACTTGGGACTTGATGGCTGTTCGTGGTACAAAGTGGACATCAAACTGACTTAGCTCGACTACCCATTTCGCAATGCGGCTGATAACGTCTTTGTTTCTCACGACTTCACCAAGGGAGAAGGAGGAGACAACTGTGACTCTGTGAGCTTGGAAGTAGTGTCGTAGCTTTCTTGATGTCATGATTACTGCGTAGAGCAGTTTTTGGATCTGTGGATATCTGGTCTTTGCGTCGTGGAGAGCTTAGCTGACATAGTATACTGGTCGTTGGACTTTCTCTCTCTCGACGACAATTACAGTGCTGACGGAGTATGGCGTGGCGGCAATATAAAGGAATAATTCTTCATTAGGTTAGGGAGCAACGAGTACAGGGGGATTTGATAGGTAGCGCTTGAGTGCAATAAATGCCTCTTCGGCTTCCTGTGTCCATACAAATTTATCTTGCTTCTTCAGCAGAGCGAAGAAGGGTTGTCCTCGTTCTCCCATCCTAGCGACGAACCTGCTTAGTGCTGCCATGCATCCGGTTAGCTTCTGTACTTTCTTGAGTCTTGTGGGCGACTTCATGTTCTCGATTGCCTTGATCTTCTCGGGATTCGCTTCTATTCCTCTGCCAGAGACGAGGAAGCCAAGCAGCTTGCCCGACGGTACTCCGAAGGTGCACTTCTCTGGATTGAGCATGAGGCGATATCGTCGGAGGTTGTCGAACGTTTCCCGTAGGTCGTCAATCAATGAGTCGCTTTTCTTGGTCTTGACAACAATGTCGTCGACGTATGCCTCGACGTTGTTGCCGAGCTGGTCGCTAAGTGCGCCCTGGACCGTGCGCTGGAAAGTGTTCCCAGCGGTTATGAGTCCGAATCGCATCTTAACGTAGCAAAATACCCCGAACGGCGTGATAAATGCTGTCTTCTCTTCGTCCTCTCTCGCCATGCTGATTTGGTGGTAGCCGGAGTAAGCGTCGAGGAAGCTCAACAGCTCGCAGCCGGCTGTTGAGTCCACCAGTTGATCTATTCGAGGAAGAGGGAAGTGATCCTTGGGGCACGCCTTGTTGAGGTCGGTGAAGTCGACACACATTCTCCATTTCCCGTTGGCCTTCCGCACCATGACTGGGTTGGCTAGCCAATCTGGATGAAGTACTTCTCTGATAAAGCCAGCTTTGAGAAGTTTGTCGAGCTCTTCTCGTATGGCTTGTCTTCGGTCCGGTGCAAATCTCCGCAGTCTTTGCTTTACTGGCTTGGCATCGGGTCGCACCATGAGCTTGTGCTCGATCACCTCCCTGGGGACCCCCGGCATGTCAGACGGATGCCAAGCGAACACGTCAGCATTGTCGCGGAGGAAGGTGATGAGCGCGAGTTCCTATTTCTCGTTTAGTGATGCTCCGATCTTGACGGTCTTGTCGGTGTTGGCACTAGAGAGAGGAACGGTCTTGATTGCGCCGTCCGGTTTCGGCGTCTTGTTTGTCTTACTCATTTTCTTGGGTGGCTCGGTTGTGGCGGGTGGACTTGGCGTTTGCTCGACCATGTCAAGGCTCCGCTTGTCACATTGTACCGCCAGCTTTGCGTTCCCTTGGATGGTGATTGTTCCCTTCGGCCCTGGCATCTTGAGCACTTGATACGCGTAGTGAGATGCGGCCATGAACTTCGCAAGTGCAGTTCTCCCGATGATGGCGTTATACGCTGTATCGAATTCAGCGACATCAAAGGTTATCTGCTCTGTCCGGAAGTTGTTTGCTTGGCCGAAAGTCACAGGCAGCGTGATTTTGCCCATTGGTTTGGACAAAGACTGGGGAGTAATTCCATGGAAGGGTTGATCGGTGGGTGTCAACTCGCTTCGTGGTATTCCCATGGTGTCCAATGTGCTAGTGAAGAGGAGGTTGATTGAGCTGCCACCGTCGATGAGAACCCGCGCGACCTTGATGTTCCGAATAGTGGGTTCGACCATGATCAGATAGCGTCCTGGGATAACGGCGGTCTTGGGATGGTCATCTTCCGAAAATTGTATCTTCTGTTCAGACCACTTCATCTTGGGTGCAGCCCCCTGCCACGTCGAGCAGACTTCTCGCTCCACTTTCTTATACTCTCGCTTGGAGGAGTACGCTGTAGAGCCTTCGAAAATGTGTGAGACGTGGAGGTCAGAGTCTGGATACGCTGGGTCCGACTCCTGAGCGGTCATCTCCGTATCCTTCTCGACCACGCGTACTCGTTTGCCTTGTTTCGATGTCATGTGCTTCTCGAGCGATTTTTTGAAAACAAGGCAGTCTTCCAAGGAATGTCTGTTCGACTTGTGTATACACCATGCTTTCCTTGCGTCGCTACCTTGTGGGTCTGAGCGCTTGGGAGGGTTAGCATATTCTGCTGCGAGTACTTCTGCTTGAGCTTTCCTTTTCGCGTTCTTGCGATTTTTCTTTTTGCTTGACTCAGGTGTGTCCGTGGCTGATTTCTTCTCGCCCCCGGTCTTCGACTTGTCGTTCTTGCGTCTAAGTGCATCGTCAACGTGGGCGCATCGCTCAACAATCTCGAACAGTCTCCGAGTAGTTGTGATGCGTCTCGTTGCTAACTCCTGGGTAGTATAGCAATCTTTGACACCGGACTTGAAGGCGCGAATTATAGAAGCATCAATGATTTCGGGGATTGTATTTCTACACTCGTTAAAGCGCCGAACATATTCCCTCAAGGATTCACCCGAGCTCTGTGTCAATGCGTGTAAGTCGTCTTCGATCGCGTGGCGTTTGTAGGTTCCCTGGAAGTTGGCGACGAACTGCTGCCATAGGTCTGCCCACGAAGAAATCGAGTAGGGCGGAAGGTGCATCAACCATGAACGCACAGAGCCTTTTAACGCAGTTGGCAAATAATTCGCCAACGCGTTGTCATCCGCTCCGGCAGCATAGAGTACTGTGGAGTAGACTTGAAGAAATTCTTCTGGGTCAGTGCTCCCATCATACTTCTCTATTGCTCCCGATCGGAACCTCTCAGGCCATCTGACATCGCGCAACGAACGACAGAAAGCCCTACACCCAGCACTGGGGGCGGTGGGTTGTCGGTGATCGTATGTCCTTCGTGGATGTCTGTCTGACGATGAAGAGGAGGAAGAAGATGAGGACGACGATGGGTCGCTTGGTTTCGGTGTAGGATTACGAGAACGCCGGCCGGGTTCTCGAGAATCCTGTCGTCGCCCTCCGTTGTTGTCCCGGCGCCATTCTCTGTCGTCTTCGTCATGATGATCGTCGCGAAGACGATCATCATGATCGTGATATCGCCCGGTATTCGCCATTCTCATTCTCTAGCGTCCTCGACTGGTATCGCCCGGCGTCCGTCGCTCATGATCGTCGCAAATATGACGGTTGTGGCGGAGATCACGGTCTTGGTCCTCGCTCGAGCGGCCTCCTCGTTCTTCATTGTCGTGATGTCGTGAAGAAACGTGATGCCGGGAACGGTTCTCGTTTTCCCGTGTGCGACGAGCTTCTCGGCGACCGTTTAGGTGATCGCGGAGATCGCTGGTGCCGCGAGGTGGAGGGCTGGCTCGATGGGGTGATTCCCGTTGTTCGGGGTTTTCGCCGTTGGCACCAGCAGTTGGTTGCTGTTCCAGGTGGGTTGTAGCGGCGGCCTCCTCGAACGCGTTGCTGAGGTTGGTCACTGACTCCCGTAACCGTTCCGTCCATTGTGCGAGGTCATCACGTAGAACGGGGTCATAAGGGGTCTCCCTCAGTATTGCATTGAGGGCCCTGATGTGCTGAGCCGGTGTAGACGTCTGATTTTCCGCCCCGGTGTTAGCGCGTGCCGATGTGCCTGTCCCGTCGATAGCCAATACCTCACGTGGCGTACTTGTTGACGAGGAGTCGTAGTCCTCGAGTAGATGCAGGACTGACGGTTCGGAAGAACCGATGTCGATAACACCGACGAAACGATCTGGGGTCAGCGTCGTTCCTCGTTCTTTGCCTTCGTCTCTAAGGGTCTTGCCTGGCTGCTGGACCTTGGGAGATGACATCTTTGTAACGCTGAGAAAAACTTTACAGCTTGAGAGGTCGTGGTTCTTTGTCTTGTGAATAGGACAATAGACACCACGAGTTAGAGAAACACGCTGAATACCACGCTCCTTGCAGGCGCGAATCTCGGCGCGGGTGTTGAGGAAAACCCAGCAGGCTTGCAAAGTACGTTTCCTGGATTTGTGAATAGGGCACCAGGACCCTGTCGCTTCGGAAGTTATTCTCATCGGCTCGTGTTTCTTGTCGGAACGACAAGGTTCGGCTGCATTAGAATTCTTCTCGAGTTCGGATGTCGTCGATGTTCCGTTCTCCGCTCCGGCGGGAGGACCTTTCGACGTGGAGCCGTCTTGGGTTACAGCCACTGCGTTCTCGTTTCTGGTCATCGATGGCCCAGCTGAGATCGGCATTGTGGTGTAAACCGGAAAGACAATTTTGCCGACTTGAATCCATGCTAGCATCGTTGAGGCAGGAAGCCCGTAGTTGAGGTTGGTGTTGACGCCGTTGTCGACGAGGCTGGATGACATAGTAGTAGAACCTTGAGCACCAAGTCCCCCTACCTGGCGCGCCACTGTTGACGGGTGATACCCGTAGACCAGATATAGAGTGTATTGGGGTACGTTGATGCAAGGGTCTACGTACTACGACATCAAGCAAACAGAAGATGAAGATTATACTGGTTCAGGCCCCTTGACAGGTAATAGCCCTAATCCAGTTGGTATGGGATTATATGATGGAAATCACAGGTTACAAAGGGAACGATGGAACTCGATGAAACCGGCGAACTCGTAATCGAGTTAATTCGACTAGACTTCCCGGCGATTTGGCTTCCACGGGCTCCGACTTCGTAGGCTTTGGTGGTGGTGTTGGCTGTGAGATTCGATCCCCTTTGGTCCTCCTAGGTGGTCCCTTTTATATCGCGGGTCAAGCGATCTCCAAGCAGGACTCGGAGACGTCGAACCGCACACGATACGTTGAGAACCCAGCCTTGTCCGAGTAGGTCTCTTTTCGTCTGCCAATTCCGTGAGGGATTTCCTTAACACATATGGAGAATGTCCCTATACACGCGGGCATGCCATACCGATATGTGACGTATCTCGAAGGGTAAAGGGTATCCCTAACCAGTAACCCTGACACTTTAGAACCCACCCACTTTATTACGGGGCTACTAGCTGGCGCGTGCGCGCCAGCGGCGAGTACTTCCCTCCTAACTACTCTATATTAGTTAACACTTAATACTAATAGCGGGTAATTAAGGAAGATTTTCAAGTTTTTTTCCTTTTTTCGGGAGATTTTTTTACTAACAGATTGAAAATTTTTGAAGTCAGATTTGAAAACTTTTGATTTAAGATTTAAATTTTAAAGTCAAATTTTGAAAACTTTCAACTAAGATTCAAAAACTTTCAAGTCCAGATTTAAAAAATTTAAAAACTTTCAACTTGAGATTTGAAAACTTTCAAGTCCAGATTTGAAATATTTGAAAACTATCAACTTGAGATTTGAAAATTTTTAACTCAAGATTTGAAAACTTTCAACTCGAGATTTAAAAACTTTTAAGTTCAAATTTAAAAATTTTAAAGTTAAAATTTAAAAATTACTAGTAAACTAATCACTCCTAAACTAATTAGTTTTTTTAGCTACCCATACGGTAGAAACAGTGAAAAAAAAAGGGATCGCGCGCGCGGACTGAAAGTGCGGCGCTGCCAGTGCGCGCTCGAATTATCATTTCTGCTTTAGTACTCGCTCCTACGGTCGGAGAAGATATATACTCCCTCTGGTTCTATATTAATTGACGTTTTGGACAAGGTTGAGATTAAACTTTTATAACTTTGACCATCAATAACTTTAAAAATATTTAGTTTAAAGAAACTAGAAAAACATATATAGATTTGTCTTTCAAAACACTATAATAAAAGTAAATATGCATTTATTTATTGTATATATTATAATAGAAAAATAAGGTTAAAGGTGTATCTTGTAGAGCGTGTCATTGTCCAAAGCGTCAATTAAAATGAAACCGGAGGGAGTAAGCACCTAGTAGTAGACTATGACCCTGTTTAGATGGGACTAAAACTTTTAAGTCCCTATCACATAGGATGTTTGGACACTAATTATAAATATTAAACACAAACTATTAATAAAACCTATCCATAATCTTAGACTAATTCACGAGACGAATCTATTGAGCCTAATTAATCCATGATTAGCCTATGTGATGCTATAATAAACATTCTCTAATTATGGATTAATTAGGCTTAAAAAAATTGTCTCGTGAATTAGCTTTCATTTATGTAATTAGTTTTGTAAGTAGTTTATATTTAATACTCTAAATTAGTGTCTAAATATAGGGACTAAAGTTAAGTCCCTGGATCCAAACACCACCTATGATGATGATATCCACACTGCAAGTTCCAAGAATCAATCCTGCCAAGTGGTACACAAAACCATAAAACCAACGTGCACGTTAAACGTTTTGTGTGTGTGAAACCCAGTTTCGTTTTTATAATCCCTCCTGGTGAGCAGCTGCACATGCAAAAATCAAAATACAGTTGTCTCTGCTCTCTACTTGTACTACAACCCGGTCGGCCAGGCTAACACTCCTACTACTACCACTACACGAATAACAAGTTGCCCCCAATCCGAGACGTGCATCTGCCTTAGCGAATTTGACGAATTCTGCCTTAGCGAGTATGCCCATTGGCTGCAACAATAAAATTCGCTTCACGGTCGCTGAAATTTTCCTTCCCGGTTTCCATTGACCTTGTACTGGTTTGTGTGTGTGTCGGGTTTTCCCTTACAAAATGATGAGTTGGTGTGTGCGCGCAGGCGCAGCGCGCTACTGGTTCAAAGCAAGCAGCCACACCTTCCGCGAACCGATCGATCGGTCCAGCCGCGTCTATATATAAACCGGGACCCGTAAAGCGATTGGCAATTCAATCGGTAGTGGATTGATCCATCATCGTCAGCTCGTCTACTTCGATCGCCGCCGCCGTAGGAGAGGAGGAGGAGTGGGAGATGAAGGAGGAGGCAGGGACAGGGAGCAAGCTGGGGAGGTGGCTGGGGGCGCCGGTGCGGGCGCTGTCGAGGGCGTGCGACTCGTACGTGCGGAAGATGTCGGCGTGCGCGGGGCACATGCCGACGCACGCGGCGGGCGCCATGGGGCGGGGCGGGTTCGCGCCGGGGGCGATGCAGGCGGCGACGTTCAGCTCGCGGTCGCGGCGCGGTGGTGGCGGTGGAGTCGGCGGCGACGACGACGACGACGTCGGGGCGCTCGTCCGCGCGCTGTCCCAGCGGCAGGCGGCGTCGTCGGCGTCGGCGACGGCCGTGCCGGTGAGGAGCCGCAGCGTGGCGGTCGGGAGGATCGACGAGGACGCACCGTGCGAGTTCGGCGCCGACGACGCGCGCCTCGGCCCCGTGGCGCCGCCGCCACACGTGCGGCGGAGCCGCAGCGTCGCGGTCGTCGCCGGGCGCGCGGGCGTCGGGTTCGGCAGCGGCGGCGGCGCCGGCGCCATGAGGATGGGACCGGGCGTCGGCGTCGGCGTGGTGTGCGGCTCACCTGACCGACGCGAGTGACGACCTCCGGCGGCGCGTGCAGCAACAGTAGCACGCACGCGTCGCGTGTCGTCGTCGTGTAGTAGCTTTACCTAAGCTTAGGCTTGCTGTCTTTTCATGGTTCGTGAATCGTGAACACGAATTATTTACAGCTTTTTTTTGGGTGTGATTGTGTCGCTTTCGGTGTGATGTGTATGTACATATCCTTTCCTTGTGATTACTCCTAGATTTGTCACGATTTGGAACTAAAGCAACCAGTTTGACATCTGCACGTTACTTTCCATGCATACCAGCATATGCATGTGCTATATCATCCCAGCAAGTTTGATGTGCATTTCTTGAATTCTACAACTTCCTCTGTTTCACTGACATTTATATGAATATGAATAATATTAGAAAATTTTATAATATAAAACGAAGGGAGGTACAAAGCTGCAGTAGTTATACATACTACTTGTAAAACATTATAAAATCGTTGCAAGGCATCTGTCTCCCAAGCAAGTGGTCGATCGATCAGAGAACCAACCTACTTCAATTATCTATCCAATGATCCGTACGTTAAGATTGACCTTCTGGGATGAGTCGATGCGTGCACCTGTCGAAGTCTGGGCGCGTCCGACTTTCGCATAGCTACACCCCGTGGCAACATCAGGAATTCAGGATCGCCCCAGTACCTTTCCCTGTCCCAGTGATACTACAGAGGATCTGAGGATAGGGAGCTAAAAATATGAGAAAACAACTGGGGAACATCTGAAAAAATAGAGCGTCAGAGCTTTGGTTATTGGAGTAGTTTATTTTTCTAAATTTTGTAGCTAAAACTATTTAGGATTCGTCCAAAACAGATATTGCCGATGAGCTTATTCTGGTACGTGAAACAGGACGGATCATTTGGACATAAATAATAGACTATTATAATCTTGAAAACTATATTTATTTGATTTTTAGAAATTCTAGATATAAAGTTTTTTTAAGAAACACATTGTTTAGTAACGAAGTAGCCTAGTCGAGATCAATTCGATCCAACGCAGCCTAAGAAACTAGAGATTATAGTAGAAACTACATGCGCAGTCGCTAAAACTCTCCTAAACTTGACCTATGTGATAGAGATGGACTCCCTTCGACGAGCTTCCTCCGACAAGATCGATCCAGCAACCAGGTCAGCTCTTTTCTTCACCGCTACCCTCCTCCATGTTGCTGTTCGCCCTTGCCGGCGCCAAAAGGCATCAACCTGTCAGAGTGGCCCGTCTAGTTTTGTCCCAGTCCCCAGCACCAGCCCACCACTTGCTATCAACTGTGCGGCTCTTGCGATGACGGTGTAGTCTCTCCAACCACCACTCCTCCGCCTTCCAAACCATTTCTCTAAGCCCAATTATTGATGTAGTGTTCTTTTCTCCTGAAGATAAAGATAAAGATAAAAATTAAGTGTTTTATATAAAACAAGATGGTATTAACGTATAATTAATTGAGCTTTAATTATTATAAACTTTAAAAATAAATTAATCTGATATTTTAGAGCAACTTTCATATAGAGAGTTTTCGCATGAAACGTACCGTTTAGTAGTTTGAAAAGCGTGCCACGAATATCCAAATTTTTATTCAGTTTTTGAAGTGAAAACGAACGGGTTTGTCTTCTCATTCACATCCGGAATCCTAAACCTTAAACCTAATCCCTCAGCTGGTCGCGACGTGGTCTGAAAACGTTCACGCGCGCGATGGACGCGTTCACGCGCATTCGTTAGTTAGTTAGTTAGGATTTCCGGTGGAATGCGACCGGGAGACGGCCAGGCCAGGCTTCCGACCAATAGGGGTGGGCATTTGGTCTGACCGAAAATTTCGGTCTCGGTCTTCGCTCTTTTGGTCTTTTCGGTTTTTGAAAAGTGAATACCGAATTTCAACATAAAAATTTCAGGACCGACAAATTCAGCAACATTTTCATATATGCAAAGAAATAATGAAAATTTTCAACACAAAAATCACAAAAAAATTCGTAAGCATGTATGAGTAAAGACTTTTATTAGGTTGCATGACTAGAAGAAGTAGGGATGTGAAAATTAGAGTTTAATCCTATTGAATTTAGTGGATTGTAGATTGTATTTAGACATTTTTTTAATTCGGTCTATTCGGTTAACCAAGAAGACTAACCGAATTGACCGAACAAAATTCGGTCTTTTACTACCTATGACCGAATTGATGACTAAATTTCTCGGTCTCAATTTTTTCGATCTTGGTCTCAGTCTTTCGTCTCAGTCTTTCGGTTGGGTATTTTTCTGCCCAGATACGCCGCCGAGGCCCTAGAGCGCAACTCCCAAGGCTGTAGAACAATCCGTGGACCGCGGCGTCGCCGTCCATCGTCACCTCTCAGCCACTCACCGCGGCGACGTGTCATCCAATCCAACCATCCGTCGTCGCCCACGTCCAAATCCAGAGCACCACCACATCCGCGCCCGAATTTTCCCAGCCGCGAACTCCTCCGAGTTGAGTTGGTTGGCCTACGCGCCTAGCCAGCTAGCGACAATGGCCGCCGCCGCCGCCGTGGCATCCACCGCGCCGCAGCCGCTGCGGCCGCGCCGGGGGATATCCATGCCGTCGTCGCACCGCGCGGCGACGCGGCCGCGCCTCGCCGTCTCGGCGTCCTCCACCACCACCGGCACCACCGAGACGACGAGCGAACGCGGCGGCGCCGAACGGTTCTACTTCAACTTCACCGGGTTCCCCTTCCCGCTCGGGCCCTTCCTCAACCGCCGCACCATCCGCACCGAGGTAACTAACCCCGCTCGGTTCCCGCCTGAATCCTTCTGCTCTCCGGCTGTGGCGGCGGCGGCGGCGCAGGCGCATGTCTAATGGCGTCGAACGAAGCAGGCGGTGAAGGGGAGGATATGGCTGTTCGAGCAGGAGCAGGCGCTGGGGTTCAGCAGCGTCTCCACCAACACCCGCATGACCGTCATCAAGCTCAAGTCCGGTGGCCTCTGGGTGCACGCCCCCATCGCGCCGACCAAGGAGTGCATCCAGGCAAGCAATCCCCGATCTCCCTCGTATCCTCCTCCTTCGATTCAGCCTCGTCTCACGTCGCCGCCCGTGCAGCTTCTCAAGGAGCTCGACGCGCCGGTGGAGCACATCGTGCTGCCGACCTTCGCCTACGAGCACAAGGTCTTCTTCGGGCCATTCACCAGGAAATTCCCCAGGGCGCAGATATGGGTGGCGCCCAGGCAGTGGAGCTGGCCGATCAACCTGCCGCTGGAGTTCTTCGGGATCTTCCGGGCCAAGCCCCTCCAAGACGAGGACGACGACACCCCATGGGCGGGCGAGATCGAGCAGAAGATGCTCAGCTCGCCTGAAGTTGGTAGCGTCACTGTCACCAACCAATTCGAGCTCTATTTCATCAGCAAATGGATGCAATTTTTTTTATAGCTGTGTGCAATGGTGTGAATTTGGTGATTTCAGGGATTGGACCCTATGTGGAGGTGGCATTCTATCACAAGCCTTCACGGACATTGTTGGTCACGGATGCCGTCATTTTTGTCCCTCGGCAGCCACCTGAGTGTATCAGCAAAGAGTCGTTGCTGGCATCTGCCAAGAACGGCTTGGCAGTGAAGATTTTGAGCAAAGGAAAAGAGGTCCCAGATGAACCAGTTGTGGACAATAAGCTGAACCGTCAGAAAGGTAATTGTAGTGAGTTTGATCTGTACTGTCTAATTGCGGCTATGAGTGCCGTGCCATATACAAGAATCACTTTATTTCTAATGTAACCTCTGAAAAGGGTGATGAGTTCCTGCTTTTCATTAAGAAGAAGAGAGTAGTGCTAATTAAGAAACAAAAATGACTGAAACTAGTGAAATATAGTGCTCATGGTTTAACAGAAATAGTGTTGTAGCACACTAGATCGGTATGCACCAGCCTCTGTTTATCTTTTTTGGTCTGGTGTGCATAATGATCTTTGTTAAACAAAATCGTAATGTTCACTGCTTTGTTTCTGTTTCTTTGGTTTTCTGCGTGACATTCTAAAAAAATCCTTGTGAAGCTCATTTGGCAATTCCATTCTCTGTGAAGCTTCAGTATAAGGGCTTTACGCATTCCCATGGACTCCGTATGCCTACTATATCGCCATATCGGTTATGAGATCTTTACTCTGTATTATCCTCAACGCTGATATTCAGTTTTTTTCGTCTTCGCTGTAATGCCAAAGATTATTGCCTGTCCTCAGACATTTAATTTCCTGTTCAAAGCATAAGCATCTGATAAAAATTACAGCATAATGTTTTCTTTTCATAGAATAGGGTCATATATCTTCCGCATTGAATTGATAATACTGGAACATTGCAGTAACCTTGTTGGTGTAACAACAGGATGGGAGCGAATGGTACTGCAAATATTGTTTCTTGGTCCCTCAAATCTTCTGGAGCCAAACGCAAGTTTTGCTCAAATGTCTCAGAAGTTGATTGTCTCCCCAATTGTGAAGACACTTGTTTTCAGCAAAGTTCCAGAGAAGGTATGTTCATGTGGTGAATGGAAACTATAATACACTAGTATCTGTTGAACCTGGCTGAACATTACCTTCTGTGCTTTTGATCTATAGGATTCATAAAACTTAGAATTACAACTTGAATGTTTTCCACGGGACGCTAAGACCACACATTTTATCCTTTGGGTGTCAATATCTTCAGCTTGTCATTACAAGCTACCTCTAGTCAGAAGCATTTCCCTTTTCAGTTGCAAACCTGCAATGTGTATGTAAATGAGTCAATCATGAAAAGTTGCATGCCCAGACTAGAATATGAAGCAGCTTTAGGCATCCTTCCTATGTGCTACCATGATTTATGCACTGGCTGACTCATTATCTAAAAAAATTGCACTGGCTGACTTGCAAGTTTTATATACCATTGAAGTGCTGAAGTGGAATGACCTGAGATCCCACCAAGTAGTATTTCTGATATTTCTATTTTGAAAAAATAAAATAAAAATCTTAATTTTTTGAGCTAGCATTTTGGTATTTCACACTTCCCATACATTTCTCCCAATGTCAAGCCATTGAAAATTTGAAATCATCTGCCTCTGCAGGTGAGAGACTGGGTCGACAGGATCGCTGCAGACTGGCCATTCAGGAGGATAATCCCAGCTCACTTCGCAGCTCCGATTAACGCGAGCCGGTCCGACTTCTTAGCTGCCTTTGCTTTCCTAGATGAGTTCCTCCCCGAGCGATCTCCAGCATCGCCCGGCCTCTCACTCCTCTTTGCCTCGCTCATGGGCAAGGCGGCGAGCTACTTCCCCCCTGATGACATGAAGACCCTGTCATCCCTGGACGAGTTCTTGGTTTCAGTTGGTGCTGTCAAGAAGACAGTTTCAGGCAGAAAGCGATGATACGGAGAGATACTGGCAGATGTATTGTTCATAGTTTTGTGTTGTTGAGATGAGCTTGTTGCTGCTGTACATGGTTAACACTACTAAACTGTATGTAGCTAGCCTTTATCCAGGATTATATTGTATATATCTTACTGCAGTCTATAGAAGAGGCCAAAATGTTTACAACTCAGCTGAACATCTGATGATTCTCTATGACTATGGGTCTGGGTCTGTTTGGCTTGACTCTGGCTACAACTTCAGAAAAGTCGAACTAAACGGTTTCAGTTCTATCTAAAAAAAGAGTGAAGTAGTTGAAGTGATTAATTAAAAATAAACTAGAGATGTGGAGCAGGTTCAAATCGCTCCACGATTTTATTCCAGACTACGCTCCTGGAGTTAGATTGAGAAGTTGGCCCTATGATAGTTTCTCTTGCCCGGGCTAGCAGAGGGGCATTCATGTTTGTCATTTTAATGGGGGTGGTGGGGTTCAGTTTAGCATTTAGAGAGCACAAGATTAGAATGCTGTGCACGGTGTCTGTGGAGTAATAATTCCTTGTTCAGATCGAGCCAAGTTCAGTTAATGCAGAAGGTCTGCATCCATGAGCCGTCACAAGCCAAAGTACATCATCTTCTGTATCCTCACGCGTCAGACATTAACCCCATTATAACCACTAACCAACGCGTTATACAACTTCTGATCTAAGTGCCCACTCCATCACTTTCCTCAGATAGTACACGCTTTTGCACTACTAACAGCGACTTGTACATGTTTTTTTCTTAAAGACACATAGTTAGATCCACATCGACTCTGAAATTGTGAAGAAATAGTAGTTCAAAGCTGCACACAATCATTTCCTACTGTATTTTACATGCTTTTGCACTACTAATGGTGACTTATACATGTTTTCCCTAAACAGACATAGTTAGATCCACATCGACTCTGAATTTGTGAAGAAATAGTAGTTCAAAGCTGCACAGTCACTTACTACTGTACTTTACATGCTTTTGTACTACTAATGGTGACTTATACATGCTCTTTTCCCTAAATAAACATGGTTAGATCCACATCAATTCTGAACTTGTGAAGAAACAGTAGTACAAAGCTGCACATAATCACTTACTACCAGAGGCGGAGGCAGAATTATGTCATGAGTAGGGCTTAATCACTATAGTATGAACTTCTTGAACGAATTTTAATAGAAAAATTAGTAAATTCCTTGGTATTTTTTTCTGCCAGGTGTGGGGCCCGGGTCCAAGCTGCCCCATACCTGGCTCCGCCCAGTTACTACTATAACTGTATTTTTTCAGACCGAAAATGTGTAAACCTCGATTCCTACTCCACTTTCCTAGTGAGTAAAACCATCAAAACGTCCCCAAAATTAGCATAGCTCATTGCACACGCTCGCTGGACTTGTCTGAACTCTGAACTCAGAAGTCAGAACTGACATCCTTGTCAGGCAAAGGTAGTTAAGTCAGTTACCATCAAAAGAGCTGAAGAACGGTAACATAACGACCAACAGTGACAAATTTTACTGGAGTACGTTAACTCCCTGTAACTGAAGAAGGGTTCAGATTGCAGGCTGTAAAATAAAAACTAGAGCAGTAAATACGAAGGCAGGTCAAAACCGTGAGATTTAATGCGAAGGGGTGAAACTGACGACGAGCCGCCATTAATTTCTCCAACCTTTTCTCCGTCACAGGATGAGGCAGAGCACCATTTACTCCTCGGCGCCGCGACGCCAACGGCGACGCCGACCACAGGGTGATCATCATCAGATCAGAAGCAAAAGAGCAGGATACGTACACACGCATGACCTCATGAACTACTCTCATGTACAGGAAAAAAGAGAGATGAAAAAAGAAGAAGATGATATGCCTTTGGCTTCTCATTGATGATGTCCAGCCCATCAGCCACAGGGAGAAAGAGATGGATTATGGAAATGACAAATTGTATACAGACGTCACTGCTGCCAGAAAAGAACTTCCAATTTTTTTTCTTTTTTCTGCATTGAGAAATGCAGGCCAAGAAAGCTACAAGAAACATGGTACTAGATGTTGCCAAGAATTGGGAGGAAGAAGAAGAAGAACTAGCCTATACATGCAATTCTATCTATGTTATTGTTGCCATGCTGATGTAGTAAGCATCGATCCTCCATTGTAAGTCCTTTCCGAGCTCCAAGAAAGTGCACCCGGAAAGCAAGAACAAGAGAGGACGACGTCGACGGATGATGGGCTACTCGATGTCTCGATCACGAACGAGCGAGCCCGGCTGCATGCCGATGTGTCCAAGAAAGCAAGAACTGACCAAACGCCTCGCCGTCGCCGGCCGGCTCGCGACGCCGGCGTCCTCAGTTGTGCAGCGGGTTCGGCCCCGTCGGGACGAGCCGCTTGGCGACGCCGTAGCGCAGGTCGACCTCCTCGTCGCGTCCCGGCGGCGGCGCCGGCCTGCGGTGGTGGCGCCTGGCCCCGGCGCGGTGGCGCAGCTCGTGGCACAGGGGCAGCGGCGGCACGGGCGCCGCCTGCCGGGACGAGCCGCCGCCTCCGCCGCACACCCTGGCGAGGATCGCGTCGACGTCGACGGCGGACATCTCCGGCTTCGGTGGATGCTGCTGCGCGGAGGCGAGGACGAGCAGCGACGCCAAGAAGACGGCGCGGGCGACGCTCCAGCTCCACCGCCACGGCGCGGACGGCGCCAATCCCCCCATGGCCACGGCGCCCCTTCTTGGTCAGGGGAGAGAGGGAGAAGCCAAGCTCGAGACGACGGCGGCGGGCGATGGTGGAGGTGATGGCTTGGCTGGTGGCCGCGGGCGATGATGAGAGGGACGCGCGGCGCGGGGGAGGTGGGCTTTAAAGGCAGCGGCGTGAGGTGCATGAGGAAGCTGGGAAAACAAGCAACGGCTGCTGCTGTGCTGGGGTGATGGGCGGGCTGATGGGGTGATGGCTCGGTCGCTCGCGGAGTCGCGGGATCCCCGATTTCCCAACTAAATTTCGGGTGGAAAAAACGAAGCGAGACGGGCAGTTTTCCCCGTGCGCGCGCGTGTGCGGGGGTTAGTACGTACGTACGCGGGAGAGGAACCCAACACCCGTGACGCCGTGAGGACGGGGAACTCGACCGGGGCCGGGATGACACACTGTTCACCGCGAAAGCGGAAACGCAATGCCGACAGAATATTTCGCTACAGTCGGTTACGTGAAGGCGCCTGTAAAGGCTGCAGGGAGAAAACTAAAACGGAGGGGCAGTTTTCACCGCACTGATGCTGCTACCTGCTAGCCAAGCCAAAGGTCCATCAGAATGGAAGTGTTCACCGCACTGATGCTGCTAGCCGAAGGTCCATCAGAATGCTGATTCGCTTGGCTTCGCATTGTTCTGACTTCTGAGGGGTGGGTAACTGGGTATTCGATCAGAATTGGTTTGTTCTTTTAAACTTTTTTTTAAAAAAATAAAGAATAGCACGAGATAGTATGTTTCATATTGATATAGCAAGAAAAAAAAATAGAATACTACAACTCAGAAATGTTACAGTTAGAAAAAGGAAAAAACACACCACCACTTGCTTTAAATTTTGAGATAATCCAAGAAATCCCATTGACAAGCGTCCAAATCCAAAAAAATAACATCGACAAGTGTGAGTTCCAAGAAATACCATCGTACAAACGATTTTGTCCTAAAAATACCATCCTCGTCAGGGTTCAATCCATTCCGCGCCGTTAAGTGCTATAGGATGAACATTGTATTTAATGGCACAGAATGGATGGAACCCTAACAACGATGTCATTTTTGGACAAAGTCGTTTATACAATAGTATTTTTTGGAACTCATACTTGTTGATAGCATTTCTTAGATTTGGACGCTTGTAAATGGTATTTTTTTAATTATCTTTTAAACTTTTGGTCAGATGAAACTGAGGACCAAAATACATTGCAAATAATCCAGTTTAGGGAAAATTGTAAAAACCACCCCATAAATCACTTGAAGTTTGATATTCCACCCCATAAGTCATTTTGTTGCAAATACCTACCCATACTTAGTTTTGTTGCAAAAACCACCATAATGTGCACACGTACTTAATCAAATCAATTTGTTATCGCTAATGTATGGTTATCGCAAGCTAAGCTAGCCAAGTCAATATTGTCCATATTTGACTTATTTTCCATATTTAAGTGTTTATATTTGACTTATTTAAGTGTTTCCATTAGACTTATTTTCCATATTTGATTGAACTTTTTTTTCATATAGCAAAACTCAGTGCGACAACGTTTAAGCTCTCTTCTGTAATTTTATTTGTGGAATCTCACCAAAAAGTATGAAGAATACTCTAGAAGTATTTAATTTTGGTAAAGACCACATTAACGGCTCACACTTTATGAAATCATATTGATTTGGTTAAACATGTGTTTATCGGGGTGGTTTTTGCAACAAAAATGAGTATGTGGGTGGACATTTGCAACAAAATAACTTAGAGAAAATTCCTTATCTAGCATAAAAAAAAGTTGCTCTTCCCTCAATAGCATCTAAACTTAAAAAGTTCCCTATCTAGGCACTTCTACAATTTCCCTTCCCTATGTAGCACTTCCGTTAGTTTTTACACTTGACGGTGTTAACTAGCAGGAAAAAAGATGGTTTTGCGCTTCTTTAGTTTTCAGACTTGCCTGTACATGATGTTGGTTATTAATTACTTAAGTTAATTAATGACAAGTGAAACCACAAGCGGATAATTTTTTTCTTTTCAAAAGTGTGGATCGACATGTTATATTTGCAGTGTTACGTTTAAATCAAGAGAAAGCATGTCTAAAATACCAACGATCATGTACGGGCAAATCTGAAAACTAAAGAAGAGCAAAACCGTCTTTTCGTCTTTTCTCCTGCTAGTTAACACCGTCAAGTACAAAAACTAACGGAAATGCTACATAGGGAATTTTCCCAATAACTTATGGGGGTGGAATGTCAAACTTCAAGTGACTTATGGGGTGGCTTTGGTAATTTTCCCTTCAGTTTAAGACCGGGGAATTTGATTTTGGCTAGTTCGGTTTAGTCTTCAGTCATGACTGAAACATCTGGTAGTTTCATGAGAAAAAAAAATCAGACAAATCACAATCGTACATGATACTTAATATACGCTTCTAGCTATTATTTCGATCAGTTCAATTAAGGAGTTAACCGAGTGTAATGACCGAACTGATCGTATCTATTTATGTTAGTAAGAATCACAGACCGGGATCAGTTTGGTTCGGTTATGCTGAGCTAACCAACATCAAGGAAAGAGTAAATTAGGTTCTTGCCCTATGTAACTGACGAGAGATGAGTGCAAATATGTACAAAAACATGTAAAACGTTCGTTCAAGTGTCTCCAGGGCAACATGTTATTAATCTTAACGAATCAGAGCTAAAACAACCAAGCAAGCAAAATTAGCATTGTTATTGAATATAGTAGTACCATTTTTATTGATTCACCGGCGGTTCAAACCTGTAAGAGCTACCTATCCTCCGTAATTGCCACCGCAAAAAAACAATATCAAACTATACCTAACTCCCACCATTTTTTTCTTTTCTGTATTTAAAGATCGCATAAAAAGTTCACCAGCTTTACTCCCAGGTAAAATTCACATGTCCTAACTGTAACAGGCGCTTTTCATTCACTGTTCTATCAAACCTGTACAGAGCACGGCCATTGGAGTTGCATGTTGGAAAGGCCTAGTAACTGATACAATATGTGGTGTCGACACTTTAGCCCGGCAACACGCATGTTCCTTTTGCCGGTCCAGCCAAAGTGATCCAACCCTGTACAGCAAATAAGCAATCCAGGCTCTGTAAATCAAGCTAATATGGGCATGTCCTGGATGGAACAGTCACCAATCACCCGTGGCATCACAGCCACAGGACAGTCAAAAGCGAGGAGCAATCAGTTGGTTTAGTACTGAATTAATATGACAGCTCCAGGACATTGTAAACTTTGTGCCCACAGCAACCATTATTGATTTTCTTTCAGGTCCTCCATAACCACTAATTTACAAGTAATGTATGCTGAAATTTGTGGTGTAACCAAAACAGCAGAAGGCAATAGCAAGCCCCAAATGAAATTCACTTGAAGATCTGAATTGTGAATTATGGCTTCATTCATCAAACAGATACCAAAAGACAGGGAAAACAACATTGACTGAAGAAATTAATTGGTGGATGGCTCAAATTCTGGGGAAACAATTAAAGAAGTCACGTTGTAATAAACTTAAAACAACCAAGACAGCCGAATGGTAATCAACATGAGTTATCCAACGAACAAAGATAGAAACTCAGTCAAGGTAGTATTAATGTGTGATTTTCTTCATGAGTTCGCTGCCAAACAAAGATACAAACTCAGTCAAAGTAGTACTGAAGAGTGGTCTTCTTCAGCTAGAAATAACATCTGAAGTTCAAACTGCAGCACAGGGAATTTCGATTAATCAAAATGGACATGATTGACAGATTAATCCAAGATCCCACATGATGACATCAAGCAGGGTATCTTTAGTGCACAAAATGATCCAAGCTAGAATTATCGATGCTAAAGCTAACAGTGCAATTGTATAACCCAGCAACAAAGGCAATGAACACAGAGGGAATTTAAGCATACAGCAGGCTAAGGCTCCTAGTTCCAAAGATCATAGCTGCAGCACAAACTCTACCATCTGAAAAGTTCTAACCTCTTCTCAGGAAATATCAGTGAAAAAACAACGGTAGGAATGTAAAAACACCATGACAATCCACATAATTCTAAACCTCAAATTGCATCGCAGGATGTGAACCACAGGTTATCTCCTCTCCTCGTCAATCCTTCTCGGCTCCATGTACACAGGCATTGGCGCCGCAAGACCGGGCTTGGCATTAGCACCCCTCTTACTGTTTGAGCGCTTCCTCTCCTCAGCTTCAGCAGAGCTCGAGGTCTCAGAGCTCTCATCAGCATCACTGCCATGCTCTTGCTCGGCCTCATCATGCAGCTCTTGGACTTTACCATTACCACAGAAACTTACCTTCTTCTTGTTCATCGCGGACGGATTAGCCGCAAATGCGGCATTGCAACCTTCATGGTAGTCGTTACAGTCCAATTCGCCATTCATTGCCATCTTCCCATGCTCTTTGACTACCACCTTGTCAACAAACTCCAAGATCCGGGTAAGCTCCCGGCTCACCGCGCGCTTTCCCTCACGGATCATCGGGTCCCCGCCCTAATCAGAAACCCAAAGATCAAAACCCCATTCCAATGGAATGTCTACCTAATTGAATGAGGTCAAGGTACGGATTCGCGTCACCTGGATCGAGTCGAGGTGGAAGAGGAGGGCCATGGCGGCCTCAGAAATGGCGGCGGGGTCGCCCACCCTGCCTCGGCCGGAGAGGGAGCCCCGGAGCGCGGCGGCCTTGGACCTGAGGACGGCGAGCTCCTTGAGGTGGCGCAGCGTGCGGGACCGCCGCGCCAGGAAGCGGCGGAAGTGCGCCTGGATCGTCCGCGCCGCGCGCTCCCTCGCTGGTGAAGGCGGAGCCCGCGCACGGCGTGGCGGCGGCGGCGGCGAGGCCGGTGCATACTCGTCCTCGTCCTCCTCCTCGTCGTCGTCGTCGTCCTCCTCCCGGTGCGCGGCCGCGCGGGGGCGGCGGCGAGGGCTCCGGTGGAGCGGGGGCGGCACGGGCGGCGAGGCGAAGCAGCGCGGGAGGGTGGACTCGAGCGCGGCCACGCGGCGCAGGAGCGAGTGGAGCACGACGTGGCTGTGGTCCGACGGGTTGGCCTGCTGCGGCTGCGGATACTGATGGGGTTTGGGTTTCTCGTACTGGTACTGGTACTGGTAGTGGTACGCGTGGTGCGCCGCGGCGGTGGGCGGCGGAGGCGGCGGCTGGGCCTGCGGCTGCGGGGGAGCCGGGGCCGGGGCCGGGGCCGCGGAGCCGAGGAGGAGATGGGCAGCGATGGCGTGGAGGAGGTGGTCGGAGGCGGATGTGGGCGCGGGCGGGGGCGGCGCGGGGTAGTAGTAGCTGGCCGGCGCGGGGTAGCAGCCAACGCCGCCGACGTCGCAGCCGCAGCAGCAGGAGCAGCAGGCGGGCGGAGGCGGGGGCGGGTCGTGGTGGTGGTAACGAGGCATTTCTGCGGATCAGATCGGCGGCGGCGGCGGGGGAAATCACATCGGGGAGCGGAGGGGAGAGGGGGGAAGGGAAAGGGGATGCGCTTTGGAAACCAAAAGCGAGAGTGCGCTGCGCCCACGTGCTCCGGCCTGTCTCTCACACTGACTCATCTCGGCTCGGTTTCGGTCGTTGACGGGTGGGGCCCACCTTGGGTTTCCGCACGGGGTTTATCGACCGGCCGGCCACCCGTGGACTTGATCGGCGGCTGGCCCAGCCGTGGGTTCCAATGGGTTTGGCCTTTCTTTCGGCAGAATTGCGTGCCGTGCCGGACTCGCATCTCATCAGTCATCACCAGAAGCAGCACAGCCATGGTGATGGCTGATGGTGTGATGGAAAGGCACGATTGCAACGCAGCATCAAAACCTCCAACGGAAAAACGGATTAAATGATAGTAGAGCGTAGAAACGGCACTATAGCTAACGGGTACTGAGATCCCGTACCATTGACTGCATATCCTAGGTCAACAGAAGCTGTACGAGTCAGTAAGCACTGATACAAAACCCAACCGAGCTCAAATACTGTAAGCACTAACACCAAAGACACGGCCGAGCAAAATGTGTTCTTTCAGTACGAAGTGTGCCGTCAAGAGATGTCTAGTACGCAAGAGAATCATTGGAAACAGCATTAGATTCGTAGTACCTGCGATGCGGAAATTCATATGTATAATTCAAAAACCAACAGCCTACCACCTCCATCCCAAAATATAGCAATCTAGGACCATACAAGATCCCTATCCAGATTCATAGTGTCTCGTCCGGTCCTAGGTTGCTATATATTTTTAGACGGAGGGAGTATAAAATTTGGCAAGACAAATGAGCGATGATGTATGGTGCCTAGTGCTTACCCTCTGTTAAATTACGAAGGATGTTGCACTGCAGGGTTACTGGCTATCATTCGTCCTTGTTGAAGAAACTTTCAGGTAAGGAGAATTCTTCTCCTTGAGTGAAGTTATCCTTCTCATCGTCCTCTGGCTTCTGCATTTTTTTCAGACAACGCATCAAAAGTGTGTCCAGACTCCATAAACAAGTTGTAAACTTATCCATAGATCGGAATCTAATTAATTCCGTGTAGATAGAAAAAAAAAATTCATAGTCAATAGAGACATAGAAATGAGATAGAGATTATTGGTATTTCAAATTACCAGCATTTCTAGGTTGAAGAATCGGTCCAGTAGTTGCAAAACTTCATCAGCAGAGAATTGTCTATCAAGACTGAAGGAATTTAAAGATGATCAGCTCAGATCAGAGATTTCATAGAAAGAAATTGAATTAAACATATAGTCACCTTAGAAAGAAATTAAATTAAACATATAGTCACCTTTTTCTCAAGTATTCCATTAGACCATAGATAACAAAATGACGATGAATGCCTACAAAACAAAGTTCAGCAAATTTAGCATATAACAGCAAAAGGCATCCTTCACAATACCTATCAAGTTGTCTGCAGCAAGGTTCACAAAAGACACAACAATTTTAGTAAAAATGCCAAATCCAATAACTGAGGACAATGCAAATGTCAAATAAAGGCCAGTCATCACTTCAAACTAAAGCCCAAAAAAATACAACAAAGAAATACTAAGTCCACAAAAACATAAGACATAAGATGTATAAGATATCACAGGGCATCATGACATATGGATGACTTTGCATTTGGTTATCAAAGACAAGCAAGCACTTGCCGCCAGAAAACACTATAATAACGACCAGTATAACTGCAAGACCACTAAACACCACACTTCATCCTCCAATTCAATTAACATTTCGAGTTTTTTTTTTAGTTATGTAGCCTACATGTTCTTTTCCATTTTATGATTTATTCCTAATTTACAGTATCACCTGGTGAAATAAGATCTCTTCAATTTAGGAAATTCCTAAAATGTGGACCAAACACCACAGTAATGGTGTGGAAGCTATGCACGTGCCACAACAAAAAGTCATCGTGGAAAACTGGAAATTCAATTTATGTAATATGTAACCTAGATTCCTTATCATTCAACTGATCGAGTTTTGTTACATAGAAGGGTTCAAAGATTTGCAGATACTAATGAGATTTGAGGTGACAATAAATGGATAATCTACATGGATACATTAAATCAATTAGCTAAAAATGGAATTTCTTGAATCAATTGTGTGCATCAGCAACGTGAATTGCAGAGCATAATTATCTCAGCCCCATGAAAGAAACAGAAAACTCAAGCTGCAGACTTAGTACTAAATTCTAGCCTATTCAACTCAGTAATGCTTACCGTGATCTTATAACCTTCATTGCATTCAGTTAAACTTAGTATTTGATGGTACACTTAGGTCACTCATTCCCAGACTGGCCATCATTACTAATGAACCTAAATAAGTACTCCTATAACTAGCGGTGCGGCAGAGCTCAAATATAATCATGCGTTAATATTTGATTATACTCCCTCTGTCCCAAAATATTGGGACCCTTATAGTTCGAGCAACAAAGGTCCCCATATTTTGGGACGAAGGGAGTAGTTGATTAGCAATTTCTAGCCATACAAGGATTTTATGGTAAACTCAAAATCTAATTGATCAAAGGCGACCTGATTATGGCCTTTATCAGCAAAACCAACAAAACAAGCTACTTCATGAATTTTCGGTTTTCAAAATAGAAGCAAGGCATGGTTTCCTAAAAAGAGGATGAGGCCCACAGAAATTATGCATAACCCACTTAATTAATACTTTCATGAATCGGTGTAGAGGTCCAAATTCTTCCCGCTATATGAAGAGGGGACCCACTCTACCAACCTTAGTTGAATATCAACAATAAACTCCTATCTATGCAATTCATTAAGCAGAAACATTGAGAAAAATGGGGATTTGTAAGCGCGGTGCAGTGCGCGGGAACGAACTAGATATTCCTTCATACGCACAAATGTACAAAACTTGTAGCCGTGAACCCCAATTGTGTTGTGTGCAGGAACACAAATGATGGAGTACTAAGGATGCCATATTCATTGTTTTGCTATTATAGGTGTTATTACAACTGTTGTCAAGACTATATCCAAATTGAGAGTGACAGGCTTATAATTCCAAAACTATTCAATCATGTATCCTCGCACACTCTTAGGTGGTGTTTGAATCTCCTGAAGATGAAGATGAAGATAAAGATTAAGTATTTCACGTAAAACGAGGTGGTAATAACGTGTGATTAATTGAGTTTTAATTATTACATACTTAAAAAATGATTAATCTGATATTTTAGAGCAACTTTCATATAGAAAATTTTTGCACGAAACGCAACGTTTAGCAATTTGAAAAGCGTGCCACGAGTATATAAAATTTAATCCTATCCTTGAATCAAAAATGAACAGGGCCTTAACCACGGTAAATGTGTTAATGCGATTTCAAAACGGAAGATCCAACCTCCAACCTCACACATAGTCACATAGAGCTGTTCTCTCTTTCTCCAAGAAAAAAAGGCAAACAAAAGATCAAGCAAAAAACTAGATACACATCGGAGCACGCGAAACAACATATCACCAGAATGGGAAGGTAAAGGAAATAACACGGGGAAGCATTTTTAACCTTTCAGTTTGGACGGAGGGTAGAACTCGAGAGCCTGAAGCACCCGCAGCTCCAGCTCCACCTGCGATTGCTCCTGTACAGCAACGAGCGCACACACGACAAGGAGAAGAAAGCATCAACCTCAGATAACAGCCATGCGCATCCCTTGTTCGTAAGAAAAACCAAAAGGGAGGAGGGCGGGGCGGGACCTTGGGAAGGGACGAGGCGGAGGAGGGCGGCGCCTGGGCCGGCGACTGGGCGGAGATCCCCTCCTGCTCCTCGTCGGCGGCCGCCTCCATCCCCGAGCTCCCTTTCGCCTTCGCCACCGCGGCCGAGCCCTAGCACGCCGGAAACCCGAGGGGAGGGGAAGCTGGACCACGCAGGCTATGGGAGACGAGCAGCATTCGGCCACCAACGATAAAAATCGAGCAGGAGGAGGAGTGGAGGCCCACCACCACCGGCCCACCACTGCTCCCGGCCTGGATGAATTTTGGGGCCTTGTGGGTGTTGTCAAACGGAAGCCCATTTAAGAATGGACTTCACAATATAATGGGCCATGTTGGGCAGAGTAGGCCCAGATCTAACGTTTTCACAAGATTACTCAGAAATATTTTGATGAAGACTAGGGCACTGTTTCTTTCAGCTTGGGATTATTATAATCTAAATTATTGAGTCAGATTACAATAAACTAAATTGTTATAATCTGTAGTACAATAAGCGGTCAGGGTTTGCAAGTCTAAAAAGGGACTGGGGTGGCATGGTGGGTAATTTTTCACCCAATAATCTGGAAAAAGCTTACCTAAATAAGCTTATCACATTATAAAAAGCTGGGCTCCAGATTATAATAAGCTACTTCAATAAGTTGTCTGTTTCTTTCAACTTACTCCCAATAATCTGGATTATAATAATCCCAAGCTGAAAGAAACAGGGCCTAAGGCTGTTTATATTGTAGCCAAAATAAATTTTACCAAATTTTAACATTGCTAAAATTTTAATAGGATTTCTTATATAGTACCAAAGTTTGGCAACAAACTAAATATATGCACATTTAACAACTTTGAAAAAAAAAGTATGATTAGAAATGACATCAATCTAAACAGCTCCTGCTCATTAGACATGAGATTTTACTACAGGATGGGCTTGACCAAAGGTTTCTACAAATCCTAAAAAATACATGTGGGACGGTCTAATTCATAGTAATTTTGCAAGAATGTAGCGTGGGCTCAAATCTCATGCAGATCTTCGTTTGTGTTCATTCTCTCTCTAGATTTGTATATTGTTTTACCTCAAGTATCAAAATAACTAAGTTTAGGAATTATGTGTGTATAGAATTCTAAAAATTCAAGTTAACTACAATCCTGCTTTTACACCTTTCAAAAACCACCCACACAGTTTTTAAAGAAATCCACACACTCTAAAATCTTACTATTTTAAAAGCAGAGTGGACATTCTGGCCATGTGATCCGAGGTGGCATGGCTGGAGAACACTCCCACACCATCAGACCACTCTACCTCGCATGATTTTTTCTTACTAATTGCACAGATTGCGACTAATTTACGAGACGAATCTTTTAAGCCTAATTGCTCCATAATTTGACAATATGGTGCTACGGTAAACATTTGCTAATGACAGATTAAATAGGCTTAATAAATTCGTCGAGCGGTTTATTGATAGATTCTGTAATTAGTTTTTTTATTAGTGCTCGAACACCCTATATAATATCTAATATAACACGTTAAAACTTTACAACCCTGGATCTAAACACCCTCTAACATGGTAACATTACGCTGTTCAAACTGGTTGGGTTGTGCGCGAATGTTTCTCAAGTACAAAGACCGTCGTGGGCTGCAACTGCAAATGCTGCCGCCAAGCTTGCCGAACATCTCTACTGCCTTGCCACGTTAACTAATATAGTGTGGTAAAAAAAAAAGCAAATTTGGAAGTAAAATATTTCATTGTGCACGTAAGACGATTTAAAAAATGAGACAGTTTGCTATAGTTAAAAACTGTGTTACTACCAGAACGTTTAATCTAAGAGACTATTGGGGGAATCAATATAGATGTAAAATTTAGAAAATGAACTCCAAATCATAATATATGAAAGTTCAGTTTTTTCTATTCCTATAAGCTTTTACTACCGGCCAACTAATTCAGAATCTTAAACTCTTTCGAAGAAGTTTAGGTAACTTTTCAACCCATTAGCATACTGCCTTCTGGAACACTGAAGTAGAGTTACACTAAAACAAAATTGTCAAAAAGATATAAGAGCAGGTACAATAGCAGACAATTAGCCAGCTATAAACATGTTTTAATGAGATAAAATATGAGAGAGAAAAGCAGCAGGCTAAAG
Organism: Oryza meridionalis; assembly: GCA_000338895.3. NCBI lineage: Eukaryota > Viridiplantae > Streptophyta > Magnoliopsida > Poales > Poaceae > Oryza > Oryza meridionalis. The sequence continues at coordinate 25,621,592 of CM002528.2, forward strand.
ATCTATAGCCAGCTGTAGCACAGACTCCAAGACGTAGCGTGTGTATGACTGATAGGACCATATATTAACAGTATAGTAAACAACTATTGTATAGATTAATTATTAGATTCACTATAGATAAATAGGAGCTAACAGTGAACTATGTTATTCGACTTGCTCTAATTAGCCGACCTCCCACTGGTCCATCATCTCCATCATCACCTCTCTAGAACACACATCCCTTTTGCCTTTCCTCCCGGATCCAACCTATCCGTTATTTAATCCGACACTGGGTAAGTTTTGTCAGAATGATACACGAATATACACAACTCCTAGAATATACTTCTTCGTCTCATTAAAAAAATATATTTTTTAGTTTTTATACAACTTTTATTTTCATTTAACTTCTTATAATTAATTTTTTAAATTATTAGATGATAAAATATAAATAATATTTTATACGTGATTATTTTAAATTTTCTAATAAAACTGATAATCGAATGTTGAATACATAGGCCGTGTTTAGTTTTTTGGCCAAAATTTTTTAAGTATATGGACATACATTTGACATATTAAACGTAGACTAATAACAAAACAATTACATATTTCGCCTGTAAACTGTGAGACGAATTTATTAAGTCTAATTAATCCATCACTAGTAAATATTTACTGTAGCACCATATTGTCAAATCATGGAGTAATTAGGTTTAAAATATTCGTCTCGCAATGCAATATGTGTAATTAGTTATTTTTTATTTATATTTAATGCTCCATACATATGTCAAACATTTGATCTGACATGGTGAAAAATTCTACCAATGGATCTAAGGCTGTGTTTAGTTTCTTTCAAAGTTGGAAGTTTGGATTGAAATTAGTACGATGTGACTAAAAAGTTGTGTGTGTATGACAGGTTGATGTGATAAAAAAGTTAAAAGTCCAAAGTTTAGATACAAACACAGCCTAAATAGTCATGAATATAAAGTCCCCCAGAATCCGAACGTTAGCCCCCTCTCCTTTTCCTGTCCAAAAAGCCATCTCCTCCCCAACACTGGGCCGCGCCGCATCGTCTCCCATGCCATGCCACGCCAAAGCTGGACAGCGCGCTGTACCGTGCGCGCATTTGTGCGCACACCGTCTCTCTCTCTCTCTCTCCCCTTTCGCCCTGAGACAGAGGACGATGAGTCACCACCTCACCGCCTTGGGTTGGCTAGCACTAGCAGTAGCCCAACACAGCAGCGAACGGGAGAAGAAAGAAAAATAAAGCCGTTGGCATGCGGACACGGCGGCGCCTCGCCCAAAGGGGGGGGGCTCTCCTGCACGGTCACGCACGCACCACTGTGACACACAAACGCTGCCACGCTGACAAGGTGTTCAGAGTGAGGAGAGAAAAAAAATAAAAAAAAGAAAGAGAAAAAAAGTTCTCGTCTCATGGTCGGTCGGTGTGGCTGGCTGGCTGTGCTCGCCGATAAAAAGGACACCGAGGCTCGGTGAGGTTGACAGCACTGCACTTCACAGTTCACACCACCTCCCTTCCTTCCCGACTCCCCACACCGGCCGGTCTCCTTCTCGCTGCAGGGAGAGAGAGCTCGAGCTCTTGCTGCTGCTGCTGCCATGGCGATTCCGTTGCTGCTGCTGCTCTTGCTGGCCATGTCCACAGGCTCAGGTACGTGAGGCCCCAGCCCAAAACCTGCATCCTCTGCGAGAAAAAAGACAAGCAAATAAAACTCGTGTTTGTTCAGTTGTTCTTGAGTTTCTTGCCCATTTTTGTTATTACCACCGTGCACGTAGTTGCTTGTAGGAATCTTTGCCTAGAGCTATGGCTCAATGTGTTCTTTCGGTTTCTTGCTTAGTTGCATAGCTTCTTTCCCCCTTTTGTTTGTGTGCACAGTAGAAACATCAAAGAGGAAAGATAAAGATTCACTTGGAGGCTCTGCTAGTGCTAGATTTGAATCAGATTGAGACATACATGCATTCAGTTCTGAACTTTTGAGCTACTGATTTGTGCTAACATTTTGCGGCGGCGAGCAGATGGGGCGTTCTGCGTGTGCAAGCCCGACCAGAGCCCGGCGGCGATGCAGAAGGCCATCGACTACGCGTGCTGGCGCGGCGCCGACTGCACCCAGATCATGCAGTCCGGCGCGTGCTACCAGCCGAGCACCATCGTCGCGCACTGCTCCTACGCCACCAACTCCTACTTCCAGAAGAACAGCCCCATCGGCGCCACCTGCGACTTCGGCGGCGTCGCCACACTCACCAACACCGACCCCAGCTCCGGAACCTGCAAGTACCCCGCCACCGCCAGGTACATACCCCCCAAAAACCTCCCCTTCTTTCACATCCTTTTTCTCTTGTGTTCTTGTTCAGATTAATGGACTATGGTTAATGTTTGTGGTTAGTGAGTTCTTGGACCTGGAAAAGAAATGAGAGTATCTTAAGCAATCTGCAGTTTTGGACTGATACTTTGCATCAATCTAGATTCTTTTATGTGAGCACGCACGGCCGTACTGATTACTGACTGCAGATATATTTTTTAATTTATCAAGAACTCACTGATCTAGAAGAGTATATACTGTTTCTGCGTCTACCAATACGTATATTCAGAGCCGTGTATCATGCTGCGAGTTGCAAATTTGCAAGTTGGCAGCGCCGAACCTGGAATAATATACTAGTTGAAAGTTGAAACAATGTTCGGTGCTACCAAAAGGTTGCATCTTTCCATGCAAAAGTAGTGTTCCTACAAGTGATACTTGTAGTTCATAGCTGGTTTGCTACTTTGCATATGGTTCTTGTCCATGTGAAATTAAAAGGCATTCTTAACGGATCTTCTAATCGGAGCTTAAAGCAACGTCTTTTGTGGATGAAAGCGGCTTGCCGGGGTCCGGACCGCCGGCCGCCGCGCTACCCTATCTCAAAGTACATCGCACCTACACACCAGCTCATCAGTATCTGCATATACACTCCACTCAGATTAGCTTTCTTCAGTCTACGCATGTCAAATTTTCCGTATACAATGTCTTCAAGAAATTGTAAAGTTTCTTTGCTCATAGTACTTCTGAAATTTTTGTGTGCAGCGGCGTAGGCACCGGAATGGGAACCGGAACCAGCACCGGCACTGGCACTGGAGTTGGCACCGGCGGCACCGGCACCGGCACCGGCGTGGGCACTGGCACTGGTGGTGCAGGCGTCGGCGCAGGCACCGGCACAGGCGTTGGTACAGGAACCGGCACCGGCGCTGGTGCCGGCACCGGGATCACGACCCCGGGTTCGACCACCGGCACTCAGGGAGGCGCCCTGAGCCCACCGTTCGGCGGCGCGTACGGCCCGTCGGCCGGCGCCATGAACCCCGACTACAACGAGGCCGCACCGGCACGCTCCCTGCTGGCCGCCGCCACCGCCACCGCCGTCCTCCTCGCCGCCACACCATTCCTGTTCCATCTCATGTAAGAGCCACACAATGGGCAGCGGATTTCGTCTCGTCGGTGGTGGTGGGGGCGCACGGCGCCGGCCGGAGTTTGCCGGCGTTGGTGCTTTGTCTCGCCCGCGCTTTCCGGCCTGTGCAGCCACCCCTGCTGGTTTTGATCGATAATCAGTGTATTCAGTAGTGGTACTGGGAGTACTCCTTCAGTAGTAGCCTACTCTCTCTATTATTCAACTGACGAACTCTTCTTCCTCGTGTGCTGGTGGCTACCATCATACTACCATGTGGTGTGTTGTTTGTACCGGCGCAAATGCGATGGCAAGTAGCTGAAGAGAGATCTAGAGATATTCTTTCGTGGTAGTAGCAGTTTGTGTTTCGGACATATCTGTGTTTACTGTTCACCGTGTGTCGTGTTTTTTATGCTGCTACTAGTACTAGTAGTGGTTGGTGGTGGCCGCTTTTCTAGCTTGTTACTCCTCGGTGCGTACCATGCTAATATGTTGGGACTCTTAGTTGTGAACTCGTGCTGCTCCCCTGCGCCGTCACGTGCTCTGCACCGCGCTACGACGCTGCGTCGCACGCCTAGGGCTCAGGCGAGCACATGGACGGTTTGCACGGACGTGGTAGGAGCAGCATCCGATCTGGGAGATGTGTTGGGTGCAGTGGTCTGGTTCGATCTGGAGGAGTATTTTGTCTCGCGAGCTTTCGGGAGACGTGGGGTTCCAACGCGGTGGTGCGTGTGCCGCGCGAAACATGCCGACACGGCGAGACCGACACATTGGCCTCACGAGGTGGTGGTGATCTCTTCGGGACTCGGTGCGGTGCGGGACCAGCCCAGATGCGCGCGGTGGCGATTGGATCCGTGGACCCGATGGCCCATGGCTCCGCGCAGCCCACGACGTCGCCCGCTGATGGCATGGGCTCCTCCTCGCCTCGCGGTGTGCGGCTCGGACACCGGAGAACTCGTTCCGGCCTGTCGCTGCAACGGGACGCGCTCCGCTTGATGATAGTCGAGTCTAAAATTCGTCCCGAAACCAAATTATAGGTGCAACTCATCCTCCAACTGAGTGTTAGCTTTGGTCCCTCGACACTATAGTGACCAGTTTTGCCTCCCTCCTCTCCCTCTCCTTCTTCCCTCTCTTCCCCATCTCTCAGACTCTCAAGCGTGCCTCAGACATCGTGGCCCTGCTCCTCATGCTAGTGCTCGTGCTCATCATCGTCACCTCGTCGGCACCCTCCACCTCCACCGACCTCGCTGCCCTCCTCGCGCTCAAGGGTGTCATCTCCCATGACCACAACTCTGTTCTCGCCACCTAGTCCTCCACCACCAACTGCTACCTCAGGCGTGGTGTTCCCTGTCAACCCAACTACCTCCCCGTGGACTCCCTCTTCGGTGCCCTCCAGGCCTTCCTGCCCCCGCACCTTCACCGCCTCGACCAATCCAGTAACTTATCCGAGCTCATCCCTACCGTCTTTCTTGCCTCCCCGACAATTTGCTCCCTCAACCTCACCTTGAGCCACCTCTTAGGGCCCCTCCCCGCTGCATGTTGGAGCTAGTCACTCACCTACCTCCGCCTCTCCGCCGCCAATGTTGTCACCGTCCAAAATCTCCAGTGCTCGTGCAATGCCGCTCCCTCGGCCTCACCAACCTATCCCACAACGTCCATGATGGATCCATCCCTTGCTCCCTCGCTAGACTCGCCACCCTCCGTGTCCTCGACGTCCCTCGCAACAGCCTCACCGACAGGATCCCCACACACCTCATTGCCTATCAGAACCTCGTCGTGCTCCTACTCACCAACATCATTGCCAAATCACAGAGGGAACAACCAAAGTTCAACGCCTCCCCCGCTTCCCTCTCTTGCCCTGTCGTTCCCTTCCACACGCACACAGTGTCGTCAAGCTCAAGCTCAATAGGCTCGTGGTCATCGTCGACGCGTCGTTGCCTCCTTTCACCGATGGCCCCAGCTAACGTCATATCCCCTCTTGTCGAGCATCCTCTAGTAGCTGTGGACTGTCGTGGCCCCTACCTCGCTGTTGCGCGCCGCTGGAGCCCCCTTCTTGCCGGCCACCTCGCTCCAGGAGAGGGGCAGGAGGGAAAGAGTTGGTCGCTAACATGTGGGGCCCACTCACCACGTTAGTCAAAACCAGCCATTATATTGCTGAGAGAACAAGGTTGACACGATAGTGCTAGTAGGGAATGAGCTATACCTGGTATTTCGATTTTTGAATGAATTTCAGACTCAACGACAAATTGTTAGGGAATAAGTTCACCAGCCGTCCCTCTACTTTACGTCGAGTTTGTATGAGGCCCCTAATCTCCAATACCAAAAATCTTCACATCTAAACTATATAAAATCGTGCAATTTAGGTCCTATAGCAGTATGGATCTCTGGTTTCGCTGACGTGGCATCCTAGTCAGCAAAATAATAATAATAAAAAAGGCTCACATGTAAGTGATATGAAAAAAGTGGGATCCACATATCTTTTTTCTTCTCTTTTCTTCTCTCTCTTTTCTTTTTCTCTCTTCTCCGCTTCTCTTCAGTGAGGGAGGCCGGCGACGGGCGAGTGCAAATGTGGGTGGCGGGCTGAGCGTCGGTGGTCTTGCAAGGCCAGCAGCAGGCGAGCGCGGCAGCGGTCAGCAGGCGGAGGGCGGCGAGCAGCAGGCGGGTAGAGTAGTGGTGGGCGAGCGCGGAAGTGGACCTAGGAGGCCGGCGGCTGGCGGCGCTCTTCTTCAACAAGCATGAGAGGCTGGCGGCGGATGGAGCAGTGGTGGGCGAGCGTGGTAGCGTAGTGGCGGCGGGCGAACGCGGCATCATGTGGCGGGTGGAGGAGGGAGCCGCAACGGTGGAGGTGGCCGGAGGAGAAGCCATCCTTCTCTACGGCGACGGCCTACTCCTCCAGCCGCGTTGTTTGTCGTCCTCGCCGTCGGCCGAGCCATCCTTCCCTACGGTGTCCGCGCGCGCGCGCGCACCTATCCTCGGAGGTGATCCGCTTCTTCATGGAGCTACGCCGCCTCCGGATCGAGCTCACCACGGAAGAAGGCGTGCTGCCCGCCATCGTCGCTCCGCCACCCCGCTTGCCCTGCTCCTGACGAGGAGGGAGAGAGAGAGAGAGAGAGAGAGAAGAGGAGTGAGGATGACATATGGGCTCCACAATTTTTTTATTCTGACTAGGATGCCACGTTATCCAAACCATCTATATATACTATCATGGAACCTATTTTGTACAGTTTTGAACATTTAAGGGGTAGACATTCGTGGTATTGTAGTTAAGGGACCTTAGATAGACTCGATGTAAAGTTGAGGGACGGTAGGTGAACTTACTCCAATTGTGAATATATTCCCCCGTTGAAATCATGTTTAGGCCCAATCAACAATGAGGCCGTGCTGGGCTGGATGCGGTCAAGTGTCAACTGGTGGGTTGTGGGCCGCTCGGCGGAAGATGATGGAGAAAGCCAGCAATGCGTACGGGGACGAACTCATTATTGATTCTGGTGGTACTAATAACTCAAGTTGTCAAGTTGGCCATCACAGTCAAGAGCTTCATTATCTGATTTGACCACTCATTAATTACTTACTCAACTCATGGTGTGATTTGATTCTTGTACCAGGAACATACTGTAGACCGATAGACGCATGTAGGGGGCCTGATGCCCTGATTGATATGACGTATATATAGGAGCTTAAGCCAAATGGTACGTTGGTACAATCGCTGTGATACTGTGATATATAGTCGTGTGACGTGTGCATGCATGTGACCTTTTTACTCCTACAGTGCTTCTACTGTGTACTCGCCGAAACGGCCCGAACTGGCTTGTTTAGCAGGCGAAAAGAAAATTTTGTGTCACATGCGATATTTGATCGGATGTCGGAGAGTTTTTGATATAAATAAAAAAACTAATTTTATAACTCGCCTAGAAAATCTTTTAGACTTAATTAATCCGTCATTAATATATGCAGGTTCTTGTAGCACTTATAGCTAATCATAGACTAATTAGGCTCAAAAGATTCGTCTCGTGATTTCCTGCCTAACCGAGTATTTAATACTCTATGCATGTGTCAAAAATTTGATGTGATGTTTTTTGGAAAATTTTCTAGGAAACTAAACCAGGTCTAGATGTACGTACGTGTTGGCTAGCTTAATTAGCTAGTGGATCTTGGTGTGTGCTGAGCATGTGAAGTTAATGGGGACCGGACCTTGCAAAGCCAATGTAGTAGTAGTACCCCAGCTTTTGCAACGGCCAGCCTTTGTCCCTGTTTGATGTTCTTGTTTTACATAAATGGTACAGTAGCTTGTGGCAAAATGCACTGCAAAGTGGCTGTCTCTGTCTCTCCTCTCTGCATTTCCCTCCCTCGCTGCCGGCCGGCCGGCCGGTCGGACCCATATGCATGCAAAGCAGAATGGCTCTCGCTGCTGCTGAAATAATGACCGGATGCCGTTGCAATATCTATGGTAGTTAATTTTGGTACATGGACCATGCAGGCATGTTGCTCTGTCGATCGATCGATCGATGGATGGCCGGATCGGATGATATGATCCGTTCATGGGATCGATCGAGCTGCAGGGCGCCGTGTCCTCTCTCGTTCGATCGATCGCCACCCGTTAATTCCAACATGGTAGTACGTAGTATAGTAGCGCGAGAGCAATGCAAAAGCCATGTACTCCCCTACTGGAGTACGTGTTTTGCTTCGTGCGCAACCGCCGTTGCTGCACCCTGCACACCTGCACTGCACTACCGGGAAAACGTGCCGCGCTTTTGGAATAGAGAATAACTGTGCAAAGTGCGTCGCGACAAGCGGAACAAGACACCGCATGCAGCGCGAGCTTTCGCGGCGGATCTGCGTGCCATCGTGCTTAATTAGCTGCATCGCTTGGCATATCGCAAGCGGCCGGCGTTTGTGGTGGCGATCCGGCGATCCATCGTCGTTGACGTGTAATTCTTTTGTGCGTTCATTAAAAAGAACGCACAAAAGAATTAGAAAGAACCAAACCTGGTGATCTATCTCGCGATAGATCGATCGGAATACTACTACATCGACCGGTCGTGGGGGACATGATTACGTGAGCAGCAGAAATAAAAGCAAGCGGGATCGATCTAATCAATTAATCTATTGTCGCATGATAAATTTATGGAGGATCGATCTGCGTGTTTGAAAATTAAACCTGATATAAAGTGTGCACTGGCAGAGAATTAAACGGGTGTACCATATAGCAGGGAAGAATGCCGGAGATCGATGAATGCAGGAGTGTGTCAAAGGGGGGACGTGAACTGCAATGCCAAAAGAAGGGAAATGCAGGTTGCAAGTGGCGCCGATCGATCGTTGGTGGCCTGTACGTGCAGCCGTTCGGTCTGCAGGTTTGTTGGCAAGATCACTAGCAAAGGCGTACGATGCGACTTACCAATCTACAGTCGCCTGCACCTACGATCAGCGCTGATTAATTTCGTCTATCACGGTCCGGCCAATGCCCATGCACCTTCTGTCACGATTGTTCAGACTTCAAGAAGAAGGTGCCCACATCCCACTGTACACTGCCGTAGTCTGCAGTACACCGGCCGCACAGTAAAATAACAATAAAAGCAATTTTTTTTCTTAAGGAGGTACCATGAGATAATAAAAATTTAGTGTAATATTTAATACCTCATACCTCATGGTACCTCTTCAAGGACTATAACACTTGCTCTAACAATAACATAAGGGCAACCGCAATATGAGAATAAATAAGTAGTAAAAAGTCCTATTACCTGGTTCATCATCGTGAATGTTGAAAATAAAATACTAGTAATATCATCTAGCAATAGCACTGCTACCATAGTAAACATATGTTCTATCAATATATATGAGACAAAGTTTTTACCTTCTCCTCTTCCCTCATTCTCCATTCCTCCAACTATTCTTCCCTCCAATATCTATCTCTGTCGGTGATATGGGCCCGGGGTATCGTGTTTAGAGGGAGGAGGCTACCTCCCAATGCCACGTGGCCCTCCCCCGAGGGGAGTCAGGCCCGAGGTGGGGTGGCGGCCACTCCCTCCCAGAGATTGGACGAAGGAGGATGCCGCCCAATGCCACGTGGCCCTCCCCCGAGAGGGGTCGGGTCCGAGGTAGGGCGGCGGCCACTCCATGGCCTAGACTAGAGGGAGAAGGCTGCCCCAGGCGCCACGTGGCCCTCCCCCGAGGGGGGATCGGGCCCGAGGTCGGGCGGCGACCGCCCCCTCCTGTGACTAGGGGTCGGGCTCCCCCGACCCCCTCTCTAGGTCACCACGTATGGTGGGTTAGGTGTCCGCCTACAGGTGCCTACCTACCCGCATTTATGGCGACCCGAGCGGTCACGCCACGCCGCATTTAATGCGGCATTCAGTGTACTCAACCGGTCTGTGACCGATCGAATGACCGATGGGACTGGGTAGTGCGCCTGTGCGCTGCTCGTGTGTCAGGCGGCGTGCAGCCTGACATGTCCCATCAAATAATGATGGTGAGAGGCTCTCATCCTCTTATCCCAGCCGGAGTCGGTCCTCCCGCTCTGGTCAAAACTAGGCTCCCGTTTCCCGGTGTAATAGGAGCCCAGAAGTCTTCACCCATTAAAAGCAGCTGACATGGGCGCCCCTCGTGTCAGGCGGCAAGATTTGACAGGCCCCATCATCAAGATGACGTGCGCTTGCTTCCCAAGTCAAGAGACAAGACATGCATTTAATGCAAAACACTTCTCCACCGGAGCTAGGTTTTTGGGCCCATGTGGTAATCCCTTGAGGTATAAAAGGAGGTCCTGGCCTAGTAAAAGGGGGATGGATCCGAGACGATCCATTTGACACTCTAGAGCAGTCTCTAGCCCCGGATGATCAACACCACATTTTACTTCAACAAGGGGATCTTGAAATTCTTCACTCAAGGAGCATAGCACAGGAGTAGGGTATTACGCTTCTTAGCGTCCCGAACCTGTATAAATCTCTTGTGTCTCTTTTGTCTCGAAAACCTCAGATCTCACCCGCTGCCCCCGGCCGAACCAAAAAGGGGGATCTCACGATCTCCCGCTAGAGAGGATCACTCCTCGACAATCTCATTTTTCTATTATAATGTGTCTCCACCTTACCTCTTTCATCAATATACACTGTGGCAAAATTAGTAAATGTTGTCTTATGTTGGCCATTTTGGCATTGTCGCAATTATATAATTTTCAATAACAAAATAAATATCTAACACAATACATGTTATGTTCGTGTCTTCCAGCTGGTTCTATATATTCTTGTTCCTTGACGTTTTCATGGGAGGAGTAGGATATTATGTGTTCTGAAGCTATATTCTTGAAATCGGTAGCTAGCAGTCTTTAATTCCATTTTGGATAATGTAGTTTCTGTAGAATATTCTCATAGAATCTATGTGTTCTTTTTATTTATCTTCTCTTGACTCGTTGGCCATATACCTGTTGATAGAAGCCGGAGACATAAACCATTTCTATTATTAAAAAAAGTGAAAGGGTGGTTGAGGGTAGTACGTGGACAAATTTGAATGAGAGATGATTGATAGGGCAAATAGCACTCCATGAATCCTTATATTTTTTTTACATAAAAAGATCAAATGCTAGCGGTCCTTATATTTTGGAATGGACCTAGTATATTACTCCCTCCGTCCCATAAAGACTCTATTTTTCAATTTTTTGATATAACGTTTGACTCTGTCTTATTTAAAAATTTTCTATGATTAGTATTTTCATTGTTATTATATGATATAACATGAATATTACTTTATACATGACAATTTTTTTAGTAAAATTTTTAAATATGATGGACGTTCAAATGTTGAACACAAAAACCCAAAAATAAAGTTTTTGTAGAACAGATGAAGTAGTAACTTTTGAGTGGAACGGATTGCTCCAAAATCTATACACAATCTTTAACACTTCATGTCCTCTGTATGATCTCCTCTCTAGATCTAATTTTATGGTAGCTGCCCTTCCCTAGCTCCTCGTCGGTGCTGGCAAGGTCCTATAGCCCTAATTATTTGAATAATTCAGATAGACATAATTCTACCCCACCATCATGGTGCTCCTACTGGTTGTACCACCACACTAAATTTAGAAGAAGAAGAAGAAGAAGAAGAAGAAGAAGAAGACCCATGTTGGCTAGTCAGCAAGAAACAAAAACAGATGCGCCGCCTGAAAACCCACAGGAGCGGCTGGCTGAGTTGTGATTATGGATGGGTGCACACAGCTGTATATGGATGTGAGTCATAAATCAATTAAAAGCATCCACCTGTACAACTACTGTACTATATATACGACTCTAATTTAAATAAAAAAATTTACAACCGAAGAGCATGGAATTTAAGGTGCTAAGGTAATACAAAGGAGTACTAGTACATAATTAAGATGACTTGTGAAAAAATGGTATATAGAGTAAGTTGTATTGATATCAGTCTCACTTATTATAATACTCCCTCCGTTTCGTTTTATTAGACACTGTTGACTTTTTATCACATGTTTGACCGTTCGTCTTATTCAAAAACTTTTATGAAATATGTAAAACTATACATACGCATAAAAGTATATTTAACAATGAATCAAATCACTACTAGAGAAAAGGTCTTTCGAGGGTCGGCCGATTTCCACAATAGCCCCGGTTCGAAAACGAACCGGGACTAAAGTGGCTTATTAGTCCTGGTTTATTACTTCAACGGGAAGAAGGGATCCTAATCAGGACTAAAGATCTTTAGTCCCGGTTCGCTTCCTGACAGGGCATGTCAGACCTCTGTCGGGGGGCTTGGGATCTTTAGTCCCGGTTCGTGACTCCCGGTTGGTAATACAAACCGTTAGTCCCGGTTGGTAATACAAACCGGGACTAAAGTGATTTGAGATCTTTAGTCCCGGTTGGTGTTACCAACCGGGACTAAAGTTGCACAGCTTTATATACCCCTTCTTCCTCCTCCAGCCCGAGCCATTGCTTCAAAATTAAGCTTTGAGGGAGGGAAGTGCTGTCAAAATTTTAAGCAAATTTTTTTTGTAATATACAAATTTGATGTCTTCAAAAGGTTAGTAACTTCATCCTACTCTTTGTTTTGCTTAGCATCTACATTTGGAGCTATTTTTTTTACATATTTTTCCCTCTAGAAAATGTGATGGAAGATGATGAGAGAGAAAGTGTGTGTAGGGAATAAAGAAGATTATAAATACTTGTTTGAATAATTACATATAATTTTGTATGAAATTATAAAACTAAGCTAATTTAATATTAAAATAAGAAAAACATATTAAATATTTGTTTATAATGTAATTAAAACATGAAAAATATGTACAATGAATTTAATAATAATGATTAATTGTATGAATAATTATATTCAATTATTGTATTATTATGTAATTACCTTGTAAATCTTGGATTTTGTATAATTACGATTTATATGTATTTCATATAGATGGATCGGCAATGGATGTACGCAAATCGGCGGTCAAAAGAGTTTATTGACGGCGTGCATTATTTTTTGGGTGTGGCCAATGATAACAAGCGTAACGGTTTTATAAGCTGTCCATGCGACAAGTGCAAAAACCAGAAGGAGTATTCCACCACACGAACTATTCATGCCCACCTGTTTCAGTGGGGGTTCATGCGTAGCTACAATTGTTGGACCTCGCACGGAGAGGTTGGGGTTGCAATGGAAGAAGATGAAGTAGAAGATGAGAACATTCCGGACTGGGCTAAGTATGGCGGATTTGAAGAAAACACAATGGGCGAGGCGGAGCTGGATGTTGAAGGGAATGACGGTGCTGATGAACTTGGTCAAATATTGTGGGACTTATAGGAGGATTGCGAAAGTGAAAAGGAGGTGCAGAAACTGGAGAGCATGTTAGCGGACCACAGAACAGCGTTGTACCCAGGTTACGAGTACCATCCTAGAATTCTTGCAATGTAAGGCTAAAAATGGTGTGAGTGACAAGGCATTCGGCGAGTTATTGAAACTCGTAAAGAACATTCTTCCGGAGGGGAACGAATTGCCCGAAAGTACGTACGAAGCTAACAAGACAGTCTGCCCTCTAGGTCTAGAAGTACAGAAGATTCACGCGTGTTCGAACGACTGTATCCTATATCGCGGTGAGTACGAAAACCTGGAAGCATGCCCTGTTTGCAAAGCACTACGATACAAGATAAGACGAGATGATCCATGTGAAGTTGACGGACAGCCTTTGAAGAAGAGAATTCCTGCTAAGGTGATGTGGTATTTCCCTATAATACCAAGGCTGAAGCGGTTTTTCAGGAACAAATCACATGCTAGAATGATGCGGTGACACGCAGAAGAACGTAAACAGGATGGGATGCTGAGACACCCCGCTGACGGGTCGCAGTGGCGAAATATCGACAGAACATTTAAAGACTTCGGCGAAGATGCACGAAACGTGAGGTTCGGTTTAAGCACGGATGGAATGAATCCGTTTGGAGAGATGAGCAGTGGCCACAGCACCTGGCCAGTCACCATGTGCATCTACAATCTTCTCCCTTGGCTATGCATGAAGCGGAAGTACATCATGATGCCGATTATTATTCAAGGCCCGAAGCAACCTGGTAACGACATTGATGTGTACCTAAGACCATTGGTTGAAGATCTGAAAGTGCTGTGGAGGAAAGAGGGCGTCCCCATGTGGGATGAGGATAAGTAGGAGCAATTTAACCTACGAGCGTTGCTATTCGTTACAATTAACGATTGGCCTGCACTTAGTAACCTATTCGGACAATCAAACAAGGGGTACAACGCTTGCACTCACTGTTTGGATGAAACTGAAAGTACTTATCTGAAGCATTGCAGGAAGGTTGTGTACATGGGCCATCGTCGATTCCTTGCTGCAAACCACCCTGTACGGAAAATAGGCAAGCACTTCGAACAGAAGGCAGACCATCGTACTAAGCCTAAAAATCGCAACGGGAAAGCAGTGTTCGAAATGGTGAAGGATCTGAAAGTAGTATTTGGAAAGGGGCCTGGAAGCCAACCTATAGAGAGCGAATATGGTCACGCGGCGATGTGGAAGAAAAACTATATTTTTTTGGAGCTACCCTATTGGGAGGTCTTGGACGTTCGCCACGCAATCGACGTGATGCACCTCACTAAGAACCTTTGTATAAACCTGCTGGGCTTCTTAGGTGTATATGGGAAGTCCAAAGATACACTCGAAGCACGCAATGATCTCAAGCATATGGAATAACGCGAGGGCCTTCATCCGGAACCGAACGAGAAAGGAAGCCATTACTTAAGTCCGGCGAGCTACACCCTAAGCAAGGAAGAGAAGGAGAGTATGTTTCAATGCCTAGAGAGCATCAAGGTACCGTCCGGATACTCCTCGAATGTAAAGAGAATAATAAGCACAAAGGATAAGAAATTCACAAACCTAAAGTCTCATGACTGTCACGTGCTTATGACACAGCTGCTTCCTGTTATAATTCGTGGTATCCTTCCTGATAATGTGCGGGCAACAATAATGAAGCTTTGTGCTTTCATGAACGCAATTTCACAGAAAGTCATCGATCCAGAAAGTTTAGCCGCCCTTCAGCATGACGTGGTGCAATGCCTTGTCAGCTTTGAGTTGATCTTTCCACCGTCATTCTTCAATATAATGACGCATCTTCTGTGCCACCTTGTAAAAGAGATCGGTATTCTCGGTCCTGTGTACCTACACAACATGTTTCCTTTCAAGAGGTACATGGGCGTTCTAAAGAAGTACATTCATAACCGTTCTCATCCGGAAGCAAGCATCGCGAATGGGTATGGAACAGAGGAGGTCATTGAGTTCTGCGTAGATTTTATTGAAGACGTCGAGCCAATCGGGGTACCCGAATCAATCCATGAGGGGAGACTACGGGGAAAGGGCACACTTGGAAGGAGAGCAATTATGACTATAGACAATGATTTATTCCGTAAAGCACATTTCACGGTTTTGCAACAATCTTCGTTGGTTGCTCCTTACATCGATGAGCACCTTGCGATTGTTCGCTCAGAAAACAGTGGCAAGTCCGATGCCTGGATTACACGCCATCATATTGATACTTTCCCCGCTTGGCTGCGAGAACACCTCCTGGGTAACGAGACGATTGACTGACAACTAGCCTTCTTGGCTAGGGGACCCTCCGGCTCGGTAACTACATTCCAAGGTTATGAAATCAATGGATACACTTTTTACACGAGAGCCCAAGACAAAAAGAGTACGAACCAGAACAGTGGAGTTCGTATCGATGCCATAGGACACGATGGTCCAACTAGCACGTATTACGGTGTCATCGACAACATTTGGGAACTAGAGTATGGACCCCTGAAGGTCCTTCTGTTTCGGTGCCAATGGGTTAGACTGACTGGTGGAGGCGTAATGATTGATGACAGCGGGATGACAACGGTTGACCTAAACAAGGTTGGATACTCAGATGAACCATTCGTTCTAGCCAATGATGTAACGCAAGTTTTTTACGTAAAGGACATGGATAGCAAACCAAAGAAGGGGAAAGGGCTCGATGAGCCAAGACGCCATGTTGTTCTCCCAGGCAAGAGGAAAATCGTTGGAGTCGAGGATAAGACTGACGAAAATTACGATATGTTTGAGGGGCAACCTTCGTTTGCAGTGACGGTTGACCTGAGCATCATACTATCAAAGGAGGACACGCCGTACTCACGCAACGATCATAGCGAAGGAACAATAGTGAGGAGAAAGTACGTGACGAAGATAGTGACCTAGGTTGTTTGATGGAAGATGTAAATTATTTGTATTGTATTGAAGGTCGAACAATTTGGATCAATATATTAATCTCAACTGCTTAATTTGTAATGTATTACTATTTTTGAACCATTTAAATAGGTCATATGATATTTATAAATGATTACTTCTATTTATTTACACTTTGAATACAACTAATTTGGCAATATGTTATTTATAAATGATTTTGGTATTTATTTACACTTTGAAAACAATTAAGTAGGCCATATCTTAATTATAAATGATAATTTCTATTTATTTACAATTTGAATAGAATTAAATTAGCCTTATGTTAATTATAAATGATTATTTCTATTTATTTATACCCTGAGACCATTTAAATAGGTCTTATGTTAATTACATATGTTTATTTCAATTTATAAAATTTTTGAAAACATTTAATTCGGCCATATGTTAATTACATACGATTTTTGGTATTTATTTGGACTTTGAAACCATTTAAATCGGCCATATGGTAATTACATTGGATTTGTTGGTATTTATTTGGACTTGTAAACAATTTAAATAGGCCATAACTTGATTTTGTGTAGACATCTTTAGTCCCGGTTATTAACAGTAGCCGGGACCAATATAAATTTTGGATTAGCGGGAAAATATCTTTAGTCCCGGTTCGTGGCTCCAACCGGGACTAAAGATCTTTAGTCCCGGTTGGAGCCACGAACCGGGACTAAAGATGGCCCGCTATAAATAGCCACTACATCGGCTTCCCCGCACCACACTTAGCCACTTCTCCACGATCTTCTTCCTCGCGCGCCATCACCGCCAGAGACGCCGCCGTCGCCACCACCGTCGTCGACGTCGTGCTCGCCGCGCTCAGCCGCCGTCGCCAACGCCACCGCCAACGTCGCCTTCCTCAAGGTGAGGGGCGCAAATCTTGCGCCTCCGATCTCGCATTCTCTCTCTCTCTCTCTCGATCTTGCACACGCCAAGCTCGGCCGGACCTCGCCGCCATCGCCGTCGTCGGCACCGTCATCCTTGGTCATCGCCGTCGCCGCCACCTCCGCCGCCGCCTCACACCGCCGACTCCACCGCCACCACCTCGCGCCGACTCCACCGCCGCCGCCGCCGCCACCACCGCCGCCACTTCCGCCGTCGACGCCGGCTTGCACAGCCGCCGCCGCGCGCCGTCGACACCGACAACACCGCCGCCGACACCGACGCCGCCCACTGCCGCCGCCGACACAGCTTGAGCGAAAACATTAACGGTCGAACGTTTGAACGAGAACGTTTTAGCGAACGAGAACGAGAACGTTTTAACGAGAACAACGACTTAACGAGATGGATGGATGACTTAGCGACTTAGCGACTTAACGAGATGGATGGACGACTTAGCGACTTAGCGACTTTGACGAACGACGACTTAGCGACTTAACGAGAATGACGACTTAACGAGAACAACGACTTAGCGACTTAGCGAGAACGACGACTTAGCGACTTAGCGACTTAACGAGAACAGCGACTTAGCGACTTAGCGTCTTTCACGAACGATGACTTAGCGACTTAGCGACTCAACGAGATGGATGGACGACTTAGCAACTTAGCGACTTAACGAGAACAACGACTTAGCGACTTAGCGACTTTCACGAACGACGACTTAGCGACTTAGCGACTTAACGAGATGGATGGACGACTTAGTGACTTGGCGACTTAACGAGAACGACGACTTAGCGACTTAACGAGAACGACGACTTAGCGAGTTAGCGACTTTCACGAACGACGACTTAGCGACTTAGCGACTTAACGAGAACGATGACTTAGCGAATTATACATGTATACTTGTAGGGTTTAGACGTATGAGCTGTACATGTTGATGTCCATGAACTCACTGTCTTTTTTTCTTTGCACGCACAGATGGCAGACCGCGATGACGAACAAATCCTGTTAGACACGATCGCAGAGGGCAGCAGTCAGTACTCGGTGGATGATGAGGGGAATGAGGATCCCAACCAATACCTGAACGAGGAGAGCAACGATGAGGGTAACCAGGAGGCTAACCAGGAGGGGACCGAGGAGGGGACTGATAGTCAACCGTCGGCCGGACAGAAGAGGCCACACGGGAAAAGAGGTCCCACGAAGAAGCTTGAGGGAAGGCACATCGTTACTGGGATTGTCCGAGACGGTGAACCAGTAGCCCCGGCGGGTATAGGACGAAAGTTTGTGAATCATTGTGGTTGGGTCGTGAGAGACAACGTCCCCATCAGCATAGTGTACTGGCGTCGAACTAGGTCATGCGGGGATGAAGATAGCTTTCTCCCTGACACAGAGAAGGACATGTTGTGGACCACCATGCTGGAGACATTCACGGTCCCTGAGGCAGATCATCCCAGATGCAAAGAATGGACCCTGAAGAAAATGGCAGAACTATTCCAGAGCTACAAATCAGATCTGTACAAGAGATACATCCTCAAGGGCTTGACACCTGATTTCAACGTGCATAACAAGCTTAGGGATCACTGGGATGCGTTTGTGGCATACAAGACTAGAGCGCAAGGGCAAGCACAGATAGAAAAGAACAAAGCCAATGCAGCTAAGAAGAAATACCATCACCGGCTTGGGTCAGGCGGATATGGAAAGGCAATCCCCAGGTGGGACAAGTTGGAAGCTGACTTGATAGCAAGGGGTATCGAGCCGGCCACGGCTAATTGGCCTGAGCGATCGAGGAACTGGTTCTATGCACACGGTGGATCGCTCAATCCAGGTGATGGCTCCCTCATATTCGGCGATGAGATTCGAGATGCAGCACGCCGACTTGCGGATGCAATTGAAGCCTCTACGCAGGGGACTTTCCGGCCGACAGAGAGAAGGACGAGCTCACCCTCGCACTACAGAATCCTGAGCATCCAGGACGAACGCGAGGAAAAGGTGTCCTTCCTTGGAAATATGGATTCAAAGAGGACATCCACACGTATAGGAGTCGGACGAGGAGCAAGAGGGATACAGAGGCTAAGATCGTCGATCTTGAGTACAGGGTGTCCACCTACGAGGCAAGGATGCAAGAGGAGGTGACAAGACAGGTGGACCAATGCCTGGCTGAGCAGCATGGAATGGAAACACAAGCGCCCGTCATGGTGAGCCCCTCGGGCAACCGCAGCAGCTGCGCATCAACGGGCCAAGTTGGCCTAGAGGGCATTGAGGCAGTGGCAGCTCACGAAGCAACCCACTTCCCCGTTGATGATATCACACAGTGAACACCCTGCGATATGCATACTCCCTTCAGGAACTTGTCTATCAAGGTATGCGAAATGCAAAATTTGTTACATATATATGTTGATTAGTAATTAATGAACTATATTTCTTGTGAAGGTCGCGTCGGGCATGGCCATACCCACGGACCCTTCGAGTACATACCATTGCAGGCCCATTCCACATGGATATGCGAAGGTCGAGATAGAGCTGGTGGAACGAACCTATGAGGATCTTGAGCTTGACATCCCCGGAGGAGACGGGGAGAAGAAACTTGGAGACACAGCCCACGCCATCATACTCTGGCGTAAGAAGGACATCGTGTTTCCCGGGCAAGAACGGCCGCCCGCTCCTCCTTCCCCGCCGCAAGCACAGTCTCCTCCGCCATCATCGCCTCGTCAGTCTCCTCCGGCTCCTTCCCCTGCACCACCACCTCCTCCGCGTGCACCAGCTGCCAAGTCTGCACCGTCGGGCCCGCGGGCAACTACTCCTCCGCGTGCACCTGCTGCCAAGTCTACACCGTCAAGGTCCCGCCCATATGAACCCGCACCATCAAGGCCGAAGAAGAAAAGGGCGTATGACTTGACTCCGGAGGAGCTTGATGAAGCCGTTAGAGCGGAAGTTAGGTAGCAGTTGAAGCCACGTAGTCCGGAAAAGAAGATCCCTATAGCCCCGGAGGTTTGGGATCACTTTATTAAGATGGCCGAACCGGGCAAACCGGTCGAAGTTTCTGACTATGATCGAACATTGAGGAAGGCTCTTAAAGCCAAGCCTTCAGCAGTGAAGTGCGGAAAGGAAGTCCCTCAGCTGGGGCAACAGCCACGACAAGAGGTTGTACCGTTAGTCGTAGAACCGGCACAACTAGAGATATGCAACTTCTTGAAAGATACGGGACTGAGTATGGAGCAGTTGCTAGAGGATGCACCTACCGAAACGGCTCCGGTCATGTACACGTTTAAACTCGGTGAACCGCTAGTCACGCCTAATAAGATCAGAGACCTACCTACACAGATGTACCAGTTCCATCAATGGTACATGGACAAATCAGCGATGGGTAGAGAGATGCTCGGAGCTAGGGTGCGAAACTCAGATTATTACCAAGGAGAAGATGTTATTTGGATCCGCTACAAAGAAGTCTTCGACTTATACCACCTGAAGGCCCTCAACGTCTCTATTCTCAGCGCGTGGACTTTGTAAGTACTGTTTATAGTTCAATTTTGTTCCTCCTTTGAACGTTGCTCACACACATTCCTTTTCCCCGTTGTAGAATGGAGATTCAGTTGTGCCGTCAACACAACAAATTCAATACTGAATTCATGGACCCACGCAAAGTGAACACGCTGATGATACAACAATACGAGAAACAAACCGAGGACAATATCGTCCATTTCCTAGTGCAGCAGCATTATAAGAGGTTCATACTACTTCCCTACAACACATCGTGAGTTCCTACAATCATAATTAACTTCAATTTTGTTCCTACAAAGTTCCTACAATCATACTATGTATCATGTAATGCAAATTGCAGATTCCATTGGGTCCTTCTTTTCGACCTTGAGAAATCCAAAGTTCATGTCTACGATTCAATGGATAAACCGGAGAAAACTTTCGCAAAGATTTTCGAAGTGATAGATAGGTATTGTCATATATTGCACTGTCATTATGAATCATTGTATAACTACTAGATCTCGGATAATAAATTAATCCTTCCTAACAACTCTAAATAGAGCATGGATTCGGTTCCGTACATTGGTCCGCGGGATCTGGAATGAAAAACTCACCCGGAGGTTCAATTTTCCGGTTAGTACATGCTAGCTCCAATTTTGTATTGAATCACTTCTTTGTTCTAAATCAGATATGCATACTAAATCTCTCGTTGTTTCTCTTTTAGTGTGCAAAGCAGGAAAAGGGGACTAACTTGTGCGGCTACTACGTATGCCAGTACATGCACTGCTTAGCACACCAAATCAGGACTGGCGAGGACCTTGAAGTACGTAAATTTATTCTTCCGTCAATTATTGCTTACCGGTTTCATATATATAATCCCGTTTTTTTCCAAATAACAGATGATTTACCTGATAGAGAACACCACCCACGATGATCTCATAAGGGCTGTTCAAGAACAGATAATTGGATTCATCAACGAGCATGTTCTCCATCCCACAGGAGAATTCTATTACGACGGATCGACTATTCATAAAGCCGGTCCTTCTTCTTCCGATGCCACCAAGTCGTAGTAGCAGAAATAAAGATTACAACGTCCGAACGAATTGTAATATATATCTATATATTCATATATGCACACATGCATTTACTTTTGTGTACTTGGTTTGGTAATATATGTGTATATTTACTTACTTGCAAACTCATATTTTGTTAATATATATATGCATACGGCCTCTAATTACTTAAGTGCACACATATTTGTACATACATACATACATACATACATACATACATACATACATACATATATATATATGTGTGTGTGTGTACACCAGGCAGCACAACCAAATTAGAAAAAAAAGAAAATTCTTTAGTCCCGGTTGGTGTCACCAACCGGGACTAAAGATGGAGATTTACTCCCAGGTATTTGAACCGGGACTAAAGACCGCCATCTTTAGTCCCAGATTCTCCCTCCCGGTTCGCTACCCGGGAGTAAAGGGGGGTTACGAATCGGGAGAGATGAGCACTTCTCCAGTAGTGAATGATAGGAAAAAAATTAATAATTATTTAAATTTTTTGAATAAGACGAGGGTTTAAACATGTGCTAAAAAGTCAACGGTGTCAAATAAAACGAAACGGAGGGAGTAAGACATGCAAGTTCACCGAACATCCGTACATGGGCATCCTAGGATGATCACGATTTACTACGAGCCGTCCATAGCTGGATCAATGTGCAGGTAGGGTACGTAGTAGCCTCCATCTAGATATGGCCAAATATGGTGATTATGACCTACTCCTATTTCCATTTTTAATTAAGCTCTTCCGTGCAACCGTGCGTGGTTGGACCTTGTACAAGTTAACTCACGAGTCACAATTGCCACCAGATGTGTGCACACTACTGGAGAGACCTTTTTGCTGGGTTTACCAAAAAACCATAATAGTCCCAATTTAAATAGAAATCAGGACTAAAGATGGTTTTTTTTTCCCGGTATAAAACTCTATCGGCCCTGAATGATCTTTAGTCCTGGTTCATTTACTGTCAGAGGTTGTCAGTGGGCCGGTGATTTTTAGGTTGGAACTAAAAATCGATCTTTACTCCTGGTTGGTAACAACAACCGAGATTAAAAATCCATATACCGTATATAATCCATAGGACTTATCCTCCCAAACTCCTCATCTTTCTATTCCTGCTCTCTCTCTGTCTTATCCTTTTCTTTAATTTCTCTCTTCTCTCTCTTATATGCGCCGATCTTATCCTCTCTTTCTTCCTATCGGTAGATCGATAAGTTGTTGATAGAGGAGCGAGTGAGGAGCAGCCAGTGAGCGAGCGAGGCCAGCGGAGAGCCGTGGCGGCCTGCTCGCGCGGAGCCGGGAGGGCAGGCGGCTAGGCGGGGGTGGCAGCGGCGGCGGTGGCGTGACGGCGAGCAGAGAAGATTTGTTTTTTTAAGGATTTGTGATGAATTTGTTTTTGAGAATTTGTGGTGTATTTGATCTGTGTGCAATGTGAATATGTGATGTATGTTTTAGAATTTGTGATGTAATTTTTTTAGAATTTGTGATGTATTTGGAGATGATCGATTTGGGGATTGTTCTGTGATGATCGATTCGGGGATTTCACGATTTAGGGATGATTTGGGGATGTAGTGAAATCAATATTCAAAGTTAAGAACAATGGCAATAAAAAGAAAAAAAGCCTACCAACCGGACCTGGCTTGGCTCCATCTTTAATCCCGGTTGGTAATCCGGTTATTTCAGCCGGGACTAAAGATGAACATCTTTAGTCCCGAACTCGTAGTATAGGGGGTTACAAATCGGGAGTAAAAACCCTTTTTCTAGCGGTGGCATCTCCTTTCTTTCTAAAATAAATAGACGTATACTATCTCCATCTCCAAATATGCAGGATTTCGGTTGAAAGTGATATATCATAATACTACGAATTTAAACAGGAATCGAAGTTTGTCCAGATTCATAATACTGGCTAGTATATATTTCATCCAACCAAAAGCTAGCTCTTATATTTAAGGACAGAAGGAATACATAGTACGATATATGACACTTCGTTCCATACTAAATTTATTTATTTTGTGTGAAGGGAGCGTAACTCAACTGGTTAGGTTTCTTGTGGTGGAACCAGTCCCGCAGGATTCAAATCCTATATTTGACACAGGTGTTTGCATACGATTATTTATTCTTTCAGTGGTAGACGACGTACCCTTCAACAGCGAGGTGTCTGTACGTGTTGACTTCGTCAATCTAAAAATATTATGCTGGTTCAGTTTTCTGGAGATGATTATACTAGTAGGGTGTACTTATTTATTTATTTTTGGATGAAAGGATAATGTATATGTTTTTTTTTCCAAAAAAGAAAGGAGCTAGTAAGTTGATCTCCAACGTTGTATATACGGCCCCATGAAACAAACACTTAATTAGTTACCTTGACTTCCTAGGTAGGGCGCCATTGATCGGTGGACCAAAACCGGCGAGAACTGTACGTACACGGACGATGACCCACCGGCGCCAAAGTCCAGAGAGTCGCTAGACTAATCAACGTCGTAACAACATTGCCTTCAATTCCTGGCTCCAGTGTACGCCATCGATCTGCTTTCCCTGATAGTACGTGCCATGTTTATTACTCCGTATTACGGATATCTGAGATCTTAATTTAGGGTGTTTGCCAGTTATATGAGTATACTTTATTGTTCAAATCTATCGATCACAATCAAAGGTACTTAAGAATTGGCAGAGGTACTTAAATGAAGGAAGGGTAGAAACTTTTGCATGCATGCTAACATAAGCAATAAATTAAATACAGAAGAGAAAAATATCTTTGCAATATGAATATATAGGTACTGCTTCCTCCGTTTCAGGTTATAAGACTTTCTAACAATGTCTATATTCATATAGATATTAATGAATCTAAATATTCATATGTGTCTAGATTTATTAATATCTATATAAATATGGACAATGCTAAAAAGTTTTATAATCTGAAACGGAGATAGTATATCAGTATAGGCGGATCTGTCATGGGTAGAGGGGCTCCAGTCCCATTACCGTCGCTCGGGCTCCAGTCCCATTACTGTCGCTCATTGAGCTCTTGTTAAAAGTTTTAAATATAGTATATAGAAAAAGAGGGTTAAACTTTATCTAGTTTGTTCAGTACGCATTATTATTAATTTCTTCGTGAATCTATTTAATATAGAAGAACTGGTACTCATACAAGATATCTATCTCTGCCTCACCTCGACGCTCCACGTTGATCAATCGGCCTATCTTAATCAACGTTCTATGCACGGTGCTTCATCTCTACGTACGTAGTACCTCGCAAACGCGACCGTAAAAGATCTCTCTGTGTGCTATTCTCTCTCTCTCTATCTCATGGGTTTTCCGTGCTTTTCTCCACTATGCATGCACTTACATACAGGAGGGCAGGGCAGGGCAGTACTGTGGGTATCTAGCTGAAGCCTGAACACCTTCAATTATTTTAGGTGGTGTTTGGATCTAGAGACTTAACTTTAGTCTTTATATTTAGACACTAATTTAGAATATTAAATATAGATAACTTACGAAACTAATTACATAAATAAAAGCTAATTTGCGAGACAAATTTTTTAAGCCTAATTTATTCATAACTAGAGAATGTTTACTGTAGCATCACATAGGCTAATCATGGATTAATTAGGCTCAAAAGATTCATCTTGCGAATTAGCCTAAGATTATAGATGGGTTTTATTAATAGTCTACGTTTAATATTTATAATTAGTATCCAAACATCCGATATGATAGGGACTTAAAAGTTTTAGCCCCATCAAAACAAGGTCTTAGCTACCGGCTAGCTAATAATCGATCAGCTCTCTGATTTCCCCCCTCTCTCCCATGTACAGGACCACCACCTTCCTCTTTTGCAGCTAGCTACCTGCACACTGGGCTCTCTCACTGATCGACGACCTGAGAGTGAGTGTAAGGCCGGCGCAGCGTCAGCAGTTGATTAGCTACTCTCTCCGTTTCTCTCAGTTGATCAGCAGTTGATTAGCTAGATACATTGTTCTATCCCTTTCTACCTTGCTACGTTATGGGTCGGAGGGAGTAGCAATTAGCTCAACGAGGAGGAAAAGTCTGACGGGTAGTGACCTCTCCCTGTCCACGGAAACGACACCGGCGCCCCTCCCTCTCCCTGCTGCTACGGCGTGCATGTCTTTTTGCGTAGTCATCACCACCATGAATATATAATCCATGGCCAGATGCTCAGAACACGCTAGCTTCTAGCTGGAGCGCTGAGTAGAACAGATCGGTGGTGCAGTAAAATCCCATTACTCCTAGCTACTCCGTACCTCCGATGAGGGGTCATGCAAATGCAAGTTGCACTGGCGATTTCGATGGTCCACGCGCCGGCCGCTTGTCGGCATGATACGCGTCGTCTCGTCATGTATTGATCACTAGTTCACTACACAGGAGCTCATTTTCACTTTGTTATACGGTTGTACGGACGTACAAAGGATATCAACAGATTACAAGCCTGCGAAACGCACGATTTTTGCACTATCAAGATTTTAGTAGTCAAGGATATCAACAGATTACAAGCCTGCGAAACGCACGATTTTTGCACTATCAAGATTTTAGTAGTCTGGAAACCTTGACGAGTTTTAGCACTATCAAATTTAATAATATAGAATCAAAACTAGTGTGGACAATGATCAGTACTAAACCAAATATAGAATCGTAAAGGGTCTTTCCTATCAAAAACTAGAACTCCTCCACTTATATATTAGTTCCCTTGCCATTCTACAAGTAATATGAGACTATTCGACAATCTCCCCCTTTATATATTGGTGTCCCTCAGCCGTTTATTGCCCCTTCACCGTACACCGACTATCCCTCAGGTATACAGGCCCCGCGGGCACCCACAATCCATCAGGTCTTTACACACTGTCCCTCGGACCAGGTATTCAGGCCCCACAAGCACCCAACCCATAGTCCATCAGACCTTCACACACTTGTCACTCGGACTATAGAAATGTTTAACTAGTCAGGCTCTGATACCAATTGTAGAATCGTAAAGGGTTTTCTCTACTCTAAAAGTTAGTCAATAAGATAAGGGCTCCCCATTTATATATTAAGTCTCTTGGCGCCCTTACATAACCAGTGTGAGACTATTCAACACCAAACATTCATATGATACTATTCAAAAGTTGCCAATATTTAGCAAAAATTGGCTAGAATCCAGACGCCCTTAGGATTGAAGATACTATCTTCATAGTAAACACTTTGTGTGAAGGCTCTAGATTCTTTTGATTCATCACTAAATCAAGGATTAGCATATATGTATAGAGAGAGGCAAAGAAGATCAACTAGACGCGGTAAACATGCAGTATGATTTCAACATGGGTGTAGCTATATTTATAGCGCCATATTTTTCACCAAAAAATAGTCGGCATGTATGTATTTATATTATAAGTCCCTAAATTACATATGTAATTTTAATGTATTTACAATGTAAGTCCCAAAATTACATACGTAAGTCCTAAAATTACATATGTAAATTCGGAAATTACATACTAATTAGATATGTAAGTGGGGTGTAACTACTGTGTAAATGGCTAAGAAAAATCGACTATAGCATATGCCGTGAAGAGAAGAGAATCGGAGGGATATGCGTACACATGCCGTGATTTTGCATCCGCATCTGACGGTTGAAACAACCGACTGAAATCCATCATATTTTGTGGCGACACATTTTTAGCAATCCCGTTTCAACATATACCAAATCCGATATACCTATAGGTTTTGGTGCTCCGGCGAAAAAAAAAGACGGTGAAGGTGGAGGCGGGACGTGGCAACCATGGCATGCATGCGTGTGTGGGCAGGGGGGAGGGAAGCGATGTCGCCGGCAGCCGTCGCAAGCGGCAGAGCGAGGAGTGGATGGGGATTGGGATCCTGGTATATAGCATTTTCTTTTAGGCCTTGTTCGATTAATCCCTGTGAGGGAGGGACACTACTATAATAGCTATTTTTTTGTGCGGTTGTTTTGATTTTTGCGTGCGGTTGTTTTGCCCGTCTTCAACATTGCGTCTAGGAAAATCGTGATTTTCTTGTGCGGGTGGCGCAACCACACGCAAAAATCTGATTTTCGCATACACCTGCTAATGCCGCCCGCACGTGAAAATAAAAATCCAAAAAAAATAAATTTCAAAAAACACAAACCCTAACCCTAGATCCGGATCCGGCACCCCACCGCCGCTGGATCCGGGCGGGGGACTGCCGCCGCCGCCGGATCTGGGCGTGGGGAGGGCGGCGCCGCTCCCGGCCGCCGTCTGGTCGTCGTCGTCGTCATCATCACGCGCACGCCACTTCCGGCCGCCGCCTTGTCGTCGTCGGCGGCCGCGTGCACGTGCTCCCGACCGCCACCTCGCCGTCGTTGTCGTCATCGGCTGCGTGCACGTGCTCCCGGCCGCCGCCTCGCCGTCGTCGTCGGCCGCGCGCACGCTACTCCCGGCCGCTGCCTCGCCGTCGTCGTCGTTGTTGGCCGCACGCACGCTTCTCCCACCCGCCGCCGCGAGCCCAGCCGCCGCGCCCGCCCGCCGCTGCTCCCCCACGTCCGCCCGCCGCCGTGCCCGGCTGTCGCTGCCGCGAGCCCCCCGCGAGCGCCTCCACGCCTGCCAGCCGCCGTCGACTCCTCCGCGGAGAGCCGCCCAGAGGAGAGGAGGAGAAGGTGAGAGAGAGGGAGAGGAAAATGAGAAGATAAGGGAGAGAGAGAGAGGAGAGAGGGGGCGGGGGGAGAGAGAAGAAAAGTCTAATTTTTTTGAATAGGATGGGAGGGAAGTGTTATTTTCCTGTGTGGTTAGATTAGGAGGCCCGCACGCGAAAATAGAGTTATTTTTGCGTGCGGGCCTGTTAAGTGATTTTCGCGTGCCGGTGACGCTCCCCCCATTTTTTCGTGTGGTTCAACTTATGGACCGCATGGAAAGAAAATGGGGTGGCGTCCAGGAAAATCAATCAATCTTATAGTAGTGAGATTGGAGGAGATTTATTCCATACCTATTGTGGTGTGGAATTATTCCCCCTCAATCCGCTCCAATACCTTTCAATCCCCTCTAAACCAAACAAGTCCTTACATACACAATTAGTTTCGAGCTCTGAAGAGTTATCGTAGGCTGGAAATGGCGCCATAATCTCTAATTAATTGGCTCTCTTAACCGTACTACGTACCCAGTACCCTGGCCACTAGTACCATTGATGTATTTCGCAGCTGCAAAGCAGTAGCATCTGCCTCTCTAGCCGGCAGCTGGTGACCCTGAGCTAGCATAGGCAGAGTCACCCTGATTGATCGGCAAGGCGACACCAGAGTACAGTCAAATGCAACCGTAAATCGCTGTTTAATTAGGACTCGAAACTGTACCGCATTTGGTTTTATGATGCAAACACACTGCTGCTGCTTGTGCTGCAGTGCTGCTCTACTGTTGCTGCTGCTGCTAGCTGCTGCTGCTGCTTGTGCTACAGTACCATTGAATTCATGTATCTGCATATGGACGTTGCTAGCGAGCTCATTAGCGATTGATGATCGATGAGCAGCTTAACTACGAGCATGCATGCAGGGGGAGCAGATTCAGCAGAGCAGCAAATGATGTGCATGCCACTGGAAAAGGAGAACGTTTGAAACATGGATGGAAACCGAGGCGATCGATCGGATGGATGGGTCGATTGATGCGAAAGATATGGGTAAGATCGATGATGTTTCTCAGATGCTTTGTCGATATGCGCTGACAGAGATGATCAGGCTGAGCATCTCATCGTCTGGGCATTATGTTGCAGCGGATGCAGCTGCAGCCACCCCAATGGGGAAATTGGTCAAGAATATCGGAGAATATACTAGGTAGTAACTGTACAGTTCCTTGGAGATACCAAGAAGTTCCATATTATCTTGAGAAAAATTACAGATCACGAGCTATAGAGGTCCACAATTTCTAATGTACCCCATATACGTTTGGATGAATGGGGTCTTCCGGCTAGCTCCACAAGAAGGTGGGCTAGACGACCTGGATTCAAAACCTCACCCCTTCTAATTATTTAATAATAGGCACTTCCCTAATATTCGTGTCTTTTTAAAATGCATGTTTGTTATAATGTGCCATGAAATTGATAAGAATAGAGGCTGGATCTTTAATCCATTTTTTAAAAATAATGTACCATGAAATATATAGTTTCATATTCGTTCTATATATGCCATATATATATGGCCTAAAATTTGTCTGTATTCCTACATGGTGTATGACCAGATGGTGGGCACAAACACATAATCTGAAGGAGGTGGAATTGATTCGGATATCCAATCCGTTCATCTGATTTTCTTTATATCAAAAGAGAAAAAACAAATAATGGAGTGCGTATGTCTACAACTCAGGATAAAAAGACATGGTGGTCCAGGTATTGGAGCTGTCCAAAAGAAGCATGGTCCCTGGTCTATATAGAGTAGCCTCCTAGGTTCTGGTGCTGGAGGATTTGTGATGTTGGTGCTATTGGGAAGATATTGTGTGAGCTAACGAAATTTTGACCTTTGCTTAAAATTTTAACAGGATATATATTGATACAGTTTTGAATTTTTTTTAGATGGACATAAAATAGTAAGTAAATCCTGTTACTCAACTTATATCTAGTAGTGACTAAATTAAACAAGTTGCTTATAATAATGGTAGCTAGTGACTAAATTAAACAAGTAGTATTTTCTAATAAATCGGTCTGGTGGGTGGTACATGTGCATTGGATTTTAGACCTCTTTTTTTTACTGAGAAACCTCTTATTCCAATCGTTTGTATCTACTACTCCGGTATACTAGGAAATGTAGACACTTTGATATAATAGTTGACATAGTTTAATAACGTGATAGCTCATTTATTGCAAGTATATTATTAGTACTAGGTGGTACTCCATCCGATTTAGGTTACAAGACATTTTGACTTTGATCAAAGTCAAAATGTTTCAGGTTTGACTAAGTTTATAGACAAATATAGTAATATTTATAATACTAAATTAGTTTCATCAAATCAATTATTGAATATATTTTCATAATAAATTAATCTTGGATTGAAAATGTTACTACATTTTTTCACAAACTTGATCAAATTTAAAGCAGTTTGACTTTGACTAAAGTCAAAACATCTTATAACTTGAAATAGAGGGAGTACGTAGTAGGATATAACTACATAGAAATAGAGGATTATACTCCCACCGTCCCAGAATATAAGCATTTTAGAGTTGGAGACGGTTATTAAGAAAGTAGGTAGAATTGAATAGGGGAGGGCTGTGATTGGATGAGGAGTGGAGATAGGTGGAAATTTTGAATAGTGGAGGATTGTGATTGGTTGATATAAGAATGTTGGTATAGAAGTTATTATATTTTGGGACAAATTCTAGAGGCTACAAGTTGTTATATTTTGAGACGGAGAGAGTACACCATTGCATTTTAGTAATAGGCACTCGATGACATTGTGACATGTCTTCAAGTTCTATATATTGAAAGAACTATATGCATCTCTGATTCTGCATCTAAAAGATAAACACAGCCACAAGTAAAACGCACATGCATCATGCATTGGAGTTGGATGCCCTTGCAAACTAATTTACTGTATTAATTAAGGTGGTGACCTTTTTTTCGCCTAACTGTTAATTGCTCACTAACTTTGCATTAATTTGATAATGAGTTCCTCCTTTAATTCTTAGAGCAAATTTAATAGTATAATTAACATATCATTTACAGCTAATCTAATATCCTACCCATACAATATTTTCATATAAACATATACAAAACCATTAATACTTGGTCCATCTCTTACATAGTATTATTTTAGAGTTCGTGCTGCAGCTAGCTACAATAGCTTGTTTTTTCTCTCTCATCCACATGTGGTTGGTACTAGCCTATAGCCTTCTATTATACTACTTCATCATTGATTTGTTTTTTAGGGATGTTTGGTTGCTTACTAACTTTGCCAAACCTCATATTAGGCAAGGTGTGGCTGCCACAAAATGTGTGGCTAGCAAAATGCTAGCCACAACTTAGCCAAAGTTAGCAAAAAATACTAGTGTATGACATGTGGGGCCATATAGAGAAAATGTGTGGCTAGCCACAGTTGTATCATGAACCAAACAATAGCTAAAAAACTGTGGCATGACTAACTTTAGGCGTGGCAACTTGTGGCATGCAACCAAACAACCCCTTAGTAAATGTTAATCACTCACATTTTAATTTTAGTCTCTTTCAGGTAAATCCACATCAATAGCTATCCATCTAGCTAGTCTTATATATAACCCTCTTGTAAGCTAAGCTTTCAGGGTTCAGGAGATAGATCGATCGAGCCAGTACTGCTACACGTATACACCGAGATGAGATGAGCATATGTATAATTAACAGCACGAGCTAGCTAGGAGAACGACGCAAGGTAAAAAGGACAGGACCCCGAAAGCGACGCTGATCATTTTAGTTGGGTGTAAAATGAGCACCACAAGTTCAGAAATATGAGCGCTCTCGCTCACAGTACCCACTGCAGTACACACACTCTGAGCTCTACTAGCTCTCTCTCCTCTCCCTTTCCTTCCTTATTATTCCTCACCATCTAGCTGAGAGCTAGCTAGGGTTCAATTCCCTCTTGCTGCTCCCTCTCTCCCGGCCGGCGACGGCGACGGCGACGGCGAGGCTGTCGGGCTCATCATCACCTAGCTGAAAATCGCCCGGCTTGATTGATTCCAAGCTTGCAGGAGGCTAATTGAGGTGATCTATCTCTCCGGGGAGAGAGAGGAGGGAGAAGCGCCCTCTTGCTCATGCTTGTGAGTGTTTCTTGACAGATCTGTGCAGATTTTCAGCTCCTCTTCCTGCTTCTACACACAAGCTCGATCGATCTTGTGGATTCTCTTGAGGTTTTTTTT
Organism: Oryza meridionalis; assembly: GCA_000338895.3. Lineage (NCBI taxonomy): Eukaryota > Viridiplantae > Streptophyta > Magnoliopsida > Poales > Poaceae > Oryza > Oryza meridionalis. Next base: position 25,653,993 of record CM002528.2, read on the forward strand.
TTTTTTGTGTGTGTGTCTATTTGTTTCGATTTTTTTTCTGAAAAGAAAACTAAAGTTTCACTGGATCCCCATCCACAAGAACAAACAATTATTTCAGTTGGTCTGATGCTTCTTGGATTTTAATTTACCTTGTCCTTTATATTCACCACTAGTAGTTCAATTCACTACTAGCTACTTGTAGTGTTCACTACATCTGCGTCTGTTTGCTATATTTTTGGATAGTATTTTCTATCCTATTTTGCTGGACACATGCAAAGGAGGACATGAATTAACTGACTCATTTGGGTAGAGCTAGTTTTTAATAAAGTACTTAATTGTGTATATACTTGACCAGCTAGTGCTTCAGTGGTCTAGGAGAAGCCTAGCTATAATTACTGTTGTTGTTGCTACAGTTCCCTAACAAAACAAGTTCTCTTTTTTTCTGTACTAATTCAGTGTGGAGTGTGATGCTCTCTTGTCCTGTGTAAGCTGCTTTCTCTCTCTCAGTGCAACAGTGTAATCGATGCATGCATCATCATCATCTCATTTTATGCTCGATTCGATCGATCGATCGATCGATTGATTGATTTAATTCTGTTACTAATAAATTTTTGCAGGTCTGATCATGAGCAGCTCAAGATGAAAAGCAATAACAGCACGAATGAGGAGCTCGGCTGCGGCGGCAGGAAGGCGGCCGACCAGCCGAGCGGCGGCGGCGGCGCCGCCGCCGCCGCCAAGGCATCCGCCGCCGTGGCGAGCTCGCGGCACTGGTCGGCGTCGACGGAGTCGCGGATCGTGCGCGTGTCGAGGGTGTTCGGCGGCAAGGACCGGCACAGCAAGGTGAGGACGGTGAAGGGGCTCCGCGACCGGCGGGTGCGGCTGTCGGTGCCGACGGCGATCCAGCTCTACGACCTGCAGGACCGGCTGGGGCTCAGCCAGCCGAGCAAGGTGGTCGACTGGCTGATCAACGCCGCCCAGGCCGAGATCGACAAGCTTCCGCCGCTCCAGTTCCCGCCGCACGACCACGACCTCGTCGCCGCCGCCGCCGCCGCCGCCACGTCCATGGCGCCGCCGCCGTTCGCGAACGGAGGCGACCACCACGGCGTCTCCGCATCGTCGATGCTGGAGGACGGCGACAAGGCCGCCGCCCACGGCGGCGGGATGAAGGCGTTCATGAGCCTGAGCAACTCCCTCGGCCTGCTCAACGCCGCCACCATGCCGGCGACGTTGGCCGCTCACCACCACCACCATCATCATGCCGCGTACTACGCGGCCGCCGAATCTTGGGGCAACGGCGGCAATGGCGGCCACCACCATGATGTCGGCCATGGCGTCTCGCCTTCGGCTCACAACTCGCCATTCCCGTCGCTGCTGTCCTTGGCACCGGGCTCTCATCATCAGTTCGTCTTCTACTCGCCGGAAGGCGGCGGATTCGCCATGAAAGAGGCTGCAGCCGAGCAGTTTCCTGTAGATAGCCTCGACCACTCGCAAGGGCAGCTCACACTGAGCTCAGCAAGAAGCTTCCTTCACTCTGGAAGCCAGGGATGATTTGATCAATTACAAGAGACAATGATCCCTACTCCAATAAGGCTGGTACGTTAGAACAAATTAAAAAAAATTCTAATAACTTCGTTTGTTGTTTCATTTTCAGGTGTGTGTTTTTAATGTTGTGATCAATTTGGTATTTTATTTAAGCGCATTATTTGGTACGGCCAGATGATTAAGAGTTCTAGAATACTTAATTACAGCATGCAAAAGTTAAAAATTCAAGGTTTTGCAGGGTGTGCGATGCAATTCGTTGCTTCTTCTTTTCTTCTTTTTTTTTATATATATATGGAGGTAATTAATTGTTGGTGTATTATTTTGTCTTGTGTAATAACGATTTGAGAAATTTTGGAGCGTAGCTTTTAACCTTGAGTTTCTTTTGTGAATTTTGCTTCTGAATTGAGCTGCATGTATCCGACTTAAATAGTGTATATTTTTGCAAGCTAGCTTGGATTCTATATCTCTATAAATGTGTCGCTTGGTTGTGTGTCTATGCACGTGTAAATATAAAACTACCGGATTTTTATCTATTATCTTAATATATAAAAAGCGTGACACTTCTTAGAACATAATTTTCATTAATTTATTCCACTCGTTCTCATGTTGGGTGTGACATCATGTTATTTAGGATATGTATTTAATAGTAATGTAGGAAGAAGTTTCATGAAAATATATAATATATTATAGTGATAGACCTCCAATCAGCAAACATATCATTTTTCACTTTTGAAAGACAAGGCACTTTGACTATTTAATTATTTTATATAAGTAAAAAATGTTATACAAGTGTGATATTAAGGAAAACATTTTTCATAACAAACTTGGATAGCTATATATTGTTTTTATATTTCCAAGAGCTACTGTTTACTTTAACAATAGTTGTAGCCAAAATCAACTTCTGTTGACTGCAAAGGTTCCATGACAATATTGTTTTGTGACTAAGAGGAAGTATAGTGACAGTCGCCAACAACACACATTATTCTACCATCAACTATATGAAGAATTTTATAAATATTAACTGCTCCTTATATTAGCATAATATGTTGAAACCTTAATGATAAATCTCTTCAAGTAATTAATGGAAAATATATTCATATTATTTTCCATGCAACAAATCTTAAGTTATCTTCATATAATCAAAGTTGTGTAATCACATAGTCCTATGCATGTCGTATGACACAATGGACAGCTGGTGAATGTTACAGAGTTTTTATTTATGGATATTCGTGATACATGCCATTATTTATGAGCTCTAAGGGTGTGAACAATTAACACAAGCTGCCATCGCAAGTTGGTGGTTTAGGAACATAGAGATTAATTCATTGTTGGCGGTCCATCATTCTCTAAAATTATTGTTAAATGGACTCGCATATCTATTTATTTATCAGCACCTAATTATTTCCCTCTTTTGTCCTATACGTTTGGATAATTGGATTGCATATTTTGTTACCCCTATGTTTCATCATATAGTCATCTTGGATTTGTGTTAGGTCAAACTTTTCAAGCTTAACCAAGTTTATAAAAAAAAAGATATTTTCAATAAAAAATAATATAAAAATATGTTCAATGGTGTAATTAATGAAATTAATTCGATGTTATAAATTTTGCTACCTTTCTCTGTACTCGATCAAATTAAACCTAAAGAAGTTTGAGTTAGAATAGACCCAAAATAATTTTGCTTCGAAGTTCATGTTTGACCCTATGGCTAACCCGATCGATCTTGCTTCTCTCGTCTTCATGCATGATTACAGCCTTGTTCAATGTCGGGCTTCTGGCTAGGATAAGGAAATGAAAGTCTAGCCCGTAGGATTAATATCGGGGAAATATATTTTTTTCCTCTCTTGTTAAAATGTTTTTCCTAAGAATTGACACCAATACATTTTATTGATTAAGCATTTTAATAAGCATTGAGATATGTATTATTCTACCTCAAAATTAGGTTCTATCGAGTTTAATTAGCTTTGGTCTGTACTGCATGCTGCTCTCCACAGCATGTGAAGTTGTGAACAAGTTGCATTGTGAGGGGTTATAAGGTCGCGACATGGTGTTTGGAGTCATGATGAGCATGGGTGTGCATGGCAAGCAATGATATTTTCATGATGTTTTGGTATCTCGGGGTTCTTGAGAGTTTAGCAGGTAGGGTCCACACAAAGTAAAGATATACTATCTATTTTGTTTACAACGTTTGACTATTCTTCTTAATTTTATTTGATGATAAAACAAGTCACAATAAATAAATACTCTCTCCGTCTCATAATATAAGGGGTTTTAAAGAGATGTGACACAACCTAGTACTATGAATCTGGACATACTATTTATCCAGATTCGTAGTACTAAGTTGTGTCATTTTTATCCTCTATTATTTGTGTGTCCCACAAAACCCTACTTAATATATTGAGTTTGAAAAACTGAGGGGCGAATGTATCGTATTTAAGAAAATGAACGGCATTTTAGCCTTTTAAGCTTTGTACGAGTGAGATAGACTGAAAAATAATTTTTTTTTGGGATGGAGGTAGTACACTTCTAGGAGAGAATTGCTATAAAAACCATCGCAATTTTTTATTGAACAAGCTTCCAAATATAGCTATATATGCTACTACCTCCGTCCCATAATAACTGCATTTCTACCATTCAAATTTTGTCCCACAAAAATTATATTTCTGATAAGATGAGACCCAACAAATGGAATCTGTACCCCAACCTTCCTTTTAATTAGTTTACATATGAAATGTGTGCCTCAACCTTCCTTTTAATAAAGTATACATATGAAATATGTGCATAAAATGTAGTTATTAAATAGGGTTATTGTGGTAAATATGTTTGTTGTTAATCTATCTCTAATTCCCTAAAAATGTAATTATTATGGGACGGAGGTAGTATGGAATAATATTATCCTATATTATCATGGAGGGAATGGAGTTAGCTTTTAAAGTCCATACACAACTATGAATTTTTCCTATGATGACCACTCACTCCCTGGCTTCTTTAGATCTTTGCCATCTCCACAAAGCTAGCCCAACACAACAAGCTGAAGTCCACACACAAAGTCTACTACTACTACTACCATGGTAACCAAAGATGAAGCAGCTACGACCATAGGCCACACCGTACCTTTTGCCATGCTTCAATACAACCCTGGTACTAGTAAACTACTATTATCTCCACTTGATATATAAGTCGTTTTGATTTTCTTTAAATACAAAATATTGGTTATAATGGAACTAATTTGGTGCTATAGACGTTGCTAAATATTTCTATTAACTTTAAAGGGTTTGACTATAAAAGAATCAGAACAACTTAGGCTCATTTCTTTTATTTAACTTTCTCATTTTTCGTTAGCATGTTTTTTAAAATGTTAGACGGTGTGTTTTTTAAAAGAATATTATATAGAAGTTGTTTTAAAAATTAAATAAATCCATTTTTAAATTTGCAACAGTTAATACTCAATTAATCAATTAAGTGTTATCGAGAATTCTCGTTTTACATGCGGGAAAATTTTCCATCATTTTAAAGCAACTAACTTGGCTTAATAATATTATACGGAAGGAGTAATGACTAAATATACGAAGTGAGTATAGCTCAACTGGTCAGTTTTCTTGTGATGGAACCAGCCCACCCGGGTTCAAATTCTAGATTTGACACGGGTGCTCGTATTTACGGCTATTTATTTTTTCAGTGGTAGGTACGTCTGTGGTGACTTCGTCTTTCGAAGGTGCTCATAGGGAGTAGGGTGGGTAGGGTGTGCGTGTGTGTTCATAAGGGCTCATAGGGGGTAGGGTGGGTAGGGTGTGCGTGTGTGTTCATAAGGATGAGTGTGTTTCTAAAAAAAGTAATGACCAAATATGAAACTATGACGCACGTACAATTTTTCCGTTTCTGTCACGCATGGCATGCATGCATACTCTCACCATCACATAAAAAACTAAATTTTTTTTAAAAAAATGAAAACATAAGTTTACGTATAAAGTATTATTTAGACCAAATATGAAACTATGAAGCACGTACAATTTTTCCATTTCTGTCATGTATGGCATGCATGCATACTCCCAACATCACATAAAAAAATGAGTTTTTTTTAAAAAAATAAAAACATAAGTTTACGTATAAAGTATTATTTATGTTTTATCATCTCATAATAATAAAATTATTAATTATAAAAAATCTAAATAAAACGGATGGTTAAAAATAGATACGGAAACTTATGGCTGCACCTAAATTGGACGCAGGGAGTACTTAATACTGTATGCAACGTAATTTCTTTATGGAGATTCCGGTTATTGGGCGACACGGACACGTCACGTACGCTCGCTAGCTAGCGAGCAGCAGATCGAGGACAAACCCGTCGACACCGTACGACCAATCAATCATTTCTGGATCCCCAAGCTTGCAGCTAATCAATCAATCAATCAGCTAGGGTGCGTCATCCACGCGTAGCGAAAGAGTAACGAGAAACACATGCAGTGGGGCCGGCCTATACTGAAACTATGCACGTCATGCGCATGACCTGCGACCTTGCAGTGAGTAAAATTAAACCCATTCTCAACGCTTTTACTACCACAATCTTATTATCCTACTGCCCCGTCTTAAAATGTAAATACTTTTAAAATAACACGGATATATTAATAAAGTATATATATGAATGATTAAAGAAAATATGTGAATGGTTGTTTAATTAATTAATCACGCGTTAAACGATAAAAGTGTGATTCTACATTTAAAATAACACAAATCAAATATAATATTAATAAATAAAAATCAGCGGTTCGACTGATGAACCGACGACTAGAGCAGGTCGACCTCCGGTCCAATTTTTGTAAGAACAAGGCCTATCTTGGTGAAAAATCACGCCAAAAATACACTGGGCTTGCACGCACGGCATGCGGGACAGTTTTGCGCGGCTTTCTGTCTCGTGCAGTCGAGCAGACGATGGGCTTCTCCCGTGCGACTGTTGTGCCACTGATTTTTTTTCTTAGACGACGGGCTTCTCCTGTGTGACTGTTGTGCCACTGATGCCCGGGGATCCAAATGCCCCGCGCGCGGGCACGACCAATTAATTTTTCCCTCCACTATTGGCCGGTACTCCGATCGATCCACGGCAAGCAGGTACGCATGCACTAAGATCTATACTTATGAGTCTTGTCATGTCTGTTTGTTAAAGTTTCATATTTGAGATTTCCTTTTTAAAGCTGGGTAATCTTAGCTCCAAAAAAAACTATGGATTTGGATTTGTGTTTGGATTAATACTTCTTTAGAAGATCTTTTGTTCGCATTTTGTAGGGAACATGAAGTTTTAAACCACTATAATTTATTTTATAAACTCTAAATTAAGTATAGGCTGAGTTTAGTTTCAAACTTTTTCTTTAAACTTCCAACTTTTTTATCACATCAAAACTTTCCTACACACACAAACTTCCAACTTTTCCATCACATCATTCCAATTTCTACCAAACTTTCAATTTTGGCATGAACTAAACACACCCATAGTAGGAATTTGAGATATGGAACTATGTCGGACATGATCTTGCTATACACGGCTCTATAAAGAGGTAAATAAGTGTTTTATAGATGATTATTTCTTTGTCGAGGTAAGAAAGAACACCGTCTGTGCCAAAATGATTTAAAAATAAGGCATGTAAAATGTTTCTTATTTTCGTGTTGCATCTTTTCCATCTCTGCCCCCGTTTCTATGTGGGCAGATACCCCTATATATAGAAAATGAAGAGGAGCCAAAAACCTAGCTTACTCTAAAGGTTGATTCAATAGGTTACGCTCTATAACTAAATAAATTGTTAGCCTGATTTTATATAGGGACAACTGTTATCTTCCAAAGTTTTACTAGACATTCGATAGGGGTAAGTTGTGAAATGATTGAGTAGTCCCATTCTAAAACACGGCAAAAATTTCTACAAGATACTTGAAAAGTATGGTCTTTGCTAGGGGACATTACAAGAATGTGAAATTGCTCTAGAACACTAAAAAAAACATGGTAACTTGCCACAAGACACCTTGAGCGGTAAAATATATTATTCACTTAGTCGAGGAAAGAAAAATCATGTAAAATATCCATTTTACTCTCATATTATTCCTCCTCAACCTAATGTCATGCAACCATCGTCATGCTTCCCTACTTGGCTGTCGCCATGTTATGGTACTCGTCATCCTAGTGCGATCCTGGCCTCCAAGTCAAGATCCGCCGCCACCACACTACCCATGCTTGCTCAATGTCGGTAGCTCTCGCTACCGCTTCTTCCTTCATGCCATATCATTGACTCCTGGATATGGATCTCATGATGTTGGTGGCATTGAGATCCTCCTCAAGCCATCGACCTTCCTTGACTTCGGCTCGATCTGCATCGACCTTAGCCGACAACCCCGTCCCCACCTCCTCCATCACGACAACCTCCACTCCGCTTCTTCCCCGTCGCTAGATCCCACCCCTTCCTCCCTCCCCCGACTATCCGATGCGCTGCCAGGAACCGCCGGTGCACGGGGAAGGGGAATCCCCGCCATTGTGAGCTTCTTCCTTAGTTTCTTGTAGCAAAGCCGCCGCATGGGGAGGGGGTGTGGTGACCTTTGCATGACACTGGCCTCACCTTTGTTGCCCACTACCTCACTGGCCTCTTCGCTGTCGGCGCACTCTCCCTCGCTCGTCGTCTCCCCTACTCCCTGCCTTATCTCGTCGTCTGCCGCCCCTGACTTCCCCGTCGACAATCTTTGGATGGTCTGTTTCTACCACCACTACCTTTGGATCCAACTAGTTGCTCTGCCCCGACGACCTTCATTGGCACCGCCACCTGCTGGCTTGCTGGCTTAGGATATAATTTTGGTCCCAGGGGCAAAACTACCATTTTACAAAAGTTCTCTCCCCGAAACAACAGGAAATCATGAAATTATGTGTATGTTACCTACCAGCAAATTCACGTTCTCGTGGAGCCCCAGTAAAGACCATAATTGTTTATGGCATGCAAGGCAAAATTTGAGTAGAAACTTAAAATGTTGATTTCGCTAAGAGTTTTGTAAGAAAAGTCGCGCGTGTGATGTGACAATCCAAAAGAACTGACCCCCCGGGCTGGGCGGCCGGCCTGTGGCTGACTGGCTGTGGCCTGTGGGACACTATCAACCCTGCATCTTCTGCATAGGCCTGTAGGGTTTTCGCATGCATGCGTCGTCACCACTGCGAGCGGAGCAGACGCAGGAGCAGGACACACACTACACTGCCTGTCTTTCGCGCGCCCTGGTGTCCGGGACCAATAATGCACATGAATGCGTGCATGTTTACATGGTCCCTAAAAATTAATTTAGCAGCTGTGACTATATCAATATGAATGTACTACTCATTTTTAGGAGTACGTAGTACTACTAATAATGGAATTCAGTAGTACTCCTGCAGCTTGCACGCCTTAGATGTAAGTATATTCCACTGCTAGTTTTGTTAATTAATTTGACGCATAGCGTTCGTGCGTTCTAGTATCTGGTAAATTGCGATAGCACCGGGTGCTAGTAATAATTAAGTTATGAATGGCAGGATTATTACTTGATAACTTGAGCATCTAGTCTGACAGTAATTTGATGGCACACATTGGCACCGAACGATATGGTTGGTATTGTAAACTAGTTAACGGAATCGCTAAGTGGCAAGATGTTCTTCCGAATCCACTCATGATTGTCAGGAGTAAGGAGATTGAGGCATGGCCCAAATGTCCGACGATTTTGTATTAATTTGTCGATCATTTTTTTTAAAAAAAATGATGATGTAAATATAATAGAATCATAGTGTAATTACATCGCAACTTATATGTAACTATAATATAACCTCTAAGTACTTTCATATAATTTTGAATCGTGGGATGTTTCAAGATTCATGAAAGCAATAAAGAAAAACACACACATGTAAGGAGATTCGGTCTTACGACCTCCATTTTATGAAAATAGCATGTTACTGATAGATTTTTGAAAGTTATGTACAAGTTACTACCTCCGTCCTATGTATTTATAGGTTGTTCAGTACTATATTAAGATTTGAGAAGAAAGATTATGGCACCTCTCATTAAAAGGTGCATAGGTAAGAGTGAGAGGGTGGCTGAGGGTAGAATAGGAAAATTTTTGAATGAGAAGTGATTATGAGAAAATTAATACTTCAACAACTATTTTAGGATAAATTAAATCCTAAAGATATAATTATTACGAGAAAAAGATAGTACATTATAGTTACATACAAGTTAGTGATTATACTATATTTGTAATATCTATCGGAAAATTTGTCGAGGTAGTCACGATGTCCAAATGGAAAAAGATGAAAGTGAATGCTGCTAAATAACACTGACATATGGGCCCAAGGCCTGAAACGGCCACATCCAGCCCAATATGTCTTTCTCATTCTCCCGGCCTATTCCGACCCAAATCCTTTCTGTCCACGTTTATGGGCCTACATTGCTGCCAATTTGGGTCGAAGAATGCACATCCACGAAGCCTAGCCCAACAAACTTTTTGGGTCGGAAGTAGGATGGGACCATGTAAGCTCAGCCCAAATGACAGGGGCGGCGCGGAAACCGACAGCGCCGCTGAGGCGCAGAGTCCAACTCGCCATTTTATTTTTTTTCTCTCGCTTAAACCCTCCACTAAAAACCAAAACCTAAACCCCACCCCCGCGATTTCTTTTGACTCTATTTTTTTTTCTCTCGTCTCCTCCCCCCTTTCCTTCTCTCGCAAGCCGCGGCGATGGCGGCCGTGACCCGCGCGGCGAGATCGCGCGCCCTCCTCCTCCTCCCCCGCGCCTCCGCCTCCGCCGCCGCGCTCCCCTTCTCCACCACCGCTTCCTCCGGGGCGGCTGCGGCGCCGGTAGAGGCTGCGGCTGCGGGGGCGTCCGACGCCTCGGCCGCTGCCGCGGCTGGCGCGGGGGAGCAGCCGGCGCCGCCGCCGAAGCGGTGGGGCCTGCTGAAGTTTGGCGCCTTCGCGGCGGTGTGCGGGGCTCTCGGCGCCGCGGGGTACTCCAGCTACGGTATGATCCCGCGGTATCCCGCCGCGATCTCGCGCGAGGAGGGTGTTCTGTTTTGGGCGTTTTTGGTTCGACTTGTGGCGCGTTTGACTTGTAGTGCTGCGTGTCTCCGTCTCGTTTGCGTGCAGCTTATACGCTTGAGGAGGTGGATCAGAAGACGCGGGAGTTCAGGAAGGCCATGACTACGCCGCGCCCCGTTGCGGAGGACGCCTCTGAATTTGAGGTAGTGTCATCTTAAGATATTCGGGGTACCAACTCCATGTATAAAGGAGTGATGGTTGCTTATTAATCCTATGATGCGCTATTGTAACTTTGTAAGAGTGTAACACCGGGGCATGGGAAGGAGGGTTCTATTGGCCCCTGAGCTGGGGGAATTTGAGTATTTTACCCTGATTATATTATTGTCAGCTCAGTTTGTTGTAATGCATGAAAGTAATATATCAAAAGTAAGGTCCCGAAACAATTGCTAATTTTAGTGTTCTTATGCCTTCACTAAAACTTTGCACAAATGATAATGTTAAGATGGATTTGTTATGAAATAGAAACATGCAGTGAAAAGTGATTGTCTCTTCGTTGGTTTAGATCAAAGAGCAAGAACTGTTCTCTGCAGCAAATAGGTTCAATTTTAGTGTGGACTATGCCTAATACTTAATGATTGTGGTCTTTCTTGTGTGCAGAAGTTCCAGGCTATGGTTTACTCGATGGCTATGAAAGGTACATTACATGACATACTCCTTTTTTATTATTCTGGTGTCCTTAGGAATTACCACTGCACAGGGCACACTTTCAGAGCATTTGATTGAAGGGTGATACAATTATTCACTATTAAGCTGTATCAATACATTGCATGTATGCTACTGTAGGTAGTCAGTGATTACAGAATTGCCCTCAGTGGATGCAATGGAAGAACAATGGAATGCTGTTGAATGGTTACAATACATAATGTGTTCATTGTAGGTCATATCCTTTGTGGCAGTATGTAATCCTGCTCTCCTGGAACTGGGAGTGCATAATAAGTTCCTTAATATATAGATTTGTTTAAATCCTTATAAAAATAATCACCAAATGGTCCTTTTAGCTTTTAGGCGTTTACCTAATTGCTTTATACATATTATTATTCTAAGCTTGAACATATTTATGCTCCAGATTATTTGTTGAATTCAATCTTAGTTTGTTGATTGCATTTTTTTTTCCTGTTTGGCACCTTCTTAATATTGATGTTAGACATTTTGTTATTGTAGCTCCTGTTGCAGCAATAGAATTCTACATGGATGTTAGACACACAATTGAGGACCATATTCGGGTTAGTTACAAATCATAAGCTTCTCAATGTTCTTTATAAATGTTTCAAGTAAATATTTACAACTGACTAGCTATGTCTGTTTCAGGGCTTTGCTGAACCCACGTCAGACAAACTGCTACCGGATCTTGATCCTCTAAATCAGCATATCTTCACTCTAGTTCTTGATCTGAATGAAACACTCGTTTACTCTGATTGGCTGGTATAGAGAAGAAGATAATTCAGTCCTTTTGTTTATTGTGAAAAATCTGTTTTGAGTGATATGATCTAAGCATTGGACATGATGTAGAAATAACTTATGTTATTTTATTCCAGACAGTGATTCTTAATCCCACCATACAGGCACACAGGAAAAAATATATTCTAATAAGAAATTGAGATAAGACTGTTGGATGAATTGGAGAACGAAGTTTGTTCTACTTATCAGATATACTATGCTATGAGACTCAGTGGGGTCGATAGTGTTAGGCAAAGTGTGGTATGGAAATCAGTATTGCATGTTGCACATGATATATCATTTACCACAAACATGGTCAAGTTGAAGTGGAATTTGGTTCGCTTTACCCTGCTATATAATTTTTATTACAGCATAATGTTTATCCACCATCTGACACTGTCTAACAAATGAGTTATTATACACACTATATGAAAACTGACAGTTTTGCCATATGTTAATTACATATTATACCTTTTTGTATTTTATTCATTTCCATTAACACGTTATTTTCATCTTTCCAACGTGTTAGGAAGATGTGCATTGTATTATTCATAATGAAACAAATATGTTGTGATACCAGAAATTGGTTCTCTGCTTAGCTGTTTCATTGTTTGTACTTTGGAGTGGAGCTTCCTCACAAGATTCTCCACTTCCTTGAAATAACACAATGGAACGAGTGTTGACATCAATTAGAATCATGTCCATGTGTTTTCATGGTCTCCTTTTGAAGGCCCATGCTACTTCTTTGCTATTTCTTGTATGTTTTTTACTGTGTTATCCAGAAATGTCATAATAATATTGTTTCTTCTTGTACAGCGTGAAAGAGGATGGAGGACTTTTAAGAGGCCAGGAGTTGATGCTTTTATAGAACACATGGGGAAATTTTATGAAGTTGTTGTGTATTCCGATCAGATGCCTATGGTAAGTTGATCTTAACTGTCTTAGAATGTTTTGTGTTTTAGGGTGTTATGCCATACTTATTTTCCATAATATAATTTTATATGTGCAGTATGTTGATCCTGTGCTTGAAAGGCTGGACACAAAGGGTTTCATCACAGGCAGGTTGTCAAGACCTGCAACTAAGTATCAAGATGGTAAACATTATCGGGTAAGGATACTGGGTGGATGATTGACTTATGGCTCTCAACAATGAAGTGCATTCCTTGATGATTGTCTAGAGAGCCCCACCTGAATAGTGTATCATACATTTTATATTTTTATTCATCATCCCATCTCCATTCTATCATCTTTTTTGCAGTTTATGTACTCCAAAATAAGCACGTAGAGTCTCCAGAACTCCCTAGTTAAAGTGAGGGACTCTGCCATCAAAGCATGTAAATGAGCATCAGCATAGCAGTATCATCTTAGCAATCTTTATATTGTAAATGAATGTCTTGATTATAGAAAACCTTTCTATGTGTGGCGCATACTTGTTTGCTGTTTTAAATATTTCAGTCTTTGGGATATTGTTGCTGATGGTTGGTTCTGCACCCCATCCTTCCCCATTGCCTAATCATGTCAAATGTGCCTTCATCCTCTGCATGGCTCCTGAACTGCTGGTTCCTCACCTAACCAACATTATAGCTTATATTCAATATGCTATGTATAAAGATAATTAATCTGTTTCAGCACATGTACACTCTGTAGTCTTTTCTAAGAAAAATGTTCAACACATCTAACTAAGGCATGGTGTAGTGTCAACTTCTGTTTCGTACTGTTTGGTGCTTTACCTTTTAATATATTTTTTTCATGTTTTACCAGGATTTGTCAAAGTTGAATAGAAATCCTGCACAAGTTATTTACATCAGCGGCCACGCTCTTGAATCTTGCTTACAGCCAGAAAATTGTGTTCAAATCAAACCTTGGAAACTTGAAACTGATGACACCCAGCTGCTGGATCTGATCCCATTTCTAGAGTGTAAGTGTTCCTATCCTTCTCCTGTGATATGCTAGCATGTTGTTTTAGGTTCTTCTTTTGTTGTACAATGGAATCAAGTGCTTAAATGTTGACAAAGCCAACATATGCTGCAGATGTTGCCATGGTGAGACCTTCTGATATTAGGACTGTGCTTGCTTCCTATCAAGGTCGTGATGTTGCTGCAGAGTTTATCGAGCGTTCAAAGGAACACCAGAGGTAAGATCATGTTTCTCTCCATGGTAACAGAAGATGCCTGTAACTGTGAATATATATGCATGACTTCTTTACGAGTAATTATGAAAGTAATATGCAGTATTTCATTGTAGTTCACTAACTTACGGATGTACCTCATGTGTGGTACATGTTGTGGGGTGACAAGGCACACTTTTAGTCTACATTAAACATTCTTGGTAGAAATAAATTTTAACTAGTACAATAAATCTTATGATTCCCAGCTTCCACAAGGAAAATTTCCCTTCCATATGGTAAGGCTTAAAGAGTACTCCCTCCTTTTGGGATTATTAGTCGTTTCAAAGTCAAACTGCTCTAAGTTTGACCATGTTTGTAGAAAAAAGTCGTAACATATTCAACACAAGGCAAATATACTATATAAAAATATAGTCAACGAAACTAATTTGGCGTTGTAAATGTTACTCCTATATTTGACGGTCAAACTTAGAGTAGTTTGATTTTGACTAGGGTCTTGACTAGAGTCAAAACGACTTATAATCTGAAACGGAGATAGTATATATTACTTGTGGTTGACTAACCTGGGCTTAGATTTAGTCCTGCCTTTACATAGCCTGATGTATAGTGTTTTCACGTTGTACCAGTAAAGGTTACACTCAAAGAACGAAAGTGGAATCATGCTATGGACAGACTGACATTGAAAATTTGTTAGGAATTTTGTAAAACCTAAATTTAGTTGTAAAAGGGAGAAAATGGTGTTCCATGGACCATATGTACTGGTTGAGTCTAGGCATGACCACTATCAAATGTGCACCAATATTCTTTAGTTGGCTATTCTATCGTCTATTAATTGTCGTGACTTGCACATTTCTTGAAGTGTTATGGATTACTGGGATTCGGATGTACCTACATAGCTACATGTACATACATGTGGATGTGGTTTCGTATTTTCCTAAGTAATGCATATATAAAAAAGGATCCCCAGTAATGCGTAAGTAGCGAACCTTTGAGGACTTCTACAGCTTATTAGGATACTTGTTTGAAGCTACAACAATTTACTTAAAGAGATTAGAGTAGTTATTTGATACAAAACTTATTTCTTGTAAATAACCATTATCTTGCCATCTTACAGGCGTATGCAAGAGCAAAAACAACATGGGCGTATATGGAGACGATAATGGACCTAATCTGCAGGAAGGATGAAGCTCCAATTGATTCATCTATCCTAGTTTTTTGCCTTTATTTTTTTTTCGGAAGGACATATTTACCCTGTTCCAAGCACCTCAAATCAAGTTGTTGACTGCGATGAAAAATTGAAACGATAACATGCAGTATTGTCAGATTAGGTTGCAAACATTTAGCTAAATATCAACGTTCAAACCACCATTTTGTAGTGCAAGGATGCAAGATTGACCATCTTAGATTGACTGCCTTTTTCTTCAAGAACATGGCTGAATATGTTCAGTGCTGTGCGTGCTACTACTAAATTAGTTGCATGCCAGTAGCTCTCAGCATGCGCTGAAATTATGCTTTCTTGCATATTTGCTGATAATAGCATCTTCTGAGGTGTGAAAAAACAAAACGTATTCGGCTGGCAACAGCTGTTTCAACCTGGATCTTTTTTTTTTGGTTGTAAATTACTCCTATAGTATATTGCATGATCTGCATGAATTCCTAAGCTGTATTTGTTTCAAAGAGAGTTATATCTTATATTTCGCGATACATATGTATTCCAATTGCAACATGTAGCATTTGTATTTGGAGGGAAGAAGCAACTCAGAGAGACGTTGGCTAGTTTTGTGAACCTCTCAAATTGCAACAATAGTTACTTGCCTTAACCGTGTATGCAATACAAACTTTAGGATTAACAGTGAGTACTCTGCTTGTCTTATACTGCTTAAAATCGAAGCTTGCACGCACCAGCAACAGCATGCTGCGAGCGGACGAAGCAAGCCCTTGCAGATCCAGGAGGCAGGTGGTCATCGTCGTCGTCGGCGAGCACCACCAACGACGACGAGGCTGCCGCTGCGCTACCATTTTTCTCCTTTGTTTCAAACAGCTGTGGCGGAAGAGGCGATAGAACTACGGGGCTGTCAGATTTATCCCATTTTCAATTATACTTTTTTTTAAAGTTGCAAAAAAGTGGCTACATTTAGTTTGTTGCCAAATTTTGATAAATACATAAGAAATTCTGTCAAAATTTTGGTAATATTGCCAACTTGCTAAAATTTTGGCAATGCCAAAAATTGATAAGGTTTATTTTAGCTACAATCTGAACAACCCCTATATCTCAATTGCCCATTGAATTTCAAGCCTAGCGAGATGTCGAGCCCATCGAATTTCTTTTAATGTACTTTGGTTAATTTTGAACAAAACCGTTCTAGACGCACATCTCAAACTTGCTTGAGATACTCGAAATTTGTTGGGAACTCATCGAAGATAGACTGGAGCAGCGGACGGCTCAATCGGTGACTTTAGGGTCACTGACATGTAGATCCATGATAAAAATGTTTTACATATAGTTTTAAGATGTGTTTGGTTGTTGACCACACTTTAAAGTTAGGCAAGTCGTGACAATTATACAAGTGTGGTGGATAATTTGTTAGCCACAAAGTGTGGTAAAGTTAGCAATAAAATTAAGTTTATAGCGTGTGGGACGTGCTATTTAAAAAGTATGGCAAATCATAACTGTGACAGTGAACCAAACATATGACTAACAAATTATGTGCCATGTGGTGTGACAAAATGTGGCGATTAACCAAACACCCCCCCTATTCCATGCAGGACGAGGTCGCTTTTTTCTTGTTGGGCTGGGCTGGGCCGGGATTCCCAAGAAGGTCTAGACGTCTGGGCCGTGGCTTGTTGGGCCGGAGCGGTAGTTCGGGGCTCGAGGCTCGCAGCTCGAACCTTCCTGACACGGTAGCCCTCCGTCCTCCTCCCGCATCGACTCCGGCCGCTCCTCCCCTCCCCTCCCCTCCCATGGCGGCGAACCAGCCGGCGGGCGAGGCCCTCGCGGCCAACATCTCCGCCATGTCCCGCCCGGAGATGTACGACCTCATGTCCCAGATGAAGGTGCGCCCTCGCTTCCCCCCAACCCTACAACCCCTCCGCTTCCTCCCCCTCTGTCTAGGTTTCGCTCGGATTTTTTTTCTCTCACCGATTTAGCGGTCTCTGGTGCGGCGCCGCTGCTTCTCGTGTGCAGGTCATGATCGACCACGACCAGGAGAGGGTGCGCCGGATGCTCGTCGACAACCCGGACGTCACCCGCGCTCTCTTCCGGGTGAGATTCCTCGCGTCCTGAGACTTTCAGTGGTTTTCGTTTATTTCTTCTCTAGAAGAAAGGTGGATGGGTTGGTGCTTCTCGGGCGTGACCGCTCTCGAAATCTCGAGATTTGTAGGGTTTTGTGAAGTTTCATTCTGCTTATGAAGTGTAAGATTTCGTGTTTGGTTAGTATAGAAAAGAGTAGATTCGTTTCCATAACAAGAGAACCTAGCTCTAGTTTATTAGTTGGAAATCTCTTAACCGATAAGGGAGAGACTTTTTGCTCATCCAGGTAGGCCAAATTCATGTTGATGTTGGCATCGAGAGATAATGATGGACTTTATGCAGCAAAAACTGTGTTGGCTGCTCTTTGCATGATGAGTTCAGTATTCTAATTAGCACATGGGATTCTAGTGTATTAATGTTGGTAACATGCTATGTTTCTCTTCTTAGTTTTATCATAATATGTTCACCAAGTCCCTGCTGTTTCTATGTGAAATAACCGGATGAAGAAGAATGTCTACTGCATGGTTCAGTATTTTTCTTTTGATTAGCAAATCATCTGCATTTGAATCTACGGCTTCTTGTATAATATTTAACTATAGTTTCCCAGCAGCTTGTTACATAACATCCCATTTTCTCATATACATGTTTGTGTTCCAGTTGATCAATATAAATTGTTTGGTGTGGTGTTAACAACCTATGTGTATGCTACATTCAACTGCGTTCTCTTGCTCAATTAGTAAATTACAAATATGCATTCATGCAGAATATTTTCCTTATATGCCTTTCTTCTTGCAGGCGCAAGTAGTACTTGGAATGGTGAAAACTCCTAAAACTGTATGTAACTTGAGTTATTCAAGTTTTCTTTACATTTAGCGTTTGAATTGCTAATAATAAACTGAAATTTATCATCATCATCAAGTTCTTGCTGTATCGCAGGCACAATCTTCAGACAAGGCCCAACCTGCAGCTGTGCAGGCAACACCATCTTCATCAGTTAAACCTACAATTCAAGATCATGCTAGTTTTCCCCAACCTCAGTTACCTTCCAGTCAGCAGAACATACAACCTTCTGGCCCATTTTCATCTGGTCCGTCTAATCCGGCATTGTCTTTGGACCTCCCAGCTATGTCAGCAAATCCACAACAATCTGCACAAGCGAAAGGTTATCCTATCCATCAAATGCCTCCCACATCAACAACTCAGACATCCCAGCATCAAAGTGCTACCCTTCCTCCTCATGTTTCATCACAGTATTCAAATGTTCCATCACATATGCCAATGGTTCATAGTCAGCCACAGCAACCTTTGCAAAATCCTGGTATGTTTAACCAACAGTTACAACCACCGTTGCCCCAGTTGCCTAGGCCTCCCAACATGCAGCCCTTCGTACACCAAATGCATCCGCAAGTACCCAGTTCATTTGGCTTGAGTCATACAAATGCTCCTCAACACATGTTGCAACAATCAATGTTTCATGTAAGATTCTGGACCAAATCTTAATTTCCTGATAACTTGAAAATATGATCTGCAAACTGACCACCAAAACATATTTGGAATTTCTCAGCCAGGTGGGAACCCACAAACTTCCTTCCTTACAGGTCAACCACCACTGCCTAATCAGCCACCACCATTGCCTAACCAGCCACCACCCCAGCTATACCAGGTACAGTTTCTTGTCTACTAATAGAAGATATGGTCAGTATTAATATTTTGTTATCTTCCCTTGCACATAAAAGTTTGTGTGTTTGCTCAACATTTGCTATTCAAGGTTGGATGTATGAACTACATTGATGAAGAAAAATGTGTTGTTTATTTGGTTTTTTTGACCAGGGTGTTGTTTATTTGTTATCATCAGATCACAAGAGTTTTAGCTCTTGAAGTATCATGCAGATATAAGTACTGTGTCTAATGTGTGCTACCTACTGCTATGATGGTGTGGTTATTTGATGACTGACAATGGGATCTTTTATCTATGGAGCACTGACCTGTGATCTACACTACTCTTTAGTTATATGAATGATATTTCTTATCTTTCATCCTATAAAGATGTACTGTTTGCATACAAGAGGCCTATATAAAATGTTTGGTAACATTATCATCTACATCTGCTACTTGGACAGCTTTACTGTTGCACTCTTGATGTGATGTGGTCATCATATGCTTAGGGGTAAAATAATTCATGCAATCTTTCTGTTTTAACAGGGTAGTTCACATGCTGCTTCACACTACAATTCTCAAAGTATGCAAATGGATAGATCAACTCCATGGGGGCGTGGTAACGCAGAAGCCTCTTCAGCTGGCACCCATTTCCCTGGGCATTTGCCTGGCTTGCCTGGACAGATGACCCAAGGAATTGGTGGTATCCATTCGGCTCGCCCTGAAGCACCTGTAAGTGCCTGTTGTTAACACTTATATTGGAGTTGTCTATGTTGTGTTTTCTCCCTTTCCCATAGAATGAACTATTCACATGTTTGTCTTTCAATCAGTTGACGCCTGAGATGGAAAAGATGCTTGTACAGCAAGTCTTGAGCATGTCACCTGACCAGATCAACATGCTGCCTCCAGAACAACGACAGCAAGTGCTTCAGTTACGTGATATGCTACGGCAATGACACATAAGCTGCTTATGAGTAGAAGAATTCCATTCCAACAGAGCCCTTCGGATCAGATCTGTTGTCCATGCTTAGCTTATGCTTTGACACCCACCCTTCTGAGCAGCCACCGTTCAGCTGATTGACATCTCGACTAGTTTGCAGCTTACCTTGAAATGTTGTTGTACAATGCTAGTCTGTCATTAGTTAATGTAGATGTTTGAACATGCATCATGATTCATGACTGACAAAGTGTCAAGGGAACATCATGCTTTTGCTACTTATCCTACCACAATTTCATAAGCCATATGTTCAATTGATGATTGAATTACTGTGTTTCTATTTATGTGAGTTAATGATATAGACCTCTCTTTTTTTTTATCTCGTTTGTCAACTATTGTGAATCTGTGGTATAATTGAAGTCATTAGTATTTCTTTTTTTGCTACGTTATCGGCTTATCGCTTATTTCTGCCTTGAAAACCCCAGCATTTTTGCAACATGTGCTCCACATGGTGCTTATTTTCTACCTAAAAACGCAACGCAGGTACCACTTTTATATGTATCCACTATCCACTTTGCATTGTTTCCGAATTTTATATGTACACATGTATTGCTTCCCAAACTTAGACGCATCCATTCATCAACGATTGCTTCATTATACTTCAAACTAATTCGCCCCCATACACTAATGCAAAGTGTATAGTGGATACATATAATGAAGCAAAGTGTATATTGATAATATTTTCTTTTGAGAAATTTAAGTAATAATATAACTCACTAAAAAATGTGGACCTAAGTATCTGTGGATAGCTTAACTTATCCGGGTTCAAGTTTTAAATTTGATACGAGTGCTCGCATTTAGGGCTTATGGCTAATTATTCTTTTAGTGGTAGGTGACGTATTTATCAACAGCTAGACATCCGTGGTGAATTTGTTAATATCAAGATATGGTGGCCTAGTCTTCCACCATGTTAACTTCATCAATTTCAAGATATGTCGGTCCAACCTTTCAGAAATATTTATAGGGATAAGGTGACCTGCGTTTTCGGAGATACTCGTACATGTGCTGTGAGCATCTACGTTTAACGTGTCTTAAAAAAAATAGTATTTGTGGATAAACCCATCGTTTAATGTTTTTTCCATGGGAATATTCTTCTGACAAGTGGCTCCCACCCTCGACCCTTCCGTCAGCCGTCACGGAGCCAGTCTAAACAAGGAGGCTACGATCTCAATTCTCAAGAAATTTCCACGGGGGAAAACGACGCCTAATCACCGTGTTTTGTTTCGTCTCGTAATCCTCCTTGGCTTCTTCCTCCTCCTCCATCCTGTACACAGGAGAGAGGAGCAGGAGGCCTCCTGGCCAATCAGCTATCGGCTCTCCCCCTCTTCTTCCTTCCAAGCAACAAAATCCTACGCGGAAAACCATCCAAGAACCACATTCCAGTCGTCAAAAACAGCCCGAATTGTAGGGGAAAGTAGCCCCGAGAAGCGACGATCTTGGAGGGAAATCTGGTGTGGAGTTCGGATCGTTCAATCTGGGTGGGAGAGTGGGTGAGCGGGGATGGAAGGAGGAGGTGGAGGAGGGCAGGAGTTGTCGACGGACAACGTGAAGGGGATCGTCCTGGCGCTCCTCTCCAGCGGCTTCATCGGCGCCAGCTTCATCATCAAGAAGAAGGGCCTCCGCCGCGCCGCCGTCGCCTCCGGCATCCGCGCAGGTCGCCTCCCCAATCCCGATTTCCTGTTCTTTTTCCTTTTCGTTTTCTGAAGCTTACTTTTCTTGGTTGGTTTTGTGCAGGGGTTGGTGGGTACTCGTACCTCCTGGAGCCTCTATGGTGGGTTGGCATGATCACCAGTAAGTTTTTTTTTTCTGCGATTTCAGTAGAGCAGATGAAGAGCAATGTTTATTGAGTAGTGGGTGATTCTGAACAAAGTTCTCTCCTCTCAGTGATTGTGGGAGAAGTTGCCAATTTCGTCGCATACGCCTTCGCTCCCGCGGTTCTTGTTACTCCTCTTGGAGCACTGAGCATAATTGTTAGGTGAAGTACTACATACATACAGCAAGCTGTAATTTGTTTTTGCAATTGTGTATTGGAAAGTGTGATACTGAGAGTAGTGTGTGTGTGTGTGTGTGTGTGTGTGTTTGGCGGTGTCTTCGCTTTCAGTGCAGTGCTGGCACATTTTATCCTGAATGAGAGGTTACACGCTCTTGGCGTTCTTGGTTGTGTTATATGCATCGCGGGATCAGTGGTGATTGTTATTCATGCTCCTCAAGAGCAAGAGATTACCTCAGTTAGAGAAATCTGGAACATGGCGATACAGCCTGGTGAGAATTATCGTTTTATCATGGGTGTGATTCTGTTTGTAAGCAAAGTATTAATTGAGATGTTTCCATCATCCTTTGCAGCTTTCTTGCTATATGTTGCTTCAGTTATAGTGGTGGTCTTCGTGCTAGTGTTCCATTTCTCCCCTCTATATGGGCAGTCAAATGTGTTGATCTATACTGCCATTTGCTCTTTGATGGGTTCTCTTTCGGTAATGTCACTTATACCATTAATTGCAGTATTCTTGTTGTTTATGTGTTGACTGACTTTACTCTCCCTAATGGTCTTCTAATATATTTGTCCATATATTCAGGTAATGAGTGTTAAAGCTCTTGGTACATCCTTAAAGTTGACATTTGAGGGGACAAATCAGTTGGTATATCCAGAGACTTGGTTCTTTGTGCTTGTTGTGGCCACTTGTGTGCTAACACAGATGAATTACTTGAACAAGGTCTGTACATGTCTATTACGAATCGTATGGTACATTAATGAATCTGTTTGTTAATGCCCTTAGGGCACTGATACTATAGGTTTGTGATATTTATATGTTCTTTGTCAAAGTACTCCAGCCAGTCAGGGATTGATTAATTAGGAAAAAACCAAAAGTGCCAACTTTGAATATAAAGAATTATTGCTATATCATATACTATGTCAAAAGCTGTATCCTGTCACTCTTATCAACAACTGAACAACCAAAGATTTGGCAACAGAAGAATAGAATGTTTTTCACAAATTTGTGGATATATGTTTTGTTGGTATCATGTAAACCTATTTAGATTAGTCTTACTTCACCATTCCATTCTAGCTACTGGTTCTATTGTTGTTATCAATTCTATGACTTCTACTTTGCATTATCTGGATAACCAGTTAGAGGCAAAATTCCCCTGGCGTTGCATTGAAAACACTTGTGTCAGTGTCTAAAATCGCAAAATTTGTATCTTCAGCATCACTCTTTGGTCATGCAGAGTATTATGGTAGAAAGGTTTTATTGTATTAGCAGCCTTCACATACTTACAGTTTAACAGAGTAACTGTACTTTTTTCTCGCCAGGCACTTGATACATTTAATACTGCAATTGTATCTCCAATCTATTATGTAATGTTCACAACACTAACAATACTTGCAAGCGTCATAATGTTCAAGGTAATATTTCCAGTTCTTCTTTTGTTTCCTTGTACTGCAGCCATTCATTTGGTAGATGATTTGAATACCCAAGTTTTTTTTTCTGAAAGAAACTGAATATCCTTGATTTCTAGTTAGCTTCATCTCTTGCTGGGACCCTTTTCAAAAGCTTCCTGTCACTGCCTTTCTTTCTTATGTACACCTCAACTATGTACTAAAGCTACTGGCACTACACCTTATTACAACATTCATGTTACTTCAAATTCAAAACCATATCCCACACCATTTTAGTATCTGCTAGGAGCGCCATGAACATAACCCCTTGAGATGAAAAGTGAAAAAAAATGGATTTGGACCCATGTAGGAGTAAATGTTTTCACCCTAACTCCAGTTTTTTTTTTTTTTTCGCTTCAACCAACTGGGCCTATGTACATCGGAAAATATTGATAGAACATATCTTTGATGGATTGAACAAAATACTTTATCTTCTTGTGTTAGTTGGCAAATATATAATTTGTCTCAGCTTATAATTTGTGTTATAACCTGAAGCTCACTGGAGTAAAACGAAATCATGCTATCTTGTTCGCTAATTTTCCATCAACTTTGAGATTTAAGGGTTGACATTATGAGCTAACCCAATTTCCCATTCTACTCTAATAATTGGTGCAGGATTGGTCTGGTCAAAGCCTTGGAAGCATTACTTCTGAAATCTGTGGTCTGATTGTTGTGTTGTCTGGTACCATTTTGTTACATGTGACGAAGGATTATGAAAGGATTCCGCAATCAAGAAGTTCGTAACCCTAACAAGCCCTTTCTACATGGCATCAGAAATTCAGTCTCCTTTCAGTAATGCCTATAATCACATAAATTTTCTCACGATGTAGGTATCTACGCACCATTGTCTCCCTCCTTGACAACAAGATTAAATGGTGACTTACTGAAGCACGTCGAGGATGATAGGAACTCCGATGAAGAAAAAGCCTTGAGAAGGCAAGAGATGTACTAGCTCCAGTCTCCTGAAGCTCAAAAAAGGATGAACAACTCCGATTGAGCTAACTAGTGGCATCAGTGATTGCTATGGTGTGTTGGTCTGTACATAATCAGGCATCTGCAGCAGTTGGTCCAAAGGATTGAAGGTGACTGCCTGCCTGTAAATCTTTGAGGTGGTTTTGGGAGGCTGCAGGTTACTTCCACAGATAGAATTGAAGTTTGGGTGCACAGATTCTTCTCATTTCTCTTCTTTTTCTTCTATCTCTTCTGGTGGCTATCCCCAGTTTTGTCCACGGCATTTCTTTCTTGCCCCTTGTGTAGATTTGAGAGTGAGCTATGGAGATTGTATTGCAACTGTGAATGCTGTACATTATTACTAGTATTCTTGTGAACTGCCGCTCCTGATTCTAATTTGTTCTTTCTTCTCCTGTAAAAGTTTACCAGTACTAGGTACTCTTATAGCTCCTGTAAAAAAAAAAAAAAAAAAAAAAAAAAAAAAAAAAAAAAACCTCTTCTGCTCCCTCTATCTCATAATATAAGCCATGGTCAAACTTGATACGGTTTTCAAAACTAATCTTTGTCTTATAATTTCTCGTATATTATAAGGTTTGTAGTAACAAAATTATAACCATATGAAGGTAAATTCAAATGTCAATTCAATGATATAATTTTTAGCAAGTAAAATTCAATTCATATTGTACTAAATGTTGGTCAAAATGTTTTGAAGGCGAAATCTTGAAATATGTACGCGCCTTATATTATGGGATGGAGGGAGTATCTAACAACTAACTGATTTAATGATAATAGTTAGTATAATGTTAAAAATTAGTGTCCTTGTAGTTTTATCCAAAGTCAAATACTTATATATTTGACCATCGATTTTCAGACATTCATAAATTGATGGTCAAAGATAGGAGTGTTTGACTTATGACAAAACTAGAACAACAAATAAATTTGAAGTTGAGGGGGCAGAAGAATTCAGAATTTGCAGTTGCTTAGTTGTAGAGAGTAAAGTTTACAAATAATTTGAAACTGAGGGGAGTATAGGTGAATTCAGAAGTACTACTAATAGTGTCGTTAGTCGCTTAGTCACGTTAGATTTGGGCCGGTTCAGTGAGGCCCATAGGCTTTATAGATGCTAGTGAAATGGGCCAGGCTGGCCCACTCGCAGAGGAGGCTTCCCCTTCCACGGCTCCCTTCTCCTTGGCTCTCCTCCTCTGTCGCCGAGTGCGCCGCCGCCTCGCTCTCTCGTCGCCGGCTCGCCGCCGCTGCGTCCTCCCGGCCTCCCACCGCGCCGACTGCGTCGCCTCCACGGAGATCACCGCCTCCGGCTCACGCCTCCTCCTGCTCCTGCGCCGTTGGGTACCCGCCCGTCCGTGTCCTCCTCCTCTCGCGGATAAAGGTAAATCATCGATCCCCTCGCCGCTCTTAAGGTTTGGGTTCCATCCGTCTTTCGTGCGCCCGGAATCGTTTGGTTTCCATTAGATTGGAGATTCAAAGATGCGTGTTGTTCGTTTTCCCTTGTTATAGCGGTGTTTCGATTTGTTTTTTTTTTTTTTAGATTTAGTGGTGACATAGATACTAGTACTTCCTTCTTGCGTTGTCTACTTAACATACACGAATGAAGAATAATTTGTTTGAGAAAAAAAAAGTTTCAGTTTCAGTGTTTCATGATATGGATTTTGAATAACTGAAATTGTGATATATATGCTGCTACATTAGCTGCATTATCTTCACTGCCTTGTGGAAATCTTACTACCCTTGTAGTTCTAGAGCATGTAGACCATGTGAACTGAATTGACTGTGTATTAGTTTTGGACCATGAGTCATGTCTCTTGTGAAGTATTGTGCGTAGAAGTTTTTGGAGTTCAACTTTAAATCTTTTGGTTGTGTATGATCTGCACTGGGCTGAATAATACGCTATTCGAGCACTACTGTCGTTTCTATGTGCCCTGTTCTATTTCGATTTCACCTTATGAGCACACGAGCAGCTGTCAAGCTAGACATCCTGCCTTGGATTATATTTTAGTTCCATTTCTGGTTCTTACCATAGCTTGTAAGATCCCGTCGGACACCTAAAATCAGAAGGCTTTCGGTTTTTTACTAAGTTTATTGTATTCAGCATGATTTGTGCCATTATTATGTACTCCCTCCGTTTCACAATGTAAGAATTTCTAGCATTGCCCACATTCATATAGATGCTAATGAATCTATATGTCTAGATTCATTAGCATCTATATGAATGTGGGCAATGCTAGAAAGTCTTATATTGTGAAATGGAGGAAGTAGCTACTGGAAGCACCATAGGTCTGAGATTATTTACATTAGCTGAATCTGACCTATTTTCTTCAAAGTAGTCCGAACTGTGTTGGTTTTCTTTGATCCTATTATGTACTTTTTCCCCAGGGTAAAACATACTGCTAAGTCTTGAATCTGTAGTTCCACAAGAGATCATATAATTAAGTGAGAAATGTTGGAGATCATATAATTAAGTGAGAAATGTTGGCTGTCTGTGTGCCTTGAATCTGTAGTTCCACAAGAGGTCATATAATTAAATGATCCACATAATTTGAAGTATCATGTAGTTCTTGTATGTGATTTTGATCTCTCTGACTTTTGCTCTATGTTTGTTGCTATTTTTGTTGTGACTACTGTGGTTGGTTAAATATTCCCTACTGATGTTTATGTTTATCCAATTTTCAGTTTCTTTCTTTGGCTTCATAACCACTAGATGGGGAAGGCAAAGCGTGCATCGATTTTTATCAGGCTTGTTTCAGCTGCGGGAACTGGATTTTTCTATGTCAAGCGCAAGAACCCTCGGCGGATCACAGAGAAGCTTGAATTTAGGAAGTATGATCCACGTGTAAACAAGCATGTTCTGTTTACAGAAGCAAAGATGAAATGAAATATGGTAGGCTTATTTATCCCTTCTCCACAATTCGCGAAGCTGAATAACTAGCAAATTTCTGGTGTCAGAAACCTCTGTACTGTTAAGAATGCTACTATTACCCTGTTCTAGGTTCCAGCGTTTCATGTAGACAATTCTAATGAGTATGACTTTATCTTGATTAGCACTAGAATCCTGTTGTTATACCCTGTTGGTTGTATTTCTGGAATGAGCCGCAAGCCTGCAAACCAAATGTTTTATTTTTTTTAAAAAAAATGTTTCTGTTCTAATTGTGAGGTTTCTGAGGTGAAAGTTGTTTCCGAATCCCAAATTCTCGTGCATATACAGAAGCCTAATTGAAATAAGGCGAAATGATTGTTTAATACAATTCATAACTTCATATCACAGCATCAGAAACAAATACAGTACAAATCTAGGAGAGCTATTGACAGCACAAATTGGGTGCAAGTGCAAACTAATTAATGGTTTAATTTACATCGCATTGACACAGCTTGCTCAAATCAAGGCTTGCAATCCTGAGAGCAAGTGAAAGAATCGAAGAACACACTAGATCATGATCATGATCCATCCCAATTTCACAAGAACACACACCTAAGCTCAGCTCGATGCTCTCATGAATACTCCGGTTTGAGGAAGAAGCCGAGCTGCTGAAGCAGGCCGCCGCCGCGGCGCAGGCTGTCCTGTGATTTCTCGGTGCTGACGATGTACTGCACCTCCAAGAGCCCGAGCTGCATCATGTCCATGGCGGCGATGTCGTCGCGGATCGGCCGCGCCGCCCTCCTCTCGACCTCTCGCCGGAGCCTCTGCTTCTCCTTGGCTATGGCGATCAGCTGGCTCGTCTGCGTGGCTGGAGGTGATGCTGCTGCTGCCAATGGCGTCCTCGCCGTCGCCGCAGCTTCGGTGGGAAGACATGTCGTGTCCGGTTTCTTGCTGCTCTCACCGTCGTTGTCGTCGTCGTCGCCGGAGTAGTTTCCCAGTGAGGGTTCATCGCTGCTCGGACTGATGCTTGATTTAGTGGCTTCCGGGAAGTTCTCGATTGCGACGGGGGAGGCTTCGCCGGAGACGTCGACGAGCTCGTCGTCGTCGTCGTTCTTGGCGAGCGGTGAGGACTGAGCCTTGTCCACCGCTAGAGGAGAGACGGCGCCGCCGCGGGGGATGTCGATGTCGATGTCCATGGCCGCGCCATGATCGTCGGCGATCTCGCCCTCCTCGTGCTCGCAGAGTGACGGCGACGCGTCCATCGCCGGCGCGATCTCGCCATCTTTGGGCTGGCACTGCGGCGGCGCGCCCGCTGCGGCCTCGATCTTGCGCGGTTCGGACTCCGCCTCGTGCGGCCGCCGGCGAGGAATCTTCCTCGCTCGATCGAACACCTCGCGATCGCTGCTCCGGTGGCGGCGGCGATCCCTCTCTCGATCGAGCTCCTCGCGATGGCTGCGGCGGCTGCGGCTGCGGCGGCGATCCCTCTCTCGATCGAGCTCCTCGCGGTCGCTCCGGCCATGGCGGCGATCCCTCGCCCGATCGAACACCTCGCGCTCGCGATCGCTCCTGCCATGGCGACGATCCCTCTCTCGATCGAACACCTCGCGATCGCTCCTGCCATGGCGGTGATCCCTCGCTCGATCGAGCTCCTCGCGATCGCTCCTACCACGGCGAGTAGGCGACCGGACTCGGCGCGGGGAGCGCGCCACGGCCGCCGCCGCCGCCGCGCCGCCATTGACGTCCTCGCTCGCCACGGCCACCAACTTCTCCGCCTTGCTGAGGAGGCCACGCACCGCGTCAAGCTCCTCCTGTAACCGCCGCTTCATGTCTCGCCGGCAGGGCACCACCGCGGTCACCGGAGAAGCCTCCGTGGAGCCTGACATGGTCACCGCCGCCCTCGCCGCCGCCGCCGCCGCCATTGGAGCTTCGTCTTCCGGTGGAAACGAGGGCACGAGGCGCAGGTTGAATCCACCGCCGAGCATGCTACGTTGCTACGCCTCGCTGCGTGGTTGCTATTAACGGACGCCCATGTCGGAGTCCGAGTCCGAGTTTGAGCGGGAAAAACTTGCAATGTCCGAGAAAGATACTGATACGGATTCTGATTCTGATTGTTCGTCGGATTCTACAGGCAAATCGAATGCCGAATAAATGGGAGAAAAATAAAAATAAACAATGATGCAGATACGGATTATGCTTGTTCGTCTAATTTTACAGGCATATAAACTGTGCCGAAATAAATGGGAGAAAAATCAGCAAAGAAGCAACTCCTGAACGTTTTCAGTTTCAGAATCACCATGGCATAAGAAGCATACGAACCTTCGTATGATTGGGAGAAACGCCCCAGGTCTTCCGGCCACCTCCACGAGGTGGTGGACTAGCCGGCCTGATTTGAAGCCTCACCCCTTCTAATTATTTGATATTAGGTTATTCCCTAATATTCGCGTCTTCGTATGATTGTCAGGGACTGACAGTCTCTGTCACTCTCGGAAAATACTATGCATACGATGTTTGGTTACAATCATAGTACGATCCGACACCGCGCCATCCGTGTAGAAGAGGAATGCATTTTTTAGTGGGATCAGAAACAATAGGAGAGGAACGTTTGATTGTAAAACAATCGTAAACAGAAGATCGTACGTACAGGGGCAGCCCTCGTCACTCACCAAAAAGCTTCTATATCTCGCAACTCAAAAACATTTTTCGGCACCATAGAAACGAAATTTCGAAAATTTCGGTTGACGGGATATCATAATGGGTATCGAAATTCCCGAAGTTGCGGAAATTTCATTATGGAATATGGAACCATGTCATGAATCATATGAAACAGGAGCATCAGTTTGAACGCTGAATCTACTTGCATTGCTCCAATTCTGCAGGCAAAGCCTAGAGCCTGGATCATAGTCCCAGAGCCCAGAGGCCATCTGGCGATGCAGCTTCTTCCTCCTCCCATTCACCCAGTTATTGTGTATGATCAGACACCCAAGCTCCCTGCAAGCTGAGCTCACACCATGCTTCTTCTCCCAGAGGCCACCGTAAGCTCCATTGGGGAACATGTCCCGGCGCAAGAACACGACAGTGAGGTTCGTGCTGGGCTCCAGGCATCTGTCGTCTCCGACGCGGTTCGCGCCATCTTTCCCGCACAAGATGTCGTAGAAACTCGGTTGCTCGGATAGCCCTGAATTTATTGCATGTTTTACTATCTTCTCCATTGCAGTGATGGTGGCGTCGTCTGATCGCGCGTAGTAGAAACCTGAATTCAGCCGGCGTGGCATGTTTATGGGCCCTGTAGAAAATGAGAAAGAGTTCTGATTATGTTACAAGCAATGAGTAAATTATCAGGAAAATCTAACAAATGGGAGACTAAATTGAACAGTAGAGAAGTTTGCATAATTTACCAGTTTGATTGTATTCATCTGATTGTGCTGCAAATGTGCCGGGGCCAAGAGAGTGCAGGAACGACACTGGATTATGGAACCAATAAACATCGACATCACTCAATAGTACATTGTATCCCAGTCTTAAAATCTTCAGAACAATCCTTGATTTGACTTTGGTCACTTGCTGAAAACACTGGGTACCAAAGTGGCAGTCGTCGAAGCTGACATTTTTCGGTGATAATGGATCTCTGAAAACCGGCATACCCTATAATTGGGAACTAAACATTTGAGTATGATATGAATGTTTGCATATCAGACATGAAAATAACATATAACAAGAAAAGATGACATAACTGAATGTAGGTCTTTTACCTGCAAAACAGAAAACTCATGTGTCTCCTGATCTAGAGCACAGACTACAAAATTCGTAACCCGGAGACGGCGCAAGCGGCACACCCAGCTCATAAGCATGTCCCTGTAACTTGCACCGGCCACAGCAAGAACAACGGACCTGTTCTTGTCGGCAACAAGTTCAAGGAGCATTTCTAAAGAATGTGGCAAATTAACTGCTGATGAGTAGCTGATCTCCTTTTTACACAGTCTACCTCCCTCTGGATGTACATTTGGTTCTTTGTTTATGACAGAATTTGACAAGTTTGGCTCTTCATTTTTACTAAACAGATAATCTTCAAACTGCTTCACCACTTTATACACCATGGGGGAGTTTCTTCTTGGCAAGTCATAGCAATACGATCCATAAACTGCAGCTAGATGTCGATTGACATCATACTCCCAGGGCCAGGATCCATCAGGGTTACTAGCATTTCTGCTAGTGTTCATGCCGCGCTTTTCGCTGAAATTTTCAGGATATAATCCAAGAACAAGATTGCTTGCATCAAACACAAGTCTAGTTTCAGATGAGAGAACCTCATGAATCAGCCACCAATTGTGTACTCCTTTTCCATTCAGAAAAGAAGGCATTACTCCTGCAATCATACGACTGCTTGGATTGTTCCATGCCACAATGAGCCCCCTGTCACTGCCATGTCCTGCCCACTTGTCAGACTGAATCTCCTGCAACTAATGGATGAAATGGAAGAACATTTGCTCAGCAACTAGATTAAATGACAATTTATGATCTATCTGAATCTGTGATTGATCGCCATGGTTACACGTAAGGATACCTTCTTGAAGCTGACTTCATTGCCATGTTGATCCACCCATTGCGTCCCATTGTCAACGAGATGATAGGGGAAAGCAGAAATGTTGCGTGACACTGAAAAAACGAACCAATCGAGATCGCTTCTGCTGAAATGTTTCAGCAATGTGATGGTTTCAGGGAGCAGGATGATCTCGGCGTCGACGAGAACGCAGATGTCGGAATCAGCAGCTTGAGCTCTTGCGACAATGGAGTGGAAGAATGGTGTCCCGGTGAACCTGAACCAAGAAACAGAATCACACTAAGTTCGAGACAACGATTCTCTGTACACTGTACGGTTCAGAGATCGGTGAAAGATTACGAGATGTCTATGGCGGCGTCGACGGTGACACGGCCGCCGAGCCTCCCGGCGAGCGCGTGAGCCGACGGGTGGGCGGCGAGGAGCACGACGCTGACGTTCCCCGGAAGCGCCAGCCAGGACCGCACCGCCAGCTCCTGCCGCTCCGGCGAGCCGTCGGGCGGAGGCAGCGGCGCCGACAAGATGGCGACCCGCGGGCCCGCCGCGCCGCCTGGCAGGTCCCGGTGGCGATCGCCTTTCTCGCGGCGGTCGCCACCGGAGAGCACGGCTGCGGCGGTGACGAAGGCGAGGAGTAGCGCGAGGCCGCCCGCGAGCGGCAACGCGAGATCGTCGGCGACGCCGTTCCCTCCGGCGCCGGCGCGGCGGCGTGGGTGAGCGCCGTGGCGCGAAGCGACAAGCATTTAGGCGCGCACCGCGGGACGCGGCGCGGCGTGGCGAGACGACGGTGGTGGGGGCTGCGTAGTGGGGCCGACCTGTCATTGGGAGGGGAGATGGTGACAGCAATGACTCGCGTCAAACGAAAGGCAAGGTTTGCCTCAAAAGCTCCCATGGAGGTTGACGTGGTGGAATGCAAGCAACCTACTTTGACTGGCAGGTGGGGTCATCGTTCTCGGGACCCACTGTCCGGGCGTGCAAAACAGAGCGATACATTAGCGTCTGATTAATTAAGTATTAGATATTTTTTAAAAATAATAAATTAATTTGATTTTTTAAGCAACTTTCGTATAGAAACATTTTTTTAAAAAAATACACCGTTTAGCAGTTTGAAAAACGTGCGCGCGGAAAATGAGGGAGATGAGTTGGGAAAAGGGGCATCTGAACGGCTGCAGTGTAGCGTCGGAAGGTACTTCCCCAGCATCAAAATAAATAAATAAATCTAATCTAATAAATGATCCATCGTATTACCATAAATCTTATCATCTTTATATCACATTGTGTCATTGTGTTTCGTTTATTTTGGGACAGATAGAGTAGGTTTGTTGCATTTCGAGCGACGAATCAGGACCTTTGATCGGTGATAGTATTAGGCTGAGTTATTTTCTTCACTTTCCCAACTCACTTATCTCGTTTTTCATATGCATGCTTTTCAAACTACTAAAGGGATATCTCTTGTAAAAATATTCCGTAGAAAAATTGTTTTAAAATATATACTAATCCATATTTTCATGTTATTTTTAATTAATATTTAAATAATTATATATTAATAAACCATCATATTTTTCGTGCGTGATTCATGAAGATGGTGTTGCAAACTCCACCTCTTTATACAACTGGGCCGAAAGCCTAATAAGAAGGCCAACTTAACCCATCAAAAATCTGAGCCAGGAGGCCCAGGCCTGTTTTGCACAACTTGGCGTCTTGGGCAGTACAAGTGCCTGCATTAGTAGGAGAATTAAACTGTTTAATATTTTTTTATAAAAATGATGTTTAGCATATATTCCTTTAAGACATAAAAAATAATACCAGAATGTAGAATTTCAATATATTTAAAAAATACTCTATCCGTTCTAAAATAAGCGCAGCCATAAGTTTCCGTGTCCAACTTTAATCGTTCGTCTTATTTAATTTTTTTGAAAAAACTAAAAAAACATAAGTCACACATAAAGTACTATTCATGTTTTATAATCTAATAAAAATACTAATCACAAAAAGATCCAAATAAGACGGACGATCAAAGTTGGACACGAAAACCTATGGTTACGCTTATTTTGGTACGGAGGTAGTTGCAGTCAAAATTTAGCAGGAGTTGAAAAAACTTTCTTTGAGACACACGGTAAAAAGTTCGCATAGGCTTAGAACGAGCGCACCCGCCCTTGTAAACATATACTCCCTTCGTTAAAAAAAATCAACCTAGCAGGAGATTGTGATCTCCTGTCTAGATTTGTTATACTAGGAGACATAATTGAGTTTTTTTTTAACGGAGGGAGTACATGCATACCCTACCACTATAATTACCTATGTGAAAACCAAGTCATTATATTCTAAGATTTAATATAATCTGTTTAATATATTCTTAAGAAAATGATGTTTATAGTATTCCTTTAAGCCATAAAAAATCATGCCATAACGTAGAATTTAAAAATATTTTTAAAACTATTATAAAAATTAAATATGTTTCTGTCGATATTTTGGTGCGTCGTCCATA
Source organism: Oryza meridionalis (assembly GCA_000338895.3). NCBI lineage: Eukaryota > Viridiplantae > Streptophyta > Magnoliopsida > Poales > Poaceae > Oryza > Oryza meridionalis. The sequence continues at coordinate 25,688,356 of CM002528.2, forward strand.
TTTAAGTATATTTTTAAGTTTATTCACTTTTGAAAATACATAAGGAGTCGTATAAGAAATACTTTAAAATAACTCGCATGCTAACTTAGGACGAAAGTCAGGCTCTTAACTACTTTACAATTCTCGCTAGACCATAAGAAAACAACACACAAGATATGATCGTCATCCCAATTCTCACTAGACCATAGGCCTGGTTTAGTTCCCAACTTTTTCATCGAACTTCCAACTTTTCCATCACATCAAAACTTTCTTACACACATAAACTTTCAATTTTTTCTTCAAATTTGCAATCTTAGTCAAACTTTTAATTTCAGCGTAGAACTAAACACAGCCATAATACCAACCCTCATATCAATTTTAAAATTTGATAAAATTTATAAATCGAATGAACAGATAGTACCATAAAGAACTTACCAATGGCTGCTGGGCTGGCTGGCCGGCCGTTACCAAATTTATTCCTTCCTTCTCCCAACAAGCTCCCGGTGGGTCCAGCACGACAAGACCTTGCACTGTCAGTGAAAGGGAGGGGCAGAATTGGAGTGTCACCACCACTCTCCACTCAGGGTGCGTGGAAGATTGGACGTCCGAGACGACCAAACGTGCCTCGGAAACCGCACCCCCCGGAACGGCTACTCGGGGCGCGCGTCCGGCACCCTTTTCAAATCAAACGCTCGTCAAACACAGCAGCAGCTGCGACCAAAGTTTGAACTTTTTTTTTCTCTCTTCCTCTTCCTTTCGAGAAAAGAATGGAGAATATCTAAAAGTTTCGACGAAAAAAGAAGAGGAAAGCGGCATCGGAGGATGGTCCGGTGCTTTGATTTTGATTTGATTTGATCAGTGTCACTGTGGCCAGCAGCGTTAACACGGCGTGATTAATCTAATCGCGGATGGTTAATCAAAGCCAAGACAAGGATCCCCCTGCCCCCGCGCCGCGGGACCCACCACCCAAATAATGTGTGTTTTGTTTTGCTTGCTTTGCTTCGATTTGAAATACGGGTTTCTTTCCGTTTTCCCGGTGCTTTTGTACTAGTATGAAATTGAACTCGTGTTGTACATGCAATGTACTGCTACTCCGGTAATAAACGTCATGTTTTTGTACAGGATTCGTTTGAAAAATTTCAGCATTAGCTTCTTCTATTCCAGTAGGTTTGAGCATTCAACGCGGCAACGCGTAAGTTCCGGTTATATAATAATTGACGTTTTGGATAACGTTAAGGCTAAACTTTTATAACTTTGACCATCAGTAACTTTAAAAATATTTAGTTTAAAGAAACTATAACAATATATATAGATATATCTTTCAAAGCACTATAATAAAAATAAACATGCATTTATTTATTGTATATATTATAATAGAAAAATAAGATCAAAGATATATTTCGTAGACCGTATCATTATCCAAAACGTCAATTAAAATAAAACCGGAGGGAGTAGGTACGTACCGGTACCGTGTTGTATCCTACCGCATTGCATTGCAATACCATCAGGACGTGTCATTTGATCAAATTAGGTATGAAAAAGCAAAACAAGTAGGCCACTAGCGCATGATTAATAAGATTTTTAATTATTATAAACTTGAAAAAATATATCTTTTATATTTTATAGTAACTTCTATATAGAAAAAAATTGTATGAAACATAGTAGTATTTTATCTTTTAGGAGTTTAAAAAACATGATAAAATTCAAGATATAGCACACTCCTAGTTTGATGAAGCAAGACTATAATGCCTATCATTTGAATGAAATTGAATGAAAGTGTGAGATTTGTGAGAATAGAATGGGTAGAAACTTGAATAGAATGTGATTGATTGAGCCCTGTTTAGATCCACTGATAAAATTTTTCACCCTGTCATATCGAATATTTGGACACATACATAGAGTATTAAATATAAACGAAAAAAATAACTAATTACACAGGTTGCGTGTAAATTGCAAGACGAATCTTTTAAGCCTAATTGCTCCATGATCTGATAATGTGGTGCTACAGTAAATATTTGCTAATAATGGATTAATTAAAGTTAATAAATTTGTCTTGCAGTTTACAGACAAATTTTATAATTTATTTTATTATTAATTTACGTTTAATACTTTAAATGTGTGTCCGTATATCTAATATGACACGCTAAAACTTTACGCCCTTTATCTAGCATGAATAAATAGCACTACTAGAAATATAGGAGTTGATGTAGATCGAGCATGGCCATTGGCCAGCCTCGTTCCGTCGTCGGCAAGAGCCCGTCGGTCGACACGACCATGCCATGCCACCCTGACAGTGGCACACACTCGCGTCGGCGAGGGCTCCCAGCGTACGAGCAGTTAAGCAAGCCAGGCAGTCAGGGCGGTGTCAGTAGACCACCGGCATTTACACCCCGCACCACCCCCCCTCCTCTCGCCGAACCCACGTCTTTTAATAACGAAGCAGCTTGCCACCGTCCCTGCCTCCTGCTTTGCTTTGCCTTCTCGGAGAAGACAAATCTACTGTAGCTGCTTGTCTCTGTTCGCCGGTGGCGACCGTGAGAGGAGGTAGTAGTAGTCGTACTAGTAGGCGAGATGAGCGGCGCCACCAAGTTCATCAAGTGCGTCACCGTCGGCGACGGCGCCGTCGGCAAGACCTGCATGCTCATCTGCTACACCAGCAACAAGTTCCCCACCGTATGTTCTCCTCTCTCTCTCTCTCTCTCTCTCTCTCTCTCTCTCTCTCTCTCGCCGTTGTTCTTGCTGCTGTCCATGGTGGCCTTTTGCTTCTTTTGCTCCTCTTTGTTTGTAATCAGAGAGAGAAGAAAGATATACGGTACTAGTCTTGCAATGTTCAGAGTGTGTGTGTGTGTGGTGTGCATTTCTTGGTAGCGTTTGTGATGCTGTTTCTTGGCTATGCAGGATTACATCCCCACCGTGTTCGATAACTTCAGTGCTAATGTTTCAGTGGATGGGAACATCGTCAACTTGGGATTATGGGACACGGCTGGTAAAACTGATTCTTCCATTGCTCTACTCTCCTGCTGAGATTTTTTTTTTTTATTTTTTACCCCTGCAACTGTCCAATCTCTGAACCTCGTGTGTTCTTCTGCTTGATTCATCCAGGACAAGAGGATTACAGCAGGCTGAGGCCACTGAGCTACAGGGGAGCGGATATATTTGTGCTGGCATTCTCACTGATCAGCAGAGCAAGTTATGAGAATGTTCTCAAGAAGGTAGGTACTATACTCCATTTAGTTCAGTTTGGACTCAAAATGTCTGAATATCTGACAACATGAGGATAGTGACCACAGATACTGTACCAAGAACTTTACCTTTCCTTGTGACAATGACATTTTTCTTCTTTACAGATATATACTATGTGCATATGATTTTCACTGGAATATTCTGAGCTAATGTTATCTTTTTCTGTTTCTGATCATGCAGTGGATGCCGGAGCTTCGCCGGTTCGCACCGAATGTTCCAATTGTTCTTGTTGGGACCAAGTTAGGTTTGTACCGGATGCAACATTAACTCAACAAAGCTCAGTGCCACTTCCTTTTGCAGGCTTGTTTCAATGCTGTTAAGTTTTAACCGTGCTTGCTTGCAATTGTTCAGATCTACGTGACCACAGATCTTACCTTGCGGACCATCCTGCTGCTTCCGCAATTACGACTGCACAGGTTTGTTCTTTTATTTACCGAATCATCTGTTCAACATGAAAACACATTTATTGGCGAATTCGATGACTGTATAAGTTTATGCTCAGGGTGAAGAACTTAGAAAGCAGATAGGCGCCGCGGCTTACATCGAATGCAGTTCGAAAACACAGCAGGTACAAAACTGCAAACAATGGATTGAATCGATTAGTTCTTTGTCATAGTTTGAGGAGTTCCTCGCTATATACTGTAGCAATTCAAGTTGGACAGACTGTTGCTTTAATGAACCATTTATGCTGAGCTGATAATGTTGTTGGCCATGCTAGAACATCAAGGCCGTGTTTGATACTGCCATCAAGGTGGTCCTTCAGCCTCCTAGGAGAAGGGGGGAGACGACGATGGCGAGGAAGAAGACAAGGCGAAGCACCGGCTGCTCGTTAAAGTAAGAGCACACCTCAAAAGCCTTAGAATTACATGGTTGGATCTTGTGAGTTGTGATCATGGACTAGCTATTATAATGTTTGTGCCTAGTAAACATGAGTGCGCATCATTTTCTACTTTGTGAATGAAATAGTTTAGAGTATGAATTATGCCATGGCTGATGTAACTGTTTTTTTTTCTTTTTACTGCAGGAACTTGATGTGTGGCAGTGCATGTGTTGTTTAGGACCCCTGTCTGAATTCTTGAAGGTGTGTAAGCGCTGTGTAATGGCAAGTGAATTTGCTGACTGTTCTGCTGCTTCCATTTACTACTAGTAAGCTCTTTCGTGTGTTTGAATTACTACATCTAGAACTAGAGCATCAGGCTCATAGACTGACTTCATATCAGGTGTTTGTATCATCAATATTATTATGTAAGAAGGTTGTGGTTTGTGGAACAACTAAATATAACAATGCAGGCTATGTTGTAGCATGCTCTGCTACTGGTGTATGTTATAAATATAAAATTCTGCTATATACTTTTGTGCATTGAGTCGCCTTTTCTTCTTGTTTCTTGCACAATGGCAGGTATCATTTTTTTGGTCAGCTTAAAAACGAGAAACGCTTATAAACTTTTTCAAAACTAGGCCAGAAACTATGATTGAGATTATAATGACATCGTTTGACACACCACAGTGTCCACAAGGCTGTTCAAACTACGAGCTGTTTATTCTGTATTTCTGGCAACACTAATGAAACCAGAGAAAACGCTTCTGGATTTCTGCATCAGCTATGCGATGAAACCCGTTGAAATCAGGGCACCTGCTCATTTTGTAAACATGCTTTTGAGCTTCTCGTTGGCGGATACCAGTTCGGCAGCGACACCAACCTCGTTAGCGGAGTGTCCTGCATCTGGAACCATCTGTATACGGTAGAAGAGATTAATTATTGACTTAATCAAATACGCACGAACAATATTGCAGTAGGCAGTAAGTTCATTCTATCTACACAGAAATCATTCGAAATGCATTTTATCTAGCGAAGTCAGTAGATCAAGGTATATAAATTTAAGGTATACGGTAATTTGCCAAAACCGTTGCTCACTGCCAAAAACAATGAGCAGGCAACCTAAATGAGCTAACTTGGTTCCTGAATTGCAAATTACTGTACTCCTATTTGACACAGTTATTTTGGCAATCATTTACATGAAAAGAATCATTTACCTTAAATTCTGCTTCAGGCCATGCTTTATGAAGATCCCAGGCAGACATCATAGGACAGCAAACATCATACCGGCCCTGCAACATAAAAACACCGATCACTATTAGGTACTACAATCGTATCATCTCATCTGTATAACTCTTTGCACAAAACTTACAAAATACTCCACTTTACAGTAGGAGTAGTGGCTATAAAAAGCATCAAGGCCTAATTTGCCAGTCGAGGGAACAATTATGAATAATGCCACTTTACAGTTCCATTGTCATTATGCATTACAGCACACAAAATCCATGTCTTCTTGGCATCCTACATCTACATGCTAGATCAAACATTTGGACACGACAATCAACATCAAATCAGAGGAGCTACACCCTAATCTCCAACATGAGAATTCGATCATGCTTGCTACAATTATATTACATGAGCACACGTGCTCATAGTCACACCCAGACATAACATGCAACATGGCAAAACTTAACTTGAGGACAGACATACCTGTACAATAAAAGCTTTAATGTGTCGAATCTTGTCAACATTGTCTAACAGATGCGAGTCTGAGGGTAAAAATCCCTTATTCACAAAATAATGGTTTTCAATCCTTGCGAATGCCTGGGCAAAAGTAAACCATGTGTCACCAAATATCACAAAAAGGCACACATTCTAAAAGTACACATAAGGATATTAAATACAAAATATTGAGACCATAGGCATTTCAGCAACATAAAAGCAGGCTAATAGGAAAATATGTTGGGATGTGTAATCAGAAGCTAAACGGCACACTGAATTGGTATACTGAGAAAATAAGTGTATATGGTCAACAGCAGCAGTCATGAGTATATCAGCACCGTATTGATACTGATATTGTGCAAATGATCATTGAGATGCCCTTTTGGAAGTTGGAGGTAACATCAAACAAGTACATTAACAGCTCTCAAAGGCAATGCTCCCTCCGTCCTGCTTAGATATTTTTTTTAGAAACTTGCTTTTATTATTAAATAAATGTACTTTTAGGATTTATTGGTAGTACTTCCCCAAATAGCTGTTAAAAGTGGAATTGAATAAGTGGGATGGATGGGGGATATTAATTGGAACTAATAGCGTCCAAGAGGAACAATTAGCAACTTGGCTCTTGTGTTGGAGGCTCAAAATACATTAAAAAAACAAAAGAATTATTTTATTATCTGCCTAAGCCCTAAAGCTGAATAATAATGAAAAAACTTTCAAAGAAATATAGGTACATTACATATGTAGGAAGATGTTAAAGAAATTAATGTAAGCTTATGAACCCACGGCAGCATAAAAAATGATGCTCAAGAAAAGGGCTTACCAATGAGAACTTATCGTCTTCCCCTCGCTTGATGTTCTCATGATTTTGGATAAGATGTGCAGTCATCATCTCCCACATTGTCCATCTCTTAGCAGCTTCAGCCTAAATATCAGTAGAGGGTACGATCACATATAAAGCAGAGGAACTAGAGAACTAAAGAAAGGAATGGATCAAATGTACCAAGCAATAAAGATAAATCTACCTGGACATCAGCATCAGAGGAAGTTAGCCTTTTGCTGTAAGCAGATATGAAACAATTCCTTTCATCCTCAGGAATAAAATCTCTAAATGGTTCCCATGCTGTCCGTATAAAGTTGCAGCAATCAATCAGCACATAAGATAGTGAATTGATCAAAGCAAACATAACTAACTGCCTACTCAAAAACCCTATGACTTTGGCAACTTTGGTTTACCAGTAAAAACAAAAAGTTCATAGTGTTTAACAAAAGAACACCATTACACAAAACAAGACATACATACCATCTGGGAAAATAGCTGCTGCACCACCCTCATAGAACCAATCAAGTTCCTTTTTCCTAAGCAAGAAAATGCCTCTTAGAACAATGCCAGTGACCTAACAAACATCCAGGAAAGTATTAGTGTGGATCTAAAATGTAGCTCCCTTGCACGCCTACTTGCAACAAGTTTCATCATCAAAGGTAAATGTAAAGGGCCATAGATCATTCACCTTATCAGGGTGACTCTCGCTGTACGCAAGAGCCAAGGTGCTTCCCCATGAACCACCAAACACCTACAAATGTTGACAAATAATTGGTTTCACTACTGAAAGGCCTGTAAGACGCAAATTCTTAAGGAAAGAGCATTAGAATTGCCTGCCACTCTGGGATGCCAAGATGTTCTCTGAGCTTCTCGATGTCAGCAACCAAGTCCCAAGTAGTGTTCTCTTCCAAACAAGCGTGAGGAGTGCTTCTGCCTGCACCTCTCTGCACACAATGGCAACGCGAAATCAAGAAACGAAAGTCACCTCACCATCACAACGGTATAAACAGTGACATGAGAGGGACGGAACCAACCTGATCGAACAAAACGATCCTGAAGAACTCCGGATCAAAGAACCTCCGATTCCCGGGCGACGTGCCAGCTCCAGGGCCGCCATGGAGGAACACAACAGGCTGCAAAAAAAATTGAAACGGAATCAGTTCTTCCACTAAGAAAGCACACAAAGACCACACTAACAAGCCATTGGACGAGCGAATCAAATTCTTCTCCTCCTTCCTCTCCTCATCGCGCGGGCCGTCAGCTCCAGAAACTTTGAGCAGCACGGCGACCACGTCCACATCGAGATCGACATCATCAAGATCAACAAGGTCACACGCAGATCATATACATAAAAACTCACATGCCCCTGGGGGTTCCCGGACTGCTCGTAGTAGATGGTGTGGACGCCGGAGACCTTGAGGAACCCGAAATCGTAGGGCTCGGTTTGCGGGTACAGATCCTTCCTCAGCTGCTGCTCCTGGTGCTGCTGCAGTTGCCCCATCGGCGCGGCGTTGGCGGCGGCGAGGGTGGCGCGGCAACGGAGGTGGCAGCCCAAACCCCGTCGTCCCCCTGCTTTTCACAACGCGGCCGATGAGAGGATGATACCAACCAACGAGAGATAAGGAAGGACACGGGGTGGTGTGGGGATCGAGGAGGTCGTTGTTACCTGCAGCGGATGGGGCGGGAGGCGGCGGGCGTGGGCGGCGGGAGGTGGGGAGGGTTGGGGTTCGGGGGGAGGAGGTGGCACGGAGCGCGCGGATCATTTCAGTGGGCGACTGACTGGGTTTGTTGGGGTTTTTGCCGTTTTCGCTGCGCGTCGTGCCGAGCCGAGGAGAGGCGGGGACGGACGGCAGAGGAGGTGGTGGCGCCCGCCAGCGCCAGGTTTGGTGTGCGCAGAACGGGGATCGGTCTTGGATCCCTTGGCTTTTTCCGGAGATAACTAAGCAACTGCCGTGGGTCCACGGCGAGTATAGTAAAACTAAAAGGTGACGGTCCCATTGTTTAATCTACAGTTTATTATTGTACTCCTTCCGTCTCACCGTATTTGAGACACAGTAGCCTTTGTTTAGATACAAAGTTTTTCTTCAAACTTCTATCTTTTTTATCACATCAAAATTTTTCTACACACGTAAACTTCTAAATTTTCTGTCACATCGTTCCAATTTCAACCAAACTTCTAATTTTAACGTGAACTAAACACACATATAGTATCATGGTCTTGATTAAAATATGTTTTTATTCAATTATAGATTGATATATTGTAGGATGAATATAGTATAAGTTGGCTGAGTTCGTTTTAACTTTTTCCAAACTATCCTAACCCCTTGTTTTTAACCAGTATGTTTTCCAAACTGCTAAATTATAGGTTTTTTTAAAAATTATATGGAATAGTTGTTTAAAAGAATATTTAATTCACATTTTAAATTCTTTCTAAATAGTACTTAATTAATATTCTAATTATTTTTTTAGGGAGAGAAGAAGTTTCCAACACGTATCGAACACACTATTAGAAAAAGATAGGAGTACTATATGAGTAAACTTAAGCGACTTTTTCCGGAGATGAGCTGATGACGGACGGCAGCGGCGGCGATGTTGTTTGGATCCCTGGCCTTTTCCGGCGCTAACTGCCAATGCCAACTGCCATGGGTCCACTCCACAGTGAGCAGTAAAACTAAAAAGGTTTTCGCTTCCAGCACGGTAAATTTGATAGGGATCCCACGTGATACGTTTTGTACTTTTTTTTTTTCCTACGAGTACAAAATTCGCGTGGATCCAATCATTAGGATGGTAGTGATGGAGCCCGTGATCTCACCGCTGACGGTATCAAATCTAGGCCTGGCCCAACCCAATACTAGTCGAGCCCAAACAGCCGATCCTTTTCGTAGGCCTGGCACACTCAAGTCCAACTTTTCTCAAGGGAATAAGTCCACCTCTACTCTCTTAACTAGTGTTCGATATCCCTCAATTATAAAATTGGGTATGATAACTTCTCTAAGTATTAAAATCACGCAAAATGACTCTTTTAACTGTTTTTAGCTTGGTTTTTCCTAACGCGGCGTCGACATGGCAGACCTGCCATTGGAAAAATAAGAAATGATTGAAGTGGGCTCACATGTCATTCACTCTCTTTTTTCCCTCTCTGTCTCCACTCTCTTTCTCCCCAGCCTTCTTGGAGCAACGGAGTAGCGGCAGTAGCAGCCAGCAAGTTGATGGCGGCGAATGAGCTCGGGGAGCGCGCACGGTGGCGGTGGCATCCCCGACGTGCTCCGCACTTAGATCTTCCTCCGGCTAGACTCGCCTCAGAGGTTGATCTGTGTGCAAGAAGTGGCGCAGCATGGCTCGTTGACGGTGTCTCCGATGCCAAATCACTAATTGAAGCACCAAGAAGAAGAGCGAGTGGAAGATTCTAGCTCCTCTTCTGTTGGCTGATGTCATCGGTCTCTCCATGACGCTTTCGCCGGGTGCCACCGCTTTCGGCTCCTTTTTCACTTCCCGTTGCCGCTCGCCACGATGCGTTGCCCGAACCATTGTGATAGAGAATTTGAAGAAGGGATAGGATGAGATAGATGAGGGAGAGAGGATTGAGAGGGGAGGATAGAGGAAAAGAAGTGGTCACTGACGTTCAGGTTCCACTTATAATTTTCATATTTTTGCTAATTGTAAATGCCACGTTAGAAAAAAAAAGCACCAACGAAATCGCTTTGTGAGCCGTATTGCACTGATTCTAATACCTGAGAATGTTAGATATCTGGTATTATGGTTGAGGCCTTAAGGGGTATAAATCATATTAGACCTACAGTTTATCCGAGGGTGTCAAAGTGGAAGTTTGGGTTCCCAACCCAAACAGCATTTACGGAAAACGGAGCGGTCTATTAGCACGTAATTAATTAAGTATTTACTTTTTTTAAAAAAATAGATTAATTTGATTTATTTAAGCAACTTTCGTATTGAAACTTTTTTTTAAAAAAACACACCGTTTAGCAGTTTGAAAAGCGTGCGCACAGAAAACGAGGGAGATGGTTGGGAAAAGGGGCATCTGAACACAGCCTAATTCTTTTATCAAGCCTACTCCACGCTAAATTCTAGCCCATCAAGCGTGAATTCCTGAGGACTCCCGCCGTCCCACCCGCGTCCGGCGTGGCCCAAACCGCGGGAATATCCCATCGCCGTGTTCCTGAAACCTGACTCGCCAACCGCCTCAGCTGTCCACTCCAAGTTTCCCTTACCGCCGGTAACTGCACGGTTACCGTGGTTATCGGGCTTACTGCGGGGGTACGGTAATATAAATACCATGGTAACCTCCTTAAGTTCAAATAAATTTAAAAAAATTGAATTTTTGATAAATTTTTCACGATTTTGTATAATTTTTTACGGTTATCGTAACCTCGACTCCGGCGGTTTGGGAAACCCTGGTCCACTCCACTCCTGTGGCCTTCTTTCGTGCCGTCATGCGATGCGACGTGGGCGACGACGAGAGTTTCCGGTGGATGCCGACGCGCACCGACCCGACGACGCCACGGTTGGCTCTGCTGGCTTCGCAACGCACGCTTGCTGCTGCATGCTGCGCCGTCCAGAAATTTCCGCCTGCGCGAGGCCGGCGACCTGCCCGGCCGCCACGTCTGGCCACTGCACGAGCGGCACGTTGCCGGGATTGCCCGTACCCGTGTCTCGTCTCGTCCCAAAGCTTGACTTAATTATCGGGACATTTAGGGGCGGTTCGGATGCTAGCCAAAATTTGTCTTAATTTACCACAACCACAAGTATGGCAAGTAGGTTTGACAAGTTAGTACAGTGTTAGTTCTAGTCACAAGTTAGGCTGTGTTTGCAACCCCATATTTCCAATGTGTTTGTAACTCTATGTTCCTAACCCCTCTCCCTACTTTTTCACGCGCACGCTTTTCAAACTACTAAGCGGTACGTTTTTTTAAAAAAATTTCTATACGAAAGTTGCTTAAAAATTTTAAATTAATCTATTTTTTAAAAGAAATAGCTAATACTTAATTAATCATGTGTTAAAAGGCCCATCCTGCACTTGCGAACACAACGTCATACCAAATTTTCCTTTAACTTGATCCCATATTTCATAGATAAACACAACGTCGTACCAAATTTTCCTTTAACTTGATCCCATATTTCATAGACACAATAATGTGTGGCAAAGAAGCTAAGATGTGGCTTCATTTTTCTTGGCCACAACTTTAGCAACTTAGCCAGAATGTTTGGCTGGCTCAGGTAGGATAAGACAACCAACCAAACACCCCTTAACTTTTTACACTCTTAAGATGTGGCAATTAATTATTTGTCACTTGTTGTGTATGACATGTGGATCAAGTGATAAATCATTTATCACCGACAAACAATTAATTATTTCTGAATTATCCCCCCTTTTGCGTCTCTACCAGGCTAAAGGCGGTAGTGTACTGTGTACAGCCTAGAACTACGGATATTCAAAAGGAATATACATTCTTATAAGATTCAGGAGGAAATACTTCTTTTCTAAGTAATGTAGGGGAAAAACAGTTGTGTCGGTCTAATGGGGACTTTGCTACACAAGGCAGGCAGCTAATCATCGATCATCATCGCTGTAAGGCGCATCCTAATCAATAATGCCCCAAAAAAACGCTACAGCTACCATCCTCTCTGTTCATTTTTTTAATGTTCCAACAAATCTTTCTCCACCCACAAATGGAAGATATCAAGAAAATGCATAGCGCTATTATAGCTGTAAACGCGGCTAAGGAAACTAAAAAACACCCCAAACAAAAACCAAAACAAAGGTCTTATTTAGTTGAGAAAATTTTCTAGTGTAGTTATCACATATCACATTAGATATATTGACACATATTTAAAGTATTAAATATAGTCTAATAAAAAATAATTTGCAGATTCCACCAGAAAATTGTAAGATAAATTTATTAAATCTAATTAATCCGTCATTAGCAAATGTTTACTGTAACACCACGTTATCAAATCATAGTGTAATTAGCCTTAAAAGATCCGTCTCGTAATTTACATGTAATCTGTGTAATTGTTTTTTTCTACATTTAATACTTCATGTATATATCAAACATTCGATGTGACAGCGTGAAAATTTTTGTTTTAGGAACTAAATAGGACCAAAACAAAAGTTTACACAAAAATTGAAAATTTGGTTGAAATTAGAATAATATAATGGAAAAGTTGAAAGTTTGTGTGTGTAGGAAAGTTTTAATGTGATGGAAAAGTTGGAAGTTTGAAGAAAAACTTTCGGAGAGAACATTTCAAAGCGAAAGCGAAATGAAACTCTCTAGAGAAGAGAAGCCCCCGCCGCAGATATTATTCACGATGCGTTAAACTGTTCCCCTCCCTTCCAACGCCGGCCACTCGTCTCCTCCTCTTCCCACCTCCCGTTTCCCCCGCGCCATCCTCCTCCTCCTCGTCACCTAATCCGCTCCGCCTCGCCGCCATGGCCGCGACCCCGCCGTCGTCGCGGGACCCGTCGCCGCAGCACCACCGGAGGCCGCTGTCCTCCTCCGCCTCCGTCGCCGCCCTCGCCGGCAAGCCGCGGGGGGGCGGGCTCCTGCTCGGGCGGTACGAGCTCGGCCGCCTCCTCGGCCACGGCACCTTCGCCAAGGTGTACCAGGCGCGGAGCGCGGATTCCGGGGAGCCGGTCGCGATCAAGGTGCTCGACAAGGAGAAGGCGCTGCGGCACGGCCTCGTCCCGCACATCAAGCGGGAGATCGCCATCCTCCGCCGCGTCCGCCACCCGAACATCGTGAGGCTGTTCGAGGTGATGGCCACCAAGTCGAAGATCTACTTCGTGATGGAGCTCGTCCGCGGCGGGGAGCTGTTCGCCCGCGTCGCCAAGGGGCGGCTCAAGGAGGACACCGCGCGGCGCTACTTCCAGCAGCTCGTCTCCGCCGTCGGGTTCTGCCACGCGCGCGGCGTGTTCCACCGCGACCTCAAGCCCGAGAACCTCCTCGTCGACGAGCACGGCGACCTCAAGGTCTCCGACTTCGGCCTCTCCGCCGTCGCCGACCAGTTCCACCCCGACGGCCTCCTCCACACCTTCTGCGGCACGCCCTCCTACGTCGCGCCCGAGGTGCTCGCGCGCCGCGGCTACGACGGCGCCAAGGCGGACATATGGTCCTGCGGCATCATCCTCTTCGTGCTCATGGCTGGCTACCTTCCGTTCCATGACCAGAATCTCATGGCCATGTACCGAAAGATCTACAGGGGGGAATTCCGGTGCCCGAGATGGTTCTCCAAGGATCTTACCAGTCTACTGAATCGCATCCTTGACACGAACCCAGAGACAAGGATCACTGTCAAAGAGGCTATGGAGAGCAGGTGGTTTCAGAAGGGATTCCGGCCGGTCAGATTCTATGTCGAGGATGATCAGGTTCACAGCTTGGCAAATGGTGATAATGATATGCCGGAGTTGGAACCTAGTGAGCCTCCTCCTCCTCCTCCGTTTCCGCCGCCGCCACCGCAGCAAGATGACGACGGTGAGGAGTCGGGATGGGAGTCGGACTCATCTGTGGCATCATGTCCTGCCACATTGTCATCTGAGGAGCGTCGGCAAAGACCTCCCGGGTCTCTCACACGGCCAGCAAGTCTTAATGCGTTCGATATCATATCGTTCTCGAGGGGATTTGATTTGTCAGGGTTGTTTGAGGAGCGAGGGAGTGAAGTGAGGTTCATATCAGCAGAGCCTATGCAAACAATCATCACAAAATTGGAGGAGATCGCAAAGGTGAAGAGCTTCTTCGTTCGGCGAAAAGACTGGCGAGTGTGCATAGAAGGCACGAGGGAAGGTTTGAAGGGTCCATTGACAATTGGCGCTGAGATATTTGAGCTCACACCAAGCCTGGTGGTAGTGGAGGTGAAGAAGAAGGCAGGGGATAAGGAAGAATATGATGACTTCTGTAACAGGGAGTTGAAACCTGGGATGCAGCATCTCGTACACCATATGGGATCAGTTCCAAATATACCTTCTGATACGGAGTAGTTTGAACTAAGAAAGGTAGTTCTCTTTCTTGGAGGGGTATAAGGAAATTTTGGATTAAAAGTATATGTCTGTGCAAGCATGAACACCTGAGGGGCAAAATGATACCCATTTCCTTTAGACCAGTGTCCATGTTTTGGTGCTGTTCGTTTCTTCAATCGAAATGATGTATGCTAGTGTTTGCATGCTAATATCAGCTATCAAATGTCTGTTTTTAGCTGTTACAGTTTAAAGAGAGTGACAAATCTGAGTATATGGCATCAGTATCAATGAAGTGGACTAGACTTTTATGTATGCCGCAGCAGTGCAGCCATTTGTATTTCTATGCCGCCAGTTAGTTCTCCGAATACATATGACATCAACACTGAAGAAATTAACTCGAAGTGCTCTAAAGAAGTTCTGTTTTGGGATTAAAATTGTAAATATAGGGTGAATGGATAAATTAGACAAAGCGTTAGCATTCTAAGTATCTAGTTGTTGATTACTTCTGTGCATCAATTTGAATGCACACTTCCATTGTTGTGCTACCTTTTGTTTAAGTAACTCAAATACTGTATACTGGTGTGGTGGAAACATCGTTAAACAAACAACTGATAGTTTACAATGCTCATCTATGGAATTCTTCATTGTAATTTTGCGACATAGTTCAGTCATGCTACCAATAACTGCTGTGGATGATTCCGGATAGGTCCCTGCTCATGGGATGCGGCGGAAAATAGCTAATATGCTTAACTAACTCTCTTCAGGTAATGGAGGTATTTTCATCCTTTTTTCAGCTGGCATTCACAGTTCAGATATCTATATACATGGAAATTAATTGTTTGAATTCATTATAAGGCCAAATTTTATAAAAATTACATCATCAAGATTTTTTTCAAGACATACTGAATGATAAATTGCAACGCAACATGAACTAAGAATTTTGAGAAAAATACTGGTGCTTTCATATTGCTGTACATGGCAGAATTGTTAAATTACAGAGATGTTGAAAATTTCCTTCCTATTCAAGCATATTTCTCATAGAGTCATGGTCAGGATAAGTGATGAACTTCTGTTTTCCTTTTATCTTATTTTAGGTGTTTCTTAGTTTCTTTAGGCTTTTTGTACAAGTTGAGACTTGTGGTTTACGAATCCTACTATATTCCTTTAGAAGCTATATGTGCCAAATAAAACCAAGGAGGCATTGTATTCCTTTTCCATTAACAATTCATTTCATGTTGTCTGTTGCACTCCTAATGATCAAACCATCTATGTAGATCCTTGATGAACAAAGATGCAGCAGTTTCCAAGCAGAAGCATGGACTCCCAAACACATACTCAACGTGAGCATATGCAAGTCGAAGTGCATGCATCAATCAGTATTGAAGTTATTGCTTTGCTGAATCGTTCTTTATGTTAACTTCAAGCATATTAATGTGTGGTGTTATTTGTAACTTAAGAATAAAGGCTTATAATGGCTTTGAAGTTGTGCCTTGGCTTCAACTAGCAACTTCCTTTTGCCCAACGTACTGCTACATTCTGTGATATGGTTTTATAGTTCACAAACAGTTAGGAGAAGTGCCGAATTGTCCAGCTATTTTAGCTGTTCATATAAAATCCGTATGTGTGGCTTTTGTTTTCTTAAGTTGTGCCTATAATTAGGTGAACCTTATATCTGTTGTAAGTCATATCGAATCACACGAACATGTTCTCATTTTAGTCATTTTAGTAGTGAACAGATGTTCAGTGGTTTTGAATAATTTGGCATTAACTATATCTAAGCTGGGATGGCAGGTAACTGTTGATTTCTTCTTTCCACGGATGGCATTTTTCTTGCTGGTTGTAGGCTGGACGATTTGAAGATTCATGTGGCAGTTTTTCTAGTGTTAATGTAGCTATTACTGGGGATATCCCAGGTTTGATTGAGCCTACATTGACCCATCAGTGCTGTTGTTAGAAAGAGTCTCGGCTGGACCAATGACATGGTCAGTTTGAACCTAAGCACCATTAAACATTGTTTTTCATATGGGCGTTCCAACTCAAAACTTCATGTCGTACTTACTTGACTACTAATATCTCCTTGACATATTCACCTCAAAAAAAAAAAAAATCCTTGACATACGGGCCTTAGCACACGTTAGCTAGACAATAAGTACTAGCAAAGATAGAGAAAAACTCGAGTGTCTGTCACGAAAAATCTATCTTCTTGTTCTGTTTTTCTTGGATAGCATGCAAACTTTGTTATCAAGATTATGATTGATCCAAAGAGGGTAAAGCAAATGGGGAGACATTTTCATTAAGCATGTACTGAGTGACATCAATTGTAGCAAATGGTTTTATTCCTAGCATTGTTACTTTCAGTGAGCTTCATTTCTGCACAATCAAATGACCAGCTGTCTGTGATTATTACCCACTTTCTTGCTGTGCTCAGCTACAGATTGAAAATATAACAAGGGGAAATTTATAGGTGACGAAATATGTTCTTTTTGGGTATTTTGTTGGGATATATCCACTGCCATTGTATTACTCAAGTCAAGATAGCTACACCAACTGATTGTTTTGATCCCTCCTATATTAATACACTTTTTTATTGTGTGATTCTATATTAATAAACTTTGTTGTCAAATTAACAGTGGTGTGAATTCATCAAACTCTGACATGTCTGACTGTCATTAGAAAAAAAAATTATAGGTGACGAGGTGACGAAAAATTATATAACAAAAATTATATATATAAAAAATCATATAACAAACACAATTACATGCCCCCACGACGACGATGACCCTCCCAATCCACAAACTGTTCGCTCACAGCTTCACAGGATCTCTCAACAGCTTGAAACCCCAACAAGTCCGGGCCTAGATAAATATTCCCTCTACTAAGATAACACCTCCAAATCGGTCGCGACGACGTGGGGGCCAACACACCCCAAAGCCCCATAATTAACAAGTAAACAGCGCTGTCAATCACCTAACCAGTCCACTGGCTATCCATCATGCACGCCGCTAAGTCATCTGTAGTGGCCATGAGAGTACTCGACATCCTTTTTGAGACCCTTTCGTTCTCACGACGGCGCATTGTCAAATACCATCATTTTCTCTTGATAATGCATTCTCAAACAGTTCTGCTATTTCACTAGTGACAATTTTTGACTCCTATCTTTTAATTTTTTATTTATCCATAGAATTTTGCATCAAGATTCTTGTACATATAAATCCAACTTGCAGTTATAATTGATTACAGACCACTTACACACAGTTACATTGTATTTGCACTCAGTTGCAGAGCAATTACACTCATTTTTACTTTGCAAGATTATAGAGCAATTACTCTGCAAGATTTAAAGTTCTAAATCTGTCGAAATATCAATAGGTAGGCCCATTCTCAAATACCATCCTCCCAACTAACTTTCCTTCATTTTTCCTCACCGAGACATTGCACCTAGTAGATCCAATGGTATTTTGAAACACATTTTACTGTCTTATCACTACCACATCATCAACGCAAGGTGACACCACACATGAAATGACCATGTTATCCTACCCCTTCCTAATTCCACATTGGCATGTCGGTGCCAAGGAAGGAGAAGAGCTAGGTGGCCCTTGGTTAACATGGCGGCTCTTTGGCAAGCACGCGGGAGGAAGGAGAGTTGGGTAGTGGTATGGGGTGGAAAAGGAGCATGGAGGTAGCGGGACACTGTGGCGCACCAAGGAGAGGCGAGGAAGGTAGCAAAGACACTAAAGTTGATGTGGCCCTTGCTAGCAAGGAAGCCTGCGTGGATACAATGGTGAGCTAAGGTGATCATATCTGGGAGGCCATGACGACGGCGAGGAGGAAGCGTTGAGGCCGAGGCCATCACAGGTCTAGCTAAGGTGAGCGGATTAGGGTGTCTATCTTGGCTCCGACCTAGGTTAGGAACCATCATCGTTGATCTTACGGTGGCCCAAATTAGTGCACCCTTGATGGATATACATATGACCATGGCCGTCTCTGTGAATTTGGGGCCCCGAGACAAAAATACAATTGGGGTCCTAAAAATTAAAGTAAAAACGGTGGATTCATGATACAAGACACTAGCAAAATGCTTTACAACTGAAATGAGTAGGAATCCATAGGGGGAAAGACAATACTTGATAGGTACATGTGTCCCAGATGGCAAGCTTGACCTTGTTGCCCGTTAACCACTTAACCTTGAAGTTGACACCCGAATATAGGATCCGAGAGGATAAGCAAGAGCCATGGATCCCCAGCTAAGGAAATAGATTAACAAGAAAAGGGGCATATAACTAAATTTTGAGCTAACTGAGAGATGAAAGAAGATAGGAGATTGATATCACCTATGATGGGTGAGAAATCTTCAGAGTCAGGTTGTCAAAGGTGAAGTAGAGGAAGGGGCTGCTCTCGTCCACACCAGTCGATGACTAGAAAATGACGAAGACAAAGAATCCATACTAACCTTACCCACCCCCTATGCTGCGTTGGAAGGTTGGAACTTGGGATCATGGATGTGGGGATGATATCTAGGGTTTGATCTGGTACTTCTCGAACTCGAAAGCTTCTACTCAATCGCAGATGCATAGAAGTCTTGCAGACGGCGGTGACGACCAGACACGCAAGGATGAATTAGGATCAACGCGAGCGAGTCAATCTCGCATCTTGGCCTACATCCCGCTTTTCGCGAGCCTGCCATTATTTTTTTTGGATTGGGGGGGGGGGGGGAGGGGGCTTGTGCATGCGCCAATCTCGCACACCACCCTTGACACCCTAACCCTAAACCCTAAACTCTAAACCTGGAGATAACATGAAAGTAGTATCGTCGAGGGTGTAGGAGCTGAGCTATGCAGAGGTGGTTGAGGACAAAATAATACAGTAGCGTGTGACTAGTTGGTGAAAAAAAAACAAACTCATCAAGTAAACATGAAATAGTAGTAAAAAAAACATAACCTTTGTAATGTTTTACTTTCTTTATTCCAAAATATCACTATCTAGTTTTCGATGAGATATAATATACTCTAATAAATTTTGAATAATCTTCTCTCTAAATTCGTTGGACCGAAAATAATGTTTCTGAAATGGAGGAAGTAGCCCTTTTACCGTGTGAGCCGCGCGGGGGTACGTTCGTCTCGCCCCGAACGAACGGGTACACCGTACACTTGACCGGACCAGCCGCGACCCGGCACGCCGGCACGTAGGACCCCGGGCGTTTTCCCCTCCCCTCGCGCGCGCGCACGCCCGCCCGCACGCGCGCGACGCGGCCCACGCCACGTCCCGTCCCGTCCCTTGCCGACCTCCCGGGTGGCGCGGCGCCGGTGGAGATCGAGGCCGGGAGCGCGACACGACGGAGTCGCGCGCGGAGACGTCGCCGTCGCGAGTGGTTGGTTACCACCCCGCACGCCTGCTGCTGCTGTTTCGGTTTTGGTTTTTGTTTTTTAAGTGCGGAGCTTTATCGCGGTCGGCGTCGTCGGAGCCTTTTTGCTTCGAGGAGCGGACGGTGACGTCACCAGACCACCACCACTGGACGACGTCCACGTCGCTTTCGCCTCCTCTCGCTTCGCTCGCTCTTACCCAACAATGGCGTGGAATTTTCAATCCACGAGTCCAACGTCTCACTGACGATTTTAAGCCTACCAGCTGTATGACTGTACCGGAAATGGTAGGTCCAGTGCAATTAATCTCGCCCAAAAAATATATAAAAAAAAATCTGCTAAATCTTAAAGCCAGTTTAATAGTATAGCCAAATGTTAGCTTTAAACCATTTATAACTAATTTAATAGACCTATAAAAATATACTACACTATTAATCCCCGGTCCTATCTCTCATACACACAACGTCTTGGAGTCCAGTCCTATCTCTCATACACACACAATGTGTTGGAGTCCGTGTTACAGTTAGCTATAGATATGTAGCCCACTTTCTTTTCTATCTTATGTTTTTTTCTCGATATGTGGTTATAGTTGGCTATTGTACTTGCTCTTAGTGGAGAAATGCTAATGGGTATTTCGGCTAGCTCCGCAGGATCATGCACTAGATGACCTTAAGCCTCACTCCTATTAGCTCCTTCCCTAATACTATTCACGTCTTTTTTTTTCCTTTTCTGTTTAGTGCCAGCCAAACCCGACCCGCTGTGACGAACAGGAAACTGATTACTACGCGCCATAAGCACGAACGCAAACGCGAGCACTGTGTCAACTGTAGTACGACCCAGTCGTTTTTATTACGTGGCGGGCGTTAATGCGTGGGCCCGACGCGTTTACTGGCCCCACGTGTCATGTTTAGGGGTGGGAGGCGTATAATTAGGGGAGAATTCGAAGATCTCTCGATTAAATTTAGGCATTTCGGCGAGACGAGCGGAGGCGCACGAGAGCACGATGAGGATTTGATTTTCCTTTTCTTTTGGTTTGAAGTCTCATCGCCAAATTTCGTTTTCGATTTTTTTATTTTTTTTGCTCGTCTCGTCTTGTGTCTCGGCTTTATTCATCCCCCTTCTCGGCGTTGGTGCTCCTCCGCCCGATCTCTCGTCTCGAAGCTTCCAGAAGCTTCGGGGGGAGGGATCCCGGGCCGGGCTCGCCCGCCATGGCGCTGTGGCGGTGTAGCTCCTCGTGGCTCTCGTCGGTGTCGCGCTCGTCGGGGGGAGTCGGCGGCGGCGAATCGAAGGTGTCGCCGGAGATCGCGCCGGTGAGTGGAGGGGAGGGAGAGGAGGAGGGGGATGAGGAGAGGTGGTCGCGGCTGCTGCCGGAGCTGCTCACGGAGATCATGCGGCGCGTGGACGCGGGCGCCGAGCGGTGGCCGCCGCGGCGGGACGTGGTGGCCTGCGCCTGCGTCTGCCGCCGGTGGAGGGACGCCGCGGTGTCCGTCGTGCGGCCGCCGCTGGAGTGCGGGCGGATCACGTTCCCTTCCTCGCTGAAGCAGGTGAGCCTGAGCGCCCCCCGACCTAACCCCTATCATCTTGATCTGGCCGGACTTGCATGATTTTAATTTTTTGTGTGGGGGGAAATTTTTGTTGGTCCTTTGAGGGTGCTCGAAGGCTGTTCGGGGACATGTTTTTCTTGTTTGATCTGTACGATTCGAGCTGATTTCCGGATCAATTGTTGGATTGATTGTTGTTCTTTTTTACTCATACCTGTATTTTTAGGCTTTCGTATATACTCCCTCCGTTTCAAAATGTTTGACACCGTTGACTTCTAGTACGAATTTGAAAATTTGTCTTATTTAAAAAATTTAAGTAATTATTTATTCTTTTCATATCATTTAATTTATTGTTAAATATACTTTTATGTACACATATAATTTTATATATTTCATAAATTTTTTTAATAAGACGAACGGTCAAACATGTGTTAAAAAGTCAACGGTGTCAAACATTTTGAAACGGAGGGAGTATATAGATGCAATTATCTGAAGGAATTGTGGCTACTTTAATGATTTTCTAGCCTAGCAATGGCCAAGATTTGATTTGATTCAGAAAGAGTAGGATTTTCCGTGTCTGAATGAATTTTTCTTATTGGAGAGATGCAAAGCATCCCCATTTCCGTTAAGACAAAGCGCATGGTTCAGCTACAAAGCAGAGTTTTGTCTGGATGAATTAAAGGCTAAAGGATTAAATAGATCGATATTTGTTGCCTATCGATCTTGGAATCTCTTTTGGGTTTCAATAATCGTCTGATTACAAGTATTCTTAAGCGAGGAGCACATGTCCATCCACTCGTCCTTGTTTTCTGAATTTGGTCGCCTCGCACTTTACTATGGCGACCAACAAAGTGATGTGGTAGGTGAACTTAGTAAAGAAATATGGGACTTTGGTATGCTCATATATGAAAATGCTAATTGTGACATTTGGATTTTGTTTTGGTCTGTTAGTAAGAGTATTTTGATGCCTAAAGGCACAATCTTTAGTTCACTTTGGGTCTCTATAATTAATTTGGTTGGGTTTTTTTTTGACAGCCTGGACCAAGGGATGCT
The DNA here is from genome assembly GCA_000338895.3 of Oryza meridionalis. Classification (NCBI taxonomy): domain Eukaryota; kingdom Viridiplantae; phylum Streptophyta; class Magnoliopsida; order Poales; family Poaceae; genus Oryza; species Oryza meridionalis. The sequence continues at coordinate 25,710,863 of CM002528.2, forward strand.
CCGATGCACTGCTTCATCCGGAGGAACAAAAAGAACTCGACCTTCTACCTTTATCTTAGCTTAACACAGGGTAAGTCATAATGGATAATTTGAGGTTCCATCATGGTTGTGGCCCCATGCTATTGTGGATTGGTTAGATGGCTTTGTAGACTGTGTCAACTGGGTTTACATCTTGTTCTTTGATTTAATTGACGGAGCCAAGTATACAAAATAAAACTCTATTAACTGACTTTCCGGTGGCTTCTGCTCTATCAGTGATGTGGGGGTTTCAACTGTACAATTAAATGAATTCTTGTTCAGACAATGGCAAATCTAGTAGGTAGTAAGCATGTTTTTAAACAAGAAAAAAAAATGTCTGCTAACGCTATCAAGGTCCCTTCTATGTATGACTTGTGAATTGTGATGTGCGATCTTCTTATAGTTGTTCTTAATCTTGTTTTGAAAAAGGGAGGATTTTTCTTCTTTTAATCCATCACAAGCCACAACATCATTTGTGACAAGGACCCTTTCACCTACTTTGCTGCCCACATACATTATTTAAGGGACTTACATAACTGAATAAGAAATATTTGACTAATTGACTTCGGTCTTGTTTTCCAAAAAAAACATGGCTTTGGTCTTTGGTAGTTGACAAGTTGTTTCTATCGAATACATTTTTGTTGGGATAACTTAGAAGTTACCCAGAACCTACGATCTTGGTAGTTGGTATAGTCTTAGACTCTTATTGGCCAGGCTCATCATAAAGTTTGAAAGCATTAACTGTCTGACATCCTATCATGGATCGAATGAGAGGCTGCGTAACCATGATGTACCACCAATTACACATTGAGCTTTGTATGGTCTGACAAAGTATAACACAAATTGTGTCCATTGTTTATCATTTTTTTTTTGTTTAGGCATGTCAAAATTATTTGTTGCCCGTGACTCCCCTGTTGATTGATTGTTTACACCTACGTGACTCATGATCATATAAATAACTAAATAAGGGTGCAGTACAGCCTCACCAATGACTAAACACGGCACCTGTTGTGTTCAAACTTTCCTATGCTACTTCTGAGAATTATAAGTCAAATTGCTAGGAAAACAGAAGGTACTGTGGAATTCATGTTTCTGAGGGGATGTACATGTCAAACCTGATGGATGCTTCTGGGTATTTGAAGGTTAGGCACAACTACGTTTCGTTGACAAGTTTAAGGTTCTAGAATGAACCCGAGTACCCTATGGACAACCTTATTATGTTGAGCGATATTCTCAATGTGAAGATTGTGAATCTTATCACATGATTTAGAACTTTTGGTTATGAAACTGTAATACAATCCTCCTATGTTGGTGACTGAATCAAGGCTTATTTTCCTGATATGCTTGTTGCTTTTGAAGTATCAGACTGCAAAAAAAAAAAAATGATCTTCAATTTTTTGCTCTCTTTTGGCAGCCCTAACGGATAAAGGGAAGTTTCTGTTGGCTGCTCGAAGGTTCAGAAACGGGGCACATACAGAATATATCATCTCCTATGATTGTGATGATCTATTTCCAGGAAGCAATTCATATGTTGGGAAACTGAGGTTGGGTCCAATCATTCCATTAGGCTACTGCCTTTGCTTTCTTTGCAAGCATCATAAAGTTGTGCCACACTCCAATTGTACTCCAGTAATAATTTTTCTGCCATCTTTCTTCATGTTATCATCATATCATCAGTTACCATGTTGCCTGCCTTGTTGAATAACGTGACCCGTTCATGTATCATTTTCATAGCATGCATTAATATCTAATATTCAGGTTCCGATCAAGCTTTACATTATTCAAAATGCAATATGACTTGGTATACACCTTTCCCTTCACGGTTTGTGTTTAAAATGTAGAGTGAAGGCATTAAGAAAGAGACATCTGTGGAAGATGAACAAGCCACAAACATATAGCGGTTGCTTGGGATAGTATATCTTTTCTAATTAGCTGCGCAGGGCATTTATATTTTTGGTAGCTGGGTTTACATTGTGATCAATAAAATCATCTTTCAATTCCTAAGCCGACAAAATCGCTCTACTTGTGTCCTCCTGGGCTGACCATCTATTTTGGGGTAAATCTCAGAAGTGCCACCCACTATCAAGTTTCGAGTGCATTTGATCAAGTGATTAGAAGTTTTCTAGTGTGTGTAAACCACACTTTTATTCAAGTTATTTTCCCACTATATTCATTTATTAGCTGGAACACTATTTTGATCGGTTAACTTCTTTGTACATGTAGATCTGACTTCCTGGGTACAAAGTTCATCATCTATGATAGCCAGCCACCATACGATGGTGCAAAGCCCTCACGGAGCCAATCGAGTCGTCGCTTTGCAAGCAAACAGATCAACCCAAATGTTTCAGGCGGTAATTATGAAGTTGGACAAGTGTCATACAAGTTCAACTTCCTCAAATCAAGAGGACCAAGAAGAATGCAGTGCAATATCCAGTGCCCCGTAGGCCAGAGCACTGCATCAGATCCATTGAAGGAGAAGCCGATTAGCACCTCAAGCCCCTTGGCTCTAAGAAACAAGGCACCGCGATGGCATGAGCATCTGCAGTGCTGGTGCTTGAATTTCCATGGCCGGGTGACCGTCGCCTCCGTGAAGAACTTCCAGCTCGTTGCTCCGGCTGGCACCAGCGATCCATGGGGCATTGCAGATGAGGAGACAGTGATCCTGCAGTTCGGTAAGATTGAGGACGACGCGTTCACGATGGACTACCGGCAGCCGCTGTCAGCCTTCCAGGCGTTCGCCATCTGCCTCACAAGCTTTGGCACGAAGCTGGCCTGTGAATAAGTGTAACTTTTGGGTTTGATGATGATTTATACCGTGCATATGGATGGGATCTCCGTTGATTGCGCGGATAGCCTGAAGCCCCGGTTGAACCAGGAGAGTAAGGTGTAAAAGGGCGACAGGGGCACACTGCACTGAACACACCGTGTCCCTAACTCTCGACTCTCTTCTCTTTTTCTCTCGTCTAATGATGTGGATGGACTTGGTTTATGTTGATCTTGGAGAGATAGTGGTATAACTCTTTGTTGTAAATTCACTTGCTGATGTACATCGTGCATAATGAATGTACCATTCTCCAGTTGAGTTTGCCTCCTTTTGACAAAGGATGCTTTTATTGGAATCAGACGATATTACTGAGACACACACACAGCACCGAACGCCCACAAAAGAGTAAATTAGTAAAAGCCATGCCGCTGGTCTTTGGCATTCACTCTACTTTGTTCTCTTCAGGCTGAAGTTGCTTCAAACAGGGAGTGACACCATGGACGATGGACAACGTTCCATGAGTTCTGACCAGTGACAACGGTTGGGTTGGAGTGTACCGTGTAAAGTGTACCTACTTCGCCACGGTCGCGGCAAAAGAGCGCGAGAGAGCAAGGAATAAGTTCATACGAGGTCCCTTATCTTGTCAATGAATCCGATTTTTGTCTCTCAAATGGAAAACCAGACACAACGAGTCCCTTAACTATTAAAACCGGCGCAGATTAGGTCCCTCGGCGCTTTTGAGGATGGTTTTGGCTGACGGTGCGCCTACGTGGCTAATTTGACTCGGTCTTCGTCTGACGTGGCATTGACGTGGCGCTTACGTGGCAATTCGATCCGGAAAAATAACAAAACCTGTGGGACCCACATGTCAGCTTCACACACAAATTAATAAAAAATGGTGGGGCCCACGTGGGCCCCGCATGTCATCCTCACCCCTTTTCTTCCTCCTCTCTTCCCATCTCCCCTCTCTTTCCTCACTGACCGGTTGAGCGGGGCGGCGGCGACCAGAGCGGGCGATGGACGGGGTGGCCGGCGGAGCAGGGCGGCCAGAGCGGAGCAGGTCCGCGGGCGGAGCGGTGGCGGCCGGAGCGGGTCGGTGGAGCGGGGCGGCCGGACCGGAGCAGGGCGGCCGCGGTGACTGGGCATCGGCGGCACGCGGGAACATAAGGCAAGGGAGGTGCTGGTGACGCGGGGGCGGCGGAAGAGGAGGAGAGCGTCGGCAGCGCGGGAGAGGGCGACGGGCGGTGCGACAAGGAAGGAGTTGAGCGGCGGGAGAGGGCGACGGGCGGCAAGGGAGGAGCTGAGCGGCGGCGCGCGGTGGGAGAGGAGGTCAGGAGGAGGGCATCGGCGGTGGACGCCGGGAGAGAAGCTGAGTGCCGGTGGTGACCGCCGGCGGGGAGGGCATCGCGACGGGCGGCAGAGAGATGGGCGGCTGCCCCGCTTCTTGCCACTGCCGCTCCGGCCGCCGCCCGCGGCCGCTCTGCTCCGGTCCGGCCGCCCCGCTTCACCGGCCCGCTCCCGCCGCCGCCGCTCCGGCCGCCCTGCTCCGCCGGCCACCCCGTCCGTCGCCCGACGCTCGCTCTGGTCGCCACCGCCCCGCTCCACCGGTCAGTTAGGAGAAAGGGGAGATGGGGAGAGAGGAGGAAGAAAAGGGGTGAGGATGACATGTGGGGCCCACGTGGGCCCCACCATTTTTTATTAATTTGTGTGTGAAACTGACATGTGGGTCCCCACGGATTTTATTATTTTTGGATCGAATTGCCACGTAAGCACCACGTCAATGCCACGTCAGACGAAGACCGAGTCAAATTAGTCATGTAGGCGCCACATCAGCCAAAACCACCCTCAGAAACACCGAGGGACCTAATCTGAGCCCGGTTTTGATAGTTGAGGGACTCGTTGTGTCTGGTTTTCTATTTGAGGGACGAAAATCGGATTCATTGACAAGTTAAGGGACCTCCGATGAACTTATTCCAGAGAGCAAACCGTTTGTCTACAGCCGGCCCCATTGGTCCGGGCGGAGCGGCCCATATAACATTTGGCCAGGCCGAGACGGTGAGTGCCTGGGCCGTGGCCAGTGCGGCCCATATCTTTTAGGCGTTCGGCCGAATCGGCCCATGTCGCTGTCCGCTCCGCACGCCATGGCCCATAGGCCTGGACGCTGGACACTCGTGATCGCCGCATAAATTCGGAGAAAAATTGCAGTGGACGAGGGGGGAAGGGCTGCGCAGCATATAGTGCCAAATTTCGGACTCTGAGCTTGCGAGTAATACATGATCTATTCGCATCACATGGCAGTATTAGCGCTAGTTCATCGGCCGCAAATTCTCTCTGCAAAATGAGCAGTATTTACACTTAAACGAGCTAGCTTGGCAGTTGGCAAAATAAGAGATAGCTGTAACTAAATTGAGGTGACTATTAAATTAATCAGGTAAACCAACTGCAGTAATTCGATATTGTACATGCATGATTAATTCGCAATCACAGGCATTTCCCCTTGAACTAGTATATACAAATACAACACGAATGGAGCTGCAAGAACAGCACACTTGCAACACTTTAATTGTAGATTAGTAGTAGTAGCGTGTATGAACAACCATTGGCCCCGTCGTCGATCAGCGGTCATGTCTCAGAATCCAATGGACCAAAGCTTCAATTAATTTTCTGTGAACCTAAACAACCTGGACACAATCAACACAAGTACAAGTTAGCACTGACAATGCAATTACCAGGACATAAAAAGTACAGCAAAATGCTACTAATAGAAGGAGTATTACGCTATGATTTCTGTAGATCATGTATTCGCATTTGCCGTGGCCTGGCATGGTCGTCGACGACGAACTTGGCCGGAGCTCGGGACGAACACCTTGGAGGTGGAGACTGCTTCTTGTGCTGCACGTGGATGCCGAGGAAGGAGGTCGCCGGAGGGTTGCTCGACACGGACGGCAGCGCCCGCGAGAGCCAGGACTCCGACGGCGACTTCATCGACGGCAGCGGCGGGAGCGGAGGCACCATGTCACGGCTCGCCGCGGCCTTGTCCTCCAATAGCAGCGGCCACCCGTAGCCGCCGCCGCCGGCGGCGGCGGCGGCGGCGGCGGCCCGCCTTTGTTTCTTCCCGCCGTCGAACACCTTGGGCGGCGCCGGCCTTGGGAAGTGAGGAGGCGGCAGCAGCTTGGGCTCGTCGTGGCTGTCGTGGCTTCTGTCTAACACCAGGAGGAAGCCGAGATGGGTAGCCTTGGGGTGGACGACGCCGTCTCCTTGCTCCAGGTAAAGCTCGCGCACCGACGGCATTGTCGTGTCCAGCTCCGGCGACAGCAACGCGCCGAGACCCTTCCGGCCGCCGCGGCCTGATCGCCGGAGGGAGTTGATGTACACTTCCTCCCATGATCGCTGCAACGACGCACCGGACGAACACGTGAGATTCGCTCGCGTTTGGAGATGTTTGCTACTGCTAAGCTGCTTACCATGATGCTCGTGTCGTGCGCGCTCCGGACGAGTGGGTTCGCCAAGCTTTGGCTCCTGCCGATCTTGGAGAGGAGGGGCGCGCCTCGGTCTCGCCGCCGGCCGCCGCCGTGGCGTCTCATGGCGGGCGCTGGGTTGAGGAGGAGCAAGGTGCTCTTCATGCACCGCGTGGGAAGAAGCAGCCCGCACCTCCTCGACGAGACGCCCCGCGTACTGTGCGCGTCCCACTCGCCGCCGCCGTCGTCGTCGACGGCGGCTCCGGCGGCGTCGTCGGTCTTCTCTCTCGGAACGATGCACAGTGTTCGAATCGTCGGCGATGCCTCGGGAGGAGGCAGCAACGCGTCGGCGCCGTGGCCGTTGCGCGCGGCCGCCGCGGCGATGCTGGCCTTCCGGGAGCTGCATTGCGGCGAGGGGACAGCCACGGCGTGCGCCGCCGGCAGGAAGCGGTCCATCATGACGCCGCCGCCGCCGACGCCGACGCCGCGCGGAGGCCGGGCGACGGCGTCGCTGAGGCCGGTGGCGCTGCTGCAGTTCACGGTGAGGCAGCTGTCCGCCACGGAGAGCGCGTCAGAGAACCGCGCCTCCTGATCCCGCTCCCGCACCGGCGCGGCGACGGCGACCACCGCCATGGCGTCCCGCGCGGGCTCCTCGTCCCTCGCCGCGGCGTGCACCATCGTCGCGCGCCGGGTGCGGACGCTCTTGGGATGACCGGGCCGCGTGCCATCCGTCCGCGTCGCCGCCTCGCCGGCGGCGCCACCGCCATGGCGCCGCACGGAGATGAGCGGCGCGGCGAGGTCGATGCGCTTGTTCGCGTCGGCCATGACCGGCGCCGCGAGCTGCCTCCTCTGCTCGCCACCACTTGTCACTCTCACTGTGTCACTGGCCTCGCCACTACACTGCAGCATTGGCATTTTGGGCAACCAAATTCCAAATAATTTAAAGGAGGCTTCTTGCAACAACCTGCCTAATAAAGAGCAAAGAGTTCATGTAATATTCAGTGCACAGTAGCTTGCATGGTGACTAGAGTAGTTAGTTGTCTATGTACTTGTTTACTCACTCAGGACGTGGCAGGAAGTGGCCACCTGAACTACATGTTGCTCGTTGTAAACTTGTCAGATTGGTCTACTATGCAACACCAACTACATGAGCCAAGATTGGTCCCATTTGTTTCTTATTAACATATACCCCCCTCTGTATCTATCCTGGCTATTAACCTGGATAAATGTTTGTTCAAATTTAAAGCTATGATTTAAGTTATTTTTGGATGGAGGGAGTAGATTTTATGTCGATTACTATTAGTAAGTTTTTTAAATTGTTAATTGGTGTGTTTTGAATAATTTTTTTATGTAGAATTTACTCTAAAATGTTAAAGTTTCATTTTTTTTAAATTTGTAATGATTAATCATAACTACTCGTTTTACGCGTTTTACGTGTGCCATCAAAATCTTCATCTTTATATAAAACGAACGGGGGAAACTACAAGTGAAAACATGGAGAATTAATTATAGTTCTCGGTGCTGGTTCTAGTGCACATGAGCACATGATTAGTTATCAAACATGATTAGTCATCCATCTCTCACGCAGTAGGTGAATGTCCGATACAATTCGATCTGCAGATTGGCTGCTTCTGCTAGCTGCTGCTGCTGCTGCGGCTCAAAGGAGGAAAAGAGCGGACAACCTGGTGTCCTCTCTGATAAATTCTCCTTGGACTTAAGCTGCAACTGCATCAGCATCACGCGATGCATGTCAAGTTCTTTGGAGAGCTTAACGACCGGTAGGTAGATGACCATTTCTCTTGTCGACAAGAGAGAGCTCAATAATTCAGCAGCAGATGCACAGTCATCTTCGAGCTCATAACGCCTTGTGGATTTACGTCAAAACCGGTCGTTTTCCGTCGCCGGCGAGGAGGGTCGCCGCCGACACCGTCTTCTCCTCCTCCTTCTTCAGCTAGCTAATCTAGTACAACAACTGACAAAAGTGGCAATAGAAAATGGCAAAAATGGGATGGAGAAAACGGCTATGGCAGTGACGATAGGATGAAATTCCATGTATTTTTGCTGTTCAATCATAGAAGAAGTGCTTTTATAGGGTAGTTGAAGCTTTGCATTTAAGCTATGTAGGTACCCAACGACTCCATGATCTGCCAATACTTGGTTTCTTTGAATTCATAGACCATCAAGAAATTGATATAGCATTGATCAATACTGTTGTCACATAGATCACCGTTATCTAGGAAAAAAAAGAGAGATCACCAAACTGCTGTGATACACTTGATGGGACATTGAGCAAAATAATTCAAAATTAAGTTATGAGCACTTATCAATGTTATCATCTTATTATGCATCTGGCACTACTACTAAATATTGGAGTATCTAGGTAGGGAACAGAATAGTCGCTAGTACCGTTACAGTGGCATTGTTTCGCCTATAGCTTATTATAAACCGGAACACTTATTAATGGTAAAATAATTTCTCGGTAGATTTTTTATATATACTTGCCTAGTGATTTAAAAGCCAATACTAAAAAATAGACCATGATGTAAAAACATGAAAATCAACACATATTAAAATTTAAATTGGTTATGGCTGATAAGTTGAATTTCTTTTGAGTTTTTACATGTGCGGGCGTTCCTTGGGTTGTTTTACTCTTAATTCTGCATTGTGTAGCTGATGTGAGTCCATACAGAATTTATGTCCGTCCGATTTCTTCTCTAAAAAAATGTCCGTCCGATACTCCGATTCAGCGTCAGGCAAGACGAAAGCACAGTGGAAACCTGAAGCCAAAGTAAAATGCTCTGCAAAGAAGAACATTGTGTTATCTAAGGCACATTCTAAACTATGTCTCGACTTGGTTATTTCTTTGATTTTCGTTAGCATATTTTTTAAACTATTGAAAACTTTCGTATAGGAGCTGCTTTAAAAAAATCAAATTAATTATTTTTTAGTTTTTAATAATTAATACTTAATCAATTATATACTATTCACGTTTTAACGTGCGGCTAATCAATATAATTTAAAACACATTTTAGAAATACTAACTAAGATAATTGTGCAGCTCATGATCTTGGGATGCAGATCCTCTGCTGGGGATCTCATTCCCATTATCTGAACTATGATGAGCTCTCAGCTCACTTCGCGGGCAGACATGACAATTGCACGTTGTTCCTGATCCTGAACTTTCAAGGGACCATTCTGAATTTCTGATGCCTCGTGGCTTTCACCATCAGCTCAGAATAAGTTCACTTTTCATCCTTAAAAGTGATCGAAATCTAATTCGTGACCCTAAAACACAAAACCGGATATCTCGACCCCCCAACTATTAAAACCGGTGTAATTTGACTCTCTTGGCGGTTTTAGAGGACGGTTTTGCTGACGTGGCACCTACGTGGTAGTATTTGACTCGGTATTCTGTCCACGTGATGTTGACGTGGCGCTTAGGTGGCATTAGAAATAAAAAATATGGGTGGGACCCATTTGTCATTCACCAAAAGTACGGGTGAGACCCACTGACATGTAGGGCCCACGTAAATCATATCCTTCCCCTGTCTCTTTCTCTCTGCGAGCGTTGGACGGGAGCCTGCGGCGGCGGGCGAGGGCTGGAGCAAGGGCAAAATCTTCGGCGGCGATGGCCGGCGCCTCCTCCAACCCCATTCACAGCCTCCTCCGCCCCTCCCCGCGGCGTTGTTGCCGGCGGCGGCAGTGCGGCGGCTCGCAAGCGGCGGAGACCCGGGAGTGGCACTGGAGCGGCGACGGCGGCGTGCGCGCGAGGGCCGGAGCGGCGGCGGCGGAGATCGAGGCCGCCGTGGAAGGTTGGCCATCGGAAGGAAGAAAACGGGCCACAAGAACGGCCGCGTCCTCGCCATCCTCGGCCTCGCCACCCTCGGCCCCGCCACCGCACTATCCACCGATGCGCTCCACGCCCTCTCTGCCAGCCACGATGCACCCGCCTCCGCCGTTCTCCCGCCTGCGTCTCGCCACCACGACTCACGTCGGCATCCTCTCGAAGATGGCGGCATCCGGCGGTGGCTTCTTCTGCACCTGCGGTGGCGGCGTTGAAGGCGAGAGGAGCAGCGCGGGCTGGGGAGGCGGCGGTACCGCTGATGGAAGCGGTCAGCATGCTGAGCCGGCCGACAACGACGCGACCACATGGGAGTTGGGAGGCATCTGTGTCGAGCATTCTCCTACTGGTTGCCGAGGCAATCGGCAAGGGGCGACAGATGAGGGCTGCGGCTAGCAAGCGGTAGCAACAGGTAGTGCATGTGTGTACTAACATCAAGCGACAAGCCAACAAGCAAAGGGCTGACCGACTGAGCAAAGCTGCAGATAGGCAAACAGAGCAGCAAATTCGCATGGACGATGGCGTGGCCGCGGAGGAGGGGGACGCGAGGGGCGGGAGCCTCGCCGGGCCTCCAGCGCTCCCCGCCGCCGGCGCTCCAGCTCCCATCCCTGCAGACGTGCGAAGGGGAGAGAAGAGAGAGAAGGGAGAGAGGGAGGAGGATGAAGAGAGAGGATAATTATGTGGGCCCCCACATAATCAGTGGGTCCACAAATTTGCTTTGAATGACAAATGGGTCCCGCACATATTTTTTAATTCTAATGACACCTAAGTGCCACGTCAACACCACGTTGACAGAAGACCGAGTTAATACTGCCACGTAGACGCCACGTCAGCGAAACCGCCCTCCATAACCGCCGAGGGAAATTGCGCCGGTTTTAAGAGTTGGGAGGTCAAGATATCCGGTTTTATGGTTTAAGGTCACGGATTAGATTTCGATCACTTGTGAGGGTCACAAAGTGAACTTATTCCTCCGATGAACGCTAACAGGGGATTGTGTATTCAGAGTTGGAATAAGTTCACTTTATGTCCCTTATCGAATCATGGCCCACGCATACGGACCAGCCCATTATATTTAGGCAGCCCGCTTTAAACCAGAAAGGATTTATTGGGCTGAATAATTATAAACCTTGGCCCATAATTTTCCAAGGCCCAAAATTCGTACAATTATCTCAGATCCCCAAAACGACTTTATTACTTCTTTTTTTTCGTGCGCGATTAAGGCTAAATATGCGCTAAAAAATAAGTTACAGGTAAAACCTTCAATGTATGCATTTTTCGTGATATAAAAGTTAATGCTAAAAAACATAATATGGTCCCGTTCTTTTCTCTATCAAGAGTTGGATAGAGATTAATATTTTCGTAGCACGTTTTTTAAACTGCGAAGCAGTGCGTTTTGTACGAAAGCTTTCTATATGAAAGTTGCTATAAAATATCATATTAATCTATTTTTTAAGTTTGTTATAATTCAAACTAATCAATCATACGTTAATATCACCTTATTTTACGTAAAAAACTTCATTTTCATCTTCGGGAGAAAAAAACACCACTAAAAATAAACCCTTTTTTTTGCGGGGATGATGAAACAAACCTTAAAATCAACTCTTAGAATTCAAATATTGGTTGTAGGCTTGTAGCCGATAATAATTAAGCTAATAAAGAAATGATCGAGCTGTATCTTCATCTGCTACCCGTACCTGCGATTTCTGACTAGGAGAGGCGCGAGATGCTGCAGGTGCAAGCCGCCAGGTGCAATCTTTGAAGCTACATCTCCGTGCGATCCAGTACTTGCCGGTGACACCTCGCATCAAACCAGGTAAGATATAGCACTCGGTTTAATTCCGCTCCAATTTATCTCATCCATACATGTCAAATATGACAAGAGAAATTGTAGGTGAAAGAAAATAGAGATATTTAATTAAGCTTGCTTACCTGATGCTCTGAATTCTGACGGTAACAATCCATCATGTTTATGAAGCTATCAGCAGTCTAGCAAGAGTTCGATAACAAGTAGGTGGTACGAACCGGAGAATCAATCTGATGGAGGCAGAAGTTCTTCCAGCTGCATGATGAACTCCTGCATAACTTCTGAAGAAAAAGAGAAGATGATACTTTAATTATGACTTTTATGAACAGTGCACTGCAACCAGATTAAGCATTTGCGGTTAGTCAATCGAAGTACTAGTGTACTCTATGCGCGGAGTTAATTCTGAAGCGAACTCGCGCACCTACCAAACGTCCCCAAGGCTCGCCTCTTTCTGCGATATAATTCCGGATATATCTGAATTTCTTTCATGTTTCAAGAAGAACTCGCTCTTGGTGTCAAAGAAGAACTTAAGGAGAAGTTGCTTGTCATGATGCTTGTCCGCACAGTGAAGAAGCCGAGCAAGTTCGAAGATTCCGACACTGTCACGGCCAAACCGTCCAGGTATTTGGTAAATTTTGGAGCAAGTTTGCATGATACGAATTTGCATTTTCAAGAAAAGATCGATTCAAATTTGCCTTTTATTTTTTTTGTTCTGGAGATGACTTGGCAATGATCAAACGTGTTTGGTTTCAGGGCCGTGTTTGAGATGCCGCACCGGACGTCGCCGCGAGCGCCGGTGCGCGTGAAGACGGCGGCGGCGGCGCCGGCCGCGGCCGGCTCGGAGCACCACCGCGACCGCGCAGTCGTCGGCGCCGGCGGCGGCGCCGCCCGTGGCACGTCGCCGCGAAGCCCGCTTCCCGAGGCAAGGATGCTCTAGCTAGTGAAACGAGCAATGCAGCTAAGCTACCTACGCTGTGTGCTATTCTTGACGAGTGTTTGCATGGTGGCGAGCTTGCAGAAGAAGCCGGCGGCGGCGGGCGGCGGCGCGGCCGTGTCGCGGGTGGCGGAGCTGGAGGCGAAGCTGGGGAAGGCGGAGGGCCAGCTCGCCGAGATGCGGGAGCAGCTCGCGGCGGCGGAGAAGGCGAGGAAGGACGCGCGCGCCGCGCTCGTGGAGTCCAAGAAGCGCTTCTCCGCCGCCAAGAAGAGAGTCGCCACCGCCGGCGCCGCCACCTCGTCGGCGGCCGCCGAACGGACGCCGCCGCAAGTCGTCAGCGATGAGAAATGCGGCGTGATCTCGCCGGCCGGCGATGTCCCTGAGGCTGCCGTGCCGGGCGACGCCCAGGGTGAGGAGACCAAGGAGATGGCTGATGATCTTGAGGTGAACAGCGTCACCGCCGCCATTGTTGGAGACCTTGAAGGGAACAAGGGAGGCCAGGAGGTCGAACAGCTGAGGACGAAGCTGATGGAGAAGGACATGGAGGTCTACGAGCTGAAGGCGAAGCTGATTGCGATGGACGCCGAGGCGGACGATCTCCGGGCGAGCTTGGCCACGAAGGGCATGGAGATCGACGAGCTGAGGGCGAAGCTGACGTCGAAGGACGCAGACATCGCCGCCGTCGAGGCCGACAACGCCGAGCTGATGAAGATGGCGGAGGAGGCCTCCCATGCCGTGAAGGAGGCGGCCACGAAGGCGAGGGAGACCGAGCACGCGCTGAGGGAGAGCGCGGCGCGGGAGGCCCGTGTCGCCGAGCGCCTGCGGGCGTCGGAGCGCGCGCGGGAGGCGCTGGAGGCGGAGTTGCAGCGCGGCCGCGCGCAGAGCGAGCAGTGGCGCAAGGCGGCCGAGGAGGCCGCCGCGGTGCTCGCCGCGGTGGAGCACGGCGCCAGCGCGCGCGCCGCCGACGTAGAGTGGCGGCGCCACGGCTCGGGCGCCGCCGCTGGCGGGAGGGTGGCCAGGGACACGGACGAACACCACGTCTCCGGCGGGAAGCGGAACAGCGGCGGCGCCATGAGGATGCTCAGCGACCTGTGGAAGAAGAAGGTGCAGAAGTGATCGTCGAGCGATAAGGTTGGCGGGAAGCGATGGTGTTCGCGCGATTGGGAATTCAGAAATTTCACCGGCTTTATATATGCATCAGTTTAATTTACTTGTTTATCTTGCTTAATTTAAGACGTGTTTGGTAAAAAAATAACATTATTTCGTGTTGTTTTTGAATTACTGGGTGCCTAGAACCAGTGAGCAAACTGCATTTTGCGTAGTGCTAAGTGTATAACATTATTGTTGAGTTTTGGTTATGATTGAGAAGAAAGTATTGAGACTCTGCTGTGATCATCTTTATCAAATGTCATTTTGGCTCACTTTGTATGGAATGTCACTAATTGTGGCTTTGATGTTGGCTAAACAAGTTTAACCAACAATGTTGACATGACTAGAATGTCTTAATTTGGGGATTGTGGTAATGTGGCAACTTAGCACAATGTAATGCTGTTTCTGCATCTCACTCATGATGAAAAGCAATTGTGAAGAAGGTTTTTTTTTTCACATCCTTGTTAATTAAAATAATAATGAACTCGACTGGTTACGTTTCTTGTGGTGAAATCTATCCATCCACGTTCAAGTTCTAGACATGGTATGGGTATCTTGCATTTACGGTTATTTTTTTAGTAGCAAGCGTCCTACTCGTCAACAATCACTGATAGTGACATCGTTAATCTCAAGACACGTTGACCTGATCTTCGAAGGTGATTATAGGATAGTGTGTGCGTACGTATTCATAGATATGAATATGCACCTATGTATATGAGCGTTTGCATTTGTACCGTTAGTTAGGAAAAAAACATAATGTAGACATATGGCCAAAATCTCTTAACAGGCCATGATCCAGGAGCCCATAATCCACTTAGGAAGATATTTCCTCTTTCATTTTTTTAATGATATTTGCTGAAGAGGAGATGGATCCTCTCAATAATAAGAGATAAGCTATTTTTTCTTCAAAGAGAAAAATATATGATAATTCGCAAAGGCAAATCACTTGTGCATATAGCACCAACAAAAGTCATGGGGCCAGGGGCATATCTGGAATTCAATTTTCATGGGATATATATAGATTGTTATGGAATACAGGAATACACACTGTTTACACTGTTACTGTTTTTGTTTTTACGATATATGTGATCATGGGTGCATGCCAAAGTTGAGCAGGAAGCAAAAGGGCCCTACATGCGTACACACCCACTCAATCTCTCAGCCACAAACATAGAGATCTATAAAAGGAAAAGACAAAAGCTAAGAGAGGACAGGAACTACAGCACAAAAAAAGCAGAAGCATAGATGCATGATCCCTCTGCTATTCCGCTGCTGTTGCTATTATATGATAGTGGTCCATTAGGGCCTTTACAATGCGGTTACTTGTCGAATTGCCTGGGAGCGTCAGCTCGGATTTTCGCGTACGTGGCGATTAAATCCGTGCCTCTGCATAGCGCCTCGCTCCCACAGAGGGGGACGAGTTCCCCGCCTGTCGCTAGTCCGCATGCGAACCAAAAAAAACCCATCATGCATGCGCTGTGAATCCCATGCCTCTGTCTCCTCGTGCTAACATGCACTGTAGGGATGATTGCCTCGCGTCGATTTCGCATCTTCAGGGGGGCTAGAGACACGCTGCATTGCTCCTGCCCTTAGGCAAGCAAATCTGAGCAAAGTGTTTCTGAAGAAATTATTTTAATAATGTAGATTATTGCAAGCTTGTTCTCTTTGTGTGATCTGAATAGTCACCAAAAGAATTGAAATTGTCTTAACAATGTACATTATTGCATCACTTATGGTTCTACACACACAAGGTCAAATTTGGTCCATGAAAAGAAATAATTGTGCATTTGCTTGCACTTTTAGTAACATATTTTTTTCTCCATGTGTATAGATTGTTTTTTAAAAACAGTACAAACACACATAAGCTCGTATAAACGAACACACACTCTAGCTCTATGAGCATTTGCAAAGACTAGACCAATATATCTTAAGATTAACGAAATCACCATAGTCATCTTGTTGTTGACAGGTACGTAATACTAGAAGAATTACTAGTCATAAACATATATATGCTGATCTTGATATAACATGTTTGCGTAGTAATAATAAATAACATATACTATATATTGTTCATTTTTTTCATATTTCCTTATATTAATATATTTTTAACCATTTTTAAAAACTGTCCTTGCGCTTGAGGACCTAGAGCAAGATTAGCATATACTTGGAGGAGCCACGTAAGTTGTGGTACCCTGTGAAAACCCTACTTAGATCTCATTTGAAACACATGATTCTCAAAACACGGAAACAAAAACAATCAATGATACCTTTGCAAGGACCACCTTTATTAGCAATCTATACTATTTTAAAATATAGTAATAGTGGTTGTGAGGGAGTGAATCTGCCACCACTCCCACCACCATCTCCGAAAAAATAGTGTGAAGACTCAGTATTTTAGCAACAATTATATGTAGAAATTAAAATATTGTTAACAGCAGATAACCGATTTTCTTAAATTTAAATCCCATTTCAACATACGAGCAATATACCAACAAAGATAGAAGAAGAGATATATCTCTATGTCGATATCACGAACACTAAAGCTGGACAGTGAGGGAATCTCAAAAGTATTAGTATTATTCAACGTGCGAATGATACCCATAGATAAAACTAGTTCCTTTGCTTACTTACTTACTTACCACAATAAATAGAGTGTATGGGACCAAATTTTGAAATTTCGGAAACAACCCCCACCCATCGACCCCAAAACTATTTTCCCCCAAAATTTTATCTATTCTATTTTAAAATATAGTAGTTGTGGTGGTGAGGGGTGAATCTGCCAGCACTCCCACCACCATCTCTGGAAAAAAAATAGTGTGGGGCTACAAGACTCACATTTTAGTAACAAATATATGCAGAAATTAAAAGATTGTTAATAACAGATTAACGATTTTCTTTAATTTAAATCCCATTGCAACATACGAGTAATATACTAGTAAAGATAAAATAAGAGATATCTCTCTATGTCAATATCACGAACACTAAAGCTGGACAGTGAGGGAATCTCAAAAGTATCCGTATTATTCAACATGAGAATGATACCCATAGATAAGACTAGTTCTTTTGTTTAGTGTATGGGACCAGATTTTGAAATTTCGGAAATAACCCTCACCCACCCCAAAATTATTTTGCCCCAGCGTATTATTTTTTTAAAAAAACAAAATGTTCAAACTTTTTTCTAATTTGGCTCAAATTTGTTTGAATTTCAAATATTTTAATCATGGTATATTTCAAATTTTCCAAAATTAAGAATTTCAAAGAAATTTAGTGTTCCCCTAGAAATTCCCAAAATGATATTGTAAACTATGTGGGGGACTAGTCCGCCAAAAGATTTTTTTTGAATCTAGAGATGGATTCTAATAATCCGAGTGAACGTGCACTCATTTATTGCATATAGTGTCGTTCCTGGGTAGTCTTTCCCGGGGTCTCATGACCCTAGTGGATTATCCAATTCTAACTAATTTATGTCATACTAATTAGTATATTGGTTAATAATTAGATAATTACTCCGGGTAATTTCTGTTTTAGGATCGCCACTAATTGCATGTTAACTGAAATGTTATGAAAAAAATATTCAAACAAAATAAAAGATAGATTAATATATAATATATCACTCTGCAAACATGTAAGTTCAAATTTGGCTTTTATAAGTTGTAACAAAAATGTTGCATGTTTGGTGAGTTATATATATGTTACACATTAGTCTATATTATCAATTATTTTAGATTTTTTTCACAACCATTTAGTTAATATACAATAAACGAGTGAACGTGTCCACCCAAATTCTTTAAAAGTTTCCCACCTCATTCACAATGATGCGCATGCTCATAAAAAAACAATTATTCTCATGAAAAGTCCTACGTGCACCAACCCAGGAAAGGCACATGAATCCAACATAGAACTTCAATGCCAACATATACCATACCAAATATAGCGAGACCATATGAAAGCATACACACAAAGTCAAATCAATACATGAGTATAATACAACCCACAAACTTGCATAGTTGCACACACCCAACAACAGGCTTTTTGGCTTTACTAGCTTAGCTAGCTAGCTAGCACTGGTTGGTGACAAACCCTACACTGTACATCATGTAGTGATGACAACTGTACATTTTGGCAATCAATCATCCAAAAGGAAAGAGGATCTAGCAAATGATCCAATTGATTGGAGCTGCATATGCATAGATAATAAGCATGTTGTCTCCATTTGAGCTATAGTAGAATTAAAAGTTGCATCCATGGCTCCACATATGCCCTACCCTCCTTACCCTTATCTAGCTACCATGCTGGCCCCAGTCCCCTTGTTGCACGGATCATGGCTGGATCGAATCGATGGATGATCAATCATCGATTGGTGTTAGGTTGATCAGTAGCTTAATTCGTCGTCATGCAGCGTCGATCTGTGTAAGCGAGGAGCCTAGCTCAGCTTAGGGGTGTAAGTGGGTAAGCCGCAAACCCTCTAATAAGTTAAAATAAGTGCTTTCGCAACATACTTTTATCTATAAGTGAGTTTCACGGGTTAGCCACTTACACGCCTTAACTCAGCTTAGACGAGTGGGTTAGCGACAGGTGGTGGCTGCCGGTGGAAGGGGGCCAGGCGGTTGTCGCCGAGGCGGGAGAGGTAGGCAGCCTTCTTGTACTCCCCCCACGTGAACTCCTCGTACCGGCTCTGCTCCTCCTCCTCGCCGTCGCCGGCGCCGGCCACCAGCAGCTGCCGCAGCGGCGCGATCCTCTGCTCCAATGGCGGCCCTCCGAAGTAGATCATTGACACCCTCGACTTGAGCTTGTTGGCCACCACCCTGTGCCGAACGCTCCTCATCCTCCCGTTCGTCATCACCTGCAGCGAGTCGCCGACGATGACGAGGAAGGAGGCGGGGTCGGGAGGGACGGTGACCCACTGGTGGTCGCCGCCGGCGTCGTGGAGGGCGACCTGGAGGCCGGAGGTGGAGTTGGAGTGGAGGATGGAGATGAGCTGCGGGTCGGTGTGCTCGCCGAACCCGGTCGGGCTGCAGTTGGGCATCAGGTTCTGCAGCAGCGGCGGGCATGGCGGGTAGTGGTTCAGCCGGAGGATCTGGTCGCTCGCCGCGCCGTCGCCGACGACCATGTCGGCGAGCGCGCCGCGCGGCGCCACGCCGAGGCCCTCCGCCACCATCTCCAGCACCGTCCTCGCCATCCTCCGCATGGCGCCCACGTACTCGTTCGCCGCGTCCCTGCGCGCGCGCATGCACGTCGTACATTGACGAAACTGTGTTTCGAAGCATTTCGTATGTATACAAGGTGTTCGACAGTTGGTTACCGGAGCGAGGGCGACGGCGCGGGGGAGGCGCGGGAGAGGGACGCGCCGTCGATGGCGAGGAGGAGGTACTCGAGCCACCCCATGTCGCCATTGCGGCCGATGCGCTTGCTCCCGTACCCGAACGGCGACGCGGGGCCGTGCGCGTCCTTCGCCGCCTGCGGCGACGCGAAGAACCGGACGGCCTCCGCCTCCAGCCTACCCACCACGCCCTCCCCGACGCCATGGCTCACCACCTTGAAGAACCCAAACCTCTCGCACGCCCGCACCACCTCCCTCGCCGCGCCGTCCGCGGCCAGGTCCACCACCGGCAACCCGGCGCCGAAGTTATCCTCCACCGACGGCGACCTCACCAGCGAGATCTGCTCCAGCGCCGCCGCCGCCGCCTGCTTCGCGAGCACCACCATGGCCCAAGAAACAGAGAGGAGATCGAGCTAGGACACACACTACCGATGAGTGAGCTGAGCTGAGGTCGAGGTGGCGAGTGCATGGTGTATATATAGGAGGATCGAGACGAGGTGCAGTCGTGCAGAACGAATGGGAGGGGAAGGGACAGCGTTGGTGGGCGCTGTTCATATATTTGCTTTTTTTTCTCGGACTTTTCCGCGTTGGGTGTACGTATCGTCCGCATCGATCGAACCGAACGGTTGCTCGCTTTTTTTTGTGTCGTGGCGAGTTGAGGTGGAGAAGGCGGCAAGATCCGGGCATATTTCGGCGGGGAGTGGAGGTGGAGCCCATGGCCATGGCCAACATTCGCGGGGGAAGGAGGCGACGTGTTCCAGTGTGATCCGCCGGGTGGCAATATGGCGAGCTGGGGGGAGTACGTAATGTGTGGGCTCTTCGCATGGTGGGTTTGTAGTTTTGATTCGAAATTTCTGAAATAAAATGCCGGGCCCTCTGGCACGGAACTATTTTGTTTTGGGACTATCTATTAATGTTTCGACAGATTTGTAGTTTCGAATCTTGTAAAGTTTTAGAATTTAGGAAATTTTGTTCAGGTTTGATCATATTTTGCTCAATTTTTTTTTTCCTGAAATTTCGATCCCCGGGTAGATTTCTGTGTGCACACTGAAGTTGTAAAACCCGCCACTTCATCGATTTATGTAAGAAAATGATGTATAACTCTTGGTCAGAGTTTGAAATTTCAGACCCCACCGGTAAATCAATAGGAAAAAGTACGAATTACCCCCTGAACTATCGCGGTCGTCTGAATTACCCCCTTGAACCACAAAATCGGATATTCTTCACGCCGAACTATGTAAACCGGACGAATTACCCCCCTCGATCCAATCCATGGTGGTTTTGATCTACGTGGCAGTCCAGTCAGCAATTTATTTATTAAAAAATAGGTGGGCCCCACCTGTCAGTTTCTCTCTCTTCTATCTCTCACTCTCTCTCTCTTCTCCTTTAGACGGCGGCGGCGGAGGCAGTAGCTCGGCGAGGCGAGGCGAGGCGGCGGCGGAGGAGGCGAGGGGGTGGAGAGGCGAGCGCGGCGGTGAGGCGAGCGGCGGGGGTGGAGGAGGCGAGGCGGCGGCGGCATCACGATGCTCCAGCGCATCGGCGCCCGCATGGCGACGGCCTGTCTCGCCATGGTCGTGGCGGCGCTCGTCGAGTCGAGGCCGCTCCACGTGGCCCGCGACGCCGGCCTGGTCGACCGGCCGGACACAGCGACAGCCTGCCTCGCTATGGTCGTGGCGGCGCTCGTCGAGGCGAGGCGACTCTGCTCGCCGCCTCATCCCCCGCCGCTCGCCTCCACCGCCGCCGCCGCTCCCTGCCTCCATGCGCGTGAGTGAGAGAGAATGAGAGAAGAGAGAGAGAGAAATAGTTGGATAGGAGTATGACAGGTGGGTCCCATATTTTTTTAATAAATAAAATGCTGACTGGACTGCCACGCGTACGCCACGTAGACCAAAACCACCGCGGATTGGGTCGAGGGGGGTAATTCGTCCGGTTTACATAGTTCGGGGTGAAGAATGTCCGATTTTGTGATTCAGGGGGGGTAATTCAAAACGACCGCGATAGTTCGGGGGGGGGTAATTTGTACTTTTTCCAAATCAATAGTGACCGAAATGTTTAGGTTTTCTCAATTTTGTGGAATATTGTCAAATTTTATTCAAAATATTTCAAAATTTCAAAAAAAAAAATCGGTCCGAAAAGTGCCGAAAATCACAAAATTTCGGTCCTACCGAAATCACCGATATTTTCACTGAGGCTATGTTTAGATCCAAAGTTTGGATCCAAACTTCAGTCCTTTTCCATCACATCAAACTGTCATACACACACAACTTTTCAGTCACATCATCTTCAATTTCAACCAAAATCTAAACTTTATGCTGAACTAAACACAACCTGAAATTGATATTGTAAACCCTGCTCTTGGTACAAGGGACAAGTCAAACAAAGACGTGTCTTTGAGAGAAAAATAGGGAGCAAAATATTTGTTAAAGCTACACGCATAAGATAATCTTTTTTATTTTTTTTGAGAAAGAGGGCATTACTCTCCCATTTTATTACTAAAATGAGCAAAAGTTTTAACAATATGCAGCCAACAGGCAAAAGGACAGCCAAAAGAAACATGCACACACACTGACACAAACAAACATAATTATTCTTACATCATCATACGACGCTGTCCCACTCTGATGAGTAGTAGTACAACACAGAAACATCCAAACAAATGTCGATCTAAACCAATCTAGTCTACCATAGGGCATTATTCATTCTCTTTAGCCTGATAACATGACACTCCCTGGGGACTCCATCTTCTTTTGTTGGAAGAATTCCAGTAGACACTCATGTGTGGCCTCCAGCCATGCCTTGAGCTGAACATTGTTCATTGGCTTATCTTCTTTAGCTACAGTAACAATTTTCTTCGCTCTTCCTTCGTAGTCCGCAATATGGATGAAGAATCGATCCATTAACAAGCATCATGCATCGGGTCAAGAGGTAATTTGTTCTTGATACATGCAGCATTCCTGACTTTCCATAAAGCCCGACCCATATTGACTCATTTTTTTTCCTTTTTCCTGGTTACGACCTTTCAGGATTGTAATATTGTAATTTTTTCCTGCTCTATTAATAAAACTTCGCACTGTCTCGTGCGAGTCGTTAAAAAAAAAAAAACCTTTGCAAGTGAACACACCCTTAAGTTCACAGAGTAATTTATCATTGGTCAGCTCAATTGGCTGACATATATGCTCCTCCCATGCTTTCTTCTTCTGCCCAATTGATCGCTCTTCCGAATTTCAACAATCCTAACCCTTCTTCCACATCTTGGCTCATTTTTGGAATTAGTAATGTTGTATAAATTTAGGTGTTGCTCAGTCAGATGCCAGAGGGTGGCCCCCAATCCAATTGTCCTCCCAGATTACAGTATTTTCTCCATTACCTGCTCTTTTTTTTACAAATTTGTGAAACAGATATCTAACTGCCATCAGATCCCTCCAGAAATGAGAATCACCATGTTTGTGTTTTACTTGTGTCAAGATTTGAGATGATAAATATTTGGCCATAAGCATATCTTGACACAACCCTCTTGTTCATTTTCCAACTTCCATAGCCATTTCCCCTCAAAGCAATGTTCATAATTTTCAGATCAAGGATATATATGACTCTTTCTAAGTCACATATTTCTGCTGCCTATGCTTAAAATAAATAAGGAAAACGCTACAACATAAAAATACAACTCAGCGATATATTTATATATATATATCACCTTTTAATCCTGATGTCCAATTGGTTTTCACGAGAATCTTCGTACCCACCAATTCTTAATGTACAAATGACGGCTAAAGATGGACTAGACTCAATTTTTAAAAAATAATTTGTTAAGTGATTGTTTTTTTTTCTATATTCCAATCACCCTTTTCAACCACGCTCAACATTAAAGTTTAGTCTTTTCTTTGGAACAAAACAAAAAATCTCAAACTTTAACTTCTTTTTTTTAAAAAAAAAAACTCTGGTGTGGCTTCGAATGAATAATGTGAAAGAAAAACTGACAGTCACACTGATAAGCTCGACAATATATACATCAATGCAGCACATAAATAAAAGCATAGCAAACTGAATGTTAGTACCATTATCTACAAAAGAAAGACTGAATATATATTAGTACATCACATCTATGCATATTAGAATTAATTGCACCTTTTAAGATTAGCATATCTATATCCAGAAAATATGTCGGCTGGAATTAAAGCGTCGATAGCTCTCATATTTGCATCATGAGCTCGCAACGTGCTGCTTAATTGTGGGGATCGATTCTCGCAATACGTGCCTTTCTTCTCGCCGTGCCTTTCCAGTGCCGATGAACTGCAGGCTGGCCGGCGGCCACATCTGCTGGACTACTACTGACCAGCATATGCAATGCACGTACTGTGTCGCTCTGCGTGCATCTGCCTGCGAGAAAAATCCACTGAGATCCAGGGCATCCAGCATGCAAATGCACGATTTCCACATGGCTCTCAAACGAGACGATATGGAGCAGAGAATGGATCGATCAGTGCCGTGGTCAGTGGATAAGATCAATGATCAGAAAAGTTCAGTTATGTCTAGCTAGAAATATTGCAAACTGAGACCACTGGTTGATACATGCACGTGCTCTGTAGTGACCAATTTTAATCTTTGGGAAACTATTAGCAAGCAAAAGTTAAATTATGGTATCTTTGAAGTTCCTTTCTTTAACCAGAGGCTGAAGGTGCGATTGGGGATAAAGAAGATTACACCTTTGACACCATTCCAGTGGGAGGCCATCAGGACGGTGTCAAGTTGGTAGACCCTTCTAGGTCAACAGTCTTTTGGCTCAAACCCCTCCAATGGACCACCTAGCAGCTTGCCGCACTCGCTCGGTAAGTGCATTAAGGGTCTGTTTGGTTGCTACCATGAAAAGGATATTTCTGTCCTGAGATAAGCCGAAGACAAGTATAAATGTTTGATTGGCATCTTAATGTCAACTTTTCTATACCTGATATGAGCCTCAGGCATACATCATTAGCCTGAGCCAGGTGACCAAAATTGATCGCCTGAGCTCTAGGCACGTAGGCATAGCCCCATAATCTATCTTAGTTAGCGGGAGCAGCATTGCGATTCCACTAGCCGTATGAAGTCGTCTTCGCAATCGTTACACGAAGCCTTCGCAATCTATCGTTGGAAGCCGCCGTCTTGCAACACTGTGCGGACTTGCCATCAAGGATGCCTCGTCAGATCCTATGAAACAGCTGTGCGCAACCAAATAAGCAAAGTGGTTGTCTGGCCAGCGAAACTAATTAACTTCTAGATGCCCCTTAGACTTGTAATTTCTCATCCATGATGCTCAGGTATCAATCAAACAAGCCTAAATACCACCACCTAATCTGAAGAAAATAGAGGTCACATTATCTTGATAGACGATCACTGATTCATCGTGGCATGCGCAGTAAAGCCATAATCCATGGTCAGCTACTCTGCTGGCGTTACATGTGTAAGTTAAACGTGGTCGGCCCAAGAGTCGTCCACAGTCATGCAGTGAAGACCCATGCAGAACCACAATACTAGCCTAGCATGGGCTCACCTGACAGTGTGTGTAAATATAATAAATATCCCAATCTATCTATTATATTATTAAAACAGCTTTGAAAGGAGGCACCGCATTCGCTATGGAGACTAAAAATTCCCACATTAATCGGAAAAAAAGAAAAGAAGAGTCCAAGTAGAAATACAATCTAAAAATAGCTGAAAATCAGAATTAAAAATATGCAATATTGAAAGAGGAGTCCATATAGGAACCCAATATGTGATTAATTAAAATTCGAAACAAAAATAAAATAAATTTCGAATTTAGAAAAAAAAAAAAGAAGAGTTCGAGTAGGAATACAATTTAAAAATAACTGAAATTCGGAATTAAAAATAAGGAATATTGAAAGAAGAGTCCATAAAAGAATCCAATACAAGATTAATTAAAATTCAGAATAAAAAATAAAAAATCGAAATTATAAAAAAGAAAAGAAAAGAAGAGTTCAAGAAAAAATACAATTTAAAATTAACTTAAATTCGAAATTAAATATAAGCAATATTGAAATAAGAAAACATATAAGAACCCAATAGTAGATTAACTAAAATTTGGAATAAAAATAAAATAAAGTCTGAAATTAGGCAAATTAAAAAGAGAGCTAAAGTAGGAATACAATTTTGAAACAACTGAAATTGAAAATAAAAAATAAAAATATCAAAAGAACACAATAAGAAAAATAAAATAAATTCTGAAATTAGAAAAAGAAAAATAAGATTTCGAGTAGGAATACAATTTATAAATAACTACAATTAGTGATAAAAAAAGAATATCGAAAGAAAAGACCATCTAAAACACATGACGAGATTATTTAAGTAACAAGCCTATAGAGAAGCAGAGTGGTGGCGGTTTGATGAGACATCTAAAAACTATTAATAAAATACAAAATAGAATCTTAATGAGGATTAAAAGGAAGGATGATGGGCATGTCGTGAAGCAATCGGTCAAGGCGGTTAGCGGGGGCTTCTAGAAAGTAAAAAAATAAACCCCAATGATAATCATATTTGATTTTTAAAATCTCAATTACAATAAAAATGAAAGGCAACGGGAGGGTCGTATAGGAGTACAATGGCAGAGCCGCCGATAGTTGGTGGGTCTTCAAGAAAGTAAAATATGAATTTCAACGATAGTTATGTTCGATTTTTACAATCCCAATGACAATAAAGAGTATGCAGCGGACGGGTCGTAAAGGAGTACAGTGGTAGTGTTTAACGAGATTTCTAAAAATTATAAAAAAATAAAACCCAATAAGACAATAAACTCTAAAAACTATAAGATTCAATTTTTAAAGGTTCGGGCTTCTAAAAAGTAAAAAAATAAACCTCAATTGATAATCATGTTTGATTTTAAAATTTCAATGATAATAAAGAAGGGCGGTAGCGGGCGAGCCGTAGAGGAGTACAGTGATATAGTCGCTGACGTTTTGGCGGAACTTCTAGAAAGTAAAAAAATGAACATAAACGATAATTAAGTTCGATTTTTAAAATAGCAATGACAATAAAGAGAAGATGCGGTGGGCGGTTGTAGAGGAGTATAATGGCAGCGTTTGACGGGACTTCTAGAAATTATAAAAAAGAAGCCTAACAGGACAATAAACTCTAAATGCAATTTTTAAAGGTTACAAGGAGAATGAATAGAAACAGTGGTAGATCGAGCAAGCTAATAAAGAATAATATGACAGAAGTAATGGGTAGCAATTGGTGTGACTTTTTAAAAACTATAAAATTAAAAACATGAGGATGATAAGGTTTGGTCTTTCAAAATCTTAAGACATTGAGATAACTATTTAATAAATTTTAAGTAAAATCATATTAAAAAATATATAATTTTATATGGGTGCTAGCCGCGCAATTGCGCGGGTCACCCAGCTAGTTACAAGAATGTTGTAAGTTGTACTTATATATGGGTAACATAAATACCGAGTGATCACCCTCGTAATAGGGGCTATAGCTTCACTCCACGACAACCATGACTCACTTGTGTCTAGCTCTCAGTACTCTTTCTCCCTAAGACTGTATTCTTTTACTTAAGAGTAAAATGCACTAGCGGTACTTAAACTTGTCATGAGGTTTCACTTAGATCCACGAACTTGTAAAACGCACATCAAGGTCCCTAAACTTAGTTTATTGTAATATCCCAGTCCAAAGCGTCGTTTAACCGTGGTCTTGTCTATGTGGCACGTCACGTGGACGACGACATGGTGTTTTTTTTCCTTTCCCCTTTTCTTTTTCCTCCTATTTGTCGACGTTTGATGTCGCGATTCCGGTATTTGCATAGTATGGGGATCGTTGGTACTAGGGTATATACGAGATTGAGGTAAAAGAGACAAAGACAAGAATTTTTATACAGGTTCGGGCCCCTGAAATTGTCAGGTAATAGCCCTACATCCTGTTGGCCGAAACCGGTCGTTGCCCTTATTCACCATAATCACACCAGTACAATATTTAGGGTAGCCTATCTAACTGTTGTCGACGTGGCGGTCTGAAGTTCTGACTCGTAATCGACAACAGGGTAGCCTCCCTCCTCGAGTTTGTGCCCGGCGAGATCAGAGACAGCGCTAGATCCCTACGGCCAACTTCTGTAGGTACCGGATAGGGTCGATCTAGGCATATCTCTGATGTCGATATCCGGCGGCTTGTCTTGTCGTATGTTGGCTTCTATGTTGTGGCTTCTGTTGTTCCGTGTATGTTGATTGTGTGTGTGTGTCCCCTCTCCTCCTAGGGGGTTTTGTATTTATACCCATAGGTGTCCCCTTGTCCAGTAGAATTAGGGAAACCAATATGGATACAATCCGAGTAGTCCTTGTAGTTTCTATGTAGAACTCTGGTTGTCTTTCCTTATCCGGAACTCCTCCTATATCCGCAGTTTGTTTCCGTATAGGACATGGTATGTGGTGGGTCCTACCGAGATTTAGTCAACTACTATTAGGTATGTGGTATCCATAACCCTGACACTATTCTTTTATCTTCTTCCTTCACTAGAGCGACCTCGAGCTCCCCCGCGTCGAAGAGGCCGAAGAAGAGAGAAATGAAAGAGGAAGAAGGGAGGAAAAAAAGAAATAATAATAATAATGTGACATGTCGTCGTCTACGTGTCATGCCACGTAGGCAAGATCACGGTCAAATGAGACTTTGAACCGGGATGATACAATAAACCAAGTTTAGAGATCTCGATACATACTTTGTAAGTTCGTGGATCTAGATGAAACATGCTTACAAGTTTAAGAACCGCTAGTGCAATTTACTCTTTACTTAATAAGTGTGCTCGCCATGCTTGTTACATGTATGTTTTTGCACCAACAAGCATTAAGCTTTTGTTCATCGTAATTTAACATATATAAAAACTACTAGTAGTTGACATGTCACTATTTCATTTACTACCATACCTTATTGTAAAATAAGCTAAATAGCCATATTCAGATTCAACTATGAAAGTAAATTTATTTTGGGACGAAGGAAGTATAACCTAAATACTACTCTCTCCATTCCAAAATATAGTAACCTAACAACGGATTAGACATTCTAAGATTTCTGTTGAGATTCATAATCCTAATTAAGATGTGTCTAATTCGGTCATATATTACTATATTGTGGGATGTAGAGAGTAATATAAATAGCTTGTGCGCAAGTATTCCCTCCGTTTCGTATTATAAGTAGTGACTTTTTTCTAGTCAAACTTCTTTAGATTTGATTAAGTTTTATAGAAAAAATTAACAACATATATAGCACCAAATTAGTTTCATTAGATATAACGACATTGAATATATATTAATAGTATGTTAGCTTCGTGTTGAAAACGTTGTTATATTTTTTTATAAACTTGATCAAATCTAAACTAGTCTGATTAAAAAAAAGTTAGAACGAATTGTATAACATGGAACGTACTAATTAAGTTATACTCCCTTCTTCCCTAAATGTCTGATACCATTGACTTTTTCAAACATGTTTGACCGTTCGTCTTATTCAAAACTTTTGTGAAATGTGTAAAATTATATGTATACAAATAAGTGTATTTAACAATAAATCAAATGATAAAAAAAGAATTAATAATTACTTAAAATTTTTGAATAAGACGAACGGTTAAACATTTATAGAAAAGTCAAAGGCGTCAAATATTTTGGGATGGAGGGAGTATCTTAATTAGTCAGCTATCAGCCTTAACCCTGAAGCCATCGAGCTCTCTGTTGTGGCAAGCAGCTAGCTGCAGGCAGCTCCATCGACCATCCATCGACCGGATCAGCATAATCCTCTGCCGCTGTCAGGAAATCGTCCGTGCTAGCTGCTGCGTACTGTGCCGCGACAGGCGACGGCGACGGCCACCGGCGGCATCCACCGCACGCTCATATCCCGGCAACGTGGACGCCGGATCTCGCCCACACATGGCGCCGCCGCAGCCGCCGGCGGCTGCCGATCGAAAAGCGCCCCTCCAAATCCGCGCGTGTTGTGCTGAATTAATTCGCCTGTGTGGCCAGATTCCAGATTTCCCGAGATCGGTGTGAAGGTGATGAATCGGGTTCATGACACACCAGCTATGTCGGGGGAGGTATATATATATATAATTATATATCACTCGGATGTGATTGAGAGGTTGATGTTCCCTGTTCATTGCAACGGACCCAAGGCATTTCTTTATACATGTTAATTTGCCTACTTCTCGTTTGATGATTTCTGCATGCTTTAATTGGTCTGGAAAATATTTCTTTAGGGTACATAAAAGTGCTAGGAATAATTTGTAGTACAGAATATAGATGACAATGGCACGCAAATATTTTGTGCGGTATATGATTGATGATTCGAATAAAGAAAACAATGGCATAAAGTATTTGGTTGTGTATCATATGATCGAGAGAGAAATTATATTTCTTTAACAACATAATGCAACTGAAATATATAAAATGATTGGGGTAGTAAAGTCCATCTTTAGCCACTCAACTTAGCTCATAATTCATTTTTCATCCTCAACTTTCAAACCAGGATATATACATGGCATTCTAAACATATTTCAATGTTGTCTGATTTATATATGGCCGTGGTTTTTCGCTAAAGTAAATTTTATTTAGGTAAGCTTCATATATAGTTGTGGATCTACTTAAGTGGTACCTACATCGGAAAAATATATGCAATAAGAGTATGAATTAGAGAAATTAAAACCACCTCCTTTGCAAACAACAACACCAAAAATATATCTGAGCAAGTTTTTGTCCAGTTTTAAAATTAAGTTAAGGGTAAAAAACTGGTTTTGTAGTTCAAGGTAAAATAATTTCAAGGTAAATATAGATTTTGAGCAAAAGTTTAAGGGTTAAAAAGGATTTACCAAAAAAAAGTATTTAACACGTACGTGCAAGCTTTTATGTCATGTAAGGAGGCCATTAAAAATTACATTTTTTTTAAACATGTTGTGGAGCCAATTAGATAGCAATCCATAGTTCCACACTACTACAAAATCGATTTTCACGGACGAGACCCTTATAGATTGCATACGGGCCATAATTGCTCCGGCATGCAAAAATCTCTCCCCTGGATTCACTTTAAGAGCCACATGCGAAAATGCATTATCACAAGTGGGCCTCTTAAACGGCCCGTCTGACCGCTCTCCTTATCTTCTCGCCTTCTCTCCTCCTTATCCTTATCTCCTCACATTCTCTCTCACCTCCCCTTTCTCCCTTGCCTCTCCCTCCCAAGCGACAGGCTCACTCGGGAGTGACACCAACACGCACAACGACAGCGGTGACTAAGGTGACGACGACGATGGGCGGTGACGATGGCACGCGCGATGATTGCAGGTGGCAAGGGCAGGACCGCACAACCGAGCTCGAGGTGGTGGATCCGACGGCGCCGCCCTCGGGAGGGGCGGATCTGGCGCCTTCGGCCTCAAGAGAGGCGACGGTGATGGCGGCGAGCTCGAGGTTGATGGGAAGCTAGGGTTTTGGCCAAATTTTTTTTTTCACCAAAATTATTTTTACATGCGGTCGGCATAAGTGACCGCATGCGAAAATTCTGTTTTCGTATATGCGCATGAAAAAAAATATTGATTTTCGCAGGTACCTAGGTGCAGGCTGACCACCCAACCGCCTGTAAAAATCGATTTTTGATGGCATGAAAAAATCAATTTTGTAGTAGTGCCAATTATGTTAATAAAGAAATTTGGATTTTTTTTGGTAAAATATTGAAAAAAATAATGCTATATATTTTTGAAAGACAAATTCAATGGAGAATCGTTAGTCAAAAGCAAATACAATGAATTGGTCTTGTGAAAGAAAATTAGAGCACAATGAACAAAAACATTCTTTATAATAAAGGGGTTAAAGTTCCTGACTTGGGTGGATTTATTCTGGAAAACTTGTGTTCATCCTGATATGCTTGATGCTGGATGAATAGGATATGACGCGACCCAATTCTTCTATATAAATCGATCATACTATCACGCAGCGCCGCCCGGAAGCACTCAATTAGCTGGTCAAGACGTTTAGGCCCATTGCATTAGTGCAGAGATGAGCATATCATCTGAAATGTACAGGCTGCATCCACTCATTAACGGCATTCGTCATGCATGATCGATGCATGATCTTTTCTACCACATGGTAACTAAATTAATCTATTTGAGAATATACAGTTCAGTTTCCCCTCGTCTTCGAAATAAAGAAGTTCAGAGTCGTCGTCTGCAACCTTTCACATGTCTGATGATCCTGCATAAAGATGTGTAGCTTTTGAACACCGGGGAAGAAGTTTCTCTGTATATAGTCTTTACAGTTTGGTAACACAGTGCGAGAGCACATACTTGAGGAATTGAGATCGGGTGCAGTTACATTTGTAACTGCAAGATAAAACTGCACACAATTTTGGCCATCTATTTTTACAATCAACGGTTCAGATCTAGCGCTACAGTAGTAACGGCTACAGTATTTTGTGCTACAGTACTATGTACAGTACAGCATGCAATCTGGACCATCCGATTTGCATCCAATGGCATGCACTACTACTGCTTAATTTGCAATCACGGTAGTGACTGCAGCTGATCCGATCCATACTTGAGCTGTAATTTGTGAGGCATGGACGATACGTACACCGAGCTGAAAGGCAATATTGACACATTGTACTGGCTCGATCTGCCGGTCTGACATTGTGGCTGGTGACTAGGCTCCCCTGTTCATAGCATGCTTCATCACCATCATCTGATCTTTGATTATGTCAACCTCTCCACTGTCAATGGATTTAACTGGTTGTTTTGGCAGCTGAGCTGCTTAATTACTAGTACTACACCTAGCTAACTAGCTGCAACCCATTGTTTAGCACCACTATAAATCCTTATTACGAACTCCTATAAATTAAACAATCTCGACATGGAAGAGTTATTTTTTCTTATAGGACATGAAGACGGATTGATTGTTAGTAACATCGATCTACTACTTTCCTCTTAAAATATCACTAACTAATATAGAATTGAATATTTTATAGTACAACGATTCTGAACAGAAACATGAAGCAACATTTTCGTACGGAGCAAGTAGTAAAAGGTTGTCCAAATTTAAAACATCATCATATACATATCCGGGCCCAGATGGTGAGGGTGAGCTAGCTAGCTAGCCGTCATGTCATTAGCTGTACGTGTTATCCGTGATAAGATGAAGATTGATGCAAAAGGTAACGCACGTCGCCTATGGAGGGATACTCTGCACCTCGTCCTTCCGCGGCGGCGCCGGCGGTTGCATGCTCGCCGCCCAATCACACATCCCACCCAACTCCGATGTGATCCGGTCCATCCACGAAGGCCGACACATCCATCGATCGATCATATCAAATCGGATTGATTAATTAATTAGCAGTAATATATTTATGCAGATTGTTAATCAGATCGATCATTCTTGGACAGATATCGAGTGTGATCAGTATTTGCTAGCTTCACTATCTTTAATTTTTTTTTCTATATAGCTCGCGTGCGTTGCAAATGCAGGATGACGCGGGCGGACTGCCGACTGGTGGTAAAGCTTAGTGTTTGCGAGTTTAATTACAACGGATGGTGCATGCTGATCTAAACAGTGATGGATAATTGGATATGTACCCCTGTCGTTTCAGTTAAAGTTGCTTCCACGTCGTGGCTGCATCGACTCCGACGATGCATGGATGCATGCAGATGTGCAGCCACACCATTGGCAGCAGCTGCTCTCTCCTGCCTATATATATATGTATGCTGGTCTCGCAGATCGATCTCAGCCATGCACATCCTTCCCATCGTGCTCTGAAATTTACTAGCTAATTTAGTAGCTTAACTACGAGGACTGAAATTAAGTACCCCAGCTTCATCTGAAGAGAACATATATGAATAAGGCAGGGAAGAAGAAGGTGTTCTGCTGTGTCGTCGTAGTGCTGCTGCTCTGCGCCGCGGCGGTGCAGGCCTCGGCGGCGCGGCTGTTGTTGCGGGAGACGACGGTGGTGGGCGGCGGCGGCTGCGGCGGCGAGGGGTCAGAGGTAGAAGGAGGAGGAGGAGTGGTGGACGACGAGAAGCGACTTAGCCCTGGAGGGCCAGATCCCCAGCACCACTGATTAATTGATCACTGAACGACCAAAGGATTACTGCTTAGTGCTTAGCGTGTGTGTGTGTGTGCTAGTGTAGTATTCGAGAGTAACCCCATTACCATATATAAAGTGTTGTATAAAGAACTGAAATATCACCGAGTGAATTTGCTTATATGTAACAAACTAGGGGGTAATGTTGTAAATTCTCGTTACATATGAATAAAAGGAATCCTCCGGAAGAGGATCGGCTCCCTCCTTTCTCAAAGAAGATATGAGCTTAGCGCTCCCTCCAATAGAGTTCCAACAAAGTTTGTGGTCCATAATTTACTTATGATTCTCGGTGTCTTTTAATGCTTGAAAGTTGCAGTGATCTGTGTAGTGTTTATGATATTTGAATTGGAATCCGTTTGTAAACAAAAGGATTCATGTCCGATTCAAATTGCTCTGCTGATTGAAAACAGAGTAATACTCTCCAGTACTTGGTTTTTGCAAGTCAACATGTTTTGATCGTTTTTTCTTTTTTTGGCGATTACAAATTTCCCATGGGTTTGAATCATCATTGTAAGACTGTCGCTAGAAAATTACGAAAATGTCACTAGAAATATTATTCGAGTGGCAGTCCTTACAAAATTGAAAAAAAACAATAATAAATTTGCAAATACCCTTTTTTAAAAAAATATTCAATTCTTTTATATCGATTTAAAAGAGTTTTTTTCCCTCGTAAACGTACTCGCCTGGCCAAATGGCAACTACTAAATCGCCAAATGGCCAGACAATGGGCATACAGTTGCGTATGTAGAGGCAATGCATACCCGTTTATGTCGCCCATGGCCATTTGACACGCGAGGACATTGTCACCTGATTGGAGGAAAAAATGGAGAAAAAAATGTCTTTCCAAGGACTAGTGGCATTTCTTTTTTTTTTTTTCAAGGAATTGGCAATACCTTAATGGCAATGATCTCAAATTCGTCTTGAAACAGAGTTAATTAAAAATACCACTATCTGTAGATTGTGCAGAGGTAAAAGAAAAAATCCACACGGTTCTACATCCGCACGCAACTACACAAATAATTCAAGAATTGTGCAAATAATGTACCACCACTTTTTTTAATGAATACCGTAGTTGACGTTAAAAAAAATCGTTTGAGTATTGATTCTAGAATATTTGGTTAAATAGAGAAACAAATTAGACGTAATTAAAAGAGAGTGAATTTTAAACTTTCGAAGAGATGTCCCCTATTATTTGCATGTCACTCAAATAGTTTTAAAAAAAATTAAAAAAAAAAGAAGATGTATTAACATATGATATATCACTCAACAAACATGTAAGTTAAAATTTAACTTTCATAAGTTAAAAGAATAAATTAAACTACAACTAGTTAATGTATATTCACAGTCAAATTTATTTTTTTTCAACATGTAGAGTTAAATTTGACCTTTCATGTTTGTGGTGATCTATCTTATTAATTATTTTTTTTCATAATTATTTGTGTGACATGCAAACAATAAGGGAATGTCTCCTTGAGGGTTTATAATAGTTCCCTAATTAAAATACTTTCAATGATAGATGTAGTGGTACTCTTTATTTAACTACTAAGTAATTGAATTGAATGAATATTGATGACTGAAGTTTGATTTAAAAATATGAACAACATCATATTAAAATAGGGAGGTAGTAATTAATTTCAGAATGAAGACGATATATACATAGACGTTGGTTGGAGAGCTTTTAACAACTATCGCTTCTCCCAGAATATCCTGCTCTCCAAAACATCTAGAATTTCCACCTAAATTCTGAGAATATGTAGCTATAAAATTCTTAAAAATAGAGTAAACTAAAAAACAGAACCCGAAGACCCAATTTTAGATTGTCACTAGCCGATTACTCGTAGAGTGTTTTAGCTTCCGTAATAGGGCCACATAGACTCATAGTCAATGGCTACTCGAAACGTGGATTAATATATCTTTGGTGAATGAGAGCATTCTGCATTATATTCCGTGTGTGCCGCCAGCCTAGACGTTTTGCGGAATAGCTCGATGCCAGAGTGATAAAAAGCTTAACACCTCTTATTTGACTTTTTCACTATTTTGAAACGAAAAAGATCCAAATCCAAAATGCAAAGGTCGTCTTATTCAAAACCTCAATCATCACATCCCCTCTCTCCCACTTCACACCTCGGAACGCACTGTTCTTATAGAGGGAAAGGCTTCCCTCTTTCAGTGTAGCCGGTCCATTCGAGGGCTATTGGACCCTTCTCCACGAATTTGTTCACGAACACGTTTGCACCTACGTCGGGATACAAGATCGCTAGAAGAGGGTTATACAAAAGAGAGGGACCTGAGTAATTCCTTTACAGGTCATCGCTGAGAAAGCATGTGGGGGGGGGGGGGGGGGGTCATCACCACTCATCAGCCCGGTCATTTGCCGCTGCAAGAGTCAACGGGCCAAAGCAAAATCGGTATAGCAATGCAAGGAGATCGACGCCAATAATAATACGCGATCGATTTGGATCGATATATGGTATAATGGCATGGTGCGCGCTAGCTAGCTCTAGTGCGCGTGCGTCGTCGCTGCAATCGCCTTCCGCGCGCGGGCGATTAGTTGCATCCATCGGTGCAAGTTGGGGGAGAGATAGCTTTTGACGGAGCATGACACCCGCTTTGGTGCTATGAGCCCAGGATGGCGGCGTAGCCCATCCAAACCTGAGCTTTTCTCGACCACTGGGTGATGAGCTGTGTCTTGGCTAGTGGCCACTGCCCAAGATGCATATGCCCGTCCAATCTTTGTAAGACACGTCTCTAATACCGATTTCTGGGACCAAAATCTAACTTCCTATAGGGCCACGTGGCGCTACGTGAATTTGGCATTGTCCCCTCCAAATATCTGCCACGTGTCCATGTTTAAAAAATGCCGCACCACGTCATCAACAAAATGCGAACCGTTGGATTTCACCTCCCGATTTTAAAGGCCGTCGGATCTACAAATTGACGAAACATCTTCTTGATCCTCCTAGAATTTTGTTTTGCAACGAGACCCTTCCACGTCCCTACAGTAAAAAAGAAATCGCTATTTCCCTTTGCTGTTGAGTCACGCCGCCTCTGCTCCCGAGATCCAGCCGCCGCCCGCCTCCTTTCCTCCTCGTCGCCGTTGCCGGTTCACCGCTTCCGCGGCTCCGCCTGCTCTACTTCTCTCACGCCGCCGCCACCTATCCTTCTCCATCCAAACCCTGCCCCGCATCCAGCAGAGTCCGCCGGAGCTGGCTCCCTGTCATCACCGCCATACCAGATCCGGCGAGGTTGACAGCGGCTCACCGCGTCCGCCTACTCCCTCACGATGACCGGTGCCGCCTTCACCTGTGCGTCTACCACTCCTCCCTCCGTGCACTCACACAGCAATGTCGAGCAACAAATCTTCTTCATGGTTGCAGTCCTCTGTATCTCTGCATTCTTTTCTCACTCCTGCAGCCTGTTCATAAAAAAAGGGTGTTGTGCAAGAGATTGAGTAATGGCAATATTTTTATTTACATAGAACACTAGGATTTGATTTGTGTTCATAGAGAAAGGAAAGGGGATACTTTCAATCAATTTCAAAATTAACGTTAAATTCTGAAAAATACATCAATGTATTCTATGTTTTCCTCTGCATATACATTTCTGCAAAAGAAAAGAGAAGTGCAAAATTCATGCAGCTGTATAGAATAAATGAAGCCACAATATAATTATTTATACTTCATACAAGATTTCCAGTTCTTCTGTAGATGTCCATCGAGTTTTATCATGTCAATTGCCAAAGTACTACAGTGGTCTATTTATCAGTTTCGATTTACTTACAGTGATTTTATAGTATTAGCTGGACACAAGATTGTTTCACATATAATTTCAACCTGATGATAAAGTGCCTTCTTTAATCATGTTTTGCAAAGAACTCAAGATGTTTACATAAATGTCAAAATTTGATTGCAGTATAGCTCTGACCTGAAACAAGTTTCAGTTTGAATCTTGAATAGATGTTCTACCTGAAGACCATAAGTCCATTACTATGTGTTCCATAAATGATCAAGTAATGTATCTAAGAGCAGTGTAGATACAAGCCTTTGCTTTTGCTCTAAATAATCTGTTCCTTAAAATTTAGTACTGACTACAAGGTCCATGATTTATGATTTTGTTTCAGACCATGGAAATAGGGAAGGTTAAACTGATATAATGTTGCTGTTTCAAACATGAAAAACTGGATGTATATTCACCTTTATTTTTGCTTGCATGGTATAGAAATTGTTTATCTCACAAAATATTACAAATGCATTTTGCGGATAACTTAAGGAAGAATAGTTATTCTTAATGATAGCATCTCCTTTATTCAGAATAATGAGATTTAGGCAGTGGTAACAAATAGTAAATTGCCTAACACATGTGTTGCTCCACTCTGTTTTTCTTTTACCAAACACTATTTTTTTAAACCGAGGATAATGGATGTTGTAATTAGGATAAAAAGGATGCCAGTATGTGCTGATGATCCTGAACATTGTCACTACAATGACAGAGTTGTCTCCTCACTGCTTTCAAGAGATCCAACGCTTATTTGAAGACTGTAAGAATGTATACTCATAGCCCGTTTTATGGTTTAAATTGCATAGCCCATATAGTGTACTATTGGTCATACGTATATCTGTTACTATGCTTAACTATGTTTCTAGACAAGAAGAATGATAAAAAGATTGCCTGCCAACACTGCTCGTGATGCCATTCAGTAGTGAGTATTCCATGTAAGTTCTCTGTTTTTCAGTGAACTATATACAAGTCTATAACAAGAAGTGATTGTGTGTGTGGCGAAATAGGTATGATTGAAGATTCAACTATTCCTTTTTGCATATATTTGACACATTTTTTTGTTTATTTAATCACAAAGACTTGTATGCATAATATGTCTTGCAAAGCCTGAGGCAGTGGAGCGTGCTGTCTGATCTTATCGTCAAAATATTGTACTATATTGTATTTGTGCTTATCGTCAAAATATTGTACTATATTGTATTTGTGCCAACTGCAAAGTTGGAGTAGAGACTTTATTCAAAAAATGGAGTGCTGTGGGGCTGGCTATGATTTCCAGTTGTTGACATGTGAAATAGTAAAAGGAGGCTGCTGAATTTCAGGTAGCCATATAGGCATAACATGTCAACTCATCCATCCATGTAGATTGTAGACTCCTGAAGTTTAGGCTGCATTTGCAATTACGTATTATTATGACCATCATCCTGTAGATTCTTTACTCTTGAGCCTTTGCGCGCACAAATCTTCTATAAATCTTTATCTCCTCGCATTTCTAGAAAAAAAAGATGAAATGCTTAGTGCTATTAGAATATTTGGTAGAGTTTAAGATATTGTGTTATAATCTTGAGAGTCTTATACCAATTATAATGTCCTTATTATTTTTTTTTGTACAAATTGATGAGCGGATCTTCCTATCAATTTTTACATGGTTCTAATATTTGTAATAGTAATGTCGGTGGGGATATGTTGTATATATACTAGCAATTCTAAAGTACATTTGCAATAGCTCCTCACAAAACATAAATTTGGAACACTTAAAATTTTCAAAATTATAAACACATGTTTTATCGTTAGTTGACAATTTAATTACAATTTTAGACAAAAAAAAACCTGAATAGCATGAATTGAAAGAAGAGAGAAAATTAAGGATCTTTCTCAACAATGCGATCTGCTATGTTGAATTGGAGCAATTCATTAAAATGTACCATTCATTAAAATGTACCATTCATAGAAATTCAAATGATTTCCATAAAATTTTATGAAATTCGTACTAATTAATAGCACAAATTTCATACTAACTCATTACTTTATAAGGGGGCTATAAAGCGAACGCGCCAGTTGCTTTTCTAGTGTACGTTTAGGGCTGGATATCGAGCCAGCTCGGTCTGGCTCGTTAGGAGCTAAAAGTCTGGCTCGGCTCGACTTGTTTATAAGCTCGAGCTATGTTTGGCTCGCGAGCTTGCAGTCGAGGAGGCATTGAAGGCTCGCGAGATTAGATGATTTCTGCTAATTAAGTGCTCCTGGAAGAAACAAATCTTGGCAAAGATACAACACCCCTCCAACCAAAATCCATCCGCCTTTTGCTCGACAAATTAATCGATGGGAAAAAGAAAAAGAAACGCAAAGCAAGAGATCCCCAAATCAAACAAACCAGAAAAATTAAACATTCAACTACCAGGTACCCAGCCGCATGCAAATCAGTTCACTCATCAATGGAACAAATGGAGGCAGCCATTCCGGCCTCTCTGCACGACGACAGATGCAGGACGCAGGGGTTGCTTCATGTGGATCCAGCAAATTGGCAGCCTCCAGCCCTCCACGCGACACTGGATTTGGCTATGGCTCCGCGCGACGGCTGAAGGCGCTCGGTGGCGGGGACTTGCGTGGCAGCCGGGACAGGGGCTCCGCGGGACGCGATGATGACGACGGTGGCTGCGGCCGCACTCTGACGGCTATGCCCGGGCCCATCGGAGTGGCGGCGGCGGCTTCGTGCTGCTAGCTGAGAGGAGATTACGATGGTTATCCCCCGATCGATGATGCGCTGAAGCTCAGGCAGTGGGCGAGCAGGACGGCCGACGATGCCGCCACAAGATGGGAGGTGTCGATTGAGTGGTTGGTGGTGACCTACCATGGGGAGAGGATGAGGTTGAGATTGGAAGGCTTTATTAGGCTGGTAGCCAAGTACATCAAGCATGCGGTGTTGTATCGTGGGCGTTGACGCACGCCTGGGCTTTCTGGTGGCCGGTGATGCCTGGCTCGTTTTGGCTCGCGAGCTAGCTCGAGCTGGCTCGTTATGACTAACGAACTGAAATATGAGCTCGGCTCGTTAACAATTCCTAACGCGCCGAGCCGAGTCGAGCCGAGCTAACCACGAGCCGAGCGAGTTAACGAGTTACGAACTTTTTGTCCAGCCCTATGTACGTTTACTGTATTGTGTTGAGAATTTTGGGCTTGAGACGGCTGCCCAATTTAACATTTTACGGAACACAGCATTCTGTTCTTGTAAAATTTTTTGTCCAATTCTGGGTTAGAGAACACGGCGAATAATACTTCAAATTTTTGAAATACCATTGGTCGCCTTTAGAAGCGCATAAGTAGAAGAAAGTTGGGAGCTAGAGAAAACGAGAGCTTACTGGTCATATGTTCTTGTAAAAAGACATTTCATCGGACCAGTTGAGCAGGCCCTGTTTCATTCGGCCAGTAGGTTGTTTCATAAGGGAATAAGTTCACTTCGAGTCCCTCTATTTGTTGCCCAGTCTGATTTTCGTCCCTTGATCGTAGAACCGGGTACGACTCCCCCCCAACTTAAGAAACCGTTTAAATAAAGTCCCTCGGCACTATTTGACTCCGGTTTTGGCTGAGGTGGCACCTACGTGGCTAATTTGACTCGGTCTTCATCTGACATGGCATTGACATGGCGCTTACGTGGCAATTCGATCCGAAAAATAATAAAAACTATGGGACCCACATGTCAGTTTCACACACACAATAATTAAAACAATGGTGGGGCCCACGTGGACCCCACCTGTCATCCTCACTACCCCTCTTTCTCTATTCTTTTCTCTCTCTCTCTCTCTCTCTGTCCTCTCTCCTTCCTTCTCCTCCGTCGCGTCGCCGGCTTCTTCTCCGTCGCGTCGCCGATCACCCAGACACCCTATCCGTGTCTCCGCCGCCGACCACCCAGACACCCTCCGCGCGTGCCGGGACAATGGACTGCACGAAAGCGAGGCGATGAGGCCGAAGATGGCGAGCATCTCGGCGAGCAGCGCCTCGGGCCTCCCCATGGCGGCCTGCACGAATGCCACCGCCGCGGTGCTGTTCGACGACGCGGCGTCCCTCCACCCCGCCGCCGAGACGGCGTCCCCGGCGGCGGCGAAGGCGGCCGCCACGGCCCCATCGACGGCTGCTCTGATGGCGCAGAGGAGGAGGCAGCCGAGGTAGCCCGGGAGCTGGACCAGCCTGAGCAGGAGCACGACGGCCATGGCGGCGCCCTTGAACACCACCGCGGACGAGCAGGTGATCGCCATGCTCAGCCCAGTGATGAACAGCTTCGCCATGGCCATTGCCATCGATCGCCTCTTGTCTCTGTCGTTCTTTTGCCTGAACACGACGTGTTCTTCAGATTTCTCGATGAAAATTTATCAAACACAAAATATGTGTTCTTGAGATTGAGCAGGGAGAAGAGATCAAAGAGGAAGAGATATGAATTTGTTTGTTCGATTGGTTGTGCCAGGGAGCTCGCCTAGCCGTCCGCCGCCCTTCTAGCTCGCCGGCGGGAGAGGAGGGAGCTCGACACGGCTCGAGCGCGGCGTAGAGGCGCTCGGCGATGCCGTCCCAGCGCGCGCGGAGGTCGGCGGCGGAGGTCCCGGCACGCGCGGAGGTCGGCGGCGGCGACACGGATGGCGGCGTCGATGGCGTCTTCCAAGGCGCCGTCGCGCTGCTCGCCTTCACGTGGACCGGCGGCGCTCCAGTCGGGGGGCGGCGCCGACCATGCCCGCCGCCGCCGCCGGGCTCCCCTGCTCCGTCGCCCACCCGCGCCGTCCTCTGCCCAGGAAGAAGAGAGAGAGAGGGGAAAGGGAAGAAGAGAGAAGGGAGAGGGAAGAAGGGAGGCGTGAGGCTGACATGTGGGGCCCACATGCCCCCACCATTTTAAAATTATTTCTTTTTGCAGCTAACATGTGGGGCCACACTTTTCATTATTTTGCTTATTTTGCTGAGATATAATTGTCACGTAAGCGTCGCGTCAATACCACGTGGGACGAAGACCTAGTCAAACAAACCACATATATGCCACATCAGCCAAAATCGCCTTCAAAACCGCCGAGGAACCACGTTTGCCCGGTTTTCATAAGTTGGGGGACGAGTCATACCCGTTTTTGTAGTCAAGGACGAAAATCGGAATGGGCGACAAATAGAGGGACCCAAAGTGAACTTATTCCTTTCATAAGCCCAACCATTAGACAATGTCAAGCCGAATTTAGGCCCAGCGGTAGAGTGTCATCTTGACATGGTGAATACGCACACCATATGGTGTGCTTTCAAATAGTAGAAAATCTATAATAACGTCCAATAAATTGTTCTTGATCTCGGTCTGTTAGCATGTGTTTAGGAGACGCATATGTGATGATATGTGCATGTAAGGTAACGCAGATGTGTACCGTCGATGTAATTGAAAAAAAATACTATATTTATCCGAAAATATAATAAGAGATTTGGTTCATATAACAAGACGAAGGTAGTAAAACACACGTGAAAAAGTACTAGTGAGATTTTCTTTCAGAAACACAGTACAAATATATATATTTCTATAAACATACACACGTTCATCCTACACATATGAGTACCTCTGAAAGACTGAGTCGGTATATATATCTTGACATTGATGAAGTCACCACAGACATATCAATATCGATGGATACGTCACCTATCATAAAAGAAATTAGCCATAAATATAAGTACACGTGTGACATCTAGAACTTAAATCTGGGCGGGCTAGTTCCACTGTAAGAAACCTAACCAATCAATTAAGCTATTCTCACTTCGCTAGTGAGAGTTGATGGTCTTCAGTGGCTCACTTCAACAAGATGTATTTAGCACCCTATAATCTGAAAGAATAAATTGCATTGGGAGTATATGGACTTACAATAATTGTGATGTTTTATTTTGCCTTTTATTGTATAGGCACATGTACAAGCTTACGTGACATCTTGATCAATCAAGAGTTAAGATTAGCCATATTGTGAGATCTTGGTTCACACGCACTAAATAGGTCCGTGTATCAGACCAAAATATTCCATAAGTTTATGTATTAAATCTATCTATCCATCTATCTATATATTATTAAAACAGCTTTAAAAGGAGGCACCATATTCACTGTGGGGCTAGAAATTCTCACATTAATCGGAGAAAAAGAAAAGGAGAGTCCAAGTAGAAATACAATTCACAAATAGCTGAAAATCGAAAAAAAAAGCAATATTGAAATAAGTGTCCATATAAAAACCCAATACGAGATTAATCAAAATTTGAAATAAAAATAAAATAAAATCCAAAACTAGAAAATAAAAGGAGTCCAAGTAGGAAAATAATTTAAAAATAACTGAAATTCGGAATTAAAAATAAGGAATATTGAGAGAAGAGTCTATATAAGAACCCAATACAAGATTATCTAATATTCGAAATAAGAATAAAAATAAAATCTGAAATTAGCAAAAAAGAAAATAATAGTTCAAGTAGGAATACAATTTAAAATTAACTGAAATTCGGAATTAAAAATAAGCAGTATTAAAAGAAGAATTCATATAAAAACCCAATACAAGATTAACTAAAATTTAGAATAAAAAATAAAATAATATCTAAAATTAGAAAAACTAAAAAAGAGTTCAAGTAGGAATACAATTTTGAAACAAATTAAATTCAAAAATAAAAAATAAAAATATTAAAAGAACACTATACTGTATTAAATAAAATTTGAAAAAAAAATCTGAAATTAGAAAAGAAAAAATATTTTAATTAGGAATATAATATATAAATAACTAAAATTGGTGATAAAAATAAAGACTGTTGAAAAAAAGACATCAAAATAATTAAGTAACAAGCCTATAAAAAAGTAGAGTAGTGGCGGTTAATACGACATATAAAAATTGTTAGTAAAACACCAAATAGAATCCTAATAATGATTAAAAGGAGGAATGACAGGCAGGTCGTGAAGCAAATAGGTAAGGCGGTTGCCAGGACTTCTAGAAAGTAAAAAAAAATAAACCCCATTGATAATCATATTCGATTTTTAAAATCTCAATGACAATAAAAAGGAGAAGCAGCGGGCAGGGTGTATAGAAGTATAGATATAGAGCCGCCGACTATTGGCGGGACTTCTAGAAAAAAAAAGAATTTCAACGATAGTTATGTTCGATTTTTAGAATCCCAATGACAATAAAGGGTAGGCGCCGGATGGGTAGTAGAGAAATATAGTGGCATCGTTTGACGTGACTTCTAAAAATTATAAAAAATAAAACCCAACAAGACAATAAACGCTAAAAACTACAAGGCTCAATTTTTAAAAGTTCAGAACTTCTAAAAAGTATAAAAAAAAGCCCAATAATAATCATGTTTAATTTTAAAATCTTAATGACAAATAAAGAAGCGAGCCATAAAGAAGTACAATGGCAAAGCCGCTGACGGTTTAGCGGGACTTATAGAAAGTAAAAAATGAACTCGAACGATAATTATATTCGATTTGTAAAATCCCAATAACAATAAAGAGAAAAGATATTGGACGGGCCGTAGATAAGTATAATGGCAGCGTTTGACGAGACTTCCAGAAATTATAAAAACGAAAGCCAACGAGATAATAAACTCAAAAAACTATAAGATTTAATTTTTAAAGGTTTTAAAGATAATGAATAGAAATAGTGGTAGACCGAGCAAGCAAATAAAGAAGGATATAACAGAAGTAAGGGGTAGCAGCTAGTGTGACTTTTAAAAACTATATAATTAGAAATATGGGGATGATACGAGGATAGCTATTTAATAAATTTTAAGTAAAATCATACTGAAAAATATATGATTTTATTTGGGTGCTAGCCGCCCAGCTAGTTACATTTATGTAACAAGTTTGTACCACT
Source organism: Oryza meridionalis (assembly GCA_000338895.3). Lineage (NCBI taxonomy): Eukaryota > Viridiplantae > Streptophyta > Magnoliopsida > Poales > Poaceae > Oryza > Oryza meridionalis. The sequence continues at coordinate 25,755,854 of CM002528.2, forward strand.
AATATATGTAATTTACGCAATTCAAAAGTACTAGCTGGAAATTTTGGCTCTGGTTTGACGCTTTGTAATTTTTTTTCGTTGCATTTGGAACCTTCCGAGCAGCTGCATGCGAACTGAAACAGACGGCCAAAAGGAGGCATAACTACCTAGCTTTTCCAATGCTTGCCTGGATTTAAAAGCGCTCTTGCTTTCTCAGAGGCCAAAGTACTCTACTAGTATTATTCAATAATAAATTACTCTATCATGGATTTATCATAACTAAGATGCCTACTTTGTTATGCTTTTACGGTTGGAAACCCACTTAATCGGCAGTTTATGGCCTTGAGATAGACCATCAAACACAAGAAACACAGTGGTGCCACGCCTGATTCTCAAACACCCAAATTTGACATGAGCCTAGATTTAGAAAAGATTTTTTTTTAAAAAAAAAAGAATCAGAGCCTTCGCACAAAGACCAGTGCGGTGGTCAGACCTTTAGCTCGGAATCTGAATCCAAATTAGGTAATTTTCACGCTTCCTTGCTTAGTGGTTGGGATTGTTTTAGTATCAATGTATTACTAAGTCTAATAGAACGGGAAGAAACTCTGTTTATACCCTTCCTATAAATATTTTATAGAGAGGCCAAAACCGATTGAAAACAACTAAAAATCAATCGATAAAATCAATCTCTCTGTCATCTATCCCCTGTCTATGCACCCTCAAATCCGCTAATTATTACCGTTTCTCGTCTCTATAGTATTATAGAACATTCTAGCTGACCTGCTAATTAAGTCTAAGATAAACCAGTGTGCGTTTATTCTGATGGGTCCCTTCTCGGTGATCGTTCGACGATAACCACCCCCGGTTCCACTGGTGTTAAGTGTGTTTTGGTGTGGGACACGTTTTTCGCGTCGACACCAACCAACTGAATTCATTCTCTATCCACGATGATATCCAGAACTCACATATCCATATGCATGGTGACCTTGCAAACGTTTAGACCCTCCTGAATTTTGGAGGAAATTCAAGAGAACTGAAATAATTTCAAAAAGATGATACTCTACATTCCAAGGTGAGAGACATGGGTGCATAAGGTGGCCCCAAAAAGGCCGTCTACTTTGTTTGCACCTGAGCTAGCTAGCTAGTGGTGGCCACTAGGACGTTGCCTGATCTATCCTGTCCTGAAGAACAAGAAGCCAAAAATCTCACCAAAAAAATTGGCAAAAACCACTCGCTTGTCAGGACTCGATCGCCTGCAAATCGGCTATAAATAACAGGCATGCCAGTACACACCTGGCCACCAACATAGGATATAATCACACAAACAATTCCATTAATTAGCCACTGTGTACGGCTAAGTAAGAACGTATGGCTAGAGATGGTGGCTGCTCGCACTACTGGCATTGTGCTCGTGGTGATCCTGCTCGTCGCCGCAGAGCTCGCGGCCGCGCCGGAGGCCCGCCGGATCGTGCATGCGGCGGCGGCGCTGGCCGGATACTCCACCGGCGCCGGGGAGAGTGGGGTGGCCGGCAATGGCGGCGGCGGAGCTCGGGCGTCGTTCAAGTGGAACACGCGGAGAGAGATCGGCGGGGACAAGAGAACCGTCCCCGGTGGCCCTGATCCGCAGCACCATCACTGATTGATTACGTTTCGCCATATTTCGTCTGAATTCACGTGCTATTTGTTTCACGATTGAACATTTGAACTTGGGTCTTGGGAACGTACGTTTGGTGTGTGTTTGATCACTCTATGGTGTGGTCAAGTAATTTTTCGTAAAATTATTATACCGTTTTGTAAGCTAGCCACGTTAGCTTTCGGGCTTCCGGCACTGCATGAATAAAAATAACTTTATCAATTTCAATAATAAGAATAACTATATCAATTTCAATAATAAAAATAACCATATCAATTTCAATATACGTTGTTCCGGTTTTTAGGATATACTCGTAAGAATAAGGTGTACAAGTGTTATGAGTGCCCATGCATTGTGATTTAGAAATAAGGTTGACCTTGACAACAGGCAACAACAATGCGCTTTGACCCGACTTCTTGAGTATACTTGTATGGATGGTCCGTAAGGCCTCAACGTTGCAAACGGCCCATATCCAAGTTGGACCAAATCAGTCGATTGAGCCCAACAAGTTAGCTCAATCTTTACAGAAGCCCAGGCCTGATGGTCCAACCAGCAACTAATGCTGCATGGAAGACGAAAAAGGAATAAGTCCATTTTACCTCTCTCACCTCTTGCCCTCAACCACAAGATCGGGTATATTGTCTCCCTCAAATATTAAAACCAATGCAAACGACTCCCTCGATGATTTTTGACGGTGGTTTTGCTGACATGGCAACCTAATCATCGAAAAAAATAAAATATATACGTGGAGGCCACATGTAAGTGGCACTTGCCTTCTTCCTCCACCACTCCCCTAGTCCCCTCTCTCATCTCCCCTCTCGCTCCGTTGACAGAACACGGCCCCGTGATGGTGCTGAAACTAGGCCTCGTCACCAAGGGGTGCGCAGCTAGGGGAGGCGCCCTTGCGCTTCTTGCCCTTCTCTGTTACCCTCTTGCCGCGGCGCGCGCACATGCATCATCTTCACCACCAGTGGGTAGCACAACTTCTCCGGTGATTTGGTTAGGGGAGACGTGGCTATATAAGCGGCGGCGGCCACATCATGCGTAGATGTGTGTCTAGGTGCAACGAAATCCGACAAGATTTCTACCAGGTGCTACACGTTTGGGTTGCTCGCATCGAAAGCATCTCCATGAAAGTCACTGCCCCCGCCCCCGGCACCTCCAGCGTCGCCAACGCCTTCCCTATCCGGCGGCTTAGTTTTTCCACTGCCATCGTATCCCCTGGCCAGCGGTTCTGTTTCGCCACTGCTGGGCGCGTCCCTTGGTGACAGCCGCATCCTCCGGCGGTCCCCACCCTCCCACGCCTACAACGCCTCCCTTGTTTTGCGCGCCGATCTTGGTGACAACTGACGAGGCCCAGGCAATCACAGGGCCATAGTCTGTTTGAGGAGAGAGAGGGGAGAGGAGGGAGCGGAGTGGTGGAGGAAGAAGGCAAGTGTCACTTACATGTGGGCCCCACGTATATTTTTTATTTTTTTCGATGATTATGCTGCCACGTCACCAAAAACACCGTAAAATACCACCGTTTTGCATTGGTTTTAAAACTTGGTAGAGCAAATATACCCAGGTTTGCGATTGAGGAATGCCGTTTGAACGGGAACAAGAGTTGAGGGAGGTAAACTAGACTTAATTTCGGGGATGAAACACGTGCCTGAAATCTAGCAAATCCCCTGTGGGAAATTTGGCACCGGCCATTCCGGCCAACATCGTCGTCGCCATTAAGGTGATCGGTGGCTGTATTAGGGCAGTCCCAACCCATAGTGTCCATAAGTAGTGTCTATGGTGCCATATCAATAATACATCACAATAGAAACTACACTCTACAACCCATAGTTTTTTAAAGTGGGCCATTAATAAATACATCATCTCTCTTCTCTACCAATCATATTTATTCTTCATCTATTACGAAGACATTATCTTTCCCAATGCAAAATTTGATAGTGTCTAGTGTATAGGTTCTCATGTTGAAGCTGTGTCTTGCATGAGACTCAGTTTCTTCCTCTCTTTACTCTCTCTCTTAATTAATATAGTGCCACATAAGTTAAAAGTCCTACATGGCAATATAGTTAATACCATAGACAATATTCTCGGTGGAGGGTTGGGACTGACCTTATACGTGGCATCACCTCTCCCCCTGTGTTGGGTTTGCCTCCTCGATTTGCATTTTCCGCCTGAAATTCTTTTCTGTGGCCATGCGTTGATGCGTAGTGTATCATCTTATCGAGTTTGTACACCGGGTGTGTCGTGAGCTCTGTTCATGGCGGCCGTGCAACTCGACTCCGGCCTGCTCGTCGCCTTTCTCTTCTTGGCGACGTGCTTGGCCGTCGCGGTCAGGAGCTACCTGAGATCGGGCGGCGCGGACGGCGGCCGCGGTGGCGCGGCGATCCCGTCGCCGCCGGCGTTGCCGGTCATCGGCAACCTCCACCAGCTCGGCAGCGGGCGGCACCACCGGGCGCTGCGCGAGCTCGCGCGGCGGCACGGCCCGCTGTTCCAGCTCCGGCTCGGCTCCGTGCGCGCGCTCGTCGTCTCCTCGGCGCCCATGGCGGAGGCCGTGCTCAGGCACCAGGACCACGTGTTCTGCGGCCGGCCGCAGCAGCGCACGGCGCGGGGCACGCTGTACGGCTGCCGGGACGTCGCGTTCAGCCCCTACGGCGAGCGGTGGCGCCGCCTCCGCCGCGTCGCCGTCGTGCGCCTCCTCAGCGCGAGGCGGGTCGACTCGTTCCGCGCCCTCCGGGAGGAGGAGGTCGCGTCGTTCGTGAACCGGATCCGCGCGGCGAGCGGCGGCGGCGGCGGCGTCGTCAACTTGACCGAGCTCATCGTCGGCCTGACCCACGCCGTCGTGTCGAGGGCGGCGTTCGGGAAGAAGCTCGGCGGCGTCGAGCCGGCGAAGGTCCGCGAGACGGTGGGGGAGCTCGCCGACCTGCTGGAGACGATCGCGGTGAGCGACATTTTCCCGCGGCTCCGGTGGGTGGACTGGGCGACGGGGCTCGACGCGAGGACGAAGAGGACGGCGGCCAAGCTCGACGAGGTTCTCGAGATGGCGCTCCGTGACCACGAGCAGAGCCGCGGGGACGACGACGACGGCGGCGGCGGCGAGGCCCGTGACCTCATGGACGACCTGCTCTCCATGGCCAACGACGGCGGCGGCGGCGACCATGGCCACAAGCTCGAGAGGATCGATGTCAAGGGACTCATCTTGGTAAGTCCTCTCCAATTACCACCAAAATCAAATAATCATTGCTAAATTCGTCTCAATTTCTTTCATGTCGCATTGCCAGGACATGTTCATAGCAGGCACGGACACAATCTACAAATCGATAGAATGGACGATGGCCGAGCTCATCAAGAACCCAGCAGAAATGGCGAAAGTGCAAGCAGAGGTGAGACATGTCGCCGCAGCTGCACACGGAGACGAAGACGACGACGTCGTCGTCGTCAGGGAGGAGCATCTGGGGAAGATGACCCTCCTCCGGGCGGCGATGAAGGAGGCGATGCGCCTCCACCCGCCGGTGCCGCTGCTCATCCCGCGCGAGGCGATCCGGGACACGGAGCTCCACGGTCACCGCGTCGCGGCGGGGACGCGGGTGATGATCAACGCGTGGGCGATCGGGAGGGACGAGGCGGCGTGGGAGGGCGCGGGGGAGTTCCGGCCGGGGAGGTTCGCCGCCGGCGGGGACGCCGCCGGCGTCGAGTACTACGGAGGCGGCGACTTCCGGTTCGTGCCGTTCGGCGGCGGCAGGAGGGGTTGCCCCGGCGTGGCGTTCGGGACGCGGCTCGCGGAGCTCGCGGTGGCGAACATGGCGTGCTGGTTTGAGTGGGAGCTCCCCGATGGGCAGGACGTGGACTCGTTCGAGGTCGTCGAGTCGAGCGGTTTGTCCCCTGGGCTCATCAACCCCTTGGTCCTCGCCGCGAAACCTCTCAAATAAGTAATCCCTTCGTCTCAAAATATAATAATTTTTACCACTTAGAATTTATCTTAAAATACAATAATTTCTTTACTAACATTCTATTCCCAACCAATTACAATCATCCACCATTTACCTTTCCCACCTACCTCTATTTCTCATCTAATCATAAACTTTATATTTAATTTTACCTACTTAATAACCGTCTCCAACTCTAAATTTCTTATATTTTTGGACAGATGTATTACAAGTTTTGTTTTCAATTCTCCAGTGTATATAACATAGTATTAAGATATACAACAACTGTAGTAAGCCTCATGATTAACACTAATGATATGATGTATGTACCTATATAATAATATTCTCTCTATCCTAAGATATAAGACACAATTATTTTTTTTATATATCTCACAATATAAGACGTGCATATATGTACTCTATCCGTCCCAAAAACTCGACCTAGGACACATTCCCTCAATCCCTTCTAGGATTATGAATCTGGACTACCCTTTATCTAGATTCATTGTCCTAGGAGGGTCACATCTTTTTTTTAAGTTTTTTGAACAGAGGGAGTATACATTAATTATCACCTATTGGTTATTTAAATTTGTTTTATTTTAAATTCTCTACCATTAAGTCTCCAATCATATTGGTTGCATATATTAATGTGATCCAATAAAGAAGATGATTAAATTCTTTTTTTTTTGTCTTTATGCTAGGAATGGTTAAGCCTTACATGGAGTGCATTTTAAGATGGAGGGAGTAGTACAGTTCGCAACTTTGCTCCATTTCCAGTTTTTCCCCTGTGGGTTGAATTAGTGGGCCTGAACATGGAAGAATCAGGCCAGCCTGTAACTTCCTAATGAACCGGCCCACCAAGCTGCAACCATATCAAAGCACCGAAAACGGGCCAAATAAGGGCCAGAGAGATGAAGACACCTGACATGAAGCTGTTGCCGTATGTCGAGGTGAACCTGATCATCACAGTACAGCGCACAGGCACAGCATACGCCGCCAAAAAATCGTGGCAGGGCGAGCGAACAGGAGACCTTTGGTACACTGGTACTTTTTTTTTTCTAACATTGTACACTGGTACTCCGTACTGGAGTACTAGTAGAGCAAGTTTAATAGTAGAGCAAGTTTAATAGTACAGTCAACTACTAGCTCTAATTCAATAATAGCAAATCTAATACTCCGTAGCTCATTCATACAATAGTTATATACTACACTATTAATATCTGGTCCCACCTGTCATACACACACTGCGTTTTGGAGTCTATGCTACAGTTGGCTACAAGTTTGTAGCCAGCTGCTCTTCTCTCTCCTTATTTATCTCCCTAAAACATGTTTGCAGCTTGCTTATAGTTTGTTATTGTACCTGCTCGTATGCATGCACTTATACACGCCCAGCTATTGGGCCAACAGCGCGGAAGAGAAAAGGGATGAAAGAATGAATGAACCATCTCTCGTGCAATGATAATTTCTACACAAATTTTAATAAAAGTAGTAGTTTTACGATTCGGCTGTCCAGGATTAATAATGTACTAGAACTAGGCATAGTTTAGTTTCTAACTTTTTCTTCAAACTTCTAACTTTTCTATCACATTAAAACTTTTCTACACATAGTTCCGTCACATCGTTCTAATTTCAATCAAAAACACACACTAAGTTCATTTATCATTGAGATTAAAAGGCCGAGTTTATCCGGAGCCATCAGCGCGCGGTTTAATTTGCGCACGGTAGCATTGGCATGTCCGCATATATAGCGCGGTTGAATGATCGTCAATATTTCTTCATACAGAATGTCGTCCGTTAATCTGCTTGGGCGCATCGATCGCGTCCATGCATGCAGCCATAAACCGAGATGAGAGCACCCACTGTTATACATTGACCGGTGCACAGCTATCACATCTGCGGCAGCAGCATCCGATGAGCCGCGAGCAAACAAAGAAAACACACAGAGACGTACTACTCCCTCCCTTTCCACGATATAAGATATTTTGAGGCTTTTCTTACAACTTTTGACCACTCGTCTTATTTAAATTATTTTTACAAATATAAAAAATAAAAAATTATACTTAAAGTATTGTAGATAATAAATTAAGTCACAAATAAAATAAATAATAATTTTAATTTTTTTTAATAAGATGAGAAGTTAAACGTTACAAGCAAAAAGACGGAGGGAGTGCTACACTGTCCACATTGATAGTAGTACGTGCAGGATTGCGAGCGGAGCGGGCAGGGTAGGCAGGGCACGTGACGGCGCGCAGACGCAGAGGAGGAGACAGCGGCCGCGTAGGAAAATGAGCGAAACGGATCCGGAGGGACAGGCAAACGGGCGCGCGGACGCCCTGTAGTCGCCGTGGGCCTGCGTCGTCCCACGGGGATTGCTTGCACAGTGACGGTTGCTGCGGCCGCCCGGGCGACCCGCTGTCTGCCGCCACCCACGCGCGCCGCAGGGGTGGTGTTTGGGGTCGGAGGAAGTTTTATAACCTAAAAAATTTTTGATGAAAATTTTTAGGTGTTACATTGGATGTTTGATCGGATGTTGGAAAAACTTTTCGGACACGAATAAAAAAACTAATTTCATAACTCGCCAAGAAACCGCGAGATGAATCTTTTGAGTCTAATTAATCCATCATTAGCTTATGTGGGTTACTGTAACACTTATGGCTAATACTAATTAGTCTCGAAAGATTCGTCTCGTGATTTCCTATAACTGTGCAATTAGTTTTTTAATTTATCTATATTTAATGTTCTATGCATGTGTCCAAAGATTCGATGTGATGTTTTTAAACTAAACCAGGCCATAGTGGTATTTTAATTTTTGCCACTTTTAAAATACCGCAATTAAGAATTTGATTCTATAATAATAACCACTTATAAGAGTGGCAAATAGTTAAATATTTCTATAACAGAAGTGATGGTTACTTTTATGTACATCATTCATGCACAAAACTAAAAGTAAATTATATACATCGCATTTATAATATACTAATCCTAATTTTTCACTTGTCACCAATTAATCCCTGTCATTTTCCCTTCTTTCTTGAAGTTTGTATGGATATTGCTCCTACACCAGAGGTGGTTCACTCTCTCTTATATTCTCTCCTCCACGTCATCATTTAAGCATACATGTCACTTTGGGGTTAATTTGTGCTTAGAACCTCCTAGTACTTGCTCTGATACAGCGAACGGATGCATGGTGATGCTGCTGATGAATATCACTCAATCCGAAGTTCTGAACCATCTAACCGAGGAAAGTGAAGATTAAATTGATGCATGTAAAATGACAAAATTATTAGCACATATAATTAATTAAATTTTAATTATCACAAACTTCACAAATGGATATATATTTGTTATTTTAAAACAACTTCCATATGAAAAGTTTTCACATGGGACACGCCATTTAGTGGTTTGAAAAATGTGCTAGCAAAAATTGAGATAAAATCTGAATCTTAATGAGAAAAAAGGGCGTGATTAGTCGATTAATCGTCCCATGCAAAATCATTAGTGCTACACGGTCTATAACATTATATTTTAACTAGTATTAGTTTCTCATATAATATATCGACTTCGTTGTAAAATATTTTTCAAATACTGATATATATAATGGTACTGCATGTACGACGCTAGACACATAATTAAATTATATCGATTATTAACTTCGGGTGACTAAAGTTTTTCTTTAGAATCTTTATCTCTCAAGTTAGATTCTAAGAATCAATGCAAAAATTAATTTAATACCCCATTCGTCCATAAATATAAGTGATTATACTATTTTTTTACAAGAACTAAGTAATAGTAAATAGATAAAGCACAATACAAATAGGGATGAGTGTACGCGTATTGTGAGCGTCTGCGTTTGTACTGTGTTTAAAAAAATAGTGATGGTTGAAAGAATAAAGTAGTCAAAATTTTATCAATGTAAGGGATCATAATCTTTCTGACGAAAAATAAATAGTAGTAAGAGCATGTACACTAGCAGACTATAAGCCAGCTATAAACACTTTTCGAGGGGATAAATGAGGAGAGAGATGGGCAGCAGGCTACAGATTTATAGCCAGCTATAGAATAAACTCCAATATACAATATGTGTATGATAGGTGGGACAAAATATTAATAGTGTAGTATATGTTTATAGGTAATTATTATATGATGATTATAAATAATTTGGAGCTAGTAATTGACTATACAATTAAACCGCTTAAAAGGATAAAGCACGGAACAAATAGTGATGCTTGAAAGAATAAAGTAGTCAGAAGGTGATGGGAGGGGGGATATACCAGTAAAAAAAAGGGTGATGAGTGAGGAATAATTATAGAAATAGTATGTGATAAATAAACTAGTATCTTAGAGTTACAACATCCCTTATATTTAGAACAAATTTAAAAGGTATAATTTCTTACATTTTGGAATAGAGATAATAATCATAAGGTAAGAAAAATAGCTGGCTACTCACAAAGTTTCTTCTCTGCGTGTTCAACAACCCAAGTAAGAGCAGTTACAATAGCAGGATTTAAACCAGATATAACCACATATTGAGAAAAAAAGAAAAGAGAGAAAAGAAAGCTGGCTGCAGATTTGTAGCCAGCTGTAACACGGACTCCAAGACGTTATATATGTGTATATGAGAGGTGAGATCGGGTATTAATAGTGTAGTATATTTTTATAGTTAACTATTGTATGAATCGGCTATTAGATTAGATATAGATGATTTAGAGCCAGTAGTTGGCTATACTATTAAACTTGCTCTAAGGGCCCTAGAACGGAGGGTGTATAAAAAGGGTTAAATATGTGAAATGGAGCAAGTAAGGCCTCTCACAATGCTCCTAGCCGCCGCGTGATCTTGTTGTGCCACGGCGGATTCGCGGCGACGCGGAGCAGGCGACCGCGCCTCAGCTAGGTTTCTCATCCCCTGAGTGAGCGACGCAGAACCTCGCCAAAACGAGGGCGCGCAGCGAGGAGAAGATGCGGGTCGCGCGCGCTGTGGGCGGCGTAGCCTCGCGCTCGCGTGCCCTAGCGCCCGAAATCCTCTCATGTCGCAGCAAAATCCCTGATTCGCCCTCCCAAAATCCCCTCCCGCCACAGATCGGATTGGAAGAGAAAAGGCAAGAAAATCTTGAAGATTGGAAGAGAAGAACATATCGGATTCAACAAGATGAAAAAGAAAAAGAAAGCAAAATCATCACAGCAAAATCCGATGACTGGGTCATGCTCGACTCCGACAACCCCGCTGACTCTCCTGCAACACCACCCCTGCCTGCTCTGTCTCCGACGACGAGGTGGGGAGCGACACTGACGGCAACGACCTCTACGGCGGAGAACTCGAGGAGGACTCGCCGCGCCCGCCGCCGCCGAGGCTGCTCTCGGGCCTCTTCTACCACATCGCCTCCACCGTGCCTCTTCTTAGGGAGGGGAAGGAGGCGAGGCGGCGCCGCCACCACGACGACGAGTCGGAAACCACTAGCGCCGGCGCCTCTCGGGGACGCCTCCCGCTCGCGTTAGTCGCCGCAGCGTTGGCGCTCATGTCCACCAGCGCAGCCGCCGACTCTGCCTCCCCAGCCGCGCGCGCACTGACGAGGAGAGGAGTCCTCCCGCGCGCGTCGGTCGCGGCGACGTCGGCACCTCACCTCCCCGGTGTCCCCCCTCGCCGCCGCCGAGTGCCGTGGGTGCGGCGCGGTCAACAGTGAGGCGAGGCACACGGCGGCGGCGTCCCCGGCGTCCGCCGCGAGGGAGGAGAGGGAGGAGAGCACGACGAAGAGGGAGGAGAAGGCGAAGGGGAGGAGAAGCGAGCGGCGCAGGCGGCACGGTCGACGGCTAGGCGAGGCTCACGACGGTGGCATCCCCGGCGTGCCACTGTGACGTGGGAGGCAAGGAGGCTTGGCGGCGTGGGAGGAAAGGAGGAGGCGCGGCGGTGTGGGAGAGAGGAGAAGGAGGTGGTCGTGCCGAGGAGATGAGAAGGAATACTCGCGCGAGTAGTAGGCGAGGACCGTGCTGAAGGGTAGTTGAGAGAAATAAATTTCATTCTACTATGTGGTAACGCGCCTAGGGTCATGCCCACTGTGGGCTGAGTATCTTTTATCAGTGTCTCCATCCAATTAAGCCATATATATATAGGTGCTTGCACTATAAGGTGGGTGTCTTTGGATCAACTTTTTAAGATAAATGTATGGATCCTATAGTTTATAGTGTAAGAGGCCTAAAAGTAGAGAAAGTGAAATGGAATCGGAGCAACATCCCCCGATATTCCCGGGCTCTTGCTGCGGCTTGCGTCGCTCAGTGGGCGCAGGCTACTAGCTGTCTGTCCCGGGATCCGAATGACATCAAGATAGCCGTCACGTAGACAGCAGATTTGTTGGCTGCTGCACCCAAATCTCTCTCTGCCCCAATCGTCTCCATGAGACAAAACTTGCCACCATTTTAAGAGGATTCAATTTTCTATTTAGGTGGATTGAACCTTTAGGTGGTATTTGAATCCAGAAAATAAATTTTATTAATAGTCTACATTTAATATTTCTAATTAGTGTTCAAACATATGATATAACATAGATTTAAAAATTAGTCACTGAATCCAAAAACTATCTTAATATAGATACATCTCAACTGAGAACCATCAGCCAACGAGCAAGCCTTTTTCAGCCTTTTAAGGATGCTGTCCCATTTCGAAATCTGAACGTACCCATTTTGAAATCTGAACGTACACACATGCTTTTGATTTTTTTTGAAAGCAATCAGTGCAAGCACGCATTCCTGGCCAATGTATGGATGGATACTTTGACTGTCTCTTTTTTTCTCCACACATCCGACTTTGGATTCTAGCTACACCAAAGTGGGCGATTTCTGATTACGGCAAAGAGAATCGGTTCCATTCCACGGCTTTATTATTACCGGATGCAAATGTAAACAATGTTTTGATCTCCCCTGGGCGCTGCTTTTCGCGGTTGCAGAACTTGTGCAATGCGACAGTCACACAGGCTCGATTCCCCGCGAGGCAGCGTCGAAAAAGCAAAGCGAAAACACGCACGCATTTGTCACTATCCCTACCCGTATCATATCGAACCGAAATGATACTATTTAATTTTTAAATTTTATAGTATCTTGATCTTACTATTTATTATTACATAATTCTATAAGTACGTACTCTAGAATACATACAATTGTACAAAATATTATTTAAAAATAATGTAAATAAATACGCTTAAGTTCATATAAAAATCAATTAAATTTATCATAATTAATATCAAATGCTTTAGTTTATGCAATATACTTTATATCTTATATAAAAATATGTATTTTCCAAAATATGATAGTATTCCCGTTCTATGATATTACTCTCTTTATCCTATAATATAAATAATTTTAGAGAGATATGACATATCATAATATTATGAATTTAGACAAAAAAATATATCACATCACTTCAAAATTTCTTATATTACGTGAGGGAGGAGTAGTATCCAATACTACTGTGATATAAAAAAACTTACGTGACACTGATGCAGGAGCGATGCTGTCACTGAAAGTGAAAAGAAAAAAAAAAGAGAGAGAGAAGAAAAGCTGGGAGCTGTACACGAAAACGCAAGGGCAAAAGGCGAGCGAGAGAGAGTTCACGGATCACGAAAGGTGTCGTTTTTACTTGCAAAAATCCAATCTTTAGCTTCTCCCAATGCGAGGCGCCCTGCCCCTCCTCCCTGTGCGGGAACAGTGGCTACCAAAAGCGGCAGAAGCCGCGGCAAGGCCCCCGGCCCCGCCACGCCACGGTGGTGGAGCCCGGAGCCCCCCCTCCTCCCTCCTCCCCTCGTCGCTTCCGCCTTGGCTCGTCTTGCCTACGCGAGAGCCAGAGATTGGGGTGGGGGGAAGGTTGCATTCATTGATGCCGCCGCGGCGCCGCTGCTGCTTTTAACGCGCTCGTCGTCGTCGTCGGCTGCCCTCCACCGCAATCAAGGCCAATTTGGCGCGCGGCGAGGAGTAGGAGGGAGGAGGAGATGGGGATTGACCTGAACACGGTGGAGGAGGAAGCGGAGGAAGGGGCGGCGGTGGTGGTGTGCGGGGAGCTGTGGCACGCGTGCGCGGGGCCAGGGGTGGCGCTGCCGCGGCGCGGCAGCGCGCTCGTGTACCTGCCGCAGGCCCACCTCGCCGCGGCCGGCGGCGAGGTGCCGCCTGCCGGCGCCGTGGCCGTGCCCCCGCACGTCGCGTGCCGCGTCGTCGGCGTCGAGCTGCGCGTGAGTGATACCGACTCTCTCTTGATTCCCCTCCGGCTTGCTTCTCTGATGGCGTCTCGTGGTGCGCGTGCAGGCGGACGCGGCGACGGACGAGGTGTACGCGCGGCTCGCGCTGGTGGCGGAGGGCGAGGTGAGCAAATGCAGCTTGGATTTCTCGCGCCGTCTCTACTTTCTCGCGCGATCGAGTTCAGTTCTAGAGAATGGGGGAGAAGTGGAAGCAGTTAACTTGTTTACTCTTTTTGGTAGTTGTCTGATTGAGTTGTAGAGAGCGAGAGGCTTGTGCTGCTCCCGTTTCTAATTGGGGGATCTTGGGGTTGGAGAGTAGTCAGATAGAGACTGTTCCATTAAAATTGTTTCCCTGTTTCATTTACATTTCACATTTTGGATACATTATTGTTAGGATATTGGAGATATCACTTGTTTAGGATGTTGTACGGTATATGAATGCAACTCACCTTCCATATCAGTCAGATTTGATGGCTGTTCAAACTTGAAAGTAAGGAAAACTCTGATACCCTGGCAGGACACTGGAGACATATCTTGCTTTCTCACCTAGTTGCTTTGCTTAGGATGTTATACAGTATATGTGAATGCAGCTCTCCTTCTATATCAGTAAGCTTTGATGTCTTCATGGTCTGTAGGTGTGTTCAAAGCAAGGGAAATGCAATTAGATGGTAAGCGTTCCTAACACTGTTGTTCTATTGAACTCAGATGTTGCAGCGGAACTTCCGCGAGGGTGGAGGTGGAGATGGTGCAGGGGAGATGGAGGGTTGTGATGCAGAGAAGAAGCCCCGGATGCCACACATGTTCTGCAAGACTCTCACAGCATCTGATACAAGCACCCATGGAGGTTTCTCTGTTCCTCGCCGGGCTGCAGAGGACTGTTTCCCACCTTTGGTGATACACTTAAAAGAAAAACTAGTAACTTTTAATGTAACTGCTAAAATTCTGATATAGTCACTTGCATTGCTGCTCTAACCAGCTGTAGTTCTTCAATTCTTTGTAGGACTATAAGACAGTTAGACCTTCTCAAGAGCTGATTGCCGTGGACTTACATGGCACACAATGGAAGTTCAGGCATATTTATAGAGGTGCATGATTGGAACACATTTGTTTTAGATTTTGTGCTGTTGTCTTGTATACAATACACATGTCCGCTGTGTTGGAGAATTTAAACCACAATAGAGAACTTGGTATGCTCACTGCTTGTGCTTGTTTAAGGCCAAAAAGGAGGGTTCAAAAAAGATGTCTAGTGGTGGTAGGTTTGGATAGGATGGACTAAGAAGGGGCTGCATTTCTAAAGTAGAAAACTGTTGTAGTTGTGTCTGGATCATGAAGGAAAGTTGCCAATCCAATATACTGAAAGGAGAAATATTTTTTTCTATTACTTGGTAGTACGGAATTTGGGACATGTGTGTCCTTCTATGTTTGCTAATTTGATAGTATGAAATGAGGAATCTTTCTGGACTTGGTTGCTGAAGTGAGCTAAGAATTTGCAAAGGAGTTAAAGCACTTCGTAGTATTGAGGACTCATTGGATTGATTAGAGGCTCAAAGTTAACTAGCTAAGGTTAACATAATAAGTAAGGTGGATGTAATTTATTGTGCTGGAGGATCAGGTTTGTAATATGGCGTTTTTTACCTATTGCTGGCCACGAGTCTTGAAAATCTGTGTAAAGCAGTGTGAAATTTATAGATGATTTAAACATCAGCACAACTAATTTCCTTCTTCAGATGTGCTACCACTTTTCTGGTTTTCACTATAAATCTATGCATTGCAGCATTTTTCTTCTCATTTACGTGAACTCTCAGTTTAATTGTGATGTGGAAAAAAAAAACTTCTTGAATTTCAGGCCAGCCTCGTAGGCATCTTCTAACGACTGGATGGAGCTCATTTGTCAATAGGAAAAAACTAGTCTCAGGGGATGCTGTCTTGTTTCTTAGGTAAGCATATCATCTATCTAAGTGATGAAGTTAACTTCCTTTTATCATTTGTCCTTTTTCATAAGCTTCAATTGTTATTTTTATACAGAGGTGATGATGGCCAACTAAGATTGGGTGTAAGGAGAGCAGTTCAACTTAGAAATGAGGCCCTCTTTGAACCTGTCAACAGCAGCGATTCAAAGCTACGCATTCTATCTTCTGTTGCCAGTTCCTTGGAAAATAAAAGTGTTTTCCACATTTGTTTCAACCCAAGGTTTGTGCAGACAAGTGCAAAATGTCAAGTTCCAGTTAGTCACTGTTATGCTTGCATGGATAGTTAAAAGTCATAAAACTCCCTTCACAATTATGTAATCCTTTAGGGTTGTTCTTTTTCTTGCTTTACCTGATCATATATGGTAGTATGGTACATGAAACTTATACAAGAACATGCCTTTTTAATGTAACTCTGGCATAGCTTGAGTGACTTGAAAGTAATTTCGGGTTTTCTATTCTCCCACAGGAGTGGTGCGTCAGAATTCATTGTACCGTATTGGAGATTATTGAAGAGCCTGAACCATCCATTTTCCATTGGAATGAGGTTCAAAGTTTGCTATGAGAGTGAAGATGCTAATGAGAGGTCTGCACTTTTAAGTCAACCAAATGGTATTAGTCTATCTCAAATCTCATGAAGTTACATTTTTGCTGTGCAGGTCCGCTGGATTGATTTCAGGCATTAGTGAAGTTGACCCCATAAGATGGCCTGGATCAAGGTGGAAATGCCTACTGGTATGCATTTGAGATTGAGAACATCATACTCGTTTTCTTGACTTGAGAGTTTTAGCTTATTCCCTGAGTGCTAAGTTTGAATTTATTATTCGTTTTGAAAGTCAATTGTTTTAAAAAAGATAAAGTTGTGCACATTAACTCAAATTTTTGATACTTTGTTCTGCTTTGATTCACTACTAGCACCTGCTAAGCTCTGTCAAATATTAGACGTGTCAACTCCTGGCAACATCTGTCAGAAGTAGGGGTGGGCATAAATCTCCCGAAAACCAACCACCGCACTGAACCGAACCAAACCGATTAACCGAAGTATCTTTTTTTGGGTGTTCAGATGATTGCGGTTATTGTTTTGATCTACTTCGGTGGTCGGTCTGTTCTCCGGTTTCCGCCGTCTGTGAACCGAACGCACTGAAGAAACCTGAAGTCCTCACATGCGTTGTCGTCTAGGCATAATTGCCTCCTCGTTTCGTGCTATCTGGGAACGTGAGCGTGATGCTCCGTTCTTTTGCACATGGACGGTGGAGCCCATGGCCTTCTTGCGCTGTGTGCAACGCATGCATGGCATGGGCCCATCTCTTGCTTCATGTGATTGGTACTTACAGGGAGGAATCATGGAGGCATATGTTTCTTCGGTAAAAAACGGTGCCCCGAAAAAACCAAACCAAATTTGTTCAGTCTTTTTCCATCAGTTTTTATTTTGTTTGTACGTTCTTCGGTTGCTATTTTACGAAAACTGATAAAACTGACCTGATTAAACCGGTGAAACCAAACGCCCACCCATAGTCAGAAGTAAGATGGATCTAAGAATGGCAAAATCATTCATTTTATGACTGCTCAAATCTCGAGCATGCAAGTAAGATCCTTTTCCCGAAGTAACATGTGGAGAAGAGTTCCCAATGGCCAAACCTGTATCTTATTTGTTACACTTTTAGAGTCTAAAATGGAAAATGACACATAGACATAGTCAAAGTTTCCTTCTGTTTTGTATCATGGAAGTTGATTTGAATCTGTAAAAAGCTTATGGTGCGTTGTTTATGGCTATTCTAGCTTTGGTGCCCTTAAATCTTTGATGAAGTGATGTGCTTCTCTGTTTGCATTTTTACAGGTAAGATGGGATGATAGTACAGATAGCAGCCACCAAAACAGAGTTTCTCCATGGGAGATCGAGAGAGTAGGCGGCAGTGTTTCGGTTACCCATTCCTTGTCATCTGGGTCTAAGCGAACCAAATTGCACTTTCCTCAAGGCAGTTTGGATACTCCATTTCTTAGTAGGTTCCACAGTCCCAACAGTACTATATATATAATTTCATTTACTCATGCATGTTAACTAATTTGCATTAAACTTGTAGATGGAAATGGTCACCCAGACTCCATGGGAACTGAAAATTTCCACAGGGTCTTGCAAGGTCAAGAATTTAGGGGTTCTAGGTCCCATGGTGTTGTATGCTCTGAATCACCTGGTGTACCAAACTTTCAATCTCCTGACAATAGGAGATTTTCTGCTGATATGCGGGGCTACATGATGCCAGCAAGTGGGCCCCCACAGCGGAACACACAGTTTACTTATCAGCCCGTAGGCTTCAGTGAATCTCTTGGATTCCCAGAGGTCTTGCAAGGTCAAGAAATGTCACAAGTAGTTCCTTTGTTCCGAGGAGCTACTTTTGGCGCTCGTACACAGAATGACAGAGTTGTCTCTGCTAATTCTGTGCATAGATCAGCTGCACAGAGTGGATTGCTAGCTTCAACTCAAGGGCATCCCATCACGCAGTTTACTCTGTCATCGTCAAAGGTATCTTCTCCCTCGTCGGTTCTGATGTTTAACCAAGCGACAGCTCCAAATCATGAAACCATAGGCGGAACCAACAACAAAGGTATGCATGGCAGCCAGTTTGCTTCCCAGGAGATGATCTCAGAAACTGTAACCTGGCCCGGTACACAATGTCAAATGCCGAGCGAAATCACGAGCAACCAGTTCGCCCTGGCGAGAATCCCAGCTCCTCCAAGCGGAGCTGAATCCGGATCGCCCAAGAGGGATGTCGGGAGAAGCAGCTGCAGGCTGTTTGGCTTCTCCCTGACTGGCAACATGCTGGGAGAAGATGGAGAAGGCCTGGAGGATGGAGCCATCGAAGCTGGTTGCGAAAACCCGCCCGTGCTGGAGCTGTTTGGGCACAGCCATTCTACTCCCGGTGCTCTTCATGCCCTGTGTGCTGCTGCTCCCCTGGGAATTTGATGCTGCTGCAGTACTGATGGTTTGCTCTGGGGAAATGGTCGTTGTATCAAGGTACCTAGCTGAAACAAACTGAATAATTTGTTAGCTACTTCCTAGATTTCTTCGGCACATTCTTGTAAGGATTGCAGCGGCGCCATTTGTATGTTGGTGCCACATGATGCATGTAAGACTGTAACTGTACCTTGAAATTTCGGCTGTTTGTCCGTAGCTTATGACATGAAGACTATGCAGGAGCAGATCCTCGAACTTAGACTACACGTAGCATGCTGTATGACTATACGAGTCAACTGCACATGCAGTTAAGTTGGAGTATCCTGATGGTGTTTTTTGATAGTTGTGAAGCTAGGCCGCTAGCGCTAGGGTGTTACTTTTCAGCTACTTCACCGAATTATTATTGCAAATTATTTATTTTATGTCTCTCAAAATATGTGTTTGCAAATTATTTATTTAATGTCTCTCAAATTATGTGTTCTAAAAGAAAAGCGCTTGTTCTTAACGAGATATACCCGTGCGTCATATTTTTTTTAAAAGAGTTATCAATAAGATACCATATGAGATATACCACTCCACAAATTTAATACATATATAAATTATAAAGTAAAAATAATAAAATTGTGAAAATCAATATTTTTAAGGGACGAAAACACTTTTTCCAACAGTGGTGTTCATACTAGCTTAGGTAGTCTGTCACTTTGTCTGTTTAGGTAGTGTGTCACTTTGTCAGTGGTGGACAACTGGACGCTATGCTGCCCACGCCCACAACGAGCCAACGACGATGGTGTAGAACTGTAGATGTTGGAGGATTGTTTGGATTCCTCGGGTGCACAACAGTAGTTGCTTGATACGGGCACCATGAAACATCAAGATCATCACGTCAGTGACTAGTCGTCCTACTTGCCATTTTGCAGCGTGTCCAATATTACGAGGGCGATTTTACTAGGTTTCGCCAACTCTATCGTTCTCAATGTCCCCCCCTCCCCCCAAGTAGGTGGAACTGCACCACCCATCCACTCCCTCCTCATCTATCCATTGATTTCCATCGACCTAAGACATGAGCGCAACATCCCTCCCTTGCTCGACACAACTCCCGGCGAGAGATTGGCCCCCACGACAATGACAAGATCTAGATCAATTGTTACCACGCCAGTAAATAAGAGAGGTAGTGCTCTATATCCCGTTAGCCCCATCAGTGGGGTCCATGGTGTGGCCCGGATTAAGGGGTTCTGATCATGGATCCAGTGATGGGGGATGGGACCTCTCTCTAATTGAGAGTATGGCAATGACGATAGTGTCCTTACCAGTGAAGTTTTTCTTAGTCTTACACTATTAAGGTTGTGTTCGATCTCTCTCTTTTGAGAGAGATTTTCGACGCACACAAAACAAAAAATTTCATTAGCACATAATTAATTAAATATTAATAATTAAAAACTTGAAAATGGATTTATTTGAATTTTTTAAATAACTTCTATATAGAATTTTTTTTTAAAAAGTATCATTTAACAGTTTAAAAAACGTGCTAACGAAAAACGAGTAAGTTGACGTTTGAAGTTGAGAAATAGAACTAGGCCCTCAACTATTACGAGGGTAGAGCATATCAGAGCTAGAGATTTGAAAAGGCTTCATCATTCCAGGTTCACCTTCTTTGATGGCAAGGAGAAGCATGTTGTGTTGCAATAGTTTATATTTTAGCATCCTTATCGTTGTGGTTATGCTTATAAGCTAAGATTTGAATTCTGAAACTTATTTTTTTAAGTTAATTTTGTAATTTTTTCATTGTAGTTTATTTACAGCATTTGCTTTGAATAGCTAAGAACATGTATATAAAAGTCTGGTATAGTCATTCAGCGGCAAAAGTTTTACCCACTTTAGCTCATCGTCCAAATTCAATGGCACTTCGGCAGTACTCCCTCCGTTCCACAAAAATCAATCTAGTACCAGATATCCAGATTCGAAGTAATATGTCACATCTAATAATATTATGTTGATTTTCTATGAGACAGATGGAGTATAATTATCTCCACCTCCCAACCATCATAATTAATGTACATTATTGAGAAACACAAGTAACTACTGACAGAACTGATGCATACTCCATCGGTCCCCATAAAGGAGTCTAGGACTGAATATGACACATTCTAATATAATAAATCTGGATAAATATATATCCTGGTTTATAGTATTAGGATGTGTTGGTTTTTTATTAAACGATGGGAGGAAGACAAATACAATACTTCTAGTGAGGAGACGGATCGATCTTGGAGATGATAAAATTGGACAGGACGATGCAGGTTAATTAGTGGGCGATCGATCTGCATAGAAAAGCAAAGCGAGAAATTAACATGAAATAGTATTCAAATTAACACGAGCGTTTAAAAGCTTCTGATCGATCTCCGTCATTTAATCTCCAGAAGCTATAGCTTGATAGGAATTCGGTCACTACTACCTAATCCTGACGATCGACCTGGATCACCCAACTTAATTCCTATAAAAATGAAGCATACATGCACCCAAGTAGAGATGCACTTGAAAAGTAGCGAGGGATGTGTGGTCTCTACCTCTAAATCTCGTTTTTTACGCAAGTAGAAAACACTAAGTAACCAATCAATTAATTAAATTTTTTTACGGGGAAATTGATTATGGAAGATGAATATACTAGTAATAATACAATTAATTACAGTTAATTAAATGCTAGAAAGAGTTACTCCTACAGTAGTGACTTGAGTAGCGCTTCTTTTTTCCAACAAAAGTTAGATAAACTTTTGTATACTCGTGGTATACTTTTTAAACTGCTAAATGATGCGTTTCATGCGAAAACATTCTATATAAAAGTTGTTTAAAAATATAAGATTAATCCATTTTTTAAGTCTGTAATAATTAAAACTCAATTAATCACATATTATTAACACATTGTTTTACGTAAAACATTTTATTTTTATTTTTATTTTCAGGAAATTCAAACACCGCCTAGGTGATGACATTGGATGCAGCTGGCACGTCCACGATCTATATATATGGTTTGTGTCCTCACTATCCGAAGGAAGACAGTGTTACGGGGAGCATGTAGCTCACTGAGAGTAAGTGCAATGGCGGGCAAGAAGTTAGCTTGCTGGATGCTCAGCTCGAGCTCTACTGGAACACCTTCGCCGTCATCAAGTCCATGGCTCTCAAGTCGGCGCTAGACCTCCGCATCGCCGACGCCGTCCACCACCACGGCGGCGCCGCCACCTTGGCCGAGATAGCCGGCGAGGTGGCTCTCCACCCGTCCAAGATCCCCTGCCTCCGCCGCCTCATGCGCGTGCTCACCGTCTCCGGCGTCTTCGCCGCCGTCGTCAAGCAATAATAAACTGTGATTGCAATAATAAACCACCGTTTCTTGGTTGTATGTGAAATTGTGATTGGAATTCAGACCAATAATAAACTGTGGTACTATGTTGTATCGATGTAAACTACAGGAAAGCGACATGGATGGACTATATTTATTCATGCATGCCTAATGCGTGCTCGTCAATCATCACGGATTTAATACTAGAAACAACAATGCAAAATCTTAAAAGCAGAATATAGCATCAAGATATAAATGCCACTGCAATCTATATAAGAATGCACCACTGTAATCTTGGAAGTGGCTGACGCAGTATACAAAAATGGGGAAAAATGTTTTAAACTCACGAGGGGGATCCCTCATTTGTTCAAACACCATTCAAATAGTTGTAAAAACTCTAAATAAAAAAACTTGAAAACGTTCAAACCATGTACATAGACTACTTAAAAAAACAAGTCAAAACTCAACTCATGCAATGAATAGTATTGATACTATTTACATCTGAATTTGTGTTTTTCGTTTTTTAATTTATAGATCTAGTTTGAATATGATTTTTTGTGGAGGGGTAAATGTTACTCTACTCTACATTGCCAAAAACTTTTATATAATTTTTCCCATCCATTTACATTGAATTTGAGAGGAAAAGTTAGCATTCATTCAAGGGATTAGAATCCTCTCCCAAAAATTAGCGCTTTGCATCCAGATATATTAAAATAAGTTTCACTATGCACTAGGTTGCATCATATAATTGAAGATAATTCTTATAAAGTATGAGTATTACGTACAAAACGTTTTGTATTTAAATTATATTTCACAATGTTCGATTTAAATTTCATAAGTTTTTTTATAGATTTTCATGATCATATTAAGTGAAACTTACTCCCCTTATAAAAAAAGTTGCTCAGACTCCAAGAGTGTTTTAGTAGTGAGGAACTATTGACGCCAAAATTTGATAAGCCCCAAAGTCATCATCGGCCTATAGTCAATATCGCCTTCAATGTTCTGGAATTGGCCGATGAGAATTATCAAGTCGCCAATAGTCGAATTTTTAGTAGATTCGGTTAAGGAAATTAATCTATTAAAGGAAGTTTATCCAGAAGTGACCGAGTTGATGGAGTATGCGGCATGACAGTTTATCTATTAATTAGAAAGAGTTTGTTAGTTTCCTTTTATCTTTAGAAAAGTGTGTTTAGTGTCCAATAATGACTTTATGTTTTCCTTTTATCTTTAAGAAAGTTTCTTTATTGTTCAACAAGGACTAGTATCTACCCATAGGTATAAATATATACACCCGGGGTCATTGTAAATTATCTCACAGATAAATACAACTACTCTCGGCACATCGCCACCCTCTTTCCTGAGGTTTTTACTTATCATGGTGGAACGTGGCACCTGATGTGGGTCTGCATCGACTTTCGATCTCCAGCGAAGGGTTAAGTCCTACGTTTCGCCGGCCCAGGCAATTGTATCGGCTACGTTGGTGTTGTTCAAGGCTACATCGCTTCGACTTGTTGGATCGCTCTGGTTCGGTTGATATTCTTGCCTACCTATTTATTACATATCTTAGTTAATCTAGTTTAGCATATTAATTTGATCATATCGTCAAACGCCGAGCGAAATCACTTCTCACCAACCTTTGGACCTGCATTGGAGCTAAGCAGATCTCCCAGGCCAGTGTGCATTTTTCGTGTCAACATGCTATTACTCATCTTAAGGGCCTGAACCAATATAAATCTTTGTCTCTTGTTTGCTTAATACAGTCTCATATATACCTTGGTTCCAATGTTCCCCATATTATTCAAATACCGTAGTCGGGTTATCCACCCTCAATAGAAACTTATTTTAATATAACCGGATGTAAAGCACTACTTTTTGAAGAGGATTCTAATCCCTCGAACGAATGCTAACTTTTTCTCTCAAATTCAATGTAAATGGGCGGGGAAAATTCTAAAAATTTTGGCAATGTAGAGTAGAGTAACATTACCCCTCCACTAAAAATCATATTCAAACTCGATCTATAAATTATTCAGACGTGAATAATGCCAATACTATTCATTACGTGAATTCGGTTTTGACTTGTTCTTTTAATAGTCCATGTATAGGTATGAACATTTTCAAGTTTTTTTTAGAATTTTTTTACAACTATTTGAATGGCGTTTGAAGAGTGAGGGATTCCCTCGAGTGTTTAAAACACTTTCCCCCATTTTTGTATACTGTGTCAGCCATTTCGTTCCGATATTACAATGGTGCATTCTTGTATGGATGCATGGCAGCGACATTTGTATCTTGATGCTACATTCTGCTTTTAAGATTTTGCATTGATGTTTCAAGTATTAAATCAGTGATGATTGACGAGCATGTGCTAGGCATGCATGAATATATATATAGTCCACATACAACGTAGTACCACACTTTATTATTGGTCCAAATTTCAATCACAATTTCACATACAACCAAGAAAACACAACCACACAATGATCACTATTGTGAATCTCACAACAACAAACAAACATTCTAACACTCCACATCTCCACACACCAACTAATCACCAGGGTCGCCTTCAAGGGTAGACCTCGATCATTGACCTGAAACCTAGGATCGGCATAATCTTGTACCCACTGAATCCAGCCTCCACAAAAACCTTCTTCCACTCTTGTTCATCTCTTTCGATGCCATTGACCAACATGATGTACATATCGAACAACGCTTGTACCTCCCTGTGCTTTTGGTCAGACGGCCCTGCTCCGACTACTATGTCTATGATTATGACCTTCCCTCCTTTGTCTCTAGGAGGGATGGCTTTTTTGCAGTTTTTCAATATCTTGATGCAATCGTCATCGCCCCAGTCATGTAGAACCCACTGAATATGCAGCAAACATTGAGACAAAAAAAATAAATATCTTTCTCTCTCTCTATATATATATATCTTAGCTATGTAAATGTTAGGAGTGTTCATGGTGCAATTACATCACCTAGATGTAATTGACTAAGATCAATAAAAACTTTTATTATTTTGAAAAACAATCGAAGATTCTCCCGCCAGTTCATTATAAATTTGTTGGTTCGTTATCGACTAAACCCATAAGGCCATAAGAGATGTCACATTGGATTAGACATTATACAGTGATGAACAGAATTGTTAGCAGGTTTAATTTGATAGACTAACATATACTCCTATATTTTATATATACCTTGAGAAAGACAGCGTCTGCCGGTGGCACACTCTCAAACATGTCGCCGGCGATGTACTCGACGTCGATGCCGGCGGGAGCCTTGGCGACGACGTGTCCGAGGTCCATCACGCTGCACCTCACCTCCGGGAACGCCTCCGAGATGGCCTGCGCCGCCGCGCCGAGCCCGCCGGCGAGGTCGACCAGGGAGGCGATCCCCCGGAACACGTCGCCGTGCTCCCTCACGACGTAGTCCATGATGACGCGGCTGTCCGAGACCATCCCGTCGTTGATGAGCGCGTCGAACGCCGCGTCGCGGCCGGCCAGCTCCCACAGGCTCCGGCCGTGCGCCTGCTTGAAGATGCACGGGTCCTCCTCCGGCGGCTCGCGGTCGCGGCGGAGCCACTCGCCGACGCCGAGGAAGGGGACGACGAGCGTCGGGTGGAGGATCATGGACATGATGCCGGACAGGTTCGAGGAGCCGACGAGGAGCCGCGACGACGGCGTGAGCTCGTAGACAGGCTCACCACCACCACCGTCTCCGGGCTTGACGGCGACGGCGAAGACGCCGGAGACGGTGAGCGCGCGCATGAGGCGGCGGAGGCAGGGGATCTTGGACGGGTGGAGGGCCACCTCGCCGGCTATCTCGGCCAAGGTGGCGGCGCCGCCGTGGCGGTGGACGGCGTCGGCGATGCGGAGGTCTAGCGCCGACTTGAGAGCCATGGACTTGATGACGGCGAAGGTGTTCCAGTAGAGCTCGAGCTGAGCATCCAGCAAGCTAACTTCCTGCCCGCCATTGCACTTACTCTCATTGAGCTCCAAGCTCCCCATGGCACATGCACTGCCTTAATTATCTTGATCTGTGTTTTCTCTTCGGACAGGGAGGACACACCATTTATATAGATCGTGGACGTGCCAGTTGCACTCAATGGCATCACCTACTCAAGGGAAGAATTTACTATTTAAAATCCTCTCAAAATATGGCCGAGTTTAGTTTCAAACTTTTTCTTTAAATTTTCAACTTTTCCATCACATTAAAATTTTCCTACACACACAAACTTCCAACTTTTCCATCACATCGTTTCAATTTCAACCAAACTTCCAATTTTGGCATGAACTAAACACACCCTATATATGCCCAGATACTATTCTTCTAAATTTTCATACACATTTGCCACCCAGACCGACATTCCAGCTTCATTCTCCATTCGGACAAATGAAATGTTGGACCAGATGATGGGTGAGACTGACGTATAGGCCCAGATGGTAAATGTGTATGAATATTTGGGAGAATGTCATTTGGCCATGTGCATTTCAATAGGAAGTTGCTACTTACTCTTTCTAGAATTTATAACTGATTATTGTATTACTATTCATCTTCCACTATAAAAATACTAGTTTTCCTCTAAAAGTTGTTAGTTAGTTAATTAATCATTAGTGTCGTTTTACATGCGATACACATGCTCCATTTTTATAGGAAGTTGGGTGATCCAGCTCGATAGTCAGGGTTGGCCGAATTTATAGGTTGCTCTACATAGCTTTCGAAGATTAAATAATGACAGATAAAAAAGCTTTAAACGCTCGTGTTACATTGAATACGATTTCATGTCAGATTCACGCTTTGCATTTCTATGCACACATATATATATCGGGCACTAACCTGCATTTGTATTATTGTACTATAAGGATTCATCAGATCTTATGCACCTCTTCTCTTCTGAACCGGAAAGAAAAATCCGGGACTAAAGATGGTGGTCTACTTGGGACTAAAAATCATCTTTATTTCCGGTTGATAATTAACACAAATTTTGCCCCATATATTATTTGGTAATCAGAGAATTTATTGGTCCATTTAACACGTACTCCCTCCCTAAAATAAGTTAATTTCTAGAATGTAAATTTGTTTGAAAATAAGGGCCCGTTCATTTCATCAACTCGAGTAAGATTAAGTTTTTTATGATACGGCTGGAAAACTAGAAAGGTCATTAGCCAGTGATTAGTTAACTATTAACTATTATAAACTTTAAAAATATACTCCCTCCGTTTTAAAATGTTTGACACCATTGACTTTTTAGGACATGTTTGACCGTTCGTCTTATTAAAAAAATTTGTGAAATATGCAAAACTATATGTGTACATGAAAGTATATTTAACAATGAATCAAATGATATGAAAAGAATAAATAATTACTTAAATTTTTAAATAAGACGAATGGTCAAACACGTATTAAAAAGTCAACGGTGTCAAATATTTTGAAACGGAGGGAGGATTTATTTTTCAAAGAAAAATCTGTATATAAAGTTTTTTTTTCACAAAACACATAGTTTAATAGTTTGTGAAGCGTGTTTATGAAAAAGGAGTGAGTTGCTCATGAATCAAGCTGGTTAATTAATTTCTACCCTCTTATCTACACTTGTCCACAAATCAAAAAATTTTATTTCTCCCTCTTTTTTTATATATATTCACCCACTAATACTACTTTCCTGATATTGATAAGGGTCACTTTAGTCTTTTTCCATCGTTATTAAATCTTTTTTTCATTTAAAATGAGAGAGATACTTTTATCTACTCCCTCCATTTAATATTATAAGACTTTTTAGAATAATCCACATTCATATATATGAAACGGAGGAAGTAGGATAAATTAAGTAAGTATGCATGCGGTGTGCATGCATAGCAATGATGTGTGCTCGTATATATGTCTTTTCATTTAAGAGAGAAATATTCAAATGGTAGTGCATAGCTAGATCATCATGCTGCTGCATCGATATTGTAACAACGTTTGCCTAAAAAGAAAAAAAAAATCGTAACAACGTTAGAGACAACAACCAAAGATCAGTGAACACGACCAGATAGTACAATGCGTACATAAACAATACATATGTGGATATCACGTGTGTCGGGTGCATGCAGCATGCGTTCCATAGGATAATTGGACTTAATTCGGAGAGAATAGATGCCCGCAGTTGCCGCTCGGCCCGATCGATGATGATCGATGTTGCCATCTCATCAGACATCGCTGATGATCGGGGGGTCTCATGCATGTTCATGGGAGTGGATTCTAATCTCTCTCGAGGATGTCTCCTCGCGTACTTTTTTTTCTATAATTCTTTTTTAAAAATAATTAACAATGTATAGGATAGTGATGTCTACCGGTTCACCAAGAACCAAGTTCAGACGATTTACACATCGAGAGAAAAAAATCGAATGTAAACCGTACGCTACTATTTATACGTTGAAATATTTAATTTTTTTTATATCTCGTGTGTGAGTTTAAGTTGGACTTAAAATTTTATGGAGTTGTATAGATATGCTATATAACTATATGAGTGTTGTCAACTTTTTTCAAAATTATTTATAACCGTTTAGATGATTTTTAAGAAAACGAGAGGGACATTCCTCAAGGAATGAAATTAGTTTTCCCATGTTTTTGCATGAAATCGTTATACTTTCAGATGAGCATATATCTCATTGTTGATCTATGCATATAATCTTCTTAATTGATCCTTTCTTTTCACCGCAGTACAACGGTCACCCACATCTTAATTGGGCAGCAACCCCCATCTGTGTCGGGTATGGCGTCTGTCACGGCGTAAAGGTCAGTGATGTTAGAAGTCATCTCTATCAAGCATACGGCCGTCATGAATGAAGTTATCTCAATCGGGTCTCAACTAAAGCCTGTCACCGATAGTTTTGACCCAGACGACCAATCAAACAAGGGTCCGTCACAAATGACCATATCTCAATTGGGCCTCAATTAACGCCCATCACGGATGACCACAATCTCAAACGGGCTCAAACTAAATCCCATCTCAGTTAACAGATGACTCAACTCAATCGGGCTTTAACTTAAGCTCGTCACGGATAGCCTCATCTAGGCTATCCGTGACAAGCTTAAGTTAAAGCCCGTCACCGATGAGTATTTCCCAAAAAAAAAAAATCTGTTTTTTGGTTAGCCTCAGGCCTTTGCTAGCCATGCCCGCTGCAAAATGATAGAAACAAATATATATTCACAATATCCTAGCATCCCCATTCATATACAATCATTCACACACACATATGCCATTCACATATTTCACACATCCATTCATATACACATCCATTATTCACATATTTCACACATCCATTGGAATACACATCCATTATTCACATATTTCACAATAACATCTTTAAGTGCTAAGCATCAAAACCTGCAAAACCGAGTTGTAAATTGGAACAAATTTCTAATCGGCGAAGGAGGAGGTCGAGGCGGCGAGCGTGCTCGGGGAAGGTGGTCGGTGGTGGGCGTGCTCGGGGACGGCGGCCGATGGCGTCATGAGCCATCAAATCAGGTCACCTGCTTTTATACTGCCATCACTAGTGTCGGACGACATGAGTAGTCTGGCGGCATTGGGCCACTTGGTGGCGGCGATTAACGCTACATCTAGGTGGTGGAAGACCAGCATGGAGGGGGACGCGATCCACGACGACAAGGATATGAAGTCTTTTAGCTCAATTAACATTGCTATTTATTGGTTTTTAAGATATTATTAAAGTGCATTGATAATGGTCTACTACCTCCGTCCCATAATAGTTGTATTTATAGGATTCAAATTTGTTCCAAAATAATTTTCACCATAGAGTACTAATTATCACATTAATTACTTCTCATTTAAATTTCTCCTTATTATACCCTTAATCACATTTTGCTTATACACCATTTAATGAGGATCACTATAATCTTTCTTTCGAACCTTAATATATGTTAAAAAAAATAGAGTTACAATTACTTTAGGACAAAGGTAATAGCACTTCTCAACATAGGGTTGGATAACTTATCCACAACGGTTAGTTGATCACACATTCACACTAATTCTGATTTGCTTGTTATAAACACATTAGTAACAAAACATTTATGGCTTTTATTCTGTATCCTATTGGTTTTTCCACCCTGCCAAAGTGCCGAATTAATTTCGTTCTCAAGAACATAGTTCTAGTTGGTAAAATCTGTATTTTCCATAAGCCATATATTGTGGTCAAAAAGCAAAGGAAAAAGAAATAAACCTTTCTCAAGGACTGTGCTCACCAAATTTCGTCAACCGAAGGAGAGTCCTCCTCTTTCGCCCACCAAACCCCACCCCAATCACGCCGCCGCCGCCGCCACTTTGATCGGCAGGATGGCCGGCGATCCGGCCGGCGGCGGCGGCGGCGGCCGTGGCTCCTCCGGCGGCAAGGGCTCGTCCCGCTCGTCCTCGCGGCACCAGCAGTTCCGCAACCTCGCCAAGACCCGCGTCGACGACCTCCAGGAGATGTTCTCCGGCCTCCAGTCCGCCCGCAAGGAGAGCCGCTCCGCCGACGCCGCCCTCCTCGAGGAGCAGGTCCACCACATGCTCCGGGAGTGGCGCGCCGAGCTCAACGTCCCCTCCCCCGCCTCCTCCCTCCAGGCAATCCCCCCAAACCCTAGCTTCCTCCTTACTTGTGCAGTAGATTGATGCTGACTCTGAACTGTTGCGCCGCCGCAGAACTCGCAGTCGCAGGGGAACAACCGGGAGGCGTCGGATCCGCCATCGGAGACGCTGCGGTTGCTGCAGCTGGCCGGGGCCGAGGAGGAGGATGACGCCACCAGCAAGCTCGTGATGCCACGATCGCCTATGCCGATGCAATCTTCTCATGAGGGCCATAATCTCAGTCCCGTGCTACAGGGGGGAGCCGCTGAGCTGATGGTTCCCCGATCGCCGCTGCAGCAAATGCCATCTTCTCATCAGAGCCATGGGCATGGGCAGGATGGCGGCCAGAATCTGCAGGGTGAGGCTGTCATGGGAAGTACTGCTGCTGCTGCCCCGCATCTGGGTCAGGGAATGCAGGGCGATTGCGGAGGAATGGCTGGTGTTACCAATGCAATGTTCCATGATCAGGTATTGGATTTTAACAGGTCTTCTTTTCATTTTATTGATGGGTGGAAATTGTTTGATTCTGCAATTTTGACCGTGTTAGGGAGCTTATAGGCGAGGCTATTCTGTCAGTGAGAGGTTTACTTTGTGTTGTTTGTGGAGTTCACCTTTATGAGCTTGCTCAATCGTTCGCTAATACTGTCAGATGCTTCATGCAATCCTTCGCAACATTGTAGTTTTGTTGTGGCAATTTAAACTAGCAGAATGGTTCATTGTGCTTTGTTAACCTTGTTGCGTTTTAGGCTTGGGCATTCAGCCAAGCAGGACACACTTTTTTACTACATACAGCGTTTTTCTGCAACTGCCAACTATTCCTTAGTATTCCCCAGAAGAAGTTAATTGCTATTTTATATGTAAGGTATGAAAATGCATCTTTTAGCAGAACAATCCATTCGATTTGAACCATTAACTCTATTTGCAAATAACAGAATTGCTTTTCAGAGGCTTGGACTATTTACAATTCATTTTTCCTTTTCAATATATTTCTCCCAAAATTGTAATATAGCATGTGCCAATTTTGGATGTAAGTTCATGTATGCAAACTAACTTCATTCTGCTTTAGATGAGATTATTAGATCTGGCAATGACCTCTATTAGTGTGTTATTTGTCTAGTCTTGGGAGGAGCACAAGTAACCAGTCACAACTCGACAGTGTCTTTTTTTGTGTACTTCTTGATTTAACTTGGATGTCCAATGCTTGAGTGCTGTACTTAAGTATGCTAGCTTCAGCAAATCTACTGTTCAATGATGAGTAATGTGTTAGTGTGTTGTGTTATTTGTGTAGCTTTCTGAGGAGCACAAGTCCACAAGGTTTAACTTGTTCCATGGTTAACGTAAGTGTAAGTCGGAACTAATAATGGCCTCCTGAAGATGCATGTTGAGGCAGCGTGATATACCGTGCTCCAGTGAAACCAAATTTGCAAAGTTTGTTTTATTTGCTAAATGTATTTCTGAATTTCTGATCCAAATTGGTCGGTGTTCAAATTTTAGTTTTGTTAGGGTGTTCTCATTAGATGATGGATGAAACTGAGTTTACAACAATTATTCGAGGGAAAAAACAAATGAATAAATATTAGAAAGTTGACAAGCTGATTTTAAAAAGTTTCCTTAGAAATGCTGATGAAGAAAGTTTCTGCAAAAATTGTACCATTTAGGAGCTTGGGAAGCATGGCCACAATAATCCATAATCCGTAAGCTACTGAGAATGCACCTAAAATGTTTCTTCTTTACCACCTAATGAAGACATATGTGTTTCAGGATATCTTTTTGATGCAGCTACGCTTTGTTTGTTTTGTGTGCCTTCCAGCATGCAAATTGTGAATCTCACAATGTGCTGGTCAGTATATGCATGCATGCTATCTGTTATCTGTGTATAACATTTCATCTGTTTGGTGGTTGTAACCTGCACGTCCTGTTAGTGTTCATGTTGGTTTTGTTTTTTCCCTGCTGACTGCTTTTTTGGGCTAAGTCTATGTTCCCTTTAATCGCAGCTGTACTATATAGATCATGAACTCAACATTGATGATTTTCTTCAAGATGATGATTATAAGATAAATCTTCCTGGCTCAAACCCAGACGGCCCCAATACCATGCAGGGGATTGGTCAGCTGGAACATCAACAGTACAACCTGCCATTAGATCTGCCACCTAACTCATTTGTTGATGCAAATAACTCTGCGCAGAGTTCTGGAGATGTTTTTTTCCACATGTCAGACTTGCTCACAACAATGTGCCCATCACCTTCTCAATATTTGGGGCCAAAATGTGCACTCTGGGACTGCGGTCGACCTGTTCGAGGATCAGATGAGTGTCAACATTACTGCAATCCTTACCATGCCGGTTTAGCTTTGAATGATGATGGCCTTCTAGGGACTAGACCTGTGATGCGTCCAAGGGGGATTGATTTGAAAGATGGCCCTCTGTTTGCTGCTCTTAGTGCAAAAGTCCAAGGAAAAAATGTTGGTATTCCTGTGTGTGAAGGGGCTGCAACTACAAAATCTCCTTGGAATGCACCTGGTAAGTTTGGCCATGTTAGTTTTATCCCGTTGTTGAATAGTTATATCAGCGTATTATTGTGCTAATTATTGTTTTCATTCTGTTCTGGCAGAGCTTTTCGATCTATCTCTTCTTGAAGGTGAATCTCTTAGAGAATGGCTATTCTTTGACACACCAAGACGGGCATTTGATAGCGGCAATCGGAAGCAAAGGTCATTGCCAGATTACAATGGCCGTGGATGGCATGAATCAAGGAAGCAAGTGATGAAAGATTTTGGAGGTCTGAAGAGGTCCTATTACATGGATCCACAACCATCCAGCAACTATGAGTGGCATCTTTTTGAATATGAAACCAATGATTCTGATGCTCTAGCGCTGTATCGGCTTGAGTACAAGTCTTCTGATACTAAGAGGAGTGTTAAATCAAAATTGGCAAGCAGTCCACTGAGTGAAATACAGCAGCAAATGGTCAGGCTTAGTGCAGACAGTCCTGTGGAAAGCAAACGGACTGCTAGGAGCAGGGCAAAGGCTAATCAAAAGGATAACAATTCAAACGCCTATCCAGCTCTCAATACCCCTGTTCAAGTCAGTGCTTCAAATGCTCATCAAACAATGTCTGTCAACACCCCTGATCAGGTCAATGTTTCAAATGCATATCAAACAATGCCTCTCAACACCCCAAATCAACCCGGTCCTTCTAATGCTTATCATGCAGCATCACAGATGGACCAGATGACGTTTCTGGATGGCAGTGTTGTTTATGGACCTCATCTTCCATATGGATACTCCACCGAAAGAAGCGATTTCTACTGGAACCCTAGTGACGGGACATGAAGATAGCATATTGGGTTTCATACATTCTACTGCAAAGCTGGGAATTTTAACAGCATCAGCTAAATTATGGGGCTCAACAGTGTGGCCCAAAAGTTTTCTGATTGTATGACCTCTTTTAAAGATGGCATGTTTGCAATGCAGTGCTATACTTTGCATTAACACTTGACTGTAAAAATATATCCCAGCACGCCCTAGCTCCTGTTGATGGCAAGTTAAATGGTCAAATGGCTTTTACCAGGAACCATTGCTGCTGTGCTGGGTGTATTTTTAGCTTAGCCTGAAGCCTTATGAAGTTCTGAACTTCTGAAGGTTTCGTTTTATCTTTACTTTGTATATACCCTGAGTTTCTGAGGCGTTGTGGCATCCCAGATTTGCCTTTCCGTTTCCATATGCTTCATGAAATTAGAACTGATTAATGGTATTAGCTTTAATTACAACTAGACGAATAACTTGCCGCGCTGCAGCGGAAAATTAAGTTGAGTAAAATGTAATTTTATTACTAAAACTAAAACAATTTGATATAATTTTGAGTCTAAAAATAATTGAGATTGCATGTTTTTATGAGAGAAGAAATAAGAGACAATTTAGATCATAGATATGTCATCCAAAGATTAGAAATATTTGAATGATTGCTTAATGAGAAAAGAGAGGAATAGTATTAATTATACTTAGTAGGATGCTTATATATAGGATTAGGCAACACATTGGTTCCGTGCAAAAGAGTACGGGCCGGTTTGGTTTGAGGCCTCAATTGGCCTTACCAATATTTGGCAATTTCAACAGTGTTTAGTGTCTATTTGGTTTGAAGCTAAATTTTAGCATGCCTAAGAAAATAGTCCATTTCAATAGTTAACTTAGGCTATTTTAGTTTCAATCCAAACACAACTTTGCTTTGCCAAAATTAGCTATGCCAAAACTTATCAAAATTTAGCATCGACAAAAATTGGTAAGGCCAATTTAGGTCACAAACCAAACCAGCCATACATTTGGATTATCAAGCTAGTGAAAAATAAACGATCCAGAAAAAAAAATGAAAAAAAGATTCATCCTTCTGCATTTGTGCATTGACCCCCGTCTTCTTGCGATGACCTCTGCTCCTCCTCGTACACGTTCAGCGGCATTGGCGCCTGGACCTCGCCGCCGTGCGTCGTCGCCGGTAGCAGCTGCATTGGCGCCTGGAGCTCGCCGGCGTGCATCATCGCCGGCTGGTCATTGCTCATCATCGGCGGCAGCTGCATTAGCGCTTGCGCTTGGTAGGTGTTCATCATCACCGGTAGCTGCTGCATCGGCGGTGGCGGGTCGTCGAACGGATCGAACACCCAATCATCAAACGGCAGCTGCTGCATCGGCGCTTGGGCGATGTGCACCGGCGTCCACTTCGCCTGGAGCACCGGCGCGTGGCCGCCGACGTGATGCACCGGTCGCCGCTGCGGTGTCGCCTGGCAGTTGCCGTGCACCAGCGCGTGGCCGGCGTGCACCGGTCGCCGCTGCGGTGGCGCTTGGCCGACGAGCACCGGTCGCCGCTGCACCGGCTGCGGCTGGATGCTGTGCGCCGGCGACGGCATGCAGTTGTGCTGCATCGGCGGCCACCGCATCTGCGCGTGGTTATTGTGCACCGGGAATCCTTGCTGCAATGGCGCGTGGCCGCAGAACGTCGGCGGCGGCGGCGGCGGGAAGTTGTGCATGAGTGATAGCCCCTGCATTGGGACTTGGCGGTTGCCCATCGCTTGCGATGGCCCGCCGTCACATGGCGTCGACGGTGATGGTGGCAGCCACGGCCGCTTCGACGGCTGCTCGGCCACCGCCGCCGCCGCCACGGGCCTCTTGCCCGCCTGTTTCGCCGACCGCATGTCCCCCTCCGCCGCCGCCGCCGCATCCGCATTGTCGCTGCCCTCCGCCGTCTCGGGACCCAAGTCAAAGACAGCGCAGGCTTCCGCCCACTCGTCGATGTCCTCGCCGCCGCCGCCGCCGCCGCGGACGACTTCGGCTTGCTCGCCGTCGTCCGCGCCTTTCTTCGGCGACGTGTAAATCCTGCACAACACGTACTGATCCAGCTGCCGCTGCAAGAACAAGCTCGATTTGAGCTACAGCGATTAACCCAAAAAAAAAAAAACAAGAACACAAGAGCGCGGCTGACCTGGTTGCTGCTGCTGGCGCCGCCGCCGGCGGCGGCGGTCTTGTCGAGCTTGTTCTCGAAGTGCGGGATGGTGAACTCGCGCATCAGCCACTTGGTCTTCTTCTCCGTCTTGACGGGGCCCTTGAAGTAGACGAGGCTGGTGACGCAGAACTTGACCCCGCCATAGCACTCCGTGATCGGGTCCTTCCCCTCCGTCTTCCCCGTCGACGCCTTCCACCGCCCGGCCTTGTCCTCCGTGCTCCGCGACGGCCGCTTCCCGTTCCTGTACTTGCGATCCCTCGGCGACAGGAAGTACCACCCCTCCTCGCCCTCGCCGCCGACGCCGCCGTTGCACTTCTCTGCACGCCATTGATCCGATCAAGACCACCAAGAAACAAGAAGAACTCGATCGACAGGAAGAAGAAGTAGAGCGCACCATTGATGAGCCGCTCCGGCTCGAACTCGTAGACGTTCTCCACGACGATGGCGGGGTTGGGCACGGGCGGCCGGCCCTGCAGCCGGGGGAGCAGGTAGTACTCCACGGCCTCCGCCTCCCTCGGCTTGAACCTGAACCCCATCTCCCCTCCGCCGCCGATACTCTCCCCCTTTCCTAATCCCGCCATGCCGATCGCGCGCGCTCGGACGCCGTGCCGGTCTCGAGTTCGTCGAGGAGACGACGCGGAAGCTTCGATTTCGCCGGGACGCCGAGGAGCTCGAGACCCTTCCACCTCCGTGTCGTCACCGGAAATCGTTTTATACTCCGAAGAAGAAGAGTTCGAGACGGTTTTTGCGGAAACCGGTCCGGGCCAGACCGGGAGACCGGTTTGGGCCGGAT
This sequence comes from Oryza meridionalis, assembly GCA_000338895.3. Classification (NCBI taxonomy): domain Eukaryota; kingdom Viridiplantae; phylum Streptophyta; class Magnoliopsida; order Poales; family Poaceae; genus Oryza; species Oryza meridionalis. Next base: position 25,792,736 of record CM002528.2, read on the forward strand.
GGGCCCGGGCCGGTTCGGGCCCGGATGGCTCGCCCTATAAAAGGCGCCGCGGCGAGGAGGCGAAGCAGAAACCCCCGCCGCGGGAGGAGGAGAGAAGTCGCCGCAGTAGGGCTTACGTCGCCGCCGACGAGCTCCATGGCGAGGGGCAAGTTCAAGGGCAAGCCCACCGGGGAGCGGAGCTTCTCCAGCGAGGAGCAGATCGGTAAGCTACGAGGCGGCGGTGCCCCACCACCACCACCACCCTCCCCTCTCGCCGCCGTACGGCCGCTTTGCTCGCAATCCTTGCGCGTCGGATGCTTTTAGGGTTTAATAAGTAGGGAGATTTTGGAGTGTCACTGATCTACAGAGTTTGTGGGATGAATGGCGTGGCCTTGCTTGCTTTGTGTTCCGCTTGAACGAGGTGGCGTGTTGCGAGCATAAAACCCTCCCTTTTCTTTTGAAGGGGGGTTGGGGTTTTCAGATCGGTCGATCGGGCGATTGGGAGCTTGTTGCTCCACCATCGCAGTGTTTGGTTTGATCCCACATTGTGTGTATTTCTTATAATTGAGAATTTCTCATGGTTTGCAAGCAGTTTGTGCTTGTTTTGTGGGAGAGAGGAGGGTTTGTTTGTTTGTTTAGGTTTGAAGTATTGTTTGTTTTTCACTGTTCTATTGTTTGTTTTTCACCGTGGGTATGTTCATCCATCCAAAGGCTCGTGGTTTGCGGAATCGGCTATGAAGAGCTCGGTGTAACTTGTAGAATTGTTGTGTTTATGATTTTTTGAGCACTCTGCCAAATTTTTAACTGCTGGACATCAAAGAAGAACTTGGTGTTGAATAATCAAGAAGAAAGTGTGAGCGTGTAGGGATTCGAACACGGGACCATGGGGTAGAGAGATGCACTTGATAGTGCTGTGGCAAGGGGTGTGTGGTTTCAACCCCGAGGTCTCATGTTCAATCCCCAACACGCTCACAACTTCTTAAAAAATATATTTGGAGGGACGTCTCTTCCTCCAAATCTCGTTTCTTTTTTGGGACCTTGGGGATGAAACCACACACCCTGCCACAGACGCTAGCAAGTGCATCTCACTTTGCCAAATTTTAAAACTAAGGTGGAAATTTTAAGTGTAGTATTTTGAGAATTAAGATGGAACTTTGGGCGTCATGTTGAGTGTCATGTATTTTTGATATCTCACGAATTTGGAGCTAGTTGCTTGTTGCCTCTGCATCCTAATGGAATAGAAAATGGATAGTTTTTTACACTATTTGATCTATGTTTTGAGCTTATTTGTGTATTTTGAATGCAGCTGCCGGTACTTCAGCAGGTCGTCCAAAGACCTTTAAGAAGGTTCAGCCCTTTTCTTTTCTACCTAGTTTATTGATATTAAACATAACATTTAGCTTGCTTCGTTATTTTTCTCTCTTATGCTGTGCAAACATATAAAATTTTTTGGCTAGGCTGCAAGCCTATAAAAAAATACTACTTATTATTAAATTGTTCTGCTACTTTTTTTGGACCAACTTCTCTTTTCATTACCATGATAAAACAATGGATTTCTGATCAATAACCAATTACCATAGTGGCATAAAGCATTTCTAGCCTCTTTGGAATCCTGTAAAAGCATTTTTTTTGTGTGTCAAATTGTGTTGAGACTTGAGCCCCACAGTCTTAGCTATATATTTGCTTTAAACCAAGGTGTGCATGTCATAATGTGCTTATGATTTGATAAACTGATATGCTGCTTGTTGCCACTGACTTGTATCATTAAATCAAATAGAAGCAAGCTGAAAAGGAGGTATATGATAGAAGGCAAGAATCAGATGAGGAATATGATAGAAGCCAAGAATCAGATGGGGAAGAATCTGACAACTTCCAGAAGAACGTAAGACATTGTCCTGCTGAAAGCATGCATTTGCCCTCCTTTGACCCTTCGTTGTCTAAACTATTTATTTCTTATGTGATAACTGTTCTATTTTTCAATTTTATATCAGAAACATAAAGGCACTGAAGGTCTTATCGAGATTGAGAATCCAAACCTGGTGAAACCAAAGAATATAAAAGCCAAGGACATTGATGTAAGTCAAATATTTGTTTCTGTTCATGATGGTGGTAGTCTGGTAGTGATGCAGTTCTCTAGGAAGAACATTTACAGGTCACAAGTTATATGAAGAGTTAGACTGTACATCTGCTTTAGTAATAGATTTAGCTTTGTTTTTGTGTCAATTCTAGTGAGTGAGGTGCACGAGTCATTCAGTAAAGTTATTCTAGAATGAGTGATTTTACTCATGTACTTACCATGCCTTTCAGAATGTTATCATCCTGACAATAGGTACTTCATTGTATGTGTGGGCTTTGTGATACTGCTACTGTTATACTCTTTTCAATTGAGTGTGCAAATTTGATTTATTTTTGTGTTTATATAACTACTTGACTAATTTTGCTCTGGTACAGATTGGTAGGACATCTGATCTCTCCAGGCGTGAAAGGTGGGTTTGTGTACTATGCAATGCTCTTGTCAATTTAAAAGTATTTTTCCTTCATGTGTAAATTAAGTGAAAAATATCATGTTGAATGTCAATAGCATAGGTGTAAGTTTATAAGGACTGCCTACAGTTGACATCATAGAGGGATGGCTGGTAGATCTCCTCTCAGGATTGTTTTCAAAAAATGCTGAAGAAAAGTATTCCAATAATATTTTACACTGCGATTTGTTGATATTTTTCATGTCCATGAGTCATCTTCTTTGCATTTTATCTTCCTGTTTTAATTAAGTACAATCTGCAGTCATTATATTGAAACTTTATTGGTAACAAAATGATCCTGATCCTGACCCTGACATCATTTATGGAAAATATAAAGCAGTTTTCATAATCCTTATAAACACATCAGAATGCATCGTTGCCATATTCAAGACTTCTACAAACTTTTTCCTGTTGCAGAGAGGAGCTTGAAAAACAGAAATCGCATGAGCGTCACATGAAGCTCCAGGAGCAAGGGAAAACTGAACAGGCTAGGAAAGATTTAGGTGAGGACCTAAGTAACAAATGTTTATGACTATTCTCTGACACCTTCCTTCTATAGTTTGAACTATACTTCCCCCAGTTCCATAATTTTTGACGTTTTGACTATGACACGGTCTCTTTGACTATGTTCTTATATTATAATATATACAATTATAGTCCCTCCTCCATTTCAAAATGTATTACATCGTTGACTTTTTGCATAACGTATGACCATTCATCTTATTCAAAAAAATAATTTAAATATCATTTGTTGTGACTTATTTAATCATCAAATAAAATATAATCTTAACTTATACTTTTACATATTCATATTAAATTTTTGAATAAGACGAATGATCAAACTTTGTGCAAAAGGTCAATGGTGTCATACATTTTGCAAAAGAGATATTACTTTGTAAGACAAATTTATATATGTTGTTCTAGTGCCTTTAAACTAAATATTTTAAAAGTTATTAATAATCAAAGTTATAAAAGTTTGACCTCTATCTTATCCAAAACATCAAGAATTATGAAACCGGAGGGAATATGCTACTTAGATATTGGTTTGTTTATGCTTGGATCTTGCAAATTGTGTTCATATTTTCTGTCGAGTTCATGTAACTACACAAGTAAGAGCTTTGAAGGAATGATCTGTTATTTGACAGCCTAAACTAGTATATGGTTTTAGCATACCAGCATTAGGAAATTATGGCCCACGTCATGCTATCTGCCCTTTCATCAACCAGAACCTCTTTTAAGAAATAGATACAATTCCTCCTTTGCATGTGTGTATATTTTATATTTTAGTGCAAGTATATGTGACTATGTGTTCCATATTTCGTCAGATCATAGATGTGATGCATACTATGCTACTTTTGTTTTATTCGAGCGCAGTTACTTATCATAATCTCAAACAATCATGATATTAACTTACCCTTTTCCAACTATAGAGCGTCTTACTTTGATACGCCAACAGAGGGCGGAAGCTGCAAAGAAGCGTGAAGAGGAAAAGGCTGGTATGTGTCTTTTTCTGATTTTATCTGTTAGAAGCAAGTTTATTGGAACTTTAGAAGATTCAGGTCTTAGTCTAAGAATCTTCATAAACCCAGAGCAGCTGCTATTAGTTTGTTTTGACATGTTTTTCCATTCATCCACCCATAGCGGCTAGTTACCTAACGTTCCTTGGGAGTTGGCCATATTTGTACGTCAACTAAGAGTGACAAGCGCGATCTTACACTGACACTAACTTTTCCTTCACGTTCTTAAGCCATACAAAACTCACTGATGTAACTTGTTTCTGCCCTACCACAAATTACATGCTGATGTTTTTTGTACTTTTACTATTGACAGCCAAGGACGAGAGGAAGGCTGAGGCTCGCAAGTGACCTGCCAAGCTATTGGAACAAGAAAGAATTTTGACCCGAGCTGTGATAGCTGAACGTTACCTTCCTATGCTTCTGAATTCTGATATCACTTGAACTCTCCTATATTTATTTACCGTAGGAATAGTGTGCAGTAGTTATGTAAAGTGGTTGTGGTCGACCGCCACGGGTAGATGCGACTTTTGAGCTTGGAGAGGTAGAAGTAGGAACTTGGTGGTAGCAACTTTGGTGAACAATTGTCTACTACTATTTGTCCTCATGCCACGGTATTTTGGTTATGGTATTTTAGACTGTTAATGATCAATCTTTCGATGAAATGAATACTATCATCACTCTGCTATGGACTGAACAATAGCATTGCAAAACAGTATTCATTGGGCTATCGAGTCCTTTACTCGGTCCCAAACAAGGTTTGGCAAAAAAAAAAAGGTTAGTACTTCCTCCGTTTTCAATTAACCGATGGTTTTGATTCTGGTATTTAAACTTTGACCACTAATTAACCACACTAACAAAAAGTGACAGATAAGTTTCATAATTACATTTATGATATAACACACTTTGTTAATATGACTTGTCAATATTATTCTCAAAAGAAGACCAGTGGTAAAAATTTTAAGTAATTTTAAAACGGAAGGAACGGGAGCTTTTGTTTAATAAAAAGAAAAGAGAAGAAAATGTCTTCAACTCAAACGGGGAAGGAAAAGGCCGCAAACCCCAAAAATTATTTAAGAAACGACTCCGCTGGGGATCGAACCCAGAATCTCTGGTTCCGTAGACCAGCGCCTTATCCATTGGGCCACGGAGTCCTTTTGAAATACGAATTGTCGCAAATATTTTTACTATGACTTCTCTTTTATCTCGATTTCCAACTGATATATTTTATTAGAAAACTTTATATTTATAAGCTAAGTTAAAATATAATATAAATTTATACTTTGTGTTTATAATAATTAAAATTCAATTAATACTTTCTTATTTGCTGTGTCCTGACTCTCTTTATTTTTGTCTTCAACACCAATTAAAGCTACTATTTATGATTTCTTCATCCTTCAGTGCGTAGCCTAGGGCGCAAGATCCTAGATCCACGTAATCATAAGGATGGCTAGAGCGACTGCATCTGTACTCTACTCCTACTGAGGCTGAGTTAAGTTTTTTTTCTTTAAACTTTCAACTTTTTCATCACATCAAAATTTTCCTACACACAAACTTTCAACTTTTCTGTCACATCGTTTTAATTTCAACCAAGCTTTCAATCTTGACGTGAACTAAGGCTGTGTTTAGTTCCTTCCAAAATTGAAAGTTTAGGTTAAAATTGGTACGATGTAACTGAAAAATTATTTATATGACAGATTGATGTGATAGAAAAAGTTAGAGGTTTGGATCCAAACTTTGGATCTAAACACGGCCTAAACACACCCCGAAATTTGGAGATTTCTCCTGTTAAGAGCAGTCCATAGTCGTCATTCTGGACCAACAACACAATTTATGGCACACTGGTGTCGTCATAGCCTCCTAGCCCAGACCGCCTCAAGTTTTAATGCCCTTGATTGATTCCTGGATCCAAACAGTGCTTCTCCTCAGCCAGTGCACACCAGCCACTACTATACCTGCATCTGCATCTGCAAATGGTGTAGTATGAATTCAGAATTCAGAGTTAGCATTGACACTGCACCAATCTCCAGCACAGCTCCGGATCCAGTTTAGGGTGTGTTTAGTTCACGTCAAAATTGAAAGTTTGGTTGAAATTGAAACGATGTGACGGGAAAGTTGAAAGTTTGTGTGTGTAAAAAAGTTTTGATGTGATAGAAAAGTTGGAAGTTTGAAGAAAAAGTTTGGATCTAAAAATGATTTTCGCACAGTGCCTGAACATTCCAGCGCCACAATAATGACAATCAGACCAAAAACACATCCACATGCTAGAGATTATCCACGAGTTCTTTTAAAACGCAAAATTCATGCCCCCTGATCATGCATTCATGCATACTGTTGCTACAGCTCCATCGACCATTTCGTTGACACATACTGAAAATCCGTTGTAATGAGACTGAAACGTCAATGGTATTGTCGCCTATAGAAGACGTGGTTGTCTCAGACCACGACATCGCAACAAACAGTCACCTTAATTAGATACCACTGTAAAGGCAGTACTTAATTCGGATTAGGACTTGCTGACTTTGCTGTGGTGTGGTTGATTTGTGGATATTATTTCCACCATAAAAACGTAGCAGTACTAATGTACAATCATTTGGTTAATTTTCAGAACATAAACAAGAGAGCTAGTCCTCGGTAAGGACTTAGGATAAGAAAAAGTTTCAGACTTGATCATGAGTGAGAGGAAAGCAATGACAATGCTTTGTCTCTGGAGGTCTAGCTACTAGTTATTAGTACTGGTACCAAATGCTCGAGCTTTGCTCTTGCCACAAGCAACGTCATGGGGGAAAGTTCAGTCAAGATCAAGATTGGATATGTAGCTAAGCAGATTCAATCAAGATCAAGATTGGATATGCAGCTAAGCAGATTCAGTTGGGGAAGAAAGGTTGTCCTCGTCGAGACAGGTATTGCCATGAACAGGCGACAGCACAGCATCAACCGCAAAATTGAAGGCGATTTTCATTGCGATTCATTCAGTTCAGCACGGTTGAGACTAAATGCTGGCTGGATCACTCTGATTATTGTTGTAGGCTAGCTTTCGTCCATGATCAGGCCATGATTAATGCGTGCTTTTTCCTCGAGTGGTTCATCTGCATGACTGCATCGCATTGCTTTTAACCCACTTTTGTTTAAAAAATGTTACACCATCCATGATTCCAAGTTTCCAACCATTTCTTCCCTTAATTATCTGCTGATGAAATTACGAGTAGGCTCACAGCTGGAGCAATCGACTGACAGTTCTTCTCATAGCAAATTCAGATTCTTGGTATAGCAATAGCATAGAGTACTATCGAAATTAAATGCTGGTCTTCGAAGTCAGTCGAGCCAGCTACCAATTTATCAATGAAATGTTATCATTACTCGATATGTACGTTAGTTATGCTAATCCAGTTCATAGCAACAGATTAAGGAGAATCCATATATCTCCTCTGTACCTGCAAAGAATCTGGTGAAGTCATCCACGAAAATCAACACTTCAACTACCATTTCAAGAACAGAGCTAATAGCTACAAGCGAACCACCAAATAAAAAAGAAAGGAAAAAAGAAAAAAAAAAGGAAAAGACAAGATCAAGAAACCCTCTAGCTAGCTAGCTCCGGAGACCGGCGGCAGCGCTTGGGCGGAGGCGGCGTGGTGGGCGCATCGGCCGTCGTCGAAGTTCTTGGCGTAGCTGGCGGCGTCGTAGTGGAAGGTGGTGGTGGCGGCCATGGCGCCGCCGTGCCTGCTGCCGAGGCTGCAGAAGCTCCTGCTCTCCCGCACCAGCCTCCTCAGCAGCCGGCTCCACGCTCGCCGGCAGCCGTCGTCGCGGCCGGCGGCGGCGTCGCGCGAGAGGAGGTGGAACCGCGCGGGGCTCCTCTGCACCGCCGGCAGCCACGCCGGTGAGCCCATGCAGCCGGCGAAGTAGGACGACTGCGTCATCGGAGTCGACGGCTCGGTCTCCATGGCTCGCGCGCTGCCTCGTGTGCGAGAGATCGCGAGAGGAGAGAGAGAGAGAGTGAGGTGTGTGTGGGTGACTGTGAGCGAGAGAGAGAGAGGGGCTTCGAGGTGGGTTAGTTTATATATGGAGTTTTTTTTTAGCGAGGGAGATGAAATGGATTAGGAAGGAAGATAGTGGAAGAGTGATGCGTCATTGCGGGTGGCCGTACGTGCAAGCCCGTACCCGCTAATATATTCGGATCCAACTTGCAATTAGGGAAGTATCATCTTCTAAATAGTTATATTTTTTCTATAAAAAAGTAACATAGATATATTACTCTAAAAACATATAAGTTCAAATTCAACTTATGCAAATTATAAAAAAAATAACAAATATACTATTTTTAGTTTTCTTTTTGCAATTTGTTTAGCCTTGAATGTTTGTATAGCGATATACCTCATGTTATCTATGTTATTATTTTTTTATAATATATAAGAAACGAGAAGATACTCCCTAGATTGATGAAAATCCAATTCCTTACAATTACACCAAAGACACTCAACTCCACTCACGCCAGTATGCAGTATTGCAGGGGTAGTACTCCTAGGATATGTGCAATGTAATTAATCACTGGAACTATATTCGTTTATCGTTTTATAAGCATGTAAATTTAAATTCCACTTCAAGATTTAAAAAACAAATTAAACTGTAATTAATGTACGTATATTCATAACTAAATTTGTTGTTTTTGTTACGGTTTATAGAAATCGAATTTTAAATTGAATGTTTGTGCAGTGATATATTACATATTACTCTATCATGTTATTTTTTTAAGATTTTTTATAATCATTCAGTTGATTGATATGCAATAAACAAATATAAGTCCACTCGAGTCTCAAATGACAAAGAGAGTTTTTCATACTACACACTACACATCTTATTCTAAGACACAAGCATACACACCACTACATACGCACACTAACAGCGTCTCTAACATAGGTGCCAGTGATGAGCTTACTATGTTTCTTTTTGTCGAAATTGAAACTAACGGATCCAATGATCCTCCGATTCTGAAGTTAATCATGATTAAGCATATAACATAAAAGCACTAGCTAGATTTGCAACTGGCATTGAAATGTTGTTAAGCTAGTGCTGAATATTTCAGTCCTAAGGTTATCTACTGTTTTGGAGGACATATGGCTGTGAATTTGCTCTAGCGTGCAGTAGTTAAGTGTTTGTGTGGCTCCTTGCTGGAAAGTTGATCGTGCCATCATTAGCTGCAATCATTGTAAGAGCTTAAATGCATATAATTAGTGAGAGGACCACCACAATCATGGCACTGCAGCTCAAATATTTCTATGATCTGAAGACTGCACACAGCACACAGGCAGCTAAAAATACTGAATTCGGAGTAGCAACAACTGCTTGTACAGTAGTACGTCCTACCAGCACCAAAGCTGCACTGTTCTTATTCCAAATCTCTCAAGCAAATTCTTTCAAAATATTTTGACAATGTCAGGTTTTCACCGGTTTTTCTTAATTTACCATTCTGTTGTACGGTTTTTGGGAGGTTTCCCTAGAAAGAATAATGATCCTATCACAGATTCATCGAATGTTATCACTAGCTTATGCTATAATTAAATTGTTAATTAAAGCTTCAGCTGTTCGTCAGACAAGACTACAACACATACTGACAGAACAACTGAACAAAATCATCCATCCATACAGAACGAGGATCAATGGTGGTTGTACCCAACTGACAGAGCGATGATCGTAAGCTCCTTCAGCTCTGGAACCAGAATTGTAACGAACGTTGACACGCCTTGCCGATCGAACTCATTGCAGTCTCATGCACCAATAGAAACCAAGCTGAAATTCATCTTAGATTCGTGTTACCTTAAATTCTGACGAAAGATAAAAGCAGCATGATGCTGTTGAGTAATTCAGATAAGAAGAGAGCAGTTGCAAAGGGGAGATCGAGTTCAGAGTTGAGGTTGAGGTCATGTGGGTTTGGTCATAACTCTAACCAATCCAATAGATCTATGAATGGATCATGGATGTAAAGTGCCAAACCAAATGATAATTTGGAGCCACCTGCCTTTACATGCTCTCTAATTGGATCATCTGGACCAGCTCATATTACAGATTATTTTGGGTGAAAAAAAAAAGAATACTTTTGTGCCAGTGGGCTGCATTGCAGGTTATTTCTTGTTGTCCTCCTGGTGCCTTCGCTGATGTCTGAAACTCTGAATCTAAGCTTTTTATGTACCAGTGAGATTGGTAGACAATAGTAGATACCAAAATGTTGAGGACCAATTTGGACAGGATCACAGGAACAGTTGTCCATGGCTGTTGCTAGCTACACACATTCATTGTCCAACAAACAGAATTGATAGAGAATTTTGACCGTGCTAATTCAATTGGCAACCGAAATCCGTGACATTAGTCATGGCGTCCAAGAAGTAGTTCTATGTTTCCTACAATAATACAGTGTCAATGATATTAGTATATCACAATACCTGAATTTTACCAGTAACCGTATCAAAATATAAGAACAACAATTTTTGATAGTCGAGAATAAGGCCCGTTTAAAAGCGCCGATTTATAATGGATGATACATGAAACCCAGTTTATAGCATTATTCAAGATCATAGATGAATAAATTAAATAGATATTACAAAGTTGATGGGTTGATTTAAATAGATTTAAAAAAAATGATGAAGAAAGCTCTTCGAAAAATTATATCAGTAACTTAGAAGCACATCCATGATAATTCGGCGACCAGTAGCCATAATAAAAAGAAAGGGTCAATTTTACTCCCTTGGATAAGCCCTAAACATTTTTTTTTCTCATTTTACACCCAAACTAGTTGAGCGTGCACTTTACTTTGTAGGCATTTCTTTTTTTGTTTCTCTCCATATAAGTCAGTATTTTGTACTGAAATTGGTAGAATTCATATATGCATTACAATTTAATTCTTAAGGTTTTTTAATCTTCCTTGTCACTATTTGCATAGGCTAAAAGCACCTAAGATTGATTTAAACAGTGAGATTTAAAGTTCAACCAAACGGTTCAAAGAATATTTGAACTTATTTTGGAACTTTGATATTACGCCAACTATGGCTGTAAAAACTTCATCTTAAAAAATACAACTTGTATAAAAAAATACTATTAAGCAGTAAAGAGAATAATTTTAATAATCTAAAGGAAATATGAGCTAAGGTTGTGCATGTGTGTTAATAGAGATAAGCGTGTGCATGCGTCGTGCACATCTACGTTTGAATCGTGTTTCTTGAAAATAAAAATGTTAACAACAGTTTAATGATTAACTGATACTCCATCTGTTTTAATTTTATATTATAAGTTGTTTTAACTCTTTTTTCCTACTAAAAAATTCTGTTTGATCAAATTTATAGAAAAAATTAGTAACATCTAAAATAAATTTGTTTTTTTTTGTTGGAAATGTAATATGAAAAAATCAAAACGACTTAGAATGGAAGAGTGGCCCAATACCGGAGGAAGATGATGAACCACATGAGGAGGAGTGGCCAGAATCTGGATAGAGTCGTGGGCCCACTTCCAGTGACACTGATTTCCCACATTCTGCTCGCACGCTGCTCGTGCTTCGCTCGCCGCCGATGAGGCCGGGAGCCATGGCCGCGGCCGCCGCGAAGCTCCCGCGCCTCACCACATCCGCCGCGCTCTTCCCGACCCCGAGGCCGTTCGGCTCCCCCAGGCCCGCCAAGGCCAGGCCGATGCCGCCGCCGCCCATCACCATCTCCATGGACCCTGCCGCCGTCGACCCGGCCCACCTCCAGGCGCTCATGCTCGCCTGCGCCCACTCCTGCGCCATCCGCCCCTCGCCGCCCTCCGCCGCGGAGGGCCCCGTCGACCTCCGCAAGCTCCGCGTCGCGCTCGCGCACAGCTTCCTCGTCGTGTCCGTCTTCTGCAGCGCGAGGTTCCTGGACGATGGGGATGGGGGTGGCGATGGCGATGGCCGGCGGCGGCTGCTGGGCCTGGGGCTCGGGCTCGGGCGGCGAGAGGACCGGCGGCTCGTCGGATTTGGCCGGGCCGTCTCCGACGTCGGGCTCACCGCGTCCGTCCACGACGTCGTGGTAATTTTTTTCCCTTCTTGTGATCTCAAATGGGCGATGAGATAATTTGTTCCTGATGGAATTCTGGGTTGCAGCAATTAGTTTGATCCGTGTGGATACCTATGAGCATTGGTAGTAGTGTAGTAGATCGATTTCAATATTGATCCATCTAGCAAACAAACACTTGACTAAAAATGCAAAGTTGTTGCAAGAAACAAGAGCACTCTCGCAGTGTACTTCTGAGAGGGCAATTTTATCTGCAGTAGGAATGCTGAACAAACCACAGAAGGCAACATTTCAACATTGGCGGTGCAGCCGTGTGTATTTCTTGCGACCCTAATATGTGAATTGTCTGTTATGTTATCCAAAATAGAAAAGAAAAACTAAGAGCATCGTGCATGTGAAAAAGAAATGCAATAACTGAAAGTAAAAATCTTTGTGCACTAATATAGTTGATGTACGTTCAAACATTTTCTTCACAGCACTAGGTGAAACTGAAATGATTGGGAGGGTACTTGGGCCATCAAAATGATGTGCATACCTGAGTTGAGTACAGTCTATTAGTCTATCTAGTAGTACCGATAACTTGCTTTAATGTGTCCTACTTATATTATACTTCCTCTGTTTCACAATGTAAAACTTTCTAGCATTGCTCACATTCATTTAGATGTTAATGAATCTAGACATATGTATGTGTTTAGATTCATTAACACCTATATGTATGTGGGCAATACTAGAAAGTCTTAAATTATGAAACGGAGGGAGTATTCCTGAATCCTGAACATTGAACAAAAGGTTGTCAACCTATTGAATTGCATCTGTTCATATGACTTTCTTCAGTGACTAACAGGTACATCCGTCACTACAGAGGAGAGGTATAGGCCGACAAATTGTTGAGAGAATGACAAGGTAATGTAGTATCTTTAGTGTTTTTAGTGATAGTATTTGAAAGGGGTTCCTTGTGTCACTTTATTTCATTAGAGGAAAAAAGCAGCATACATGATATTGTACATAAATTCCTTGTGTCACTTTATTTCATTAGAGGAAAAAAGCAGCATACATGACATTGTACATAAATTATTCCAGCCAGCAAAACCACAGCATAAGCACTTCCTTATCCTTCTATAGACATTCTCAACGGATGCCTTGCAACTGAAAATCAAAGTCTTGTTGTACATAAACAAGAAAAAAATAAAGTTCCTTTTTGCAATCTGTTAGTTGATGAATTCTTCCCAGAATGTTCTCTATTGTTATTCCAAAATTGATTCGTACTTGCTTGGATTGATCACTTATCTTGGGAGTATGTAAGAAGCAAGTATAATTTGCACACAGATTATTAACTAGGCTTTTTTAACTCTTAGTTTTTGGTATACAAAGTCCCCTTGTCTTGTACGTCCTTAATGCCACAGTCAAAACCAAGTAACTGATGGTATCTTGATCAAGTGATCTTAGATCAACGACACGATAAATATATTTGAAGTAGAGAGCTTGTTGAGTGCATCAGGTTGATCCAATGTTCAAATTTCATTTACTCATCTTATCTGTCACAATTTCTGCAGAGTACTCCATAACAGAGGTATATTTGACATTTCCGCACTATGTACAGAAAAGGAGAGGTATTGCCTTCCTGTCTAATCTGGCACACCTCATGTGAATTCCGTGTTCTTGTCGAATATACTATATGATGGAAGTGTGATGATATACTTTGACATATGCGCTGCAATATATATTCACTGGTATATGATGAGTTTATCATTCCCTGGTGGTAATGGCAGGCCCTTTTTTGAAGCATGTGGATTTGGGGATGATGCAATGGGTTCAACGACAATGATGTACACAGGAAAGATGCACAGATAGTACACAATGATAATTGTCTCAAGGAAGATATTGACAGCTCCTCTGGTGGGTTAACAGTTGCTGCTTGAATATATCACTGCCAGTAAAGGAACAGCAGCCGGAGTAAATTATGCAATCCTTTCTGGCTGTTTAGAAGAGAAAATAACCAGAAGGATATGGCAAAACTCATAGCATACTAGTATTTGTGAGGATACCAGTACATGTTTGATACCCCAGACCAGCATCTGTATACTCTACCACTGACTGTAAAAACTTTGAGATGAGTGCTAAGATTTCACTTACAAATAAAGAATGAAGGAAGGAAACAAATACATCAAACAAGTTATTGAATCTGCGGTGGAAATAGCAATTATCCTTCAAGGCTTACTTATTTTTATTTTTTTAGTGGAGGGTATAAACTGTGGAGTGTATGAAGAATTTGGCTATCTTTTGATTCAATCTGTCTCAATCAGCTCGGTTAATAGAAAGGACTGTGTTCTGAACCTCTGTAAAAACGCAATAGAAAAATGCATCTTGGGGCATTGGCAAAATGAAAGACCAAGCACATATACTGCTGCACGATAAGAGCCACTTTGTTTTTCCTGAAACATCAGCAAACAGCATGGTTCAATTTGTATAGCGTACAGCTACCATTGCTGCAATCAGTTTTCAGTAAGTCTCAGGCTCTAGTTCGAATGCAAGTTGTAAAAACCAGCAAATATTCATCGCAAAGTCAGCTACATGTGCTTCTGAAAGTTGATTACAAACCGTGCTATGTGGAGTCCCCACGAATTCCTCTCGATCTTCAGGCACCCGCCAAGTGGATGTGGATCAGATATTCTGATGTTCCCCTGTCTTATAGATACTTGATGAAGCAAGCAAGACAAAAAGGATTTTTCGCGAACGCTCAAAAGGATTACACGTCAATATATTATAAGAAAAAAGTTATAGTTACACGACGCAATCAGCCAGACCGGCTTATGCAAAGGGAAGGGGGGAAAAGCAAAATAAGAAGCTGGAGCTTTAAAAACTACGGCAGCTTAAATATAAACTCCAAGCAGCGGGAATGGGCTGAGCCACGCTACACTCCCAACAAGTCCCCAAAAACGGCAACGCCAACTAAAGACCACAGATGGCATTCTGAGTGGATGGACTCCGGAACCACTGAGACCGAAGAGAGCGCAGAGTCGAAAACCCTATAGTTTCGTTCCTTCCACAACTGCCAAGAAACCAGGAGCACCAGGGAGTCGAAGCCAGCGCGGAGATGCTCAGGTAAGCAGGCCCTGGAGGACAGCCACCAGTTCTAGAACCAATTGCCACGGGGGGAGAGAGGGCAGTCCAGCCAGGAGGCAACAGAGCAAGACAAAAGGATTGCCTTTAAAATTCATGAACACGCTTCATCTGAATCTCCTGTGTTTAGCTGCAATCTGCAGGTACGATCTGATGATAGCGAGGTTTGGTCTGAAGAAAAATGGCAGCGAATTATGTTCATACATGCAAGCACTATTAAAAATTTCCAGAAGTCCATTTTGTCTTTGACATTGGCCAAACAAAATAGTACTCCTATCTACTACTATTTGCTAGCAATTGGCTTGAATCTGATGGTTTGAGCATCTGCACAAAACAAAAACAGCGAAAAACCCTGCTCACGACGAAGCCATGGTTTGGGCATCGAGCAAACTTGTTTTTGTCATCCAACTATTATCTTAAATCGAACCAGACATGTCCTAAATTTCCTTTTACTTAAATCTAGGATAAGAGCTTTACAGCTTTACTTGCAGTCAGTTGGCACTATCTGTACAGTAACAGTACCACAAAACCGTTCCAACAGTCGATCTTGTGGCAGGCAAATGTTTTCTCATCAAGCCTTTTCGTTGCCGTAAACATTGACTCGTTAGGCCGACCAGAGTCACAGATGGCAGTATGGCACCTCGCTCTCTCTTAACCAATCACAATCAGTACACGATACCGGCAAAATCCTACACCTAAAAAAGAACTGTACACCTGAAGCTCAAGACGCATCTCTCGTATATTCTGTATGCAGCAGAAGAAGAACTCCATCCTCCCAAATTGCTCAAACACACAACCACTTTGTACATGTCAGGTGCAGCAAGCAGCGTCGTCCTCAAGTCGGCGCACGCAACGATCAATCTGGACTGAAGTTGGTGGTGTGGCCACCTAAGAGCCGGTACAAGAGTAGATTATTAGCCAGCTACAAATATATTTTAATAAGATGAAAGATTAGAGAGAAAAACAGCGGGCTACAGATCTGTTGCCAGCTGTAGCACGGACTTTAATACGCAATGTGCATATGATAGGTGGGACTATATATTAATATATATATTAATAGTATACTCCCTCCGGTTTCATTTTAATTAAAGTTTTGGATAATGACACGGTCTACAAAATATATCTTTAATCTTATTTTTCTATTATAATATATACAATAAATAAATGTATGTCTACTTTTATTATAGTGCTTTGAAAAACAAATCTATATATGCTATTTCAGTTTCTTTAAACTAAATATTTTTAAAGTTAATGATGGTCAAAGTTATAAAAATTTAACCTCAACCTTATTCAAAACATCAATTATTATAGAATCGAAGGGAGTAGTAAACAACTGTTGCATGAATTAGCTATTAGATTAGCTATAAATGAATTGGAGCTAGCAGTGTGCTATACTATTATTAAACTTGCTCTACCTACGTAGTACGCCGCCGTCCGCGTACGCTGCTGCTCTGGGTGCCATCAAAGTGGGAGCACCAGCAGCAGCGTGAGCGCGCGAAGCTAATCCTCTCCCCCACAACTTTGCCCGGTAATCAAGCGTAAACCTAACCATCTCGTATTTAATCTGAAGAGAAAGACAAGGTATCGTCTTGTTTTGAACTGCATCACCCTAGTGGCCTAGTCGACTTCAAACTGGGCCGTAGAGGCAAAAGCTGGTCGTCGTGGCGGGTTCATCGGTTATGATTTTATCGGGAGGGGATTATTGATTTAGTATTTCTTATATAAAAAATGGATTATTGAGTTATGTTCTGTTTGATACAGTTCTATATATCAGATTTTGAAAAAAAAATACAAACGCATGTGCCTATAACACGTGTGCATTCACTCTTATGAATGTGCGCACTCACACCTTACCCCTATAGATGCATCCAAAAGACTGGACCGGCAACTACTAATAAAAGAATAATACCGTAAACGTGAACACCCGTATCAAATGTGGAATTTAAATCCAAATAAGTTAATTTCATCACAAGAAACCTAACCAGTTAATCTACACTTATTTCATAGATCTACGGTAGATTTAAAGTTTATATGTTAAATTGTTATGGTTTAAGTTCTAAATTTATATATTCATATATTTATAGATCTAGAAAACTCATCATCGTACGCATGTTTTCATACCGTTTGAAAAAAAAATTGTATACAAAAGATGTTTTAAATTGTATACAAAAGATGTTTTTTATTATTTTTCTTAAGAAGTATTAATACTTAATTAGTTATATGCTAATAAATCGTTCCTCGTTCCGTTTTACGTGTGCGCGAAGACGGCCTTGTTTGGGCGTCCGCGCCGCGTCGCTAGGATTTTCAGAGGCCAACCAAACAAACAACCTCCAAACCATCCCCCGGGATTATCTCCGCGATCTCCTCTTCTCCGCCGCCGCCGCTGCTTTGCGGTTGCACCCGCCCATGTCCGCGCCGCCGCCGCCGCCGTCGCCGCCGCCGCCGCCGCCGCCGCCTAATTCAAGCACTCCTGCTCCTGCACCGCCGTTGCCTCCGTCTCTTGGTGCACCCGACCCGCCACCACCACCACCACCTGTGATGCCATCTCGTCCGCCTCCGGCTGCTCCGCCTCCCTCGCCGCCGGCAGCGTCTCCTCCTCCTCCTGCTCCACCGGTGGCGCCGCGGCCAACTCCATCGCCGTCGCCTCCTCCACCGGTGATGCCGTCGAAGCCAGTGAAACCTGTACCGCCTTCGTCGCCTCCTCCTCCTCCGGTGATACAGCCGCCGTCGCCATCTCCACCACTAACACAACCGCCGCCGCCGCCGCCTCCTCCGGTGATGCCGGTGCTACCACCGACGCCGTCCCCGCCTTCACCGGTGAATCCACCACCGCCATCGCCGTCCCCGCCTTCTCCGGTGAATCCACTGCCGCCAATAACGTCACCACCTTCCCCGGTGTCAGCACCTTCTCCGGCGAATCCACTGCCGCCAACGACGTCACCACCTTCTCCGGCGAACCCACTGCTGCCTGCGACGTCACCACCTTCCCCGGCGAATCCACTACCGCCAACGACGTCACCACCTTCGCCGGCGAATCCACTACCACCAGCAACGTCACCGCCTTCTCCAGCGCCGCCGCCAACGGTGCCATCCCAACCACCGGCGGCTGCACCGGCGCCGACGACGAAGCCACCACCAACCCCGCTTCCACCCGCTCGATCGCCGCCAGCGCCATCTCCAGCTTCCCGCGAACCGTCTCCCTCGCCGTCGCCGTCAGTAGCACCACCGTCTCTTCCAATCTTCACCCCATCACCCCCCGGTGGTGGCCGCGGCGCCGCCACTCCTTCGCCGCCGTCGTCGCGGCCGTCGCCTAGATCTCCGCCGCCGCCGTCCTCCGCCCCGCAAGGAGTGATGATCGCCATCGTCGCGGCCATCGTGGCGTTGCTCGTGCTCGGCGCCGTCGCCGCCGGGCTGCTGTGCTTCTGCTCGCGCCGCCGCCGTCGCCGCCGCCAGCCAACATCGCCCGGTACGTGTTCGTCCACTCACTTTACACCACTAACATGGCCGGCGCAACGCCGGTGCAGCACCGGCCGGCCACCGGCGTGTCGCGGGCGCGGACACGTGTTTGCATTAGCGCAAGTCGTCGGCTCGTCGCCGCCGCCGCGCGGTTACGACGCATCGCGCACGCGCACGCGCACTCTCGCCATGTCGCGTCGTGTGCGGCGGCGACGTCCGTGTCGCGTCGTGCGCAGGGGTGACGTCACGGAGGCAATGTGTTCACTGTTCATCTAGTGACTATGGTGTTGTTATGGTGACCGTGACACGTGGTCGTAAAGTTGGATGCACTAAACGGCTTGGGGATGGAGGGAGGATGGACGTGTTGCTCTTGCACAATTCGATCCAACTTGAGCTTTTCTGCAAGTTAGTGGACGGACCGTGTAGAAGTTGGATCCAATCGAGTATACAAGTGCACACCCTCTAGAGGGTCTAGAGCGTTTTAAAGTTATTGTGTTCTGGTTTGAAAATTACTCGAGGTTAGTAATACATACTCTATCCATCACAAAATATAAAATCTATAATCGAATGAACATGTCTAGATTTGTAGCAGTAGAAAATATCTCATCCGTTCTAAATTTCTATATTTAGAGATGGAGAGGGAGTATTAGCTGAGTCAGAAGTAAAATTAGCTCATACACTACTTTGTTACTGTATAAATTTGTTAACATCTCTTATGGAACATTTACCAGGTGATTTCCTCGGACCCTTACCGGTGACATCGCGTCATCGCCAGCAATCACAATTCATCAAGCCAAGGGTAACGTACCCACCACAGCTGAATGCGCACTCGCCGCTGCAAAGCAGCAGCAACTCCGACCCACCGTCACCGCTGCTGCAACCGTCTTCGCCTCCACTGGCGGCGAGCGGCGGCACGGTGTCGTACGGCGACCTGGTGGCGGCGACGAACGGCTTCTCCGAGGGCAACCTGCTCGGGGAGGGCGGGTTCGGGCACGTGTACCGCGGCGAACTGCTCCTGCACGACGGCCGGAGGCAGCCGGTGGCCATCAAGAAGCTCCGGCCGGGGAGCCGGCAGGGCGAGCGCGAGTTCCGCGCCGAGGTGGACATCATCAGCCGCGTCCACCACCGCAACCTCGTCTTCCTCGTCGGCTACTGCATCCACGCCGACCACCGCCTCCTCGTCTACGAGTTCGTCCCCAACAAGACGCTCGACTTCCACCTCCACGGTACTTACTGCTCCCTCAGTTTCATATTATAAATTATTTTAAATTTTTTTTCTTAGTCTAACCTTTTTAAGTTTATTAAATTTATATAAAAATATAGTAACATCTATCGCATCAATTTAGTTTCAATAAATGTAACATTGATTATATTCTAATACTACATTTGTTTTGTGTTAAAAATATTTTTCTATAAACTTAATCAAATCAAAAAATTTGACTTGAAAAAAAATGTCAAAGGGACTTATAATATGAATCAAAAGGAGTACTGCACTTCTCATTTCTTTAATTTTCGCGTTGTCGACGCCATTGACGAAATGAGAGCTTCTTCTCTTCTTCTCCGGTGCAGGGAGCAGCCGGCCGACGCTGGATTGGCCACAGAGGTGGATGATCGCCGTCGGGTCGGCCAAGGGGTTGGCCTACCTGCACGAGGACTGTAAGTTACTAGTACCTGTTTTCTTCTGCTCTCTATCTTGGTCTGAAACTTTCAAGATTTTCTTTTCTTGATTTGTATTCATGTTGATTGTTGATTGACTTCAGGCCGTCCAAAGATTATTCACCGAGACATCAAGGCAGCCAACATCCTTCTCGATTACAAATTCGAGCCAAAGGTAAACGAACGATGAGATCATTATCAGTCACACCGCCCGGCAAGAAGATTATCACAAAACAATTGCTTTATTTCCGAACGATCATTTTTCCTGTGCATGCAGGTTGCGGACTTTGGGCTAGCCAAGATCCAACCGGGAGACGACACACACGTTTCCACCCGCGTGATGGGCACCTTCGGGTAACACATTACCCTTTTTTTATTTTTAAGATAATAGAATGAAGCATCCCAATCTTCTCTTAAAGGGATACAATCAATTATTACAGAATTCACACAAAAGAAACCCACACATAAAGTTCACATTGTGTTTGTGTTTATGTTTCATGAGAGTTTAGAATAGTTTCCCGTTGTGATGATGCAATCGACGCTTGTTTTTCTTTCTTTCTTTCAGCTACTTGGCACCGGAGTATGCTACCACTGGCAAAGTAAACGACAGGTCAGACGTCTTCTCCTTCGGCGTTGTGCTTCTGGAGCTGATCACCGGGAGGAGGCCTGTCATTTCGACCGAACCCTTTAACGACGAGACTCTGGTTTCTTGGGTATGTACCATGCATGAATCTCTATGGTTCTTTCAGTGGTTCAGTTTAGTCGAGCCATCCATAGTTAGTGTTACAGTCTTACAGATAAAGAACTTTGACAGTACTATGCATGGAAAACATGGCATTTTTGCATAGCGAGAACTGAGAAGCAGCTGTCCTGCTATGACTTTAAAAAACTTTCAGACATGATACTTTGTCGAAACTTAACCCCTCCAGGTCCATTTCCTACCGTCAGATTTTCAACAGATTAGTACTGTGTAATAGTACAAATGTACAATCTGTCCTCCGATTCTGATTTCTTACTTCAACTTTTTTAAAAAAATCTTGTGGATTCAGTGACAGCATCGCGTTACATCTCGTTAACTCATGGCTGATTATTCTGTAAGGAGTACTAGTACTAAATTTGTTCTTCTTGTATGTTTTGGACGATGCAGGCAAGGCCTCTGCTGACAAAAGCTCTAGAGCAGCATGTCTACGACGATCTGATCGATCCAAAGCTTGACGCCTTGTACGACGCCCACGACATGCATCGGCTGATCTCCTGCGCTGCCGCCGCGGTGCGGCACACGGCACGCTCCCGCCCTCGCATGACCCAGGTGAGCCAACGTTAGGACAATATCCACCCATTTATTTCACGTACATCTTTTTTTTTTCATATCAACTAAATGGTTATAAATCTTTTTTAAAAAATGATAAGATAGATTGATACTTTCTCTATTTTTTAATATATGGTATTATTGATGTTTTATAAAAGTTTGACCATTTATTTTATTCAAAATATTTTTATTATTTTATTGTGACTTGATTTATCATCAATGTTCTTTAAGCAGACTTATTTTTTTATATTTACATAAAAAAATTGAATAAAACGAATAATAAACATTGATAAAATCAACATCGTCATATATTAAGAAATAGTTGTAGTATATAATATGTTACTCCACTAACATGCAAGTTAAAATTTAACTCCTCCCGTTATAAAAAAATAACAAATTAAGTTCTAGTAGTATACCTAAATTTACTCCCTCCGTTTCACAATATAAGAACTTTCTAATATTACTCACATTGATATAGATGCTAATAAATCTAGACATTATTATATATAGATTCAATATCATCTATATGAATGTGGACATGACTAGAAAATCTTAGATCGTGAAAGAGATGAATATTATTTTTGTTACATGCGAAACGACCAAAGAAACAAGTTTCTCTCGTTGACATTTTGCCCAAAAACCTGAGTTTTTTTTTTTCTGTCCTTGCAATGGACGAGCAGATTGTGAGATACTTGGAGGGGGAACTGTCGATAGATGACCTGAACGCCGGCGTCGCGCCGGGGCAGAGCTCCCTGCGCTCGCAGGAGCACTCCGGCGACACGACGGAGCTGGTACGGCGGCGGCTCAGGAGGGTCGCGTTCCCGCCGGGCAGCGGCGTCACCGGCACCGGCACCGCCGCCGGCGCCGTCACCGACAGCGACTACCTGAGCGAGGCGACGAGCGAGTACGGGGTGAACCCATCCATCAGCTCGAGCAGCGGCGGCGACGACGACGACGCGGCCGGCGAGGCGGTGGGCGGCGTCACCGCCACCAGCCGGCCGCACGCCGCCGCCGCCGCGTCCAGCCCGGACACGTCCGAGGTGGCGTCACCGCACGCCGGCGAGCTCGCCGCCGACGCCGCCAAGCCGATGAGCAGACGAACACGCCCCGGCCGCTTTCCGTGAGCGCACTGAACTTGGTAAAAATAAATTACCGGTGGTAAGTGGTATAATTATTGTACATGCGTAAAAGAGGTTAATAGTGGACGAATTTTTCAGCTCTTTTTTCTTCGATTTCGACAGGTTTTGTCTGGATTTTCGCGCGATTAATTTCGCACTGAACGAAAAGAGAGCAAAGTTGGATTAGCAGTCAACGTGAACCACATGGGACGGATCAGTGATGAGTGAGCTGTACTGAACTTTCCTGTTTCTTCCATTTGTTAGGCGGTCAATACACCTATCCTTGAGAAGATGCCATGTGGACAATTATCATCCACGCCTCTGCTATCAGTCACTATCATTGGTCAATTGGTCATGCAACATAAGTGTACGATCCAATCGATGATTGTCCATCCCTAGGCTTAGTTTTTTTTTAAGTTTTCAACTTAATTCCCTTATTTTTCACTTGCACATTTTTCAAACTACTAAAATAAACTTTTATAAAAATATTACTTAAAAGATCATATTAATTTATTTTTAAAAATAGCTAATATTTAATTAATCACGTGTTAATGAGTTGCTTCGTTTTACATGCGCGAGGATAAGTTTGCAACACCTAGCAACGAACTGAGCCAGGCCTCGTTCATTCTCTCCAATCGGAGGGATATTTTTAGCGCACGAGAAAACTCATTAGCACATAACTAATTAAGTATTAACTATTATAAAATTAAAAAATAAATTTATTTGATTTTTTTAAACAACTTCAACATAGAACCTTTATAAAAAAACACATTATTTAACAATTTAAAATACGGGCTAACGAAAACCAAAAAGTTTTAAGTTTTAAGTTTTTTTAAGGGTACAACGAAGACGCACACATAAACTCACTCCACACTCACACAACGCAACACCACACGCGCGCACACGCGTGCGTGTCCAACACACGCAAATGTAAACTTTGAGGACCTAAATCCTCACATGTACGGGAAACGCAGTCCTACTAAACGTGCACGCACGTGTGTAGCGTCGAGTCTGGGACTAGAACGCTGGCCGGCACGGAGCAAGCCACTGGCTGCTGCCACCTGCGCTACGCGCAGTCCTCAGTTTTGAGTTAAGAAAAAGAACTGGGTCTTGGTGTAGTCAGGGTTTACAATTTGACTAGCGAACTTTGAGACCCACGGAGACGTTGGTTTCTTTTTCGTTAATTTTGAATGAATTTTGACAAATTTCCAACAGATTGTATGAGGTGCGCATATAACTCACGAAATTCAACGAGCCGCAGCCATCACAAATGATGAGCCCCATTGTAAATCCGGAATGTGGTGCGCTGCGAAAGTTCCCCTACCGAACGATTCGCATGATCCATAGCAACCAGTTTGAAATATGGAAATACTCCTACATATATGAAATCCACGTTATCCAATTGTCAAGCAAATCGATGATAATTAATAAGTTGTTGGCAAACAAATGAAGCAATAAGAGCATCACCAATAGTTATCTATTCCATTCCCAATCCTGATTTTTTAGAATTTTGGTTAAAAAAACTGGTCCAACAGATTCCCAAAAGAGCTCTGGAGGGCCCACTTTTAGTTTTCTGGGAATTGAATTTAGGCTATCTCTTGGAGGGAGGGGTTTTTTCACTACCTATTTTCAGTTTAGGAAACCCAAAAATTAATTTTTTGGGATAGATTATTGATGGACTATTGGTGATGCTCTAATATAGGTAAAACTTTTATATCTTCATGCTTAAAATAAAACCACAATACTAAAATATTAAAAGAAAATTAAATTTTGCCTGTGACTGATAATAACTCAACAGGTAAACAATGAGTCTATAAGAATTGAGTAAATTTTGATGGGCAAATGCCTAAGGGCTCGTTCGAAATGCAGAATAGGAAAAATGTAGAAATAGAAAAAAACATAGGAATATAATAGAATTGTATGTGTAAAACAGAGAAATGAAAAACATAAAAATTTCTCGTTCTTCGTGTGCAGGATTCTTACGGCAAATAGGGTACACTGGATTTTTTTTTTCTGTGAAAGGTTGCAAGCCCTTTAAAACGAATATATCTACAGTACCCAATTTAAAGGAATCATCAATCCTTCGTTTTCCCCACACATTTCCTCCATTTTAAATGAGCCCTAAAATTGCATGCTTACGAAAGTGGAGAGAAGTTTAAATTGTAACTCCTACGCCTACGCATCCTATCTCTGTTGCCAAGCGTGTGGTCGCCACCTCACACGGACACGCATCCGTTCCGTTCCGTTCCCCCGGGTTTCCGGTCTCCTCCCCCCTACCTCGGGATCGTCTCGGGTGTGCGTGTGCGCCCACAAAAACGCCGCACGCACCCACGCACGCAAGCAAGCAAACGCGCAAGCAAGCAAACGCGACAGCTTCGCCTCGCCCCCCCCCCCCCCCCCCCCCCCCCCCCAAACAAAGTCCCCAACCCCTCCTCCTCCTCTTCCCCTTCCCCGCGCCGCGGCGAGATCGCTCCCCCTGGGGGCAGCAGCTATATCCCGATGGCGTCGCGCCGCCGCACCCTCCTCAAGGTCATCATCCTCGGCGACAGCGGGTGAGCGATTCGGATCTCCCCCCCACCTCCCCATCTCAGTCCGCGGCCGTTTTTTTTTTTTTGGGCTTCGGTTTATCGCTGACTTGGGTTTCCCTGTTTGTTCGTCGCGATCTAGGGTTGGGAAGACGTCCCTGATGAACCAGTATCCTTCGATTCGGATAGGGGATGGCGGATGATAGGCCCGCCTCGTTTCACGAGCACGGGCGGTTTTTTTTTTCTTCTTCGATTTATTTGGGGGTTTTGTTTTCTTGAGCTGTGATTTAATTCAGATATGTGAACAAGAAGTTCAGCAACCAGTACAAGGCTACGATTGGCGCGGATTTCCTCACCAAGGAGGTTCAGTTCGAGGATAGGCTCTTCACTTTGCAAGTAAGATATTTTCCCCCGCACTGGTCTTCTCCTCATCGCGCGGAGATTAATTAGGTCCGTTCATGTGAAGCGAATTCGTATGAGCTTGATTAGTTACTTAGCTGCTCCACTCCGAGCTCAATGTAGAGAAGATGTTTCTAGCTGTTTACTTCTGAAATGTTTGTTTGTACATGCATCATTGACTTGAAGTTTGCACGACTGATTGAGTCTCAATATGGTCTATAACTCTAAACTCTACGGTGTTGGTTTATTTAGATGTTGTGATTTAAATTTTCAAGATCGAATTGCGTGGCATTAATTGATTGAACAATGAGCAGGCACGTTTTCCATTAATTTCGTGGTTTCATGGATTGATTGAAGTACTTGAATTTAGTCTTTTGTGCTTATGTAAATTGGTATTTTGGCTGGAAACAATGTACAACCAGTTATTTTGCATGATGGAAATAATGGCAGGAAAAGTTATTGTCATTTTAAGAATTTATTCACTTTATGCTTTGTCAGAGAATAGAAATCAAGTGCCAGCCTAGTTCCTACTTTCTTCTGTCCGATACTTTGCAAGGTTATAAAAAGTACTTCCGTTATGTCTTTTGGAATTATCATACATGTTTTTGTGCCCCAAGACTGCTCTTTACCAATCCTAAAGCTCTTGCTCCTGCTTAAGTAACAAACTACATCATTTTCAGATTAGTTCTGCGTATTCTAATGGACTAAACATCTCTTCTAGGTACCTACTGCATGTTTATGTTGCTTCTTATCTCTATTTAGAGCATGTCTATTGTATGCATAAGAAATCTATTTGTCAAGTTTTTCTGATTTCACATTCTGTTTTATTTGAAGTCTATGCATGCCCCAGTCTGATGTGTTATATGTACGGCTGTCATGCATACAAATAAATTGGGAGGATCACCATCTCTTATTTGCTGGTTTATTTTGCTGAACCGTGTATTTTGTTGCAGATATGGGATACTGCTGGCCAGGAAAGGTTTCAGAGTCTTGGTGTTGCATTCTACCGTGGAGCAGATTGCTGTGTTCTAGTTTATGATGTCAATTCTATGAAGTCATTTGATAATCTTAACAACTGGCGTGAAGAATTTCTAATTCAGGTAATGTGTTTTCTATAATTAGTCATGAATCATGTCATTTCTGTCTCACTTTGGATGTTTGACTTTACAGGCAAGCCCATCAGACCCTGATAACTTCCCTTTTGTTCTTTTGGGCAACAAAGTTGATTTAGACGGTGGCAACAGCCGTGTGGTAATTATCGTTCCTTCTTCAGCTTTCTAACAGAAGTTCCTTTTAATCAGATTCCATATCTTCTCTCGGTGGCTGATATGGATACGCCAAACTGGATAATATTTTAGGTCTCTGAGAAGAAGGCAAAGGCATGGTGTGCCTCTAAAGGGAATATCCCATACTTTGAGACATCTGCCAAGGATGGTACAAACGTGGAGGAGGCTTTCCAGTGCATTGTAAAGAATGCTCTGAAGAATGAACCAGAGGAAGAACTGTAAGCACACTCTCTCCTTACTCTCTTTGATCTTTTGTAAAGATTTAACAACCTTTATTGCAATTGGTGGTTGATCATTTGATCTACCTGAAAGTGCAATAGTTCTTTCAGTTGGCCATTGCTTCAATCATTATGTACATTAAATAGTCAATAGCAAGTTGCTTTTGTTTTTTAGACACAATGCACTGTTTCTGTTTCATGGTACCGTCTTCTCTTTGCATGGTCATGGGACTGGCTTAGCATCACCACACATCTACATTTGGTTATATTTCTGGCGGTGTTTGTTTTTTGATATCACGAAATGCTCTTGAAGGTATGTGCCGGACACCGTGGATGTGGTGGGTGGCAACCGGGCCCAAAGATCATCAGGCTGCTGCTAGAACATGATGGACCATGAGGGCTGAGACTGTTGGCTATGCAGTAACAGAACTACCTTTGGACATTGCTGTGCCTCCATGGTGACTCAAGGACCCATTCGTAACCTTTTCAATCACCTCTCATGTACCCAGTTAATTGATGCGTCTGGCCTGAGTTGTCAAATTTGTGGATGCTGTGCAGTTTATCAGTAGCGTCATATCTTTGTGAATACAATCGGTGAAATAAGTCGAGTGTAAACTGAAGTTTCTCCATTATGCTTCTCTGTGAAACGAACAAGATGAATTTGTTTTGTCTGCATTGAGGCTGCATTTCTGCATTGACCATCCTAGTTGGGTTTCTGTTGCTGGTTATGAAACCTTATGTTGGCTCTCTTTGCAAGAGCTGGTTCACAACTTCCTACCCTCGTTTTCCGCTCATATGCCTTTTAAATTGCTAAATGATGTGTTTTTTCTTAAAGTTTATATACGAGAGTTGCTGAAAAAATCATATTGATCTATTTATTAAAAAAAAATAGCATAGACTTAATTAATTACGTGTTAATGGATCGCTCCTTTTTCGTATATACTGTTTGGGTTGGGAACCCAACTTGCGAACAAAGCCGTAGTTATGCAACGTAAGAACCTGTTCGGAATTTAGGAGAAACAGGAAATTTTCCTGAATTTGTATCGTTGTTTCCATCAACCATACATATATATACATATGTTACGTTTCTGCCAAATAAGAAAGGAAAATGAAATTTGCTTCGACCTCCTCATATTGAAATCATAGAAAACAGTTCTCTCTTTAAGGTTATTATTGGTTGAGAAGTAGATATAAGTGGATAAATTGAGCGGTGGAGAGTTGCGAATGGTTTGAAAGAGAAAGTTATTAAAAATATTATATTTCGAATACTTTGGGATGAAGTAAAGTATGTTTCAAATGGTAGTACCATGCATTTTGACGAGAGCGAGGAGGCCGACGAAATAGCAATGATCACGGGCCGGACATGTCGCGGACGCGGCGCGCACACGCCGACAAGCAGTTCGCTCTCCACCCATTCCTTCCACGTTTCCCCCTCGCCCCAATCACGCGCGCTAACTCCCGCGCCGCGCCGCCGGCCACTGTGCCCTCGCCGCGGCCGCGCCTCCCTCCCTATATAAGCAGGTCGCCGTGCGTTCCGTCGTTTGGCGTAGTGTGCAGGTGTAGCTAAGCTAGCAGTAGTAGTAGCTTGTATATATGGCAATGCCTGTGGCGGCGGCGGCGGCGGCGGCGCGGGCTTACGGCGTTGCCACTCCTCCCGGCGGACACGTCTCGTTTGCGTGTGCTGCCATGGCGACGACGCGCACCGGCGCGAGGAGAGCGGCCGCCGCCGTCGTCGTCCTCAGCCACGCGTCGGGGGGTGGTGGTGGCCGTGGCCCGCGGGACGGCGGCGAGCGGGAGGAGCCCACCGACGCCTCGTCGTCGTGGTTGGTTGACGAGGACATGGCCACGCTGCGGCGGCGCATCCGCGAGGCGAGGGAGGCGGAGGCGGAGGAGGAGGGCTATGGCGGCGGCGGGCTCCCGGCGGAGTGGACGGAGCTGGAGCGGCGGCACCACGGGAGCTACGTCGCCGGCGTCCGCGGCGCGGTCGTCCTCCTCCAGGCGGTCCTGGTGAGCGCGCGGCCGGGCCTCGGCGCCGGCCTCCTCGCGCTGCTGCTGCTCGGC
Organism: Oryza meridionalis; assembly: GCA_000338895.3. Classification (NCBI taxonomy): domain Eukaryota; kingdom Viridiplantae; phylum Streptophyta; class Magnoliopsida; order Poales; family Poaceae; genus Oryza; species Oryza meridionalis. The sequence goes on from CM002528.2 coordinate 25,821,914, forward strand.
GTGCCGGCCTCCGTGCTCCTCGTGTCCGCGCAGCTGCTCGCCGTCGCCTCCGCGGTGCTCTCCGGTACATGATCGCGTCGCGTGTGCGCTTTGCGTTTGCTTGCTTGCAAAATAGTACAGTATAGGGTCTAATTCGTGAAATTTACTGTCACAGCCCAATCAGAAACTGCATATGCCACCTGAAGCTAGCGTAGCTTACCTGTTAGATTCGTTGCAGCGGAATCCCGGGATGAAATTATAGATTTGACACGGACGCTCGCATCTATGGTTAATTAAATCAATACCATGGTATGCCTCACGGACACTCGCATTTACGGCTAATTAAGTCAATCTTAATGTACGCCAGCCCAATTTTTTAGAGATGCTCATAAGGGTAAAGGGGTAGGGTGCAAGTGTGCATGCGTTGTGAGCGTCCGTATTTGTATTTTACTATGTTTATAACATGTGTTTTTTACTATGTTTCTAAAAAAAAGTTTGTAATCTGCGTTTGCAGAATGCGGCTTATAACAAGGGTTTGGAATGAATTTTGACAAAGGAAATTAATCAGAGCAGACACTGTCAAACAATGGATATAGGCTTCTTCTGTCAACATAATACTTGCATTGCAGTGATAGATAACAACACCATGATCAGTTTGATACAAAGAGCAAATCAAGAACTGATAGTTTGAATGATAGTTGGATCACCCTAACCCTCAATAACAACACCAGAAATGAGACAATTGAATAGATCTATTACAGTATACCCTGAGCATCCCTACTTGGAAAAATGAATAAATTTTGTCCCTCTTGTCTTTAGTTTGAGCAACAGCCAACCCTCTTCATCGCCGATACATCATCTTTCACGTTTATCTTCTCTCCTTTTCCTGGGCCAGCCGACCCATCCTCAGGTGCCTCCACCGGCTTCTTGTTCACAATCTGGTATATCTGAGTCAGGACCTCTGCAAACGCATTGTCGACATTGGTAGCGTCGAGCGCAGAAGTTTCCATGAAGTACATTGATTCGGCTTCAGCAAACTCTTTGCCGTCCTCGGTTGAGACAGCCACCAAGTGGCGGAGGTCGGATTTGTTGCCAATCAGCATGCAGACAATGCTAGGATCAGTGTGGTCTCTAAGCTCCCTTAGCCAGCGTCCCACGTTGTCGAATGTAGCACGACGGGTGACATCGTAGACGAGCAATGCTCCCACAGCTCCCCGGTAATAGGCACTAGTGATAGCACGATACCTGAAAAGATACAGGATGACAGTGCTACATAAATACAGAGCTCTTCATGCAGCACAGACAAAAAATAGAAAACACAGACAAGGTAAAATAGCAAGAGAAGATAGGATGAGTGGAGATTCTCCTCCCCCATTTTATTTTCTAGTGATGACAGAGTAAACGAAAACGGACGTATCACCTAGCCTAGGATGTAGTTGGCAGAATATTTGCATCTCTATGCTAATCTCACTCACTGTTGGTAGGTGGCAACTGCAAATTCAGCAGTTCAGCACGGGAAGACGTTGAATCGTCGTAGAGCTAGACTACCAGGACAGGATTAAACTGGCCTGTATCTAGAAACCACTGCAGCTGCTGAATGTCAAATTCTTCACATATCGGTCAATGACAAATTCTTTGCATAATGTTTAGGAGTGCCATATGACATTCATAATCAGCACTCGTCTGATAATCTAAACTCCAAAGCTGAATCACGATGGCTCTAGCAAATACCCCACTATATAAAATCCGGAGTACCAACCTGCCTGTATAGCAGTATTAGCTTCACTCATGTTGTCATATTGATTCACCCACATTTAGCAAATGAATATCAAACTTTTGACTTGTTTACTCTTTAATTAGCATAGTTCAAAAATTCAAAGTAAACTGTTCACAGCATATGCATACCTTTACTTTCAGTGTTTTGTGAAGAAAAAGTATGCAAAGGAGGGCAGTCAATTTCTCCCCTCCTGTGAACAGAAAAACAAGTAACACGTACCCAAATTTGACATGCTAACAACCAAATATCAAAATTGCCACCCATCTACCCAGTAGAAAAATCTGAACACTCGCCTATCTTCCAGAAAAATCTGAACCACTCGACCACCCACAAGATCCCATTTTTAACTGAATCGTTTTACCAATGCTGAGACGCCAGATCCCAAAAGGCAAAAGCTCATGGCAATTTCCCTAGATGGCCAGATCACAATCTCGTACCAAAATAGCACTGCAAATTTAGCTCCTAAACAGGCAAGAAAGCGAGCAAATGAGCAGCTGCAAGCCCGCAACTGCGCGAGAACCCCAAGATCGAGCAAACGAGGCTAACCAAGATCGCATTTTCCAACAAATCTACACGAGCGCGTGCACCAGGGGGTACCTCTCCTGGCCGGCGGTGTCCCAAATCTGGGCCTTGATGACCTTGCCGTCGACCTGGAGGCTGCGGGTGGCGAACTCGACGCCGATGGTGGACTTGGACTCGAGGCTGAACTCGTTCTTGGTGAAGCGGGAGAGGAGGTTGGACTTGCCGACGCCGGAGTCGCCGATGAGCACCACCTTGAACAGGTAGTCGTAGTCGTCCTCCGCCCTGTACCCGCCCGCCGCGGCCGCCATTCTCGCCTCACCTCTCCGAGCTAACGCTGGCTGGTCGGATTTTGGATCTCGCAGGCAGGCGCAGTGTCACTATGGAGTGGGGACTGGGGAGACACTAGAGTTTTGTGTGTTTTGACAGTTGCCGATAGCTTCAAGAGTGGTTGCCCTTTTCCTTTTTTTTTGGGTGGGCTTTTTTGAGATGTGATTATGTGAAGAGTAGTTGACGGTGTCTTTATTACTCCTTTCCTTGTAGTACTACCTTGGATTATCTATCAATTTATAACAAGTATAATAGAAGGCTATAAGCTGACTAAATACTGAGATGAAGAAGATAAGAGAGGAGAATCGGGTGGTAAACTTATAACCGGCTTGCAAGAACCAAGCAACTCTTTGAGAGAGATAAGTGAGCCCTATATTAATTGTAAAGAGCTACACTATTATATGGGTAGACTGAGAGAAGGCTGCAAAGAACCTTACAACCAATAAGTCGGCTATATTATTAGCCTTGCTCTTAGGGGAAGAAAAAAAAAGACTAGCTTGGCTCTAATTAAACTCATATCCTAAGGACATGTACAACGGTTTTTATTAGTGGTCTCTCTATTGCCATGCAAGTAAATTTGATGACATGGTAGAAAGAGAAACGAGTATGGTTGTTATGCATGACAACGGCTCAGAGTCGACTCTTAGCATTTATTATAGCAATTTTTGTTGCATGGTGGTGAAAGAAAGGAAAGAAGAGTAAGAAAAAGTATTTTGATACATTAATGATTAGAGACTATATTACCTTTGACTGTTGTAGAATGCTAGTTTCTAGATAACGTAGAGCTCATATCTGACTCTAACTTTGTACATGCCATAATGAATCTTGCAATGCTTCATTCGAATTTAAGTTTCGGTTTAGTTTATTAGTGGTCCACAAATCGAGACAGTTGCATTAATGCATGATTAGTTTTAAATATTATTTAATATAAAACTTGGAAAATATATTTATTTAGTTTTTTAAAAAAACTTTTGTATGGAAAGTTTTATTGAAATTGCAAAATTTAAAAGTTCAGAAAACACAAACATGAAGGACCTGATCACTTTGATGCCATTTTCAACCTTACCAAATTTTGGTATTAAAAAAGTAGGTATATTTAGTTTGCTGCCAAATTTTGGTAATTATACAAGAAATCCTGCTAAAATTTGGTAAGGTTAAAAGTAACATTAAAATGAACAAGTCCAAAAGTAGCTTTCCAATAAGCTCCAAAAAAAATAAACCCTAGGTTAGGTTTTTTCATGAAGTTAGCAAGCAACGTTAAGATAAAAACTCTCAAACTCTACATTAGGGATGTTAATTGTGCCCGTTTGCCCGTTTACCCGTGGGTAAAAACCCTATTAGGGTTGGGTTTGCTTTCTATTTTATATCCATGGGTTTTTTATTGGGTTAAAAGCTATACCCGATGGGTAAATGAGCATGGGTATGGGTAATCACTACCCATGCCCGCTTTGCCCGTTTACCCGCGAAATCTAACTTATATGTGGGCTTAAGAGCAAAATCCACTAGAATATATAAGCCACGTTCTTTGTTTTCTACGGTTTCCCTTTTATTTCCCTTATTATTTCTCTCCCCCTTCCTCTATCGCTGCCATAGGAGAGACACCACATCGAGGCGGAGAATATTTGATGTTTTATGTTCGATTCGAACTTAGAAGCTTGTAGACTTTTTGTTCCACTGCTTTTGTTGTGGCGGGTAAACGGGCATGCTCGCGGGCCCCCGGGTGATGGGCATGGGCAACAATCTTTGCCCGTCATGTAGTAATGGACATACCCACGGGCACAAATAATCTCACGGACACGGGTATAGATAGGCACTACCCGTGCCCGTCGCGCCCGATTGTCATCCCTACTCTACATCCTCATGACACATAAAAAAAAGATATGTACTATAATTGTCATTGTGATTTATTTATGCAAGCTGACTCGTTAAGATAACACTCTCAAACGAGTAAAGGTAGATCGTTATCCACCTCTTCCTCTACTTCCTCATGGGACATAGGAAGTGCAATCTAACATACAAAAGGAATAAAGATATTATAAAAAAACATGTCATTGTAAATTTATTTACAAATGTACAATTAGAAACAACCATGTTCAAGCACGTACATTTCAAACTATGTTATATCGTAACCAACGAGTAAAAAAGATAAGAGTTAATTTATAATTTTACATGAATTTTACAATAGAGGGCTTGATACCTAAATGAATAATAAAAGATTTCATAATGTAATGCTTCATGATAAATTATCATCTAGACAGAGTCTGTTACAAGAGAAGAATTCACTTTTCATTTAGCATGTTCATCTTTTTGAAGATAACACATTAAAATTTCAGCCTTTACAACTCAGCACGTTCTCCCTAATTGAAGATACTCTCGGAAATTGCCAAGCGCCAAGAATCTTTACGAGCATAGGCAGGTGCATACTTACTATGTATATATACTCTATTTATATAAGACATATTCGTTGTAAGAAATTGTCTGTATATGTATTATCCTAAAATTGCTAAAAACAAACAACTTCAAATCTAAATTTTGAATCTTTGTGGAGACGGTTGGTTAGACAGGTCGCCAGGATGGCAGGACAGCGACTTTTCACCACCTCACTCACAACCGGAAAAAACGGCGGACCCACCATCCGCGTGCCCGTTTACCTTTTTATCCATGGCCACCTACAATATACTCCCTCCGTCCGTGGCTCGGCCCGTGGCCTCGTGCGGTTGGTGGGCCCATTAACAAGACTAGGCCCATCAGCCGATTCGTGGAGTAGAGCTAGGGTCTCCTCAAAGTGGGCCCCACCGGGCCCACCTCATGGCGGACTATTCACGGCACGGCGGCGGCGGCGGCGACCATCTCACCTCGTTTACCCGCCCCCTGCCACGTCGGACGTGGGCCCCACGTGTCCCTGCCACTGACACGTGGGCCCTCCCCAAGGTACTACAAACAGCGGCGGAGGCGCACAAGAGAGACCCGTCGCGTCGAACCGAGATTTCTTCGAACAAAAGAAAAAGAAAAGGGAAAAGAAAAAAAAAAAAACAAGCGCCAGACAAATTCGTCTCCCTCGTTGGAAGTGGAGGCGCGGAGGCGGAAGCTTTTCCTCCTCTCCTCTCTACCCTAGGCGCGATCTGCTCGTCCGCCTCGGCGATCCACAGGTGACCCCCCCCCCCCCCGCCTTCTCCCTCTCCTCCCCTCCATCTCGGCTCGGCTTCTGGATCCAATTCGCTTGCTGTTCGATCCGCCGGGAGTGTCGGGTAGAGATGCGCTGCCGCCGCCGACGCCGACGCCGCTTTTTTTTTTTTTTGGAAACTGGGTGGTTTTGGACTTTGGAATAGGATGCTTTGGGCGTGCGGCGGAGGGGGAGCGGGTTGCCGCACGAATCGTTGATTCCTTTCGTCAATGCAGTGATTTTTGCTCGGAGGTTGGGGGGGGGGGGGATCGGGAGCCCGATGTGCTAGTAGAGTTTTGAGTGGTTCTGAACAAATGCGTGTTCTGAATTTTTTTTTTCTTCCACGGAGCCATGGAATCTGTAATCGTGAATTATTACTACTATACTAAGTTAGTTCGTATAGATGACTAGATGTTGGTCCCGTGCTATAGCTCCTGCGGTCAGTGGAGTGGTCGCCAAATTGCTATTTGGTTGGAGCGGGGCGTTTAATTTGTGATTACTAACCCGTGCGATCTGTCTGTAAGTTGCGTCGTGGACTTTGTAAACGCTGATTTAGTTATTCCATCAATTTGCGGTTGCTCTCGTCATTTCCTTATCTGTGATGCTGTTGATTGGTTGGTGGTTTGGTTGTGGACCAGTTGTTGAGAAGAGCAGTTAGATCTTGTTAATAGTTTTTTTTTTCTGCTGTACATGGTAACCTATAACATGCAGTGTGTCCTGAAGTCTTATGTTGCTTATCAAATCAAATTAGGTAAGTATATGAGCAGTCGCCATTCGCTAGTTTGAATTGGAGGGCTAAGTTAATCATTTTCTCTCTTACAAAGATTAGCCACACAGTTCTTGGGAATGAAAATAAGATGTATCATTATTAATATTAATAATTAGAGCATGCTTTAAGCGTATGGCAAGAGTCACGAAGGTTTGCCGCTATGGTTACTGGTATGTGTTTGTATTTTGCTTTGATCCTTTGCTTGATGCCTTTTCTTTCTGGAGACTCATGAATTCTAGAGTTTAACTAATAGCTATGCTTTATGGCTTTGTTCTTGGAAACCGGGACACAAGATCTTTGAACAGTGAATTCAGATATGTATTTTTAGATAATAATGATCTTTGTAATTCTGCTTTTATTAAAACCTCCTGTTATTGGCTATCATGTTTATACACCATCTGGTAACTAATAATGAACAATGTGGATATAATTTCAAAATCAACAGGAAGGAGTTGTTTGTAACATGTTGGATAACAATTTAGTTATAGCTGTAAGAACAGTTTTTGGTGGTCTGTTTGTTACTTTTACTGAATCGAAGGGAGCAATGTGCTTATGTGTGGAAATTTTATAATGTACTATTTCATTTGCAGGTAATAGAATTGTGCATATCCAGACTTTGCTTGAAGTGAAGTCCATAATTCAGTATTCTAATTATTCAAAAACTTAAGAAAATTGGGAAACTGGCAGTTATGCCAGGTTTGATAGTGGAATTATCTGAAATGGATGGGTTTTGAGTGATCTTTTAGATGTTGACAATTTCTTTCCTTGTTTACTTTTACGCTCTATAATTCCGTGATAACTAATAGATATTTATCATTGCTCCTTTATATTTCTGCCAGAAGTTGTGTCACAATATTTTAAAAGCAAAAGACAGTTTTTAGCCTAAAATCATCACTGTTATGCCTCTGATTTTAAATCATTCAAAAATTGAATTTGTAGGGAAGGAGCAGCATGCTCCACAAAGACGCACTACAGAAGACTAAAGAGAGCTTTTTCATACCAAAGAAGTACAACAAAAGATTTGCTCCTCATTTTCTGAATCCTGGGACTCTCTAGCCTGTAGAAGAAGAAAGGCAGGAATTTCAGCTCAAGAGAACAGATCACAATATTTACCCACGGCACTGTGTCTCGCAATATGGCAATGAAAAATGTTGTCCGTTTCTTTTTCGTGTTAATACATGTGAGCAGTTGTTTGGGTCGATCAGGGAAAATGTTTTCTCCTGGCTTTGTTTCATTGTCAGAGTCATTACCGAGCTGGCCAATTGTGAGTGCAGGAATATCTGTGACCGCTTCACTTGTTTTATCCTTGTTTCTAATATTTGAGCATCTCTGTGCATACCATCAACCTGAGGTAGTTTTCTTTCATTATTTCATCAGAATTATTAGAATAATTATTTCGATATAGAAGATTTTAGACAGGAATAAGGGATCCCTTCCTGTTCTTTTCACCTGTGCTGTTATTTTGGTCAATTAATTACTTTGTCTGTTGCAGGAGCAAAAGTTCTTGATTGGTCTCATTCTGATGGTTCCAGTATATGCTGTTCAATCAGTAAGTATACCCAGATGCTTTTACCTTCCTTCCAGCATATTGGTGGTGTACTGCTATTGCGGTTAAATTAGTGTGTCACAGTTCTGATACTTGGAATAAGAATAGGACTCCAAATATTTTGGGAAGGGATAAGATAAGCTTCATTTTAACCGTTTTACTACATACTGTGTGGTAGTAATCCATGTTATATCTTGCTAGAGTTTAGAATATATTTGACCATTTCATTATATAGTCACACTGTTTTAGTTGTGTCCATCTTGAGCATGGGAAATCGAGCTAGTCCAAAATTATTTACTTATTCAAAGTAGCCAGTAACTCTGTTCTCTGAAATGTATTCTCTTTAAGATACATTGCTATCACTTTGTAATGTATGGTTCCCTTCCTGTACCACATTTTGTTTTTGCCAACTTGAATGTGTTGTATATAAAAACTTCGGTTTATTTCTTTCATTCCTGATAGAATGACCTTTCTTGTTCTTTTTGCAGTTCTTCTCATTACTGAACTCAAATGTTGCATTTATATGTGAACTGATGCGGGACTGTTATGAGGCATTCGCCATGTATTGCTTTGAGAGATATCTCATAGCATGTTTAGGTAGGTATATATGATTTTTTTTTTTGGTCAGGATTCTTAGCTGATAAGTTTTGAACTTTTGAGCAATAGTTATTCATAATCATGACCTTAGTGTTTCACTTGTATGTATAAAAATAAATCTCATCATCTAATGCAACTTAACTGAATTGAATTTTCACTTTGGGGTATATTTTTTCTATGCTTTTCAAAAGTTGTACTGACATACTATAAAGTTCCATAAGAGTGCTGATGAAGCACATTATTCTGCTTCCTGCTTTAATTTGGCCAATGCATAGCGCTTGCTTCATTAGAAGGTTAGTGTGAAAAGTATAATCTTTTAGCATACGATGCTTCCAGCTTTGCTAAGATATTTTCCTTCAACGTTCATTTGACCGGAACTTCTGTCATTTAAGGTGGGGAGGAAAGTACAATCAGATTCATGGAGGGTCGATTTCAATTCAGTGAGAGTTCTCCTCTGCTAGATGTTGATTATGATTATGGCATTGTGAAGCATCCTTTCCCATTAAACTGGTTTATGAAAAATTGGTACCTTGGTCCTGATTTTTACCATGCTGTGAAGGTTGGGATTGTGCAATATGTAAGTGTAATCATGAAGGCAGCTCTCTTTACCATTTGCTGATTCCGCTTAATGGTTCTGATTGAGCATGCTTTTCTGTAGATGATACTGAAGCCTATTTGTGCCATCTTGGCAATTTTTATGCAACTTATTGGGATCTATGGGGAAGGAAAATTTGCATGGAGATACGGGTAGGAGTCATTTCCTCTTCCCTGGGGCTTCTGTTCCATTAATTTTCAGTCCCGCCCTCTGTTTGTCCTGCTCTGTAATGAGATGGATGGTGTATTATTTAAGTCATTTTATGCAAAAGCCATGATTCTTGTTGGAGGCTGGCCAAGATGTTTCAAGTTTCTGCATTCTCACCGAATTTCCAATCATTCTGCAGGTACCCATATTTGGCCATTGTCCTAAATTTCAGCCAGACATGGGCATTATACTGTCTAATACAATTTTATACTGCTACCAAGGAGAAGTTGGAACCTATTAAGCCCCTGTCTAAGTTTCTAACCTTCAAATCCATTGTATTTTTGACATGGTGGCAAGGTATTGCTGTTGCATTTCTTTTTTCAACTGGGCTTTTTAAAGGACATTTGGCGCAAAGATTTCAAACACGTATCCAGGATTACATCATATGCCTTGAGGTATGCATTATCCATTATGGCTTTTCATACTTACTAGTTTCGGGTTGGTTGCTAGCATGTACCCTGTACGTAGTTGTAAGCCTGCATAGTCTGCATAGTCCTTATCAGTGTGACCCTGGTATTGTCTAGATCATCATATTTGTTCATCTTTTTAAATTGGTTCTCTATGGCTTTCTTTTATGCTGTTTTCAATATAGTTGTTGTAGCTGCATGAGAATGTGACTGTGAGAGCTCAATACCTGCTTATCAATATTGTTGCGCTTGTATTTTCTGTGAACTTTATTCTGCCATGTTTTGCACTAGGGAACCTTTTTTTTTCTTTATTATTTTCTGCACTACATCAACTTCTATTACACAATTGAGGATATTTTGTTTTTTGCTTCATTAGCATGGGATATACTGCAGAGAATGACCCTACTCTGATATCTAATTTCTTAATAAATAATGTTTTATGTAAGATGATTCCCAAAGCATTTTGTATCCCTTGTATGGCAGATGGGGGTGGCTGCAGTGGTTCATTTGAAAGTATTTCCAGCTAAACCTTACAGACGTGGGGAGAGAAGTGTTAGCAATGTTGCTGTGATGTCTGATTATGCATCTCTGGGAGCTCCAGATCCTGAAGAAGAACGAGAGATTGACAATGTAGCAATCATGCAAGCTGCTCGTCCTGATTCCAGGGACCGGCGATTGAGTTTCCCTCAGAGTGTTCGCGATGTCGTTTTAGGAAGTGGTGAAATTGTATGCTTCTCATTTTGATGTTATAGTCGCCTGTACCTATCATATTATTTCTCTTCCAAATTCACATTTTTCTCTCTTTTACCTTTCAGATGGTTGATGATGTCAAATATACAGTTTCCCACGTCGTGGAGCCTGTGGAGCGGAGTTTTTCCAAGATAAACCGGACACTTCATCAAATCTCCGAAAACGTCAAGCAGCTTGAGAAGCAAAAGAGAAAGGCTAAGGATGATAATGATGTTCCCCTTGAACCATTTTCAGAGGAATTCGCAGAAGCTCATGACAATGTTTTCGGAGGTAGTGTTAGCGACAGTGGATTAGCTAGGAAAAAGTACAAGAACACCAAAAGGGCACCGTCGTCTCTGAAACCGTTCGAGTTCAGATTAGGTAGATGGTTCCAGTAGTCAGCCAGTTGTTGTGGTTTATTGGGTTTTGTTTCTGACCAACAAGGAGCTAACCTCAAATCCAGCAGTTTATACAACATAGGACATACTGGGGGCAAAGCGATGACAATTCCGAAAACTAACAGTTCACAGGAGGATGATGGGCACTGGAGCTTCAGTTTCCTTCCTTTACTTTCCTCTTGTGTTTATACAGCTCGTCCTGGCCCTTGTCAATTTCAGGAGGCAGTTACTAGAAATTTTTTTTTGTCATGAGAGCAGCCTTGTTTAGTACTAGTTAACTACACTTACTACAGGCAAAGAAATATTAAGCCGCGGCAAAGCTTACCACTGAATACTGATGTAACCCTCCCCAAGTTTCTTTGAATTAACATGCATAGAAGGGATACATTTGTAAACTGATGAACAACATGTTTCAAATCGGTAAAGCGAAACCAAATGTGAAGTTCTGTTGTTGCCTTGTTCTTGTTCCCCCAGGAGGGATATGCTTCCAAGTCCTGCACATTCGTTTGTGGTACTACTACATAGTTTTGCTTTTCAACTACTATGAATGAAGAAATCTTTTGAGCTACTATAGCTAGAGTAACTAGAGGGCAAGTTTTGGATGTGCATGCAAACATTGTAAAGGAAACCATCATGAGATTAGTTGGTGCTATTATCACTTTATCAGTACAGATCGTATGAATTGGAGTAGTTTTATACTTCAATGAGCTTCATAAAAACTAATATAAATAATCTTGTACATAATTATAAGCTCAGATGGTAGAGCGCTCTCTTAGCATGCGAGAGGTACGGGTATCGATACCCCGCATCTCCATATAATATATTTGTTTTATTTTTTTGACATTTTTTCACCATGCTTTACTATTTTCTCTCCATTTTTTTTGGCATTTCCCCTTGCTTTACTGGTTTCTTTTGTAGTTTTGTTCAAGTAGAAATATTGGTACTTTTCTCTCTCCTTTTTTTTTAACATTTTCCCCCATTGCTTTGGTTATTTTTGACATTTTTTCACCTTGCTTTACTATTTTCTCTCCATTTTTTTTTGGCATTTCCCCTTGCTTTACTGGTTTCTTTTGTTCAAGTAGAAATATTGGTACTTTTCTCTCTCCTTTTTTTTAACAATTTCCCCCATTGCTTTGGTACGAGTAGAAAATATTGACATTTTTTCCCCTCGCTATTGTACAAGTAGAAATATTACTAGGAGTAGTATAGTTAACAGCAAGGAGACCAAGTACGTATTCGAGTTTGAAATTTTGAATTCTAGAAACTGGTGAATTCGGAGGAATCTACAGCTGCCAGCGTGCCATATACGCACAAAACCACAACATCGAAACCCTGTTTTTTTTCGTCTCCCCTCCATTTGATAACAAATTCAAAATACACATATTTAGATCCACTGTACAAGAACACCTCAATCCACGTGCATTTCATTCACCATTAGCTGCAGCTAATGAGCATTTGAGCAAGATTTTGATCGGAATCTAGCAGCTAACGAGGACACGTGTCACGCAAACAGGGGAGCTGACTGGCACAGTGCGTCAGCAATGGCGAGCTCGTCGGCGGCGGGAGAGGTGGAGGTGGAGATTGATGTACTCGAACCAGACCTGGCGGAACACCTTGACGATGCAGTCGTGGTGCTCGTCGGCGTTGAGGGCGAGGTAGCACGCCAGCAGCCGCTCCAGCTCCTCCGGCCGCGCCGCGATGCTCCCGCCGCTGCTCGCGATCATCTCCACCATCGACTCCCGGAACGCCCGCTGCGGGTCGCGCGTGCGCCGCACCACCGCCAGCCTCTCCAGCTCCGGCGCCGCGGTCGCGCGCGGTGGCCGTATCCTGACCGCCGGCATCCTCCCGGACACGGAGAACGACCGCCTGCCGCTCCCGCCCAGGCTGCTGCGGCGGCGGCGGTGCGCGCGGCGGCGGTGGCGTCGCGTCCGCAGCTTGGCCCCGGCGTCGGTGTCTGACGGTGTCGCGCCGGCGGCGGCGGCGTTCTCCGGTGGCTGGGAAGCTGGGGAGCCTGCGAGGGAGAAGGGGATCAGGTGGCCGAGCGGCGGGAGGTCACGGTCGCCGCCGAGGGAGCAGTGGCGGCGGCGGCGGCGTTGTTGCTGGCAGAGGCGCTGCGCCACGGCCTCGGCACTGTCATTGCCAACGGACAGCCGCCGCGGGGCGACGTCCACAGGTGAGCGGCGCGGCGGGCTGGACCTCCCCGCGGCGACGTCGTCGACCGCCGCCACCACCGAGCTCGCGGCGACGGCGGCGCGCTTGGGGAGACGACAAGAAGGCCCCGCCATGGAAGCCGCCGGCGCATTCTTGGCACCACCGCACTTCCCGTGCGACGACCTCGCCGTCAGCTTGCCGATCCACGACAGCGGCGAGAACGAGAACGCCGCCGCCTTCCCCTTACCTCCCCCTCGCTCCGCCGCCGCCGCCGCCGCCGCCGCCGTTTGCTGCTGCGGCTGCCTCCTGATCCCCCATCCCATGGCTACACTGATCAGCTCAGCTCTGCGCTGCTGCTCGTGACCAGCTCGAACTCTGCGAAGTGAAGTGAGACGACGAGACGCGAGGCCGATTTTAAAGCGTGCAAGTTTTGGCGGTTAGGTCACTGCCACTGTCGGAACTTGGGATTTAAAACATTCATCTTTAAAAAAAAAACAGAGAGACACATGCTGGTATTTTACCATGGTTGTTTGTGGTAGTAGAATCAATATACATCATTCATCTCTCTCGATTTCAAACTATCTAATACTGATTAGTCATAACTTGTTATCATGAATCTGAATATAAATCTATACAGTTTTGCAGTATGTCTAATCTAATATTACTAGGTTTTAGGACGAACGGAGAAAGCATATAACGGTTGATAATAGAATAGGCTTTTTTATTAATAGTAGATTTTATAAATTACTAATGGGTAAGATCAATTCTATCTAATACTACTATTTCCTCCATCCTAAAATATAACTACTTAGTTTATAGTACTAGATAATGTCACATCCCGTATTAGATAGTACTCCCTCCGTCCCACAATATAATGGATTTTTAGTTTTTGCTTGCAACGTTTGACCACTCGTCTTATTTAAATTTCTTTTACAAATATAAAAAATGAAAAGTTGTGCTTAAAGTACCGTAGATAATAAAGTAAGTCACAAATAAAATAATGAATAATTTTAAAAAATTTTGAATAAGACGAGTGATCAAACGTTACAAGAAAAAACTTAAAATCTCTTATATTATGGGACGGAGGGAGTAACATTTTGGGACTGAGGTAGTACCAATATAGAGACTACGGGCAAAGCCAAAACAAAGTCGGCACGCTTCATTTTCAGACACGCGTGATCTGAGCTCTGAAGCCTATGTTGGCATGCATGGACACATAGATTTTCGAAAGCCCCTGGCGGCTTCAGAAACCAGTGTCCGATGCAATTAGGGTCCCACTCCACAGTGACACAGAAACAGCCATGATTCAACCATTCATTAATCCGCAACTTTGTTTGTGCAACCCTTGTACTTTCTGCCGTCCCCTCTCAAAACATCTCTTTGCCAATGCAACGCACAAAACAGTCAGTCACAGTGAGTGAAAAAAAAGGGAAGGAGACAAAGAAGAGGCAAAAGTGTAGTGATGGCTGAAAGCTATAAGCTGTTACTACGGCTTCTTTGCTCCCTTTTGCTTTTGTTTTTCTTCAGTCCTTGCTGCTGCATTTGTCACTGCTTCTGCTTGTGTTTGCTCTTGTGCAGCTGCTTTGCCTGACCATGATCGTTTGAACAAAGTCCCCGCCAGGGCTATGACTCTGCACATTGTAAATTATGCTACTCTCTTTTCACAGATTTTACATTGGGATACGGCAATGCAAGTGTGAGTGTTTGACAGCTGAAAATTTGTCGTGTGAAGCGTTGTTAGCACGGTGAAAGTTAAGATTTTGAACCGGTTTGTACGGCAGGTGATTACATTGTAAGTACTACTCCCTCCTTCCTATAATATAAGGGATTTTTAGTTTTTCTTACTCTGTTTGACCACTCGTCTTATTCAAAAAATTTGTGCAAATATAAAAAATGAAAAGTTACACTTAAAGTACTTTGGATAATAAAGTATGTCACAAAAAATTAAATAATAAATCCAAATTTTTTTGAATAAGACGAGTGGTCAAACGGTGCAAACAAAAACTCAAAATCTATTATATTATGGGACGGAGGAAGTAGTAATTAGCATTTGTAGGAGCATATTGGTTGGTCCAGGGGTAGCTACATGCGACTCCAAAAGGACAACTTGGGTGCACTCTTTGCTGAGATCGAGCATGTACTGGATGTCCTGTACGATGCCATCCAAGATACTGTAATTCACGAGCCTTTTTATTTTGATGGTTGCTTCTTCAGTTCAAAAGGTGTCTCTGTTTTTATTCTTGTTCTAGCCATTGGCAAGTCTGAAGAACCTAGACTGAATTCTATACAGTGGCTAGCTAGGTACAGTTCTATCATCATCAGTACAGTATAAAGAAGCAATCTTTTGAATCCTTTTCAAGTAGTAGGAGTATAGTATGAGATTATTATAGCCTGTCAAGTTGCTGTTTGTAGCTACCCAATGCCAATCTTTTTAGCTCGATTATGATATATATCACGTCGTCAGATTTGTGCAGAATACTAAAATTGGTATAGAGACATTCTGACCGGGTTATGGTCGATGACACTGTCCATCATCTGAGAGTTTGCAAGTCTCTGAACTCTGAACATTGCCCAGAATCTCTTACAGGGATCTTTTTGTTGGTCTTCTCCTACAGTATATATCATAGGCCCCTTGCAAGCAGAGGACAAATTCTCTTTGCATTCGTATGCATTTTAATTCTGCAAAAACCTGTAGCTTGTCCTGTGTATAAACAACGAGAATATCATCTGTTTATCGTTCCAATTTCCAAGTATCAACTTATACCTCGACCAGGAGTAATACAGATTCTGAAGTTTATAAACACAGCTCTGCCTGAACAAGATGGAAACCTACTGTTTTCAGTTCACCATTTGATCTTTATCAGATAAACCTGAAGTTCAAACCGTGCAGCACTGCAGCCATGTTTCAAACTTGAAAGAGAAGGGAGGAAAAAACAGTGGTGATTACTGTCCTGGCATATCTGAAAAGAAAATTGAAATGCAAAGAGGAGACAAAAGGGGAGAATACTATCTGTGGTCCCTCCAAAAAATCGAATTCCAGTATTCAAAGTGGAACCACCCTCAAAGCGATCCTAATCCACATCTGCAATATTATGGATGAGTGTAACTGTCAACTCTGCTTGCTGCAAGTGTCAACTAAAGCCAGACGCACTCACCATCATCACTAGCGACCATCATGCACTGCTTTTTGCTGATTAAGATGGTGCCCAAATGACAAAGCACACATCTTAATCAGGCCCTGGTGATGAGGTTCTTCCCAAATCCAAATGGACAGTGCAAGCCTTGACTTCTTCTCATCCACATACAGACCATATAAGATATTCAGAGAAAAGGTGGCATTTTTAACTTCAGAAGCAAAAAATACAGCCAAGAGAGAGAAATAAAACTTTGCTTCATAATATAACAAACCAGCTTTGCTTAAGCTCTAGTACTAACCAAAGCTAAAAAGCACTTTGGAGAGATGGTGCATGCTGTAGATCTAATACTATTATACTAAACCAAAAGGAAACACAATCTTCAGAGATAACAAACAATATCATACTGCTACAGCAACACCGAGGCCAACGAGAAACTGGCCCCCACTGATCCTTCCTCTCATGATGCAGCAATTGAGAGACAGATTCCAGCCAAGAAAAACTATTTTTTTTAAAAAAAAAACCTTGACTAGTACTACTACATGCAATGCAACTTGCCATTGTCTTCATGGCCAACTGGGCCATCACATTTTATTCTCGAATCGGCCAAGTTGCAGCTGCAGCTGCACACTCAAACCATTGGATATTTGGATATGTAGGTCAGGGAGAGAAGAGGAAAGATAGAAAGGCATTAGCTTTTCACGTTATCCGAATAAAATCGAGGGGATATGCTGCTTCTGAAATTGTTGCTGAAATTGCAACGAGGAGTTGGTTAGGTGGTCGGTGCACCTCACGCCCTTAATTGCACATCAAGCCTTGCTTTCTTCTTATCCTCTTTTTTTTTTTTGATGCTTGACTGTTAGAGCAGCAAGAGAGCAGGCTATAAGCCAGCTACAAACATATTTTAAGGAGATAAATAAGGAGAGAGAAAGACAGTGGGTTACAGATTTGTAGCTAGCTGTAACACGAACTCCAAGACAGTGTGTATGACAAGTGGGACCGGGTATTAATAGTGTAGTATGTAACTATTATATAAATGAGCTATTAGATTGACTATAGATAAATTGGAGCTAGTAGTTAGCTATACTATTGAACTTGCTCTTAGTACTAGCTTTGCTGTCATGGAGGATGAGATGGAGTATTAGCAACGCTGTCTTGAAAGGGAGAAAAAAAGGGAAATGAAAACACAACGCTGTCTTGGTTGGGGATGGTGTGCTGACTAGACGCTTACTAGGCAAGCGGCTGGCGTGGCGTGGACGGTCGTGGTCATCCACGTCATCTGCGGCGGACAGCTTGAGGACGGCCCACGTGGCCTCGATGAGTCAACCATGCAATTAATGTGGATAAGGAGTTGTTTTTTCTTTTCAAGAAATGTGGATAAGGTTTTCCAATAATTAGGCTATGGTCAAACATCCACTTCTGATATGTTTTTTTTCTCAAATATTATTTCTGTTATGAGAGTTTGTTTTTAATTATACGTGAGAGATTTTGGAAGAAGTTATAATTGGCAGAAGCTACTTTACTATTGGCAGAAGCTACTTTACTATGAGGCTGTATTCTTTCTTCCACTTTCCCAACTTTTACTCCATTATTTGTCACACGCACATTTCATAAACTGCTAAACGATGTGTTTTTTTTACAAAAATCTTCTATAAAAAAGTTGCTTTAAAAATCATATTACTTTTAAGTTTTTATTAATTAATAATACTTAATTGATCACATATTAATGGGCAACATTGTTTTCCATGCCCGGAGAGAGGTTCTCGAACACAACCTAAATAGGGCTTAAATCCATACCACTTAATAATATTCTGCGATAATTTTTTGCTTGTGTTAATACTTGAAATGCGAACCAGTTCATCGCGTTCCAAAATTTCGAATTGCAATGGATATGCCTAACCACATATGACGTGGCACCCACCGCTACCGGACACGTGTTTCACGCCCTGCAAAAGCGCCCCTCGTTTTGCTGCTGTTGTTTGGCGTTCGTTCGTTCGTTCACCCGGGGAAGAAAGAAAAAGGACGACCGAGACCTCTCATAAACCGCCGGGCAATTCAATTCAAAGCCTCTCGTGAGGAATTTCCCAAAATACCCCTCCCCCCCACTGTAGGTATGGATGGGTTGCTCCGTCCAGCTCGTCCGTCCATCGCGTGGGCCCCACCCCGACCGAACGCTATCCCGGACGTCCATCCGGTGGGCCCCACGGTGTCAGGTGGCAGCGTGACGCCAGCTGGCACCGGGGTGTGGGGGCGCCCCCCTCCCCCTCCCCACTACCTTATCCTCTTTTCCCGATGCAAACATCACCTCCCTAGACGCGGTCCACGGTGGACCCAGCGGCTCACCGGCATGCGGGCCCCGCGCTGTCGGTGGGTCTACGGGGGGAGGCGCCGTGGACCGGGTCCACCCGCCCCGAGGGAGAGGAATATACCGCGTGTGCGCGCGTGTGTTGTGCGAGCTCGTCTTCCTCGCCGCTCGCTCGCTCGCCGCCTCCATTTTTTCTTCTTCTTCTTCTTCTTCTTACGAACTCGAAACGCAAAAAGGGTTAAGAGATTTAGATCAGATCAAAGACGCGGAGGAGGAGGAGGAGGAGAGCTAGGGTTTGGATCGGGAGAGAGGGCTAGGGTTTCAGCCATGATGTCGAGGTCGTACACCAACCTGCTGGACCTCGCGGCGGGGAACTTCGCGGCGCTGGGGCCGGCGGGGGGAGGGAGGCGGAGGTCGTTCGGGGCGAAGCGGATGACGCGGGTGATGACGGTGCCCGGGACGCTGTCGGAGCTGGACGACGAGGACGACGAGCCGGCGGCGACGAGCAGCGTCGCATCCGACGTGCCCTCGTCGGCGGCGTGCGAGCGCCTCATCGTCGTGGCGAACCAGCTCCCCGTGGTGGCGCGGCGGAGGCCGGGCGCCGCGGCGGGGGGGTGGGCGTTCTCGTGGGACGACGACTCGCTCCTCCTCCGCCTCCGCGACGGCGTCCCCGACGAGATGGAGGTGCTCTTCATCGGCACGCTCCGCGCCGACGTGCCCGCCTGCGAGCAGGACGAGGTGTCGCAGAGCCTCATCGATGGATTCGGATGCGCCCCGGTGTTCCTCCCCGCGGGGCTCTACGACCGATTCTACCAGCACTTCTGCAAGGGTTACCTATGGCCGCTGTTCCACTACATGCTCCCCTTCGCCTCCGCCTTGCCGGCGGCGGCATCCGGCGATGGCCGGTTTGACCGCGGCGCGTGGGAGGCGTACGTGCTCGCCAACAAATACTTCTTCGAGAAGGTGGTCGAGGTCATCAACCCGGAGGACGACTACGTTTGGGTCCACGATTACCACCTCATGGCGCTGCCCACCTTCCTCCGCCGTCGCTTCAATCGCCTCCGCATCGGGTTCTTCCTCCACAGCCCTTTTCCCTCATCGGAGATCTACCGTTCGCTGCCCGTCCGAGAGGAGATCCTAAGAACGCTGCTTAATTGCGATCTCATTGGATTCCACACATTCGATTATGCGAGGCACTTCCTATCTTGCTGCAGTAGGATGCTGGGGATAGAGTACCAGTCAAAGCGTGGATACATTGGATTGGATTACTTTGGCCGCACTGTTGGAATCAAGATCATGCCAGTGGGAATCCATATGGGTCAATTGCAATCAGTGCTGCGATCGTCCGAGAAAGAAAAGAAGGTTGCTGAGCTGCGGCAGCAATTCGAGGGCAAGTCCGTGTTACTTGGTGTGGATGATATGGATATCTTCAAGGGAATCAACTTAAAACTTCTTGCGTTTGAGAATATGCTGAGGACACATCCCAAGTGGAAGGGAAGAGCTGTGTTGGTGCAGATAGCAAACCCAGCACGAGGGAAGGGAAAGGATCTGGAGGCTGTCCAGGCTGAGATTCGGGAGAGTTGTGATAGAATTAACAAGGAGTTTGGCCAGTCAGGTTACAGTCCAGTGATTTTCATTGACCAGAGCATGCCAAGTGCGGTGAGGCTTGCATATTATACGGTTGCTGAGTGTGTCGTGGTGACGGCTGTGAGGGATGGGATGAATTTGACCCCATATGAATACATTGTCTGCCGGGAGGGGATACCTGGCTCTGAGTGTGCACCAGAGGTGAGTGGACCAAAGAAGAGCATGTTGGTTGTGTCGGAGTTTATTGGTTGCTCACCTTCACTGAGTGGAGCCATTCGTGTTAACCCGTGGAATATCGAGGCAACTGCAGAGGCACTGAATGAGGCCATCTCAATGTCAGAGCGTGAAAAGCAGCTGAGGCACGAAAAACATTATCGTTATGTCAGCACCCATGATGTTGCATATTGGTCTAAGAGCTTTGTACAGGACCTGGAGAGGGCTTGCAAGGATCACTTTAGGAAACCATGCTGGGGCATTGGATTGGGATTTGGCTTCAGGGTGGTAGCCCTAGACCCACATTTCACAAAGCTTAATTTGGATTCAATTATAATGTCCTATGAGAGATCAAAGAGTAGGGCTATATTTCTTGACTATGATGGCACATTGGTGCCACAGGCTGCGCTCAACAAGAATCCAAGTGAAGAATTACTGAGGATCATTAATACCCTATGCGCAGATAGAAATAACACCGTGTTCATTGTCAGCGGGAGAAGCAAGGATGACTTGAGCAAAAAGCTTATCTCATGTCCAAAGCTAGGCATTGCCGCAGAGCATGGCTACTTCTTAAGGTACAATTCCTTAACCGTAGTCAACTTTCTTTTCATTGCCAGTACAATCTGCACTTTTTTCCTAAAATAGAATCTGCACTTTACCATATATACTAGAAAGTCTTGCATTATGCACTAGCATAAAGTGTGCAACATGCACCTTTTCAAAATACGACTCTGAGCTAATAACAATTTATGTTATCAGAATGGAGGGCATTTTATCTTTAGAACTTGCATAGCAGATCCTGATCTTACTTTTATGCAAAAGTCCATGGCATCAGCAAATATTTATAGGTGCTTCTTAACTGTCAATTTGGGCTTGTGTTTTTATTACTCCCTCCGTTCCAAAATATAGCAACGTAGTACTCCCTCTATCCCAAAATATAACAACTTTTAACCCTCAGGATTTGTCCTGAAATATAACAACTTCTACACCAACATTCTCTTCCTAACCAATCACAACCCTCCACCATTCACTTTTCCCACCTACCTCCATTACTCATCCAATCACAACACTCCACCATTCACTTCTACCTACTTTCTTAATAACCGTGTCCAACTCTAAAACTTCTTGTATTCTGGGATGGAGGGAGCACTAGATTAGACACAACCTAGTAGAGTTCAGATTCCTACTATAGGTTGTGTCTAATTTAGTACTTGGTTGCTATATTTTGGGACAGAGGGAGTAGCCAAGGACATTGATGATAAGTGAAGTCCCATCTGATTCCCTCTTGAAATTACGAAAAAAACGGATGATGGGATGATTTCTTTCAATATGTAGGTGGACTAGAGATGAAGAATGGCAAACCACTGCACAGACCTCAGATTTTGGATGGATGCAAATGGCGAAGCCAGTGATGGATCTTTATACTGAATCAACTGACGGATCCACCATTGAGACTAAAGAAACTGCACTGGTGTGGCACCATCAGGATGCTGACCAAGGTTTTGGCTCTTCCCAGGCAAAGGAAATGCTTGAACACTTGGAAAGTGTATTAGCAAATGAACCAGTCTCAGTCAAGAGTGGCCAATTCATTGTTGAAGTCAAACCTCAGGTACATTATCTTGATCTCTTACATTCCTTTCACAAGTACATTGTTATTCTGATCATGAAACCACATATTTTTGTGCCTTTTGTGGAGAACAGTTTCTGTACCAAATAATCCACAATTTAACCTGACCATTTAATTCTCATTTATATGATGCTCCTCGAGATCCAGCTAATTCTTTTGCATCAATCGTACAAACCCTTTTTTTTTCCATTACGGTATAGAGCTACAGGGTGATCATGATGGATGCAGATATGTTGGCTTCACTCTTTTCTTTACCCTGTTGTTATGCCTTTTCAATTTCAGTTCACCTTGCATTCTGGTGTAGACTTATTGTTGGACAAAATGCAAGATATCTGATATCATAACTAAAACAATGCTGTTTTATATTGTCTCCATGTTTAAAACAGAATTTGTGAATTGCAATGGAACACTTCCTATGTTGGCCTTCTTTATGGTTTAATGCTATACATATCACTTAACAGTTTGACTTCACCTGCTCCAGGCTTTTCATTTGTAATATATGCATTGGTGTGCATTCCTCATTTATTCCTTCAAACTCCTTTGTGCTGCAGGGTGTTACCAAAGGGCTCATAGCTGAGAAAGTACTCACATCAATGAAGGAGAAGGGGCAACTGGCAGATTTTGTATTATGCATTGGTGATGACAGGTCAGATGAGGATATGTTTGAAAATATTGCCGATGTCATGAAAAGGAGCATTGTTGCACCAAAAACTCCACTGTTTGCATGTACTGTGGGCCAGAAGCCAAGCAAAGCTAGGTTTTACCTGGATGATACATTTGAAGTCGTCACCATGTTGAGTTCACTGGCGGATGCTTCAGAACCAGACCTTATGGCAGACTTGGAAGATGACTTGGCCACATCAGTCTCATCAATAGAAATAAGTGACAGAGTGGTATCTTTTAGTAATTTAAGGACAGAAGGATCTTAGTCTGGTGTTTCTGCGTTGCTTTTCTCGCCGAAAGAGTTCTGTTGGAACTGAGTGAGGGAGTGTTAAGCAAGATGAAACACCGCAAGATTAAAGATGCTACAGGGCAAGGAAGTCGAATACTTGGGTTCGTGATTCATTTTGGTGAAGATGAGGGTAAGGGATTAAAACATGTAGCTGCAAATATTCTGAAGTCCGGAAAGAGATTACAGTTTGAGTAGCTCCCAAATAGCCTCATTATGCATTTTGTTACGGCAGCATTTACTACCAGTCGCTGCTACGAAGATTCTTATGTTCATAGCTGACCTGCCATGTTCTTTCCATTTGAAGACTTACTTATCCCAAGGCTAAGTAGGAAGCATCGGCGTGGCAGAAGTGCATCGGTGCAATATGGGGGAATATGAGGGTAAATCTTGTGACAGGTTAACTGCAGCTTGTGATTTCTTGTTTGTTAACCTGGTTAACAGAAATCGTCTAGTAGGGAAAACTAGGGATGCTTTTCGTTTACTTGTAATGTTGTGGCAGTGTGGAGAATGACATTTGATTCATTGTTTGACAGCCTTATCTGTATCATCCTTATATGTAGCTAATTTATATTGAGTTCTTTACAATTAATCACCACTTGCTGAACTTTCAAGTCTTGCCATTTCTTTTAAGTTTTTTCCTGGACGAGATTCCTGGACTCTTATTAATTTGGCTGATCGATTATCCTCATGATTAGAAGTGAAATTTGCATTAGGGATATACCCAATAAGACAAGCTTATACAACAAAATACCATAACTTTTACTACCTCCTTTTTCATAAAAGGTGCATTATTGTCGCTTTAAAGAAATCATATTAAATTATTTTTGCTAACACTTAATTATTCATGTACTAATCCTCCGTTCTATTTCATGTACCTTAGGAGGGGTTCCCAAATCCCAACCCACACAATCGAATACGACCTTAGTAGGGTTGGCAACAGGGTGGGTATGGGTTGAATAAGAACATCCGTAGCCCTATTCCCTGCGTGTTCACCCGGCCCTGGAGTGAAGAGCGGGTGGAAATCGGTCACTTAATCGAGCCCCGTTGGCTGCTACACTCGTCGAGGCGACTGACAAATGAGGTGGTGAGGCGGCACGCCGATGACCGATAGGCAACAAGACGGTAAGGTGGTGTGACAATGACCGACAACAATGAGAATCGAGGACAGTTAAGGTGGTGAGTTGGTTAAAACAAAGCCCCCGAGCTCACCAACACCCTACAAATAGGACAAAGTCTTCCCAGGAGAGCTCGGCACAAAAGGGCGTATTCGGGCCCTTGTATGGGGCCCCGAGACACCCGAGCCTTGTTTCGGGGCGGCCGCTGTGCTCGGGGTAGCCACGTGCTTGTGGTACCAACTTACTCGGGGCTCTCGTTCCCGAATAAATATTTACTTGTTAGATTGGATGAGAGTTACTCGAAAATGTCGATGATGGAGTTTATGATGAACATGGTTCGAAAGAGGTGTCGAAGCTTGCAAGTGATGTCTTCAACACCTTAAAGATGTATATCGTGTAGATTTTGACTTCCTTCTTGACACCTTGAAGATGTAAATCTTTGTTGGTCTTGGTGGGGCCCATGTACCCAGAGGATCCGGAGGATTGGGAGCCCCAGTGCCACTTTCCAACACAATTATACAAAAAGAACATATTTAGAGATGTAATGCTCCATCAACGCAATATGTGTTCAACTTTTTATCACAGAGTGACAAGCATATCCAAACATCTACTCTCTGTCCACAAATATAGGGCCTGTTTGGGAGAGCTTAAGATTCTGAGAAGCAACTGGTTAGTAGCCAGCTTCTGAGAATATGGAAAAACTGGGTTTCCCAGCTTTTGGCTGCTAGTTTATTTTCTGGATTCTACAACTACAGCTTCTCAGAATCTGGACCAAAAGCTGGACTGTTTGAGGGAGCTTCTGAGTTCTGATTCTGAGAAAAGCTGCAGCAGCTAGAAGCTTTCTAAACAGGGCCATAATCATTACAGGTGTATCAAACATGTCTAGTAATACAAGGATTTCTAGAGTACTCCATATTCCACAATCATCTATTGTTTAATATATTTATATTTTATTGTCAACCACCATCTTAAATGGGGTCCATTATAGTGTTTTTTCCTTGTCCTTAATCTCTCTAAAAAACTTAGAAACGTTTATATTTGTAAACATCAGGGGTAGAATAGGAAAGAGGAAGCCCTGCGGTACCACAGTAGTGCCATCTTAATGAATAAAAAGAACATATTAATCACATAAAAGATAATTTATCAATGACTTCGAGCACACCAGCTCAGCTCTTGCATACTTACATACAGGGTTTTCAATTTCGAAATATGGTTTTTTTTGCCCGTGGTGACCGAAATCACCGAAATTTTGGTTTTTTTTACCGAAATTATTTGAAAATTTGATTAATTTTGAATGAATTTGAATAAAATTTGACTAAATTCACAAAAAAATGCAAAAAAAACAAAAATTTTGGACGACATATGCACTTGCCGGTGTGTGTGTTGGGGGGTGGGGGCGGGGTGGGATTTCAATCCCTGCTTACATAAGCCACGCCTTTATTGAAGGGAAAGCTAGATGTGGACAAGGGAGTTGTGTAGTCCAAATTCTAATGTACAAACAACATAAAATCATCTAATTTAAAGTAAAAAAGATTCGGTAAAAGGTGGCCATATCAAACTTTAACAGAAAATATACCCCTAAACTGCAGTTCCCTCTTCCGTTTATTTTTGAAAAGGCAGTCAATGCAGATGCATGAGGCAGGGCCACACACTGCAGTCTACGAAAGGGCATGTAGCCTAGTGGTTACAGTGACCTGAGTAGTATCCCAAGGTTCTAAGTTCAAATCTCCTATAGAGCGAATTTTAGATTGGGTTGTTTGCGGGGCTAAGTTCCCTATTTCAATGGCTGTATATATCCTTTTAGATTGGGTTGTTTGCGGGGCTAAGTTCCCTATTTCAATGGCTGTATATATCCGAGTAGTATCCCAAGGTTCTAAGTTCAAATTGCGGGGCTAAGTTCCCTATTTCAATGGCTGTATATATCCGGTTGGATATAGAGGCCGGTAAAATATAAAAACACACTGCAGTCTGCCTTCGCGGCACTCTTTTTGCCCCAGGACTCACACCGCTGATACTTATCCTTTTTACATGTACAGTTAGAAGGCACGAACTGCATGGGCAGTGAGACGGTCAGTACAAAACCACACAGGCAGCTAATAAGCATGCAGTTCTGCAAATGGCATCTCTCGTCTGTGAGCGGTTGGTTCTTCGATCGCGGTTATTACTTTACTTTAGGATTTAGAGAGATTATAATGATCATTGTTTGCTTTGTGAATGTGTAGAAGTGTTCCAGACAGCTGTAGCTGTAAGGAATAGTTTGATATACCAGATAATTGAGCAGAAATCAAATCCTGATGTGTCCCTGCTGCCTAGTACTTACATACATACATCAGGCAGTCAAATGCTGATGCATGAGGCATGGCCACACAAGCAAGAAAAATTTTACTGTATTTATGAGGTATCAAATGTTTTAGTGTAAATTTTCTTACTCCTAATATCAAAATACCAAAAGGTACTAAATTTTACACTAAAAAATATAGTATACCTCCTAGTATATATTCAAGAACTGTAAAATCACTTCACAAACAAATACCTGGCTTGTTTTACCAGTACAGCCAGAAAGGCACGCGCTGCGTGACAAACGACGGTTATACGAACCACACAACAAGCATCTAGCATGCAGTTCATCAATCAGCAATGGCACCTCTGCACCATCTCTTCTCCGATTCTCACCTCCATATATACAGCCATGCCTGCTGTTGAATTCTTGAGCAACTAATCAAGCCACACAATTTCAGTCCAAGTAATAGGGCAAGATCGATCAAGTGTGAGCTAGTACTTAGTGGGCTGAGACGATGGCTGGGTTTCACCGCCTCTCCCTCGTCGCCTTCCTCCTGCTCGTCGTCGTCGTCGCCGGCGGCCTGATGATCTCCGCCGCCACCGCCATGGCGGTGGGTACATCGGACGACGACGGCCCACCTATCAAGATCAGTATGCGGTACGCCAACGCGGAGGAGTCGCGGTGGCTCGACAGCTGGGCGGAGAAGACCCAGTCGGCCGCCGCCGGCGGCGGCGGCGGCGGCGACTTCGAGGTTCGCCGGGCCACCGACGATGAGTCGGCGCGGCTGAACCGCATGCGCGCCGACGCCGACAGGAGGGCGAGGGACGGCAGCGGCTTCGGCTTCGACGGCCACATCGAGTTCGACGATGACCATCAGTAAATATTTTCCTCCGTTCCATATTATAATTAGTTTTTGTCTTAAGTTAATACTAGTACTACGTAGCTTCCAAAATAAGTGCAGCCGTGAATATCCGTATCCAACGTTTGACCGTCTATTTTATATGAAAAATTTATAAAAATTTAATCACACATAAAGTATTATTCATGTTTTATCATCTAATAACAATAAAAATACCTATCATAAAAATTTTCAAATAATACAAATGTTGGATATGAACAGTGCAAAACTACATTTATTTTGAGACGGAGAGAGTATTTCGTTTCATATTATAATTTGTTTTGATTTTTTTCTTAGTTAATATTTTCTTTAAAAAATTGATCGAATTTATAAGAAAAATATAAAAATATTTTCAACACAAAACAAACATATTATCAAAATGTATTTAATGTTACATTTGATGAAACTAATTTTAGTGTCTTAGATATTGTTAAATTTTTTTATAAACTTAGTTAAACCAAAAAAGTTTGACTATGAAGGGAGTATAATTTTGCTTTGCTTTGTTTGATTCGTGTTGTGGTCTGCCCTGCAGTTACGGTTCATGTTGAATTCATGTCAAATTTTGCTTGCTTGCGGTGGTGTGCAGTTTTGGTAGAGTCGTCGTGACGGACTTCCCTCCGTCGTCCAAGCCGAACGATGATCTGTGAAGCCAGAACAAGTCCCACTCGCGCCGAGGTAAGTAGATTTAGGAACTGTGGTTTTTTGTTAATTTTTGATGATGCACATTGATTCAGAATCTCCTTTTCCTCTTCAGGATGATGAGTCACATTTTCTTTAGGACGACGAATTGGTTATGGATTGGAGGCCGGCGGTTTCATTGCACCAGAGTCTTCAGTTTCTAGCTTTGGCTCTTCAAGCCTTTAGTATCCTGGGCAAGACCCAAACTATCTTCAGTTTCTATCATGTTGTGTCCTGGTAAACCCAACCTCTTAAAGGTAGTAAACCCAACCTCTTAAAATGTTGTGTCCTGGTAAACCCAACCTCTTAAAGGTAGTAAACCCAACCTCTTAAAGGTAGTGGTTTTCTCTTGAAGGTAGTAAACCCAACCTCTTAAAGTTAAAGGTAGTAAACCCAACCTCTTAAAGGTAGTGGTTTTCTCTTGAAGATAGTTAAACCAACCTCTTAAAGGTAGTGGTTTTCTGTCAGTGTAATCGGTCTTCGGTCAGTTAAAAGTTCCTTTCCAGTTTCAGTTTGTTCAGTTGCAGTTCCTCTGTTCTGTCTTTCCTCAAAATGTTTCCCTGCTCAAGTTCTTTCTGTGATCATCTCCGCTTTTTATCCTCATTTCTACCTCATTTCTACCACTTGTAGTTGCATCTTGCTTTCGTTTCTCTTTTGCTCCTTTAACGGCAACCTGCATTTCTTTTTGATTTTGTGGATGACACTAAGTCAGGGGTAGAACTAGAAGGCAAAGCTTATTCAAAGTTTAGCTCTATACCAGCAAAATTACTTGGGTGTACTTTTTAGTTCATGGGCTTACTGTATCGCGACCATTACTTGCGAACCAAATTTTAACGGGCCTAATTGGGTTCAGTTGGGCCAACAACTAGATTTGCTGTTTAATTTCCAAGGGTCCGAAACGAATAATCTGACCGCGGATCAAACAGCTGGGACCTCCTTCCACAGCAGGGAGCGAAATCCGCTCTTGATTCGTCTGATAAATTACAGCGGCAATGCAGCACAATGGTAGACAATGGACACATATATACTCATACACAGTGAAGCACTCCATGTAGAATACAATAGTGAAGACTTGCAATGATCAGGTTGGCCATTAGGAGAAGATGTAGACCACGTCGAACGATTTCCTACATTTTGCATTAAATGTGTTCATTTGATGAGAGGGATAATGAACGGAGAGCAGACAGCGTAGCAGGAAGTGACAGAGACTCACGATTTTTTCCCAATAAACGTAGGGCTGTAGTTGTAAATCAGGTTGTCCAACACCTTGTCTGCGGGAGGCCTGTTCTGGGACTTGCGGGCTTGGCTGTTTCAAGTCAGAGCGACAGGGTGAGAATGCGACGAACATGATTTACTGCAGTGGAATTGAAAATTTAGCACTTGCATATGCATAGCATGCACTGGAAGGAGCATGGTGCAACTGAAGCATTGCAATTTACTGGTATGTTTCGGGCTTGTTGCAACAGAAGCTGTAAGCCTGCAACTATATAAACAAGGAACGATTGAAATGACCTGGGATTGTTTGGTCTGCAGCCAACCCATAAAGGGTGTGTCATGCACTCATGCTCATGCTGTACCTCAATCGGTTTTGGGTTTTGCTTCATCATAGTGAAAACTGTGGTTGCTTGTGGCTTGTGTTGAGCATGGTTATACCATTGTTTTTAAATATAAAAACACTGTGCACGAATGCTACAAACTGAACAGCTACTGTGATTAAGCATAATTGGGAAGTGCCAGTAAAAGAATTAGATTATCATTAAAAGGTGAGATACTGACATGAAAGGTTAATGGCCTATCATCGTCTTAGATTTAAGTCCATATAATAATTTGGACATGTAATGTGCCACCAACGCAAGTATGTTTTCAACTTTTCATTACAGAATGGTATGCACGGCCAAAAGCATCAAGGACAGCAGGATGCAGTCATGGAGTAATGCCAACTTAATGAATAAAGTGAGCGTCTTAATCACAGACCTGATAAAATAGTTGGCAAAATTTTGCGTAACTTGTACTGCCTCCTCGCTGTGTGGAATCATTTGTTTACCAAACTCAAAAATAGCTTTCTGCAGTATGCAAACAAACTTATCATGGTACAAAGGCATCATTTACCCAAGTGCTGAGAATCAGATCAATTACAGAGGAGAACATTTACGAAAGGAAATATTGAGTAGCAGATTAATGCATAATCTTTAGAAATGTTGTATATTTTGGAGATGAAACAAGTTAAAATATAAAACAGTGATTCAAAAATGTCATACACTTCAAATTTAAAACAGAGTAAGACCGAAACTTGGTAGGTGGCTTCACTACTCTAGGTACCCACCATTCCAGCACAAGAGACTAAAAATAGTTCCACAAATGTCAAATAGTGATAAGTATGATTGCAAAATGGGCTTATCCTGTCAACTGGGTAGCAGATAAATATTCAAACTTCAAGCATAACGAGTAGCACTATGGCCAGCATACCTCAGGATGCCACTGAGTGCATGTGATTGGATATTTGTTTGCTTGCACGGTTGAGACATAGACCTGATTTGCCAAATGAAAGGAAATTAGTTTGTTGTACCTTAAAGGAACTGGTGATCCTTCAACGAGATCAGAACACTGGAGATCTAGATGACAGTTGTCCTTTTATACCACTTAACACCACCACAGAATCAGATTAGATAAATACAGACTAGTTAAGTGGCAGGATAAGGAAAGAAAAGATAACTATAAATTTACTTGAGAGACAAAAGGACCTTCATTAATATATTCTTCATGCAGGAGATAAAATTAAAAAAAACGATTACATTTTGTACCTCGCCATTTTCATCAGGTGAGGTTGTCAGAATCTTGAAGAAACTTGATAAGGCAACATTCTCTCGCAATGTCTTGGGTGATATACCATACTTTGACCAGTTGAGAAAATAAACCATGTTAGGAAAATTAACAAACTAGAGAGTAAGGATGATTATTTTACATAGAAAGAGTTATTCTGAATAACCACCCATGATATGGATGAACAATATATATCATGTTTAAGTTTTCACAGGGAGCTGATTTCAAAAAATAAATGAAAATAGAACGCAGGATTTTACTCACTTTGTGGTTTTGCATCACAAGACAACTAGTGCTTAGTTTCTTGATGAGATCAGGATCAAATCTGTGAATTTAGATAATGTTCAGTACTTAATTCCACTATTATAATTACAGATTAGCCAAAGCAAGTAACGTGGACAGAGAACACCAAAATGGCCTATATATATTATACTCAATTGCAATTTATCTTGTGAAAAAGAACTTACAAACCTATATAAGACGGGACAAAATAAAGTATGAAATCTCCAAATGCCCATCAAAAAATAACAAGAAAGGTTGCATTCACATTCAACACATACCTTTCAAATACTGATCCCTCAAGTGAAGAGTAATTGGGAAATTGAAGAGTAGATGCTTGATTTGTGGCACTGAATGACTCCAAGATATTATTGTCCTAATGTCATAGCAATAAGAAATATTATTTGCTGGTTATTGGCAAAAAAGCAGGATGAGAAACAAGTATACTTGGCCTCTTCAGGAAAATAATACTGCAGTCATTGATTCACTTCTTTACACAAGGCATTAGAAAAGATTCTTTCTGTAACATCTACTAACCACTTCCCTCAACAAGACATCTGTTTAACCTAGTAAGGCTATGAACAATCCAGAGTCCCCTCGCCCCCTCTTTGTTGTGCAGAGTTCGAAAAGGAGTGAAATTACCTTGCTGACAATCATGGTTACAAGCTCAAAACCAAGACACTGTGCAAAAAGTGGAAATGGAATCCCTGCATCGTTCTTGTCCAAGACATACTAAAAGAGAACAAAACAACGAAAACTACAGTTAGTCCTTCCATTATGTGTGGGTTAGGATAAAAAAAGTAGATATAATGAAGTTGTGTTGCGGCACTCAGATGGGATATGTTCTAGTACAAATAACAAGAATAGAAGAGAAGAATGCATCAGCTATGAATCATAACGTGATGCTCAAAAGGTACCTGAAACACTTTCTTTATGGTCTCAAAATATGGGCCACTCTTCACCCAACCACCAGTAAACAGAACGCCGTTAACCAAACTCAGTTTCTGTTGTAGAAAGTGCACAAGCAAAATCATGAGGAAGTTATTTCATGAAAAAAGAAAACATAAGTAGCATGTAAGCAGGGCCACCAAGTACTTCACAATTGGCCTATTTCAGGAGATGATGTGTTTGCAAAAGACAAGCAAAATTGTATGGTAACCTAAAACATGACAGGCCAACTATCCAGACAGATCTGAAGTACCCAAATGATTCCAAAGGTTCCTAAATAATTGGCATAACTAAATATTCAAACAATTCAGCTAAAATCACATTTCAGATTGACAGTTCAGGCATCCACATATCTTGATATCTATCAATGTGCAACGAGGTTTCCAACCAACTACGACCTGATAGGCTGAAGATAAACCAGAGAAACTAAAATCCACGGCTAGTTCAGCATCCAGCTCAACAAAAGAGCGAACTAATGACAGTGAGCAGTCAGATAGCATTTTACGAGACACAAGCCTTAAGAGTTTTGCCTCCTCGACAATTTGGAATAATCTATGGAATGGTATAAAATAATTAACACCGATGAACTTAAAATATACTTTGACAGTTGCTTAGAGAGGATCACTACACCTATTTGCTTCCCATTTGAATGGATTAGCACCAATTGTTCAAAACGCAGGGGAATGTAAAATGTAGTGGCAAACACATCACGAAGAATTTTCTAGACAATGACGAATTGACGCACATAGCACGACTCCAGGCGCACATTTGGAAGCGGAACGAAGAACGGGGGAAAGTGGGGGGGGGGGGGGGGGGGGGGGGGGGGGGAGGAGGGAGTCTCACGGACCTCGAGGAGGCGCTCCTCGGGCTCGTTGTAGATGAGCGGGACGACGCGCGCCCCGGCGGACTCGACGAACTTGACGTAGGAGGCGGCGATGTAGGAGGCGGCCGTGCCGTTGCTGACCCTCCCGCCCGCGCCGTCCCCCGGGTGCGACACGATGCCGATGACCGGCCGGTCGTACGCCGCGGGGTCCGCCGGCGCCGCGCACGCCCTCCCGCTCGGCAGCCGGATGACCCCCTCCGCCGCCGCCGCCGAGCGGTGGAGCACGGCGGCGACCGCGAGGAGGAGGAGGAGCAGGCGATGGGGAGGAGGAGAACCCATCGCTGCTGCTCCCGTGCGTGAGGAGTGCGTCGCACGCGACGCGAGATATGAGGAGGAAGGAGAAAGTTGTTGGTGGCCAAGTGAGACGAGAGATAATTAATTATATATGAGATATGCAAATGACGCATCGGTTTGAGATTAAGATTGGCCGTGTACCTATTTAATTCGTGAAATCGTGACCACAGCGTGTAGAAATCAATTGGAGATAGGGACATGCCAATTATTTGATCTCGGTCCGTTTCAAAATAAATTCATCTTACTCCTCCTGTTTGTTCATAAGTAGATTTATTTTTTATAATCACTGTATGAAAGTTTGTAAAAAGTAAGAAATAAATATATCAATAATAGATAAATAATTGTATTGAGATTTGAGAAGTCTGATCATTTTTTATTTGTATTTATGTGTTGGATGGGTGAAAAATAATTTTTTTTAATGATGGAGGGTGTAGACATAAAAGAACTGATGAAGACAACGATAAGTAAATCAAGGAAAATAACGAGCATGTACAAAATCTGTTGTCGTGGACTTATGGTAGAGGATTTTTTTTTTCATTTTTTGGAGCCTTTTAATTTTAAATTTTAAAAATAAACCTTTTCAAAATTTATCGAAACTTTTAGCCACACTAGCCCACCTAACGTGGCAAAACAATAATGACACGCCACCTATAGCGGGCGTGACAGTTTTATCCTATTACGCTAGCGAGAACAAAGTGACCAAATAACACTGTCACGCTATCGAGGGCAACGTGGCCAAATAACGCTATCATACCAGCGAGACCGGCGTGACAATATTATTTTTTCTACGTCAGTTTGGTTTGCGTGACCAAAAGGTTCACATCCTAAAAATAAATTTCGGAAGAATTTATTTTTAATATTAAAATTAAAAAGGTTCACAAAATTTAAAAAAATTCAGGAGGATCCTACGCAACTCTCCCACAACATGATAACTGACATGTGGGATCTACCATCCACGGTCCCACTCTCATATGTTAGTGAACTTATTTCTCTCTACTTTTGGTTGGAAGATCTTGTTCTGGTTCTGAACGGTAAAAAATTCACAAGATATCTACTACTCCCTCCGTCCTATAATATAAGAGGTTTTGATTTTTTACTTGTACTGTTTGACCACTCGTCTTATTCAAAAAAAATTGTGCAAATATAAGAAACGAAAAGTTGTGCTTAAAGTACTTTGGATAATAAAGTAAATCACAAATAAAATAAATAATAATTCTAAAATTTTTTAAATAAGACGAATGGTCAAACAGTGTAAGTAAAAAAATCAAAATCCCTTATATTATGGGACGGATGGAATATATGTTATTGTTTATTCATTCTTCTCCAAAACTTTTCAAATTTACGGTTTAAAAAAAAGCCTTTCCAAATTTCCTCCATTTTAAAGGAGGCGTCAGTCCTGAAGCAGCAAGTTCTGAAGGTGCAACGGTGTACTAGTAGATACTGTATTTCATTCTTCCAGGATGATTGACAAAACAAAGTTAATTACACAGATACAGAGGTAATTGCACAGGAAAGACAGTTTTCAGTTATGCAAACTAGACCCTTATTAGGCAAGGTTTAGCGAGGCAGACAGACACATAATAGCAACTGAATTAAATCAAGCGGAGGCAGCCTTCTTCATCTCCTCCTTGATGGCCGCAGCCAGCTGATCGTACGCCTCCTCCCACGCCTCCTTCGTCTCCGGCGACCACATCTCCGGCACCGCGTCCTTGATGGTGTACAGCAACGCCGTCTTCACCACCTGCATTTTTGTACTCCCCCATCTCCAGCATCAGTTCATCGCAATGTACTTCATGAAATTGACCTCTGCAATCTACAAATCTTGATATAGTACGCCGCTAACTTTTTAAAACATATTAAACCGTTCATCTTATTTAAATTTTTTTGTAAAATATGTAAAACTATACGTATACATAAAAATATATTTAACAATAAATCAAATGATATGATTATTTAAATTTTTTAAATAAGACGAATGGTCAAACATGTTTAAAAAGTCAACGGTGACGGTGGGAATATATAGTTTCTGTACCTCGAAGTGTGCGTCGGCGACGCCGGCTTTGACGTGCGTCGCGCCCAGCCTCTTCAGTGTTGCCTCCCTCACCTTCACGTCACCCGTCTTCCTCAGCTGCGTCGCCGACTCGCATGCCTGAAGCCGGAGGGGGGCATTGCATTTGCAGCCATGGTTACAGTGAGTGAGATGAGGATATGCAGAGAGTGCAAATGGGAGAGAGTGTGCTTTTTTGCTTGCCATGACGAAGACGGTGACGGCATGGGACTTGAGCTTCGGGTGGTTCTCGAGGGGCACGTCGTCGCCGGAGTCACGCAGGAACGAGAACATCTGCTTCGCCGCCGGCGCGATCTCGAAGATCCTGACAATGGAGAGGAAGAAAAAGAAAATGCAGGTTCAGATACTTCAGAAATGCGATGCAGTGCAACTCTGTTCATGGCGTCTCGAATCAAGACGCAAATGGGTACAGACATGGACGATTATCATATTGGTGCTTTGAATGTAGTGATTAAGAACACGTAATTAACAGGTAGCGATACTGACAGAAGTTGAACCCATGGAGTCAGCTGAATCATCCTGACGGATAACGAAGATGGAAGTTCACCTGAGGAAGAACTTGAGAGCAATGGATTCAGAATCCTTCTTCATCGATTGCCATGAGCGAAGGACGAGCTCTTCCTGCGTCTCGCTGAACCCCATTTCTCGATCAATGTGTTCTTTTTGATTTGGTGTGATCATCTACATTGGGATGCATTTGGTTTAGTTTATATAGGCAGCTAGCAGGGTGGCTGTCCAGCTGGTGAAGAAGCTTAGAACCTCATTTGATTATTTTTAGGTGTGGCCTTTGACCGCGTGTGCAGGCAAGAGAGACATCTGATCTGGAGAAACTAAGCTATCTTGATGATTCTCTCGATACATTTTCAGCTGGTGATCCTGCATGTGCTGGCCACGCCTTGGAAGATCGCATCAGGTTGTCTTTCTTTCTTTCTTTAGTTCTTTATTTATATTGCAAGATCATTACGTAGTATTCCGTGCTACATGATGAACACAGATGCATGGTGGCCCATGTATGACCGTGTATCCCACAGTCTATCTGATGGAACTTTGATAGCTTCTACAGATCAATCAGTGCTAAACTCCGTCCCATACTCCCATATCGTTGCCCATGTTCTGTATGCTAATAGTATCTTGGAATGATTCAGGATTTCTTCTGTGGAATAATTCAGGATTACTGACTTACTGTTACTAGTAAGACAATAGTAATTGCCAAGTTGTTCTGCTATGATGCATCCAGTGAACTACCAATCAAGAAATCAACACAAGAAGCTACAAAAACAAAAATCACCAGTAGCTATAGGATATGCACTATGCAAGCTATATCGATTTTTATTTTTTATTTTTGAAAGAAAGAACTGTATCAATTTCTTTCTCTCTCTCTCTCTCTCTCTCTCTTTGCCAAAACTCATCAGATCAATACATGATTTTGTCAGCAACAACCTGAGGAAGAACTTGAGCGCGATGTCGGCCGCGGGCTCCCCCTTCATGGCATTCCACGCGCTCAGCACGAGCTTCTCCTGCTCCTCGCTGAAGGTGGCAGCCGCAGCCGCAGGAGGATCCTCCTCCACGACCACGGCCGCTGGCGCGGCGGCGGTCATGCTCGCCGCCGGTGCATCGCTGCTGCTGCCGCTGCTCATCTCGTCCTCCTCTCCGACAAGGAAGGCAGCAGAGAGCAACCTATCGACGTCTCGAAAGGCCAGGATAGTGGGCACTGTGACTCTGCGAGTGTTGCATTGTATCCAGCAGAGAGAGGTTTGATCACCTCATCACCTCACCAGGTAGCAAAAGGCCAAGATTTCGCTGGACTGACGTCCGGATCCATGGATGGCTCACGATCAAAGGGATACGGCTGCCGTTATCGGCAAAGGGCAGAGAATATCTGCAAGTACAGACAGGCAACACCGACAGCAGAGGCATGCAACCGAGCCTTCTCCTCGAAACTTTCTGGGTAAATTTAGCAAAACTATGTATACTTGTACCAATCACAAAACTAGCAAGACCGTGTATCACGTAGTCTTGTGATAATTTGATTAAAATATCTGTATTTTTGCAAAACTTACTACAATATTTTCCCTTCATTTTCACTGATTCTCACTTGCATGAAATCTTTAGAAGTCGATGGTGGATGTTTTAATTTTTTCTCATAATTTATAGGACTTATTTAATTTATTAAAGTGCCACGTGGTAATTTAGGAGCGTTTGTAGGATGTCCACGTGACGGTTTAAGAGTGTTTATAAAAATTTTAATGTACCTTTAGTATATAATAGATAAATGTATCCTTCAGTTTCACTGATTCTCACTTGCACGAAATCTTCTTAAATTTACATAAAATCTCGCATTGTTGACGCTATAATTAAATCCAAATTCTGTTAATTTCCCTTTATCTTTGAACATCAATTTACCCATTTTCTGTCTGTCAATTTGTCCCTTTGTTTTTGTTTGAGATAGGAAGAGCAGAAGCTAATTTGGAGCGAATTTTTTTCATTTTTAATTTTTTTTTAAATATTTACAGAAATAATCTATCGTCGCAAAAATTTACAAAAATAGACCCTGCCGCCCTAGTGGAGGGCTGCAAGTTGACGTGGCAGACGACGGCTCGACGGCGCCGTGTGCGCATTTTGCGCTTTGGTCCGGCGGCAAGGGGCGAAATGCAATTTGCCCAGCTGGAAAGAAGCATTTGACTTGTTTTTTTTTGCATCTCAGTCCCTTGCCGCCCTCTAGCAGGGCGGCAAAGGGCTGAGATGCAAAAAAAAACCAGCCAAATGCATCTTTCCAGCTCTGTTGATAATGGTCCTTTCTGGGCTGGCTTTTTGCATGGAGGCCCCTTACCGCCCTGGCAATGGGCGGCAAGGGTGTTAATGCAAAAAAAATCAACTTTTTCAATCTGCCGTCACCGCCTGTTGAGCCGTCGTTTGCCACGTCAGCTTGCCGCCCTCCACTAGGGCGGCAGGGTCTATTTTTGTGAATTTTCCCGATGATAGATTATTTTTGTAAATATTTTTAAAAAATTAAAAATGAAAACAAATTCAATTTGGAGCAGAGGAGAGGAATGGGCCTCCCAGCCCGGGAACCAATTTAAGCCTGCAACACTGAGGCCCATAAGGCCCATATGCCCTCGCTCTCAGCACGCGAGGCCTCCGATAGCGCGCCGCCGTGTCCGAATCGCGGAGCGGATTTGGGCTTCCGTTGCCGGCGGCGCTAGGGTTTTGGATCGGAGGCGAGGCGATCGGAGGCGGGGGATCGGAGAGCGATGGCGCTGACCAACTTCATCCTGACGGTGGTGGGCGTGGGCACGGCGGTGCTGCTGCTGCGGAGCGACGTGAAGCAGTCGGCGTCCATCTTCCGCCGCAACGTCCGCCACATCCGCAACTGGCTCGAGGAGGAGTCCTCCACCGCCGCCAAGTACGGCCATTTACCTCCGCCTCCTCCTAGCTTTGTCTGCTCTCGCCTCTTAACTATCTGTCTTAGCTCATGATCTCCAGTCTCCTTTTGCTAACTGCGCGGCTAATTTGATGCCCAGGTTCGACTGTATTTGAATTGCTGATGGCTGATTTTTTATTTTTGTAGTTATCGAAATTGCTAAAGTAGAGCTAGTACAATTCTAGTGCAATCATGTTGAGGTAATTCCAGTGAACTAGAGGGATCAGACTTGATAATTAGTACTCTTTTCCAGTTTCCGCTTCCTATGAATCCCCAATCCAGTTGATAGTTAGTACTCTTTTCCAGTTTGCGCTTCCTATGAATCCTCAATCCGGTGACATGTGTGGTACGCAGCCGCCACCAAGTACGGCTGTTTAACTCTGTCTCCTCCTAGCTTATCTGCTCTCGCCGCTAACTATCTGTCGTAGCTCATGATCTCCCGTGCCCTTTTGCTAAGGGTGCGGCTAATTTGATACCCAGGTTCGACTGTATTTGAATTCTTGCTGGCCCTTTTTTTTGTAGTTATGCAAATTGCTGAAGTAGAGTTAGTAGAGTTCTAGTCCAATCTTGTTGAGGTAATTCCAATGAACTAGAGGGATCAAACTTGATAATTAGTACTCCTTTCTAGTTTGCGCTTCCTATGAATCCCCAATCCAGTACATGTGTGGTCATCTGCGGTAGCATATTGTGTATGGATAACATGGAATCGAATGAGAATCAACCTGCCTGTCTAAAGAAGTATCATGAGGTGCCAATGCCGCGCAAGAAGTGATGTGTTCTGATTTCCTATACAGTATGTAGAATCTTGTTATGTGGTTGTCAAGTGACGTGCTGCTTATTCTACATGCTCAATTGTCAACTCTGTGGCTACAATCAGTTTCTGCACCAGTGGATGAGACCTCTACTTATGCTGCACATTTCTCTTGTAGATTGAATGTCCTAGATTCACAGCTGTAAGGTTCTTAACTCGACATGTCGACATCTTGGCTTGCAATTTGTATCTCTCTATGTCACACTGTAAAGTTGTGGGCTCTTTCACTCCATGTTTTTTCCATGTTCCACATTTCGTCAATCATACCTGTTGGAGCTAAAATACCAGCACATGGGGTTAACTCATAGTTCTTACTTTCAACTTAGTAAACTTTCACAGTTTTATACTTTGTCTTTTAGATGCTAATCTATTTTCTGTTTCAAGTTCCTTTGTGAAGAGTGGATAGCTCACTAGCTTTTTTTTTCTTTCACACGGTTCTACCCATTGGAGTGTTTTGTTATATCATTTATGGCTTTGTCAAGGGTGCATAAATTGCTTTGTGGCTTTACTGTATATTTGGTTAGTTACGATGGATTCTAGATCAACTAATCAACTTCATCCAAGCTAGCCAGATTTTGATTTCGTGTGTTGCCATATGCTCCTCAACTTTTGGATATTATAAGACCATGTCATTGTTGATAATGCCAACAGTAGTTGAGTAGCCCATTAACTTCATGTCTTGGTCTTTTTAGCTCTTATCTGTTTTTTTATAATGCTATTGGGTTTGGGTATTTCCTACCTTCCTGGCATAAAGGCTTAACTGACTGATTTCTCTTGTAGCATTTTTTATATATCATTGCTGAAATCAGACTTTGCTCTTTGAATATGAGAAGAAATTAGTTTACTAAGCTTATGTGCTAGAGTCTGGTTAAAAAAGAAAAGCTTATGTGCTAGGGTAACATTAGCAGCAGTTGGATCTGCAACTCTTCCATGGTTCCATGTGTGCACTATCTCATAATGGTGTTCAGGCATTTGTGGGTTTGACTTTGTGATGCATTTTGTTTAGCCATTACATTTTTATCGACATGTTATTTTGGGCTTAGTTGAAAAGCTCCGGTAAATGTAAGTCAATGCAACACATCTGATCTCTGCCTTCTGCTGTATCTCCTTTCATTTCTGCAGATCTGCTGAGCGGGCTGTACCTAAGGAGCTGGAGTCCCAGGCTGCAAAGAAAGATGTTACCCCCAAAGATGATAAGCATTAGATGATAGTATTTCACTTTATGTTCTTGCATAATGTGAAAATTCCGAGGTAGCACTTGTGAAAATTTTTTAGTAGGATATTCAATCTTGGTGAGAATTTGACTCAATAAACTGGAACAAATGGGTAGCTAAATGCATGTGATTTGTACCTGTTTAGCTTTGGACATGAAATATATCACATTTGGAGGGGCTACTGAGTACAGTTTGAACAACGGAGAGCATTTTATATTTCTGCTTGTTATCACATTTATCCTCATCGACAAGTCAGTAACCAAAAGTGTGCTTTTGTCTATCCATGTTTTGTTGGCACCATTTACCTGGTGATTTTGTCATTTTTTATGTAAATTTAGCTACAAGTTGCCATGTGTGCTTATCAAAACATGAATGTGCCTACTTGTTTTTATTACGACTAGATTTGACGTTGTTGAGTCACATCACGTGTGGTTAGTCCTAATTCCTAAAATTATATTGTTGCTTAGTGTACTAACTCTAGATTTAGATTAGTCCAATTTCTAAAATTATATTGTTGCTTAGTGTACTAACTCTAGATTTAGATCTAGACTGCGCTGGTTCTTAGTCAAATTCTAAACTTATCATCATCGACGGCGGCACTCAAAATCGTAATTACAGTACGAGTTTAGGACTGGTCACTGGATGTGGGCCCTCGTATCCGTGTCCCGAGCTGGGCCCCACATGTCAGTGTCTCATCCTAGGATGCAACTCGGAGGCAAGGCGTCCCATTAATCCGTTCATCTCCCGCGACGCGATGCTTCTCGTCGGCAAAAGCATATTCCCCCCCAGCTTCCTCTCTCCGGCGCCGCTCGCCTCTCGCCGCCTCCGACTCACCGGGCACGACCGCGCTGCTCCACATGGACGCCGCCGGCGACCAGTCGCCGGAGGAGGTGTACTCCGTGTGGGCGTTCCCGCCCGAGCCCGTCCGCGCGCGGCTCCGCGGCGTCATGGCCGGCCTCCGCGCCGCGCACGGCGGGCCGGCGTTCGAGCCGCACGCCACCGTCGTCGGGGCCATCCGCCTCCGCCGCTCCGCCGCCGTTGAGGCGCTCCGCGCCGCCGCCGCCGGCGTCCGGCCCTACACCGCCCGCGTGGTCGGCGTCGCCCGCGGCGACTTCTTCTACCAGTGCGTCTACCTCCTCCTCGAGCCCACCCCCGAGGTACCCACTCTAGCCTAGGCAGCCTTCCCCTTCTCCTCCCCAAGCGATTTCCTAGTTTTAGGAGTGCGACTCGAGAGCTTAATGGATTCAGAGGTGTGATCGATCATGTCGGTGCCATCGTTTAATTTCGAACATTTTTGTTGGCATAGCTCAGATCAAATGTCTGTACAGTGTGCGTCATGTTATCTGAATTTTTGTCAGGTGGTGGAAGCGAGCGATCATTGCTGTGGCCACTTTGGGTACGAGAGATCAACCCGTAAGTTAGCATCTAGCAGAAATATTTTTTTTGTCTACTGAAGTTCTCAGGTTGGTGATGGATTGATGATTCATGGTCTGCTTCATTGCAGCATATATGCCACATGTCAGCCTCTTATATGGAGACCTGACAGATGAGGAGAAGGAGGTAGCAAGGAAGAAGGTAGAGGAGATAGACAAGGAGATTTGTGGATTGCAGTTTGAGATCTCCGAGCTTGCGCTGTATAGGACGGATACTGAGGACAAAAGCTTGGAGTCATGGGAATTGGTGGAGATCTGCCACCTTGAGAGGAAGTGATTAATCTCCTCCCGTTGGTGCTTCTGCCATAAGTTAAGTTTGAGGTGAGTTTGTTCAATAATAAGCTTGTCCAAATGCAAAGCGATGCCTAAAATTTAAGTTTGAGTTATTCCTACTGTAAAAGTTACATACATATATCTTGGGTTCTTCCCAGATAATGTTTCTTATTAATTATCTGTTGTACTGATAACTGAGTTATGTCATAAACAAGCTCTGATCAACTCTTAATGTGTATGCCACATTATCATCACATTTAGAGATGCACTCTAAATATATAATGCTGCATATAGAGATAGTACAGTGCGTTCTGTATATATAAGCACATAATTTGTGATGGCTATATTTGCTAGTACTTCCCTTAAGGGCCTTCAGGCGCAAACCTTCTTCCATCCCATCCTGCTTCCCTTTGACAGTTGAAGTATGTGGCAGCCACGATGTTGAGGTGGTGTTGGCGTGCAAAAATTCTGCAGTTGAAGTTATGTCGTTTGTCCGGTGCAAAGACTGTCCGCCTGCCAAGTTGGCGGAACAGCACAAATACCATCCGATGGATGCCTGATCTTG
Organism: Oryza meridionalis; assembly: GCA_000338895.3. NCBI lineage: Eukaryota > Viridiplantae > Streptophyta > Magnoliopsida > Poales > Poaceae > Oryza > Oryza meridionalis. The sequence goes on from CM002528.2 coordinate 25,864,880, forward strand.
GCTCTGGCTTCTCATATAATATTAACTCTTCGCCTGCAGGGTCATTCGGGCACTTTGGATTTATGAAGTTCTCGACTATAAGCATAAGACAGTTTATTCTCTTCAAATGTAGGTTGACTCATCCATATTTCCATATATGGTGCAGTTGCCTCTTTTGATATAGACAAATACAGCTCTTATAGATATAGAAATATGTGTTTAAGCCATAGGAGCAAATTTTTGTTCCAATATATAGGGCAACCTTTTACTCCAGTGTATGGTAGTTAGAAGCAAAATCGCATATTACAAATACAAAAATCCTCTAAATACCACAAATAAAATGAAACCACTTGGCATGTGAGAGAAGTAAATGCGGTAGCATGACACTATTGTAAGTGTTTGAGTAGCTTATTTTACAACTCCGATAAAAAGCATACAAGAGTAATCTGTTGAGATTTTACTGGAGTTAAATGGTACCAGACTTTGCGTAAAATTATAATGATTTTTTACTGATGCACTCACTGCAAGTAAAAAGTGTGCAACTCAAGTAAAACTTTATGTTCCATGTAGCGAAATACGAATCCTTAGGCATTCCTATATATTATAAGCCCCCATTCTATGTATTGTTGGTCATCAAAGAATGACCCGTTGTAAAATTCTTTCTGATATATTTAGCTTCATTAACATGGATACTTGCCACTATAAACTTTTATCAGATTCTGAGCTCTTGTGTACCATTAAGAGGAAACTGTTTTTAAAACAGTTTAAATGCACCTAGTATCTTTGTTACTCATTTAAACAAAATTAAGGCCTTGTTATGTGATTGTGATCTATAATTAGTGGCCCCTAGTTGTGTCTTTGAGGGAATCAAGCTTGTTATAAAAGTTGTATATGCATTAGTGTCACCTGACAGCTTGTGTAACATTCAGTTTTTATTCCTTGATATCCTAGTATGATTTAGTGGTAATAACATGTTTGAGCCTTTGCGGAACATAACCTGCAGAGTGACAAAATTAACTAAAAATGAAAACCACATCAAACATCCCTTTGCTATATAAACACACCATACCAAAGCTGATGGAAGTTGTTTCAGGGATATCTGTTACCATCCTACAAAAAGTACAGTTGCATCATAAATAACGAGAGCAGACTAAAAATATATGTATATATATATATATATATCAAAAGTCAAATGCATGGGTCAAAAAAAGAATGGTGTAATTTGCCATAATTGGTCATAGCTGCAATATGTTGTGATTGGTTTACCAGTGCAAGTACTCCCTCAGCGATGGGTCACTTGGGCTTGGGGCATCTGGATCCACCAATACCTTTTTTAGGTGAAGGTAAACGGGTTGTCATGCAGGTAGGTTGTATTTTGCTAGTAAGTATTCTTCATAAAACTTAATAGAATAGACTAGAAATTTCTCCCAAAAGAGCTTTTAAAAAATCCTACCAACAGATATTGTAATATTAGTTATAAAAGAAACAATAGGATTGACATATATTGTTCCCTTTGATAGCTATATCTTAAAACCACCTAGCTTACCAGTGTGTAGGAAACCCTCATGTCATTGCCACCATTATCAACCTGTGGCTTGCTTACAACTGCAGATGGTTTAAGTGCAGCTCCTGCCAGAAGTAGCCTGCTGTTGTAGGTTACTCTGAGTGAAATGGTTGAAATAAATGGATCCAACACATCCGGTATGATCTGAGATAGGTACAAAGGATCCATTGATCTGTAGGGCTAGCTAGCACACTATGAGTCGGGGTAACTAGTATCCAAGCATGAACTATTTATATGGTGAATGATGAGGGTTGTCTTATATATTCACCTTTCAAAAGTTAGACATCATGTGATGCGTCACCCATACGAAACTGTTTCTTTGAATTGGTATTCATATTTGTTGATTAGATTATGGGACCTATGGATTAGTCATGCATCAGATTTCTTTGACCTCTAAGGTTGAGCTACCCTGCCCATCAGAGATTGGTAGCATAGTTTGTGTCTACTGGAGCAAGCTTTAGTGGTTAGCACAAACAGCTGTTCTTTTGGTCATATCCTCTCATTGCAGACGACAAAGATCATGCTTCATAACTTAATTGTATACTTGTGTTGAACATTGGGGTGTACTTAATGTGTTCTGATTCTCACTGCAACACCGTATCTGAGCAGTAGACATCTAGGAATATTTTTTGCCTTGCCTTTCTTGCATCTAATGCATTTGTAGAAAGTGTCTGTTTACCCTTTTGCGAACACCAAGGAACTTAAATAGCTTATTTACTTAAGTTATTTTAGGGGTTACACAATGGTACTTTTTTTAATAGGCACAATGGTACTTTAGGAGCAAGATAAATGTATAGCAAGTTTATTGCGGCTCATGTGCAATGAGCTTGTGCTGTAACATTTATTTACAAGGTGGATTGTTTCTATTATTTGGACCTGTGAAATATCATATGACAATTTATTTTGGAACATGGACATCATTCTTTTGTTATTGTCAAAAAAGTGAGATCGCTGTGTGCATGTTCCCAAAGCTCAAAGTTAGTTTATGTGTTATGTTGCTTGATCGCTGTCATATTTTGGCACCATCTTGTTTCTATTTCATGTTTGTTTCTTCAGTATGCAAATGGCATTCTTCAATATGTACTCTAACATCACTGGAGTTTCTGCTGCACTGTTTGTTCCCATATTGACTTGATTAGCATGATTTAAGTTTCCACAAAGTGTAGCAGTAAAATGCATCATTTGCTTCATCATGCATGAGTAAAAATTGGCTTGATTGCCTGCGGTTTATCTTGTACGCTACCCGCATAGGGTCTCAATACAGGTTATTAACTACTTTACATATATTTTCATCGGGCACAAAGGAAAAAAACAATTCAAGGTTGTCATTTGGAAGTCCTGTACCACTTTCTTCACTTCAGGATAAGGATTCTATTTCTACCATTTGCTAGGAAAGCAGATTCTTCTTGTACCTTCTTCACATGGAGCAAAAAATGACCCGAGGACTCTAGTTACTTCCTCCGTTTCAGACTGTAAGTCGTTTTGACTTTAGTCAAAGTTAAACTGCTCCAAATTTGACTAAGTTTATAGATAAAAAGTCAAAATAAACTATAATCTAAAACGGAGGGAGTAACGTTTTTTGAAGGCACATGCCTGATTTGATTGTCAGTTGCTCAATACTATAATGCAAGGAAAGCTGTGCTCTATGGTCTTCAGTAACTTTGATATGCCAAAGAGGAGGACTTTTCGTCATAAAAAAGGTATTACACTACATACAAGGAAAAACTGAACAATCCTTTTTAAGCTTTTATTGAATGGACAATATTCGTCCTTTGATGTTTTCTTAAAGGGAGAAGGGAGGGGGGCATGTTATCTTTCTAGATGTTGCTATCACAGCTTCGATAATAAAAATACTATGTTGGCATTGGCCAACCAGATGTTGGCCTATGCCATGTAACTAGAAATCGTCTCACTAAGATATGATCTCTGAACATACAGAATGCTATATTTACTCAATTGCATGGAATTATGGTGTTAAAAGTTCGTATGATGTCACTGTTGCATGTATCAACCATACACTCTGGCATGTGTCCAGTTATGTTGCAACTAAACCAGATGGCATATAGGGGTCTTTTGCATGAGATTTGTGTATGACCGATTGATAAGCCCCAGTGGGGGCCTTTGTTTTGCTGCTGTACGAGGTTAGGACAAGGTTTGGTCAAAACTTTTGAAACTTTAACCACGGATAACTTCCTAAACACTGTATAAAATTCAAATAAAAATAATGCTTACATATTTGCGTCGAAAATTATTAAGTTTGGCCGAACCTTACCTTAAAGGTTAAATATTTATGACTAAAGGATATATTTTGGATACGATCCACAGTAGCTAGCTGCCAGGTTTGGTTCTCGGATCTAAAGCATTGTTATGCCTGGTCCCTCAAGATCGACTAGTGCATTATTATTGTTCTTCCCTTTCCCTTCTCCAATCGTGTAGCTCAGGTACAAGCTTGACTGTTCTTTTGCTATCAGAATAAAGTTGCTCCCGTTTTGCATCTTAATTTGATTGATCTGGTAAGTCCCTATCACCTGATTTTTCTTTCCGATCAAGAACATTAGCTTATTTGCTATTTTGTTCCACATTATTATCAATCTACAATCACCTTTTGTCCCGTTGAAATTTGTACTGTCATTGGTCTGGATAAAGATGAACAAAGGTATCCGCATCTTTTTGATCTAGTAAGTCGCTACTACCTTCTTCCTGCTTTCAATCAAAAAAAGTTTGCATAATTGCCATCGTGTGCATCTTATATTTGCCGACATGCATGCCAAATTACCTTTTCTCTTCTCTTGGTATAATTTGTAAATTGCCATAAATCGAATAAATGTGCGACAAAATTAGAGGTAGCACTTAGCACGATTTCTATGCCATTTCATGTTACGCGCTTGCTTCGGGGATGCTAAAGGGAGGGGGGATCCAATCCCCCGAACGCGAATCGATGGAGAAAGACAAAGCCGGACCTGCTCCTCCCGTAGTCCACGAGGTCGCATGTGATGGTCCGATGGAGGTTGTCCTGCTCCTTTAAGAGTTGACAAGGTCGCGAGGCTTCTTGTCGTCTCCGATGGAGTACTTCTCACCTCCTAGTATAACCGTATCTTCCCTCAGGGCACCCGGACTAGCTTGTAGATGAAGCGTCGTCTCCTTCCACAACGCTACTGACAGACTTCTTCGGCGGCTGGAGATCATGGGGAAGTTTCTCTCGAGCGCCGACAAGCTCCTCGTCCTCTTCGTCTCCTGGTTTCTCCTCTCAGACTAGTCGAACCTGCTCCCCGTCCTTGAGCAGCCCCGAGCACTAGCTTAAGTTTGGTACTTATCAATATCGTATTGATATCGATGAGTATTAAGTGGTATCAACATCTGGTACTAATGGGTAGCAGCGATACCTATCGGGTATCACCTGGTGGTACCTCGTAAGTATCATCTAATATATAGTAGGTACCAGACCCCGATAACTAATCGGTATCATCTCGTTTAGACAGGACCCATGATACAGCAGTCCTCGTTATTTTTGTTTTTGTCTTTTTGAGAACCTATACATGGAGCCTATTGTGTGGATATTATTCAAATCCAATGTGATTTCAAGCACAATTTCTACGGACCTATTCTATGGATAAAACTAAATCTATGGATAAAACTAAATCTAGTACAATTATTCGAGGACAAACAGATGAATTGAATACTATTGATTTGAAAAGTTCTTTAAGAAATTATGATGGAGTATTTTGTAAAATTGTATTGTTTAAAACCTTGTGAAGTTTTCCCGTTGTAATAATAGAGCCCGTGTGCCGAAAAGAACGGATCCATAATAAATGGCTTGAACCTGGTACTCTCTCCGTCCCCTAATATAAAGGATTTTGACTTTATGCTTATACTATTTGTCCATTCGTCTTATTTAAAAAAAATTTAAAAATATTATTTATTTTATTTGTGACTTACTTTATTATCCAAAGTGCTTTAAGCATAACTTTTTGTTTTTTATATTTGTATAATTTTTTTTTGAATAAAATGGGTGGTCAAATAGTGTAACTAAAATATCAAAATTCCTTATATTAAAGGATGGAGGGAGTATGTTTTAGAGTAGTAGTAGCGGCTACAGTATTTTTAGACAATAACGGCTATGCAGAATCAAAGTACTGTCTTATCCGGTGAATTTGAGCTGCCAGTGACGCCGGACAGAGATTTTGGGTATATCTTGGAAAGGACCAAACATGAGAAGAGAAAAGGAATCAAGGGTCTATTTGAAAATTTGCCCGTGTATGTGCAGGAGGTTTTTATGAAAAAACGTCCCTTTGCATTGCATCCGTCCGGTGGAGATCAAATGGTCTATGTCGTGTGAGTGCATGTGTGCATAGGGGTGGGTAGAAATAAACCGGCCACCGAACACCGAACCGAAACACATCAAACCAAACCGAATTATCGGTTTTTTCGGTTTTCGGTTGGTGCATCGGTTTAACACAGTGTGCACCAAGGTGAGCGGGTGCACACCATACGTTTCCAGAGGTAGTAGCTACTTTTAAGGCCTTTCTATATGAAAAACATAGAAACAGAAAAAACATAGAAATTAAAGTAGCATGTTTTTTTTAATCCTACATGAATTGAATACACTGTAAATAGGAAGAGGGAAATTAACTGAGAGGAAGTTTTCCAATATGTATTTCCCTATGAAATTGACCATATGAATGCTCCTCTCACTTTCGTATGAATAAAAGGGGTCCATCGAAAAAAAAATTCAAAGGAGTTGAATGCTCCAAAAATCATTTGTCAATCCTCCATTTCAAAGGGCCTCAGTGTTTAAATTTTATCCAAAATATACTCCATCCATCCATAAATATAAGGAACTTTAGGCTCTTTTAGAGAGATTAAGCGCTTGTTCAGTTTGTAGGGAAAACAAATGATTAAAATTCATAAGAATTAATTTCTGTAAGTATCATTCAGTTTGTAGGAATGAACTGTAGGGAAACCAAAGAAGTTTTTTTTTTCTTTCCTACCAGCTGTTGAAAGAAACATACAAAAATTTACATCAACTCAAATTACATGAAAAAAATTCATTCGATTGATGCGTGCATGTATTACTGTTCCTTCACTTTTCCTATTTTATAAAATTTTACATGAAAAAAATTCATTCGATTGATGCGTGCATGTATCACTGTTCCTTCACTTTTCCCATTTTTACTATTCATATGGGTTGAAATTCCTAATACGCCCTAAGCATTAAGAGATAAACTAACATGCACCTATTAAATGAGGGATAGTTGGGAAGACAAATAGAAGATGCCAAATCCTTTATATTTGTACATGGAGAAAGTAATATTCCTCTCCTAATCAATCACAATCGTTTCTCTTTTTTTTTCATCTACTCTCTCATATCCACCAATTATAACTACCACCTCCACCCCTAAAATATAACAACTTCATATATAGGACAGAGATATCTACCTAGTATTACGGATCTAGAAAATGTTGAGGAGTATTAGTTAATCCATCTTCTTAGGTTGAGCTTTAACAACTATTTGAAATGGTTACTTACTCATCCTCCGTAAGCATGTTTCCCAAACTGTTAAAGGTGTATTATACGTAAAAGTTTTCTATATAAAAGTTTATCAAAAGAATCACATAAATATATCTTTTAAGTCTCTAATAATAAATATATTATCTCTAATAATTAAAAGAATCTGGTTTCGTGTGCTGTCAAAAACCTCAACTTGTGATGTGGTGGAGTCGTGGGTGTATGACTTCATCCACCAGGGTTCAAATTTTAATGCCCATGAATATTACGCATATACATGTGGACTTTCAACTGGATTTTGATGAGATTTGGGATGTGCCGATGATTTCCATCTCTCTGAGAGCGTGTTAAAGAGCGTATTTGCTGAAGTGTGAGTGCGGTGTTACGTGTATATTGATGTGTGTACGTGTGTCTACTGCGTACTAAAATAGAATTGCAACTAAAAAGCTTTATGCTCCCTCTGTCCTAAAATAAGTTAATCTAATACTAGATATGACATATCCTAATGCTACTATGAATCTGAACAGACACATGTCCAAATTCGTATGGATATGTCACATTTCGAACTAGATTAAGTTATTTTGAACTTTCTCAAAATAAAAATAACCAAGGATGGAATGTGACATAATATAGTACAAAAAATCTAAATAAAAGTTTGTGTAGATTCGTTGTACTATACTCTTTTTATCCCAATATAAGTACATATTTGGATATATCAAATCTTATAGTAGGTGTATTTTTATTGGAATGGAGGGAGTATTACGTCACATTTTATCTCAAGTTAGTATATTTTGGGACAGATGGAGTAATAAGAGTAAGTTTAATAGTATAGCCAACTACTAACTCCAAATCATCTATAGTCAATCCAATAGCCAATTCATATAATAGTTAATTACAAATATATATTATATCATTAATTATTGGTCACGCATATCATATACTCATAGAGTTATGGTGTCCGTGCTGTAGCTGGCAAGGTTTCCCAAACCGCCGGGGCCGGGGTTACCGCGCTCCGGCGGTAAGCACAGTTACCACGGTAACCGTGAAAAACCGTGCAAAATTTATCAAAAATTCAAATTATTTTTTAAATTTATTTGAATTTAAGGAGGTTACTGCGGTATTTATATTACCGTACCCCTGCGGTAAGCCCGATAACCACGCGGTGGTTACCGGCGGTAACGTAAACCCTGGTAGCTGGCTATAAATCTGTAGCCCACTTCTGACTTTTCTTCTCTTCTCTCTTCTCTCTTATCTTCTCCATATGTGCTTATAGCTGTCTTATAGGGGTAGTTTGAATACAATGACTAAAGTATAGTTTTTGTCACATCGGATGTTTGGACACTAATTTAGAGTACCAAACATATACTAATTACACAGACGAAGGCTAATTTGCGAGACGAATCTATTAAGACTAATTAGTCCATGATTTGACAATATAGTGCTACAGTAAATATGTGCTAATCATGGATTAATTAGTTTTAATAGATTTGTCTCGTAAATTAGCCTCCATCTGTGTAATTAGTCTATGTTTAATACTTTAAATTAGTGTTAAACATCCGATGTGACAGGGACTCAGCTTAGTCTCGTACTCCCTCTGTCCAAAATATAACTACTTCTAACACCTAGAATTTCTCCCCAAATATAACAACTTCTAACTAACATTCTATTCTCAACCAATTACAATCCCCCACCATTCAATTTTCTCACCTACCTTCACTTCTCATCCAATCACAACCCTTTGCTATTTAATTCTACCTACTTTCTTAATAACCGTATCCAACTCTAATAATGGCTTATATTCTAAGATGGAGGGAGTACTCCCTCATTCCCAAATTGATCATTATATAAGTTTATGCATCAAGACCAATGGCAATTTAAATCACATCAATCAAGACACCATGCACATATTCTCCCACAATGCATGCATCGATTAGAACCCCATGCCAATTACACCTTAGCATGCACACATGCTTTCATATTGCATTAATTGTATTCCGTAAAATCCGTATCCATGCAGTTATATGATGACTAATTTGAGAAATTTTAGATTCATGTAATATCACATGATGATTAAGGGCCTGTTTAGATCCATTTGGAATGTCAAATGGCAAAGGCAAAAGTTTTGGTATTGCAAAAGTACTAGTTGGTGTTTAGATGCATCCTAAACTTTTGCCATTCTAGCACTAAAGTGAGAGAGAGAAAGAGAGAGGGAGTGGTCCCAAATAACTTTTTGGCACAATTTGCTACTATGGACTAGCAAGTACCAAATGCCAAATTGCTAAGTTTTGCTACTAGTATCTAGATTCAAAATGGTAAAAAGTGCTTCAAAATAGGAAAACTTTTGCCATTCTGAATGATCTAAACAGGGGCTAATTTGGGAAGGAACGAGTGGATTTTGATATGGAATGGAATAACTTTTTTGACTCCCAAGTTTTGCCTGTTTTTACCATGGCCCCCCCACGCCCGCGCCCGGCGCGCGCGCGTCAATCCAGCCATGACAACCTGATCCGTCCACGGTGTAAAGGCGCGAGCAGCGGTGTCAGACCGGCAGGTGGCTCTCCCTCTCCTCTCCCTCCTCCCGGCCCACCGCGCACACGGCGCGCGCCCCCATGCCTCCCAATCTCCACACCACCGCACCCTCGCCATCATCTCACACCGCGCTGTACTGTGCCTGCGTGCGTCGCTTGCAGCGACAAGCAGCAGCCGCGCCGCGCGTCGCGTCGCTTTCCTCTCGCGATGGCCTCCGCCGCCGCCGCCGCCGCCGGCGTGCCATTCTCCATCCGGTACACGCGCGTGCTACTGCATTGCCCGGACGCCCCGCATTGCGCGGCCGGGGTGGGGGGGGTGGCGCACTGACCTCGTGTGCGGTTTTTTTTGTTGTGTTTTTTTTTTTTTTTTTTTTTTTTTTTGTGAAGGGGGTACGCGGCGCGGGCGCGGGCGGGGGCGGCGGACGAAGGGGGGAGATGCTGGCCGTTCGCGGGGAAGGCGGGGGCGCTGCCGCCGATGGAGGTGAGGGGGTTCCGGTGGTGGGGGGACGAGGCCGCCGCGCTGGCCGAGGAGGAAGGGGAGGAGGAGCGGAGGCTGGCGGCCAAGCGGCGGAAGCGCTCCATCGTCGAGCTCTTCGCCGCCGTGCCCAAGGTCGTCGCCGCCGCCGACGAGGGGCTCGGGAGGGGGAAGCGTGTCAGGAGGAAGCTCGACAAGGGGGACCCGCAGGCGGTCGGGGCTGAGGCGGCGGCGGCGGCGAAGAAGAAGAAGAAGGGGTTCAGGAAGGAGAAGGTTCTAGTTGAGATCGGCGTCAGAAAAAAAGTAAGGTTTCATACCACATTGCATTACCTACTTCAGTTAATTTCCTAATAATGTTTAGTATATCTATAGATTGTTTGCTACTCCATCCGTTTTATATTATATATCGTTTTGACTCTTTTAGTCAAACTTTTTTTAATTTTGATTAAGTTTGTAGAAAAATATAGCAACATTTCTAATATAAAAAAACATATTATCAAAATATATCCAATGTTATATTTAATGGAACTAATTTGGTTTTATAGATGTTGCTAAACTTTTTTTATAAACTAATAAAAATCAAACCTAAAAAAGGTTTGATTGGGAAAAAGTCAAATCAACTTATGATATTAAACGGAGGGAGTACTGCTTCAATACAACACTCTGAGAGGTATGAATGTTTCTTGCTCTTATCATTTAGCTGCAAATAAAACAGGCTTTGCATTTTGAGAAGTTCAAGGTATGCTTACTAACGTTGTACTTATCGAAGCCATGAGAGAAGTGATGGATTATAACAAAATGGCTTTCTGGAAATATAACACTGAGGAATCACAACTAAAAGTTGATGTGGGTCTCTGTTGAATGTGCTTGCACAATCCTGCACTCGTGGGCGGTTGATTGGCTAAACCAGTAGTTTAGCCAGGCTGTAGGTTTCATGTACCGAACTGCAGTTTAGCTAAAGTTGGAGGTCCTGCTTAGATGTCCTTGTTGTCACCTTACATTTTAGCTATAGTGGACAGGTGGCTATCAGATTCTTGTCGCCTTTATCTGTCTTGATATTCCAATGCTTTGATCCTGTTTTAAATTCACTCAAGCATTGTACTGCTTGTAATGGCAATATCTGAATTTCTATATATGTTACTATCTGGTGACTCCCATTTTCACAGTTTTCTTCTGTTGCTACTAGGCTTGTTTAGTACTCGCTGTGATCATAAATATTTGACGTTTAGGACAGGATTTGATCAAACTTTTGAAATTCCAACAATCAACTTTATATTAGAGTAAGTTTATAAAATCTAATACTTTTTGAGGTAAATCTACGTATATAATTCTGTTTGTTTTTAAACTATGGATTGGAGAAATTATTGATGGCCGGAATTTTAAAAGTTTGACCAAATCTTGTCCTAAACGCCAAATACTTTTGACCAGAGGGAATACACTGTTGTGCTGAACTACATCTCCATGATGATCTGTGCTTGTTTGTTCATTTCAGGGGAAAAGTAGCAAGACAAAAGTCACCTCAGCTAGTATGTCGCAGTTGTTTCAAAATGCCATACAAAAGCAGAAGAAAAAATCTCTTAGCAAGAAAAAAGGAGTTCCATTGGAAAAGAAAAGCATGAAGGGAAACAAAACAACAACTTTAAGCAGCCAGAAGACTACAAAGAGTAGCTGTCATGTTCAAAGCATTCTTAAGAAACATTTGAAAACAGGAGTGGGCACACTACTAAAAAACACAGATGTTATGTCTCCATCAAAGTCTTTACTCAAACCAAAGCACGTTACCTTTTCTGATGACAATGACATACTTGGAAGGACAGACTCCCAACTTGGAGATGGCACAGAGAAATCACAGTTGTTACAAACATCCCAACAACACTACAAGGATGGTAAATCTCAGGGAGGTGACAATCACTGCAGTACATATGAACCACAGTTCTCGTATCAACGAGCAGGTGCTATCGTGGATAGTGTTGAGGAGGATACCAGCTCTACTGTTCTGCTTACTAAATCAAAAGAGAAAACTATATTGGCCAATCCAGTGGATCTGAATCATTGCTTAGAGATATCCAGTAGTGGTAGCTGTTTGAACTTTATTAATTCAGCTGTCCTATCAGGTCAGGTCCTTCCCCAAAACTTTGCTGGTGTGGGCTCTATTCCGAATGAAGGCTCAAATGTTCATGTTGGATTTCAAGCAGAAGAAAATCATCATAAATACCAAGGATCATCTGTTGGTGCTAGTTTAGCAGTCAAGGCGAGATCAAGCGATCTTATTAGGCGACAACTGCCTGAACCTTCTAGTTCTTGTTTTGTTGCTTCTCTCCGTGTAAATGATGGGAACAGAAGCAAAATGCTTCAGGAAAGGTTGACAGCACTTCATCCTAGGCTTATTAGATCGAAAGACATGGTGAACAGCATAAGCTCTTCTGCAGGATCAAACAAATCAACCGATGCACAAACTCCAAATTGTGTATCTGCATGCAGGAACATGCATAGTGAAGACTATCAGGGGCTTCCTCTTAATTCGCATGGTGAATTTGTCAAGCTTCATCCTAGTGGCACAATCGATCCTAATGGGATGTTTAAGAGACAATTTCCGGGAGGGGATTACGTAAGACCTTCAGCATTTCCAGCCTTTATCACACCTGAAACTTGCGTGGATTATGCCCATTTAAAAAGCAGCTATCAAGGACCACAATTTTGTGCAGTAGATACATTTGATTTTCAGTCAGAGCCTTATCATTCTCCTACAGCATCAGCTGCATATGGCATGGGTTTCAGACAATCACCAAATTCTGAAAGAATGGAGGTACATGGTTATGCAGTTCCTAGCAATAACGATCCATACATCAACCAGCAAGAGCTTTCAGTGGGATGCTTTTGCCCTGCATTCACGGGACAAGGTAATCAAACACATAAGCCACTAGAGATGCAAAATTGCTTTCCTAGTCAGCATTATGAGCAGAACACCCAGCCAGCTCCTGAAACAACAGTGCGCCTGATGGGCAAAAACTTCACTCTTGGAACCAGCAGTAACCAATTCAGAGGTCTAGATAACAAGAATCCTTGTCCAAGTAAACAAAGTAGAGATGAAGATCATTCCCGGGGAATGTCCGCAAAAGCTTTTTCTCAGTTGTTTCATGGTACGCGTGTTGAGCCTCCTAGCACATTGAGAAATTCAAATGGAGGGGTGGAACATCCATCACGTTTTTCTTCTGTTCCAGAAGCTGAACTAAGGTGTGGTCTTGATTCCTATAGTTTCAGAACAAGTGATCGCTATCAACAACCTCATCTAGCTGTTCAAAATAAGCTGTATGTTAACCCAGTGAGCAGGCACAATGAGGCTGAGCCATGGCAGCAGCAACTCCATGTGGAAAACCATATTCTTGGTGCTTCTGAACCCCAGCTCCTTGGTACTATGCACCTCAGACAGAGTAAAACTGCTGCAACAGTGCCATTTTACAGTCCAAAGCATAACTTTAGCAACTTAGTGGAAATAAGGCCAGCACGTTCTCAGTTCGCTTATTTTCCACGGCAAAACGTAACACAGAGGACTCCAATATCATCTTTTTTGTCTGGTTACGCTGTTCAGAGCAGTCCTGGTTTGACAACTCCAACAAAGTTTACCTCCCTCCGTCCATTGCCCCCTTCAGTTACATCTTCTCATGTTTACAGCAGCGAAGACGCACAGCCTCATGGATCTGTTCCTCCATTTTATCCATCAATTGCCTTGTCTGATCAGGCAAGCAAAAATTGTGCTCCTGGTGATCTCAAAGACAATAGGAGCATGCAGCAGACTCCGATAACATCAAATCATGATAGTTCTGAACAATTGAACAGAGGTTTCAAAAGGCCAGAAGTAGAGGATGATGTGTTCCTGAAACCAAGAAAATCTTTCATAGCAGTAGGAAAGGACCTAAATCTGTTACCACTTCAAGAAGAAAGGCTGGGATTGTGTGGGTCTAGACCAGATGCACAACTGCCTGTTTGTCTCAGCAAAGATTCTGAAGTGGATGTTCAACTTTTAAACAACGATACACAGATCGCGTGGTCTGATTCTGTCAATCGGGTAAGAACAATTCTACCTGTTAAGTTGAGATCTGGAGCGAAGCATATACTTGAGCCAGGTGCTAGTCCTAGTGCTACATTGGGCCAAGAGGAGTCATGGCCTTTGCATTCGATTAAAACTTTTGTAGTGGAGGATGATGCTCACGCAGTAGGCACATCAAAGAAGAGAGATGAAGAAATTTGCAGAGTCTGAAGAAATTTGTGTGTGATGAGAAGGAACTTCATTCGCGGTACAACCTGAAACCAGTGTTGCCGAAAACAGATCATAGTTTCGGCTCATAACAGGCATGTGCAAAGGAATACATGAGAATTCTCTGGCGTTCACAAGGGGAAATTGGTATATGCATCAATGCATGTAGTAGTTTCTGAGTATGTTCATTATGGACTGCATTAATTACTTCACAACAAGCAATCCTATGACGAGCATGCCAGATAGTAATGCACTTCATATGCCGTGCAGCACTTTTTTCCTCTTGCATTTCTGTAATCAATTTCCTTTCTTGATCTCTCGTACAAACCTCGTGAAGCCTTCAGGAAACAGAGAAATGGCCTAAACTAGTTGGGGTCGTATATGGCCTTTACCTGAAAGGACCACTCGTATTTATCAAACATGTTATTCTTCACTTGAATCGGTTGGTCGCATTGCCTTGCACTCTAGTACGTACTCCTACATTTTTTTTTTGACATTTACTCCTACTAAATTTCTAGTAATACCTAATCATGAGCTGTGCCTTAACTGTTCTTCTCGAGTAACGAGTGAATGTTGTGGTCATGTGAAGCTAGGTACATGCAGAGTTTACCAAACCTTTTTGGTAGGGTTACCACCACCTCAAACCATGGTTTGACGGTTATATTGGTTACCGTTGTTTCGAAAATTGATAAGATTACTGCACGTGATAGCCATGATAATCACATGGTTTTCTAAACCCCGGTACATGTGTTCAAGGCAAAATGAGATATTCAGGGACCAATTACACATCCTTGCCAAACTAACCGAACACTGGAAGAACAATATAAGAACTGTGATCTCAAAATAATCTACTACGCGTCGTTGTACATTGTAGTAAAAAAAAATCCATCATACCTATAATGTTATTTGGCAATTGCCATATAACTATATATGAGCAATTTTTGGCCATGTGATCGAGCTTGATTAGAGGCTCGCGAGAGTGCGGAGATCCACCGGGTGCACGTCGGACTGCAGCCGCGCGCTGTACGTCCTCTGGCCGACGAGCACGTTGGCCGCCTCCGTCGGGTGGAACGCGTCCCAGAAGGCGTACTCGTGCCTGTTCGCGCACGGCGTCTGGAACGGCAGGCACGTCACCTGACCGTTGTTCCTCCCTACCCCACAGCACCCCTGGTTCGTCACCTTCAAACCTGCACAAACAAAATATTTCTCCGCTAAGCTACTAAGCTAAGCTTTTAGGTCGAACTGAGCAGGTCGGTCGATAACCGACCAGTGCACATGACCAAACAACTTTATGAGCTTTTAGGTTGAACTAGTTTGGTCGGTCAATCGGTGACGGTTTGTGATTTTGATAACCACATAAATTCGGTGGTTGCCAAAATTTGGAGATTTTTTTTTGAATTTCGGTGTTTTTGCATGAAATTATTTAAAATTTTAACATATTTTTTACTGAATTTGAATAAAATTTTACCAAATTCATAGATATTTTTAAAAATTCCGAAAGTTTCATGGTAGATTTGTGCTTGCTGGTGGGGGTCTGAAATTTCGAACTGAAAATTCAAACCCTCTTGTGCATGCGGTGAAACGGCTTTGATTATAAACTTTTGGGGTGAACTGGTCGGTCGTACCGTGGGATCCGGGTGCACCGAGGATGTCGTCGAAGATGCCGTAGATGTTGATGTAGGTGAAGTGCGCGCCGGGAAGGGTGTTGAACTGGTCGACGAGGCCGACGAGCTTCTGGTTGAAGATCCTGATGGCGCTGTTGATCCGCTCGACGCAGGTGACGCCATTGGCGCTCTGCTGGGCGAGCTCGTTGGGGCTGCACCCGACCTGGCCGACGCCGACGAGCGCCACCTTCCTGGCGCCGTTGCTGTACATGGCGCGGAGGAGCTGCGCGTACCGGGCGGCGAGGTCGTCGGCGTACTGCTCCGGCGTGTACTGGCTGCCGGTGTTGTAGAACGCCGGCATGAAGTAGTTGTTGAGGTAGTCGTTGCTGCCCATCCCGACGGTGAAGATGCACTGGCTCAGGTGCGCCGCTGCCGTGTCCTCGTCGCCGAGGATGCTCACCAGCTGCTGCACCGCCGACTGGTAGTTCTGCACCTGCCCGCTGAAGCTGATCCGCGCCCCCAGCTGCTGCCCGGTCTCCTCCCGGATCCCCGCCGCCGCCGACGCGAAGTTCACGCCGGTCAGCAGCTGGTCGCTGCTCGCGCCGGCGAACGGCGGGATGAAGTCCTCGAACCCCAGAAGCTTAGCTGCACACCACACACACGCGCGCGCACATTGTGATCAGCGCCATGTACTACGTCATCACGTGCAAGCATGACGGAAGCTACGCCATGTACTAGCTACTCCCTCCCCAGACGTTTTGATTTTGGTTAAAGTCAAACTGTTTTAATTTTAACTAAGTTTATAAATAAATATAGCACTAATATTTATAATACTAAATTAGTTCATCAAATCAATAATTGGATATATTTTTATAATAAATTTATATTGAGTTAAAAATGTTACTATTTTTTTTATAAACTTGATTAAAGTTAAAACAATTTGACTTTAACCAAAGGCAAAACGCCTTATAAACCAAAACAGAGGAAGTAGCTAAGCTTACAGATGACGTCGACGGTGGTGAGGCCGTTGCTGAAGCGGCCGGTGGCGGCGCCGCCGGCGAAGTCGATGCCGTAGGGCGGGTAGTTGGCGCGGGCCAGCGACACGATGTCGTTGTTGTTGCCGTTGTCCACCAGCGAGTCCCCGAACACGAAGTAGCACGGCACCTGCGGCGCCGCCTGCACGGCCGGCGCCGCGCCGGCGGCCACGGCCAACACGACCGCCGCCGCCACCACCACCGGCCACCGCCGCCAAGCACCCGCCATTAATTCCGACGACGATCGAGACACGCACGCTGACACTAGCACTATCACTATCACTAAGAGCAGTATGAGATAGATAGAATGCGACACAGCGTGTTTCATTTATATATAAGTCGATCGTCTCCTGGCTCCAATGGAGTAGGATTGAATTAAATCAGGCCGCATCAGCAGCAGCGAAAAATGGATTGGATTTTAATTATTGGGCTCTCTTTGCAAGCTAGTCGCCATTGGTCCAAGCATTTACTTCCACGCGGCGCGGGCACTGTACCATGTGTGAATTGCAAGCTTACGACCTGGCTGATTGATCGATCGAACAACAGTTGACACTGCAGGAATGGTTGGGGACTTGGGAACTCGACGGTACATCACTGGCAGTGTACATCAGCAGCCAGTAGCACTATTCAGATTTCATTTGATCACACGCCAACTATAGTCAGATTCATATACAAAGGGTGTGTTTAGTCCACGCTAAAATTAGAAGTTTGGTTGAAATTGGGACGATGTGACGGAAAAGTTAAAAGTTTGTGCGTGTAAAAAAGTTTTATGTGATGGAAAAGTTGAAAGTTTGAAAAAAAAGTTTAGACCTAAACTCGGCCAAAAGTAAATTTATTCTAGGATGGAGGATGTATGTACCAATATAAGTATTTATTCTGGAACCGTAATGTCGCAAATTAAAGTGGAGTAGGTTATTAACTATGAAGCACATACAGGTTGAGTGTACATTAAGTTTAAGCACACCCAAAGTACAGGTATTTCACTGGGAAAATAAAAATGGCAACATGCAAAACATTGCCAATGCATGCATGAGGTTGGAAGTTGGCAGCTGGGTGTTAAGTTGCTGCTGACCACGAGCATTTTGTGAACGAACACGGCCCGCTTGTTACACGGGTTCTAACTTCCAAGCTGGGCATTTCCAGTTCCTTTACTGCTGGAGTGCTGGTAGTAGCTGGTGAGACATGAATGGTTAATGGTTTCAGACTTTCATTCAGAATTTCTCACTGACCGGAAGAAAAAACATGATCTCAGCGACAGATCGATCGACAAATTCCCTAGCTAATAACTCGCCGACAATTCCCGTCGAGCTTACTGATCTCTTCTTCCGTTTCCATAGTTAAGTTATTGCTAGCTAGTTCACTCCAATTAATACTCGATCGATGGACCAACGCAACTGTGCAAGACATCAAACCTGACAGACTTGTGAACTAGCTGCAGAATAGAAAAAAGATGCATATCGATCTGTCAAAGGAGAGGAGGACACACCCCCCACATGCAATGCATCCATGCAAGTAGCAGCGGCGTCGTCACAAATCGATCTGGTTGGTAGATCGATCGATCACCACCCGTAGATTCTGACCACGCGAATTCATTGCGCCGCCATGGTAGAGATAAAGAGGTGTATTGCCTCCGATTGCTACTACTAGTAGTATTATGGAATGGAGGGAGTAGTATCTCTGCTCCATCCAGGCGTCCACTCGCCTAGTAGATGCTAGATCTAGGAACAGTACTGATCGATTCGTAATGTCCCAGATGACTCCCAGTAACCAACTGCAGGTACAGGTAGTCCCAGTTTTTTCGATAACAAACACTTTCTTTGTCCCAATAAAAAGTACAATTCTAGACACTTGTCTACATTTATTTTTAGAATTTGATTTTTTTAAAAAAGATGAAGGGAGTGCATACTGCATACTAAAGTAGAAGTAATTCAGAATGATCATTTCCGTTCTCCATTCTCCTCAATTTCGTTATGGGCTAGAATGTCAGATGAACCGTATACAACATCGCATGCATACGCTCTGTGTTAGGAATATGACATAGCCCAGTGGACGTAACTCACCTAATTAGGTTTTTTTTTATGGAACTTGCTCACTTAAGTTCAAGTCTTATATTTAGGTACGGATGCTCGTATTTATGGCTCATTATTCTTTTAGTGATAGACGGCATTTTCGTCAATAGCGAGACGACCGTAGTGACTTCGTAAATCTACATATATGTTGACTCAATCTTTCTAATGTGCTTATAGGGTGAGTGTGTCCAGTTCAGTCTTCCGAATGTACTTATAGAGGTGAGTGTGCATGCGCCTATAAGCATCAATTGTTTTTTTTTAAAAAAAAAATAGATCGAGTAATTCTTTTTCTTGATACCTTAGGCCACCACAACTTTGATTACAAATTTGAATGAAAGTGGCCTAGGATGGGCCTGTCAGCCCACTTTTCTGAAGAAAATGGTAATGAAGCCTTTTCTCTTTTTTTTAATCAAATAATATACTACTCGTTTCTCATCGTCTCACATAGGGTGTGTTTAGATCCAAAAATTTTTAGCCAAAAATATCACATCAAATGTTTGGAAACATGCATGGAGTATTAAATGTGGACGAAAGAAAAAACCAATTGCACGGTTTGTATGTAAATTACGAGACGAATCTTTTGAGCCTAATTGTGTCATGATTTGTCAATGTAATGCTATAGTAAATATTTGCTAATGATGAATTAATTAGACTTAATAAATTTGTCTCATGGTTTATAGGCAGAATCTGTAATTTATTTGCTATTAGTCTACGTTTAATATTTTAAATATGTACCCATACTCTTAAAAAAAATTGGCCAACGAACTAAACAAGTACATAGTCATCGTAGCAGGCCACCTGCTTGTTAAATGTCAACTTCATCGATTTCCATTACCAGGTACTTCATTTTTCGAGTCTTTTACCCCTATGCCATTAAAAAGTTGCTGCTTACCTGTGTGCCACAAAAAAGTTTGAAGTCACCTGTATGTCATGAGCCCAACTTTCGTTGACCCGTGTGCTATTTTGGATGGATGGAGACATAAAAGAGGTGTTAGGGGCTGTGTATAGACAGTTTTGCCCTTGTATACAATAACCCACCGGAGCCACCACTTCCTCACCCGGAAAATCGCCGGCGGCGAGCCCCTCGTCCTCCTCCTCCGGCGACCCGAACCCCACCTCGGTAAGCCCTCCCCTCCCACCCGCGGATCTGCCGTTCCCGCATCCTCCCGCGATGCGATCCGCGGCGAGGCTGCTCGCCGCGCTCCGTCGCGCCCTGCCGCGCCCGATCCTCCTCCTCCTCCCCGGTCGTCTCTTCTGCGGCGGCGACGGCGGCGATCCGGCAATCCCGGCGCTGCCTTCCATGCCGCGCCGCCCCAGCAACACAGCGCCACCACCATTTTAGCCGCCGTCGCCCATTGTTTCCACCGCCGCCGCAACGACGCCGTGCCACCGCCCGCCGTCGTCTCTCTCTCTCTCTCTCTAATCCTCCCGGGCGCCGCCGTTCCATTCCCGGCGTCGACCTCCGGCCGCCATCACCGATGAGCACCAGCCGCCGGGGCTCCTCCCTCTCCTCTGCCCACGCCCTCTCTCCTTCTCCGTGTGCACAAGAAGAAAGAAAAGAGATGAAGAGGAGAAGAAGGAGGATTAAAGGAGGAATAGAGCTGAAAATCCTTCAGGGGCAAATTAGTCATTTTCATACATGGGTTCCACATGTCAGAGCTATGGAACCGTTAAGTTCTAATAGATGGTGGGCAGAATGGCACATAGGTCAACGAAAGTTTTTCTCATGGTATACAGGTGACTCTAAACTTTTTTGTGGCACACAGGTAAGCAACAACTTTTTTAATGGCACAAGGTAAACGACTCCCATTTTCCATGAAACAAGTGGCCACTCCACTCTATGTCCCGTGAGCTCTCATCCGGCACAGTTTCATGGAGTGGCTCACGGAAACAGCTTACTGCATTTCACATTTCTCGCTGTCGTTTTCAGGTATATATACTGTACATCTCCCATGCTGCAAATATCCAACAATAGGAGCAAACTGGGAGACAGAAAGACATGGCCTGGTAAGAAGATCGATGAGCAGCAGCGATCGAGGTCGTCGTAGCCCACAAAACGTGGCCCAGAAATCGATCGCACGTATTGCCATCGCAAACCACACGGTCCACACCTGTCCGGAGAAGGTCCACGTGCTCGTAAAATCTACGAGTATCACATTCGCCGCTATCGCTGCTCGCTGGCTCGCGTAGTCATCTGTACCCAAGATTCCTTGACCAGCCGTCACCACCGGAGACAGCAAAAGGCATTGTATTTTGGATATTTTTGTTCAACTAGGATAGAGCGTCAGATTTTTTTCAGCTACTTCAATATATTATATTATCAGGATTATTTATTTTGTGTCTAATATATATTTTATAAAAAAATTGAATGTTGGGAAAACTGGAAGGAGAGGAACCGGCGGATCTTCCACCATAAAGAGGCGGCAAGGCTTTCTCCTAACACGGATCAAGGAGGAGGCTAGTCTCTGGTCTCTAGCGCAGGGGCTAAAAGATTGCGCGATCTCGTTCCGCATATTGTATAGTGTATACCTCCTAGTTTTTTTTCTTTATCCTTAGAGGTTGTATTTTCTCCTGCTCTATTCAATGAAAAGGCACTGCTATACTGTTTTCCGTTAAAAAAAATTGAATGTGTTGTGTTGGCTGAGTTCTTTTTCTCAAGTTGGAGATAGATTTTTAGCGTACATGAAACGAGAAAACTCTCTAGCACATGAGTAATTAAGTATTAATAATTACAAACTTAAAAAAATATATTTATTTGAATTTTTCAAACAACATCTGTATAGATATTTTTGCAAAAAAAACACACCATTTAATAGTTTTAAAAACGTGCTGACGGAAAATGAGGAAGTTGAAGAAAATAACTAAGCCTATAGACCATATATTCTAAGCTACTGTTAAGTTTTTTATTTTAAAAAAGTTAATATATTATTATAATAAAGTAAAAATTCATAGCAATAATCCGATCAATAATTTATCATACTGGGGAGTACTACAAGATATAAATCTAAAACACGGTTGTAAGTGGTACGAAGCCAAGAAATATGTAAGGCTCACACAAAGTCTAACAATGTACATTAAATATTTTTCCCGGTCTGTTAAACATTGTATTTTTTTAAAAAAAACACAATTAAAAAAGTTTCTCTAAAAATTCGTGTTAATCTAATTTTAAGGTCCAAAATAATTTTTATTTCACCTCGTTTCATGTACGTACGTATATTAATTCTCAATCTCCATTCTCCTCTTAAACACACTGTTACCACTTTGATTTACTTAGCGTAGTCGCCGGACAGCTGGTTTTTGTATGTGATAGTTGAAACACCCGTGGTCAGGGGTGGATCCAGAAACGAAAAATTAAGGGTTCAGTTACACAGTTTCTTCAATCTCCAGTTATGTAGGGACCTTTAATTTATTATTTATTGTGAAAAGATCGAAGGGGTGCTCCGGGGATATCCATGGGTCTTGTGGGTGTATGGGGGACATCGTCAAGTATACCCGTTTCAAATTTCATTCCAATCAAATGATCCGTAGCGGCCAATACATCTCGCGGTAACAAGAAGGTGCTGTTCTGAGGTATATCAAGATTCAGTCTTCGATTCATATTTCGTCGACCAATCCTTCCTAATTCACATTTTTGTTGAAAAAATTTCTTTTGTAATTCCTCACATAAGGATTCCGAAAATACCAGATCCCCACCTACACAAGTAAATTGTTGATAAAACTCCAAAATAGCTTTTTCAAGTCCCCTACACTCACGTTGGATCCGCCCCTGCCCGTGGTTCCCGCCACAAACCCGGCGGCGGTCAGGGACGACACACACCGACACACGGGGTCGTCATCTCGCCTGATCGATCAGGACGTACGAGGCCGCGCCACATTTTCCGGGAGCGAGCCACACGTCTGCCGCATTCCACCGCTCTCGCAACGCAGCCTCGCTCGCTCGCTTCTCCGACAGATTAACCAACCAAAAGGCCAATCTCTCTTGCTCTCTCTGTCCCGGCGATCGTACGCGTGCATCGTTCTGGGGTAGAATCTCGCTCCAATTTCCCATCGTTCTCTTGCTCGTGGCCTTTGGCAGAAAGGAGAGGAGAAAAACGTGGTGGCGCCGCGAGGCCGGAGATGAATCTGCGGCGTGGCGGTGCGCCATAGGCCGGCTGCGGCGCCGCCCACTTGCATTGCATGCATTAATTAGGCCGTTTTGAGGTGACAGGTTTTGCGCCCCATTATTGGACAATGGACACAGGCCGGCTATCGAGTCACGGGAAATACACATCGGAAATACTCGTTCCGTTTTATAATATAAAGGATTTTACCTTGTCTAGATTTATAAATACTAGAATGTATCACATCTCAGCAAAATCTCTTATATTATGAGACATAGAAGTACTAGTATTTTATTATCCCGTTAAAAAAATGCTCCCTCCGTTCTACTACTAGTAAAATACTATAGCCTTTAAAAATTATTTAAAATATAATAATTTTTCATGTACATTCTCTTGTTTTTTAATAATGACCTTCCGGCCTTTGCTCAAGAGCTATAACCAATTGCAATCTTACACCATTTCAAATTCCCTACATATATTCTCTTCTAAATCAATCACAACATTATCCTATTCAATTCACCAGTTTTCTTAATAGCCGTGTGCAACAAAAAAAAAACTCTTTATATTTTAGAATGGATTTTAGAATGGATGAAGTATTATCTACTACGGTTGTCGGCATCTGGTCGGTTAAGCTATGGCTGATAAGTCGAAGCCATGAAACAACTAAGGATAATTTATAGGTCAAATTCATAAAAAAAACATATTTGTATTATGAGATGTTTAAAATTCAATTTTAAAAATAGTCCCAGTTAAAAAATTAAAATCAACTTAAAATTAAGTTTATTCAAACGTACTTACTTATGATTATGCTTCTGTATAAGTAATATATTACTAAATAATGTTTACTCAAAGTCTTATTGTAATAAAACAAAATGTGTTTGTCCTAATTAATAAAACAAAACTCATATATTTTCAAATGGATGGTGTATTACCTTCAGTGATTTTAGGACCAAACAAACAGCAAGGCAAAAGTTCATCATGCCCTCGTTAAATAGGTATGGGGTAGCTCCTAAATGGTTTAATAATCGATCCATTTTTGGGCCAATCCATACCATAAATAAGTGGCTTAAATTCGAGTACATAGGTTATAACCAAATACTCTGTAAAAACCACAAATAAAATAAATAGAATGTGTGTTTGGGTCTATTAAACTTCCAAAACTTCTTATATTTTGGAAAAAGAAAAGTTAAACACCACACACAAGGGTAGACCTAGCGTTTCATCAAGCCTCGGACCGACCCACGGTGCTTGTGGCCTATACGTCTGATCGATACACGATAAAACTACATAAGAATCTTCTTCTATTAATATAACGGCAAGCAACATGTTTGGCCGTTCGAAAAAAAGATAAAACTACATAAAGTTTCTATGGACTTTTTCACTAAGATCTCAGGACATGAGTTAGGTGATTTGGGTTCTAGATTTATCTCCGACCACACGTTTTTATATTTTTGAGATAGAAGAAATACGTTTCAGAAGATTATACTTTAAAATTGAGGAAGTACTTTTCAAAAGATAAATGGAGAATCGCCAAAGCAGGGAACAGAAAACGACGAGAGCTATGAGTACAGCTGTGTACTGGTATAGGATGCAACAACATATACGGGAGTACCTATACCTCTGCAAGTTGGGCAATGCGAAGCCAGCCGAGAAAATGGGCCATAGATTCCTTCGTGATCTCGTCTCATCGCCCCCCTGCAAATCAGTGACCTCCAGGCACACAAGCAGCACACGGACTGCACGTATCGTGATTCCTTTTAGCTTATTGTCCAGTGACCATCAACTTGAACTCGTAGTCCGACGAGCTATTTGTTTAGCTCGTTAGTATAAAACACCATATCTTCATATAGTTAGTGATCCTTAACTAATGTTAGTCATTATCTGAATTTTTTAAGTTAGTGTTTATTATTACATTTATATATATGATAAAATAATGAATTTAAAATATAAATATACAATATATACGTTGATGTCTTTGACGAGTCCAACTAGCTCGTTAGTTAAGCAATCCAAAGCAAACTTTTTGGTCTTATCTTTTCTCTTTTCACTTATACTTATTCTTACCAGCTAAAATTTAAATTTTCAATCTTAAATTTAATGTTAATTTTTAGGTTTTTACATCTAAGCTTATTTTTTAGCCTTTGCTTTTACATCGTTAAAAACGCATATATAAAATTTTATTTATAAATTATTTTTTATTTATAAATATGCCGTTCCCGAATAAACGAACCGATGGGGCCGTTTATCTTGTTAAGGTTAACTATATCGAACCGAGCTAGTTCTTAAGCCAGCGAGCTCAAACAAATTAACCAAGCGTTGAGCGGTTCGTTAATCCTACCCTTACTTCTTGGACTGGGTGCGCGTGATATTTGTGTGCGCGGGCGCGTGCTCGCGGCGCGAGATCTTGCGAGATCGAGAAAAGAAGGCTGGTGCATGGCAGTGCACTGCAGCACGATTACCGAGGGGGATTCGGTTTGGTTTCTGGGGAAGATTGCAGAGCGCACATGCATGCACCACGCTGATGATCGGATGCACAACCTTTTCCACCGGTAGCCACGTTATATCATCCATCCCCATTTGATGTGACGTCACCTCCCGAGGAAGCAGAATGTCTGGATATGTCCGCCGTGGTCACCGCAAGAACTTTGTAGGGGTAATTTGGTGCACCCATACATGAAGGGGCGGATTCAGTACGGAGGCGACGAGGTCTCGAGCGTAAAAACTACGAGAGCCTCCACGAAGACCCTACTAAATAATTTTATCATATTTAGATGGGACGGGGACGGGGGCTATAACTCTATCTAGTTTGCTCAGATTCCACTGCTATTTCTTTTTGGATCCGCAACTGCATGTATGAGAGGGTATGCTATTGCACGGATAATACTGTGTAGAGGAATAACTATAGAACTCTACCCCTGGAGGGCGTGATGGAGCTCCCGCGGGGGGTTTGGGAGATTCATATCCGTATCTATTATTATATTATTAAGACAGCTCGAAAAGAAGGCACGACGTTCGCCGTGGAGGCTAGAAATTCCCACGTTAATCGAAGATAAAGAAAAGAAGAGTCCAAGTAGAAATACAATATAAAAATAGCTGAAATTCGGAATTAAAAATATGCAATATGGAAAGAGAAGTCCATATAGGAACCCAATACATGATTAATTAAAATTCGGGATGATAATAAAATAAATATCAAAATTAGAAAAAGAAATAAGAAGAGTTCAAGTTGGAATACAATTTATAAATAACTGAAATTCGGAATTAAAAATAAGAAACATTGAAAGAAGAGTTCATACAAGAATCCAATACGAGATTAATTAAAATTCAGAATAAAAAATAAAAAAATCGAAATTTAAAAAAAGAAAAGAAAATAAGAGTTCAGGTAGGAATAGAATTTAAAATTAACTTAAATTCGGAATTAAATATAAGTAATATTGAAATAAAAGTACATATAAGAACCCAATAGCAGATTAATTAAAATTTGTAATAATAAATAAATAAATAATCTGAAATTAGGCAAATTAAAAAGAGAGTTAAAGTAGGAATACAATTTTGAAACAACTGAGATTGAAAATAAAAAATAAAAATATCAAAAGAACATAATAATAAATAAAATAAATTCTGAAATTAGAAAAAGAAAAAAATCAACTAGGAGTACAATTTATAAATAACTAAAATTGGTGATAAAAAAAATAAGACTATTGAAAGAAAAGACCATCTAAAATACATGACGAGATTAATTAAGTAACAGTCCTATAGAGGAGCAAAGTGGTGGCGGTTGATGAACTTCTAGAAAGTAAAAAAATAAATCCTAATGATAATCATATTTGATTTTTAAAATATCAATTACAATAAAAATGAGAGGCAGCGGGCGGGTCGTATAGGAGTACAATGGTAGAGCCGCCGATGATTGGTGGGTCTTCTAGAAAGTAAAAAATGAATTCTAACGATAGTTATGTTTGACTTTTACTATGCGACGGACAGGTCGTAGAGAAGTATAGTGGCAACATTTGACGGGATTTCTAAAAATTATAAAAAACATGAAACTCAACGAGACAATAAAACTCTAAAAACAATAAGGTTCAATTTTTAAAGGTTCGGGCTTCTAAAAGTAAAAAAAAAAAATAAACCCCAATAATAATCATGTTTGATTTTAAAATCTCAATGACAGTAAAGAAGGGCGGCAACGGGCGAGCCGTAGAGGAGTATAGTGATAAAGTCGCTGACTTTTTGGCAGAACTTCAAGAAAGTAAAAAAATGAAACTTCTAGAAAGTAAAAAAAAATGAACCTAAACGATAATTATGTTCGATTTTTAAAATAGTAATGACAATAAAAAGAAGATGCAGTGGACGGTTGTAGAGAAGTATAATGGCAGCATTTGATGGGACTTCTAAAAATTATAAAAAAGAAACCCAACAGGACAATAAATTCTATAAGTTTTTAGATCCAATTTTTAAAGGTTCCAAGGAGAATGAACAAAGCTAATAAAAAATAATATAACAGAAGTAAGGGATAGCAACTGATGTGTCTTTTAAAAACTATAAAATTAGAAATAGGAGGATGATAAGATTTGGTTTTTCAAAATCTTAAGACAACGATAACTATTTAATAAATTTGAAGTAAAATCATATTAAAATATATATAATTTTATATTGGTGTTAGCCGTGCAATTGCGCGGGTCACCTAGTTAGTTCTTTTTATACTACTCATATCTTAGTTAAATTAATACTCATATCTTCGTTCCTGTTACTTTCAAATTTTCACTGTATTTTAGGACAAAACTCTAAGGCCCCGTTTGAAATATAGAAGAAGATTAAGTACCGGCTAAAATGGTAAAGTTATTAGCGTATGATTAATTAATTCATAATTATTTTAAACTTAGAAAATGGACTTATTTGATATATTAGCAATTTAAAAGTGCACTAACGAAAACCAAGGTTAAATCAGTATGTTAATTAAGCATAAACAAACGGGTCTAACTACAGATTATACTATTGAACTTGCATGCAACATATTTTGGAGAAATATTATTATATGTTTTCTGTTTACGCAGGACGCTTTTGAAAAAGTAGTCAGCCGGTCTTTCGCTCATGATATGAAAGCATAAAAAAAGCATATGGTTCCTGTCTCCTGTGTTTAACTTAGCTATCAAGCTCAATTCTGTATTTGCGTTCCACATGCGTGGTATAGATAAGGGTGAGACATGTTAAAGTGTGTGTTTGCGGGTGTTAATCTGGTTGCATCAATATGGTAAGAAAAGCATTTTTATATATATATATTATACGCATCATTTTCAACGGTGGTACTACCTTGTGTGGCTTCTGGTAAGTAATCGGTAGGGTAGAAAGTAGGCGATGCATCAGTACGTATGGACGGTGCGATCACGACGCTCCACTATCATGGTGATGTCTCTTTGCTTTACAGTGCAATTTTTATGTTCCTTTCAAAGGCTTTTCTGGCCTTTTGTTTTAAGATGATTCTTCGGAGCACATGTAACATATTTTCTATATATATATATTTTTATGTTTTATGTCTACCTAGCTAGTGATGCTCATCTGGTTATTATGATATAGTTTGAAAATTTGTAGAAATGGCAGTATATAATTTAGCTTATATAAATTTGGTTTTTACCAAAAAAAAACACTTTGCCCAAATCCTAGCTAATTTTCCCATATTTGCTACAATGTAAACCAAATCAATAAACAATCAGATTGATAACCAAAATCATGTGTTATACGCCAAAATATCTAGGCTTTTGCTATTGCTTTGGTCATACATAAAACCTTTATGTTTTTCTCTTTGTTATAATATTTTTGATTCCTCATCATCGGTTCGTGCATGCTGACAGTGCCTCAAGACAATGGACAAAAATTAGCATCAGAGGCTGTAGAGAAGATCCGAGCATAACGTGGAGAAGATTTTCGCACAAAGTAGAATTGACTTGTCCCTGAGTGAGTATAGTAGCTAGCATTTTCACCCGTGAAGGTGAAAAATCCAAAGGTGCTAGCACCTCCAAATCTTGGGGGAGATATATTTGTCGGTTTGGAACCCCCAAAAGGGCAGACCCAACAACCGATCCATCACCTCACATGATGCCATTGTGGGTACAAAGGGATCATGCATGTAAAAGCCTGCCGTGTAGCAACGCACATTTTTACCCCAGGGATGGAGAGAGGTGTGGTGAAAAAAAAAGGTCATGTGAAAAATCTTGACTCTCTTTTTCGGTGAAGATTGATCAACTATTCAACTGTGTGTGAAATGTCCCTTTAGTTTGGAGGGCAAATTATGTATATTGCTTTGTTCCTCACTCCTCGACTTAATTATCACAAAAAATTGGGAATGCTATAGTATATGAGATATGGTTTGATTTTTATTTGTGTGCTTAGTTCAAATTTAAACTATAAAAATAGCTGTATTTTGAGATGAAGAGAGTAGCTGTGGTTTTTGAAAAAAGAAGTTAAATTAGCTATGTCCAAACCGATTAATCTCTACACCACTAGACGGATCTAGGTACATGGTATGCGGTAATATAGACGGTGTTTGGTTATAACAGTTGCCAAAATGTACTCCTATGTCCCAAAAAAGTTTAATATATAGTCTAATTTTGGGGATGAATGTGTGTATGTTCAGATTCATTATTAGGATTGGATATTTTTGGGACAGAGCGTTGGTAGAGAAACCATCTTTGGTCGGTCGACCCAAATCCACAATAGTCCTAGTTCCATTAAAAACCGGGACTAGAAATGATTTTTAGTCCCGATTAATAAGAGGAAGATCTTTAGTCCCGGTTGTTGTTACCAACCGGGACTAAAAATCATCTTTAGTCCCGGTTGGTAACCCAACCGGGACTAAAGTTCATTTTTAGTCCCGGTTGATTCCATGTCAGGCCGTGTCAGGGCCCTAGGATCTTTAGTCCCGGTTAGTAACACCAACCGGGACTAAAAACCTATTTTTAGTCCCGATTGGTGACACTAACCGGGAATAAAAATCAAAACACACTATATAATCCATAGTACCGATCCTCTTTTCCCGTCCACACAACAAACTCCTCCCTCTCTCTCTTTTTTTTCCTCTCTAACTTCTTATCTCACAGTGCAGAAGCGTGCCGGCGCCGCGGCGGCGGCGGGTGGCCGGCGCGGAGGCGGCGACGCGGGGGACGGCGCGGAAGCGGCCTGCGCGGCGGCGGCGGCGGGCGGCCGGCGCAGCGGCGCGGGGGGCCGCGCAGCGGCTGCGGTGGGTGGTCGGCGCAGCGGCGCCGGGGGACGCGCGGCGGCGCGGGGGGCCGCGCGGAGGCGGCCTGCGCGGCGGTAGCGCGGGGGCCGCTCGGCGGCGACGGGCGCGGCGGCGCGGGGCGCGGCAGCGCAGGGGGCCGCGTGGCGCCGGCCGGCCGGCGCGGAGGGGAGACGGAAGTGGCCGTCGGCCGGATTTTTTTTCTTTTTTTTGAGATGTGAATCTGTGATGAATTTTTTAGAACCCTGTGATGTAATTTTTTAAGAGTTTGTGATGTATTTGGAGATAATTTGTTTGAGGATTTGGAGATGTTCTGTGATATGTGATGATTTGGATATGGGAGGGGATGGTGTGAAATCAATATTCAATATTAAAAACAGAAAAAAAAAAGAAAAAATATCTTTAGTCCCGGTTGGTGTTACCAACCCGGACTAAAGATTATCAACCGGGACTAAAGATCAATTTTTAGTCCCGGTTATTTGAACCGGGACTAAAGATAGCGATTTTTAGTCTTGGATTCGTAGTCCCGGTTGAAAAACCAGGACTACAGGGGGTTATGAACCGGGACTAAAAAGCACTTCTGCACCAGTGGAGGGAGTAGTGGGTTTTTTTCAGGCTGTGAAAAGACGAGGCTACCACATTATCTAAACCAAGCGTGTATAAACCTTTTCCTGCGGTGTAAACGGAACGCAACCTTTGGATTCAGCTAACTTGACCATGGCCAGAATACTTATCTACTAGCTAGTTCAATAGATCTTTGTTTTGGATGCCAATTGCCCACTGGAGGGTAGAACATATCATAGTTTAGATGCTTCACCTATAGCTATCTACTATATATATACCTCTATAATCTATACCGCCATGAGTAGCAAAGAAAAGCTACATAACCAGATCGATCATCGCTAATGCCACTATGACTTGACCCTGATGCGTTGAAGCATATCTTTGTCGTTAATTCTCTCGTTTTAAATTGTCTCGTGAAAAGAGAAGATGGGCACCATACTAGAGTATAATTTTAATCAGTCGAGTGATGATGATGCATGCTACGTTGACAATGGCCGGGACTTTCCTTTTCGTTAGCGCAAAAACAAGCGCTTTAAACATGGCCTCTGAATGTGACTAAAGCCTAGGGCATCCAATCACGTCTTCATCTTTTGGATGTACATTTTTTTTTCCAGTGTGTGGATGCTTCCAAAAGCTAGCTATAGGGGCGTTCCCTTTTTTTTAAATTAGTGTGTTGCAATTCTTCTCTCCCTTTTCCCCTGAAATCCTATCCAAATAATCGAAAGCGAGCAAACACATTTGGAAAAGAAGAAAGGATGATCGTTGTCATCTCATCTTAATTCCTTGCGAGCTAAGGTTTTTCATGCATGATGATCACCATGCACGCACGATGCCATCACCACCCGTGTCCGGACATGCATGCAACAAAAACCTACCTAATTAACTATATTCCTATTTGATATCATATTTCATCTGAACAGCCAGACCATTAAGAGATTAACTCTTCACATACACAGGTTTAGGAAGAAAGGGATGAGAAACGTTGCATGCAACTGATTCAAGTTGTGCGCGTGTAAACTTTTTCATGCAAATGTTATACGCTCATTATTTGTCATCTATTTTCAGTTTGGTTTTGCGCTGATCATTTGGGAACGGAGAGAGTATACATCTGTATATGCATTTGAAAATACAAAAAAAAAAATGGGCGATCGAAAAGATGCGCACACACACACACAAATATATACGGATGCTTAGTCACAAGAACCTAAAAAGATTGCAAAAGGCTGGTGATGATTGTTGCTTTTTCTTCCTCTCTCCCTGCGAGCAGTGTGCAGCACAGCTCGATCCTTTCCACAAACTAAAGCCGTTTTGATTCGCGGGGGCAGTGCAGGGGCAGAGAGGCAGTGGAGGGGGATCGGGAGCTGCTACTAGACTAGGCAGGCAGCTTTCCAACATTTTGTTCTCCGCCAACTTCACTGCCCGCTTTTGCCAAAAGCCCCTGCCCCTGGTGTGGTCTCGGACAGATCCTGAATATCTTACAGCAGATACAATAGCAGGCTATAAGCCAGCTACAGACATATTTTAAGAAGATAAATGAAAAAAGAAAAGAGCAGCGGGCTATAGATTTGTAGCCAGCTGTAGCATGGACTCCAAGACGCAGTATGTGTATGATATGTGGGACCATATATTAATAGTGTAGTATGTAACTATTGTATAAATAAACTATTAAATTGCTATAAATAAATTGAAGCTAGTAATTGGCTATACTGCTAAACTTGCTCTTATGCGTCCCGCCACCTTTACCCCTCTATTGGGCCGGACGGCCTCCAATTTCTCCATTCGATTGATTTGCACAACGTTTGAGAATCTCGATCTGGTCCCAAAAATCTAGAAACTAAGATATAAATCACCTATAAGATTTTTTTAACAAAAATCACGCGTTTATAACACTATAATTACGTTGATTGTGTGGTGATCAAAATAAGATTGGTAGCGTAGCTCATCTGGTTATGGCCAATGGCGAATCCGAAGAAATATGGCTGAAGGGTATGAATAAACTAGACAAATCTATAACCCCAATTTCTATCTGTGCAT
The DNA here is from genome assembly GCA_000338895.3 of Oryza meridionalis. Taxonomy (NCBI): domain Eukaryota; kingdom Viridiplantae; phylum Streptophyta; class Magnoliopsida; order Poales; family Poaceae; genus Oryza; species Oryza meridionalis. The sequence continues at coordinate 25,897,823 of CM002528.2, forward strand.
AAAAAAATTAGTGGAGATTTCGTGGGGCTCCCATGGTCCTCTCATTAGTAGTGGAGGATCGAGCTCCCATCGTCCCCATGCATGGTAGATCTGCCCCTAGTTATGGCTGCAGGTCCGACTGTAGCATATATCTTAATGCAAATCATACGGTCAAGAAATCGAATGAGAGCTTAAAAAAATGTTTCGAGTGATATATAGCAAAATCAAAAAAATATGGGATTTTGGTTATACAAATACATAGCCGTAATCCCTTATATCTTGGTTATGCATTTGTATAGCCAAAATTTTGTAGATTATTGATCGACTTCATTTTACGCATTATCTACTTCATTATAGAGATTAATTAAATATTTTAAAAATAAATTAAACAAACAAATTGAAATAAGTGGTTAAGAAATGCAATAGATTTTTTTAAAATATATATTTTATAAACGTAGAGCAAATAAATAATTAATGTTGCCGAGAGGAACAATAAATAAATAGATAAAATATAAAGTATATATGTTTAGATTTCACCGGTTTTCGTTGGTGACAGATGGTATAAGTTTGTAGCCTGGTCAGTTAATGGTGAAACCGCTCGCATTTGCATCTCGCTCGCCGCCGGGCTAGCTCACCGTTTTGCTGCCTTGGTGCTTCGCACGCTGGCTTTGCTAGCTGCTGCTTCATCATTGCACGATCGCTCGCCAAATCCATTCATGATCCATGCGATCGAAATTCGCTAGTGGAGAGCTGCGACGCTCGCAACTCGCAGCGATTTTGTATATCGTTTTGTTTAATGAATTGAATTACCTCGTACTTTACTGGGCAGGCAAGCATGCAAAAGGTCCACGACGCTAGCTGTCGTATGGATTTCGGAGCAGAGTGCGCTGAGATTTATGTCTGTCTGTCTATCTATCTATCTATCTATCTATCTATCTATCTATCTATCTATCTATCCCCCTAGTGAAAGCTAGCTAAGCTAGCTCCTTCGTCCTAAAATATAGCTACCTAATACAAAATATGACATTACCTAATACTACGAATCTGGATAGCCTATTGTCCAGATTTATAGTACTAGGTAATGTCCTATCCTATATTAGGTAGCTATATTTTGGAATGGAAGAAGTAGCTCTATCATTCAATGGGCTCAGCTAGCACGAGTACGTACATAGGTGTAGCACATGTTGGATATAATGGTGATGAGCTAGCTAGCTCGAATGCTCGATCACACGTACGAGTGATGGATCGATAGATAGATCCTGAAATCTGAATCCACGATTCATGGAGATTTGCGCCCCGACAGTTGCGGTTAGAGCACTAGCTAGAAGGAGGAGATGGTGGTTTCATTTTGACTTTAGGGAGGGCCGGGGACTAACGACGCGCTAACAAACCAAACGAAATCATGGTGTTTCAACCTGGCTCCCAGAGGCCTGCCTCCTCCACATGTTCCCCTGCTACACCATGCTGCCGTGAGGAGAGACCCCCGGCCTCCCCCAAGTGCCGTTTAGAGCTGATTTGGTTTGAGGTCTAAATTAGACTTATCAATATTTGACAATTTTATTAGTGTTTAGTGTCTATTTGGTTTAAAGCTAAATTTTAGTATGCCTAAAAAAATAGGCCATTTCAATAGTGAACTTAGGCTATTTTGGCTTCAACGCAAACACAACTTTAACTTACCAAAATTAGTTATACCAAAATTTGCCAAAATTTATCGCTGACAAAATTTGGTAAGGCCTATTTAGACCACAAACCAAACCAACTACGACGACCAAGGTGGAGTTCAACTTTGGAGTCCAAAGTCCGTTCCTTTTTTCTGCACTCCAACTGAAAATAGGTAGAAGCAGGTCACAAGTTTGGCCTTAACTTTTCGCTCATATAAACTTATCAGCTAAAATTTGTACTATTCTCAAATTCAAATCTGAAGTTGATTTTGATTTTTTTATTATAATTTATTTTTCAGTCTTTACTTTTAAATCGTTAAGAACACGTATATAAAAGTTTTAAAAGTTTTGACCAATCAGTTTTCTGACCGAAATAGTTATCTTAGAGCTCACTTTGTGCATATACAAAGCAGAGAGAAAAGAGAAACAAAAAAGAATGGTCTGTGCACCTATCCAAGACAGAATATCTGAATGGCGAAGAAAGAGAGAAAGAAAAGATCATTTTAAGAGAGAATTATATATTCAATCCATGGTATGACCGGTCTCTGATTTATCTCTTAATTATATGGAGTAACCCTATAGTTAATCTTTTTTTGCGAGGAGCCCAATAGTTAATAGGCTAGGTCTATTCTTGGACATGCCCTGATGCGTATTGGACACACTTTGGGTCCATGGGTATTATTTATCCTGTAGCTAGGCAGAATATGCCATTGAAGTTGGGTCTGATTTTGGTCATCCGAAGAACAAACTGTCAATCACATTTGAATATGTTGTTAGTTGCATCTGGTTATGTCACCTTTTATATTATTAGAAACACTATCTAAAGGCCACACGAAGAAAGTTGAGCACCTGGTGCATCGATCTGCCTTTTGATTAACTAAAAATTCTAGCCATTGCAGGGTGGCAAGTGGCCATTTCAATATAAATTGAGTAAGACTACCGCGCACACAGAAAAGAATAAAAGCATTGGAACTCTCCATGTCTCCATGTCTGTTATTATTGGCTCTTTACTCTTGCGATGTAGTACGTACTTGATTATTTTTTTCTCTCTCAACAAGAAATGCATGTCTGTCTTGCTTCCACTTGCTTACATTCCACTCTAGATGCCGTCTTGAAATGGCTGATGTCAAACTTTCAAAATATACATACGAAAAACAGCAGCATGAGTATTTTCTATCAAAACTTTGTGCCCATATAGTAGTAGTAGTCCTACTAAACTTTTTACTTTTTCTAAGATAAAGCCTAACATAAACTTTACTGACATACAACTGAAGTTAATTTGGCTGACATAAGTATACAACCAAGGTTAATTGTCGAAAATTCTATGAGATGCACTGATAGTGCAGTGGCAAGTGGTGTGTGGTATCAACCCCGAGATCCCGTGTTTAATTTCTAACACGTTTATAATTTGTTCTTAAAAAATGTTTGGAGGAACGTCTTTTCCTCCAAATCTTGTACTTTATTGTCGAAAATTCTATCACATACCTTTATCCTTCTCTTACAAAAGAAGAGCACACGAAATTGACACGTGAGGCTAGTCGGCTTTTGAAGGAATCCGGGAATCCGCATGTTCATTCCAATTCCAAGTGGGGTCTATCACTACGCAGCAGTGCAGTGAGATCACACGGTGATCGACCGAATATCGCAGCTAGCACGCACACGCACACGCACACCCGCACGTCCACATTCTGAAAGCAGTGTGCCGATACAAGGACAGGGGATTATTTCAGGGTATAAACCTTGCAGATCGATCGATCGGTCTCGTCCTAAAGAAAGGAAGAAAAGAACGGGAAAAGAAAGGGAGAGAAGAGCAGCCAGCAGCAGGGTGGCGTGGGTCGTCGAGGGGGTACATATTCCCTCGCTATACGCCCACATCGATCACCAGTTTTATTTGTTTTCCCAGCGGCAGAGGGAATCCCCTGGATTTTGCTTTGGAAACCCACACTCCCCTCCGCCCCCATGCCATGTTGCCGTGCTCCCCCCCAACCCCAAGTCCCCAACTTGCGCGCGCGCAAGAAACGCGGCTAGCTCGTGCCGTGCCGTGACACACACCGTACGTCCCCCCTGCGCGCGGGCCGAATCCGATTCGCCGACCCGCGCGACGGGCGGGCCGCGCCCGCACGAGAATTCACCGAGGACGTACGTCGTGACGGGCGATGGTTGGGTGGATGGATGGATGGATGGAGATGCATCGCGCGCGGATGAGATCGAGATCGTACGTGGTTTTCTGTCGATCGATCGGTGGACGTGACGGCGCGCGATTCGGCGGGTGGGAATCGGTGAACGTGAGATGATCTAGCTCGCGCGATGGTGTGGGGGGAATCCGTACCATTTTTGTGGCTGGGGGGCTATATACTATTGGATAAATGAGGTGACGACGAGATGATGATATCCACGGGAATGAATGGCTAGCTAAGCTAGCTGCTCGATCGCTCCAAAATGTTCGTTTTTATGCAAGTTGTGTTTGAGGCCGGTGTCGTGGATAGGGAATCTGGGCGGACGCTACAGGTGAAAACTGGAATGTTTTTATCAGGAAAGGAAGTGGATGAAAATTGAGACTGTGAGCGAGCAGCTAGCCGCACGGAAATATTAGGGCATTAACAGTGCGTCACTAGTATTTGTTGAGCCTCACGCGTCAGCTAGACCAGGAACAATGTTTAGCTACATGTGTCATAGGACAAGTTACTTCTTGTGGGTCCCATTAGTGCCAGTTTTTACCACTTTTTTCTCTCCCCTCTCTCTCCTGCCTTCTTTCCCCACCGCAGTGAGCGCCGAGCGCATCGTGGCCGAGCAGCCAAGTGGCGACGGCGCCGACCGGAGGGGCGGTGGGGCTTGGCGCTCGCTGGCGTACCACCCTCCTCTCCCTCTCCCCGAAAAACGGCGAGCACCAGCGCGTGGGAGTAGCGGAGGAGCTCGGCGGCGGACGAGTCGCGGCGGTCGATCTGGGACGGCGTCGGGCGACAAGGCGGTCGAGCAGCAGCCCGAGCTCCTCCGCTCGAGCTGGGACGGCGTCGGGTGGCGGAGGACGACGCGCGGGAGCTTGACGGTGGACGGTGCGCGGGAGCTCGACGGCGGATCTAGCCTCTTCTTCCTTCGGCGCCAACAGCGAGGTTAGGTGCCGCCGCCATTTTCCTCCGGCGCTGCCATCTTCCTTCTCCTCGCCGCAGCCTCTTCTTCCTCCGGCACCGCCATCTTCCTTCTGTCGTCGCCGCCCCGTCGAGTTCGCTAGATCCGGCCTCAAGTTCGCTGGATCTGGCGAGTGGCACTTCTTTGGGGGATCGGCGCGGTTTGCTTGGGGTGGTGACCTCGCCGGCGACCGAGAGGAGGAGAACGTTGGCGGTGCATGAAGCCACAGAGCGACGAGGCGACGACCTCCACAACGCCGTGTCCCACCTTTCTCCTCGTGCCACACACCTCGATTGAAGCGAAGTCCGTGTGACCAGTTTTAGCTCCACGGCTGGCCGACGTGTCATCAAATATTAGGATCTTTTTGCGTGAGGCTGAATGACATGTCCTTGCATTGTGAATGCCCTTAGCGTGGGCAAGCCGACCTCTCGGTTTCTAGGTTCTCCCAACTCCCTTCTCTCGTTTTCCGCGCACACGCTTTTCAAACCGCTAAACAGTGCATTTTTTGCAAAAAAAAGTTTCTATACGAAAGTTGCTTAAAAAATTATATTGATTCATTGTTTTAAAAAATATAGCAAATATTTAATTAATCATGCGCTAATGAACCGTTCTGTTTTTCGTGCGCACAACCTGCGTTGGGAACATTGGGTTCCGAACTCAGCCTTAATATGTCTAGAGGCTTAGGGCCACTTTAAAACGCAAATGGAGGAATAAAAAGGACATAATTTTCATCCGAACGTAAATGCAGATCAAAGATTACAACATGATCATTTGAATATCAGATGAGAAATATAGACTCAAATAAATTTTTCCTAGATGCTTGAGCTTTTACTAACTTTTCTTCAATTACATGCATTGAGCTAATCCTTGCGAATTTTAAAGGACTTGAAAATCTCCAACACTTTGATTCAAATGATTATATATGAAAAGAAAAACTGTATGCTTGAAGGTACGTGCGTTTTTTTCTTCATAGGGGACCTAAATAGGTTTATTGGTCAGAAATTAACTTATTTTTGGACGGAACGGTGTACATACTACTCATCCAAAAGAAAGTTTAAGGATGCTTTTGGATATAAGGATTTTCAAAGGAAAACTAGAGGAATTTAATCCAAACAAATAATTCCTGTAGAAATCATTTAGTTTGTACAATTGATTCAAAGGAATTCATAGGAAAGAAAAAATCCTTTATATTTTGGAGGATTTCCAACATTGGCTTTCTCTCTTTAACAAATTACTACAATATAATCTTAATTTTCATGTATTTTTTCTATGCATGAGCCATTCAAGAGTCTATATATTTTGAGCTATTCCTGGAGTTTATTTCCCGCAGAATTCAACAAATTACAACAACCTATATGTATATTTTCTATGTTTCTGTATTTTTTAAATCATGTATTTCAAAGAAGCCCAGAAAACTCAATTTGTTCTTTTTTTCCCCTTTCTGTTCTGAAAACTGACCATGTGACAAGTGTCCTTGGGATTTCACCTCTTTTTTCTTGGGATGGAACGCGCACCAGATTGTTAGAGGAGATTAGGAAAACGATATACTTAGCTAGCTAGAACTTCGACATTTAATTTCCATCGACATCCGGTGAGTTTTAACACCACAAAACACACTGACACTGTGTGTTGTGAGGAGATTGGCCAGTGCCGGTCTTCTATGCTTATAAAAGTAAGTCGCATCTTGCTAATTACGTGCACCATTCATTAGTCTCGTCAAATTAAACGCGTTTTACTTGGTGCTTCACATCATGCATCCGCGTGAGCTGCACGCACGTACTTTGCCTTGATCCTTCTGTTTTCTTCTTTAATTGTTCTTTGTTTTCTTATACGGAGACAGAGCAATCTCTTCTGGAGATTGAAGTTCACATCTTGGATGTCTGCATCTCTTTCTTTTGTCATCATCTGCATGAGAAGACCATAACTCAATACGGAGTACAGTTTATTTTGCTACACTCCTTTCATACCAGACGTATCACGTACGTACTGTTCAACTTGTCAGAAAAACACATAAATGACAGAAATATCTCCCCCTTTCAAAAGGCATTCTCCACAAAATCCTACCACAGATATATGTGAAGTACACGTTGGTTTGCATATCTCGTGAAGCCCTCATGAATATCCAACGCACAGTGTAACCTACTATCAGTAAGGCCTCATGTTATTTGTGGAAAAAAACCCTAAAAAAATTGGAGAATTTTAATTTTACATGAAAAATTCTTAGAAATGCATTTAAAATAGGGGATTGAATCATATCTTTTTATTTGAAATTTCTATGAAATTGGCAAATCTTATAGAGATTTTGAGAGAAAGTTAGCAACAGTTCTAACCTCTTAAATTTTTTTTAAGTCCATCTCTTCCATCGCATTCTTGTATTTTTTCTGCAATTTATTGAAAGGCAAAATTAGCTAAAGGACACGTAAAAATTATGTAATTAGCTAAGGGACACCGCGAAAACGTGACACTGCACCAAGACACTACAAAAGCTGTAAAATTTACCGTAGCATACCGGACGTATTATTTTATCATTTCTCAGCTGAAAGTTGTGAGATTTTTTTCGAAATGCTCAGACCGCCCCCGTGCGTCACCACACACACAAAAAAAAATCTCCATTAGGATGGTGACGACGAAAGAGTGGTCGATCGGAGGGGTGTGGCGAGCGGCGGCGACACACCCGTGCGGCGATGCGCGGCCTGGCGGTGGCAGCGCTAGTGCGACAGGGGCGCGGCCCAGCGGAGGAAGAGCTCGGCCGGGCATTGGCACTAGGCGCGGCGGACCGAGGATAGCGCGGTGTGGCGATGCCGACGGCCGGGCGGAGGTAGCACGGCGTTCGCGGCATATGTGGCTATGGAGGCGGCGTGATAGCCCTGCGGTGGCCGGGGAGGGGCGGATGGAGGCCCTGCCGTCTGCTCCTTTTTCTTTTCTTTTCTTCATTCTCACTTTTCTTTTCTCCACCCCGATTGTGCTGCCTTCCATGCGCGGTGGTGGCCAGTGCACGCTGCGGTGGCTGGTGCAAGGCGATGCTGCGGCCGGCGCAAGGCGTGCTCAGCCATGTGGCGGCGAGGCGCAGGCTTCAACGCGGGCGCAGCGGGTGGCAGCCTCGGCCCGGCCTCCGTGCTGGCGCAGCGCGGGCGGCGGCGAATGGCGTCGCCATCGACACTGCCTCCCGCGCGGGGGCAATTTGGACATTTCAAAATAAATTCTCGCCACTTTCAGTCAGGAAATGATAAAATAATGTGTCTGGTGTCCTACGACAAATATCACAGTTTTTTAGTGTTTTGGGGCAGTGTCACGTTTTCACGGTGTCCCTCTGCTACTTACATGATTTTTGCGTGTCCTATAGTAAATTTTGCCTTATTGAAATGATAATTCCTATTTTTTCTATGCTTTGCAATCATTTTTTCATTTATATTTCTATCAAATTCTTGTATTTTTTTATTAATATACTTTTGTTCCTACATTTTTTTATCTTGTATTTTAATGGAGCCTTAAAGAGCCGAAGATACATGCATGATTGCCCATGCAATGCAAACCATATCGTGATTGCGTCAACAAAAGAGAAGTAATTCAAGAGCCAATTGTGTTCTCCTGCTGCATGAATCTGACATCAAAGTGATCAGCCAGCGCTCCTGGATTATTACACATAACGCAAATTCGATAGGGCCATGAGTGCGCCCAACACGTACATTTTGCCTGGGAGGCAATGGCAAAGAACTGCCACTTTTGCATGTCGGCAGCATGTCAGCTCGATCGACGAGATATTGATCTGACAAACAACAAACATATTCCTCTGCATAGTTAACAGATTTATAACAGTGGTCTCCTGCTGAAGGAAAAAAAAAAAGAAGCTAAAGCAATCATGCATGGATAAATATTCTGCTTTGCCAAAAGAAGATTTTGAGACGATCACGACGTGTTTGTTCCCTTTTTCAAGCGAGGAAATTGTCCCTTGCAGTCTTTTGATTCGCACTCGCAAGCTCAAGTCCTGTATACCCTAATACCCTAAAGAGAAAGTGGAGAATTGCACCTTCCTGATGCTTTTTGTGGCAAATGATATCAGAAAGAATATAGCATCCAGCTGTTGAGTACTTTTGGCACTATTACTGGGTAATCTTTAACGAAAGTCATGGTATCAACCACAAACAATAAATAACATCTTGAGTTTACAGTCAATTTATTCTTTTCTAATTAGTTAAGTGCCTATGCCTTTCGAGGCATAAAAATAATAAACAATACTATCCTAGACTAGTACTATCCTAGACTAGGATGGGGTTGGAGAGGAAGAAAGAAAGGGTTGTGGAGTTTACCGACGACGGGCATAGAGGGAGACAGTGGGTGACGGTAATCCTACAGTGACGAGAGTGTGATATCGTCAGAGTCCTAAGTGTCAACCCGTTTGGAGAGTCAAATGTTAACTGTCTATTTTGTTTTACAAAGTTTGAACGTAGTTTGTTCTCTTTCTTCCTTTTATTCAGTTGTAGACTGTCATTTCAATTAATGGAAATAGAGGGCTATGCCCTTTGCTAAAAGAAAAAAAATCGTCAGAGTCCTGAGTAGGAAGGCCGGCAGTGGTGATATTGACAACATGCATGGTGAACATACTGAATGGTTAGGATGTGGTAGGAGGCATGAATGAATCTAACTGTGTGAACCATTAGAGACGGGGAAGGGAAGTGGGCTAGAGGAGGTTCATTGGCATAGATACAATAGAAGAAAGATAAAAGAAGCACGTTAGGGATGGAGGAGGAATGAGAATTGCTCACAATCAACAAACAAAATTGTCGATGTTTGATGTCACGACTATGGTATTTGGATGGTATGGGGATCGTTGATACCAGGATATATGTGAGACTTAGGTAAAAGAGACAGAGGCGATGATTTTTATACAGGTTCGGGCCCCTGAATTGTCAGGTAATAACCTTACTCCTGTTGGCTGAAGCCGGTCGTTGCTCTTATTCACCATGATCACACCAGTACAATATTTGGGGTAGCCTATCTAACTGTTGTCGACTTGGCGGTCTGAAGTGTTGACTCGTAGTCGACAACAGGATAGCCTTCCTCCTCGAATCCACATCCGGCGAGATCAAAGACAGCGCTATGTCTCTCCTGACAGTATCCGTAGACACCGTAGGGGACTAGCCATGCTTATCTCTGAAGTATATATCCGGCATCTTGTCTTGGCGCATGTTGGCTTGTATGTTGATCTTGTGTCTTGATCTATTGTTCCGTGTCCCTTCTCCTCCTAGGGGGCCTTGTATTTATACCCATAGGTGTCTTCTTGTCCAAGTAGAACTAGGGAAACCAATATGGATACAATCCGAGTAGTACTTGTTGTTTCCATGTAGAACTCTATTCATCCTTCCTTATGCGGAACTCCTCCTATATCCGAAGGTTGTTTCCATATAAGATATGGTATATGGTGGGTCCTACCGAGATTTAGTCAACTACTATTAGATATGTGGTACCCATAACCCTGACAAAAATAAACAATCAAAAGTTATATGGCTAACATAATATATATGGTCGACCTCCTTTTATGAAAGAGAGATCAATTGCAGAATGAATCATCTATTTAGTAAGCGATTAATTGTTTTCCTTGAACCTATACCATGCATATCGAAATTGGACTAGAACTCGGTTCAATTGAAAGTCTGAAACCAATCGTCAGTTCAATTCAATCGAGTTACCAAGGGCCTATTTAGATTCACTAGCAATTTTTTTCACCCTATTACATCGAATGACAATGCCCTCTATTCGTCGGTTCAACTCGGTTCAATTGAAAGTCTGGAACCAATGCCCTCTATTTAGTAGGATATGATTGATGTACGTACACTGCTATAAATCTATACTCACCACAAACTTCCTGGGATGGGAAAATGTTGGTTAAATTCCCTTGTTTTAACAATATTAGAATATATAGAGTTATTAGAAATTAACTTATTTGTTGGGTATTAATTTTGTAATGCTGGAAGTTTTTTAGTGGGTGCATGGAAATGTGGAAAACCGTGCATGCACTGTTCATGTTCTTCGTGGAGCTAAGATCCTGCGAGACCAACATGGGAGGTATAGCTTTGGATCTATTATATTCTGGCCCTTTTCAAAAACTTATTTTATATACATAGTCCTCTCAAAAATTGTATAAATGGACCCAAAATTCACAGCACTAGTTCATCCGACTTCATCTCAGATACATGTCTTAATCCTAAAAATAAAAGTAAATTACAAAAAATATTTCACCCACTTTCTTTGCACCAAATCAATGTAAGGTTGTTTGGGGGGGGGGGGATCCTTACCCTTCCCATGAACAAAAACAAATTAAGGAAAATAAAAACAATGATTTGTCTTCTTTTTTCAAATAAAAAATAGCAGAAATAATCAATACATATTAGTTTATCAGTTTTTTCAAAAAACAAAAATATGATTTGAAGAGAAATGGGATGTTTTCGTGGGTGGCAGAGGATCAACGCCAAACTGAGTGGCGGCGAAACTTTAAGGGGTTGTTCAGATTGATGTCATTTCAAATCATACTATTTTCTAGTAAAGTTGCTAAAGATGTGCATACATTTAGCTTTTTTTTACCAAACTTTAGTAAATATATAAGAAATCTTGCCAAAACTTGGCAATATGCCAAATTGCCAAAATCTGATAATATTTATTTTGGCTATAATCTGAACAACCCCTAAATCTTGGCGTTAATATATAGTCCCGCCATCGTGTGAGAGATCCACATCTACAATAAGTTAATAGACATTTTTATATGATCTATTTTTAAAATGTGTTTTCTAAAAGGGTTAAATTATCAAAAATCCAATGAGGCGGATACAGGACCGAAGGATAAAGCTAGGTCGTCACTTAGCTCCGAGCAAGCAACTGAGCTTAAAAAATGAGTAAATTGCACCTACAGTACAACAACTTGACGGGTGTGTGTGATATAGTGAAAGAACTTGAGAATTGAACATTCGAGTGCAACAACTTAACAAGTGGGTGCGTTCTAGTATAAGAACTTGACAATTTTACATCCAATTATCCATAAGAATTATTGTTTTCTTCACCTTCCTAAATCTCAACCGAAATATAATAATTTCTACATCCAGTTTAATTAACTTTTAGTTATTAGTTATTAGAATAAAAATATAAATATGCTTATATATAAATCCACGCTAGTATATTAGTATATTGTCAAAATAAGTACTTAAAAATTGAATATGTATAAAAAAAGTGCTCCAAATAATTAAGTTGTCGCATAACTTCTCAACTTATTATATCAAAATCGTACGTATCATACAAGTTGTTGCATGTATGCAATCACTTATAAAGTTTTTGTACTAAATTGCACTTTCCTGTCAAGTTGTTGCACTAGAACACGTATTTTTCAAGTTCTTGCATCAAATTGCACCCAACTGCCAAGTTAATACACCGTGGGTGCAATTTACTCTTAAAAAAGCTTTAGATACAACAACTGTACACTTGCCCTGCGTGCATCCATCCTTTTAGGGCGGCTTGATAGGTGTAAGCCGCTCTCACGCGGAACTCGCGATGCGTCGTCCGATCCCGTGCGTGGCCCATGCCCATGCCCTGCCTCATGTCCCGCCACCTCAAACGTTAACGACCATCACATGATGACATGCGGCGTCGCTATGTTATGCATGCATGCCTGCCAATATCTTGCCTTTTCAAGGGGGGGCGATTTGATCCATCATCGATGATGATATCTCCCCCTCCTGCTTGTCCTGCTGCTGCTGCTGCTGCATAAAGAAACGATACATTATTAGATACCTCATGTACCAATGTGAGCATCGTGTGAGAAAAACACACCTTCTTTTTAACTTTTTCTATCTCACTGGAAGGTATTTTAAGATGTTTCGACTTTGGTCAAAGTTAAACTTCTTTAAATTTAACTAAATTTATAGATAAAATAGTAATATTTTCAACCAAAGATAAATGTATTATAAAATATATTTAATTATTAATTTAATAAAACTAATTTGGTAATGTAAATATTACTATATTTGTCTATAAACTTAGTTAGGACCCCTTTGAATCGCAGGAATGGAAAAACGGAGGAATAGGAAAAACACAGGATTCTGACAGGAATGCAGGTGTAAAACAGAGGATTGGAAAATACAGGAAAAACACAGGAATGACCGTTTATTGGACCGCGGGAAAAACGCAAGAATCGGATAAGAGAGATATACTCAAAGGAATTTTTCCAAGAAGTTGGACCTCTTGCTAACTTTCCTCTAAATCTCTATAGGATTAGCCATTACATAGGAATTTTAAAGGATAGTATATGATTCAATCCTTTGTTTCAAAGGCTTTCATATGAACTTTTTCCATATGATTGAAATCCTTCAAATTTTCTACACTTTTCTTACAAATCAAAGGAGCCCATAAATTTGAAGCATTTTGATATCTTATAAGCTAAAACGGAGGGAGTACTAGTATAGGTTGTTGTCTATACATGCAAATACTAGTCTCTTCTGAAAAGAAGATATGGCGATCGATCACTCTCTCACCTAACTCGAAGTCATGTTACACGATCCTTTGGTCCTATGCGCATGCAGGAGGAAAGCTCCACACATTTTGTGTGCGAGACCGAGGGGATCGAGTGCGGTGGAGTGGAGGGAGTGATCTGCGGCTAACTAGCTAGTAGCTGCGTGCGTGCTAGCTAGCATATGCATGGCGTCCCCTTGGAGCTATTCCAATCCTGTGCCATGTCGTGGTAGCTTAGCCACCAGCATATGGATGCATGGCTCTCGCGCCATCGAGCGCGTCATATGTTTGATTTTGCTCGTTTATGTTAATTGTATCACTCCCTCCGTCACACTGTATAACAGCAACTCCAGTGTAAATCTAAAATCGATTTTAACACAAAAAACCGAACCGTGCACATTGTGGGGAGCGAATGGTTTGTGTCCGATGAAAAAACGATTTCAAAAAAGAGGTTGAATACAAACCAAAATAAATTTGCTGCTGCTGGGTGTGAGAGCGAGAGGAAAGGTGAGATTGAGTTTTATTTTCATGTGGTCCCACAAAACGATTCTTACACTGCTGGGTTCGAACCAAAGCTTCGTTCGACTCCTATGAACCGAACTCTCAGATCACACACTACAAATGTCCTAAGACACGGTGTTTAAAACTAATCTTTTATTTTTAGGACTTGTTCATTTTATAGCCACTTTTGACTATGTCGAAATTTAGTAATGCCATATTTTAGCATATTTTGTTGTCATTAAATTTTTAGTGTGAGATGTATTTAGTTTAAAGCCTTACCAAAATTCACTAGAACATTTTAAGAGTTGAAACTTTTAGATCAACCAAGTTTGGTAAATAGCATTGGTAAGAGTATTTTTTGGTTGTTGCATTATGTCGACGTTCGATGTCACGACTACGGTATTTGCATAGTATGGGGATTGTTTGTACTAGGATATATGCGAGATTGAGGTAAAAGAGATGGGGACGATGATTTTTATACAGGTTCGGGCCCCTGAATTGTCAGGTAATAACCCTACTCCTGTTGGCTGAAGCCGGTCGTTGCTCTTATTCACCATGATCACACCAGTACAATATTTGAGGTAGCCTATCTAACTGTTGTCGACTTGGCGGTCTGAAGTGTTGACTCGTAGTCGACAACAGGATAGCCTTCCTCCTCGAATCCACATCCGGCGAGATCAAAGACAGCGCTATGTCTCTCCTGACAGTATCCGTAGACACCGTAGGGGACTAGCCATGCTTATCTCTGAAGTATATATCCGGCATCTTGTCTTGGCGCATGTTGGCTTGTATGTTGATCTTGTGTCTTGATCTATTGTTCCGTGTCCCTTCTTCTCCTAGGGGGCCTTGTATTTATACCCATAGGTGTCTCCTTGTCCAAGTAGAACTAGGGAAACCAATATGGATAGAATCCGAGTAATCCTTGTCGTTTTCATGTAGAACTCTATTTATCTTTCCTAATCCAGAACTTCTTCTATACCCGAAGGTTGTTTTTCATATAAAACATGGTATGTGGTGGGTCCTGCCGAGATTTAGTCAACTACTATTAGGTATGTGGTATCCATAACCCTGACACATTACCAAAATTGTTAGGATTAAAAGCAGCAACATAGTGAAGACGCCATTAATTTCTCATATATTATAATATTTGTAGCAATTAAATTATCACTGTAGGAAAATAATTTTAAATGTCAATCTAATAATATAGTTATCATCAAGTAAACTTTAATATATATATATATATATATATATATATATATATATATATATATATATTAGACTAACTAATGATCACATATTTTAAAAGTTAAATTTAAAATGCATCCGATGGCTTTATATAGAGTTCATTGTTTAAAGACTAGCCAATTGTCTAAGGGTTAAATCTTAAAATGACATGGGAGCATATTGTTTAAAGACTAGCCAGTACATAGTTGGTTCTTATCCTGTTTTTCCGTAGAGCCAAACTTTTTTTTAACGACTCGCACAAAACGGTACGAAGTTCTATTGATAGAGCAGGAGAAAAAAAAACAAGATTACAACTCTGTAAGGTCGTAACCAGAAAAAATAAAAAATATACCACCACCCACGAGTCAAACTAATTGGTACATAGTTGTTTAACGAAGAAATTAGTTTTACGTAATTGGCAATACGAGATGCAGATAATGCAGTGGTAAGAGGTGTGTGGTTTCAATTCTTAGGTCCCTTGTTTAATTTCTAACACGTTTACAATTTTTCTAAAAAAAATATTTGAAGGGATCTCCCTCCAATTTTTTTTTAAAAAAAATTGGCAATACTACTCAAACGAGTGAAGAGCTGTGACGAGATGCACACGTACGTGCTACGTTGTCTCGCCGGCATATTTTTCATTTTTACAACTAGTCACTCCTGCTGGATATATTCCCGACTTCCCGTTTCCACGGTAACGGCTACTTCATTCCCGCCGGCACGTCATGCCACCGCTGCCTTCGCTTCCACTCGATCGCTCCCTGGATTTCGTTTTCTCTTTCTCAACCTTTTCACCGGTCTGCATCCGTGCCGCGCCCCGTGCGCGCGACCGAACACTACTACACGATATATATATTTGCACGTTAATTTCCCATCCCATGCACCAATCGGCATCGATCCTCTTAATTAGCATACTGTTGGCCACATTGCTCAGGCTCATATTTCAAAACAACCAGATTTTCGTGGCATGCCAATTGTGATCTCCGAGAGGCCCACCGTCCACACCAACCCACCTTCAATTCAAACGTGCGTCGAGTTACTTCACTGTGTCCAATTTCGATCAAGCTTTGGTGTCAACGCACTAGCTAGACTTGAGAGGGAAATGGCGGCAAGAGGCACTCACTGATCGAAAACAACCTTGCTCATCTCGATCACACGTGAGATCGAGTTGATTCTCGTATGTTGGGAACATTAATTTGTGCCTAATAGACCAGTCTTGGCTAGAGAGATAATATACTACTCGTTTCTTTATTGTCGTTTTAGGATGTTGGTCTTTTTTCCCCTTAGATGCCACACTAGGTTGTGGCTACACCGGGACAAAAGAACGTCATCTTTAGTCTCGGATTCTTTCTCCCAGTTTACAACCCGGGACTATAGGGGGTTGTAAATCGGGAGAAAAGAGGGTTTCTCCGGTATAGTGACCGTAGTCCGTAGCTAACTATTGCACGGTAGTAACAAGCTTGGCTTTGTGCGACGTTTTTTAATTTTATAGTGGTAGTAGATGTTAAATCTCGCACATATGTTTTGTAGAGAGTATTTCCAAGATGGCTTTAGCTACATGTCTCCACTAACATGTTCTTGCACTGGTATTTGACAAAGTCATTTACAACAACGTTATTTTAGGAGCCACCTTGGTTATTATGTTTTTTCTCAACATCTTGTTCTTATAGAGGAATCATATTTTATGTATATACTTATATATAAATGCTAGTATTTTGTAACGAGGACAATGATAAAGAGTTGGCACTAAGAGAGAGAACCTACACTACCCCAATAGGTTGGCCTACATATTCCAAACCTCAAGCCCATAGCCCATCAAGGTTTAGGCCTAAACCTAGACATAGGATAGGGCTGGGCTGGGTCAAGCCTGGGCTAGTCGCCCATGAACACTACACGCAAAAATGCAGCAGTTTGTACCTTGAATTTGCAGATTATCACATAAAAGATACATGTTTGTGGAAATGGATTTTGTTTGGTCGATCGGACTCATACCAAATCAAGAGGATTCCAACTCGGAAAAGACTGTTGCTTCTACATGCAAGACTGTAAAACTTCCCTAATAAACCAATCTTACTGGACAAGTGATATACTCATTATGTTTTTAATGTCGTCTTAGGATGTTGTTTTTTTTTCTTAAATAGATGTCTATCGCTTCCGGTGTGGCTACACTGTAGCCAGCTGCTGCACAACACATCAAAGCTTGGCTTTGTGCAACGAATGAGCGAGTGGACCCAACGTTTTCGAATTATAGTAGCAACGGGTGTTTAATGTCACACGCACGTTGTGTTAGAGAAGTTAATACACTCCATATTCCCGAGACAACTTTAGCTACATGCCTCCGCTACCATACTAAATGCGCAGCTTGGCTTGGCGTGCTCTTGCACTGGCATTAGACAAGGTCCAACTGTTAAAGTAATTTAAAGCCATATTATTTTGGGACACTATTTTGGGAGCCACCTGGGTCGATTTGTTTTGATCGACTTCTTATTTTGAACTATGGGGACCATTTTTGTAACGAAGACGGGAACAAGATAACACGAAGAAACTAAGAACTACACCACACTACCTTGTTAAAGTGGGTTGGACCTAAACACGAACAAATATAAAAAGCTCAAGCCCAGAGCCCACAAAGCCCTACATTTATTCAAAGGATAATTTTATCATCTTTGAGAAAGTATCGGAAGGTAACATATTTTATAGTGTAAATTTCGGTACCTTGAGGTTACCTCAAGTATCTCAAGGTACTAAAAGTTTTAGTGTAAAATTTACGTACCTCAAGATACTTTCTAAAGGATCATAAAATCTCTCTTATTTAAATCAGTGTCTATTTTCCCGAAAAAAAAATCAGTGTCTATTCCAAACTTTCATGGCTCAAGCCTTAACCTACCCAAAGAGGATTGGGCCGGGCCGGACTGGGCCAGGGCAGCCCCATGAACTACCTCGAACTCGAACTGGGTCAGGGCAAGCCATAACATACATGCAAAAAAAAAAATGTAGTTCCTCGAACTCGAAGTCCCAGATCATTCGCAGGAGAAGGCGATTTGGGCTCACTGGGTGTGCTCACGCGGGCGAGATCGAACATTGTAAGTGGTGGAATGTGGAATTGTGGATTCCAGCTAGGAGCGAGCTAGCAGCCCTCTCCCATGGCGCCCTCTCGCCTTTTCCAACGCTCAGAGTGCCTATAAATTAAAGGGAGAGTACATGTGATTTTTCATGATAATATTGTGAGATCGTTCCGCCTCTCGCCCGCCGTGACGACGAGAAGCTAGAGATAGAGCTCTCTCCCATCTCTCGCTCTCCTCCCCCTCCTCCTCCGCGGGCGGCGCGAGCGAGCGCGCGCGCGCGCGCCATGCCGACCCCCGCGCCGTCGGCATCGTCCTCCTCCTCCTTCTCCTGCGGCGGCGGTGGCGGTGGCGCCGGGGCCGCGTCGTCCTACTCCTCCTCCTCCCCGGACGACCGCATGCTCCGCGGGGAGTGCGGCCGCCGCCACCCCTTCGCGTCGTCGGCGGCGGTGGGGGCCGGTTCCCCGGACACCATGGACACGGACTCCGCGGAGCCTTCCTCCGCGGCGACCTCCGTCGCGGACTTCGGGGCCCGGTCGCCGTTCTCGCCGGGGGCCGCCTCGCCCGCCAACATGGACGACGCGGGCGGCGCGTCGGCGGCGGGGCACGCGGCGCGGCCGCCGCTGGCCGGGCCGCGCAGCGGGTTCCGCCGCCTCGGCCTCCGCGGGATGAAGCAGCGCCTCCTCGTCGTCGCCAACCGCCTCCCCGTCTCCGCCAATCGCCGCGGCGAGGACCAGTGGTCCCTGGAAATCAGCGCCGGCGGCCTCGTCAGCGCCCTCCTCGGTGAGTGTGATCCCGAAATCTCGCCCTTATCCCAAATGTGATGTGGTGGAGCGATTCGATGCATGCATCGGCTATCCTGCACTGCATCTTCATGTCGAAATTTTCACCGACGCTGCAGGCGTCAAGGACGTGGACGCGAAGTGGATCGGATGGGCGGGCGTCAACGTCCCCGACGAGGTCGGCCAGCGAGCTCTCACCAGAGCGCTCGCCGAGAAGGTTCGTCGCTGCAACTCGGGACAAATTTCCCTTTCTGTCTCAACTCTGAAGTCTGAACCAATAGAACAGTGACTGTTTTGTTATCACTCTAGTACTAGTTGGAATCATATGTGTCTATGGAGTATATTTTTTCTTTTCTGATTGATTGAACGGAACAGAGATGTATACCAGTGTTCCTGGATGAGGAAATCGTGCACCAATACTACAACGGATACTGCAACAACATACTCTGGCCTCTGTTTCACTACCTGGGATTGCCACAGGAGGACAGGTTGGCGACGACGAGGAATTTCGAGTCACAGTTCAACGCGTACAAGCGAGCAAACCAGATGTTCGCTGATGTTGTGTACCAGCACTACAAGGAAGGGGATGTGATCTGGTGCCATGATTACCACCTCATGTTCCTGCCCAAGTGCCTCAAGGATCATGACATCAACATGAAGGTCGGGTGGTTCCTGCACACGCCATTCCCTTCTTCAGAGATTTACCGGACGTTGCCCTCCCGGTCGGAGCTGCTTCGCTCCGTGCTCTGTGCTGATTTAGTCGGGTGAGCATGCCCTTTGTGCTTATGCCTCCGTTCTGCCTTCTGACGAATTTGGTACTGGAAGCAGATGAGTTTTGGTTCACTATCATTCTGAATTTACACCTGTGCTTGCTGTCAGACTAGGCAACCAAGTGACTTTTGTGACTTTGATCATGCTCAATGTGTTTCCAAGTCCTAATCAATCAGAAAGAAAAACAGTTTGTTAACGATTGTTTGCCATGTCTATATAATAAAGTTGCTTTTATAGTAGCTTAGAATTCAATCGGCCAACTTTATCTTGTACGCTGACAGTAAAGGTACATTTAAAAGGTGACAATGGATAGTCTAATACTTGAACTGACAATAGAGACACACATTACATGTCAGTTGATTAAGTTTGTAACAGAAAAACAAACAATACTACATAATTGCAAAGTTTCTCTGATGTCTTTCTTTCAAGAAACACAAATATATCAATGCTACAGTATTGCTGATGAATTTATCCATGTTGAGATGTTTTTCTGGTTTCTGATCTGATCAGTCTCAATTGGTGTGCTGTTTCATTTTCATTTGCTGATGATCGTCTGAGTAGTTAATTCTTACTAATATTTAGATAATTTGGCATACAAGCGAATCACGTAGAACATGATACTTTTGAATGAATTTATCAAAGTTTTATCACTTGGTGAGTTGTTTCATGGTTTTCCTACTGATGTCTCTTCTTCAGATTTCATACATATGATTATGCAAGACATTTTGTGAGCGCATGTACAAGAATACTTGGACTGGAGGGCACTCCTGAGGGTGTGGAAGACCAAGGAAGGCTAACCAGAGTTGCTGCGGTACATATCAACCTTTGTTTTTTTTTTATTTTACTATTTTACCTGAACTGTTTGACATTCCTGATGATTCTGTTAGCTTCATCCACTAATTATTTTACTTGCTACTTTAAAAAACATGGCTCATCTTTTTTAAATTATTTTGATTATTTATAATCTGTTCAAAAGATGTTTGCAGAATGAGTGATTCTTTTGACTCACTTGGCTGAAATCTTCAGTTTCCTATTGGGATAGACTCTGAACGTTTCAAGCGAGCATTGGAGCTTCCAGCAGTTAAAAGACACATCACTGAATTAACACAACGTTTTGATGGTCGAAAGGTGAGAAAGCACTTGCTCTTCACTTCCTGATCTGGGGTAGATTACGAATTTTCCACTTATTTTTGCTGATTATAAGCATTAGATATGGACAAGAAATCTGAAACATTACTCATGTTTCATTCTCATAGTATTAGAAGTTTCGCATGTGCTGTATTAAGTCATCCTTCCTATTTCTTACATTGTGGATCTTGTAAAGTGGGCAACAGTTTCAAAGAAAGCTCATAGATGATCTTAAGACCTTTACATATGTGGAGTTCATACTGTAAACATCTAACCAAGCTTGTCTTCGTAACAATTTATAATACTGCTATCCATGGTGTCCCCTGTTTTGTAGTCAGTGATCTGTTTCTTTCTTTCAGTCGTATCACTCTCTTTGTATGGTGTCAAAAATTATTTCTTCAATAAGATTTAATTATGCTGAGCTTGTCCCCTTCATTACTGATAAGATGCAGCCATTATATTTTCCAACTCGCTCTAGTTCCATTAGTCACTTGTTACTGCTGCTAACTTAGAAATACCCTGTTGCATGTCACTTTCTCTGCTGTTAAAGGTCTTTAAATAATAATTTCCAATTGATATGCTTTACAAGCTTGTTTTGTCAGCATTAAATGATTTACAAATGCCTAGTATGGTCTTCCCACTATAACTTTTCCTTGTTGATGTGATAGGTAATGCTTGGTGTTGACCGACTTGACATGATCAAAGGAATTCCGCAAAAGATTTTGGCCTTTGAAAAGTTTCTCGAAGAAAACCATGAATGGAATGATAAAGTGGTTCTACTTCAAATTGCTGTGCCGACAAGAACTGATGTCCCTGAGTGTATGAGCCCTTCCTGTGTTTTATCTCCTATTTATACTTTGTGCGACTCTACAAGCATGTCTGCTGGAGTACCTCAGATGCATGAAGTATGACTTCTCCATGTAAATGAATTATCAATATTTATCAGCTTGCAGTCCTCTTTCTTAAAAAAAAAACATTCTTCTTAAAATCTGAACGAAGTTGCGGTTCAATAACTATGTTATTGATTATGGATTCAATAAGTCTTACTTGTGAGATCATATTAGGTGAGAGTGGATCATATTATCTACCTATCCATTTGAAAATGGGGCTGAAGTCCTATAAGAACCTAGTTAGAAAGATTGTTTCTCAACCTTATTTCCTAAGTTTGGTGTTATATGATTGAACTGGAAATCTAACCTGATTATTTGTGGTCATTTTAACTAACCTTAGAACCTGTCATGAGCAGATCAAAAGCTTACAAGTCAGGTGCATGAAATTGTTGGGCGCATAAATGGCCGATTTGGAACACTGACTGCTGTTCCTATTCATCATCTGGTTAGTTTTATTTCTTGTCCTTGTTAACTTCATTTTTGCGCTATCACAAAAACATACATCCTTCAGTCATATTTGCCTCTTCTCTAGTAGGCAAAATGGCACTTGTGATACCCATATTTTCTATGATGACTATACCTCACCTATCACTATTTAAATAATAAAACAAGTCAGATTTTGGTTCCTTTTTTCACTCTACCTTGAGCATATTTCATGTTTATTTTTTATGAGAAGTTATTGTATCATCTAAAAACATTGCACTCCTTGCAGGACCGATCTCTTGATTTCCATGCCTTGTGTGCCCTTTATGCAGTCACTGGTAATCATGGGCTCCTCTTTTGATATTAAAATTTTACTCATGACAATAACTCCTGCTTTGTAATGATTACATTTGAGTGTGTTGATAGGAATGTTCCTTCAGTATTTTAGTGACTCTTGCCAAGCTTGATCTGTGCATTTCCTCTGTTTTCTTCAGATGTGGCCCTTGTAACATCGCTGAGAGATGGAATGAATCTTGTAAGCTATGAATATGTTGCATGCCAAGGATCAAAAAAAGGAGTTTTGATATTGAGTGAGGTGAGCTGTTAGTTGTGATGATCAATAACCTTTGATCACTCCTGAATTTCCATGCTATTCATATACATTCTGCTGGTTCATACTTTTCTATGACTGTAATTTCAGTTTGCTGGGGCAGCACAGTCTCTTGGAGCCGGTGCTATTTTAGTAAACCCCTGGAATATTACCGAAGTCGCAGACTCAATCAAGCATGCTTTGACAATGTCATCTGATGAGAGAGAAAAGCGACATAGGCATAACTATGCTCATGTGACAACTCACACTGCACAAGATTGGGCCGAAACTTTTGTATGGTGAGTAGTTCATTCCAATTGCCTGATCTGTAGAGCTTGTTTCCAATGGTCTGATTCGTAGTCTGCTAGACTGGACCTTATTCGTTGATTTGATGCTTGCTATTTGACTGTACATTTTGTTTTCCCTTGTTTGACTGTCTAAATATTGTGCTGCGCCTTTTCATGTAGTGAGTTAAATGAGACAGTTGCTGAAGCTCAGCTGAGAACAAGACAAGTTCCACCTGATCTCCCTAGTCAAGCAGCAATTCAACAATATCTGCATTCCAAAAATCGGTTGCTCATATTGGTATTACCATATTTCTTCTTTGCTACCTTCTGTTGGCTGGGCTGTTCTGATGCAAAAATTGCTTGTTTATTCTTATCTTTTTTTGACGTAAATATTTATTCTTATCTGATAGCAATTTCTTTACATAATTTCTTTGACTTGTGCTCTTATGCACTTATTGCCTTCACTCTGAAATGATTGGCCTTAATCTTGCTGAAATAGTTACTATGACTTATGCACCTTTTCTTGTTCAAGTAATTAAATTTAAAATCTATAAAATTGAACTATTTAATTTAAATATTACTGATTGTCCGATGATTTTTTTTGGGAAGTCCAGTGAAAGCATTTTTTTTTTAAAAAACTCAGCTTTAGTTTATTTGTTTGGTTGCACTTTCAAGTTTCAACCACATTAAGTCGCATACAAGTGATCTGTTCAGCTTTCTCTTAAAAAAATAATAAACTTAATTGCACTTTGACAGTAGCATTTGTATTTCCCCTTTTTTTTTTTTTTACAATGTAGGGGTTCAATTCAACATTGACTGAGCCAGTTGAATCCTCTGGGAGAAGGGGTGGTGACCAAATCAAGGAAATGGAGCTCAAGTTGCATCCTGAGTTGAAGGGCCCTTTGAGAGCCCTCTGTGAGGATGAGCATACTACAGTTATTGTTCTTAGTGGAAGTGACAGGAGCGTCCTTGATGAAGTAATTATCAGATTTTTCCTGTCTTTTTTCGTACAATAGATTGAGTACGCTACTATATTTCCATCAAAACTAACATATATCTTCCCATGCAGAATTTCGGAGAATTCAATATGTGGTTAGCAGCAGAGCATGGCATGTTTTTACGTCCAACTAATGGAGAGTGGATGACAACAATGCCTGAGCATCTGAACATGGATTGGGTAGACAGTGTAAAGGTGTGTATTTATTAAATAATGTCTGTTGCAACCACTTGATGAATGCCTTCTGACATTGTGTATTGCTTTCCAGAATGTTTTTGAATACTTTACAGAAAGAACCCCAAGGTCTCATTTTGAACACCGTGAGACATCATTTGTATGGAATTACAAGTATGCTGGTACGTGTTTATGCTTGATTGCTCCTTTAGTTTTAATTAGAGAAGGCCTGCAATATAAAAGCTTAATGCTATTTTCGTTTTCCCATTGCAAAGATGTTGAGTTTGGACGGCTCCAAGCAAGAGATATGCTGCAGCACTTGTGGACAGGTCCAATCTCAAATGCAGCAGTCGATGTTGTTCAAGGAAGCCGATCAGTTGAAGTTCGGTCTGTCGGAGTTACAAAGGTCAGTGGTTCAGTGTGATGCTTCATGATAATTGAAAGTTTACACTTTGTTTTGTTAGCGGATGTTTGAAAAATTATGTTCTTTCCACAGGGTGCTGCAATTGATCGTATTCTAGGAGAGATAGTTCATAGCAAAAGCATGATTACTCCAATTGATTATGTTCTATGCATTGGGCACTTCCTAGGAAAGGTAATTATGCAATTAATTTATATGTGCATATCCGTTTCTTTCAGTGCAAGGTGCTTTTTTTTGTCTTTGATGTTTCAATTATCTCGTGTGGCGTGATGCATGTAAATTTATAAAGTTTGGATTGGTCTTATATAGATGTTGTGACACTATTTCAGCGGTTGTTTAGAACAAAATCCAAAGTGGGGAGGACACGTCCCCAAATAACCTCATTAGCCCCTTGTAAATTTATATGTAGAAGTGGGCTTTGTGGGAATGGGTATAAAAGTTTCTTTGGTATCTTTCTTTCTTACACACTAAAAGAAGGGAAAAATTACCTCCTAGCAAAGCACAAACCGTTCTTTTGGTTTACTTACGAAAATAATGTTTTAACTCAGAACAAAATTCAGCAATGTTCATATCGTCAATGCTGTTGTACTGACGCACAAATAAAAGTTAATCAACAATGCCATATGGATATACAACAGTTTGAAATGTTTCGGAGTTACCGAATTGAAACTGCACAAGCTATTTACTCTAACACTGGGACATGTAATAATTTTTGCCATATAGCATGCACGTTTCCTACTATTCAATACGAAGTTTGGAGCCTTTCGTGCTTTTAAAACTGAAGGAATTGTCTTCTTTCTTGTGCATTCTTGTACTCTTCCTGCACTTGTTCGATCAATCATTGGCTTTCTCTGGTAACATTGTCTCTTTTTCAGGATGAGGACATCTATGTCTTTTTCGATCCCGAGTACCCTTCTGAATCAAAAGTAAAACCAGATAGCAGCGGCTCGGTATCTCTTGACAGGAGGCCAAATGGACGACCATCAAACGGCAGGAGCAATTCCAGAAACTCGCAGTCAAGGACACCCAAGGCACAGGCTGCTCCGGAGAGGTCATCGTCATCATCTTCATCAAGCCAGGGCACCCCAAACAGCCACCATGATTGGCGCGAAGGGTCCTCGGTCCTTGACCTCAAGGGCGAGAATTATTTCTCCTGCGCTGTTGGAAGGAAGCGGTCCAACGCCCGCTACCTGCTTAACTCATCAGAAGAGGTCGTCTCCTTTCTCAAGGAGATGGCAGATGCAACGGCGGCTCACAATGGGTTCCAGTCCACAACTGCTGATTACATGTTCTTGGATAGGCAGTAGATGTTCTAATCCCCGGTCTTCCCCCAGAGAAGAAGTTTAACCCTGAAAGTATTCATTCCTTACATGGCCCTGCATGATGTACAATTGTGTACAAAATTTAAGCTCGTGATGAAACTGCGAGAGGGCAGCAAATGAGAAAGCGTTAAAATTTTAGAGAATTCTGTACAAAATTAGATGTGCTCTCTGCTCCCATAGTGCTGAAATGAGCCCACGGCTCTTCTACATTTTATTTTCTTGTCTCGGATCCCGCTATTAGCAGTTTAGTGATAGATAATAAATCTGTAAACTTTTGTTTTCCTGAATATTTTCGGTCATAGGTTCTGGAGCGCGTCATGTTTATTTTTCAAATTATAGTTCAGGGTCTAGTTCTGAGTTTGTTTTTTTTTTCCTTGTTCGTCTTTAGAGCTAGATGGCGAAGATGGTGGTCAGGCTGGAGGAGCGCGCTGAACCGGAAAAGATAACCACCGTCACCACCGCATAGGTAGAGAGGGGCAAGGCTCGCACGCGCGCATGTTGCTGCTTCCAATCCCAGGAAAGAATTGAAAGGGCGCAAACTCCATGTGAGGTCAGTGTGAGACGTTGAATTCCAACGCCTTACCCTGATGCGAAATTCATAGTTTGCCCCCAAGCTGTGCAACTGAATACCCCCGGCCTGATGTTAGGAAACGATAAGCGAACAAACGATAAAAAACAATACATCAATCACAGAAGACACGAGATTTAATGTGGAAAACCCTCCCAAAACAGGAGAGAAAAAACCACGGGCGCCAGCCAACAAAATATCTTCACTATATCTGGGGTGAGGTTACTTCGCCGCACGGCGGTTTACAAGAGGTATATACATGGTGGAACCCTAAAAGGGATGACGATCCGTTTCGCGGGGGATCCTTCATATCAAACTCACTACTCAACTGTTTCTTCAATGCAGTGATTTGTTCCTTGCTCTTGGCAACAATCAGCATATCATCAACATATAACAGCAAGTATATAGGTGATCCATTAACAAATTTAATATACACACAGCTATCAAATTCAGACCTCTTAAAGCCATGTGACAACATAAATGAATCAAACCTTTTATACCATTGACAAGGAGACTGTTTCAAACCATACAAAGATCTTTTCAACTTGCAAACATAATCCTCCTTACCAGGTACTATGAACCTTTCTGGCTGGTCTATGTATATCTCCTCCTCAAGCTCTCCATGTAAAAATGCTGTCTTCACATCTAACTGCTCAAGCTCAAGATCATGCATAGCAACAATACTGAAGAATGTGCGAATTGAACTGTGCTTTACAACTGAAGAGAACACATCATTATAATCAACACCAGCAATTTGACTGAAACCTTTTGCTATTAACCTTGCCTTAAACCTCGGAGGCTCGCTAGGAGATAAACCCTCCTTTCTCTTGAAGATCCATTTACAACGAACAGGATTCTTCTGTTTTGGCAAGTGCACAAGCTCCCATATGCCATTCTTCTCAAGAGACTGCATCTCCTCCTGCATAGCTGAGATCCACTTCTCACGGTCTCCAGAAACAACAGCTTCAGTGTATGTGGCTGGCTCAAGAGTATTCTCCACCTGTTCAGCACAACTAAAAGCATAATAAACCATATCACATTCCTCAATAAGGCGGACTGGAGCTCCACAACTCCTCTTTGTTCTGCGATGTGCAATAGGTTCATCTTGTGGCTGCAAAACAGGAGGTGAGTGCTGAACAGTATCATTAACATCATTACTAACAATTTCAGTTTCCTGATCATCCACGTGCTCCACCTACACGCTAACATATTGCTGCTCCTCATCAGAACCACCTGGTATGACATTTGTGGGCAAGCTGTCATTAAACATAACAAATTCATTGAAAACAACACTCCTGCTCATGAATGTCTTATTAGTTTCAGGATTCCATAACTTATATCCTTTTACTCCTGAACCATAACCAAGAAACAGACACTTAATAGCTCTAGGCTCTAATTTTCCATTACCAACATGAGCATAAGCAGTGCATCCAAAAACTCTCAACTGTAAATAATCAGCAGGCATACCAGACCATACCTCAATGGGAGTTTTCTTATTAAGTGGGATAGAAGGCGACCTGTTGATCAAGTAGCAGGCGGTGTTAGCAGCCTCTGCCCAAAAACGCTTGTTCATGCGAGCGTTGGAAAGCATACAACGAGCCTTGGAGATGATGGTTCTGTTCATGCGCTCAGCCACACCATTCTGCTGTGGAGTGTACGGGATGGTGTGATGCCTAACGATGCCTTTCTTCCTGCAATAATCATCAAAAGCATCCGAACAAAATTCACCACCATTGTCAGTGCGAAGTACTTTTACCTCCTTTTCAGTTTGCCTTTCTATCATGACTTTCCACTCTTTAAAAGCAGCAAATGTATCATCTTTATGTTTCAGGAAATAAGGCCACACTTTTCTAGAGTAATCATCAATAATGGTAAGCATATAACGAGCACCACCAAGAGAGGGCTTACGAGAAGGCCCCCACAAATCAGCATGTACATAATCAAGTATACCTTTGGTGCGATGAACTGAGGTATTGAATTTTACCCTCTTGTGCTTACCAAAAACACAGTGTTCACATAACTTTATGTTACCCTGAGTGCAGCCATCCAGTAGGTTCCTCTTCATCAATTATGCCATACCAAGTTCACTCATATGCCATAGGTTAGTCTTACTAGGTTCATCTTTAGAAACAGCAGCAGCGGTAACAGAACCATGTAATGTACTTCCTCTAAGGATATATAAGTTTGCAGAATTCATATCACTAATCATATAAACGAGAGAACCTTTCGATACCTTTACAACTCCACCTGAACCGGAGTATTTGTATCCTTCTGCATCAAGTGTGCTGAGAGAGATGAGATTTCTCGCCATCCCTGGTATGTGTCTCACATCTTTCAGCGTGCGTGTCATGCCATCATGTGTCTTGATCTGAACGGAGCCAATGCCCACGATCTCACGTGGGTTATCATCTCCCATGCGCACAACATCTCCATTCTGCACAGACTTGTAAGAACTAAACCAATCTCTGTTAATGCAGATATGAAACGAACATGCAGTATCAAGTATCCATTCATCATGACTAGCAACACAACTAGCAAAAACGACAAGACAATCTCCTGAATCAGAGTTATCAGCACTGGTAACAACAGAGGCCTTACCATCAGATTTCCTTTTCTCCTTATTCTGCAGCTTCCAACATTCTTCAATGAAGTGATTTTTCTTTTTGCAATACTTACAGAACTTTTTACCTTTAGACTTAGAACAGCCTCTACTCTGGCTCTTGTCACGATTATTGCTGTCGTTGTAGGTTCTCTGCTCAGATCTGCCTCTGACCTGCAATGCTTCATCCTTAGAGGACGATGCATCAGACTGAACCATACCTTTCATCTTCTCCCTGTTTTGGAGCGCCTCATAGACTTCCGCTAGGGTTAGTTCATCACGGCTTAAAAGTATGGTGTCACGAAAATTTGCATATGAACTAGGCAGTGAGCATAACAGTAAAAGACCTAAATCTTCATCATCAAACTGTACCTCCATCGACACTAGGTCGGCAACGATCTCCTTGAAGACCGATATGTGGTTCAATACAGAACCACTCTCCTGCAACTTGTGTGAGAACAACTTCATCTTGATATGTATCTTACTGGTTAGATCTTTAGACATGCAGATCGATTCCAGTTTAAGCCAAAGTTCTGCAGCAGTCTTTTCCTGCAACACTTCTTGCAAAATATCATTAGATAGATGAAGTTGGATCAGCGACAGAGCCTTACGATCTTTCCGCTTCTCCTCAGCGGTCCATTCAGTCGATTTCTTCTTCCCAAAGCTTTCCAGCGCCTGATCAAGATCCGAAGTTTGCGCCAGAACAGCCCGCATCTTGACTTGCCACAGCGAGAATCTCGTCTTGTAGTCTAGCAGCGGTAGATCATACTTCATCGACGCCATCGCGAAACCCTAATGTGGGAACAAGCTCTGATACCACTTGTTAGGAAACGATAAGCGAACAAACGATAAAGAACAATAGATCAATCACAGAAGACACGAGATTTAACGTGGAATACCCTCCCAAAACAGGAGAGAAAAAACCACGGGCGCCAGCCAGCAAAATATCTTCACTATATCTGGAGTGAGGTTACTTCGCCGCACGGCGGCTTACAAGAGGTATATATATGGTGGAACCCTAAAAGGGATGACGACGGGCCTTCGCTCCGCTACGGCAGAAGTTGGCCTTTATTAAGTGCAAATGAATTTGGATCACAACTCAACACCCGATTGGTCGACCCATGGTAAATTCAGAAGCTAAATATCTATAACAAAAGCATTTTGTGTGTTCCTGCTCACATTGTAAAATATGCAAATTCCCAGATAAGAGTGAAAATTCCATCAATTGTAGTTACTCAAGTACTACAAGTTATAAATAGAACGCTTTTCTCGTTACTAAGGCCAACTATAGCAAATATTCATGCCAAGAGAAAAAGGATTGCCAATTAAAAGTGGAAGTCATTTTGTTTTGAACTACTGTAATGGTACAGAAAGTATCTTACCTAGTTTAGATCAATTTTTAACTCATAGAGATCACTTGAAACTGTAGTATGGTTGAACTCAAGAGACTATTCCCTCAAGATCAATAGGGGCATTTGGAACAAATACCAGCAGTGGCTTCTTTCTTGGAACAGACAGCAGCCCACTATTGCCCTCCAGCATATACAGAACGGTCCTCATGACAGGCCTCTCTTCTGAAAATGGGTTCACACAGCTCAAGCCTTCAAGGAGTGGCATTATCTTTTCGCTTATACTTATGCTTATGCTAATACTTATCAGCTAAAATTTGAATTTTTAACTTTAAATTTGGAGTTGATTTTGAGGTTTTTTCATCGAAGTTTATTTTTCAGCCTTTACTTTTAGATCACTAAGAACACATATATAAAAGTTTTATTCACAAATTCAATGCTCTCAAAAGCGATACCGGGAGGCCACACCCTCCCTCTCTATTTATACATGAGGTAGACAGCCTAAAGCCACAAACCAAACTCATACAAGAAGTTCTAATCCATCTAGGAAACCTTCCCGTACAAGAAACCAACTTTACATACTCCAATTGTACCAAATTTGGACTCCTTTCAAATTCGACTCCGTATCCCATACGCACATAATATCTTCATCGTATGCTATATGAAATCTTCACCAACCACGTGCAGTGATTTTTAGCCTAAGTATCACGTATGATATCTTACCATCCGGACATCGCCTTATCTCCAATTCGACTTCCGGTCTATCACCGGCAATACTTTCCCGAGGCATCAAGACACCTACACATGAATCAATCAAAGAAACCATTTTCCGGGACCAAGCTATCTCCAACTTGACTCATTGTTAACAAACAACAGTATTACATACGCATAGTATCCATCTAGAAGTCATAAACACGAAACATCCACGGATATCCAATGAAACAACCTGAAACTGAAACCGTGGGCTGGCCGGTCTGACCGACAACACCTGCCCGGTCTGACCGGACCCGACAAAACAGCAGCACCTGTTGATCACCTGCAAATCCAATCATCTCCAAAACCACTCACTAATAATCTCCAAATATCAAAACCTCAAATGCCAATTGTTCATCACATAATAAGAATCAAACACACTTTGATTTTACACAAATTCCCCCGAAGCATCAAGACACCTACACATGAATCAAACAAAGAAACCATTTTCCGGGACCAAGCTATCTTCAACTTGACTCATTGTTAACAAACAGCAGTATTACATACGCATAGTATCCATCTAGAAGCCATAAACACGAAACATCCACGGATATCCAATAAAACAACCTGAAACTGAAATCGCGGGCTAGCCGGTCTGACCGACAACACCTGCCCGGTCTGACCGGACCCGACAAAACAGCAGCACCTGTTGATCACCTGCAAATCCAATCATCTCCAAAACCACTCACTAATAATCTCCAAATATCAAAACCTCAAATGCCAATTGTTCATCACATAATAAGAATCAAACACACTTTGATTTTACACAAATTCCCCCCCCCCACACTATTGGCCCCCTACAACCATCCACCTCGGTATATCCTGCGCATACAGCTCTTGCTTCATGATCCACCCGTTCTGCATCGTGAATTTGTAAACCAAGCACGGAAGTAGGACTGCGCCCCCAGAACGTGCTGCACCTATGTGAAGGCACAACAGATGTTGTGGGTCCAGTACTGAAAATCAATCCATGCAGAGACAAAGATATGAGGACTGCCAAGGAAACAGAAGGTCTATGAGGACTACCAAGGAAACAGATGGTTTGGTTTATCACGAGGTGAGCTAGATTTTCATGAAGAATTAGGGGAGGAAGGTGGACGATTTGTCCCAGTTGACACCCGCAATGGCAATTGAAGGGCTGGTTTATCATGTGGTGAGCTAGATTTTCATGAAAAATTAGGGGAGGAAGGTGGACGATTTGTCCCAGTTGACACCCGCAATGGCAATTGAAGGGCTGGTTTATCACGTGGTGAGCTAGATTTTCATGAAAAAATAGGGGAGGAAGGTGGACGATTTGTTCCAGTTGACACCTGCAATGGCAATTGAGACACAACAGCAAATCGCAACATGAGGAATAGCGATGTGCCAACAGGACAAACTCTGAAGGTTGTGAACGGGAATGGCCTTGGCATAGGAACGCCTCCCCTGGGTCTTGGCCGCCGCCTCCACCCGGCCTGGGCTGCCGCCTCCTGCGGCGGAGGCCTGGGCCACCGCTGTTGACGAAAAAATCGAACACACTGGTCTGGGAGATCTGCTTAGCTCCTGTGCAGGTCCAAATCTTGATGAGATGCGGGCGTGCCAGTCAGTTTGATCCTGCAACTGACAAGATATGCAAATAGTAGATCAAAACAGCCGATCGGCTGACAAGCCGATGGAGTAGTTCCAACCGATAGCCGATAATAGCCGATGTCGATACCAGCCGATAGCGATAGGGTTTAAGCAATCGGCTATATGTCCAATGTAGATAATGATATAAATGCAATCGACTGATGATGATGTAATAAAATAACAATATAATCCAGTATAAACCAATCGGCAAATAATGATATGATAAATAAGCATCGATCCGAAGGTTTAAGCACACATCGGCTGGAGGTCCGATGTCATGAAATCCACAAGATTTGATTAAACAGTGAAACCTTTGTTGTCATCGGCTAAATCCAACTTATATGTATATGCAATCCTTATGAGCCGATGCAACGTCCAGATAACTCACGGGCTGAAACCCCGATGAAACCATTATTGGCAGTCAAAAAGCAGGATAGAGATTATGGTTCTAAGCACGACTTAGTAGATCAAACTTAACTGATGTAGCACTAAGTATGAAAAGAAACATAATATCTAGACAATCAAGCCGTTGACTGAGTTTTCAGGGTGGTAGATGTCTAAGCTAATCTAATCTAGCAACGCGATTTAGCCGATACTAGCAGAAACCCTAAAACGAGAAGCAGCCGATAGAGCTAAATTGAGATGCTAAGACTAGATTAACAGAGACATATGATAAATAGGTAGGCAAATATATCATCCAAACCAGAGCAATCCAAGAGGTCGAATGTACTGATGCATCCTTGAACGACACCGACGTAGACGATACAATTGCCCGGACCGGCGGAACATTGGACTTACCCCTTTGCCGGAGATCGAACACCGATGCAGCCCCGCGTCGGGTGCCAAGTCCCGCCGGACGATAAAATAAAGTAGAAAAGGTAAAAAGGGTGGCGATGCGCCGAATTGTATTGATCGTGAAGATTGATTACATATACCCCGGGTGTATATATTTATACCCATGGGTTGATACAAGTCCTTGTCGGACAAGAAAGAAACTTTTCCTAAAGATAAAAGGAAAAGATAAAGTCCTTATAGGACACTAAACACACTTTCCTAAGGATAAAAGGAAACTAACAAACTATTCCTAATTAATAGATAACTTGCCATGCCGCATTCTCTTTGAACTCGGTCTATTCTGGATAAGCTTCCTTTAGTAGATCAATTTTCCTGACCGAATATAGCAAGAATCCGACAACTGACGACTTGACAACTCTCATCGGCTAATCTCAGGACTTCGAAGCCGATGCTGACTCTAAGCTGATGACTACTCCAGGCTTACCAAATTTCACTGTTAACCACCGCCGCTGCCTACTCCCCCGCCCCTGGGTCTGGGCCGCCGCTGCCTGCTCCCCCGCTACCTCGTTTGTCATCGCCTTGGCCACCGCCGGCTGCATTTTTGCTTGGGCCAAAACCGCCTCGCCCGCTGCCGCTCGGGCTTCGGGACGCCTAATCGCCCGCACTGCAATGGCCACGAGACGCCTCCAGAGGGGCAGGCCACTGCACAGGATCAGCCGACGCCAATACGCGGCGAGGCACGTAAAATGGTGCGGACGCGTCGAGTGTGAAGCCCGTTGGCGCGGCGCACGAGCTGTACCCGCGGCCAAGCGGAAGGACACCGGGACGAGCTAACTATGAAAATTATATATTAGAGCACTAAATATATATCACCTAGATCAACATGATTTTGCCTGAACTTAGTAGATTAGACTACCAATGTTGACTTCCCTTTGTAATGACTAGAAAATCGTGCTAGTCAGAATATATATATTTATCACTCAAAAATACTAAAAGATGAAATTGGTATGCTCACTAATTTAAAATATGTATATACTTTTTTTCTTATTTGAAATTTTAGAGTTTACATAAAATATTTTAAAAATAAAATTGTGAACCACTATTTTAGTTTTGACAATTGGATATATGATATTAAAAAATATTTATGGATGTATATATAAATGATATATTTATTATGTGTAGAAGAGAAAAACATATATGCCATAAAAATTTAGAACTTGTATGTCATGTCAAGCAAAAGTACCAAATTTAATGTGTCATTTTATACATAAATTTTGATGAAATCGAAACAAGTAAAATAAATTTTGAGATTCATCAAAATTAATTGGTTCAAATATATTTGCTTGTGGATTTAAATTTTTGAAAGATCAATCATTTAGTATATTCAGAGTTTTTTTAACAGATCCTATGTAACAAAAAAAACGCAATCATTTTTTTAGCTGATGAGGTATTAATGATCATATTCCGTGATATAAGAAAACAAAGTTGTCTTCTTTCTTTCTTTTGGATTTTTTTTGCATAATAATTTTGGATGTACTTATATTGTAGAGTTGTAGGAATAGTACCAACTAGGCGTAGGATATTTAAAGAAGGATAATGAATGTAAATTTGTTGTTTTAGATTTATTTTTTGCTTAATAATTTTGGGTTTACTATATATTTTAGAGTTATAAGAGTAGTACCGAGTAGGCATGGTATATTTATAGAAGGCAATGGAGTAGAAGTTCGTGTGGTTGGAAAAGGAAGATAGTTTTGAAAGCCTCTAGAACTCATATGTGATATTTTTCTCTAGATTTTTCCTCACATATGATTGTTAGGTGTTTTTTCTCCAGTATAAATTTATGATTTTTCTTTAAAGTAAGAGATACCAAGTGGACCAATCAAAAGCCAGCAAAAGAGCCAGCTTTAGATTATTAGATATAGTCAATCATCCAATTCCATAGCCACACCTACAATTGTAATTTTAGTAAATGATTTTTCCTCCCAAATCTTAAGGCCAAATGAAAGAGAATGAAATTACCTTCAAGTGCTTGTAATGATCTGTCAGATCCCAACAACATAAGTGCTATTAGTTGGTTTGGTCCAAAAAACTCACCAAAGGCAAATTGTAAACATTTACAATAAAGAAATAGTCGGCATTGGTATATGTTTGTACATGCTCCAGCAAATTTGCTTTATCTGCAATCTTTCAGCCAATGCATGTGATATCATCCCGTCCAGCAACTTTCACTAAGCTACTTACTTTAAAAAGTAGATGATCTGATATCATCCCGTCCAACAACTTTCACTAAGCTCTTCCAGGAATGTCTTCTCATCCTATTTTCCATTCAACAGGGCACATAGTAAACATATCAGTATAAACAGACAAACAGACAGTACTGCATCCAAATGAAAATTGACTAATGCTCCAAATCTGAAAACAAAAGGAAGAACTCATCTGAAGACAATTTTAATGTGTATTGTATATAAGGCCATGTTTGAGCGTTGTTGCGGTACAGCGGTCGGTACCAGTACCGCCCGGTACCAAAATCCTGGCTGTTGGATCTGGCCCAATCCAACGGTTGGTAGAGTTTGGTACCGGGCGGTACCAATTCTGTCCCTGGTGCAGTACCACGCGGAGAACTGAGGTGGAAGGGCAAAACGTAACTTCACATGCAATAACTAGATTAGGAGGGATGGACGGGCAGCTCGAACCCTAGAAGCATCGGGATTCCTCGAACGACGCCGCCGCCGCCTCTTGGATCGACGCTGCCAACTCCTGGAGGTGAACTCAGCAGCAGCCGCCGCCGCCGGAGCCGCCGTCGCCGGGAACGACGACATCGACGCTGTCGCCGCCGGGAAGGACGACATCGACGCTGCAGCCACTGGGAACGACGAGTTCGCTGCTACCGCCGCCTGCTTCAACGCCGCCGCTAGGAAGGACGACTTGGACGCCCCCGCTGCTACCGCCGCCGGGAACGACGACATTGACGCCGCCGCCGCCGGGAAGGACGACATCGACGCCGCCGCCGCCGGGAAGGTCGAGTTCGATGCCGTCGCCGTGGCCTGCTTCAACGCATGCCGGAATCCGCCGCTCGCCGCCACTTGATTGCTTCAATGCATGCCGGCGTCACTCTCTTCCGATCCTACCCATGCCGGAACGAACGGCTAGATGTGTACTGATACCGAGTGGTACAATTTGTTGGACCATAAAAATGCTATCCAGGGAGATGCTGCTCCGGACATGGAGTCATGGAGATGTTCACATGTGTGATCTGCTTTCATCAGGAGGTGTCCATGTTGATCCTCCGTCGCCGACCCTACGCTGCCCACCGTTGCCGGTCCTCCATCCGCGCGTCACTGCCTTCGCCGTCTCTGCCTCCATCCACGTCGACCCCATGCTGCCCACGCCACCCCACATTGTGCTCACACCGGGATCAGGATTCTGGCCATCGTCTCCATGCAGATATGGGAGTTGTGAATTTCCCCTTTTATCTTCCTTGTTTTTTCTACTATCTACTTTCAGTTCTAATAGACCTATAGATTGTCTGAATACTTCTCCTTTAAGCACGATGTAATCTGCACACTAATCATATCAAGAAACCTTAATCACTTTTGGTTTGCATATGATTCAGTGAAATTTAATTTGTGGTCACTGGAATTAGAGGGATTTTAGATAGCAATGTGTTGTTTTTTATTGTTGTAATCTGCAGTTAATTATGACATCCTTCAAACAACTCTGTGAAATTAACCTTGGAACCATGACTTGTATATCTACCTTTAAAAGAAGGTTGTTCTTTCGCTGCCACTGAAGATAGATCACTGAACATACTGGCATATTTTCTTGTCAATTTCTCTTGATAGCCTTCCATATTTAGAGGAGTTGAACTGTTAGCTTGTTATATCTAATGATGTGCTAATTTACATAGTTTACCTCCTTCAAACTGAATTAGATCATGTGTTGAGAGAGGATGTGTGTCCTCGCTAGTCCTGAGCTGGATGCATATCCCCCTATCGTTCATGCTTGCAGCTGCAACTATTTTTTTTTTTACTTGTTATGTTCCATAAGCAAAATGAGATCAATTGGATGTCAACTCCATGTCCTCAGGGTGTGTTTGGATAATTGGAACTAGGGAGTGGGATCAGGGTTAGGAAATGAATGAAGGCTTAGGATTAAATGAAAGAGAGAGAATGGATGGTTAGGATTTAAAGATGTCTTTTGGTGGGTGGAAAATTATTTCTCTATCCCATTAGCCAAACACTACCTCATTGTCTTGCCAGGTGGAGGGAGGCAACAATCCAATCCAGGAGTGATGGGATGGGATCCCAGCTCAAGGGAGCCCCGGCGGCAGCTACGGTTGGGAGGACCTAAGCCCTACAGCCAAGCTCTATATTCAACCCCTTTTGCTTACCGGCGATGAGTCAACCAACTTCCAGTGATGAAGATACTGATCCCCTCCTCCCTCCCTTTCCCTCCCTCTTTATTACATCAGCTGATTGATCACCATCTTTATTACGACATCAGTTGATTGATCACCAGCTTTTGATTCCGATTGCTCCAGTGAACTTTGTTCACAAAATAGTGTTTTTTCATTTCTGATGCGTGTGCCTATCATGTGACTCCTCCGTCGACATGTACATTGATTTCTGCCCAACTAATTGATGAAATGATCCTTTACAGTTATTTTGTTTAGTCAATAGTTTCTGATCAGCTTGCCGTAGTCTGTGCCAAGTTGTTGTGATAATGCTTCAGGTTAATCCTCTGTACTGAAACAATTTCTCTGGATCTCTCTCCCTTTTGTTTTGGACCTTATACAACCCGCTGATGACTAATAATAACGAACTGATCAGGTTGACTTCAAGC
Organism: Oryza meridionalis; assembly: GCA_000338895.3. Lineage (NCBI taxonomy): Eukaryota > Viridiplantae > Streptophyta > Magnoliopsida > Poales > Poaceae > Oryza > Oryza meridionalis. The sequence continues at coordinate 25,936,167 of CM002528.2, forward strand.
ATTGGGCTAACATCTAAGATTATGTAAATTAAATAACATATATGCCATCATCTTCAATTTGAGTGATATTGTATCAATCTTCAGAATATTCATGTCACCTGTGTATGTCTTCGGAATTATCTATGTCTATGTCACTGCGTATGTCTTCAGATTTATATATACTCCCTTCAACCCTAAATATTTGATGCCGTTGATTTTTTTAAATATGTTTGACTGTTCGTCTTATTAGTAATTATTAATTCTTTTCATATCATTTGATTCATTGTTAAATATACTTTTATGTATACATATAGTTTTACATATTTCACAAATTTTTTTGAATAGGACGAACGGTCAAACATGTTTTAAAAAGTCAACGGCGTCAAATATTTAGGGACGGAGGGAGTATTTAGGTCACATGCGTATATCTTGAGATTTTTTGTAATTGCATATTATTACAGATGGCAAAGATATTTAATTATATTTTTTACCTGCCTGGCCTTGTTGGCTGATATGCAATACCAGTTCTATGCCCTTGACATGGTATACATTCCTCCAGGCTGCACTCACTTACATTTTTACTGTAGATTGATAGGTTAATGTTCCTTCCTGAAGGTAAACCAATCAGCTAATGGTGATTCATATAGTTCTGATTTGAGTGCAACTATGTATCCACTATGATGTAGAATTGTGAGAATTTATAGATGCAATTTAAAAGGTATGCCACTTAGGAATCAACACTCAGGTGCATGCTTCTCAAAAACTTGGTCAGAGTTAAAATGATAATTTTTCACCGTCTATTAAAAGTTCACTGGTTATTCCCGAGCGTAGGAAAGGCTTATGGCAGAGTAAACTGATTTTGACATTTAATTTCTATGCTCTGGTGATGACTTTCAAAATTAACAGAATATGGTCATTGTTGCAGTGACTTGAGTAGCATCTAAGGTTCTGACTTTAAATCTCTATAGGAGCGAATTTTAGATTGGGTTGTTTGAGGGCTAAGTTCCCTGTTTGATAGGCTAAGTTTCTAATTTAAAAAAAGTCGTATATATCCGATTGGATGTAGAGGCCGGGTAAAAAAAATCCTTCTCTTAAAAAGGTCATCATCATTGTTATGTTTTGTGATATTAAGAGAGTTCCACAGGTCAAATATGCATGTTGCGCTCTTGCTGAGAATGCTGGATTTGGACGCAGTCATGGTGGGAAGATTTTGCACACAAGATTGAATCTTATCACTGTGTTCCTTATGCTCTGTGAGCCAGCCATGTTGGACATGCCTCGCGCAGATGCTTGAGGGTTTTTTTTCACCCTTCTTTGGCGCCATCCGCCATGGGGGCCATTAGTGTCTGTTATGGCTTTGAAATGACTTTTTCTAGGGGACATGCCATCCTGCGATGTGTGGTTGAGTTGCACACTTAATGGCAGCACAAAAACCATCTCCCACTTACAACCAGCTCAATTCGTTCAACGAATTGGTATTATTATCACATGCCCTCTGGTTATGGACGGGAGTTGAAAAAGGAACAGATCAACACAGATTACTTCCAGTTCTCATTAAATCCACTAGATTGCTTAAACTTTTTTCAGGCAGCATAACCGCATAAGCAACTTCAGAATCAGGATGAGAACCACTTATTATTTCACATGCAAATCCTGATATCCACGGATTATACACATGCAGATAGAATTTCAACATGATTTTAGTAACATTACGGATGTATAGTTGGTTTTTGTCTTTCCTTTTTAGCGTGTATTATGAGACGCATTCGTGGGTGTTTAAGTGTGGTGTTGCGTGTGTAATGGTATGCGTGTATGTGCCGCGTCTACTATGTAATTTTTTTTAAAAAAAAACACAGTTTTTGACATAGCTCAAGTCATGAATATTTTCTTTGGATCCTAAAGTTTTGGAAGCTCGATGCTAAACTGGTGCTTTTTATTTCTCTTTGACATTCTAAAGGGATGTCCAGTGCGAGACAGAATCAACGGCATACCCGCGCCGAGAGGAAAACGTCAAAATGATCCTATGTATTTTCAATGACTAGCAACAGTACTATGCAACTCTGCATTATAACACATTTTCAACCGTCCGATAAATAGTACTCGACAATAGAAAATCAGGCCATGAGAGTTAACGTTACATTTGATCAAAGGCTAGAGTTATCTTCTGACTATAAAATCGTGCCACCATAGAGAACGTCATCAGTACCGCACGAGGGGGCTTCCTAATCACATTCCTGCACTAACTACCTGGTCAAGCGTTGAGCTTTCAAATAATTGGATGCCCATTTTAGTAATGCAATTTGGCCTTGTTTTGTGCTTGCTTTCGTCAATCTATGATCTCTCTACCGTATCTTATAAATCAAACCTATCTATACATATATGAATGTACACCGCCGTAGAAATTTTATGAAATTTTAAATTTGCAACAATATTGGTACGCTTGTATGCATGACTTCATTATAAATTTTTAGAAAAATTATCCCTAAAATGGAAATGAAAATTCTCCTGTACTGTTTGATGAATAATCTCTCTGCATCGATCTCTGTAGGGAAAGAAAAAGGAAAAATCAATTTCTTTGCCGTTGGCATTTCGCAGTTAACACAAACAGCACTCCGTAAACAGATAAAAGTCCCATTAAAATCCGGATTACAGCACATAATTTGCCATTCTACAAGCATTTCAGAACTAATGGAACTGAAAATGGCACCTCGTTTTTTTTTTGAGAAATCCTTGTGTACCCCTGAAATTTCACCTAATCCCTTCTACACCCTCGAATTTTGCTCATTCTCTTACATACCCATGAATTTTAGTTTGGATCTCTTCCATGCCATTTCCGCTAGTTGACCGTTAAATTCTTATAAAAAAGCCCATTTTATCCTTTGCTATCAATAAACATATAAATTAATAGTGTATTGTTGGAGCGTAAAAATTTGTTAGATGGGACTATTATATTTATGAGTTAATTATACACCATATTATTTCCGATAAATATACTTTTAAAATGACTAAAAAATCAATACTTATTTATTAGTTATTAAAAGTTGTTTATGTAGCATATAAATATATTTGTCTTATACAACAAATCTGTTGTATTACTATCAAAGCACATATGCTACATACAAAAAAAAACTTTTAATAACTAATAAATAAATATTAACTTTTTATGTCATATCTAAAAGTAAATTTGTCACAAATAATATGATATGGTGCATAACAAACTCATAAATATAATAGTCTCATCCAGCAAATTTCTATACTCTAACAATGTACTCTATTAATTTATTATGTTTCAAATGGACTTTTTCATAAGAATTTAATGGTCAACTGACGGTCAACTAGCGAAAAGGGCGTAGAAAGGATCCAAACTAAAATTTAGGAGTACGTAAGGGAATGAGCAAAATTCAAAGGCTTATAAGGGATTAGGTGAACTTTCGTGGGTACATTGGGAATTCTCTCCTTTTTTTTTTGAAAATGACACCTTCATTTTTATTAGCAGGTTTTTTCAAACTGCTAAACGAACATTGTGTTTCTTATTAAAACTTCCTATATAAAACTTATTTTAAAATATAAAATAAATCTATGTTTTAAGTATGTACTAACAAAAATTCAATTAATTATGTGATAATATTTTTTTCTTTAACATTCATTGGACTTTATTTTTATCTTTAACTATCTCAAACACCATCTAAAGAGTGTCCGCTACGTCACGTCACTGGCCCGGAGCAAAGCTCGTTCTTCTTACAAAAATGCTCGGCTATTACGGCAACTCCGCAACTTGATTCCAGTTTCTAGCCCAAGCTGAGTACGTAATTAAGCAGCAATTAATGGAAGAGCTCCAAGAAGCTGACGTCTTATGGCCGGAGTCGGAGACGACGCCGCCGCCGCCCTCGCGAGGAGCCCACCTGCCGGTGCTGGTGCTGCAACTGCAAGGCGCCGCCGCTCCCGTCCTCCCCTCGCGCGGATCGTCGACGTCCACCGCGACGCTGTTCGGTCGTCGCCGCCGCTCCGACGTCGCGTCCACGGCTGCCTGGCTCGACGGCGACGACGACGACGACGTGCAGGCGGAGGAGTTCCAGGAGGCGGACGTGCTCTGGCCGGATGACGACGACGCCGGCGGCGAGGACACCGCGAGAGATCATCAGCTCGACGACGACGTGGGGGAGTTGATTTGGTGGCTTTCCGGAGAGGCCGGAAGCCGCCGCATGGATACGGAGGCGGCCGCCGCCGCCGCCGCCGCCGCCGGCGGCGAACGGTTGCTCTCGTCTCCGATCGATATCCCTACCCGAGACCGAGACCCCACGACGGTGTTGGTGCATCTGCATCGTCGTCGACGCCGGTAGCCTTCATTAAGCTCGCTGATTGGGATTTTTTTGGTTAATTAGAGGGAAATGGGGAACTGGTGAGTTGAAAGTAGTTTGCTTGCTTTTCATGGAGCTCGGATTGAAGAATTGTTTGGATGGCTCGTTTGAAAGCCATCAAATTCAAGAGATTATTACCGGACATGTACTTCATATGAGGAGGGCAATTGATCAGATAGAAAATAAATATGCAATTAATCCTTTCAAATGTGCAATTAGTTTTTTTTTTCATTTTCAGTAATCTGCAGAAACGACAGGGAGAAAATGTTTGCTTTGCATGCATGCAGTTTAAGTGAGGTGAATGCAATGTTTGTACTGCCGCAATATTGCCGTTCATGTTCTTCAGAGTACTGCCGCATGCTTATATTTTTCTAAGCTTTTTATTTTCATCTTGATTGTTGCTTCCTGTTCCTGAGTAACAACATGCAGCATCGACGGATCAGAGGTATAGCTGCAGGAGGCATGAGAAATGCATGACGCAATAATATTCATATATGAGTCCAATAAAAAACAAATACATCTATTTAAGCTATCTGGCTTATGGATAATTTTACCACCCTTGAAAAGGTATAGAAAATTATCATATTTTCTAATATAAAATTTAGTATCTTAAGATACTCCTTATCTTGGGTGCTAGTTGTCTTGAGGTACCAAAATTTTTAGTGCAAAATTTTGCTATCTCGAGGTACTTTTTTAAAGATTATAAAATTTCTCTTGGTTTATACATTAAGAATACTTAATGAACGATTTTTACAGTAATCGAGAATAAGGAAGGGAGGTACCAAATCGTAATCGTTCATCAAACTCCATTCTTGCAATTACTCAGGAAGTCAGGATACCCTCTTTTAGCTGCTAGACGACAGATAAGTCACCCTTCCTATCCCTCTACAGCAACGTCATATGTTAGAAATTAATACTCGATACCTAATGGTAACGGACATTCATTTCCATCAGGTACCAAGCATGGAAATAGCACTTGGGTCTTATTTCCGTATGCGTACCCTAAAGCACGCGGACACTTATCGCATCGCACGTCTAACGTCTTTCCTGCTCCATCCTATTCCTCTCCCTGGCTCCACTCTACCCCCATCTGCATATGGCATATCTACCCTAAAGCTCGGATGCATGGGCTCACCGCTTGCGGGTTGCGGTAGCGAGAGAAGTGACTTAGCAGATAGCACAAAACTAGCAATTACATGTTTCAATCCTACCCCCTCTGAATGGACAGACATATTTGAGTGGTATCTTCTTGATGACGATAAATAAAACTTCTTTTTCATTTTGTATAAATTAACAATAATTCGTTTCATGCTAAAGTATATAAAAGAAGTCATTATACCCATCATATAGGAGCGGATCCAATGTGAGTGCCGAGGGGGAGGGGACTTGAGTCCTCCTACCCTGTTGGATCATCATTGATAGAAGGAGAGAGAAAAGGGAAAAAAGAGAGAGAGGAAGATCAAGAGAAGGGAGGCTGAAGTAGCAAGAAGAAGATGTCTTTCCTAAAATTTTATTCTGGATCCGTCCCTACCGCCATACTCAGCAATCGTACGTCAATCAGTTGTTCCTGTCTGTGTTGCATATGCATAATTTATCTTGTGCTGCATTGCATTTTCTTCGGTTTATTATCAACGTTCGTACGTAACAATTCATGAATCTTTTCTTCGAGAAGCATCGGATTAATTTTTGAGATAAACTCGATTGGTTGGGAAGTTTACTAAAATAGAGATATATATATGAAAATGCATGTATGAGCCCTAGGTGCTAGACCGATTTGATTACATGTAACCTATGGTCATCAAGAAATCTGAGTGCCGCCCCGACCATTAATATTATATCGTTGTTTGATGAGTTTTTGTGCAAAAAATAATAATAATTCATATAAGATATAATAAATTATTGGGCATTTAATTTTGTACGAAAATATTATCTGCCACCCAATTTTATTAAATATATACGAGATGTGTCTATATGACATGTGGGCCTAGAAATTTTAAATATTACGGTGTCCGAATATATTCGATATTGGACTCGTTTTAATGTATAATTCGAATAGAAAGTAATGGTTCAAATGGATTTTAAATCCGATATACAATTTAAAAGATTGGAGCAATTAAAAGAAAAGAAATAAACAAGTGCTATCGTTACTTGCTTTGCTGTGTGAGCATGCATGGTCATTATCTCTAATTTGGAAATTGGCAATGGCGATTAAACACATGGGGCCCACCGTCATTAGCCATGTTAATCGCATGATTATCTCCAGACTCCAGTACTGTGTTTGGTTTTATCTCGCCGATGGATTAGCTCATGCTTGTGCGCTGCCTTGTCAAAGAAATTAGGCGTGATCTTGTTGGCTTACGCTAGGAATTCGCAACAAATCAGGCAGATCGTTGCTGCCGCCACTGCCTATATATAAGGAGCAGAACCCATCTAGAGCGGGGGACGTCGAGGATGCCACAGAGACACCCATCTGCCCATTTTCATTCATCCCATTCATCTTAGTAGATTAGGAAAATCAGGAGAGGAGATTGAAGTCACCCGGTGATAGCAAACCGGTGCCGCTGCGGAGAGAATTAAACACCGCAGCCGGCGTCCTTCGTCAAGTCGAGTCATTTATCGACAACATGCCGCCATTCAGGATATTTGTGCTGGATGGTGAGCACATTGAATAAATATTAATTTTCTAGATTAAACACAATAGATGTTCGGTCCTTATTGGCGATCGGAACATCTGCGTGTTCTTAATCTATCTTGATCTTGATGATTAAAGCCAGATCAATGAGAGCCGAAACACGGTTATCATTAAACTCCATTTATACAATCAATGGTATAAGGCTGGTCCAGTCCTCATTGGCGATCGGATTATCCAAATACTATTTGATATTTTCTATGCTCAAAATTAGATGTCTGACCCTTATTGGAGATTAGATCATGTATTTGTTACTATGATACCGATAACAACGGCGCTAGATATGTCCAACTTTCATTGGTGATTGGACAATCTAAGCGGTGTTTTACAAAATATATTTTGCTACCATGCACACGCATGGGAGATATTCGTGATCTTTGGAAGATAAAAATTATGGCCGAGCATTTACGAGGCCGGAGTCATGATATTATTAACATGTCCAAACATATAGGAACGGATACACGTTACTAGGTTCCGACGAGGCAAAAGTAACGATATATCCATATCTAATAAAGGCCGGCATATATGACTGGGCACCGACGAGGCAAAAGTCATCCCCTTTATTATAATACCCGATTCATGTATGGACGTGGTGATAATATATTGTGACCAGGTTTCGGCAAAACAAAGCCACCTATATCACAGTTATCATTAAATTTCTGCACCAACCTCAACCTTCGGCGAGCAATTAATTTTGAAGACGACGATCACAAAGCGCAGCTTAATCGGAGGTGTTCCATAGGCTCGTCCTATGGATGTAATTAACCGGTAGCCTCATTGCTAGGCGCCGGGAATCAGTGGACTGCACGCAATCTCTAGTCAGCATACCTTTCCATTAAGTATTCCTCGCGAAGGCAAAAGGCGAACTCCTGTGGGAGCCCTGATGTATTTGTAAACATTCATGTTAATAAATCGTGATTAATAAAATACAGGGTTTCCTTATTTTCTATGTGTTCGTTATTTTGTTTTCATCAAACAATCGTTAACGTCAAACGATATGTATGCTTACTTCACTTGTTATTTCTGCTGGTTACACTAATTCCCTGTTACTCCATCTTTTTTTAATAAATGACAATAAGTCAATAACCACTATTCATTTGTATGTTTTGACACTCATCTCTTCCATAAAAAGGAATAAAAATATTTTTAAAGATGTATATTACACTCTAAACTTAACCATGCGTTAAACTTTCATTCGTCGTAGACTAACTGACTAAGGCCTCGTTTGACACAGCTCTAGCTCCCAACTCCAACTTATCAGGAGCCGGAGCTATGCCAAACGGTCCAAATCCTCACTTTTTTAGAGTGGAGTTAGCAGAGCTACTACTGAAAAAATGAACTACGGGGGTGGAGCTGGGTTTTCACTGCTCCCCAACTCCACTCAACCCAAAAGACCCACTACCCTTTAAAATTTTAACATATTTACATAAAAATGCCACTCAACTACCCCAAACTCACCTCCTCACCCCCCTCTCTCTCCCTCTCGTCACCCTAACCTCTCCCACTGGCCATGGGCAGGCGCGGCTGGCGGCGGGGTTGACGGCGGCGCTCCGACGACGGGGACGGGCGGTGCGGCTGGCGGCGGGGTTGATGTCGTCGCTCCGACGACGGGGACGAGCGGCGCGGGTGGCGCACGGCCGGGGAAGGGCGGTAAGGGCGGTGCATGGGCGAGGACGGCGTGTTGCGGGCGGAGGACGGCACGCGGACTGGGACGACGACGGGCTTGCATGTGAGGACGGCAACATTGACCGGCGACCTAGACGATTGGGGATTGCATTCTTTTTCTTTTTTGTTTTTCAATTTTAAATCTAGAGCTGAAAACTAGCCAAACACTTTTCAGCTGGTCTCCGACTCATACATGAGCCAGCTCCCATTGGAGTGAGAGTTTGGAGCCCTACCAAACGGGACCTGACATTCTAAAGTTATTAGTTGTCGATAATACTAATCAAACACTACTAGTAACAAATTAGTGAGTATTGTATTATTATTATCTCCCTGCCGACCTGTTCGATTGGGAATTAAGTAATGACGAGGACACAGCCAGAACATTCAACCTTATTACTCCATCATGGCCTTACTATAACCTTAGCAGCAAGTCCACGGTCAACCAAACCCCTACTACGATTGCGTGGAGCCAGCCCGTGCAGCATATGACTATGAGCTTCTCTTTGACGACAAATTCTCTGTACTAATGTGTGCCGGATGAGGTGGTCCACCGTTGAACCCTTGCAATTTGTTTCTTTTTGTTTCGAAAAGCCTTTGTTAAACTTTATAATGAACTCTTCTTACCATTTTGTTGTCATGGAATATGAGATAGATTCTCAGTGCTACATGTGATCTGTAGTGGACCTATTATGCACGGGATGGTAGGTATTTCGTTATGGCAGTAATTGGTTTGATAGTGGTTGGTTAAAGGATATAATAGAAATAAGTGACATGCAGGTTAATTAAAAATATTTGAAATAAGAAATCCGCTAACAGATGCATCAATTGAAATTCAACATAAATCCTTGATTAATCTTAGAGGCGCTAATCATAAGGTGGCTCGGTATAATGGTCATGAAGTCTATGGCAACTAGGGCTTCACGCCTTCAGCCATAGTCTTGCCTCCATAATTATGTTAGATCCTCTTATTTCACCATTGAAAATTTGAAGAAAACATAATCTTCGGTTGAGTCCTAGGCTTAGATAATTTCAGGCTTTGTCACTGCCGCTATAACTGCCAATTCGAATATGTCTTCATTTACTTTTTAAAAACATTTTGCTATCTAAATTTGCGTTCCATGAATACGCAACATTCAAATCTCAACATGAGACTACACATAAAGCCCCCAATATTTTTTTATCTAAAAGGAAAAAAACAGCTGTCGCATGTATATGCACACCGATGGACACGTATTAAGCTAGCATGGAAATCGCATGTTTGAAAAGAGTAGTTATTTTTGTTATTTTTTTCAAATTGTATAGGTCGAATTTTAACTCGCATGTTTACGAAAAGATATATCATATATTTATCTATCTTGATAAATTATTTAATTTTTTTATAACTTTTTGAACAGCATACATAAAACGAAGAGATGTCCTCTCGAGGAAAAAAAATCAACTTCTTGAGAGAGAGAGAGAGAGGGGGGGGGGGGGGGATATGATGAGCTTGCTAATTGCCGCATGATGGCAAACCAAGAAACAGATTGCAGCTAGCAGCAGCAAGCGACGGCCGACGCGCGCCGACCCTAACCTCCACCGCTACGAAACCGCGCGCGCGCACATGCAGAAAAACCGGCGTGCCAACCCAACCCAACCACTCCCATGCACGCATGACGCCATCGTTGCTCTCGAGTGTGCTCACTGTCACATCACATCGATCATTGATTTCTTTCAAGCGTCGATTGATTCCTCTCCTCTATATAAACGACGCCGCACGCGCGGGCTCGCCGCGGCCATGGAGGAGTTCCAAGAAGCCGACGTCCTCTGGCCGGACCACCACCATCACCACCTCCGCCGCGACGACGACGCCCGCCGCCGCCGCCACCAGGAGCAGCAGCAGCATGGTGGCGTGGACGACGCCGCCGCCGACGACTCGCGTGGCGGCGCCGGCGCCACGCCGTCGGCGCCCGTGGGCATCCCGGTGACAAGGGCGGCGACGACGCGGAGGATCAGCCACGGGAGCACGGCGCCGGCGGCGTTCGTGCCGCCGCACGAGCTGGCGGCGGCGAGGGCGCGGCGGTGCTCGGAGGAGAGGGCGGCGTTCTCGGTGTGCGTGGGGAACGGGCGCACGCTCAAGGGCCGCGACCTCCGCGACGTCCGCACCGCCGTGCTCCGCATGACCGGCTTCCTCGAGACCTGATCGAACACCTCACGACTCTTCTCCTTTTCTTTTCTGTTCTTTCTTCTTTTTTGAAAGAACTCCTGAACCGCGCGTGACTAGCTAGCTTGCTGATGGGTTTGTGCTTAGTTTACCTATGTAATTCTAGCGAAAATTAATCTGGACTTTTCAAAGTTTGCTAAAGAACGACGAACCGCGAACGAATTCGGGACCAATTCTCATTTCTCAGAAGGCGTCTTATAATTTAATTTGGCAGAAAAATGAGATGAATTGTTAGCTTGGTCAGTCCGCTCAGCGACTGCGACACTGCCCAAATGGTTCCAAAACGCCGCGTCAGATGTACTGTGTTGACAAGAGCGTTTCTATTTAAAATTTCCTATCTTCGTCTAATCTTTTGTACGTTACTCAAGTGGTTTCGTGTTCTGCTCAGCTGTATCCTGCAGAAAGTCTACGTGATGCACCATTTGTTTTTTTATTTGCGCACGGCTAGCATGATTAGTCGCATGTATATACTCTTTTGTCCCGAGTGTTGATTGGGTGAAACACATACTACTAAAAATCTGGATAGATTATTTGTTTAAATTTATAATACTATAATGTATTTTATTCAAATAAAACTTTTTATATTTTAGAACGGAAGGAGTACCTTTCAATGATGGCCAAATTTTTGGCGATTAGAGAGGGGAGACGTGTGAAGTATAGACTTAGGGAGCGATCTAAACCTTGTCCTGATCATCATCAGTCGGCACCTGGTTACGTAGGCAATCTATGTGCTGATTAGCTCCTGAATCCTATAATTAATTAACCGGTGGGCTGAAATGAAGCATCTCACTAGCTACGCCATGACGTACCATTCCGGAAATTAACTTCTCGTTAAATATGAAACTGAAGCATCATCACTACATCATGACTGGCAGGGACAAATTGCCATCAAAATTTCCTTTCTACCGCTGGTTGATTATTCTAAATGTTGGGTCATGATGTCGTAGTGAATAAGCACTAGTGCATGGTTGGGTAGCATCTGAACTTTTTGTCCTACCTTTCTCAAGCAAATGCGTGATATGTATGTTGGATGAGGAGGCAGAAAAATCATACAAAAGCAAATTAAAAGTTCATGTATCACTCACGCGCACCATTATAAACTGTAACTGTAGTTGGCCAATTGATTTGTGTGTCGTAGGTCTTGGTGAATACTACGGTCGTTTCCACTTTCCACTGCCGCCAATGGCTTCGCTGTGCTTAAAAAACTTAACATGCGCCGGATGTCATTGTTGTCAATCACTTACCCCTCCCCGTCCAAGATAAGATCAAATCAAAAGGATTCACCAAGATGTTACAGATCTGTATTGGTTAAGGGCCTATTCACTTTGATGCTATTTTTAACCTTACCAAATTTTGGTAAGTTGTCAAAAAAGTGGCTACATTTAGTTTGCTGCCAAATTTTGATAACTATATAAAAAATTCTGCCAAAATTTTGGTGCTATGCTAAAATTTTGGTAATGCCAAATTTTGGTAAGGTTTTTTTCATCAAAGTGAACAGGCCCTAAATATATATTACCTTTATATTTAATATATAACACTGTTAACTTTATAAATTGTGTTTGACCATTCATCTTATAAAAAATAATTTAAGTAAATATATATTTTATTTTGTTGTGGTGGCTTGATTTATCACAACTTAAGTAAATTAAGTAAACATTTTAGCGTTACTTGTATTTTTAATATTAGTATAAAATTTTTGAATTATAAGATGAATAGTCGAAGGTTATAACAAAAGTTAACAGTGTCCATATTAAAAAATGGAAAGAGTACTAACTTATCTGTGTTGCATCTATCAAAAATATTATACTCAACGCATTGTAGGATAAGCTCAATGAAAAGAGAGAGAGAAAAAAAAACTATAGTATTCATGCCAAAAAAAAACTATAGTATTTAATCATGGGTATAATACTTTATGCATGAAGAGCTAAAGATCCTCACTCCCAAAAAAGGAAAAAAAAACAGGAACTATAAGTTGACATGTTATATCTGGTATTGTGATTTAAGGCCATAATTCGAAGGCCTAAAGTGAACTTAGTCCTATTTCCCTGAGCTACTAGCCCAGTGAATCCGTCGTTGCAGTCTGGTTTCACTGGGCCTCGTACACGGGCACTCCGCTCAGCAAGGGCCAGCGCTCGCCGAAATCCACGCGACGTGAGCCCAGATTCCCTCGTGGCTTCGCCTCGTTCGCACACGGTTCGGCCCAACAACACCCGCGACGCCGACGTCCTGGGCCGCGAGGGGTGAGGAGACCATGGGCATGGCCCAGGCGCCTTGCGGTGGCCGGTGGCCTTCTCATGGGCCGTCTCCCTCTCTCATTCACCGCCGACCGCTCTGCAAGAGAGCCGAGCCGGCAGATCATCGGAGGCGGCGGCGGCGGCGGAGGCATCTGTTCGCGCGGTCAGTTCCCCCAAATCTCTCCGTATCACGCCCGGTTTCTTTTGTATTTCTTGGTGATTGTAATTATCGTCTGTAATAACACTTGTCTAAGAAAAAAAACAAGTTCGTTCTGGCCAAATCAGTAGAAGTGAAAATTGGTAACTTCAGAAAAATCGAATGAGAAGGTCTTCTCTCTCTCTCTTTTTAAGGGCTTGTGCCATCGCCTGGGCTTGGATTAAAACACATAAACATATAAATACCATGGGGCATCGGCTGCCTTTGTTTGCCTTGAGCATGAGTAATGTTGGGTGTTGAGACAGCATATGACAAGCTCTTCCTACATGTCATGGCAGTGAATCTACTTATTTTGTTATATCCTTTTCGTTATTAGAAAAAACATGTCAGTCAACTAACTAGCACAGAAGCAATGATTTTCTAACGGCATTTACTTCGTCATGATGTAGTTTTAGCCTATAAATTTATCACTAAAAGAGTCTAGTTTTAAAGTGGTTCACTAAACATTGTTAATACTACTTTATCATTTTCTTCTCATTTTTAATCAACGAGCCAATAATACATCTTGTCCTTCTCTTTTTCCCTATAGTTTTCTCCCCGTATTAATGAAGAACACATTAGTCTTTTACGGAGTAAACATCTTACTTAATACTGTCTTTGACTAGCTAAAACTATATCTTTTAAGAGACAGATGGAGTATAAAAGATTTGTTCCATTTGTGCATTCGTATATGATTTACCCCTTTAAACATGCCGTTAAATTATGCGCTTGTTAAATAGGACATGATACCTAACATAGTGACGTGTGATCCGAAGGTGGCCTTGTTCACTTGTAGTAATCCTGAAATCATCTGTGACACAGGCTTGGCTCCCTGTTTGGTGAAAGCCGGAATGGTGCTGCCTCTGAATGAAGTTGAATTGTCTTCGCTCCATTGAACCAAACCATACGACTACATGTACCATTCAAGCTGTCAATATAGTTGAATCCATACGCCATTGTAGAAACTAGAAAGTAGAAACCAATATATGTCCTTTGCTCAGGGAATGTCTCTCAGGAAATGGATGCCTAGCTTATTCAGCCCCTCTCTTGGTCCCAGGTTCTGATGGTCCTACCTCTTTTTTGTCAATGGGTGGTGGTGAGTCCCTATTCCACAAATGTCACAAGAAATGGAATTCACTTCTCTCGTGAGCTGCCCTTGGGACAACTTGAGCCAAAAAGGGCGTCTTTTTCACTCCATCAATGGCACGGTAAGTCCTCATCACGCATCAAATTTGTTTGACAAAAGATGAAGTAAAAATTTCCAACTTGTGGCATCCGATTTTATCATCATACGTCATAGTAGTAGCCAGGACAGCTTCAGGCGAACGGCGTGCCACTCCATTACTACGGGGGTACACATGCTGCTTTAACTGCTCTTTTTTTGGCATGTAGAATTGTAGAAACAATCAGCAGCATTGGATTCTTCAGTGCTAGATGGATAGCGATGTCGGGACTCGTGAGCCGGTGAATCTATAGCAGCATGCAGCTGTTGGAATAGAGTGAGATCATAGCTGAAAGAAGAACCTGGTGCTAGATTTTTTTTTTGGTCGTCAGAAAGGCATCTGGTTCTGGTCCTCCACCTGCATGGTCCAATGAGAGAGGAAGAACGAGAACCAAAAAAAAATCAAGTCAATAAATCCATAGATGCATGATAGGTGAGCTTCACAAGAACACACACTATCCTGGAGACGCAAGAAAGTGAAGGATGAGGATGGGTACAGCAAAAAACCGTGTGCAGTCCACTACAGGCATGATGCTCTCTCTCTCTACGCTTTGGCTGCCAATTTGCTTAGCCCACTGAGAATTTCCATTGCCAATTGGCACCAAATTCAGACTGTTCGGGCAATACAGACGACAAGAGAAACAGTATGGCAAGTAAGATGAGCAGTGATAGCTAGTGTTCAGAACAAAGGAAATGTTTGTGAGCAGTGATGAGTATCACATACTTGTTGGGAGCTATTGAGAGTCAATGAGAGCTGGCCAGGTAGGCCAGCTAATAACTGAACAGTGTGTGACCGAGCTGAGTGTGGACAGCGAGTGTGGTCCGGATGGAGCAGCCTCGCCAAGGTGCAGGTTAGATGTAGAAATGCGTGGTTGCACAGTTGGTTCTCTTGGTGGTCAAAGAAATTTTGATGGCCCCAAATTAGCTCACAACACCCAAATTATTGGCTGCCGGCTGCTGTGGCAACGGGGCACTCGTGGCGGAGGCAGCGGCGCGGAGTTCGTAGCGACGGTCGCGGAAGCGGCTCAACGACGGCGATGGGGCTGCGGCTGGCCGGCGGCGAGGTGGCCGGCGGCTGGCCAGCGGCTGCAGTGGTGGTGTGGGAGGTGGCATGGTGGCCTCGGACGGCTAGCCGAAGGCGTGGCAGACGGCTGCATCTGGCTGGCGCCGCAGCGTATGGAGGAGGGGTTGGAGACCGGCTTGGCGCAGAGAGGCGCAGCCGATGGCAGCGGAGGCCGGCTCGGCGCAAGAGGCACGGGCGGCGAAGATGGAGGCCAGCTTGGCGCGAGAGGCGCGGCCGATGGAGGGAGGCCGGATTGGCACGAGAGGCGCGGCCGGGCGGTGGAGGAGGCGACCCTAGTGCGAGGAGGAGCTGCCGGTGGATGTAGCGCGGTTTTTGGAGCATGAAGGCTGGCCGGCCGGCCGGCCGGGGGGGGCGCCGGTGCAGGGGTCCCACATGTCGGCAGAGGTTGAGTGGTGGTGGAGCATCGGTGCGTCAGCCGTAGATTCGCAGGTGGTGAGCGGCAAGTGAAAACCCACCGACAACGATGGTTAATTCCCTCTCCTGAGGGCATTGTCGTGCTGTCTAACCCCTCAAGGGTGGTTGCCGGGCGAAAGCCCAGTCTTGGCTCCTTTGAGCCCCCACGGACGGCGGTGGTTTTCCGTCGCTTCTCTTCTTGAAAACATCGCTTTGCCACCCTCCCTAGCTGTAGGGCGATCTCGTCCGTGTTGCTTTGTTGATCTAGCCGCAGCCGATCTAGCCTTCTCCTGGTCATGTGTGTTGACGCGGTCGGTGTGTGGGGGTGTTTTTTTTTTCTCTTTTTCTGGTGGTAATCTTATAATTTTTTTCTGCTCTATCAATAGAACTTCGCACCGTCTTGTGCGAGTCGTTAAAAAAAACCTAAATTATTAGCTCACAACACAAAGGCCAGGCTAATCTCTCCCTTTCCTTTTTCTTGTTCCAAGTGGGAACACCACCATTGGCCTGGTTTTCGACTCATCAGAACTTACGGAATCTGTGGAAAGAAACGTAGGTTGGACCCACCATGAACGAATGCAAGATTTGCATGATTGCCACCACAAGGTAACTCCTAAAAGCAAATATAATAAAAGGCTATAAGAAAGCTGAATGCTGAAGTGGATGACAGAGTAGAGGTGGATGAGAAGCAGGATTAGGCACAGAAACTAAGACAATCTGTGAGACATACAGATGGACCATATATTTATAGTAAAGAGTTAACCACTATATGAATAAGCTGATAGATAGGTTATAAAAATCTATACAATAAGCAGCTAACTGTACTATTATTCTTGCTCTAACTCTGGAATCCCTCTTGGCATAGTTAGGCGGGTCCCTAGTTGGAACCGTGGAATTTTCTCCGTCAATATGGAATTGAGCTGTATGATGAAATTCCTGCAAAAGTCTGACTACTTGCCAAGGCCCAAGTGTCATTGCAATCCCAGCTTTTTTTTCATTGAACAAATGAACACCCTTGCTTATGCATATATGGCGACAAGGGTGGAAACAAAGGCTTAACATGTTCTGACTAGATCTTCATGACTTCATCGTCATATAATGTTTGCTTGTTTGGATTTATTTACCTGCTAAAAAATCTAAGCCTAAAAAGAAAATCTCTCCTTCTTATAAAGTATAAGGCACAACCGATTTTTTTTATGTTTCCTGATATAAGACGTAGGGACTGTGTTTTAGTTCCTAGCCATACTTTATCGCCATTTGTCAACAAATATTACCACACTTACCTAAGTTGATGCGATTAAATTTTTTGCCACGCTTTTTCGAGTCAATGATTCGTTAGAAAAGAATCTTGCCCCAACTGTAGCTACAACCAAACAACCGTCAATGTGATCAAACATAGCTAACATTAGGTGTGTGACAAAAGTGTGGCTGGTAAATAAACACCCCCGTATATACATGCATAGCATATATCCTCTCCGTTAATTCATTTTTAAAATCTCCGCTCTTAAGATCTTAGTCTTATTGAATACGTGTATTGTATTTATTCGAGTGATCTTAGTGTTAGAATTATTTGTGTCTTACATTTAGATGAGTACTTGTACTGTCATACACCTGACCACGTTAGACCCGGACTCATCTGCCAACTAATTCACTTCATACGAGTCAGCTTCTCTCCACGTGAGCCAAGGTAAGCAGTAGCTAGGTATTAATCGGACACAAATCATACGTACCATTCGTATGTGTAGCAATATCCCATTTAGATAGAGGGAATATGTAACTTTTTCATTTGGCTTGTGCAAAATCAGAAGCCACTCGATGCTCGCACAGTCGCACAAAAACAGCAACGAAGGCGACGTTACGCGGCGCGAGTGCGCGACGGACCGTCGTTTGACCAGGGGGGTGGTGCTATGATGATTCCGGTCCCCTCGTCTCCCCCTCCCGCTGGCCTCGCCCTCGCGCCCGCGTTGCTGGCTGGCACGGCAGCGACGCCGATACATATCAAACCCGCCAACCCGGCCGGTGGAAAGCGCGAGCGCGATCGAGCTCGGCTTACGGCCTTTTTGACGGCGAGTGGCGTCGACCGCGCGCGCGCGGGCGGCGCTGGGATCAGGCTGGGAGTCTGGGACCCGGCGCGGATTCGGCCGAGATCTCCCGGTCTCGTTGCCTGCTGCTGCTGCATGGCGATTGGCGAGGCGTGGCCACCGCCGAGACCCCGCGGTCGATCGGTCGCTGCTGATGTCTCCTCGCCGAGCCGCCGTCTCGCGCCATCTGTCACGCCCCGGCTTTTGCCGCGGTTTTCCGCGACATGGCACCCGTTTCGCCGGATTTTGTTAAAAAAAAAAACGAGGAGGATTAGTCATCTGGAACAAAGAATTTTTGCGTGAATCCGTTTGTTTTTAGAGTAGAACACGCTGTTTGATTTAATCAGGGTTTTACCGAATCCGCTGCTACTAGTACCGTAGAAAGTGTAAAAGATGATGGTTGACTAGGCCTTACTTTGATCGAATCACGCAAAAAACGAGTGTCGACCGGTCGAGTGCGATCGTCTCATCTCATCTCGGTGAAATATGAGCCACTTGCAACGTATTCTCCCTTTCTGCCTTCTGTGATCTTCCTAGATTTATCAATTGTGGCCAGCAGAATCCTTTCTCTTGCTTTCTATTGTTCCCCTTCTAAGAAATGCCCAGGGGTTTTTCGGCTAGCTCTATAAGGTGGTGGGCTAGACGACCTGTGTTTAAAGCCTCACCCCTTCTAATTATTTGATATTAGGTCATTCCCTAATATTCGTGTCTATTGTTCCCCTTCTCGTTTTTGGGCTGCACGTACGGGTGTGTTCACGGGAGGAAGTTGGGAACCAGCATAGAAAACGGAGCGGTACATTAGCACCTGATTAATTAAGTATCAGCTATTTTTTCAAAAATTGATTAATTTGATTTTTTTTTAAGTAACTTTCATATAAAAATTTTTTAAAAAACACACTGTTTAACAATTTAAAAAGTGTGCACACGGTAACGAGTGAGGTTGGTTGAAAAAAGGGGTGTCGAACACACCCGTAATCGGTGTGCTCCCATTCTACGCCGTGGACTGGAGATAATACTAACCAAATCAATGGTGCATTGAACCGGCCAGAATTTGCTCTCGTGGCCGTCAAAACTGGAACTGGATGCCCGGTTTCTTGGTTCATCTTTTCATCGTGCATCCAATTTGCATCCATCTAGAATCTGGGCTTTCTGGTCGATCTCTCGAGTATGCACGGTCGCTGTTCAATTTCCCTTTTAGTATACTTTAGTGCTCCGTGTATTGATATGTTACATTCATGCTGTTTTGCTACGGTACGGGTTGTCCTCACTAGCGCACTAATGGCGGAATTTAAAAAGAGATTAATTAACTTGCGGAGGCATGTCCGGAGAAAGCATTCATTCCATGATTAATCGTTACGAGCCCCACATTAGGACTCCCAAAAGTTTTTTTTTAACAAAAAGGATTAATTTTTCCTAAGAAAGTGGATGTGACCGAGCTAATTTTGGCCCCTGCCTAGAGAGTTCCCACTTTCATCTCACTTTCTTAAAAAAAATAATAATCTAAGCTCGATTTATAATCTAGAAGTTGTAGTAGTAAGAAACAGTGCAGTTCCCGTGTAATCCATGTAGTACTCATCACATTGGAGACGTAAAACACAAGGGAACATAAGAATGCCAAAGTCCAAAATAAATATACTCCTAATCTCTTAAGGCTGTGTTAGTTCCCTTCAAAATTCCAAAAAAAAATCCGTTACGTCAAATATTTAGACACATACATAGAACACTAAATGTGAATGAAAAAAAACAATTACACAGTTTGCATGTAAATTGCGAGACGAATCTTTTGAACTAATTGCGCCATAATTTAACAATACGGTGATACAATAAATATTTACTAATGACTAATTAATTAGACTTAATAGATTCATCTCGTAGATTATAGGCAGAATCTGTAATTCGTTTTGTTATTAGTCTACGTTTAATACTTCAAACGTGTGTCCGTATGTGTTAAAAAAATTGACAAGAAACTAAACACGGCCTAAGTACTACTCATTACTGTGCCAGAAATTTCTCAGCGACTAATGGGTTTCATACAGAAAAGAGAAAGGGAATTGACTTGGCGCACACCAGCTTTCACAAAGTCCCATGATGAGCCAGAGAAAGCAGGGGCGTAGTACCACCGGTTTCCACCGTGACAGAGACCACTCCAAAACCTTTTTTCACTACCACTACACTCCTACTTGTCGTCGTCGTCCTGCCGGTACGTGCATGGGCGTTGCACTGAAATTCCAGTGGCAGTAAAATCCATCTTACCTACTCCAATCCGGCAACCACACGGTTGCAGCAGGAAGGCAGGGGCAGGCAGGTACGAGGCGATGACTCATCACTTGACAGTGAGGATGAAGTCAGCACACGTAAAACAAAAAAAAATCATTAGCAGTTCTAATTACTACAAATCTGAAAGCATATTTTTTTTCATATATTTCAAAGCAACTATTATATATTTTTCTTGAAACATGCCATTTCAATTTTAAAAAACGTATTAACAGATATCATGGTAAATTTTGTACTAACTCCGTTCTAAAATAAATCTGGATAATAAATTGTTTAGATTTATTAGATTAGAATATATCATCTAGTTTTACATTTCTATATTTTGGGAAGTAAGAAGAAGCCATAATTCGGGGGAGGAAAGAAGGAAGCATTTTTTTTTGTCCGGCCCACCACCCACGGAGGCGGCAGCAGCTGCTGCTGCTAGTGCTAGGCTGCTGATGGGGTCAAGGCTGGAGGTTGCCCAAGTCAATGCTTGGCGCATTTCTTCACCAAAGGCATCTTTCCACTTCTCCTTCCGTTTTGATATTTCTCTTTAGAAATTAGTTTGTTAGGTGAGAAAGATGTGGCTTTAATTTTTGAGTAATGACTTACTATAACTAGGGTATCTTGTTTTGCAACACCGTTTTATTTATACTCCTTGTGTCCTGTGTCGCCACCATGAAGTTTTACCTTCGATATTAATTGTCATTGTCGCTATGGCATCTTTGTTGCCATTGATCAGGGCAGCAATGTGCTATTTTCCCTCTATTTTCTTTGGAAGAGTGATCATATTCAGGCTCTTACAAATGAGGTTATAGAGATGTGTGTATTTTAAAATATTGACACAACAAATTAAAAAAAAATCAAACAGTAAAAAAAACTAGACCAGTTAGAACAATAAGCCATCCAATAGCCATCACACTGTCATTTCTATTGTCCCGTACTAACCATGCCACCACAAAGACCCATAAGTGAGGAAACTTCTCACTGGTTGGCACTTGGCACGACATGAGTGAAAATGTATAGTATGTTGTCTGGTAGGTGATGAATAAAACAAGAGATGTATTAGGACAAATAGATCATTTCACAACTAGTTGGATATTATTTTTCAAAGGACTTGACCAAATTGGAAATTTGAAGCAAAATTAAGAGGTAAAAAAAGAGAATTTCACACACGTAATTGTCTTTTAATAGAGTATATGATAAGAAAAAATATTTAGTATGGAACGATCCAATTTCTTCTTTTGGTTTTCCTTCACTCTGTATATTGTGTTTTTCACCTGAAAAATTACAAGGAAAAAAATCTAATATCTCCTAAACTCTTTCAAAACAAGAGAATACCATTAATTTAAAAAAAACATGAATTTACTTATAAAGAGGTGATATCACCTCTATTTTTACTATATGGCACTGTTGATTTTTTTAACCATATTCAATAATTCATCTTATTTAAAATATTTAAGTAAATATTATTTTTGTCGTGGCTTGATTTATCAATAACAAATTTAAGTATCGTTTATTTTTTTTTTAATATTTACATAAAATTTTTAAATAATACAAATGGTCAAAGTTTGTAACGAAAATCAAGAGTGTTATATAATAAAAACCGTTAGGGGTAATTTTTAAGGGAGCAATACAGTTTTACTACCACAATCGCACTATACTCCCACCAACCACAACAGAAGCCTCAAAACAGACAATCCACACTTATCATTAGAGGGTGATATACAGAAACTGTCAAACTGAAAACCAGCAAAATAACCTGTGAGAGAAAAAATAAAACAGCACACAAACAGAGAAAATAACAGAGAGGCTGAGAGTCTGAGACAGTGAGACGACTTGAGCACCCAGCCAACTGAAGTCCCCCGCTAACCAAGTCGCATCAAACATTTCAACTCTACCCTTCCTCTCCTCTCTCCGCCTTCTTATTCCCACGCTTCTCCGGTTTCTCTCCTCTTCTCTTCTCCTCCCTTGACGAGAAGCGAATTTATCGAACCGCTCCTCCTCTCACCTCGCGTCTCCTGCAATGGAAGTTGCTGCTCGGAAGCAACAACTCCTCCTCCTCCCGTCCATGGCGCACGACCCCAACTCCCCGTCCTCCTCCACCTCCTCCTCCTCCCCGTCCTCCGCCGCCGCCGCCTCCTCCTCTTCGCCGTCGTCCCACCGCCCGCCACCGCCGCCGCCGCCGCCGTCGTCGTCGGCACAACCTGCCCTCCCGCCTTCCCCGAGGACCGTCGTCCCGCGCACCATCGACACCACCCCGTTCCCCACCACCTTCGTCCAGGCCGACACCGCCTCCTTCAAGCAGGTCGTCCAGATGCTCACCGGCTCCGACACGCCGCCGTCACAGAGGCCGCCGGCCAAGAGCAACCACCACCAGCACCACCACAGCGGCGCGCCATGCCGGCCCAAGAAGCAGGTGTTCAAGCTGTACGAGCGCCGGAGCGGCGTCCACAAGAACTTCAAGATGATCGCGCCGCTGGCGATGGCGGCGGCCGCGGCCGCGGGGGCGTCGTCGTCGCCGAGGAAGGCGGCGCAGCACCAGCAGCAGGAGGCGCTGTCGCCGAGCGTGCTCGACTTCCCGTCGCTGGCGCTCAGCCCCGTCACGCCGCTCGTGGCCGACCCCTTCAACCGGTCACCGGCGTCGGCGTCGTCGGCGTCGCCGGAGGAGGAGGCCGCGGCCATCGCGCAGAAGGGGTTCTTCCTCCACCCGTCGCCGAGGAGCGCCGAGCCGCCTCGCCTCCTGCCGCTGTTCCCCGTCACGTCCCCGAGGGTAGCCTCCTCCTCCTCCGCCGCCGCCGCCGTCGCCGTCGCCTCGCCGTCGTTGGAGTGATCGAGCTATGCACGTCGGCGACGCGCGTCGCGCTGCTTAGATTATTTATGATATGAGCACTGCTCGGCAGTATGTACTGTTCGTACTCGTTCTTGGTGCTTAATTACTGTAATTTTTTTTCTCACTTCATTGAGCGATTTGCTCGCGAAGAAACAACGGAAAAGAGACATATTGATCGTCAGTTCTAACTGTGCCTAATTTAGCCTGTGTTTACGCCATTAATTCTGCTGATTTCATTTGGTTGCTTCCTTCGACTCTCTTTCTCCTCTCATGAAAGGAACACGTCTCTGACTCTGATCTCGCTTCATCACCTGGTTAGATGCCATCTAATTCTTGCGCTTCTCCGTTTTTTCGCTTATCTTTCAACTGCAAAAGATTCCTTCTTGCAGTTTTTGGATGTCCTCCAAATCTTGTTGTCTGATGCAACAAGGAACGCTTACACTGAAGTGCACAACAAGCGGCAACAACTGCGATGAAATTTCTGCCAAGTCTAAATTATTTAGACAAAGAGTAATACACTACTATCATGCAAGTCTGAAAAAGATAAAAGCTCAATACTGCAGTGCTAAAAAAATCTTCTCTTTTACTGTGGGTCAGGAAATGGCTTTCGTTTTCATGTATCGCCATCAACCAACAGTGGTTGGACTGACCATTTTGACCAGTATGCCACTGGAATTGTGGGTGCGCCGGCGACTCGCGACTGATGGCCGGCATTCCAACCTTCCGGTGGCCTCTAGTGGAGAAAAAGCAGTAGGCAGGCAGGCAGACTCAATGGTGGTGATGTGCATGGCATATGGTATGGGCACAAAGCTCTAATCCTCACACAAGCTGAAGAATATTACAATTATCCAAAAAAGTTAAAAACATTCCTTTAAAAAAAAAGTTTAAAACAAATGCTCATGGTTCACTCAAAACCCACCCCTTCGTTAAAAAAAAAAGACTCAAAAACCACCCCCCATGCCTTGTACATGGATCAGAGTTGTGTGCTCTGCCCCAGACAGAAAACAGAACTTAAATAAACGAACGAAGAACTACAGATAATTTCATTTATACGTAAGATATAAATTTTGAAACTTAACTTTGAAGTTTATTTTACTGCAATCTATTTTTAATGTTGGTTTTAAACTATAGATATTAAAGTTTTACTAATAAATTATAATTGGTTGCTCGTTCATTCTCTTTATTCTTCCGAGACTTAGCAGACATAGCTGAGACAATCAGAGCTGTCGAGGGGGTGTCCCACTAGTTGACCGTTTTTAGCAGTTGTCCGGAGCTGAGTGGAATGGAAATCAAGAGGAAGAGAATAAAACTTTTATATACGTATTTTTAACCATATAAAAGTAAAGGCTACAAAATAAACTACTATGAAAAACTCTTAAAATCAATTTGAAATTTAAAGTTAAACATTTAAATTTTTGCTGATAAATATAAGCATAATCGAAAAGAAAAAGATGACGCCGGAAGATACCCCACCACGCACAACTTTTCTCACGACTCGTCTTCTCTTCCTCACCTCGCGTTGACGGTCGATCCCTTTACAACCACCCGCGTGACTCACTCGCGTCGCTTCGCTCGCACTGGCAGCCTCGGACTCGTCAAAATGTTCGTGCATCTCACCAATTTACCTGCAATTTTAAATCTTTAGCTGCCTTTCTGCCGACCTCAAGTACCATTTCATCTCCTATAGGAGCAGGTACAATAGCAGGCTATAAGCCGGCTGCAAACATATTTCAAAAAGATAAATGATGAGAGAGAAGAGCAGCAGGCTACAGATTTGTAGCCAGCTGTAGCACGGACTCTAAGACACAGTGTGTGTATGACAGGTAGGAACAGGTATTAATACTGTAGTATATAACTATTGTATGAATGAGCTATTAGATTGGCTATAAATGAATTGGAGCTAGTAGTTGGCTATACTATTAAACTTGCTCTAGCTCATTCATTTCGTCGCGAGCTTAATTAATTAGGACAGAAATATTTGCAGCTCCGATTAAATGCATATCGTTTTCGGTAGGGATAGCATGTGGATGGAGCTATGCTCTTTTCGCTCTCATATCGTGCAGGTTAGTCAACATGGCGAAACTGAAATCAGTGGAAGCATCTGCGATGATCTTCTTTAATTGTGTGTTTGTGCACAAAGAAACTAATCACTCGGTGGTGTAGCTTTAGAACAGTTCACCTTGGTTAATTTCTATATAATTAAAAGCTGAAGTTACAAGAGAATTAACGAAAGGAAACAAAAATCAAGAAACCATTTACCATACAGAAAATTAGTCCTACAGATGAATCAAACTAAAAATAAGAGGATAAGTGAATGGAATGAGAGTAAAGAGGAGATTGGGTGAGAATTTATTTTGAAGAAACCATCCAGTAAACTTATTAAATACATAGTTTTTATACATAGCGTTTATATAATATGGTAGTTATGAAAACTACCAGTATAGTACTATGGTTTCTGGATTAAGATGCCCTAAGCAGTTCATTGACGCGTACATCATATCAGTCCGATCGACATGAGCACTTCGTCTCCGGCCGTTCGTCCTTGGACCGTGCTTTCGCGGTTGCTTTCGTGTAAGATGACGGCTCGGAGAAGACGCCACAAAGCTGAGTTTAGAGGCTAAGCGAGGTGAAACGTCTCGCCATCAACTCAATCGAAGAAAAGAAGCGTTTATATTTCGTAGGAGTGAAGAAAGTTTCACGCTCTTTTCGCATTCATCTGCCTTGACCTTTTTGTATGCCAATTGCTCTGTACAATTATTGTACTATACTGCCTAATGTAGCTGCCCCCACACACACCTTCCTCTCTGTCGCCGTCGCACTAGGTGGTCATCGTCGTCTTCGTCTTCGTCTTCCATTGTTACTAGTCCTCCATGGGGGTGAAATCGCAATGAATCGGCAATTGGCTGCCCTTTTCGTAGATAGTGATCTTGTCATCTTGACGACCGTATGGCGGTTCTTGCATATATTGTCCTTAGTGCAAAGCAAGTATCTTACTGTTTCCTTGCGTCGAACTGAAAGGTCAGCAAAGGCTGCAGGGCACGACATAGACCGACGTCAGAAACAAAGATAAGGAAGGAACGGTTAGTTACAATTATGTCCTGATCGTGACACACACACATAGTTTGGAACTTGGATACCGGCAACGATGCTGTGAAATGCATGCTCTAATTGACTTTGAGCAGGAAGCTAAGCTATGGGTTGGCAATTTGGCATATACATCTATCACTTCACGCCATGAGTCACACGCTTGTGTTCTCCTCACCTGTGCTCGTGGAGATATCTCGTTGTTAATGTGCAATTTAGGAGCCTGGATAGATATATATATATCGTCGGGCTGCAAGGTCAAGCTACTTTAAGGCTGAAATATTCTGTGGCAGACCTGTGTATAAATATTTGGTTTTTGATATCGTCATACTCAAGACTTCAGTTGTACTTAGATTATCTAAAAGTACTCAAGACATCAGTAATGAGTCAGGTGCAATGCATATGTGTGTTTTTTAATTGGTGTAATTCAGAGTCAACTTTGCATAGCATGGACTATATCACACCTATTCTAATGAGATCATATTAAATTGGTGAAATTCAGGGTCAACTGAACACAGCAAAGAATATACTACCAATCTCTGTTTTATTTCTATGGACTCGTTTGGACAGCGGCGTGCCCAAAGAACTTTATGTACTAGCTATCAATTAATTTTAGTTTTCTCACACCATTTTCTCCACAGAAAATTGGCTGGCATTTACCATGTCAACTGTGCAGCGATCTAGTATTAATATTCTCTCGAACAGGTCAAATCTTCCTTCGTGAAAAATGGAGGCAAATTGATGCAATATTCCTGTTGGGACAATAAATAGAAAACGTAAACTTTAGGTGCTTTGCCTTTCAAGGAGCCTAAGTTTCAACATCACTTTAAGCGTGTTTTAGATCGTAAGTCAATATTCACAACAATGTCCACTGTATCAATCAAACATGCGAATGGCACATCTCAATCAGAAAACCAACTATGTTCTGACGATCTCCAAATATGGAGACTTCTACTACTGTTGTAAAATAGTTCTCTGGCATTTATCTGTCACTAATTTTCTGGTGAAAAAAGCAAACCTTGCCTGATAGAAACTACAAGTTGCTCATCAACATGGTTCACAAAACTGACCAGTTTTTGTGAACGAAATTGATAGAAAACTTCCGCAAATTTTATACCCCCAAAACTATTTATGACCATCGGATCGTCTCAAAATTTGTGCGTGAAGGAAAAAAAGTGATAGAAAGAAATTTTCACACGTATCACGTGTAAGATCCCGGTGCTATAACTATATATGAAGGTTTTTCATTCAAAATAATTGCGATAGATTTTAGATACTCCCTTTTGTGAAACCGCCAGTGATTGGTTTATGGAAATTTTCATATGGCGGTGACTAAATGTTGTTGGTTTTTACAATTTTAGGTAAACCAGCAAGGAGAATCTTTTATCTGTAAACCCTGCTCATCAGTCTATGGCTGTGTTTAGATTCCAGAAAAATTTGGTCAAAAACGTCACATCAAATATTTAGATACATGCATAGAGCATTAAATGTGGATGAAAAAACCAATTACACAGTTTGCATGTAAATTGTGAGACGAATCTTTTGATCCTAATTGCACCATGATTTGACAATGTGGTGCTAAGTAAACATTTGTTAATGGCTGATTAATTAGGCTTAATAAATTCATCTCGCAGTTTACAGACGTGATCTATAATTTATTTTATTATTAGTCTATATTTAATACTTTAAATGTGTGTTTATATATAGCTGTGTTTAGTTCACACTGAAGTTTAGAAGTTTGGTTGAAATTAGTACGATGTGATAGAAAAATTGTATGTGTATGAAAGGTTTGATTGATGAAAAGTTGGAAGTTTGGAAAAAAAAACTTTAAAACTAAACAGGGCCTATGCTAAAATAAATTTGGCCAATGAACTAAACACAACCTTGAACTAGTAGTTTACACAGAAGGCGCTTCCTGGTAAGTGCAAGGAAGGTGACAGACAACAGGTTCAGAGGTCCTGGCAATTAGCAGTTCACTGGCTGTCTTCTCTGTTCATCAGAATCTTTGATGATCTTATCCTGTTGCAAAGCTGTCCGGTCGCACTGAAAGTCCACAATGTCGGTTTAGGGGGGGCTTGGATTACGCGACCTTAAGAGCAGAATCATGCGGCCTGTGCGCCCAACTTTGGCGCAAATCATGGATCGAATCGGTTAAGCGCATAAACAAGAACGACTAATCGTTTGGTTTCTTGTGGAATTCGTGACATGTGTGTTTCATCGGTTGCTTCAGGTGAAGCTTCGTCTGATCCCTTTCAGGTCCACACGCGAGGTCGCGAGGCGCATCGTTGGAACAGTATTTTTTTTTCTTCAAATCATGCACATGTTCTCCTCGCATTATTTAGGCTCTCTACTCATCACAATCACAATGCAGGAGTTCCACTAAAAGCTTTATTATACAGGATTCACGGGTTCTTTTTAGGGTCTCTTGAATGGGCCCAAACTGAATTATTTAGCCATTTCCTGAGAGGTTTGAGAAGTCAGTACTATGATTTTAGAGGAATAAGTTCACTTTGTGAATTTCAAAAGTGATTGAACTCTAATCATTGACCCTAAACCACAAAACCGAATATCTTGACCCCCAAACTCCTAAAACCGGTGCAATTTGACTCCCTCGGCGGTTTTGGAGGGCGGTTTCGCTGACGTGGCACCTATGTAACGATATTGACCGAGTCTTCGTTTCACATGGCGTCGACGAGGCACTTACGTGGCAGTAGAATTAAAAAATATACGTGGGACCCATTAGTCATTCACACAAAAAAGAAATGTGGGCCCACTCCTTCCTTCTTCCTCCCTCTCTTCCTTCTCTCTCTTTCTCTCCCCTTCATCCCCTTCGGCCGGCGGGCGGGATGGTAGCGAGAGCGAGCGGCGGCGGGCGGAGAGGCCTGATCTGCGTCGGTGGGCGGGGAGGGCACCAACGCCAGGGAGCAGTGGCGTCAGCATCCGGTGATCTGGAGCTTGCCACAACGACGGGGAGCGGTGGCGTCAACATCCGACAGTGGGGACAATGTCCGCATCCGTCTCCACCGCTTCCTTTTCCTTTGTCGCCGCCGCCGAGCGCAGCTCCGGGCTGGGCGATGTCTAGGGTGGGTCATACCTTGCTGGCGTGGTGCCGACCGCGCCAGGAGCTCCCTCACCGCCGAGCTCCGCGCCGAGCGCGCCTCCACCCCGGACACACCCTCGCGTCGCTCGACGAGCTCCACCTCTCCGGCCTCAACCCCACCCACTTCCTCACCGCCCTCCGCCACACCGTCAAGTCGATCTGGTCCTTCTCCAAGTCAATGCTCAACTCGATGCAGTCCGACGGTTGGGATCTCGCCGCTGAGGCGGCCGCGCGTCCAGCACCTGTCGCTGGTACACGCGAGGATGGAGACGGCCTTCTTCAGGAGGCTGGAGCAGCGCGGCATCGTAAGCGCCGGGCCGGGTTTCCCGAAGAGCTCGTGGTTCGCGGACTTCGTCGAGATGGTGCGCCGGCGAGCGCCTTCCTCGACGTGAGGAACGCGCGGTGGAGCGGATTCGGCAAGTTCCTGCGTGCCAAGCACCTGTCGCTGGTACACGCGAGGATGGAGATAGCCTTCTTCAGGAGGCTGGAGCAACGTGGCATCGTTGTGGTGGGCTCCAGATCGTCGGATGCCGACGCCGCCGCTCCCCGGCGTTGGTGCCCTCCCCGTCCACTGCTGCAGCTCCGGCCTTGCCGCCCGCCGCCGCTTGCTCGCCCAGTCTCGCTGCCATCCCGCCTGCCGGCCGAAGGGGAAGAAGGGGAGAGAAAGAGAGAGAAGGAAGAGAGGGAGGAAGAAGGAAGGACTAACATGTGGGGCCCATTTTTTTGTGTGAATGACTAATGGGTCCCACGCATATTTTTTTAATTCTACTGCCACGTAAGTGCCACGTCGACGCGCATTTGGAACGAAGACTTGGTCAATATCGCCACGTAAGCGCCACGTGGCGCCACGTCAGCGAAATGGCCCTCCAAAACCGCCGAGGGAGTCAAATTGCACCGGTTTTAGGAGTTTGGGGTAAGATATCCGGTTTTGTGGTTTAGGGTCGCGGATTAGATTTCAATCACTTTTAAGGGTCACAAAAGTGAACTTATGCGAACTATGGGCCATAGAAACACGAGCAGCTTAGCCCATGACGAAAGGAGAGTCAAACAAGTAGCTGGGCCAAACCTCCCGAACGAGGCCCACAGAAAAACCAAGCATAAACAGCCCGGTTACGGCCCATATAACAAACCGGCATGCAGCCCACACCCACCGCTCGTACAAACGGTACAGGTACAAACGTACTCCTCCTCCACGACCCGTAACTCTCGTTGCCACAAGCTCGCCGATTTGGCACGCGCGACACGGGGAGATTTGGCACACGCTGTGCGCCTGTGCGGTCTGTCGCGTCTCGCAGCGGTTGGGGCGGGGGCCGTTCGGTTTCGCGGTCAAGCGCGTGACGTGAGGTCGCCCAAGCCAAGCCAAGCCAATGAGACGCGACTCCACTTGCCGCGCCCGAGGCCCACGGCGACGCCGACGTAACAACCGGGAGGAGCCGAGGAGGAGGAGGAGGCGGCGTCGTCGCGGCAACATCCCATCCCATCCCATCCCCCACACGCCAAACAACTCCGGTTTGGACTCGTCTGAAATCCCTTCGCGAGAGCATTGTATCTCGCCCCAACCCCAAGTCGTCGCCTCAAATTATTGGCGAATATACAAAGCGGCAAGTGGTGTACTGACCGTACAATCCTACGCCTCGGCTGTACTTCGATCCCACCACCACCACCACCACCACCACCACTGAGATGACGCGAGGTTCGCATTTCCACGCACCCCACCATCACCACACCACGACGACGACGACGACGATGCCGCAGCGCGCGTGACTCCTCCGAGGTGAGCGATCACAAAAACGCCTCCGTCTTCCGGCCTTTTTCCCGTGAGTGAGAGAGCTCGCGCGCGCGCGTGCGCGTTCGCCTACTACATTCTTTCCCCTCCAACCTTTTCGAGGTAGTATATTTTTCCTCGTCCTCGCCGTGCTCTTGATTCTCTGCCTCGGTTTGGTCTTTTGGCCTTTTTGATTGGGAGGGCGGGGGGCCAATTTGATTTGCCGTTCATTTCGATTTGATTTGATCCGATCTGATCTGTAGAATAGACATCACATCAGGGGTATGGAGGTTGGCGTGAGCGAAGCTTTGAATCCCGGGTAGCCGCCGGAGAGATTGCGTCCTCTCGCCTTCCCTCCCTTTGATTCCCTGCGTGAGAGAGCGGCGTGACGTCTCTCCTGCTTGCCCGCCGCTCGTCTTTCCGCTCTCGCCGAGACACGGTGTTCGGCGGCCGCTCTTGTTTGGTCGCTGCCTTTTTTATGCCAAACCCATCCGCTTTGAGAGATTGGCCTGTCGTTTTCCTGTTGTTTGGTGTAAGATTCCGTCGCTCTTGAAAGCTCACGATGCGAAAAGAGGGGCGATTTTTTTATGTTTTTGATTTATGGTATTGAGGGTTTTTTTTTTGTTTGCTTGCTTGTTGATGGATTCAGGAGGAGGAGGAGGAGGAGGCGGTGGCGATTGATGGAATCCGATCGAATGCCGCTTCAGGCTGGGTCAATCGAGCTGGCTGCAACGATCGGAGGTTTCCTAGCCCCTCGTGAAGGGGTCAAATCAGTATCCTTGTGCCGGATGGTATGGGGATAATTTTCGTAGTGAGTTCATAATAGCGTCTCATTTGGGATTCCTCTGGTTGATTCAGT
Organism: Oryza meridionalis; assembly: GCA_000338895.3. Lineage (NCBI taxonomy): Eukaryota > Viridiplantae > Streptophyta > Magnoliopsida > Poales > Poaceae > Oryza > Oryza meridionalis. Next base: position 25,968,162 of record CM002528.2, read on the forward strand.
TCCCTTTGCAAGTTTGCGGGTTTGTTCACGGATTTGGTTGGCTTGAGATCGATCTTCATTCATTGGGAGATGGATGATGATGACTACTCCTGGGTGCGGCGCACCAAGTTCTCGCACTCCATTGTTAAATCCAGCTCTGGCAGGGAGCAGTTTGGTGCATTCCTTGATCCGTTTGACAGTTCCACTGCATGGAGGCAGAAAGGATTCAGTGGAGAGCTCATGATTCATGGACATAATTTACAGCCGAGGGCAAAAGGAGCAGTCTCAAAGTCACCTAGGCCTTCAATCCCGTTGGCGAAATCACCAGTTTCACAGGCAGAGCGGAAGCTGAAAGCTAAGTTTTCAGATGGTGAATTGAAACAACGGGGGAAAATTAGTGATGGCTCGTTGCGAGAAGCATCGAAAGAGAAGGATCGCAAGGTTGGGCATAAAGGAGAAGGCCTTAGCCTGGATATTTCTTGTCCAATTCTGGATCGGACAGTTCAGGATGACAGTTCAGACACGCTTGACTTCTCTTTCCACTCAGAAGAGCAAAGTTTAAGGTTGCTGAGAGTATGCTCTAGTCCAGCTCCTTTCTATTCGAAGGATACAACTACGTTTGGTGATTCCAAAATACATAGTACGTCTGTTAAGATTGTTGGAGAGGGATCGAAGCCGAGGAGGAGAGCGAAATCCCCAATGCCGACCCGTGTCATCTCTGAAGTTTTTAAGGAGGCCAAAGCTGCCACTAAGAGGTTCTCTAGCCCACAGCGGCAAAGGAAATCTAGTTCTCCACATTCACCACGTTCACCCGATGATAGTCCCCGGTTTGGCTTTCCTTCAATGAGAACACCGGGTAACTTGAAAGCTAGGAGGGCCTTGTCCTGGCCAAGGAACTATGACAATGGAGTGGCCAAGGCTGTTGCATTGGATATACTTGAGAGATGGACAATTGACCGCTCACAGTTACTCATTGGTCAAAGATTTGCATCAGGGGCATATAGTCGTTTGTTCCATGGAATTTACAAGGAGCAGCCAGTTGCTGTCAAATTTATCAGGCAGCCTGATGAAGAAGAAGATGCAGAATTGGCTGCTAAACTTGAGAAGCAATTCACTGCTGAAGTAACCATTCTGGCTCGGCTCCATCATCGCAATGTCATTAAGGTAATTACACGAATTCCGATTTAAAATTTTGTCTGGTATTCTATTTCTTTCTTTGAAGAAGCGCATGCTACAGGGCTACAACATTGTGTAATCTCTGCTGCTCTATCTATTTATTCATAGAACTGTCCATAATTAGAATATAATTCATGTGATCCATAACATTTACACTTCTGTACCTTTCTTTTGGCAATATGACCCTTTTAACATATACACTCAATATTTTACCAGAGCCAAAGGACATATACGAGGAATATGTCTATTGTTATGCGATTGTGATTACTAAGTATATGAGAGGTATATGCTATCAATTTTAAATCAATTATCTACCTACTGCTTTAGCTTTCAGCTGAAGCAATGTTATCATATTTATCAAATGGCTCAAATACATGACATACTCTGGTGGAGACGCTCAATTTTATATGTAACCTTAGAATTATTCAGAATAAAAGAACCCAAAGCATTTTCATTGTGTTGTCTAGATTGCTCCTGCAGTTTATTAAACCATGTTGATTCTTTAGGTCTCATGTAATATGCTACAAGAAAGACATTTTTTTAATCTTTTTTTTTGTTTAGCTGATTGGGGCATGTAATGCTCCACCGGTCTTTTGTGTCATCACCGAGTTCCTGTGCGGGGGGTCTTTGAGAGCTTTTTTGCGCAAGCTCCAGCGCCAAAAGCTTCCTTTGGAGAAGATCATTTGCATTGCTTTGGATATTGCACATGGTTTGGAGTACATTCACTCGCAAAGAGTAATCCACCGTGATGTGAAACCTGAGAACATCTTGTTTGATGGAGAATGTTGTGCAAAGGTTGTTGATTTTGGAGTGGCTTGTGAAGAAGTATACTGCAATTCATTGGAAGATGACCCAGGTACTTACAGATGGATGGCACCAGAGATGTATAAGCGCAAACCATATGGTCGGAAGGTTGACGTCTACAGTTTTGGCCTCGTATTGTGGGAATTGTTTAGTGGCTCGATCCCTTATGAAGAGATGACTCCATTGCAGGCAGCTTTTGCAGTTGTTAATAAGGTATTTTCTTTTCTAGTTCCTCAATCCTCATGTCCAGGACTTAGCAATTTGCTCCGTTCAAACTTAGAAGCAATTCTCCTTATGAAACAACCACTTTACACACAGCAATTCTTATATTGATAGCCATGTTTTGGTAATGCATATTTTTCGTTACTTCTCTTATGCTGGCAAACTGTTTTGAGTTTCCCTTTTTTTCAGACAAGACATATATCCCCATTTCAGAACTTAAGACCAGTTATTCCTCCGAGCTGTCTTCTCTTATGCGCGCAAACTGTTTTGAGTTTCCTTTTTTCTTTTCATGACAAGACATATGTCCCCATTTCAGAACTTAAGACCAGTTATTCCTCCGAGCTGTCTTCTCTTATGCGCGCAAACTGTTTTGAGTTTCCTTTTTTCTTTTCATGACAAGACATATGTCCCCATTTCAGAACTTAAGACCAGTTGTTCCTTCAAGCTGTCCGGCGCAACTTCGACTTTTGATCGAGCAATGTTGGTCTTGTCAACCAGAGAAGAGACCTGAGTTTTCCCAAGTAGTTCAGATCCTCAAAAATCTCAAGGAGGCCCTGGATAGAGATGGAACGCTTGACAAGATCCCAAGCACCAACTGCCAGGAACCTCCTGATCAGAACAAGAAGAGACTGTCCAATTGGATCCAAAGACTCTCGTACAGTCAGGCCGATTTCTCCGGACCTCCACCGCCAAAGTTATTGTAATTATGTGCATTCCTCTCTTCCATAAATATTGTAGCATCTGCTAGATGTCTCTGTAAATCATAAGGTTCTTCTTGGTGTATAAACTCCGCACATTTTTTTAGTGGACAGTTCATTCTTGTTTGGCTTAGTAATTTTGCCTGCAACCAACCAATGGAGTCATAGTTCCCGGCGGTTGGGGATGAATCATTTTGTGCATTGAGGTAGCAATCTTGTAGCATCTGGTTGAAGGCTATTTATTGCTCATGCTTTTTTAGGCCGAGGGGCTAATATTGACGTGTTATTCATCCAAAGACTTGCATACACGTGTACGTGTAAATGGTCCAAAGACTAATATTCATGCATTTTTCCCAAAGTTACAACTAACGAAATTTTGGACCAAGGGCTAATGTTTATGTGTTTTGGGCCAACTGCTAACTGCTAAATGTTTTCACCAATGTATGTATGTAACTCATGAAATTCTCTCTCAAAAAAAAATATATCGTGAAATTTTGAGCCAAAAGCTATTACTCATACATCTTGTCCTTGGATCCTTGAATTAGTATCCTCTGCAGCCTTTGTCACATGACATATGGGCCCAATGATCCCTGAGCTCACATGTCAGTAACAAAGGCACCGTACATTTGATTGCAGAGGATATTGATCCTTTATCTCTAAGGTCTAATCCTCTTGGCTAAGAAAACAATAAGATTTCTTGTGCTCAATGTTAATACTCATAAAGTTTCCACAAAAGAATAATACTTGGAAATAGCCTTTCCTCTTTTATTAGCTCCACAGGGAAAATATGCATCGCCTTTCCTCTTTTTTCCCTATTAAATTTCTTCAATATAAAATATTTACCAAAATGGCCAAGCTATATATCCTCATCATTACATAATCCTCACAATTTCAGAGCCTAGCTGCTCCGTGCCTTGTTCTTCAGAAGTCAAAACAAGGTCAAAACCACGCGTGCACGTACCAAAAAAAAACAAAAAATTCAAAATCAAAACAATCTTCTCAACTTCTCACCCATCGATCGCTAGCTCACACGACCTCCACGGCGGTCCGGCCGCCGAAGTCGAGCGTGAGCATGGACGCCCTGAACTTGGGCTGTATCTGCCTGTTCGTCGTCCCCGGCGACGGCGACGGCGACCCGACCGCCACCGCGTCGGCGGCGCCGGGCGGCGCGACCCGCTCCGGCGTGGCGAGCCACTTGGCCTCCATGTACCGCTGCTTCCTCCATGGCGCCATGTGCATGCCGCTCTCCCGCGCGCACTGCTTCGCCGCGGCGCACATGACGCGCACCACGCAGCGCAGCCGCTCCGCGCGCCCGACGAACGCCTCCGGTAGCGACGCCACCAGCGCCCTGTACCCCGCGCAGCCGCGCGCCATCTCGAACTCGCCGCGGAAGCTGGGCTCGACCACCACCCGCACCGCCTTGCCGCTCCTGGTCGGCGCCACCACGTCCACGTAGCTGTGCTCCCCTGCGTTACATGCGTACACACAGATCAGACCAAAATACCGATAAAATGCTACTTGTATTTTTTTTTGCAATATATTTGTATATTTTATTTACATTCTGTTTGGAAGGTGTGAAATGCCATGATATATCCATCAATTTCATGACATGGACGTGAATAGTATAGGGGTCCATCAATCAGTTTGGGGTTCACATCAACTCTGTGTCTTTGCAAACGTGGAGAGAAATTGACACCTGACATTTTTTTTTTAAAAAAAAATGATTCTATCATGTGTCATATGCTTGGAAGCATCTCATGCGGTTGGTGACCATGTGAGGATGCGAGTTTGCACTCACCCCGTTACAAATTATGGACATAAATTCTTGTTACAGCTAACTGGTCCTACTGGGAGTTTGGTAATATGCTTCTCTTCTGAACTGAGATGGAACTTAAAATGGATCTGGCAATCCAGTGAACCAAACATAAAAGCATAAATCGACCATGCCACATGCAAAACCTTGTTTTGTTCCCTAACTGAAAAGTGCAACAAGAACCAGTCTGGACCAAAAAACTGTCCGTTAATTTGCCGAATTTAGCCTTTTTCGTGTTTGTCTGAAGTCTGAACACATGATCATTTTCTCATGCACTGGGTTATTACCTGAAGGAATTTCCGGCGATCGCGGCCATTTGGACCTGCAGATCGCGCTGTTGTACCCGGCGTCGCGCAGCCACTCGGCGAGAAACCGGAGCGTGCATCTCCGGCAGCCTCCGCCGCCTGCCGCCGCCGCGCGGCTCGCGCAGGAGCAGGCGCCCGCCGCCGCCGCGCGCATCTGCCTCATGGCCTCCTCCGCGTCCGCTTGGATCCTGCTCTCCGCCGAGCTCATCTTGGCCAGCGCTTCCTACACGTCAGCATGCAAACAACCCCCACGCATTGTCAACGGCGAGATATGCATGATCCATCCAAGAACACGCGAATCATTGGCTTCGACAACGAAACGATACAGTGTTCTTGCCCAGATAATTAAACACAAGATCAAATGATGAAACAAAAAACAAAAAAAAAAAGAAGTTGTTTTCGAAGAACTTACGTAGAGTTGCGAGTGCTGCTCCTTCCAGAACGCCCTGCACTTGGCGGCGCCGCCGGACCCCTCGTCGTCGCTGCCGTCGTCGTCGCCGCCGCCGCCGGCGCAGACTCCCGGCGGCGAGCTCGGGAGCTCGGCCTCCTCGTAGAACCCGAGCACCATGTTGGACAGGCTCATCTCGTTGCCGGCCGCGACGGCCTCCTCCACAACCATTTTTTTTTCTCCGCTAAAAAAAATTTCGTGGCGCGCGGCTCTCGTGCTTCGTTTCTTCGTCGATCGCCACGAGAAATCTCGGTGCTCCGTGGCTGCCGTTAACTCAAACCTGGTATATATATGAGGGGATCTGTGGGACGTGGCGAGCCGGCACTGGTGGTACGGCGGCAGGTGTGGGGCCCACGTGGAGTGGATGAGGCAACTGACATGGAGGGAGGGGCCCGGTTGGCTGGAAATAATTGAACAGCACGGATCCACGTCGGGTGATAGCCCCCCAGATCCTCTGCGTCTTGGGAGAGTATTATCTTCTCGGCCTGCAAAGATTGTGAAGATCAAAATGTGTTTAAGGACGCGTTATTTTGCATTGTCACAGCATACACGAGGCAAGTATTTATTTATATCTGTTCTAGATTCTTCAAATTAGTTCTAAAAAATTCTTTTCAAAAAAAATAGTTCTAAAAAATGATTCTTCAAATTAAATTAAATCTAGTAGTACTCGGAATTGTGTAATTTGGCTACAGTCCCATGCCTTGCCATGCATGTATAGCTCGGTTATCTCTGTGTAGCTCCCGGCTCGTTTCTCATAAAATGGTATTTTTCTTTGCGATACACAAAATGGTAAAGTTGATGCTCCTTTTCTCGGATGATCTAATAATCTACTAGTAACGTGATGATGATGCTTCACGAGCAAATGGTTGTTGAAATTATTGAGTGAGGCAGCGTTTCACAGCATTATCTTCTCTTCCCTTTCTTTTTAATCATCTTCTCAATACATCATGGTTTGTCCACATGCCATTCTTCCGTTGTAAATGGACTGGGCGCAGCTGTCTCAGGCAATTCCTAATCTCAAGTGTCAAAATGGGGGAAAAACAGAGAAGAAAACCGAATCATCTCAACGCAACAAGGCCACAAGCCCACAACCACGTGCGACAGAATCCCCAGCCGAAGGGAATCCCGCGCCCCACGTCAATGCCCCGCGTCCCAACCCCACACCCACACCCGCTTCAATAATTCCCGTGGCTTGGGCCCCACCGCCACGGTGTATGCGCTGTGGCGCGGCGCCCGCTCCACGGCTCCAGAAAGGAGGCCACGCCGCGAGCGCGCGGCGGCACGCCACGGCAGCGCGGCCACCAGACGCTTCCACGGGCTTCTCTCGCTGTTTCGTACTCTCGCACGACGGTGACATCCGCGCGGCAGGCCGGCCAGAGCCACAGGCGCCCTAGGGATGGCAATTTTACCTATGGGTCCAGATAATCGTGAATACCCGATCCGATGGGTATGGCCGTATGGGTATAGGTGTGACTTTTTATCTATAGGCACGTCCGCTCGAGATCCGAAGACATTATGGATAATAGACGGGTTTTATTTTTTACCCGTGGATAACCCATGCCCGACCCGATATATATGTATTAGCTAATTTTGACTCATTTCTTAATTCTTATACCATTTATCTCGGTTCATTTGTGATGCTAACTGATACTAAGTTGTGATGTAATTGAAATTATTGTTGATAACCGATAATTTGGTAAATTATTGATTTTATTTCTCTTTGGTAATTACGTATCTTTCAAGGTATTATTCATATGAGATCCATTGGGTACCTGTCGGATATACTCGCGCCCGCCGGGCATGAGTACAGGCACGGAGTTTTGCCCGCTAACTCTAGTGGGTAGAGTTTGGGCGAGCAATGACAGGCATTGGGTCGGGGGGTCGGGCATGGTTTTGCTCTACCCGTGCCCGACCCGACCCAACCCATTGCCATCCTTAGGCGCCCAGGTACGAAGAAACGCCGGGTGGGGGAGTAAGCTCGTCAGTATCCCGATCTATAATATTTTTCGCCGGACCAACGTAAGATACGCGGCCGAAGTTTATTAAGATTAGGAAGAGGTTTAAACTAGTACTATTTTACCAAGATAAAATGTTACCGATTTTACATAGTATTTTACTTTTCATCGTATCTCGATTTTACTATTCATTTTTATTGATCCTATAAAATCCTGTTAACAGTGAAAAAATCCGTTCCCACTGAGCGTGCCAATCTGTGTTGATAAAAAAATCGAATACACCGGTCTGGGAGATCTGCTTAACTCCAATGCAGGTCCAAAACTTGATGAGATGCAGGCGTGCCAGTCAGTTTGATTCTGCAACTGACAAGAGATATGCAAATAGTAGATCAAACAGCCGATCGGCTGACAAGCCGATGGAGTAGTTCCAGCCGATAGCCGATAATAGCCGATGCCGGTACTAGCCGATAGCGATAGGATTTAAGCAATCAGCTATATGTCCAATGTGGATAATGATATAAAGGCAATCGGCTGATGATGATGTAATAAAAATATAATCCAGTATAAACCAATCGGCAAATAATGATATGATAAATAAGCATCGATCCGAAGGTTAAAGCATATATCGGCTGGAGGTCCGATGTCATAAAATCCATAAGATTAGATTAAATAGTGAAACCTTTGTTGCGATCAGCTAAATCCAATTTATATGTATATGCAATCCTTATAAGCCGATGCAACGTCCAGATAACTTATCGGCTAGCACCCCGATAAAACATTAGTATGAACCTATCGGCTTAACAAGACTTATATTATCAACAACAATCTAGTAGGTCGAACCTAACCGGTGCAGTATGAGATTGTATATGATAATCTAATACTCGATGAGCTGATAGATCTGTCTAATGTGATGGATATAACAAATCTATTTAGAACAGCATTATGATTGTAGAGATATATCGGCTAAGATAGGAGATCAGACCTAACCGAGACAGTCCTAACTAAACCGATGCGTCTCTAAACACAATGCAATTAGAGATAGAATTGAGATATCAGGTACTCAAATATATCAACCAAACCAGAGTGATCTAAGAGATCGAAGCGATGCAGCCTTGAATAACACCAACGTAGCCGACAGATTCACCAGGGCCGGCGGAACGTAGGACTTACCCCTTCGCCGGAGATCGAAAGCCGATGCAGCCCCGCGTCAGGTGCCAAATTCCGCCGGTTGATAAGTAAAAACCTCAGGAAAGAGGGTGGCGATGCGCCGAGAGTAGTTGTATTGATCAAGATTGATAGATTACATAGACCCCGGGTGTACATATTTATACCCATGGGTTGATACAAGTCCTTGTCGGACAAGAAAGAAACTTTCCTAAAGATAAAATGAAAACATAAAATCCTTATCGGACACTAAACACACTTTCCTAAAGATAAAAGGAAACTAACAAACTATTCTTAATTAATAGATAACTTGCCACGCCGCATCCTTCTTGAACTCGGACTCTTCTAGATAAGCTTCCTCTGGCTGATCCGACTCCACCAAGAACCCAACTGCTAGCAACTCCCATCGGCTGATTCCAATACTCTAGAGCCAATATTAAATCTAAGCCGATGGTAACTTTGGGCTTACCAAATTTCACTGTTAACAAATCCTACGTAGTATCTCGACTCTACGATTCTACAAAATATATAAATAATAAGATGAATTGAAACTTGAAAGTAATATGAATAAATACGCTCAAGTTTACATAAAAACCAATTAAATTTATAAAAACAATATTATATAATTTAATATATACAACATATTATATATTTTATAAAAAGTACTCCCTCCGTACTCGTAAAGGAAGTCACACAACTTTGACTTATTGTTTCTATAAAAGTTTTTATTGAAAAGTGATATATTTATACTTTTATGAAAGTATTTTTCAAGACAAATCTATTCATATATTTTTTACATTTTCAAACTCAACAACTTGAGAGTTATTCATGATTTATATTCCCAAGGTTTGACTTAAATATTATTCTAAACGACTTTCTTTATAAATATAGAGGGAGTATGTAATTTCTAAAATCTGATATTATCCCGATCGTATAATAGTATTCTTATTATAGTATCCTAATACTATGATATTAATAATAAAAAATGATCTTACACCTATAGTAGACGACGGGGTGTGGATCCCATGGAGTTGCTTCCAAATCCAACGGGTGAATTTCACTAAATCCAAGCCGTTCCTTTAATTCTGATGGATTAGATTAAGCCATCTCTTCTTTCACCATAGTTGTCTCGTAGAGCCTATTTTCTTTTTAAAAAAGAAAACCTTGTAGAGCTTATAAAAAACACTATCTCGTTCAGAACATGTTATCTTCTAACTTTCTAACATCAATTAAAGAAGAACAAACAAGACACGAACGTTGCATCGATAAAAGCTTAGGGATGAATTAGTTCAATGAAAACATCGATGTCATTAATTTCATAAGAAAAGTTTAAAGATAATTTCCTTTCCATAATGCTCTTCCGAGATGCTAGATCCGAATGAATAGACTTTACAAGAAAAAAGAAATAGAGAATAGGACCATTTCTATTGTAAATTGTAAGGGCTGGTTTAGTTCTCAACTTTTTCTTCAAACTTTCAACTTTTTTATCACATCAAAATTTTTCTACACACACAAACTTCTAACTTTTCCGTCACATCGTTCTAATTTTAATCAAACTTCTAATTTTAGTGTGAACTAAACACGCCCTAGATACGTAAACGGAAAGATGTGACATGGTCATATCAACCCGTACAAATAAAATAAGGGTCAGATGGGTTCAAATCCATCAGTGGAGTTGGAAGGCAACTCTAGAGGATCTACGCCCGTGTACGACGCGCCACGGTTACTCGTGCTCCTCGTGTGGACTTCGCCTACGGCGCGCGTGGTGTGGCGTAGCATACGCAGATACGCTCGTACATTGTAGACGCCTACACGTTCTCGACGAGTGGTGGGTGCGGGTTCAGGTGCTTGGGGTTTGAGGGGGGACGCGTGTTGCGGTACTAGCTATTTTGTGGAACATGTGATCAGATCACGCCGGTGATCTTTTTTCCTTTTAGATACTAATGATGATCATGCTGATGATCTTGGGGGTAATCGTGGTTGACAGTTTGACACACTAGTTTTGAGGAAGCTTCCGGTGGATCGATGGATAATGATGTTTACTCACCGTTGTTTGTTGGCACCAGGGCGAGCGGAAGCGAGGAAGGAGAGTGCAAAAAACTACCTCCATTTTCTTAAGTAAATGATATCGTTAATTTTTATCATGATTTTTATAGTATGTCTTATCCAAAAATAGTGCATACATAAAAAATATGTAAGTAATCCTTAAAGCTTCTAATACAATTAAAAAAATAAATGATTTTTAGTGTATTTTTTAAAAAAATAAGATGAATGGTCAAACGATATAACAAAGGTTAACAATGTTTTCTATTGAAAAGCAAAGAGAATATAATACTACATACTACATATTTGTGCCTTGTCTCTACGGACAGGGGTAGAGCTATCATGATACATGGGTATTCAGCTGAATACCCATGATATTTTGAAAGAAGCATAGTGCATATCAAATTTAGAACTTTGTCTCTTTGGTTAGTGAGTGAAGCTTTGAAGTAGCAGGTTGGTTCCATTTCAAACAACCACATTGAGTTGAATAGCTTACTCTTATATTTTTCAACATATTTTTTGAATAGCTTATTGTTATAGTTTCCCAATAGATTTCACTTTTGTTAGAACAACTTATTGTTATATACTTATATTTTCAATAACCCACTAATATGTGTTATGTTTTTGTATGGCATGTAGTATTTTCTTTTTAAAGGATACTACTAGTTCTCAGACCAAACAGATTTGAAAATTTCAATTTGTTATCACCTTTAACTCTTTTGTTGTTTTACTAGCTTTGGTGTTAGGGTTTTTATGGGTTTTTTTTAGAAACACAGTAAAAACGCAAGTTTCTTCGGGCAAATTATAGTAGAGCACATATTTATTTGGGCTCATGTGGATTGAAGGGTTTTCTAAAGGTAAAATAGAGGAATCCAATCCACATAAATAATACATATTGGATAAAGGGTTTACATGTTTTTTGTTTTTTTTTAGGATTTATGTTTCCTTTGGATTTGCTACCCACCATGTTTGGATTGTAGAAATCACGCAAAGGAATTTTGGAGGAATATTTTTGCATTCTCACGAAAAGGCAGGAATTCCAAAAGATTCTAAACACCCACTCCAACTTCCTTTTTTCATAATTGACTGTCATGTGATGGAATCCTATGTTCTAATCCTCTATTTTTCATTCTTATGTTATGAACATCCAATCCTAAGATTTCTCTGATATCTAATCCTCCCATTTTCACGTGTAAACCTATCATATTTCTATGTGTTTTTTCTACACTGTGTTCCGAAGGAGGCCTTAGATGGTAGGATTACTATAAAGGAAATTCAAAGGATAGTCCTATTTTAGAAAAATTCTAGCATAGGTCCACCCTCATTCTTTCAAATCCCTTTGGAACTTTCAAGGCATCTTCCCTCTCGATTCTATCTATTAAAAATAATGGAGACTACATAACGAAATACCATTCCAACGAAATAGTTCACGTCAGCACGAAATATCATAGATACCAGATCTGATACCTCCAGTTCGATACCAAATATGATATTTCGTAAGTATCAAATCTGGTACCTAGATACCATGCTGACATCATGATACCCCAATACCGGATATGGTATCAGCATGATACCCCAATACCGGATATGGTATCTACAGATATGTTACCTTGTAACGGTATCTCCGATAGTATCATGTTGACGTTATCATAACATCAACTACGGTAATACTGTTATATAGTGTTTTTCAATCAAAATATAGCAAAATCGACCGATGGATTAAAATTTTTTTAGGCGCATGTAGAATAACAAAGCTGATTCTTTTGTTTGGTTACATGCAGGCCGCCACATACACAGGCACAGAGCAAGCGAGACAGAAAGTAGACAATACAGCGGGAAAGGAGCCACCCCAAATCATATTTCTGCAACTCTGTGCTGGGAAAGTATGGAAACATACGGTTGAAAGATGCTACATCGTGTAAGGTATAACCTCTGTCTGAATCATAACAACGTTTCCAACAAAAGCTCAAAGCGGCACAACAAGGAGACACGAACCTCAAAGATCAAACAACCCTATACCCTGGCGACGGTGGCAAAAGGGAGAACTTGAAGTAAGAAGAAATGTGCAATTAAATTCCTATGGTGTCACCTAGGGTTCATTCGACGCCGTGTAGTTAATAGCGGATAATATCACTCAAGATGCTAAAGAAGTGGTTGATATCTATCTTTTCCTCTCCACCATAGACTGCTTCCGCGCTTCCTCCTGATGGCCCTTGTGCAGCCATCTCAACGAGTGTGTACAGCTTCTTGATTGGCATCTGCATCAGCCGAAGGATTAAAAGAGTTTGATCAGAAGGGTTTTGATTAAAGAGCTAATAACATAACCAGTAGAAAGAATATTTACATCGTCCAGTGCTTCTGCAGCCGCATCAATGTCCGCTTCATCGAACACATTGAGATGCCGCAACACCTACAGCGAGAAGGAAAATCAAGTCAACAAAACATGATTGTCTAACGTGCTGGAGAAGGTAGCAAATCAATGATTTTGTATTCCACATCATGAACATGAGTATCCCTGTCAATTTGCCAATTAATTGAATGCAGTTTATATCAGTTATTCTAGTATCTTGTGTATCCTCTCACCTTTGTAGCATCCTCCTTTTTCAGTTTGGGGACATGGTATGTCACGGAGAACACGTCGCACATACCAATGGATTCTAGAAAGCCTACTTCACTTGTCGTTCCAATAACAAGCAAGTTCTTGCCCTGCAAAAGAGAAAGCAGGTGAGGAAAAAGGTGGTTTCCTTCAAAAAAAAAAAAAGGGAAATGGCAACAGCTGTGCAGCATCAATGTAACCACGTACTGCGCTGAAGGATGCTACTAAAGAACAAATGTGATTATGTAAACCTTAGGACTTTGGAGGAACCCTCTAGATGATGTAATCAAGTATTATGCTCAGGGTAATACTGAAGAGCAGAAACATGCAAACCTTAGGAGGAACCCTCTTGAGAAGGACTAGTAGAGTTTGTGAGATTATGTTTGAAAAGCGTGGTCCAATGGCAACATATTCCAGTAACCTACAAGATTTTATACGTGATTACAGGAACACATTAACCAAAACAGAATGTAGAAAGGATGCGTTGCACAAAATGTTTGCAGATTTGATTAGTCAACTACCTTTCGATGTCATCTAGAATTATGATGCCAAACTGAGATTTGTATGCATCCTCAAAAACCTGTATTGCAATGACAAAACACACTGCCTCAATATAATTCTGTGAGCATATAGAGAAGGCGGACAAAATAGCCAGAAAAAAAATGTACTTTTACAAAATAAAATGATGCTAAGAGCGAAAGGAAAAATATATAGACTTCTACACCCTTCAAATGTCTCTTCCACACACTAATTAAATGCATTATGTAATACATCAAATCTGACCTTACAAATCTGTGCACATTTGCTGCTTTCACTGAAACCAATCATTGTCTCTGCTGATATCTATAGTGGAAACAAATTAAAAAAAAATAAGACATACCTTTTGATAGATAAATGAAGGAAATCCAGAAAGAAACTTACAATTTTGACGTAAGCAAAATCACTGTCAATGCCAACAGTAGCAGCCAAAGCCGATTTACCACTGACAAGCAAAGGAAATGTAAATTGAATTGAGGCTCTGGCAGTGTTTTTAAAGATGAACATTCTGTTTTAGTTAGTTACAATACCTTCCAGCAGGACCTTCCAAGAGGCATGTCACAAGTGGGCTACCTTTGCTAACTTTAACTTGCTCAACAAGAAGCATACCTCTCTCATACAAGTGCCTATGTGCCTTGCCACAATCAACCATACCCCTTAGCCTGTAATTTTTGCACAAAGGTATGGAAAATAGCATTAACTTCTACCAAATATTCAGGCAAACAGTAAAGAGTACATAAAACACATGAAATTAATGAATGAAAAGGGCATAATGCATTAGGTCATCCTGAAAACAATAAATTATGATAAATAACCAAGTGATCTGTTTAGCAAAATATTAAATTGGCATGAGTTATCATTAATAAAAAAATGTATTAATGCAAAAGAAAAGGCCCTATCAACTACTACACAAGAATGACATGCCCACAGCCAACAATGACTATGAATTAGGAATTGCATTGTGTCGTATCAAACGGCATAAGAATTAGATAGTCCCATGGGACACAGGAAAATAAAGAAATATAAATTTGAAAGATGAGCCCAGAAACACCGCTAAAGCAATGCTCGGGGTATCATAGCACAGACCTGCATCTTTCAAGGTCATCAGTGGAAGCACCAAATGCAGGGGTAATTTCATGAAGTGCATTCACAAAATCATCCATAGTAACCTTAATGCTTTCTTCATCCAAAGGCTTGGTAAGGTCATCCATGCTTATCTGCCTGTTCAAAGCATATGAGACTGCACTTTTGACGACACCTTCCAGCTCTGCTCCACTGTAGTTCTTTGTCCGTGCAGCTTCATTCAGGAGAACATGTCACAACCATCAATCACATTATTTTTGTAGATAATCGATTAAAACCCGGCCTCTACAACCAACATGGATGTACTCAGCCAAAATCACATACAGCACATATCTTTTAGAACAAGAAATTCCCACAAGCACCTACTCAGTCATACTAAAATGAGTGTTGAAGTAAGAAGCATTGCTAAGACCAATTTTTGGAAATGGGAAACTAAAACCTTTGAAGCTTGAGTAATAAGACTAGAATGAGTTAATCAGTCCATTTTAAGAGATCATTTACAACCTTTGTTATAATGAACGAATGCCTGAAAACAAATATGAATTATCAAAGAATATACCTAGCTCCTGAAGATTAACATCCGGGGAAAGGAAAGAGCTTTCTTTCATCTTATTCGTATGAATTTGAAGAATCTGCAAACGGCCATTTTCATCAGGCAGGTTTATCTCAATATGAACTTCCAATCGTCCAGGCCTGTAACAGATGTGTCAAATGTCAATGGACACGTGCAAATAGTAAAACAAAAATACAAAAAGAAGATTCCCCAATGGTTTAGGCCTGCAATATCTAAAATAATCAAGGCAAGCATAATTTTCTGAATTACACAGTAAATGCAGCACACAGAGTTATGTTAAGATATTAAAATGTACATAAAATGAAATGGTAACAATTTTAGGAGGTCTGATGCATTTCAGGATCTAGCTTGAGTGCATTTCTAGAGGGTCAGAAGTTACCTCAGTAAAGCTTCATCAAGTAAATCCTTACGATTGGTCATTCCAATGAGGAGCACATTATTCAATGCCTCAACACCATCTATCTAAAATGCAGAAAGTTTGACGAGAACTTAGTGTATATGCAGAAAGAAAATACGTGAGTCCAAAGTTCAAATTCTAGGAAAAGATACCTTTGTAAGGAGCTGATTTACAATGCTATCATGTACACCCGTACCATCTCTGGTAGATCCTCTAGACTGCACAGCACAATCAGAGTTTAATTAATTCAGGAGAAGTTAGCAGTTACTATAAATAAAGCTGAAGCAATGCTACAACTGATGTAAAATCATACATAGCACACTGAAATATACACTGGACAAAATTGCAAGTTGAAGTTCTAGAAGGGGTAAAAGAGTTTGATCTGGAGTACTTATGCTCTGTTATTCCCTAAGCACTTATGCATGACTAATCAGTCAAACTATTTGCTCTCATATTTCCAAGTCACTTAATGTAAGGGTACTTCAACCATTCTCTTCAGTGACATTCTCAAACTAACCTTATGAAATTAACAAAGGAAGAAACACAAAACAAGATGTTTTACATCTTGAGAGAAAGATATAGTCAAGTAGAAATATGCATGATGTTTATTGAAGGAAAAAAGAACTCCACCTTGCAGATAGCATCAATTTCATCGAAAATGATAACGTGGAGGTCACTCTGATCACCTGTATTTGAAAACAAGGTACCGCGATTAATTGTTAAAAAGGGTCCACTCCACACAAAAATATGGAAAAGCTTTTATCGATGAGGAATAATACCTCGTGTCTTCTGGTCATTTTCAGCATCAGCAAACAAATCTCTCACGTTCTTCTCAGTTTCTCCAACAAACTTGCTCAAGACTTCAGGTCCATTTACAATCTGAGCTTGTAGAAATGTATTAGACATTAAGTATGAGCTATCTGCATAGGTTACTGGGCTCTTGATTTCTACTTCCTCCGTTTCACAATGTAAGTCATTCTAGCATTCCCCACATTCATATTGATGCTAATGAAACGGCGGGAGTAGTTTTTAACAACCACATATTACTGACTCTGGGAAGTTGTACTGCATAAATTAGTGTCATGATACACAATGATTTCATAAAAAATGTTTTATAATTCATGACAATTTCACAGCATAAAATGGAGTGTGACACAGAGCTTCTTTAGTTGAATGCTTTGAGACTTGAGAGGGCTTCCTCATTGGATTAGTATTCCAAATAGCAGAACTTAAGATCCAACAATTTGAGGTCTACTTTTAAAACAATGATTTAGCATATTATCACTTATCGATGTATATCTGTGCTGGTGACTAAACCGTTTGAAACCCTACTTTTAAATATAATATTTGTACAGATTTGAGTATCCTACTAGTACATATCAGAAAGAAATAGGTAATATACAAAGGAAGCCATTAACAAATATCTATAAACTTTACTCCATATTCAATAATAGATTCCATACCATACCTTGGGTTCATTTCCGTTCAGCAGTTTCCCAATTTGACGGGCCATAAGAGTTTTGCCAGTACCAGGGGGGCCATACAGCAATATACCTTTAACATGCTTGATGCCCAATCTGCAATATTCAGCCATTAGCAGCACATCATCTTTTTTTTTTTTATGATAGTAAAAATAGAGAAGATACTGTTCTTACTTATTAACAACATGAGGAGGAAACACCCTTGAAGCAAATGCCCTTCTAAATATGTCTGTGAATTCAGCACTTAATCCACCTATCCCCAACTTTTCAAGGTTAAACTCTTTGTGCTTGAAAAGCTTGCTGCTAGCAGCTTCCTTTTGGTTTACTACCTGCGGTAGAGTAATAGGTCTTATTTGTGGTGTTTCACAAGCTATAAGTAACGTTCTTGTCAAATACACTATTAAAAGAAGCTGACAACAATATAGAAGGTACTCTCAAATGAACCTTAATTCCTGAATTAGGCACAGCCTCAAATATGATGTATGTATCACTTGACAGGAATCCTCTGTCCAAAGGTGTGGAATTTTCTTGGCCATCTAGCAAAGCTTGATTGACAGTGAATATATAGTTTGTCCCACAAAATTCAAATGGTACTCTTTGCCCAGATGTCATGACCTGTTGTAGATAACACCATCATCACCATTTTGGGTATACAAGGACATAGTGCTGTTAATTTACATGAATCCAGAATCTATTCGTGCAAATGAGACATTTTATGTAAATCATGCACATTAAATCCAATTGACTGAAAGAATCAAAGGAATAAACCCTACTCAGAGAAACAATGCTATTTGACTATGGCATACCTGATCAAGAAATCTCCTTCGAAGTTGTTGGGCAAGCACAACAGCATCCAGCTGTGAAACCAAGCTCATGCAGATGAGATTACACTGACCAAGCACTAAATATTTGCATCACAAACAGTCCAACGAACTTACCTCCTCATTTCGGTTGGCTCTTGCCTTGGTATACTCTAGTTCTAATGTGAGCAATGCCAATTTGAAATCATCGGGAGGGGCAAAACTGATGCAAATATTATCAGGGCAAAACAGTAAGGCAACACATAATCATTCAAAATATTGATCAGCACGCCACTTGAACTTCCTACCTGCTAACAGTGATGGAATCCCCAGCTGAAACCTTCGTCTGGCGACGCTGAATGGCATTCAATGCGATGCTCCCAGCAGAAACAGCATCATGCGCAGTGGGTATTCATTAAGGATCACACATGAGAAGAGAAATGTATAATTCAATTGGAAAGTAGGCACGAAATATCATCAGAGCATCTCAAAGCTGAGACATCATGATCTCATCGAAGGTAGATTTGAGAGAAATAATAACTGAAAGCCACATTACGGTGAGCCCAGCAACCCCAGCACATAACACTAAACTAAACATCTACACTGGAGGATGACAAATCACAATAACATTTGCGCTTAGGCACGCTACTAACCATCACACCAAGTCACCAACTGGTTTTCTCTACGTTCGTGGATTCGTACGGGAACCACTACCAGACCAGATCAAAAGCGGCAGAGCGGGCTCATTTTGGGGGGAGAGGGAGAGATCTCAGCGCGGGGGAGAGCAAACGAACCGATTCGGTTACGAGATCGGCAAAAGGATATCGCAGGGTGAAGACGAAGGCGTCGCCGACGAGGGCGAGGGCGTTGGGGAAGCGGCGGATGTCGGCGGAGGAGACGTACGCGCAGTTGGTGAGGGCCAGCTCCTGCCCCGGCGTGCTCGCCACCACCATGGACATGCCCCCGCCACCGCCGCCGCCGCCGCCGTAGCCGTGGTAGTTCCTCCCCGCCATGGCCGCGTCGCCGCAGCGGGGGTGAGATCTCGCGGGAGCAGAGAAAGAGGACGACGAGGACGAGGAGGACGACTCGCCCGCGCAGGAGGAGAGATGCCGAAAGGAAAGGAAATGGTGACCGAGTAGTAGTGCAGAACGAGGAGGAAGTTATATTTGTGATTTTGTCTGATTTTTCCCTTCTTTTTTTTTCTGGGTTGTATCTTGTTTGCTTCGATGTGAAGGTGCCGTGGTTATGGGCCGCGTGGATGTGCTCCATTGGTTAAACGGGCTTCTGCTCTGGCATGGTCTAAAACTAGTTTATCCCTAATTTTTCAATTTGCTTATCGCTGTGTTGTAGAATTTAGCAAAATTTAGCAGGCAAAATATTAAATATAATGTATAAATCGTTCGAGTTTAAAAAAGAACATTTATCAGACATTCCTTCATGACAATAGGAAACCCCCAAGTATTCCATACTTGTGATACATGATATATATTCTTTCTATTCTTTCTGGATCGTTTCAACAAAACTGGGTGACAATTTCAGTAGGGTGTGTACACACATCATCCATGGTCCAACAAGGAAAACTACACCAGGGCAATAAGGAAAAATTTCATGGTCGAAGAGAGGGTCCATCTTTTGGGCAAAAAACGCAACACACTGCCTGACGAAGCCTCAGGTCGACTCGCTCTTCGGCCGACAAGAGTTGTAGCGAGGAGTGAGGACTGCAGCGCGGAGAATCGCGTCCAGTGCAGATGGCCAGTACTCAGCTGGTGCCTAATGATGTGCTGCTCAGTTAACACTTTCCTGCAATAGTATTCACTGCA
Organism: Oryza meridionalis; assembly: GCA_000338895.3. Lineage (NCBI taxonomy): Eukaryota > Viridiplantae > Streptophyta > Magnoliopsida > Poales > Poaceae > Oryza > Oryza meridionalis. The sequence goes on from CM002528.2 coordinate 25,988,057, forward strand.
ATAACGTTAAAACATCTATTGCAGAGATCTTTGTTTTGACAAACTTGATAATCATTTATAGCATATTTTTGTGGCATTCAAAATGTAATGATCGGCAAAAAAAGAAATACTCACATTGTCAGCATTTCTCAACCATAACCTAATTCCTCGTCCCAGAAGAGCACAGATACTTCAACATGTACTCATTAGAAGAACAAGTGTCTGCCAAATCCTGATGAATTCTTGTTATAGACTTCTGCAACGACTTCAGAGCGGGAAGCAAGGCTCTGGAGTTTTGTTGAATATAGTTTCCGTGAATCTTGCATAGCTCCTGTAACAAAAATATTACAATTAGATTAATATGGTATTCCCATCAAATCATCAGCTTCAATAACAATATAGAGAACAATAATGGTACCTGAGACCAGAGGAGAATAAATTCAAGATGGGGACAACTTTCCAAAAGGTCAGAAAATGCTTCGATTAATCTCTGAAGATACTTCAAGGGTGTTGATGAACAAATTGCTCGTACATTGGATGGATCCACTGAAAAAATGCACTTCTTGATCAAGGAGTCTTCATTTAACCGGAGGCTGAGTAGAAGGGCTCTTTGCTGTTGGTTTTCCTCAAGAGCTTCTTCCACTTTCTACAGAAGCATCATGTGCAAAATTTTATCTTTCAAATTGATTAGTATAATTGGAACAAAACTACTAATAAGAAAGAACATATGGTAAATACCTCAAGGGTAACATCAATGTCAAGATCTGTTGGATCAAAAATAAAAGAATCATCAACAGAGTACAATAGAACACCATCAGTGGTTGCTGCAGCGAAAGATCTTCCTGTTGGAGCAAATTTCACGCATTTTGTCCGAGCTATGGGCCTTCCACGATTTGCCATGGAACCAGGCAAACCAAGCCCCAAGTTGCCTCTTGTTTGTTGATCGATCCCCTCCTCAACATCACTATCCTCATCATCAATCAGATCTAGTGCACCAGCATCCGTCATCTTCTTTGAGTTCAGAAAATCAAGTACTCCGTCCAACGAGAGATTGCGGGTGATCTGGAATCTACGCAAGAGCACCTACAAAAGTGATGGATACATAAAAACAATGATATTTCAACAATTAGGACAGAAAAGAAAAACATGTGCAAAATAACACCAATAACTAAACTAACTATATGTCAACAAGGATATGTGGTAAGACATTCTAAGTTTGAGCTAGACATCTATAAAACAACATTCAAATGACCAAACAGAACGAGCAGAAACTGTAAGAAGATCGTTCCAAGGCAGAGAGCTACTAAAAACCACAAAAATAAATCAGAGTATAGAGGGTGCTCTCCAGATCAATTAACAAAATACAAACACCAGATAGAAATTAGTTACAGACAATGATGGAATTGTAGAGAGTACAGACAATTAAAAAAATGGATGCAGCTCTAAAATTAAGTTTTAAAATGGATGATGTGTATATATACTAAAAAGCCATTATCATCATAAGAAAACTTTCCTGACCTGTTCTCCAACATCATACATGCATATATATTTGCTGTTTCCTCCAGCTAAAATATAAGTCCCGTCAGCAGAATAGCACAATGTTGTGAAGTATTTTCCTATACTTGTATTAGCAGCAGATCTTCTGTCAGTCATGAGACGACCCCCGGCAATATCCCTGCGGCCTTCAATTGTATACATCAACAGGCCATCAAATGGATCCCAGAAATGGATTAAGCCATCTAGTGTGCTGCATGCTATCTGTCTTCCATCAGGGCGATAAGCCAAAGTAAGAACATCATGTGAATGTTGAAAAGTTTCCACTGCACCCTTGCTCTCAAATACGTCCCAAAGACGAACTGTTTTGTCCCATGATGATGAAGCCAAAATAGCCTACCAGACAGAATTCAGTTTAACTCTTTCTGTGGATTTACACAACATATAGAGTAGACAACGCAGCAGATTGAACAAAAAGAGCTTGTGTACCAGTGTTTGTACAAAAGTGGTTTATATTTAGTAATGTTTGACAGGCAGGAAATAAAACAGGGGTAGAATAAAACATGCACTCTTACATTGATTGGCGAAAACATTAGGCCATGAACCGGTCCTTGGTGACCACTGAGTATATCCAACAAACGACCAGTCTTCATTGACCAAACAAATATCTGCATGAAGATGTTTTGACAGTCAAAAACAAATGAGAGAAAAAGAGAAGCATATGCACGGGAAAAAAAACTGCAGCAAAAAGGTTGACTGCACACACACACCTCAAATGAATCAAGTGTTCCAGCACATATTACTTCTCCACTCTGATCTGCCGTTAAAGAAACAAATTGTCTGGGTGATGCAGTAGTAAATGTCTTGAAATTTCGATAGCGGAACAGATCCCATGCTCGAATAGTCCCATCAAGGGAGGCACTGAGAAGAGAATGATTATTGGCCATAAAATGAACTGCAGTAACAGCGTTTGTATGCTCCGAAAATGTTATGAAACAGAACCCAGAGGAGACTGTCCAGACCTGCAATACATCATAAGTGGTATGTGTCAAACTCAGGGTGCAGTATACTAATACTAACATAGAAGGTCATAATATATAACTATATCATTTTTATTATCTTCTAATTCTATGGATAGACAACTATAATCTTCAGTTGACATTAATACGCTTCACATAAGTATTAGCTCAGAGGCAGATAGACTGCTTTCTACTACCCTCATAACATTCGTGAATTGATTTCTTTACTTGAAATATCTCTTCATCAAAACTAAGAACACTATCTAGTACTACCGTAAAAGATGTTTTCATTTTTTGAATGACATAAAACAATAAATTTCCTCCATCACCAACTAGAATGAGGGTATAATAGTGAGTGCAAATGGCACTGCTTGTAACACACACCTTGACTTTGTTATCATCAGCTCCAGTGGCCAGTAATTGAGAGTCTGGTGAGTATGCAATGCAGTTCACATCAAAGTAGTGCCCCTGCTGCTTCAAAATGTAGCTCTCTGATCGCCACTCCCACACCAGTAATTGCCCAAGTTTGGCACATCCAAAAACTAACCAATTCCCCAAACTGCTGAAAATAGCGGTAGTGATCTTCTCCCTTGATATTGACAGTAAGTGGAGGCACACAAAGTCTGGCATCTGGTATAGCCCAAATACACCATTAGAGAAACCAACCACCACCATGTCAAGCTCCCTATGGTAATCACAGGCTGTTAACTTAGCCGGTGACTGCATGAAGAAGTCCTTTTTCTGCAGCTCCCACCTTGCGAAATGCAGCGGGGTAGTGTCTGGTTCTTCCGATTCTCCCAAACTCTTCCTTTTCCTGCTCCCACCATCCGACTCAGGCTCATCACCATCCAATTCAGCCTCGCCATCCTGTACCGCCTCCTGCTCTGGCGTCCCTGGTGAAGGTGGAGGCGAATCATCACTTCCTTCCACCAAATTCCATGTAAAGATAGCTCCGTCCTTGGAAATTGTGTAGGCCCCGGTGACTCTCCCTGTCTTCTTATCTGTGGCGAAGAAGGCGCCAACCACGGCGGCGCGGTGGCCAACGAAGAGGAATGGTTTGCCTCCAAGGCCTTTCTTGACAGGCAAGAGGCGGGCGGTGAGGTCCTTGCAGGAGGCGAGCAGGAACGCGGAGTCGGGAGACCAGTCGAAGGCGGTGACACCGGCGGCGAAGCCAGGGAAGGTGCGGAGCAGGTGGAAAGGGAAGAACTCCTTGCGGAACGCGGGCGAGCGCCAGATCTGGACGAGCTTACCGACGGCGACTGCGATGAGGTCGCCGTCGGGGCTGAAGCGGACGGCGGAGGGGGCGGACTTGAAGGTGATCCGGTGGAGGACGGCACGGCGGCCGAGGTTGGCGTAGAGCGCGCGGCCGGCGTCGTCGACGGAGAGGAGGAAGTCGCCCGAGGGGGAGACGGCGAGGCGGGTGACGTTGGAGGAGGACTCGAAGGGGAGCGTGAGGGAGGAGGAGGCGGAGAGGTCGGTGGACGCGACGCGGTTGCCGACGGCGGAGAGGAGGACGGAGGAGTCACCGGCGAAGACGGCGTCGCCGCCGCGGTACGGCGCGCCCAGGAGGTTGTGGAAGCGGTAGTTCATGGCGGGAGAACGGGGGAGGGCGCCGTGGTGGCTAGGGTTTTGCGGAGGGGAGGAGGAGGACGAAGACGAGGAGGAGGGTTTTAGTGGGTTTTGTTTTTGGGCCTGTAACCTCTAATGGGCCGAATGGTTTAGATGCATTTCATTGTGTCCTATTCAGCTATATCTATATCTATATACACCGTATATACTACTTAAAAATTACTCCAACCTAACGTACACGCATAATATTAACTGTACGATCATAAGATCCAACGTTTCCGTAAAAAATAAAAAAAATGTGTGAGAAAAAAATCCATCGTCTGTAAAAAAACAAAGAAAAAAAATAGTTTGAGAAAAAACACACCATTTCTGAAAAAACTACATGGGAAAGGGAGAAGAGAGGGGACGGAGGAAGAGGATGGAGCTGACGTGTGGGTCCCACACAGACGGCGATGGATGGAAAATGCAACAACGGTGGCATGTATCCAATTTTACAAAGTTTCAGTGGCACTCTGCAGATTTCGCGAATAGTAGTGGCATTTTTTTAATATGGCAAAATTGTAGTGGCATGGATCCAATTAACCTTTTTTTTATGATGCTTCAGATGTCTTGCAATGGTATTTCTCAGATCAACAAAATGATCCATTGTTCTACATTTTTTTTTCAAAATTTTTGTTTAAATTTTTGTGCTCTAATTATTTAAGTCTCATAAAATACACATATTAGTACTCAGCAATTTTTTGAATCATTTTCCAAGCTAGTTGTAGCTCCTTCATGCTTAAGGGCATCATGGACATTTCCAACCAAATCTAACGGTGAAACTAAGAAAACCTAACGGGAGGGGTATAGAAAGGATCAAAGTGAAAATTCAGGGGTGCAAAAGAGAACGATCAAAATTTAAGGGTATTGAAGGGATTGGATAAGTTTTTATGGGAACGTAAGGAATTTTCTCAAAATTTAAACCGGACAGATCGAACCCATTTCGCTCCCCCTCGCGCATGTGAGGCGCACGCCCCTCCCAGGAGCGATAACCCTATCTCCCTCCCTCCCTACCCCTTCTCCTTTCTGTTCGCGTTTTTTCCCATCGAAAGAAGGCAGCGGCGGCGACCGCGCGAGCACAAGGCGAGCCTGAGGTGGCGGCTCGCAACCCCCTCCTTGCTGAAACTCGTTTGGTCAACGTCGTCATCCTCTCACCATTGGCTGTTGCGGCAGAACAAATCCAGCGCCCATCCCCTAACGAGGTCTCCCCTGTCCTTTTTACTCTGCAAGTGCTCTGCAACTATTCCAACCCATCATATCCCACGAACCAAATCCGTTCCATCCCTTCAAGAAAAGAGAAATTAGGTCCATCCCATCAAAAAAAACAGGGATGAACCTAATCAATCCACCTCATTTTTAAACCAAACACATGCTTTAGTGGTGGTCTTGAATCCTCACCAGGCAGACCTATGGAGTGTGTACCGTTCGATTGCAATGGTAGTGTCACCTCATTCCCAAACAAGGTATCCATGTAGTTTACTCATTTGGGCTTGCAATGGTAGTGTCACTGCCTTTGTGTCATGGGTCATGCTGCTAATCCATTATATAATTAAAAATTAAATTCTTTGTATTTTCCTTCTTATGAACCTTAAATATATATTTCATTTCATGTTTGCTTGTCAAAACAGATCATGCCCATGCCTTTTGTTTGTTTTTGTTTCTCACTGGACTATTATGTTGCCGTAATGCTAGCAGCAGCATGTTACTATGAGTTGTTCATTTTTCGTGCTATATTAACATTCTTATTGCAAGTAATTTACAATCATTGATTGTTTAGCATCATTTGACCCACTGTGGTTTTAAATTGATATATATTTTTTTCTGGTTGCAACGCATGGGCACCTAACTAGTCAATCCACAAAATTAAAATGGCTTATCCATATCCATTTGTTCCAGGCTCGAGCACTCCGTTCTCCCGGGTCTCCGGTGCTGCTCCCGCCGCAGCCGGACACCCGAATGCGAAGCTCCAACTCTCCAATGCTCCCCTCGTCTCGTTACCTCCTCGCCCCGGCCCCACTTCCCGCCATGGTGGTACGGCCACCGCCGCCGCATCCACCGAGCTGCGGAACTTCCCCTCTCGCTCGGCCACCATTGTGCCGCACCATGGCGCGGGCCGCCCCCTCGCTCTCTGCCGCGGCCTCGACGGCTGCCTCCTCCTCGACGACTCCTGCCAAGAAGAAGGTCCGGTTTCCTACTCCTGACGTCAGACTCCACTATTTAGCAGTTTCAAGAGCTTGATTTTGTACGGTTTGTGCTGTAAAAAGGTTCTCTTGCCCATCGCCATGGGCACGGAGGAGATGGAGGCGGTCATCCTTGCCGGCGTACTCCGCCGAGCCGGCGCCGACGTGACGCTGGCATCCGTGGAGGACGGCCTCGAGGTGGAGGCCTCGCGTGGCTCCCGCATCGTTGCTGACAAGCGCATTGCCGCTTGTGCAGACCAGGTGTTCGACCTCGTGGCTCTCCCGGTAACTATCCCTATTCTCGTGCTGACCCATCTATTTGGGGAAACTATTTTAATCCCTCGAGGGGATATCCTTTCGTTCTATGCTTGTCACTCAAATGGTTATGAAAAAAATTGAGAAGGTGTATTAACATGTGATATAACACTTCACAAACATGCAAGTTCAAATTCAACTTCTACATCTTGTAACGAAAAAAACAAATTAAACCGCAACTAGTTAACGTATATTTAGAGTCAAATTTGTTTTTCTGTTGCAAGATTTAGAAGTTGAATTTTTACTTGCATGTTTGTGGAGTGATGTATCACATGTTAATACATCTTCTCAATTTTTTTAAATTTTTTCATAACAATTTGAGTGACATGCAAACAACGAGGGGATACCTCGAGGGATCAAAATCCTCTTCCCATCTATTTGTGTGGTCAGTTGGTTACGGATGTTGACATTAGCAGTAGGAATCAATTTTCAAGATCATTTAAGTCTTTCTCTACGAAACAGAATTCAAGTACATCTAAGCACTATCTTTAGCATTGCAAAAGGTGGTCTATCACATTTTCTCAGTTTTCCGACTGATAGTAGCATCTGACAATTTTGTCGCTTTATTCCCTTTCTTGGACGGTTGGACCTGTGGTGTTATATGTTTGTCATAATGTCACATACTGTCAGTGCCCAAAATCTTATCTTGGGTTCATGGTGTGACGTGTTCAGGGTGGAATGCCTGGTTCAGTGCGGTTGAGAGACAGTGCGATCCTTCAGAGGATCACAGTTAGACAGGCTGAGGAAAAAAGATTGTATGGTGCTATATGTGCTGCACCAGCTGTTGTTCTCATGCCGTGGGGCCTCCACAAGAGAAAAAAGGTGGTCATTTTGTGATCAGACTAAATTTAGTAAATCAACATTTGGCCTTCTTTAGCTGATATATATATTTTTTTCCTTTTGCCTTGCAAGATCACTTGTCACCCATCCTTTATAGAAGATCTCCCAACATTCCGAACTGTTGAATCAAATGTTCAGGTGTCTGGAGAGCTAACAACAAGCCGTGGACCAGGGACAGCATTTCAGTTTGCTTTATCATTTGTAGAGCAGTTGTTTGGGCCTTGTACAGCTGAAGATATGGACAACACTTTGGTTCGTTAAAAGAAAACCTTCACGTACTTCACATCTTGTCCTTTTTAAGTTAATATGATGAATGCTCTTCAAAACTTATACTCACAAGGGAAAAAAATTCTCTTCAAAACCACTTAGCTCTTTTCATATTATTCACTGGATTGTTGAAACGGATTATTTACTCCACGCTTAAAAGAATAAGTTTTCTCAAAAACTTTCTTCATAATATTGCTTAGACCACCTGTTTTAGGTTATTTGTTAAGTATATTTATCAAAATATTTAATTCATCCCTATAGTCAAGTAGATAATCCGCAATAACAATCTGCTCAATAACCTGTTTCAAACTGAGCCAGTTTTTTAAGAGTTGCTAAATGTTCTGCAATTTTATTTATTTTCATAATGTTTCTTATATTTCAGTTGGCTATGCTGGAAAATCTCTACACTATGTTTTGTAGCTATTGTGTTTTACATTATAACACTAATCCATGCTGATCATTGTGCAATTATTGTATAGTAATCTCTAATATTTCAAGGGATAACCCCTTCTTTCTACAATTTTTAGTGCAATACTAGTACATGATTATGATTCTACGATTATTATATAGTCAGCTAAAATTTTTAAGCAACAATTCTATTTATTTGCATTGCAACACAAATAGATGCTGACTGCTGTTCAATTATTGTGTACTCTCTTACAGTTGACAAAGGTTGATGATAATCTTGAAAGAAGTATTGAAGTCAACGAAATTGAGTGGTCTTCTGATCACAATCCTCATGTAAGTACAGAAAACAATCCTGTACCTTAGAGTTTTGTGCAAGAATGAATATGGCATGATAGTAATATAAATATGAAATATAGTGAAGCATAGAAATGTTCTATTGAACTATGGATAGGTTAAAATCTCAAAGATGCATGCTTGATGTAATGGAGCTCCATTTGGTTGCATATGGCCTGCAGCACTAGCATTTTGTGTAGTTGATAGAACGCCTTTTGACTTCTGGAACAGGTTCTCATTCCAATTGCAAATGGTTCAGAAGAGATGGAGATAATAATGTTGACGGATGTTTTACGGCGAGCAAATGCAAATGTGGTGTTGGCATCAGTTGAAAAATCAACAAGTATTGTCGGGTCCCAAAGGATGAGGATTGTTGCTGATAAATGCATTTCAGATGCTTCTGCCTCAGAATATGATCTAATTATCCTTCCTGTGAGCTATTTCTCATTTCATATTTTCATTTAGATATCATAAATGCCGACATATAAGTTCACTGTTGTTCCTACAAGATATTTTGCATATAGCTGGTTCATGGACTGGTACAAATCCCCATCTTATCACCATCATGATGCTTGCTTTTAACCTTATCTTGGATGTAGCTGCATATTACTGATAAAATTAAGTCCATTCTGAAATGCATTCCTAACAAGCATGATCAACCACGGTGAGCTTTTGCTGTTCTATGCGTAGGACTTGACCTTCATACCGAATTGTGTATCAGCTCAAGAAAAAAAAAAGAAAGAACAAATATACTTATCGCTATATCCTTACATTTGGACCAGTTGTATGTGTCGCTGACAGCCTTTAGGACTTCAGGATATCGCTATCACCTGTATTAGAATACATGTTTCTTCTGTTTCCTTAGACATTTTCTTTTGTTTTAGTGAAGCAGAATTTTATAGAACCACTGTCTTGGACTCTTGATGCAACTGTATTGAAGTATATTTGTATCTTATCACGTGCATGGTTCATAGTGTCACCTGTACATTTCTCCACTAAAATATTGTGTGTTGGTTGTACAAAGTGAAATCTAGGTCCCAGGATTTCTTACCATCAAGGTGGTCAAAAGAATAATAAAAAATCAGTTTCTTGGCGATTGTCAGAATTACATGTTCTTTTTGGGAAATACTTTTTATGTATATGAGATCTCTGGACTTCCTTCTATATCATGAAAAAGAAGATAATCCAAAGGGAAGGCGAGAGCACCAAAAGAAACAGATGTTTTGACTTTTGAGGAGGGATTGCTGGTTGTCTCAAATCTTAATCCTCTACTGGACAAAGAAAAAAAAAAGGGCTTAATGTCAATTCCTATCCTTGTATTTGTTTTGTCAATCAAATCCTTGGTTGTAGCACTGGGGACATTAGCCTTTCAAAAAACTATCGGAGACTTTGCTAGCAACCTATCTAAAATTTCAGCCCTCCAAGTGTGTGTATTTGTGCTCTCTATTTCACTTTTTTTGTGCTTTTTCAGCTAATATATTCACTTATTTTGGTTCTAATTTCATTGTGTGTATCTCTTGACATTTTCTAGGGAGGACCTGCCGGAGCTGAGAGACTGCACAAGTCCAGTGTTCTTAAGAAATTACTCAAGGAACAAAAGCAAACAGGCAGGATGTATGGTGGGATCTGTTCTTCTCCTGTGATCTTGCAGAAGCAGGGTTTACTCCAGGTGACATTCTAGGACTAAAAACTCTTGGCATCTTATATTCTCTGGCATGGAAGATAACTGCCATTGAAATTGTTGATCAGGATAAAACAGTGACAGCTCATCCTTCCATAGTCAATCAGCTCACGTGTGAAGTTATTGATCGATCAAAGGTTGTGATTGATGGAAATTTGATTACCGGGATGGGGCTTGGGACGGTCATTGATTTTTCGCTCGCTATTATTAAAAAATTCTTTGGCCATGGACAAGCCAAAGGCGTGGCAAATGGCATGGTTTTTGAGTATCCCAAGAGCTGAAACACCTAAAATATATCTGGCACTGTATAATACGCAGACATGAGACATTTAGTTGTGCTACAAGTATATTGCAGTAGCTACGCTAAAGACAAAGGTCACTGGTGCTCTTCGTCTTGCTGTTTTATGGGCCTTCAACTCTTCTTGAGACAACAACATATTCCTCTGTTGCGTCATTGGACATCTGGACGGAAATCATTCCACTATATTTGTTGGGATGGACCATTTACATTGAGAAGATTCGGTGGAGGTCAATTCATCTCGATATGATCTGTTGGCACATTACAACACAGGTTGATTACTAACTGGTAAGTTATATTTGATAGTGATAGGCATAAATGTTTGAGTTCTAACACAAATGATCTTTTCTCCTATTCTTAGGACTATGAATACAATGTGCTGTGCACTGAAAAGATAAACCTAACATTATAGCTTATAAACTGATAATTTGGTGGTACGGTGTTGTTAAAACATTCCTTTTGCTTTTCTCCCCAAGTACTTGTGTTGCATAGATAAAGCCATTTGTAGGATATGAGCTGATATGCTGTATAATATCTTCATTCTCTTCAATTGACAGGATCTAAATATTGCAACTGATCAAGTGATGATAACCTTCTGCTTGACTGATGCGCTTTTAGAAGAAACCCATCATGTTCAGTGAGGCTTCCAAGGACCTGAAGCCCTTTTGATGTTGCTCTTATGCCCAGCTATCCAATCTGATAGTAGAGACTTCCAGCCTGCGACAAACCAATTCAGCTTCAAAATTCAGATCTTTTTTCAGCAATTTTGTTGCCTGAATTCTGAAGTTAACGGGCAATGTAGTACAATGGATTCCCTCAATTTGCTCGATAGTTGATCAGATATTTGTTGCAACAAACATGCTCACATAGCGTATCCACTTCCTTTTTTTGCTCCGTTATTATCTCTACTTAAAAAAATTCGTAGTGATGGTCTTGATTATGTTGATTCCTGCTAGATTGTGTTGATTCCTGACAGTAGATTGTGTTGATTCCTGACAGAGCAGAAGCATATGACCAACAGCGGAATCCGAAGGTTTAAGTGGAACTTCGCAAAACGCAGATCGAAGAGCCATGTCCGTTGCCGACCTGCCTGGTAAGCAATCAAGATTCCTCTACACTTTGATGTTCTATCCAAACTCATGTCCCTAAACCCACACGTGCATAAGTGATTACCGGGCAATTTGCTACACTTTAATGTTCTATCCAAACTCATGTCCCTAAACCCACACGTGCATAAGAGCATCTCCCACAGCCTCTCTACTCAGCTCTCTAAGCTAAAAATTTGGCAAATAATCCAAAAACACTCCTCCAACAGACTCACTGGCCCACCCACTGCCAATATTGGCCAGCCTCCTAGGCTGGCTATTCCCCAGCTCTCCTCTACCCGAGCTTCTCCTCTCCCTCCAGCTCCGCTACCACGCCACATCCTCTCGTCTCCTTGCGCCGCGGCCACCATCCACAGGGAGCCGACGTCTTCCCTCTCCTTCCTCCGCGGTCTCCAAGGACGGGTCAGACGACGGCAGCGACGACGACGCCATGGTTATTCGCGAGGCGAGTTTGTAGGATCTGCAGATCGAAAGAACGAACGAACAGAATAAAAAACGAAAACAAAACGCTCTTAGTTGGGGATCGAACTAGAACTCTCATGGCAATGCGAACAGAAGGAATCCTAGACTGCTTTGCAACACAAGGCACAAGCAAAAAAGAAGCAGGATTCGAGGGATGGAATGGATGGATTACCTTTGGCGCAAAGAGATGGGGGTGCCGAGTGGGGAGACGAGCAATAAGTAGTAGGGTCGCCATTAGGAGGAACGCCCCGTCGTCGTCGCGCGCAGCCACTGGTGCTCCGTCGTCGTCGGACCCGGCCACCGTCGCCCCCGAGCGCGGCCACCACGCGCTGCCACCGCGGCCCCGCCGTCGTCGGGCACGAAGATCGCCGCCCCGCCGTCGCCGCGCGCTGCCACCGCCGCCCCGCCGTCGCAGCGGGCGGCCACCACTGCCGCAAGCAAAAAGGGCTTGGGGAAGAGGGGGAGCACCGGAGCAGGATAACAAGGAAGAAAGTGGTATAGGGGCTGACATATCGGTCCCGTTGTCATAGAGTCAGAATAGAGATGATAATGGAGAAACTGCTGGAGTAAATAACGGATTTAACTTGTCAAATTAAATGGAGAGTTGGCTAAATAGATATTTAGAGAGTAGGATTTAGAGAGACCGTTAGAGATGCTCTAAGTAATTACCGGGCAATTTATCAACAGTAGATGCTCCATCTGTAACTTCGTTTCAGTTGAGGAACAAAAACTGCACCCTGCAAGTACTGCATATCATGCCTCAACAAAGTTCCATTTGTCATCCGTAAACACATGAACTTTCAACTCAACTCAACCAGAACGTAAACGTTTTTACACTTCTTCAGTTCATCAGAAATTTCACAAAAGAAAGTCGTCTTAGCAGAACAACAACTCACAAAAAGGCATCATCGGAAAAACACCATATTTCACAGCTTATTCAACGGAGACACCCCCACATTCATTCACACAGCTCGATCGGCGCCTCCTCTGCCTCTGGCCGGGCATATATGCGCTCTACTACTCTTCGTCCATGCCGTCCTCGTCGTCCTCCATGATCCTCATCTTCTTCACCGCCTGCGCGGCGTCGCTCCCGGTGGCGGCGCCGTTGGGCACCTGGATGAGGATGTCCGACTTCTGCCCCGTCTCGGCGTTCACCAACCCCCCGCGGTTGTCCACCCTGTAGGCCAGCTCGTCCTTGTGCGGCGCCGCGTCGATGTACACCGTGCAGTTCTCGTCGATCTCCTCCTGGATCAGCATCTTGGACAGCTGCGTCACCACCCTCTTCTCGATCCACCTCCTGATCGGCCTCGCGCCATAAACCTGTACGTAGTACCAGAATCACAGAGAGAGTTTGAATCAAATTCGACGAGAATTTCTTTGAAACTTCGACCTAATAGTTGGATGCTGTCACGTACCGGATCATAGGACAGAGACAGGATGACGTCCAGCGCGGCGTCGGTGACGGCCAGGGCGACACCCCTCTCGGCGAGCCGGACGGCGACGTCCTTCATCTGGAGACGGGCGACCTTCCTGAGTTGCTCGTGGGACAGGGGATCGAATATCACAATCTCGTCGAGCCGGTTCAGGAGCTCAGGGCGGAAGTGCCTCCTCACCTGCACAAAATATCGAAATCCATTCAGCATCGCATTGCATTGCAAATGGATCCATGGTTGTGGAAAGAAAAAGCCATACATACCTCCTGCATTACAAGGTCACGGGCGACCTTCATGGAGTTCTTGCCGACCATGCCGGCGAGGAGGTGCTCGGCGCCGAGGTTGGAGGTCATGATGATCACGGTGTTCCTGAAGTCCACCGTGCGGCCTTGCCCGTCGGTGAGCCTCCCGTCGTCGAGAACCTGGAGCAGAGTGTTGAACACCGCGACGTGCGCCTTCTCGACCTCGTCGAACAGGATCACGCTGTACGGCCGCCGCCGCACTTGCTCCGTCAGCTGCCCACCTTCCTCATGGCCGACGTAGCTTCATTCAGAGAAAGAAATTTCCCCCATGTCAGCACCCGAAATTCGGTTGCAAGAACTGTGAAAACAACATTGGGATTGATACTTACCCAGGTGGTGCTCCGATGAGGCGAGCGACGGAGTGCTGCTCCATGTACTCGGACATGTCGATGCGGACGAGCAGGTTCTCGTCGTCGAACAGCTGCTCGGCGAGGGCCTTGGCGAGCTCGGTCTTGCCGACGCCGGTGGGACCGAGGAAGAGGAACGAGCCGGTGGGCTGCTGCGGCCGGCCAAGTCCGGCGCGCGACCTCAGCACCGCCTCGGCGACGGCGCTCACGGCCTCCGCCTGGCCGACCACCCTCTGGTGCAGCCTGTCGGCGAGGCCGACGAGCCTCTCCTTGTCGTTCTGGCCGAGCCGGGTCACCGGGATGCCGGTCCAGCGGCTCACCACCTCGGCGATCTGCTCGGGGCCGACGGTCTCGGTGAGCATCAGGTTCTCCCCCGTCTCGCTCTCGAGCTTCGCGATGGCGACGTCGATCTCCTGGAGCGCGCCGTACTTGAGGTCGGCGACGCGGGCGAGGTCCATCCGGCGCTCGGCCTCCTGCAGCGTGAACTGCAGCTCCTCGCGGCGCTGCTTCAGCTTCCTGATCTCGTCGATCCTCTCCTTCTCCTTCCTGTACTTCATCGTCAATGGCTGCAGCTTGTCCCTCAGATCGTCCAGCTCTTTCTTGACCTCGACAAGCCGGGCCTTGCTTGCCTTGTCCTTCTCCTTCTCCAGCGCGTGGTGCTCCACCTCCAGCTGAATCCTCTTCCTCTCGAGGTTGTCGATCTCCTCCGGCTGGCTGTCCAGCTGCACCCTCACGTTCGCGCAGGCCTCATCGACGAGGTCGATGGCTTTGTCAGGCAGGTGGCGTCCTGAAGAAATTCAGAGCAAAAATGGCACAAGAATGTGAGCTCGAGCTCGAGTGCTCGACAATGTAGTGCAGGTTGGCAATGGCAAGAACGGCAGGAGCAACTTACCCATGATGTACCTCGCCGAGAGCTGCGCGGCGACGACGAGCGCGCGGTCCTGGATCCTCACACCGTGGTGGCCCTCGTACTTCTCCTTGAGGCCTCGCAGGATGCTGATGGTGTCCGGGACGCTCGGCTCCGCGACGAACACCTGCTGGAACCGCCTCTCGAACGCGGCGTCCTTCTCGACGTACTTGCGGTACTCCTCCAGCGTCGTGGCGCCGATGCACCGGAGCTGGCCCCTCGCGAGCATTGGCTTGAACAGGTTGGCCGCGTCCATGGACCCCTCCGTCCTCCCGGCGCCGAGGACGAGGTGTATCTCGTCGATGAAGAGGATCACCTTGCCCTCGGCCTCCTCCACCTCCTTGAGCACGGCCTTGAGCCGTTCTTCGAACTCGCCGCGGTACTTGGCGCCGGCGACGAGCGCGCCCATGTCGAGCGCGATGAGGCGGACGTCGAGCAGGTTGCTGGGCACGTCCCCGCGCACGATGCGCTGCGCGAGGCCCTCCACGACGGCCGTCTTGCCGACGCCGGGCTCGCCGATGAGTACGGGGTTGTTCTTCGTGCGGCGCGACAGGATGCGCACGACGCGGCGGATCTCCTCGTCGCGGCCAATGACGGGGTCGAGCTTACCGGCCTGCTCGACGAGGTCGCGGCCGTAGGTCTTGAGCGCCTGGAAGCTGGTGTCGCCGGACGCGGACTCCACCTTGCGGCCCTCCCCGCCACGGAGCTTCTCGAGCTCAGCGCGCACCCGCGCCGCGGACACGCCGGCCTCCTTGAGGCAGTCGGAGATTTGCGAGTCCTCCAGGAGGCCCAGCAGCAGCTGGTCGACGGCGAGGTGGGAGTCCCCGCGCTTCTTCTGCGCGGACTGCGCGCGGCGGATGACCTTGATCAGCGCCGTGGACGCCGGCACGCTGTCCGGCGGCGGCGACTGCGAGGGGAGCTTCTTGAGCGCCCCGCTCACCACCCGCTCGAACGAGTCCGGCGCGCCGGCGTCCCCGCCTGACGCCTGCGAGATCGCCTGCCGGAGTATCCCGCCCTTGTCCGCCACCAGCGCCGCCGCCAGGTGCAGCGGCGTCAGCTGCGCGTGCCCCGCCTCCGACGCCATCTCGTGCGCCGCCACGAGCGCCTCGTTGGTCTTGTGCGTGAAGTTGTCCGGATTCATGGCTGCTCCTCCCCTCCTCACACGATCAATCTACAGCAACAAATCAAAATCTCTCGGGGTCGCTTGAAGCGAGATGGGATCGCTCGAAATCTTGCGGAAGAATTGCTTCGCTGCGTTTGATCTGAACTCTCTCTGTCGATGGAAACACCGGGAGGAGCGGTGCGCGCATATGAAGGGCGGAGTGGATTGTTCGGCGGGAGTCTAGAAGGGGATGGAAAATGCCCGACGCGAACAGCGGCAGGAAGGACGAGAAGAGGCGAGACGGTGCGCGAATATTCCAGTGACATGTGGGGCCCACGAGCATCCTACACCGTTGGATCTTAAGCCGCGCGCATCCGATGGGCGACGCGTGTGCCCGCTCTGGGAGGCGGTAGCTCGAGTCTGTGGGGTCCCACGAGTCATAGTGTGGTAGTGGGTCAACTCAGTCAAGTCAGGTTTTATCGGAATCAGATTGCAGCTGACACTTCCGCCCTACGAGGAGGCCACGTGGCGAGTCGCCTGGCCCAGCTGTCAGAGCCAAGGGTACCAACCAGGACATGGTCGATCCAACGGCTGAGGGAAGAGGGCGTGGAGAGATCCGAGCCGTCCCCCGCTAATCCCACCAGATCCAGGCTCGCGTCGCGTCTTGCTGACTCCTCCCTCTCCTACAGCCCGCGCCGCCGGAAGCGGTCAATTCGTCGAGCACCTGCTGCGCGCGCTCCGCCGCCATGGCGTCCGCCGCGCGGGCTCTGGGCGCGCTCGTCCACAAGGCCTCGTCGCTGTCCTCCTCCGCCTCCGCTCTCAGGAGCGCCGCCGTCCTCCATGGTAACCAGTCCTCGCTCGCTCGCTCGCTCACTCGTCTCCCGTCTGGCCGTCTCCACGGATCCAGCGATTGATGCGTTGGTGTGTTCAGGGAGAGGCTCTGCTGGCAGCAGCGCCAGATTGTTCCAGAGGCACGCGGCGAGGCGGAGGATTTCGACGTTCCAGCCGCTTTGCATGGGACGGCGCTCCTGCAAGATCGCCGGAAGGAAGGTGATCTGTTCTTGCCATTTCGCCCCACATCATGAATGAGTTTGGCCTTAGTGATAACTCATTAGTAATTATGCCATTTTTGGCAAGCTATAGCCTCTATTTGAGTAAAAATGCTAGCGTAATGGATTTTTTTTTTTCAGTTTTTTTTTATAAAAAAACAATAGAGAAGCCAGGCTCCTCCCTCTTCCATTATAGGGAAAGCACAGTTCATTCTTTTTCCAGTTGTCTCTGGATTTGCTAGTGCTAACTTTTCATGCACATTCCTTTATGTGAAATGGTCTAAATAAATTTATGCAAAATTCATGTTTGTTTCTTCTTGAATGTAATTATGTTTAACCTCGTAATATGAGATATATAAACTTACCCCAGTTGCTTCTTTTCTCAGGATGCTCAGAATTTGAAGAAGATGAAGCGCAACAGTAAAATTGGGAAAGAAATCGTTGCTGCGTAGGTGTTTTTGGATTCTTGATTTTTATTGCCTGCAAATATTGTTTCCTAGTAGCTTGATAGTATGGTAATTTTTACTACTTTCAAGAGTATAGGGTTACTCCACCACATGGTCTTTCTTCTGATTTGTATGTCTGTGTCTTCATTGAATGGCATTGTTGCGCTGTGCTTTGCGTTTGATCGTTACCCTCTTTAATAGCTATCAGACACCACCACTAATTCCCTGAAGGAAATACTCTTAAAAGAGATCTTATTAAGGTTGGTTTCTAGTATTCCATTGGTCGTGTAATCTTAAAAGAGAAGTTCAAAGGAAGTTTAAATGGCATTGCAAAAGCGCATCAGACTGAACACCACTAACTCCCTGAAGGAGATAGTAGATCTTATTAAGGCTGGTTTCTAGTATTCCATTGGTTGTGTAATCTTAAAAGAGAAGTTCAAAGGGAGTTTAAATGGCATTGCAAAATCAAGCATCAGAGATCTTATTAAGATCCGTTTCTTGTATCCTGTTGGCCATTTAATTTTAAAAGAGATCATGAGTTTAAATGGCATAGCAAAATCAAGCTCAGAGTTCACATCAATATTGCCAGCATCAGAGTTTATGTCAATATTTTTTAGCTAACATGTTCCCATGTATGGAAATCATGCAGCATTAAGAAAGGTGGCCCAAGTCCTTCATCAAATACAACTTTAGCAGCAATATTGGAGAAAGCAAGGGAACTTGATATCCCCAAAGAAATCTTGGAGCGCAACATAAAAAGGGCTTCAGAAAAGGGCCAAGATACTTACACAGAAAAGGTTTACGAGGTAAAATTCTCTGTTGATAGTTTGACATAATACTTTGTTGTTGCATTCATTTGGGCAATATGCTATATGACGCGTATCTAAGGGCAATGCCCTCTTATCTAAAAAAAAAGGGCAATGCCCTGTTTACATGTAAAAACTAAGTTGGTTGGTTGGTGCTGATCTAGGGTGGGATGATGTACAACGATTTACTGAGGGTTCTGATCACTTTGTTTCTTTCTTTTTTTAAAAAAAAAATCCAAATACATTGTCATGTGTGAAGTATTTTTTCCCAGGTGTATGGTTTTGGTGGAGTAGGTATGGTTGTTGAGGTTCTTACAGATAAAATTACAAGATCTATTGCGGATATAAGAAATGTCGTAAAGGACTGTGGAGCAAAATTGGCTGATCCTGGATCTGTTACATTCAGATTCAGACAAGCTCGAGTGGTGAACATCAAAGTAACTGATGCTGATAAGGACCAGCTGCTCACTGTTGCTTTGGATGCTGGCGCCGATGATGTCATTGAACCAAATTTTGATGATGATGACGACGACGATGACTACGATGACGACTCGTCTGAAGATGTTTCAGAAAGGTATCAACTCATGTTCAATTGCACACATTTTAAGTGTTAACTACGAATCTCTTGGAAAATCTAAATTATAATCCATTAGATTTGATACTCTTATATATTGCAAATGGTGGATTGACTCCAGTTTAAGTGTTGTAACTTTTTAGAAGGCACTGCATACAGAGCAGCTATGTTAAAAGTCACAGGACCATAGACAAATGAGATAACAACCTATGTACTTAACTTGGCCACATTTTCAGAGCATTCTTAAGTTTTTCTCCAGGCAGTGTTCTTATGTCATGTGATATTACTGGTGATTTACCTTCCACTTTGTTCCATTTAGCCGCAAACTTTTATTCAGATATTCTATGTCACACTGCTATTCTGTTGTTGTTTGTTATCTCTCCAGGTTTTACAAGATAGTTACTACATCAGAAAACTATCCGGTCGTGCTGTCGAAGCTAGAAGAGGAAGGACTAAAATTTGAAACAGATAATGGCTATGAATTGCTGCCTCTGAACCCGATTGAGGTATGAAATTTTCCCTTTCTCATTGTCAAGTCTGTAGGAATTGAGCAATTAATGAATTAATGCTATCATATGTCTCTGTCAAATCATAAGGTTTCATCCATACTTCCAACAAGATGTTGAACACCCTGATTTTCTGATTCATGGTAATCAGCAATTTGTTTCGATTGTTAGCAGGATCCTACAAAATTATTAGTGGGCACTTCGCATTTGGCCATTTACCATATCGTCCAACCAAATTTTAACTTACACATGTCTTAGCTTAGCAGAATGTAAGCATGTGAAAGCAACTCATCATGCTATACCCGTATGGATCTTTTACGATGCTGTTATCTATTGTTTCCTCCTTGTAGGTAGATGACGAGGCCATGGAACTAAACAAGGTCCTAGTATCTAAGTTGCTTGAGCTTGATGACGTTGATGCTGTCTATACTGACCAAAGGTGACAATGAATTCATGATCCAAGACACTCGACGCCGACGGTTCTTGGGTTACATTGGATTGGCAGAAAACTGGTGGATGGAGCTGCCAATGGAGCCTGTTTTACTTGCAGCCAGTTATATTTTGCCAAAATTGAAATGATAATACGGCATTTTTTCGTGTAATTACTTTGTACACTCGCATCTCAAACAAAGAGGTTCTAAAGTTTTTCCCTTCCATCCCATCTTCGCTTGTAAAACGATAAGACCAAATTTTCACTTCGTCTCACCCCATCTTCGCGTTGTAAAACGATAAGCCCGACCATGCTATGGTGTTGGATCTTGACGAGCGTTCTAATAAAAAGTTTCGCCAGTTTGAAACGGCTGAAGATTTGTTCCTTGGACTGGCAGAAACTGTTGGCAAATTTCTTCTGCTCATACTGCACAATCCTAAAAACAGCGGTAACTCTCCCTATGTGTGTAAATATATAGAAACAATACCAGATCAACACTACGGCAACAATCGTAGCCACGTTCTCATTTTTCTAAATAAACTTCCATTGTACGTCCGCCTAAACATCTTCAGTGCAAAAGGAGTATAAAAGACGCTTCACCGCGTGTTGCAAACAATGGGGCCAAAAAGCTTAGAGCAGTCTATCAAAAATTTCTTCAGCACTCCTGCTGGTCCCAAAAACATATTAGGGGTGTCAAATACTGAGTGCAATAACGCAGCAATCTCTAATCCTAGGCCTGTGGTTTTCTAGTTCTTTTGAGCTTAGTTCCAGTTGAGCTAGCAAAAGCAAATTCCAAGCAGCCACGTCGCTTTTCGCCATTTACTCATTTTTATTGCCATGGGTTCTTCTTTCGGCCTGTCGCATTTGTCGAGCTAGCTTTGGAGCCCTGCGGATAAGCAAGCGTAAGGTCAAATGTGTTCAAAGTGATCAGAATAGGGGTGTGAAAATTAAAAAATTGCCAGACTTACGGATTTCAACTTCTTCAACTTGCCCCGAACCCTATTCTTTTGAGGTTTCAGTTTATATATACGGACCATCCAGTGATGGGTTGTGAAAACCTTTATGATTTAAAAGAACGGTAGGAAAACAACAAGCAAATAATTGAGTTAGAAAAAGATGAAAATAAACTGACTAATTGGAAAGAAGACTAAAATCGCACTACCTCCTCAAAATGTGTTAGTTTGAAATGCTTCTTTCCTATTTCATATCCTCTTACTCTGTCAAAACCTTTGCCATCAGTCTCAACGAACCTGGAGAAATCAAAGGAAAACAGGCAAATGTCAAACAAACATGCATAGTGATGACACCTAAACTTGATCTATTGAATTATGTTTGTCAAACCTGTAATAGCAAAGCTTGTACATGAGGCAATTCAGCATAGTTGGAGTGCCTTGAGCATCAACACGATAGTTGCCGTCCCTCTGGCAGCAAAATAATATGATAAATCAGAGTAGTAAATCAAGCTCATATTTATTTCACTATTTCTGTTCCTCCTTATGCCACCAAAATGATGTGTAAGGCACCATCCCTAAAAAGATTCACAACTCACAAGATAATCAGGTTCCTTGATGTGAGGGAATACACCGCCTCCTATGCGAACCATCCAAAGGAACTTGTTAATATCATCACTAGGGTACCCAACAAGACCTGTAAAGTAAACACTCAACGTCAGGGATCTGGGGCAACTAGTTATAGGTTAATTATAAAGAAGTACATAAAGCATCAACCTCCAAATACAACAAGGACATATTTGACATCTAAAGAATTGAAGATCTCCCAAGCTGCTTTTTCTGGGGATGACATCGCTGTTCCAACTGTTGCTATGTGCGTATTATTCCAGGTATTATTGTCTACAATTACAGTCCTGTTGGCCATTGCAGTTGTTTGATATCCATAATCCCACCAGGACGCAACCTGCAGTGGACCGTCTTACTGTCAGAAAAAAAAAACAGAGCACTTAGCAATAGAGGGCAAGGGATGAGAGTACCTTGTCATCAACATCTGTGTTATGGCTGAGCCATGCATAGGCTTCACGGAAATCATCAAAAACATGTAATCCATCGCGTGAACGAGAAGTCAACACAATTGAAGGAGCTGAGTATGCCTCAGCTGCTGCCCACACACAATGGACCTACAAAGGTGCATTTCATAAGGTACCTCCCTATATACAAAGAGACATCACTTCTGGTATGACTATTCTTTCTTTAAGACTAAGAATATTTAACTTACCACATAGAAACCACCTAACACGATCAGCAACAGAATGCCCAAAACGGATGCCTCCATAGGCAGTACCAAAAGCTTCTTTTCTTTTTTAGGCTTTACAGGAACACTTTCAGCCACTTCCTTTTCCTTCTTCCGGTTTTTCTTTGATGGTTTTTCCTTTGGGGCTGTTTCAGTTTTTTCAGACCTAGTCTCGTTTTTTGCTGAGTTTGTAGAGGCAGTACTAGTGCTAGAACTCTCTGCGCTACTATCCCCTGACTTAGTTTCAGAAGAAACAAGTTGTCAATAAGTTTGTTAAGGATGAAGCCAAGTAATTATGTTCAACAGGGTAAAGAAAAACAATAAAGAAAGCAACCGTACAGCAGCAGGGCTGTCATCAAATAATTTTGATAGCTGATATTTAACGGATCTTGTGAGGACGTCAAAAGCCTCAGAGAGAGCTATTCCTGATAAAATGCACGCAGCAGGAGCAAGGACAAGCATAAGCCGCACCTAAAAGAGAATATATGTAAAGAAAAGTTAGTAAATAAATACTAAATGAACATAGCTTTATAGATGCTTTTACATTACACATATCTTACCATTACTCCAGAAAAATATACTGCGGTGACCAAATACAAGACCACGAAGGAGCTTGCATCAGATAAAGGCAAGAAGCATGACTGTTGACAATGTCAATATTGACTAGTAAGAACAGATACTAATGCTAATTCAACTCGGATTGAAAATGTATACTGCTTACAATGATCCCAGCAGGAATCAAGAAGGCCAACACGTTGATATCCATAAAATAAGAAGGCCAGGTAGGGGGTTGATGTTCGCTGACACTAGCAATAATAGGGATGTACTTGCTTGCATATGTTCTGTAAAAAAAAAAAAAGCAGGAACAAATGTGAAGCTATGATGCAGAAAGAGAACCAGAAGAAAATAAACTTCAATAGGACATTGTGATATACTCCATTCAGAAAGTAATGCATCAGAAAAACTGCTTTCCTTTGTCTAAAACAGTAAGCATAAAAAAATGAGCATTGTTTGTATTATTTCAGCTTGTCAAATTAAGTATTATTTCATGTAATGATTCCCAGCCTGGTACGGCAAAATAACAGAATATTTATTTTCCACGAGAAAAAAACTTACGGATCAAGTAGACTCAAACTGCGCCCACTCCATCCTTTTGTGGGGCTAGATGCCACCAAAGCGATGAGTATAGCTACTACTGCAAAACAAACAGCCCTGAAAGAAGGATCTTGCGATTAGCATATGTAGGCTAAGATACCATCACAAATAAAGAAAATAAATGTTCAAATTCTGATGGATAGATGGTGATTATTGGTCCAAGAAAAACAAGCTCAATGTCTAGTTTCTGATGCACCTGACAATACTTAAAGCAAGAGACTTACAAGCCAACTGTTATGACAAGAGTCATAGCTACTTTGAACAGCCTGGGAGTTAAAAGTCCTTTTATGTAATACACAAGAGCAACTACATGAAGGATTATGAACACCTGCAATTAAAGTATACTATCATCAATGAAATCGTTGGTGGCTTACAGCAATATGCTCCGATGAAGTTAGAAGACAGAGTTCACTGGTTATTTATTCTAATAGGGCACAGTGAGTAAATGATCTGAATGAAAAAAATTCCACACGGAAGAAAAGGTGTGCATAAGCCAATGAATGTATGTACCAGAAATGATGCAAAGTGCTCAGATGTCATCACTGCATTAAAACCAACCACGGGTACTAAGGCTGCCAGAAGTGTTCCCAGTATAACCTGCAAAATGATTAATTATCAGATTAGGTCAGTTACCAGACAAGCAGTATCACTGAAATGTTTAACTCCTTTGTTCAAATTGAAGAAAGAAAGGGATGATATTATGCACTTACAAGGGGAGCGTATGCAATGTAAAGCCGTGAAGAATATCGGCCAGTTACAATGCACAATAGTACATGAATTGGAATAAGGTTGATGATGAATGTGTAACCTCCCCAAGAACAGACCTGCACAAGGTTATTGCTTGATTATAAAGGATATTTGAAATCATGGGTTCATGTTATCAGATATTACCATGTAGAAATATGAGAGAGCATTGAGCGTTGCATAAAAGAGTGATCCTGTGTTCAGTGTCTGCATATCATTTGAGAACAGGTCAGTTCATAACGCATGTTAAAGAGGCAACAAAACAACCCATGCGCCATTACCTTTACATATAGATAAAATGTGAATATCAAGGCAAATATTGCTACGGCTTCATTATCATAACTTCCTGCAACAGATCTTGAGATGTACGAGGGGACCTGTAATAAATGATGTGTGATTTGAGTGCGAAAAACTATGCACATATTTAATGATCATTTTTAGAAATTGGAATAAATGCAACTTTTATAAAAATGCAATGGGACATTGGGGGCAAAAGAACAGAAGATCATCTAATAACAAAATTAAATATTCCAAACCCAAATGACTGGTTAATTTAGCCAATCTCTTCTAGATAGTGGCAATAGACGTGAAATTGTATCAATTTTTATAAGAGCAAATACAACACAGATTCAGATTTTCAGTAGAATCCAGCGAGTTTAGAGATATTGAACTAGCACAAATAAATCAATAGTAGTGGATACTTAACTAAACTTTTCTCCTTGTCTTTTGTTAAAGCTGAAATCACCTAACAACCTCTAAATTGATCCCAAAAAACTATGTATTTTCATTATTACCATGACAAGTGTAATGCGGAAAAGAAAATATATGGATCATAATCAGGTCGAAATACTATAGGTATCTTTTGTGATAAAAAAATGCCTAGTAGAGAATCCATAAGTATAGTTTACCATTGCCAAAATGGCTGCTGCCATCAATCCAGCCCCAGTGCCCTTAGCTTCCTATGGAAGGTTAAAAGCAATGAGCACAAATTTTTGTACGAGTACAAATAGTGTGAGAACTAGTGCTTCCAAGAGAGGAAAAAATAACACCTTTGTTAAAAGGTAAGTAGCCCAGGAAGCGTTTGCTGAGAAAATTGGAGCAGTGAACACACAAACAGTCTCCACTGACAACGGAATGTTTAGAGAATTTAGCAACCTGCAAAACCAATCAAATATTTTAGGCACATCCACAGCATTAATGAGGAACAGACAAGTGCTTTCCTTTGATAACATACCACCAAATGGTTCCAGCTGTCAATGTCAAACCAGGATACACAGTGCCGCCAATCACACGGCCAAGGGGATACCTAAAACAGAGGCATAATACAGAAAGGAAATCAGCCAAGTAGGCATATTACACATTCTATTTTACACCATGATTACACAATACTAAATTATTCGTCTGACGTGAGGCTCTTACCATGTCCTGTCATCAAACCAGTTCCAGAACTCGTAGATCCCATTCTTCGACAAAAACTGTAATAGGTAAGATGGAAATTTTAGATCAGATGTAATCCACAACTGATTCCAGCAAGCATGTAACCATCTGTTGCTCCATACTTCCACTAATCATCCAGTAGTAAACGAAAATATACTCCAAAATCACTTTGCAAAACCCAAAACCCACTGACACCAACACTCTGAAATCAACACAACATTGCAGTCCCCTATGATTCGAGCTAAATTCCTTAAATAAGCATACTCCACAAAAATAATAACACACAAGATGGAAGCTCCCCGCAATCCAACCTGAGTGACGCGGAAGTTGAAGTAGGGGTCGAACTCGTGGATCACGCTCTCGTACTTAATCACCTGAGGCACAAAAAAAAAACGAAGGGGCCGATTAAGAATGCACAATTCCGAAACGCGAGACGAACGGCGAGCCGGATCTGGCCGCCGCGCGAGGTGGAGTGGGGGGAGGGGGCGGATCAGATCTTACGGAGAAGAGGCGGATCGAGAACGCGAGGACGCCGATGAGGAGGAGGGTGAAGGCGCACAGAACGCCCCCGCAGGCGTTGCGGAGGCGGCTGCCGCCGGCCGCGGCCGCGGCCGCGGCCGTGGAGGACTCGGGCTCCGCCATTGCGGCCGCGTCGTGGCTGTGGGTTTGGGGGTGTGGGGGGGGGAGACGGGGGCGGAGACGAAGCGAAGACCTCGCGAATTCGCGATCGCTAAGGCAAAGCACCACCAAGGCGCTTCCAGTCCAGTGTTGGGATTTTCGCGGGTAGGACCTTGGACATTATTGTATTCTAACAACAGTATGTTATGGAAAATGCTAATTACTGTACCTATTTTGAAACATCATTTAACATTGAAAAAAGAAGAGTCTATTTTGTTGTCACTTGACCTGCTAAACTATTTTTTCCTCATTATAGCTATAAATTATTTTAAATAGTTCACTTTATTAACTAATAATATTTTTTTCTCTATAAGTTGTATTTTTAAGATGCAAGTTTATAAAGCCATGGATGACAACATTATCAAGTTCAAAAATATTTCAATGTTTCACAATCGTTTGCTTGATCTTTGAGATCTCAATTTCAAACTAGTTTTAGGTGCTTACAACCTATATAAACAATATAAGAAAAAATTAAAAATAATATTAATACATAAGCTGTAATACATCTTGGGATACCAAAAACTTATTTATTAAGTTTGGTGGGTTCACCAACGGATTCCTACTCGGAGGCTGTGTTTAGTTCACACTGAAGTTTGGAAGTTTAGTTGAAATTGGTACGATGTGACAGAAAAGTTGTGTGTGTATGAAAGGTTTGATGTGATGGAAAGTTGGAAGTTTGGAAAAAAAAAAACTTTGGAACTAAACAG